>CP073650.1:12670000-15170000 GCA_018223645.1 Jasminum sambac | reverse complement strand
GATTAAAAGTTAAATGTACTGTTTGGTCAACCCGAGCATTCAAAAATGAAAAAAAATATATATGGAGAAAGAAAGGAGTAAATAAATGTGAGAGAAATTTAATTTTTAAGAATTCTCAAGATTGAGAACAAATTTATTAGAAATGAGAAATTAAAATGACTGCACAAATAAAGAGTAAAAGAGTGAAAAATACATGCACCATCTCTCGAACCTATACACCTAAAGCCCTTCTCACTAAGCCAAGCCTAACAATCAGATAATTTTTCCGATAACATGAAAAATACTAAAGTAATACCAAAAAAGTTTTTATTTGTGGGCGCTCCAAAATTTCAGGCCCAAAGCTATCCCCTCGAAAAAAGCCTATAATTCCACACAAATTTGTATGACAAAATGTCACACCCTGAATTTTTTTTTGGGAGGGGGTTGGGGGACCCCTATTAGGATGTGGCATTTCGCAGCACAAATTTTGTGTGAACTTCTAGCAATTCTCATAGCCTCGTACGCCTACCCAAGTCCGGTTTTATTCTTTAATGTGATTGTAACAATAACGTAAATGCGCGGATATATATCAACATTACTGGTTTGATGCTAATGATTGAAAAGGTCCTCACAAGACAAATATAGCAATATGTCATTAGAAAATATGCTACAGCCAACATGTGCTCATCATATGCTATACAACACATACAAAACCGCAAACGCATGTCCGCAAAGACGTCCTAAAATGTCACATCAGGCAATGCAATACGTGATAGACTAACATCTTGATAAAAATTGTATGAGACACGACCTAATGCATTCTCTATAGCAACTTCTAACTTCTAAATCCAGTGCAATTAATTGGACCAAATATAATTAAGCTACAAATAATATTACTTTTTTCGTGCACATATATAAATTTACTTAATTATGTGAACAAGTGGAAGGAGAAACAACCGGAATAGAGAAATATGGATCCACCGGAAGAATGTCATGCTCGACCACAGATTCATCATCACCAAAAATCCAGCCGTATAGCATCTTAGCTTTTGTCCATATATAGCACATAGAAACCGGCCAAAAGCTTCGTCGATCATGGATTTCTTGGTTGGTCAAGATATTTCGTGGCTCCTCTTGAGTTTGACCTAGTATTGGTTCTCGTCGATTACTCTTCACCAATCTTCTTCTCGATCCCATGTGTGAGTGTGAGCACATGATTTTTGCACTAAAGTGCATCAGTTGTGTGCCTAAAATTTCACTTGTTTTGTAGTGCTTTGCAGAATATAAGAACGTCGTCGTCTGTTTACTAATTGGGCTCGTCACAAGTCCTAGACAAGATATATATATATAAATGTTGGTAGGTAATTTGGTATATAGAAGGATATATATAGTATTTTAGGGAGTGAATTTGCAGTAGACGTACGTTAACATAAGTGAGTGTGCGCCTTTAATTAGGGTTTATATATATAGGAAGTGAAGTTTGGAAATGGTCAATTCCAACTAGGGCCCAATTGGTGTACATCTTCATGTGAGAGGCAGGACGTTGAGTTAAGGTGTGTGTCTGTGTCATTTTCATTTTTATAGCGCCAAATCGTTATAGTAAATTATTAGTCACGAGTACGATTGCACCTCGTCAATTTGAGAATTTCGAGAAGGATCTCTAGACTCAATTTTTAATGAAATTTTATAAGAGAATATTTGCTTTTATATAATTCATTTTGACTTCATTTAAGTAATATTAATGCACATTTTACACTTACTTAACATTTGCTTAAACTTATAAAAAAATTTGAAATTTGATATTATCGCTAAAGCCTTTACTGCACGGCCCTCGTCTATTGCTACATTGTATCTTTGAGAATTCATAATCGAAAACTCCAATCGTAAATAATTACTTTGTAGTAGAGAAAGATACTAACAGAATTAACTATTTATACATGCTGAGTTACATCAAATTACATTCAATTTGGTACATTAATTCACCTTAACATTACAAATATTTCTTGCGGACTCAAATTCTGTTTTTGCCCCCACAAAGTGAGGGGTTTGCAGATTACAATTTGACTCCAACAACATTTTTTTAGTTAACCTACAGAATTTCAGCCTATAAGATGAGATCGATTTGCCAGAAAAGTTCACTTTTCCCAGCAATACGACGATTCGCAGGGCTAAGAAATTGACTCCAGAAATATTTTACTTAGGGCTAACAAGTTCATAAAACTATTTTACTTGAGCTAGCTACAAAATTGTAACATACAAAATGATATTTGTAGGAAAAATTTTAAATTCTCTAATAATTTATTTTTTAAGCTAATAAACTAACCTTTTATCATTAAAATTTTTATTTTTGTTTTTATTCATAACATTTTTCAAAAACAAAAAAAAAATATGATATATAAAATCACAGAGAAATGAACATAAAAATTTAATCGTTTCATTTGGTTAGGGAGGCACTTAGAGATATGGCGATATGGAGGCCATGATGGATGGTTGGGTTTGTGTGGATCCTCCAAATTTTGATATCCAATAATTATGAATAAAAATAGAATACTTAAAATGGTTTAATTTCTACCCCCACTCCTAAACATAAAAGTTAAATCGTTTTATTGGTTAGGGAGGCACTTAGCAGATATGGAGGCTGTGATGGATGGTCGGGTTTGTGTGGATCCAGCCAAATTATTATTATTATATGAAATCATTATAAATAAAAATAGAATACTTAAAATAGTTTAATTTCTCCCCACTCCCACCCACACAAAACTTGTGTATTTTGTCCCGGGAAAAGGGGGGAGCTGAGAACTTACACAACAAATTATATTCATCAATGATTTGTAGTGTAAAACATTGGCTACAAAATCTTTTTGTCTACAAATTAAAGGTCATCTCCACTATATTTCCCCTTGATTATATATCTTGCGCCACAAATTTGGCTAAATCTTTTTGTTTTGCAAGGGTCTTTCTCCACAAATAAGAACCTTTAATTTCCTATTAGAGGATTTGTGGAAAGCCATAAAATTCTTGCAGTGCGTCTACTTGAAAATATTATAAAAAGCGTAAAACACAACTCATCATCAAGTAAAAGCATGAAAAAATATCAAGCGTGCAAAGCGATAAGGTCAAGTTTTAAGATTAAACGTTGCTTCAGCAAGATCGAAACGAGCTTACAGAGAATCACTAAGTGATCAATCGATATTTTTAATTTCTTTTTTTTTTTCCCTTATTCACATAAGCAATCGATTTGCTCTTATCATATGGTCTCGACTGTCTACGTCTCTAGCTTTTTGGTGCTTTAAAAGGCTCAGACCAATCAACATCTCAATTTACAAAGGGGCCACTTTATATGCATGCATAGTCAATGTCAAATAAGGATTGATTGAGGTGTGCCTTAGCCATAGGGCACTCAGTTTTGTAAAAATCTTGAAAATAGTTGCCGTCTTTGCCTATTCATTAGTTTGCTTTGGTCCAAGGCAGTCTTGTGAATTTGTACAAGTTCTGTATACTGAATTATATTAATTTGTTGATGCAAATAAAATTCATTGGTGCCTTTTGCGAAAGTGCAATTTCTTCTCTACAAAATTAAATCATTATAAATGCTTTATAGCGACGGGATAAAATCTTTTGTAGAATCATTATGAAGTCATCTTGCAACGAAGTCGACTTATCATTTAGACTTCTCTACTCTTCACAAAAATGTCAAACAATTCAGAGCAAGGGACTTAAAGGTGGATTGATCGATTCACAAGGTTTCATATCGCTCTCATTGTTAATTGTTAGATTAGATGTCTAAATAGGATAATGAAAGTGTGATGGACCTCTTGTTCTTCAGATAAACTGCAAAGGATAAGCTATGATTATTGTTAAATACCTATAATTTCGTAGATTCACAAGAACTCAATCGATTACGAACACAGTATAGGGATTCGGATTGTTACATACTGATTGATTGTTAAATATAACGATTTCACAACTTTAGCATAATATATCGATTGACTGTTAAATATGACGATTTTACAACTTTAGTGCGGTAAGTATCTGTCTAAGAGTGATACAAAATTTTAGATTTCGGTATTCTTGTTTATTAGGCATTGCAGTATATAACCACCAAATGACCGTTTTGACATAATATTTGCTAATAATTCAGTTTACACGATTGATTTCTTTTGGATAACTGTTTTGTGTTTCTTGAAAGCCATCTATATATCTATTAAACCAAAGGTGAAACCACTACCGGTTTTGTACAGTGGTTTTACTACATCTTTAACCACTGATTCAGTGGTTTTAGGACAGATTGGACACGTGTCAATCTGCAGTTCCTGAATTTTTAAAAATATTTTTGAAATATTACAACAGTCAGTTTCCTGGAATTTTTAAATTGCTGAAACAGTTATCATCATATCAATACAAGCAGTTTTTACAAATGTTGGAACTGCCCTGCTACCCACGACTAAGCCTCATCTCCACGAAATACAGCCCAGCTTGCCACAGTTCATCCTCACCACTTTCATTCTGCAAAGTCCAGTCTGCCATAGTTCATCATCACCACTTACATTCTGCAAAGTTTAAACAAAAAACAAGTAATATTCAATATATACAGAAGCAAAAATGCAAGCAACCTTGCTCAAAGATCTTGGAAAATCAAAAATCAACTGGATTGTGAAAATCCGTGTAGTAAGAAAATATACAGTCCCAGACAAAATTAAGGAATCACAAACACGCAGCTTGGAATTGGTTCTTATGGACCAAGAGGTAAGAATAGAATTTTGTTTTTTTAACATATACCAAATCAATTTCTGTTTTGTTAACATAAACCACCAAATTTTGTATTTATGAATTAACTTTTTTTCTAGAGAGACCAGATACAAGCATCTATATACCCACCACTAATTTCTAAGTACGAAGCAAAATTACGTGAACATATTGTTTGTTATTTGGTCAACTTCACTGTCAAAGACAACCTAGGGAAATATCGGGTTATAGGGAATCCTTACCGCCTATCATTTCTAGACTGTACTGATATCATTGAGGTTAGCGACAAAAGCTTTCCTAAATCCATTCATGAATTCAAGAGCTTCGGAGATATAAACAAGATACCAAATGTTGATGATGTGATTCTATTTGGTGAGATCGCTTAAAAGTATTGTCAAGTGCTTCTTTTTTTCATTTTGTAGAAATTATTAACCATGCTTTATTTATTTGTTCCCCAGACGTGATAGGGCAAGTAGTAGGATGGAGGCCTTACAATATCAACCAAGTACAAGGAAAAAACACATAGATATTGTCCTACAAGATCTACAGTATGTCCCTATCCCCTAGCAATATTATTATAGATTTCTATCTTCTTATTCCCCTATCAAATTTCATAGAGAACAAAGACTTTCTGTCACACTATGGGAGTCATATGCTGAGGAAATTATTGACTACCTTAATACAGCAACACCTAAAGATGTAGTGGTCGTTATTATACAACTATGTAGAGCTAAAAAGTTCCAAGGAGAAATAAGTCTTTCCAATGCTTTCCACGCAACCAAACTAATTGTCAACCAAGGAAACCCGGACATACAAGAATTCAAGAGCAGGTTAACTATTACAGAAATATTGTTAGCAATTATGAATATTATTATTGATTTCACATATGATACGAACCTCGTTGGTCTCGATGCCAACGCAACCCAATCCAGATTGGATTAGATCCCAGAAAAGCCAATCACTGGTCACGATCGAGAACCTGACGACCTTCTACTCACGAAGTGACAACAATAGGCTAAAACCTATCACCTTCGACTGTGCGTAGTAGACAACCGGCAGGGGTGAACGCCACAAGAGTTGATCACGCTCTTGATAAGTTCGATTTGTTCAAAAGAACAACAAGAGAAGATAAATTCTCTCAACAAGCATAAAGCTCTCAAATATCATATTCACCAAGTTCTTCTCTTACAATGAGGGGTTTTGTACATATACAAGTCTCAATTGGAAATAATGATAAAATAATAAAATATCCAAAAAGTAGACACAAAAATGATTAAGTCGGCCAAAATTACGGCCGTAAGGTCTGTGGTTACGGCCGTAAATTCCGAAGGTACGGCCGTAAGTCCTAAAAGTACGGCCGTAATAAACTCTCTGTTTCAAAACCGTCAAAACTGGATTCTTGAGTTACGACCGTCTGTATGAATGTTACGGCCGTATATCCTTCGTTACGGCCATATCATGAAATTATACGGCCGTAATTAGCTCTCTGCATATTTTGGCCCAAAAAGTGGAAATTGCCGATACTACCGTAAGTATAATCAAGACGGTCAGTAAAATTTATGATACTACCGATTTTTACTCAGAAAATATCGTTTCTTCAACCCCATGGGTTACGGCCGTAGGGAAACTGGGTTACGGCCATAAAAATTGGGTACGGCCCGTAAAGTTATGGGGTTACGGCCGTAACTTTGGTCTGCCTTTTTCCCTTTGATCTCTAACATCTCCAACCTGTAATTGGAGGACTTCTTTCAACTTCTGAACTCCCGTGGACTGGTCCAAGTGTGGAAATGACCTATTCTGGACTTGTTGACATACGTTTTCGACCCAGGTCATCAAGGCTCGTCCCATTCTTTTGGCTCGACTTCTCGTAATCGGTCCAATCGGCCAATGGGGTGGTTCGTCCGACGTGGAGGCATCCGGGTTCGTATCAACATACCACATCGTAAAATATCATGTCTGCCCTTTGTGTATTATCACTTAAAGCTTTGCTCGGACAACATCAGCACAATAGAGACAATAACACACATATCATCATCAAGTAGCAGCACATTTGCAAATGACTTGGCAGCCCAAGTTTATTTTTGGGCCAAACCAAGTTTATTCCAACAATATCATATATACAACTTATTTTCAATTCAATTTGTTGAATAAATTTCTCCTATATATCTTTTCAATATATTGCAAAAATCTATTTCATTTGTCTTGAATCAAATTGTTTTTCAAAAGTATAATTTCTAGTAATTGCCCTATCAGAAGAAATTAAAAGGTAAGTGAGATAATATTTGAAGCTAAAGAAACATAGAAAAATAATCAAAAAACACATATTGTCAATATTTTGAATAGTATTTTTTCATTTTTTATTTAATTATATAGTACGTAATTGTGTTCTGAACAAATTTTTGCATATTTTTGTCTCGTTATAATTTAATTATTTCATATAATATATTATATTTAATTTTACGGTAACTATTTTTAACGTATCATATAGTATTATTTAAGACCAATAATGCAATACTTGGCTATGTAGTGGTGCTTCTCGGCTATTTATAATTCAAGAGAGTGGTTTTTTATTGTTTCTACCAAATGTTGTGTTTAGAATATAATTACGTGGGATCACGACAATTTAAATGAAGCTCGATGAATGCAACAACCGAGATCATTTCAGTTGGGGATGAGCTTGAATCCCTAGGTTGACCTCTTCGCTCCTTAGGTGCAAGAATAGTCAAGAGGGGAAATATGCTGAGTATAAGCAAGAGACTATTTGCGCATACTACAAAAAATAGAATTTTTAGGAGTAACAGTCGTCCCTATAGTCTCGTGTATGTAGAACAACAACAACGACATACTCGTGTTTATAAAGCAATAGTAGCGATCTCGATCACTCTTATTACTCTACAGGCGAGACTATAGAGACGACTGTACCATTCCTAAAGCTCAAGTTTCTTGTAGCTAAATAATAATGAGTTGAAATTCCTAATTTATATTGTGAAATTATAAATTAACAACTGTATAACATATTGTCATAGCACAATTTTGTGTAATTAAATTTACAAATCAATGACAAACTATTTAAAAATGAGACACTCAAAATTAGTTTGTAAATCTCAAAGTGGGTCCAAATATGTGGACGTGTACAACTTACAAATTAATCAATGGGTTTTTCTTTTAAACTATGGGTCACGCGTATTTAATGTTAATATTAAACAAATTCAAAGACAAATGAAGATTTGCAATTCAAAGACAAATGAAGATTTGCAATTGTATTTCGATACAATTGTTTGTGAAAAGGAATCGGAGTAAGGAAGATGAAAATTTTTGCTGCTGCAAACCGGAGAAAATGGAGGTTAGAGGGAAAATGTTGTCGTACTCGTACGGATATTGTTTAAGGAATCCATAACTGACTATGAAATCAAATGTGATGTTATGTAAAAATAAAAGCCACGAATTTTTTAATCTGACACCCACGTAGGTACCAGATCAGACCCATATGATCTAGATATTATGCCAACGCAATAGTGACAATACAAAGTTGTCCCTAATGCTACAACTATTGTGCCAATAGAGTAAAAAAGGCGGCAAAATTGCTACCAAGACATATGCACCAAGTCATCGTTCCTGACGTTCTAAGCTTTAGGGATAATAACATTTTTCCTCCCTATACAAAATATATTGGTGAATAATTTTTTTTTTTTTGCCGCCAATCGTAGTCACTAATAATATTCTAAGCTTTAGGAACAATAAACACAATTGGTAGAAAATTCCATTGCCAATTAACCACCCTTTAGAGATGACGCGTGGCATCAATAGCGACTACTATTTGTTTTTGCTATTGATATTATAAGCTTTAGTGAGGACATCAAATGGTAGTCACGAAAGCTTAAGATTTAGCAACAACTATACTATCGTTACTAATATTCTATTTGTAGTCATGATTTTCACAAACCACTTATTTTGTTGGGTTCGTATGGTATTCCTTATCTCTCAGTCCCAAATTAACACCCTTATTCTAGATTAAGTCATGGTCATGTCTTTCCTCCACAAATTTGAGGGCCCTTGGTATGGTACAATGTACAATATACGCTTGTGTTGGAAATTTGAGAACAAAGACATGGCATTTATTAATGTCCATTATTTGAAGCAGCTCAATGTTGATCCTCCTTTGGGGAACCCTCAAGGACCCTGCCCTACTAGAAGGTGACAATACATGACCTAGAAGTATAAGGGCAAAATGGTGAGAGTCCTACTAGAGAGGGACAATACATGACTTAGAACCATAACGGAATTGCAGTGAGTCCTACTAGAGGGCGACTTCACCTAGAAGTAAAAAGGAAATATAATGAAAATTGCTATGTTGTTGTATGTTGGGACGACTAGGCTCTTAAAAGTTACGCATAGATTTTATTTTATTTTTTTATTTTTGGCTTACATGAGTGGGGTGTGGTGCCTTGAATGCAGGACCAAACCGAAAGGGGATGCCCGATTACGCATAGTTTAATAGAAATGAGTTTTATGTATTTTGATATTAATATAATGGGAATTGCTATGTTGTTGTGTGTTGGGACGACTAGGCTCTTAAAAGTTACGCATAGATTTTTTTATTTTTATTCATTTATTTTTTTTGGGCTTATATGAGTGGGGTGTGGTGCCTCGAACCCATGACAAATCGGTAAGGGGGTGCCCGATTATGCATAGTTTTATGGAAATGAGTTTTATGTATTTTGATATTACCAATTTTTTTATTATTTTAATGAAATGTAAGCATCAACGAGATAACGTCTATTCATATATAGCAGAACGAATGAATATGGACGCTAAAGGATTAATTTGCCATTGATTGAAGATCTAGTAAAGAAATGACGACTTGGCACATATTTTATGTGAACTTAGAATGATTTTCCTCGAGTTGTAATTTCTTGATAAAAACATGTTCATGAGTGAAGTGATGGTTATAAGTTGCGTACGCATAAATCTTTATTTATTTAGTTAAAAATATATATTTTTTAATATTAGTACGCTTTGACAAATCGGTCGATAATAATAAATATTACTTTTGAGTGCATCGTAATAATTAAACGCTTGTGTGATAGTAAAATTATTTTAGCAATTATTTCTTTTATACTAGTTTTCGACAAAAGTGGTAGTATTTATATGTTTTTCTATACTCTATTTTTATATTTTTTTATTATTATTATTTCTTTTTCTTTTTTTTTTTTTTTTTTTGCAGAGGTGCACTCTGTGAAATTTTAACATAAAATTCCTTAAAAAAAACTTTCTTCCAAGAAATATTTTTAAAAAAGGGGACATTGTAAGAAAATGTGTAGTTAAATTTAAAAAAATAAAATAAAATAAAATAAAATAGTAATAATAATAATCATCTTGAACAACAGTTGACAAAAAATGAATGTAAAACAAATTGGCGATCACTTAAGCACAATCGATGGCACTGGATCATTTCCGATCACCAGGAATGTTAAGGTGCCATCGATGGTGCCTTAGTTATGGCACCATCGATGGCATTTTGGGGGCCGATTCGATATCCGTTTTGAAATCCAGGACCAAATCTGGAATCAGCACGGCGATGACAGTTCCAGGAATTTTCCGAATTTTTTCCGGCGATACCGTGGCCGTCGTGGCCACCGGTCACAAAAATAGTGTCAAAACATTGACCGATGGCCACGGCGCCCATAGTATCGCCGGAAAAAATTCGGAAAATTCCGGAAACTCCCCATCGTCGTGCTGATACCAGATCTGATCCCAGATTTCAAAACGGATATCGAATCGGCCCCCAAAATATCATCGATGGTGCCGTAACTACAGCACCATCGATGACACTGGATCATTTCCGATCACTTAAATGATAAGGCACCATCGATGGTGCCATCGATTCAATCTCCATTTTGAAATCTCGGACCAGATCTGGAATCAGCACGGCGATGGGGAGTTCTAAGAATTTTTCGAATTTTTTCCGGCGACACCGTGGCCAACGTGGCCATGAAAATAGTGCCAAAACTTTAACCGGTGGCCACGGCGGCCACGGTGTCGCCAGAAAAAATTAGGAAAATTCTTGGAATTCTCCATCGCCGTGCTGATTCCAGATCTGATCCCGAATTTTAAAACGGAGGTCGAATCGACTCCCAAAGTATCATCGATGGTGCCGTAACTACAGCATTGGAACATTTCCGAAATAATTATATATATAAAAAGAAAAGAGAGAGAGAAAAACAATCTTTCAACATATGCGCGTGTCTCCCGCCAGAGGAAAGAGAAACTACACACAAATAAAAATAAAAAATAGAAATTTGCACGCTACGAAAACAACAATGTCAATCATTCATATGCGGTGTTTAGCAATTATTAGGCCTTGTTTGATTGGGGGTTTAGTTGTTCCGCACGGTATTCCGTGTAAAAATATGTGGTTAATATTATTTTGGGAAATGTGTGTGTGGTTGAAAATGAGTATGAGGTATACGGAATTGCGTGCGGATTTGGTTAACACCAAATAGAACAAGGCTTTACATATTAACGATAACTAATTTATCGTTTTAAATTGTTACAATTAAACAGCAAATTGATTACAATCTATTAAGTACTAACTATCACATCATTGGCCATCTGGCCTTATCAAGACGTATATGCTCTTATTATAAACATCATTTTTCGAATTAAAATTATGCTCATTATGGAAGGAACAACAGAATGTCTAGTCTTCTTTAATTCTATCAAATCCTCAATGAATGAAACTTTTATAAAGGCAAAAAACAAGCCTCAAGAATAAAAAATTATAAGATAATGCTAGAATGCCATAGCCATTAACATAATTAGTGACATAATAATAGTAAAATTCCTATCTTGCCATTAATGAATAGCTGAATTGATATTACTTTAAAAGATATTGAAGTCATTTTATTCTATTATGGCATTCTTTATGGCATTTAGTATGTCACCGTAGCGTGATCGAAAATTATAACCACCATCAATGTAAAGACCATAACTACTCTTTGTCCAAACCCCAAAGAAAAATTCTAGATAAAATTGTGCGATGAACGCAATATGACCAAACAAATCGATTCTATCCCTGAACAACTTCGAATTCAGCACCAATCGGAACGTGGTCGCTCGGATGGTAATAATTCGGACATCCGCCACTTACATCAGACGAATCAGGTTCTGGGAGATCGAGGTAGCTGACTGGTTTTATATCTGCAGAAGGTGAAAATAGTATATAGTCGAGGGTTCCAGTAAAACCCGGTGTGCAGTTGGTAAATTTTGGCTCTCCTCTTGTGACTGCATATAGACTAGACAATGGAAGTGGCAGATCTTCAGCAGTTTCTGAACCGACCAAAGCAGTCCCAGAAACAATGTATTGATATACCTGCAATTACCAAAATCTTAGAATGAATATGTTTTTATGTAGAAAACAAATAAATAAATATAGAATTAAAAATATAAACTCAAACGGACCTGATCGCTGGGGACTGAATTGAAGTCACCAGTAACAATTACTGAAGGGGTGCAATCAAACTTATCTGCTACTAGCGATTTGAATTCTGCCAAGCGGGAAAGCAAGTATTTAGCCTGCGCAAGCTTCACATCCGCCCATTCTGGATCCCTGCTCGTAATTTTTTAAAGCGCATTTGAGTAAATATGGAATAATCGATGTAGGATTTTAAAAGAATTGAATAAAGGCAGCATAAAAGTTTCTGCAAGATTGTTTGCCAATTTGTTTTTCACAGCTGTTTGTGCTTCAACATAATTTCTCAAATTACTTTTTATCGACATGTATTTTCTGAAGCCACTTTTTCATTCCTCACTTTTCACTTTTTGAAAGTTGTTTTCCAAGAAATATGTGAAGAACCACATTGTAAGACCTACTCAACGAGAACTGAACTGTGGACCAGCTTACCAATAGATATGAGTGTTTGCAATAATAAGATGGTGATTAGAAGGGTTCTTCAGTCTAAAGGCAGCCATGATTCCAACGCAATCACGCTTCAATCTTACACGAGGATCATTAGGATCTCCACGGTCGTTTTGGGCGTCTTTCACCTCTGAACCTGAAGATAGACACATGTTACAAGCTTTAGACTTTTAATTACATGCAAAATAACGCCAACAAACACCACGTAACAATTAATTTGAGAAGTTACCATTGTTTAATTCACGTTTGGTCTCACTAGCCGGTGAATCGCCATCTTTATCCATTGATGGGGTGCTTACTTCTTCAACAGAGTTCACTAGATCATTGTAGTCTATCTTCTCTTCTATGACCAACTGTGCACTAATTGAAGTATCAGAACATAAGACTTTCAGATCATTTGAGATAGTAGATTGACATATTTTGGTATTAACTAGGGGAAGAGAGAAATTCAGCATACATTTTATTCTTGTAAAAGATCCCGCATCCATCCTTTTTCTTCCCACTTCTTTGAATATAGATACTTGCATACCCGAGGTTCTCCATGTTCTTTTTATAGAAGCTATCGTACTCATCTACTTCCTGATAGGTATTAAACATTAATGAATGGTCAAACAATAAGATATAAAATAATCAAAATCATAAACTATGATTAAGAAAACAGTAGGCACCTGCAAACAAAAGAAATCTGCCTCAAGATTCTTAAGAACGGTTAAGATTGCTTGAGATCGAGCTTTCCACCTGTCATCCACACCAACATCCAATTCAAGTGATATATCATCTAGTAGATATGTATATACTTGATTATGGATAAGAAATGAAACTATTGACCTAATTATATGGTGATTATAGTTTCTATCTCTAATAGACATAAGATTTTCCTGAAGATGCTATGCGTGGTAGCTTGTCAGAGATGACTAATCTTAGAACCCAAGTGCTTGTTTGAGTGTTAGTTACATCGATTTGCTCATATGAACGTAACCGATTTGATCATATTAAGAATTGAAATTCCATATGAAAATGTCGGCTTTGTTTAAGAGAAGTATATCATACTTGGCGTAAACAAAATTAAATTTGGCAGGTAATGTCAAAAGATCATAAGAGTTTATCCTAAGCTAGCAATTTTGAAGGCAAGATACATACTTGAGACAAGGTGACGGTGAGTAGGGAAAGAAAGAACTCCTCACATATGACTGGATAGGATCAAAACAATCATTATATGAGTGAAAATGTTGATAGGAATAACGGCTAGATACAGTTAAAAAAAAAAAAAAAAAAAATGGAGACTAAAGGATGTGAAAATAGTTAATGGAATGTTACATACCTGAGCCAAAGTATTATATGACACAAGTCGGAAATTGAAGCCTGTCGGATTGTGCGTAAAGTGAATTGGGAGTACAATGTCAAAATCATATTGTAGGTTTCTCAACAGTCAACTCTATAAGGATATTATTGATGAAATGAAACGAATAGAGAAAAGAAAAAAAGTAGCAATACTTGGTAACAATAAATGTACATACCATCAGGCTTACTTATTGAAGTGATGTTGCTCGGCTCAACTGGTACAAATTTTCGACACAAAGGTTCAGGTGTCGTACTCATCTTGCTGCAACGAACTATTCTGTAGATTTAACTCCACATAACGAAAAGACAGAACACCAACTTAAAAAGGAAATTAAAAAAAAAAACAAAAACAAAAACAAAAAACAGAGAGAGAAAGAGAAACCGAAAATGAGCTTACTATGTCAAGTTTTCCATACTATGAACAGGTTTTTAAAGATAAGAAAGAGGTAAATAAAGGCTAATTCCAAAGGTACCAGATTTGCATTTTTTTGGATTTTAGCATTCAAGAAAAGAAGAAATCCTCTGGACTGTTCACAGCGATTTTCGCATTTGAAAACAAGAAAAAGGAAAAAAAGTCATCTGCTAATAAAACTAGGCAAAGCAGTATTGCTTAGGTTTCCCAGAGAAAATATCACGTTTGTGGAAAATATTTCAATCGCGTCTTTAAGAAAATTGAAAGGACTGTTAAATCATAGAACACTCAGGTTTATCAATTTCGTCTTAATTTTCAATTCATTAACAGCCTGACAACAAAGATTAAACTCATATGCAAATTGAAGCACGTATAAACTTGCTAAATTTCTATTTCAACATCCGAAAAATTGACCAAAAGAGAACTGCATAATTGCATCGAAAACAGAAGCAGATTTTTTGCAAATCCAAACACAATGAAGATGCAAAAACACTATAACCATACTTCAATTCATGGAGAAATCTAATTAATTTAATTGCTTAGCTCAAGCAAAATTTGACTACTTGTCGATAGTTCATAATTGATGTTTCATCAAGCAGAGCACAATAACCGAATAACGACAACGAGTCGTGAGAATTGAAGAAGAAGAAGAACTATGAACCCAGTGAATACATCGAATTGAAGCAACAAAGCGGCATTGATTCATTGTAAGAAACAATGGAGATGGGTACCTTGAGAAACAAGTAGGAGGAGGCAACAAGTGAGGAAGCAGCAACGAGAATCGTAACATTGCGGGCTTCAAGATGTTCGGCCGACTGCATACACCTACCTTCATTTAACGGGACGCGAAATATATGGGCTATGGGCCAGTTGTTGGGCCTGAAGAGTTCATGGAAATGGAAAGGGAAACTGATGGTAACAAATTAACAATCGAGTTTTCGTAACTAATCACCAATTCACCATTATACCTTAGGTTTCTTTTACGGGATATTAAAAAAGCCATATTATTTCCACATTTATTTAGTTAGTAATCTAAAATATTTTTAAAAACACATATTAATAATTTAACTAACAATCTAAATTTACAGGTTAACAATTTAGTAGTTCAATTAACAATTAAGTTAATAACTTCACAATAAAGTTAACAAATTAGAGCAAACAAATTATGGCGAACAATTAGCCACCGCCGCCAGTGCCTTGTCGCCACCGCTAACGACAACTCCTTCACCTCGTATTTGATTCTAGTTGACCAAAACCACCAAGCTTGACCAGAACCAGATTTGGTTCGACTATGGTGGTCAGTGCTGACTACCATTGTTGGTGTCGTGCTATTACAGATACGGTGGTGGATGGCAGTTGCAGTGAAGGGAGGGTGAGGGGAGCGTTAAAATTATGTTAGGATTTTCAATTAGAAAGTATTTTATGAAATAACTAAGGAGGGTTAGTATTTTCTCAAATATTTTGATTTTTTTACGCGTTTTGCATAATTTCCTCTTACGCTTTAATGTCCCAGGTTAGTTTCATACATGCTTAACGAGTTAATGTAGATGGTTATTCATTTTTTAGGAAAAAGGGGTAAAACAAATAACTAAATAGAAAGAAAAAAGGAAATGTATCTGATGATAATTACATGAATTAATTAAATAAAATTATAATTCATTAATAATTTCCTTCTAACAACCTTCAAAAAAAAAAAAAAAAAAAAAGAGAAAGAGAACTTCCATCTAACAGAATCTAAGACAATTTTCATGTTGAAGATTATCTCATCAAATAATTAATTTAATAACTTAAACTACAACCATAATTATGGTTTTAGTTTAATGACTTAAACTAAACGTTTATAACTTAAACTAAAACCATAATTATGGTTTTAGTTTAATAGCTTAAACTAAAACCATAATTATCGTACTATTAAAAAAAAACCATAATTATCGTTAGTTACGATAAAAAATAATAATAATAATTATCGTTAGTTTTTGCTGATACCAACTCGATCTACTCAAAGTGTCAAACTCGAAACCGAACTCGATCGTGACCATGGGTTTGCAAATGCAGCCAACAACGGCAAAGCCATTGAGTGGTAGTGGCATAAATATCGTTAGTTAACAATGATAAAACGCAATAACTAAAGAATAATCATAAAAAAACAAAAAATAAAAAATAAAAAAGGAAGAAAGGAACACCCCACCCCCCGGGCCAATGACAATTAGGCGAATTAACTAAATAAAATCATAACTAATTATTAACTTCCATCTAACAAAATTTAAGAAGATTTACCTGAAAATAATTCCATTTAGAGAATTATCCTCACTCATAACCATTAGTACAAAAGGGAGATTAGGTGTCGCACATTGGGTGGCGGTTGTTTAAGAAAACGCCACCCAAAGACAACGGGTGGCGGTTGTCACAAAAAACCGCCACCCAAAAGTAAATATAAATTAAAAAAAAACAAAGGGTGGTGGTTGTAGAAAGAACCCACCCAATGTCAAAAACGGGTGGCGGTTATACGCTAAAACCGCCACCTAAACTTTGAAAAAAAAAAATTTTAATTCGAAAAGAAAGGGTGGCGGTTGTACTGTACAAACCGCCACCCAATGTCAAAAACGGGTGGCGGTTCTACTGTACAACCACCACCCGAAATGTGAAAAAAATTTGAAATTTGAATTTTGAAATTTTAAAATTCACTTTAGGTGGCGGTTGTTATTTAACAACCGCCACCCGTTATTGAACCAGATTAAATACCAGAAACACGATCTACATCATTATTTTTGCTTTCTTCCTCATTTTTCTTCCCCTCAAGTGCAAAACTTACAAATTATGGTAAACAAATCGGATTTTATGCTATTGTTCTTTGCAAATTGGAGCTGCAATTGATGCAAGGTAAACTTCTTCTACCTATTACTTTCAAATTTGTGTATTTTAATTTTCGAGTTTTGGATATGTAAACTTTAAATGGCCATAACTTTTGCATACGATGTCCGTTTTCAGCCCACGAGTACATTTCGGAATCGTCGCGACGAGATCTACGACACTCACGCTACATCCGTGACCCCATGTTTCAGGCCGATCTGAGGTTGTCTAAGGCCTCAAAACGCAATTTTTAACTTTTCATCTTATAATTTTGTGTTTTTGTTCTTAGATTGTTCATTTTGTTGTAATTTGATGCAATTGGTTTTGAATAAAAATTATTTCGTGTGTTTTTCATAGCTCAGATCTTAATTAAAAAAAAAAACACTGGACTTTGGGTGGCGGTTTTGCACTAAAACCGCCACCCAAAATGCTTCTTTTTTTTAAAAAAAGGACAATGGGTGGCGGTTGTTGGAAACAACCGCCACCCGTTGTCCTTTTTTTAAAAAAAAAAACACTTTGGGTGGCGGTTTTTTCAACCGCCACCCTTTCTTCGACTTTGGGTGTCGCCGGTTTGGGTGGCGATCAAAAAAACGCCACCCGAAGTGCAAAACAATCGCCACCTAAGCCCATTTCTGTACTAGTGAACTGAAGATAAAATTATATTTATACAAGGAACTTAATTACATTGGGGGAGGTTTAATACATAACCTCCAAAAGAAACATACAATCTCAAGTTAAGCAATCTCTAGAGAAAGTAAAAGAAACACTGTACTAATACTTTTTTACTAGTTGTATATATATATATATATGGAACTTCTTTGGAAGAGCTAAGATTTCTTGTATTCACAGAGCCACAGAAGGAACAATTGCTTGGGTGTGGCAATGGTACTGCGATGGGCTTTCTTCATATGAGCAATTGAGAAATGTATTACTAGCATGTAAATTCCCATCGTTGAGGCTGTGAAAGATTTTATAGTTACTGGAATGTGCTACCACGTTTCAAAGTAATCCAAAAGTCAGTTACCATATTTCAAAATAATTAGAGAGTGCGACTAAAATGTGGTACTGATATGCAAATGCTGGCATATAAATTCTCACAATGAAGGGAGATAAAATTTTTGTAGTTACTGGGATCTGTTACCACATTTCAAAATAATCAGAAACTCATTACTATAATGTGTTACTGAAATGTAAACTCCCACCATTAAATGTGTGCTAAAAATTTTTTTAGTGTTGTTACTACATTTCAAAGTAATTAGACTGATTGGGTAAGTTCCACTCATCCAGACTAGTAAAAATTTTGATGTTGCTGGATATTATTACCATATTTCAAAGACTGAAATTAGTAAATACCGTCTATGGTAGGTTATCCACTTTCTGTAGGACCACGAATCGATAGTTTACTAACAATGAACAAAACTTCCAATTGCATGTGAAATGTTCTTGGTAGACACTTGTACGATTTATATCAAAAATTGGACATTGAACATTAGAAGTTCTTGAAGCGTGAGATCAAGTGTCTCCAAACGGATCTCCATCGATGACCCTTATGAGAACTCAAGCTCGATAGAATGAATGATCATATAGATTAATTAAGTGTCGAGATATGAAATGACTAGTAGGATCCGGCTCATCGAGAAAAGAAAAATGTATATGACACCGAATGACTATTTTTAACCAAGATACGATTGTAAATCTTAAGTGAAAATTATGGAAGCAGTTGACATGATAGTTTGAGAAACACGCTTGTAAATGAACTCAAAGGAGTCAAACCTAAATGACACGATCGCATTATTAAGGTCGTATTATAATTTATTTGTGCGATTGAAATATCTTGGGCGTCCACTTATGAACGATTACAAGACAATTAGCGTGTGTTCTCCTACAAGTTTTAACACATTTTTACACACAAATCTCGTGAGACCTGCCTGTACTACACAAATCTCCACCATTCAATTCCACTCATTCTCTTTCCTATATCAGGTCAAAACACATAAAAACACACATCCTAACCCGCAGTTGAAACACGTGTCACTCACAGAAGGATACATGTCAAGCATGCCGTAGAGAACTTACGTTGGTCCCAATGGTCAATACAAACAATAAAGTGTACTTAGACAAAGGAAGATTCGATCTTGTCACAATAATAATTTATTCAAGAATTCATCCAATATTTGTGGATTTTCTATGCACCACATTTTCACTTATCTTGCAAAGGAGAGGGGGTGGGGAGACACAAGTCTGTCCCATTGTTTGTATTAATCTTATTACAAGACATCACACATCATGTTGAATTCACCAGCTCTTTTTTGCTTTTTCTTCCATCACATCCATGTCAATATCAATTCATTTAATTCTCTTCCTCCTCTAATAGTGCTTTTTCTTCTCCCACTCTCACCCACCAACTCATCGTCCTCGTCGATCTAAATCCTGAGCAAAGGCAATGGAATTTTTTGCATTAATTTATGCGGTGGAATTAGATAAGGTAATGAAATTTTTGCATTCATGATTGATTAATGGAGGTATATAGAGCCCTCAGATGTCATTAATGAAGAATATTATGAACTTTGAAGAGTTAATGGAGTAGATCGGAGTTAGACAAATCGCCGGAGAAGATGAAGCAGTACTCTCTGGAAAAAATTGACTAATTCAATGAAATATTTTTACTGAAACTTCACGAAATCCCTATACTCTATATTATAGGATATAGGGATATAGAATATAGAATCACGACTGTTCATCTTCTCCGGCGATTGGTGAATCTTCTCTGCCGCCATTGGCTGCTATTTAATTTAAATGTTCATAACTAAACCTATTTTACCTTCTTTCGATTGACTATGAGTTAAATGCTAATTTTTCGAATTAAAATGTGAAACACAAATACCAAAAATATATTTAGGATCAAATATATTACACCAAATCTCAGTCAAAACTATTGGAACAGAGTTCCTGCATAATCTGTTGGCCAAATCCAGGTTGGTTCTGATGTTAATGTTTTTCCGGGTTGTTTCTAGTGGAACATTATTTCTTCTTCATAGTCGCCAGATACCGTTGCTTTCTCTGCCTAAAAAATTACAGCTATAGGGAAGAAATGTTGCACAGAGAGAGGGAGAGAGAGGGGTTTTTTGTCAAAAAGATAGGAGGTCAATATTGGTCACATCAAGGGCATTTTGGTCCATACAAGTTGAAAATTATGTCATTCTTGTCTTTTGTAAAATTAATTTGATAAATTTGTCTTTATGATTTTAAAGTAGCCAATTTTGGAATTCTTTTCTAAAATGTACATAGACAAAGGAAGATTCGATCTTGTCCCAATAATAATTTATTCAAGAATTCATCCAATATTTGTGGATTTTCTATGCACCACATTTTCACTTATCTTGCAAAGGAGAGGGGGTGGGGAGACACATTGTTTGTATTAATCTTATTACAAGACATCACACATCATTTTATTCAGAGATGTTTGGTGCAACTTTTTTTGTTATATATGACGAAATTTTTTTTATCATACATGGTGTACTATGGATGAAATTTCCCAACAAAAAGTGTCCCCATTCATTTTCTTCCATGCATTCACTATATTGTGGAGTGAATTCCAAGCATAACATGTTTCTCACGGATCATTTCAAGATTATATGTTGTCGATATACCTATTAGCCACTGCACTATCTAACTACAGCATCACTATCTTGTATATTGTTGACGATGATTGGTGGAAAATGCAATTCCAACCCGATACCATCGATAGTTCCATAATATGGAACTATCAGCAGTGACAGAAAAATCCAATCCGATCCAAATTCGATGGATACCAGATCCGAATGGAGCGATTTTTTTCCGATCCGACTATTCATGGATCGCCGATCCGAAATGGATTTGGATTTGGAGCGGATCAGGCCCGATCCGATCCGATTAATTTTATTTTTTATTTTTTATTTTTATTTTTATTTTTATTTATTTTTTTATAAAAATCTATACCGATATGGATCGTATTTGGATTTTTTTCTTGATCCGATCCGATCCGAATCCGATTCAAGGAATTTGGATTTAGATCGGAGTGATTGATTTGGATTTGGATTTGGATTGGATTAGCCGATCCGATCCGAACCCGATCCATTGCCAACACTACCATCAGCTGAGTCGGCGCGTCAGCGCCTCTTACAATGCAAGCCCCGGTGCTATTTAAAAAATTAAAATAAGTGAAGGGCGTATTTTGCAATTTCTTTGTCCCCAAATTCATTTCACCCTAATGGTCGACTCCCCCATTCAACTGCGTGAAAACTTCCACCGGAACCCTCCTTCAACCATGACCTCGCCTTTGTCCACCACCACCACCGGCTGTTGCTCTCTCGCCACCGGCACCGACGCCGCCGTTCGCTCGACAAGGTCGGGCTCTCCTCCTTTTGTTCGTTTCTTTCTCGAACTCGTTTTGCAATTTAGGTCGAAATGGGGTTGAATTCCTTCCTCAAATTCTGTAAATCCTATCACACTTTTTATCTTTTAGTCGAAGTTCCAGAATTTTTCTGTGAACATTTCACAAAGAACATTTCATATGACGAAGATTTAAGTTTTTCCTTTTTTGGAAGCAGTAAGAGTTTAAGAAAATAAGAGGAAAGCATTTCGGAACGCTTTATTCGGCAATGGCATTTGAGGCTCTGTTGCTGTTGTTTCCAGTAGTTAGATTAATGGCTTATATTTCGAACATTTGACACAAGGAAGCTTAATGGCCTGTATTTGGATCCATTTTATGTAACAATCATTTCTGTTTTACTTTTATTGTCAATTGTCAATATCGACTTTCATTATGAAATTTGGTTTAGTTTTGAATTGTCTAATGTTTGATTGAATTGATTAGGTTGAGATTTGGTTATAATTTCTTATTTGTGAATGAATTATTACCTGGGCTAATTTGACTTGGATTCTGTATAGATTTGAGAAAACAAAATGGGGATTAAGAATCAGAAAGTAAGAAAAGGTTATATTCAAATAGTCATTATCACGATTTCCCCTTGTTATTTCATAAAATGGTTTATTGCCTACTGTAAATTCTTATCACTTTCTGATTCAGTTCAATTACCTGTTGGTTCTCATTAACACTTTCACATACAGTCTACAGTCTTCATACATCGTTTGGCAATTGAAGCTTGTCTATTTCTGTTACTGAGAGCCGTTAATTGCATTTCTTTTTCTTGTTCATGTTTTTATCTAGTTGTGGCTATATTTTCCATTGGAACTGAAATTTTTTCCAATTTTACGAACATAAATCAATATGGCAGCGACAAATTCAAATATGTGTCGTAGTTGTAGGAAGCCAGGGCCTTCCATAAATGAACCGCCCAAACAAGCGATCGTACCCTCTACGGTCGGAAGGTATCATACAACACTTGCAACTCATGGATCGGAAAAAAAAATAGCTATAGGAATATATTTTTTTTAATTGTAATTTAATTGATTGCGGCAGTTTTATGTGGGACACTGCACAATCAAGCCGAGTGGTTAACAAAGGGCATTCTAGTTGCCCCTTGCCGAAGAAGCCTGATGTTGAAGAGGCTATTGGAGGCTTGTTTGCTCAGTTCAACATGTGTGCAAACATAACGGATGAAGTAGATGTCAAGCTTGAGCTTAAGGTGACCATCTCTAAGGGAAAAGGAAAAGTTATGGAATTGAAATGATGTTATCTAAGTCTTTGCGTAGACATTAGAGCATCTCCAACAATCTTTCTATTTTTAAAGAATATGTTCCATTAAATAAAAAGCATCTTTAAATTTAAGGTGTGAAAATTTTTAAATGCTCTAACAAACTCTCTAATTTTAACTCTTTTAAAAAAAATTATTGTTTTATCTCAGTTTTAATTAATAATAATATTTTTAAGTATTGATGACCAACAGAATTAATTGTAGATTACATCGTTCAAGAAATACGACCTTGAAACTTATCGTCATCCAATTATAAAGAATGAGTTTGGCTTTCTAAATTTGGAGAGTCAAACTCACTCTCTAATTTAAATTGTTAATTTAAAGAGCTTGCTGGAGTAAAATTATAGGATTTAATTCTTTAAACTATAAAGAATGTTATGTTTAAAGAGCTTGTTGGATATGCTCTTAGTTATGTACTTTCCAGTTGAAATTAGCCCTATAATTATCATCTAGTTTGTGTTAGTATTATGTATGTGCTATCTAATTGTTATTTGATGACTAATGTATTTTAAGATAAGTTTATTACAAAAACTCTATCTTGTTATGAATAATTGAGAATAATTTGGTGGTTATGAATTATGAGGAATAATTTGGTGGAGGAATAATTTGGTGGAGGAATAATTTGGTAAAAGATGTAATTATTATATGTGAATGACTATTATACCCTTGATGAAATTATGTAATTACGGTTGTACCATTCGAAGTTTTCCTATAAATAGGGCTTCAGTTATTAATGAAATTCATTCCTGAGAATTCATTCGAATTCATTCTCTCTAAATTCTCTCTATTGTTTTCATACTTTTATAACACGTTATCAGCACGAGTCTCTAGCCATTTGAGTAATATGAAGGGAGTATCTTTCTGATTCATCTTATAGATGATCTTCTGTATCAGACGTAAACCGAATTATTATAAATAACCTAATCCATCTCCAATCAATACTTATCTTTCTTTTCTCTCTTATCTTTTCCCCACTTTCTCACGTCTCACTCTCTCTATCTTCTCAATCACTCACAGAAAACATTTATGCAGAGACAAAGAGTTGTAGGCAATTCAAGAATTGTGAATGGAGGAAATACGTGCATGTTCAATCGCTTCTCCCTAAGAAAAATGAAAGATATATATTATATTACTTTATACTATAATAATATATTAAACTATAATATTCGCTTTCTCGAGATATAAAGGCATACATTATCAAAATCAAATTTTCTCGACTCCATTATACTCGATTTAACGAGAGCTTCGATTTGACACCAACATTGATAGGGTAATAACTCGTTGTTTGAAATATGTTATTATCAAACTTTCAAAATTTACAAATTAGTACACCAACTTTTGAAAAAGTTACAAAATAGTCCTTGAATATTTTGATATTGATAAATTGAAGTAGAAAGGAGATAATTTTCCAATCGTAAAACATTGATAAAATATTTTTGACTATTTTACCTTTGCGAATTGAATGGACAATTTTACCCTTAGGTAAAACCGACCTAATTTTGACGACAAGAAAAATGGATAGAATATTCATGAAGAAATTCTAAATCCATTGATTATATAAAATGGCTTGAAGTCCATTTGAGTTAAAAGATCGAAATATTAATGTAACTCCAGAAGAGTTCAATTACATAATGTCTTTATTCAGAAGGATAAGTGTGCTCTTGTAAGTAATGAGTATTTGTTCTAGAAGAACAAATCGCTCCCCGTAAAGCAGTTCAATATTTAATTCTCGCACTTTATTTCTTTGTAATTTAATTCGCAATACCTCCTACTTGATGATGGGTTCAATGTCACTAAGCGGAAGGTTTTATATATTTCTGCACTTTATATGCTAAGTGATGGGTAATACCTTCTACTAGCAGATCCTACTCTGAAGAAGTAGTTAAATATTATGCAATTTAATTCTTGCTATTTAAATTCAGTAAATTTATATTTATTGCAATAATTCCCATAAGGTAGGTTCGACCACCTATTGGAGGAAATTTAATTTCTCGCAATTTAAATTTATGCACTTTATAGTTTGAGTATATTTCCAATGTGGTGGGTAATACCACACGATTGGTGTGCATATTTCCAATGTGGTGGATTATACTACTGCGGTTGGTTATAACGAATCCTACCTGTAAGAAGTAGTTGATCAAATATTCTAATCATACTCTCGAAGAAGTAGACGATGAGAATAAAATTACTTCTTTATATATACCGAATATGAATGGAGAAAATTGAGCAAGTGGTACTTGAAGTTACCATTGGATAAATAGGCGAAAGTAAAGTCTTTGAATAGATCCCATGTTGATAAATCAAAGAAAATATATCGCATGAAAAGCTTACATGAAGTAATCTTATCGATGATATGAGATTGTATTAATATGAGAATAAAATGCTCTTGAAGAAGCATAATCACTAGATTCGTATTTGAATAAAGTCAATATGATATTATTATTACTCGGAAGAAGTACAAAAGTAGAAGTGGAACATATTGAGAATATCAAAGAGCGGCATTAAACACTTTCGAAAATATAGAAATGCAAAAGAATATACATCTTGAATCCATAAATGAGGGATGCGTCTCGAGAGTATAAATACTCGTAACTCGCCACCATCAACATTAGGATTCATAATGAAATATTTAAAGGATCCAAATTGCTTTTTCGCTGACACCAGGTCTGGCCAAGCGGACTGGGCTTCTACAGATTCTTGAACATATGCATGAAATTTGATGAGTAGTTCATCAACAAGACTAGCAGAAATAAGTATTTTTCTGTTGAATGAGAGATAAACTTATTATTTACACCCCGATCTAGAAACGCTAGTAAGCCATCAAAGAAATTATTAATATTCAACAAGCCTATTGGTTTGACATGAAAATTCCATCGTGCAACGAGGCTATATTGAATATTTCCTCCAGTGTATTGTAGCGCTGGAAGGACAATGAAAGCATCACTATTATTCATCATATACATCATGCGTTGTGGATGGATTGCGCTTGTAGCCCCAACCCTGGACCCATGGTAGAACTGGCTCCAATTCGAGTATTAGATCCAACTAGATGGAAAGGTATTACGCTCAAAACTCTTATTCCCCATGATTGTGCGGCCATTATAAGTCTAGCTAAAAGTTTGTTGTTGGTTCCTCCGTATAGTATATTGATTTCTTGTCTCCTAACTCTTTTACAAGTCGGTTTGCCATATCCACATATTGCATATGGCCTACAGTTTAGATCCACCAAGAATATATACTGGTTTTAATCAAGCGAGGTAAAGGTGACTTGTATGAGATGATTCTAAAATCTCCATATCCATCTCTACTCCTATCTCTCTTTGCACTATACTTTTAATGTATGAACATGAGAGATATATGAATCCTCTATTTAAAGAAAAATTTTCAAACCAATAATTGAGTGCACTATTTACTTTTTGACAAATATGAAAGAAAAAGCGTAAATTTTTCTTTAGTGATATGACATATAATTTGTCAGTGATTGAAAAATAATATATATCTTAAAATTGAAAAACGATATTTACAAATAAAAGAAATATATTGATTTTTGTTATTACACCGAGCTTTCTTACATAAATATGGGAAAATCATTATGCTAAATTTTTCTACTAAATTTACAAACAGGATCTTCTAAAGTAAGTTTTTCAAGATCAGAACGCGTTTGTTGATCTTTGAATTTGGCCCATAAGGCCATTAGCTCACCTTATGCGTGTCCACTAGGATGTGTATCAAGAGCGCTGAATATCATCCAAAGGCTCCTTACTCAATCCATCCTTAATGAACGCTATTTTATCTTCTCGATTTCTGGACAAGTACCCCACAGATTTACATCGAGTGTCACATGTCCATCGAGCACACTTGTAGCATCCTCCTAATCTTTTTGCTCTCCGTTTCTTTGAAAAACTACTTTTACCCATACCAGGCATGTATTTAGAAGGAATTGAAATCTCACCAGATAATCGAACCTTTGCTTCAATCAAGCATCGGATATCTTGTGGGATACCCTTATTCATTAGCATCCTTAATCTTTCCAGCCTACATCGATAAATCCTTTTTAGGATTTTGATCGGTAGTGATGGATAGTATTTTCGAAGATTTGAGAGCATATGATCCATTATAATGTATAAACCCTTGTTAGGATGAATTTTGCAATAATTTTGATGATTTATTTATAGAATAATACGACGCGTATGAAATAAGACTCGATTTTAAATAAATAATATGAAGCGTAAGAGCTACGATTTGAATTAAATAATAGCCGGATGTGATGCGTATGAGTGTAACTCTGTTTGAACATGAGTAGACAATAATGTCACCAAAAGATGATGGAATATGTCGGTGAATTGTTTCTATGATAAATCATATTGAGCACTATACAGATACTAGTGAAATCGATATAAGAATTTACTGAACTAGAAGTTCAATAATACTCGTTGCAAAATCGACCGACCATCCCGGTTTAAATAATTATTGAAATCAATATTTCAAGTGAAGAATTAAAAGAATTCTTCAATGATTGTTCTCGATAAATGATGAAATCATTCTTAGCCAATATTGGGAATAAATCCCAAATATATCCGGAATAAAGGATGAGAAGTATGGGCCCACTCATCCTCCATGTGGACTACTAGATATTATGATATGGATCCACTAGATAGTCACATGTGTATATGATTCGTAATTTGAAATTTCTGAAATATTTGCTCACTGTATGAGCATGATTTTCAGATTTAATGATAAAGCTAGTAAATGTATATCCCAATACTTGAATAAATCCCTGAAGGATTTGAGTATGCGCATACAAGTGGGATATTATATGGCAAATTATTTAAAGTCCTCAAATAAATTGCCGATATCGAGAATAGAATGCAAACGGTCTAAATTCCCATATTAAAAATTTGAATGATGAGAACATATATGATTAAAATCATACCAATCGTATGAGTTTTGGTGTTCTAAATTTTCTCGACATGAGGGGAGTATTAAAGGTTGAAAATAATATGTGAAATGCATCATGTTATATCGTCGAAATTGAAATACTGAACTTGAAGTTCAAAGATGCATGAAAGGCTATGAACAATCACATATATCGCTCACGATGCTTTGATAAGTTAAGACGCTAGAAGCGTTGATATTTCCCCAATCATATATATCAAAGCAAATTATAAAGATGGTCTTAATAATCGGAGGCATATACTCTTGAAGAGTATATAGACATAACTATATTGTATAATCCTACAAGAGGATTGATAATGAGATATCTCGATAAATTATGTCGATATGGGGAAAGAAATGAAATTGAAAAGTGTCGACACGATATGAAAATGTAGCGCTACATATGATCAATGATAATGAAAATATTGAGATATATTGAAGATGATAAATGGTGAATGTGAAATCCTTAACTTATGAGATGATGAGATGATGATGACTAGTGCTCAAGTTTAAAGATAAGCATGGTGGTCATTATATGTTGCGTGCTTCATGAAAGTTAAATTACCGATCGTGTGTGTAGTCTTAGAAAAGGAAATTAAAGGATCGGATGAGCTAAACCCAGTGTTTATGAGTACCCTAAAGGGTGAGCTAAGCCCGCAGGAATGAAATAACCTATTAAGTGAGTATTAAATGTTAAATGATATATTTTAAGTGTTAGTTAGTTATGAAGGTTTACTTATATGTTTACATGTTTTTACTATGAATTTATATGCTTTAAATTGTGTGTTTGGAGACATGTGTTCATGGTGAATGTTTTGTAGTTGTGTAAGAAAATTGATGCACTCTAAATGAACAGAAGAGTATAAAATCAATGTATATGATACTCATACAAATGTATGAAAGATTTTGAAATGCTTACTGAAGATACTTGTATAAAATACGCGTTGCACTCTTTTTCCTCGGCGAGGTTTTATCCCATTGGGTTTTCCTAGCAAGGTTTTTAATGAGGCAACTTTAAAGGCGTATTCACATGAATAATGTCTTCTTTTTCCTTCATTAGGGTTTTTTCCCCTTGGGTTTTTTTCCTAATGGTTTTAACGAGGCATATTCATGGTATATTGAAAACGATAGGAGAAATTGATACAGATCTATTGGATCAAGTTATAATGGAGCTAATGCTTTAGATCCAAACGATGATGATATTGAAATCATTTACCGTAAGAAAGATATCGCTTCTCAAGATATTAAATCAAACTGAGCACTCTTTTTCCTTCGATCAAGTTTTTCCCACTGGGTTTCTTGTGAGGTTTTAACGTTGAAGACATGAATACTCCTATACATTGGAAGACATCGTGGGAGCAATGTTTTGATGAAGAAGATATAACCACCTGCCTATCCTATGCAATCGGTTTGGAAGTTTTTTCCCACCGCTTTTTCTCCAAACAGTCAGGAAGACATTTGTATTAATAGTCGTTCGAGGGAGTGTTATGAATAATTGAGAATAATTTGGTGGTTATGAATTATGAGGAATAATTTGGTGGAGGAATAATTTGGTAAAATATGTAATTATTATATGTGAATGACTATTATACCCTGATTTAAATTACGTAATTACTATTCATTCAAGCTTTCCCTATAAATGCGCTATTTATTAATGAAATTCATTCCCGAGAATTCATTCGAATTCATTCTCTCTAAATTCTCTCTATTGTTTTCATACTTTTATAACATATCTTACAATCAAATTTCAAACTCTATCATCTAGTTAGTGTATTCTGTTCCAATATTCATGCAATTGATAGAAATGGAAGTTCTATTAGAGTACCATATTGCAATTGGCAATTGGTGGTACAAAAATCTCTACGTTGCTTTAGTTTGAGATTCAAACGTGCTATATTGCAATTTGCACCAATTGATGCTAGACTTGTAAATGAGAATTTCGACAATTCCTAATCAGTAATCAAAATTGGGTGCATACTCCGTATCCTATTCAACAAATCCTATAGAGGACCAAAAACAGATCCCGCATATTAGACAAAGGGACCACGTCAAGCTCATGCCATTTAGTGAATCTGCTTCATCACCATATTTTCCAAAAACATACACAGATGATCAAGCACGCTAATGCATCGAGGAATTACAACACTACTTAAATGCCACTAAATGCATCCAAGAATTACAAGATCAAAACTACTCTAGGAATCCATCCCCTGGTATTGTCGTTGGGTAAACGAAATAGTTATAAGTTCCCTGAGAGACAAACGTATGGTAGATGAAGCTTGAACGAAGGTTGATAAGGTAATCATTCCATTAAGTGGACAGATTTCCATCGTCAACTACAATCAGAAGGATAAGATTTAGTATACATCACTGGTTGGACCACGGTTGGGTCATGTCCTAAAGACCCGATTTATAAATCCTATCCTGTGAAAAAAATAAAAATAAAAATAAATTTCAGCACTCGAAAAATATTTTTAATTGATGCAGAACGCGCAAACTTATAAAATTTGGTATACATCACCAGTTGGACCACAGTTGGGTCATGTCCTGAAGACTTGTTTTATAAATCCTATCATGTGAAAAAAAAAAACCATAAATATCAACACTGGAAAATATTTTTAATTGATGCAAAGGGTGTAAACGGATAAGATTTGGTCTATATCACCGGTTGGACCATGTTCGGGTCATCTCTTAAAGACCTAATTTATAAATCCTATCCCGTGAACAAAAAAAAAAAAAACATAAATCTCAGCATTCGAAAAATATTTTTAATTGATGTAGTGCGTGCAAACGGATAAGATTTGGTATACATCACTAGTTGGACCATGGTCGGGGTATGTCCTAAAGACCCATTTTATAAATCCTATCCTATAAAAATAAATAAATAAATAAATCTCGGCACTCGAAAAATATTTTTAATTAATGCACAGCATGTAAACGGATAAGATTTGGTATACATCACTGGTTGGACCACGGTCGGGTCGTGTCCTAAAGCCCACCTGTTTTATAAATCCTATCCTATGGGGCAAAAAAACATAAATCACAGCACTGGAAAAATATTTTTAATTGATGTAGAGCGCGAGAGTATAAACGAATAAGATTTTGTATATATCACTAGTTGGATCATGGTCGGGTCATGTCCTAAACACTCGTTTTATAAATCCTATCCTGTGAAAAAAAAAAAAATAAATCTCAGCACTCGAAAAATATTTTTAATTGGCTTATTCGATAATGTTCAAGTCCCAGCTGGAAGATTAAAAAATCTTCCAGTGACATGGCATATCTAATGTGGACAATTGAAAAAAAAATAAATAAACAAATTAAAAAAAAAAAAAAAAAAACCAAGAAACAAGTCGTCTTCCTCTCCCTGCAAATCAAGTTCATCTTCTTCCCTAATCTCCCATCCTCTACCACTCTCAGACCTGCAAACCAGTACATCGTCTCCGGCTGAACCACTACATTGTCTCCTTCCAAAGTTCATTTTCTCCTCCGACCAAACCTCGGGATCTAGACCAATTGTGAACTCATTATCTTCCATGGCTGCACATCTGCTGGAGTATATTTTCAATATATATATATATATATATATATATATAGAAGATGGAGAAGATGCAGATCGAAAAGTTCGCCGGAAAAGAGGCAATACTTTGGCCGGAAAAAGAACACCGTGTAGCGAGAAAATATTCACCGGTCTGAGATGGAAAGGAGGAGGGCGGCAGCAGCTTGCTTCGACGACTAAAGAATGAGAGGTGTTTGAGGTGTTGAAGCTCTGAAGGAATGGGAATGGAAAGGTGAAAGTCTACCAGATCCAGGGACCAGGTTCAATTTTCAAAAGTTTGTGAAATTTGCAATTTGGTCCTCGAACTTGTATGGCTTATCCAAAACTGACTCCGGTCTAGCTGTACAAAATATGCCATGTGGGTCGCCACATGGCTGACACATCACCGCTGGAACATGTTTAATGTTCCAGCAGCTGGTACCTGAACAGGGCCGTTGACTTTTTAGCACAGAGCGCGCGTAAACGGATGAGATTTGATGGTATACATCACTGGTTAGACCATGATTGGGTCATGTCCTCAAGACCCGTTAAAAATCTCACCTTGAAGCCTGGGTCGAGTTAAGAGTTCTCATTCACTGAAAGATCATAGATCTTCACATTGAAGTCTTGAAGGTGAGTTTAGTTATCATAAATATTTCAACCAACACTCAATTCATTTTTTTTTCCCCTTGAATTAACAGTTAATTTACTCCATTTAAATCTTGGCAGAATGATGAATACAAGATTGCAAACGTTGTTATACATTCTTGTTTCTTTGCTGACTGTGATAAGAACACATGGAGTTTCGGTTGACATCACTTATGTTCCGAGTGCCGTGGCAAAAGGAGGAGGTAAATACGATTATACGAATATGGATTTTATTTTAAAGAAAAATAAAATAGTTGAGCAATATTTTTCTGTGGGTGGTTGTAGTGTGCTTAGATGGGAGTCCACCGGCTTACTATTTTTCAAAAGGATTTGGGGCAGGAATTAAGAATTGGTTGGTTCATATTCAGGTTAGAAAATTTTCTAATTCTTGTGCTCGTAGCCAATAAAAATGATCCATTTATACATAAGGGCACACATTAACTGAATAATGTCGGCCTGTATGTATAAATGGATAGTTCTAATTGGTACGCATAAATAGAAATAAGTACTCCGAAAAAGTTTTCCGCATTCCCTCATAATTGAATTAAATGTCTTAATCTTAACTCAGTGTCTAGGGAGGAGCATGGTGTAACAATGTGACAAGTTGCCTTGTTCGTGCAGACACTTATTTGGGTTCGTCGAAGAAAATGCTAAAGCAGGTTCCATTTTCCGGGATTTTGAGCAATCAACGAAAATTTAACCCTGGTAAACATTGCACTTTTGATTGATTTTGAGATTTTGTGGTTTTGCAATTGGATTGTTTTTTATTTTGTAAGTTACTTAGGCCTTGATTTGAATTTTCAGATTTCTACAACTGGAATAGGATCATGGTTGGATATTGTGATGGAGCATCATTTACCGGTGATATAGAAGCAGTCGATCCCGTAAGTGAAGTCAAAAATTGATTTAAAGATTGTGCATTTGCAGACTCTATAAACTCATCTGTAATGCTTGATATACAGATAACAACTTTACATCATAGTAGATTTGTAGAAGTCAATTAGATAGATATATATAGTGAATTTATTTGTTCATATACTTGTCTAAACTTCGGATTTTTGGGTAGACCAATAAACTTTACTTCAGAGGAGCAAAAGTATTTGTAGCCGTTATCGAGGACTTGTTAGACAAAGGAATGAAGCATGCTAAAAAGGTACGTTTTCCCTTGTATTTATTCCCTCAGAACTTTGATTATAATCTTATTCATTGTTATTGTTAACTTGAGCGGTTCTATCAGGCTCTTCTGTCTGGATGTTCGGCCGGTGGATTAACATCAATTTTGCATTGCGATAAATTCAAAGACCTCCTTCCTACACGTGCTAAAGTGAAGTGTCTTTCGGATGCTGGTTATTTTATAAACGTGTAAGACCATTTCTCGTTGACAAAATAATTTGATAAGTAGAAGAATAATCTTTATTTGTCTTGTAAGAAGGCAACATGTACTCTATCGTTTGTTGCAGAAAGGATGTCTCTGGAGCTCGACATATCCAGGATTTCTATGACGATGTTGTCAAAACACACGTATGATTTTTGTCATTGCATAATAATTGGTTGATTGCTCGTTTTCAAATGTTGTTTTCTTAAGTGGCTTGAATGTAGGGGTTGGCCAAGAATTTGCCCTCGTCGTGTACTTCAAAAGGGAAACCGGGTTTGGTAAGCTCGATTTTCCCGATTTGATTTTTTTTTTCGGGTTTCTTATTGTGACATAATTAGTCTTTACTGATATCGATAAAAAATTTCAGTGTTTTTTCCCGCAAAATATTGCACGTGATATTCGAACTCCGCTTTTCATTATAAACTCTGCCTATGATTCATGGCAGGTTAGTTCATTACTTATAGAGATCTTGAGAATAATACAAATGTTATGGTTTTTTGTTTACTAGGATACTGTTGTGACTATGTCAAATTCTATGGTTTTTGGCCATTTTGGCAACCTTAATTTTCTCAGATAAAGAACATTTTGGTTCCCCAAGAAGCTGATCCACACGGTACTTGGCTCGATTGTAAGAATGATATAAAGAATTGCTCCCCGAGTCAACTCCAAACTTTGCAAGGTTCATTCCTTAGTTTTTTCTTTAAATCAGTTAGTCGTTGGGTTTTAATTTTCAGTTTTCTATTTTCATACATGATTATTGCACAATTTTATTTTTTTCCCATCCTTTCAACATCTTGAAGTGTCTTGAGTTAAAAACACCATTTTGAGTTTTCTTCGCAAAATCCACTGTTTCCCAAAATGCATTTCGGGAAATATAAAAAGGAACAACTTCCGTCTTCCGTGTTTTGGAAAACTGAAAATTGAAAATACTAAAGAACATGGTCTGATTATAAAGGTTGATTCATATATGGTACGGTGTTGTTTTCAGGTTTTAGGATAGACTTTATATATGCATTATTGACTGGACTTGGTTTCTTCAAACCAAGGGGATATTTTATCAACTCGTGCTATACTCACTGTCAAACTGGAACGCAAGAAACATGGTTTGGAAGTCAATCTCCGGTTTTACATAAAAAGGTTAGTGGATGATTTTACCCAATTTTAGAACTATATTTCTCTTATCTCTAGTAGTATTATTGAGCAAACATTGGATTTGGAGTTGTCTAGATAAGACTTGGAGTTCCACCTTAAAAAGTCGACCTTACTACAAGGCCGTGTTTAATGAAATTATTTATTTGAAGCCTTTTTCGATGTGGGATAACCCCTTAACACACCTGCGCAGGACCATATCTCGTTTGAGTACATTAATCTTGAAATTCATACGTTCATTTTTTTAGTCATAATTAGATCATTTGAGAGAGCTCGTTGGAGTTTAATGGACTCTAGTATTATATTAAAACTTTAAAATCGTATTGGAAGCCTAATTTCCTATCTTAAAAAGTCAACTTTGTTAATATAGAAGTAGTTTACTTTTTATTTATTTATTTCACGATCTTTTGATCTTTTACATTCTTTGTAGACAATTTTCTTGCTAACCATCTTGCTGTGTGCAACATGCATTTGACCTCAAAATTTCTATATGCAGACGATTGCTGAAGCAGTTGATGATTGGTACTACGACAGATGTTTTTTTCCATTTAAGGAGATTGATTGTCCTTACCCTTGTGACAAAACTTGTGCCAACAACAGTTTCCCTTACCCTCAAGAGAATTCACCATTACAGATTTTTTCGCACAGTAAAAGTCATTATTTGGAGTAATTGATATAAAAAATTCACATAGCTGAAGGAAAAATCAAGAAGCAACAGAAGGAAAAGTATCCAACGTTTGTTAACGTACGCCTCGCAATAAAAGAAAATATTATTGCACAGATTGTGGGTTGTATTCTTATTACATAAGTATGCGCATAAAATATATCTCAATAAGACTGTAATTATTGGTCGCGTGGTTTCTTGCTTGATAACTTTAAAGATCTATGATGACTGTGCTGTGTGCTGTATCTATTATGTTATAATATAAGTAAATAATGACCAATTACTCTACTACGCCCGATTTGTTTATACTCATCATGTTCTATTTCTCTTTTTTGTTTTGTTATTTTTTTCTGAAAGAATAATCACATCCTATTTAAGTAGGTTAATAACTCGTAGATAATGGATAATTCTCAGTAATTACTACATAATTGTGCATTCCAGCTCCTTTTTGTGCTGTATGGTGCTTTTGGATGAAGCTTCATCTATTTTGTTTTCCTATGGTTTGTCACTGGCACTAATTGATCGATTTTCTTTCATTAATTTCTCTCTTTATTTAAATTGACCAAAAGAGAACTGTATAATTGCATCGAAAACAGATGTAGAATTTTTGCAAATTCAAACACAATGAAGATGTATAAGACTATAATCATACTTCAATTCATCGAGAAATCTAACTAATTTAATTGCTTAGTTCAAGCAAAAAGGTGGGGCTAAATGAACCCATCACTTTACTTCATACACCCACATTTCCCTATTTTTCCCACTCTAAACCGCCCCCAACACACCCCTGCCCACCCTTTTTGTATAAACTTGTTCGGCCTGAAGAGGCCGAACAAGCAAAGAAATTTTTCAGAAAGATGCACCTTCTTCAAGCTTGAAGAAGCTGACGAGAGAAAAAAAAAAAACCAGCTTCTTCAGCATGAAGCTGGTATTAAAAAAAAAAGTAACAACAACTTCTTCAAGAAGCTGTCGCGGCTTCATCTTCTTCCCGATTTCTTTTTTTTTTTTTTTTGAACAACAGAAAAAATAAAATAATAAAAAAATTTTCAAAAACAAGTACAGTTAGTGTTGGTATGATGGCATGTTGGTTTTTCTTTTTTCTTTTTTTTTTTAAAGGTGGGTGCACTTAGTAAAATCATGGGTGCATTTAGCCGTACGCCAAGCGAAATTCGACTATTATCAATAGTTCATAATTGATGTTCATCAAGCAATAACCAGATGGACAGGGACGGAGCCAACCTGTGTCCAGTGCTGTCCAGTGACAGCACTGAACTTTTGAAAATTTTGGGCTGGGACCCACCACCCAGCCCAAAAAAAATAAATAAGACAAAGAAAAATTCCCAAAAGCCATAAGAACTTTTGACCCTTTACAGCTAGCAATTCTCTGAAGACAAAGTCACGCATTCACTAATTGCTCTTTGCTTCTTTCTCTTTGAAAATCGAATTCAGGTTTGTCTCTTTCTCTACCGCAACTCGACACTCGTCCTCGGTTCCGTCCTTCTCCAGTTGCCTCACGCCCTCACCAGACGCGGGACTGCAGAAGCTGGCTATTTCTCTGTTGTAACCGTAAGTGTCGACTACTAAACAATCTCGACTCGCTTCTTTCCTTAATTTTCATCTCCCTTTCACCCTTTGGCCTTTGCCCTAATTTTTGGTGTATTTGTAATTTTCTAAACCTAATTGTGTTAGAGAATTGGATATTCAATTGAAACAATTTTTGAAACTAGATCTAGATGTGAAATCGAAATTTAGGTTTAATTTATTCAATTGAAAGATGGGAATTAGGATTTGGATCTTGTTTCACTAAAAACTCAAATGTATGATAAATTGCCCTAATAGACTAATCCATTGTTAATGACTTAATGTGTTATGCCCAGGAATGTTATGTCTCTCTGGATTTTTTATTTTCTTAAGTCAATGATCTTAGTTTCAATGATCTTAATTTCATTTTCATTTTGTGTTATTGGATTCAATGATCATAGTTTCAAAAGTTCTCACTTGTTCATTTGAAATAAGCATGAAACTATTATATTACATTAGCCAAAAAATTCCTATCATAATTGGTTTGATTATTTGTTGTGTATAATTGATAAATTGAATAAGATTAAGTGCCTAGAATAAAAATTGATAACGAAATGAAACTAGTAATGACTTAAAAATTGAATAAGATTAAGTACCTAGAATAAGATTCAATGAAACTAGTTGTTTATGTAGAAAAAGAGATATTTTTAAAAATTGATAACGAAATGATTGTAAAACGGTTTCAGAATATGAAAACTCGTAAAGAGCTATTGTAAGATACGATATTTCATTTGCTTTTATTATTAAAGAATATTCCATTTTCTATTGCCTAGAATTTGTGACTGCACTTGATCAAAATCCTGGTACGCCCCTGCAGATGGAGATGGTAAGAAAGCGGCATTAATTCATTGTAAGAAACAATGGAGATCATACCTTGAGAAACAAGCAGGAGGACTGGAGGAGTCAACAAGTGAGGAAGCAATAATGGGAATCGTAACATTGCCCGCTTGAAGATGTTCGGCCGACTGTATATACCTACCTTCCTTCAACGGCACGCAAAATCTATGGGCTATTGGCCAGTTGTTGGGCTGATGAGTTCATGGAAACGGAAAGGGAAACTGACAGTAACAACAGAGTTTTCGTAACTACTCACCATTATGCCTTAGTTTATTTACGGGCTATTAAAAAAACCCATATTATTTCCACATTTAGTTAGTAATCTAAACTATTTTACAAAATACTTATTGTTATGAATATTATATGTATATGAATATTATATGTATTAATGAGGGGAATGAGGGGATGATTTTATTATATTTTATTTATGTGAATATTTATTATTGATGAAATTATGTAATTACGATTATGCGAATTCAAAGCTTTCATATAAATAGAGGCAGTTGTTAATAAAATTTCTTAGATTTACATAGAATTCATTCTCTAAACTCTCTCTACTTTACATAGTTTTATAACACGTTATCGTATGATTCTCTAACCCAAGAATATGAAAGAAGTATCTTTCTACAACAGATCTTATAGATGATCTTACATGTCGTAAGCGGATTATTACAATTTGAAATACTCAATTTTCTACAAATTCTCTCTCTACTCCATTCTCTCTAAAGTAGATAAGACGACTGTTTCTACCGTGAATATATACCCAACCAAAGCGGTAATATAACAATTCATTACGAACACACAGTGACGTATTGGTTCATGTAGAAATCCTTATAATTTACTTCAAATGGTGGGATTAACCACCAAATGAAAAATATCCACACTCTTTATATTAGATAAATAGCTTTACCACCATGAGGACTTTCAAGAGATTCTTTATCGATTAAGAATTTATTTATGAATTACTAACTCGTTAGACTAAGTTTATCAAATAGTTTAATTATCTTACAATTCAAATATTGACATACCCATTTTTGTGATAAGTACAACTATCATAAATTGGGTGGTTGCAAAATTCTTACATCTTTTTGTACTAATATTTACCACACTCAAAGGAGGCATCGCACCTTTTATGCTTTAACTATTTATACAGCTTTATATTAATTAAATTAATTGAGACTATATTATTTGTGTTACATTTTGTATTAATATTTACTACACTCAAAGGAGGCATTACACCTAGTGGATGCTTAACTATTTATGCTTATATCAATTAATTACATCTTTCTGCATTTACTATTTACTACACTCAAAGGAGCATTGCTACCCAGTGGAGTTAACTATTTATACGCTTTATATTAATTAAATTAATTGAGACTATACTATTTGTGTTACATTTTATTACATGTATCTAATATGGTATTCTATCAAGATAATACTACATGATTAATAAATAATTAATCATACTGAAAATGATAAATAAGAAAATATTTTTCTTCTTCAAAATCACTATTAATCTATCCTACTTTTATTAATTATTACTAAACAATATTATATCAACCTACTTTTAAGAGTAATCAAATATATAATGGCAATTATTTTGTCTAGTTAGTTAATATAATAACAATAATTTTTATCTAGTTAATTGATGTTCTAACTTATTTTTAATTATTTTATAGTATGGCATCAAATATTACAAAGTTAGAGTTTATGCACTCGATATTACTTGGAAAGAATTATCTATCATGGATTCTTGACGCCAAAATGCATTTAAATGCCAAAGGCCTCGGAGATACAATTAAAGAAGGAAATGAAACATCGAGAAAGGACAAGGCAAATGCTATGATCTTTATTCGTCATCATCTTGATGAAGCATTAAAAAATGAATATCTTACAGTTGAAGATCCTTCGGAACTCTGGGAAAATTTAAAAGAAAGATATGATCACCAGAAAACTGTAATCCTCCCCAAAGCTCGTTTCGATTGGTTACATTTAAGGTTGCAAGATTTTAAATCAGTGAATGAATATAACTCCGCAATGTTCAAAATCACTTCTACATTAAAATTATGCGGAGAAACAATTACAGATGATGATATGTTAGAGAAAACATTCTCTACTTTTCATGCCTCAAATGTAGTCTTGCAACAACAATATAGGGAACGGGGCTTTAAAAAATATTCAGAGTTGATATCTTGCTTACTTGTAGCCGAACAGAATAACGAGTTGTTATTGAAAAATCATGAATCTCGTCCAACGGGATCTTTACCAATACCTGAAGTAAACAACATGGCGTCTACAAGCCGTGGACAAGGATACAATAGGCGAGGATACAATTTTGGCAATACTCGAGGCCGAGGTCGAGGCCGTGGTCGAGGACGAAATTTTTCATGGCATAAAAGTGGTTATGAAAATTTCCCAAAATTCAAGAAGGCAAATAATCATGGTGAAAGAAGGGGAAATCTCTACAAAAGAAATGTGAATGAATATGGTGAAAGAAGGATAAATCTCTATAAGAGAAATGTGAATGAATCAACAAGGGAGCCAGATAATTCGTGCCATAGATGCGGCATGAAAGGTCACTGGGCAAAAGTCTGTCGAACTGCTAAACACCTTGTTGATTTATATCAAGCATCTAAAAGGGAGAAAGGAAATAATATTGAGACCAATTTCTCATATAAGGAAGAAATTCCACTCTTGGAGCCATCAATAGCGACACATCTTGAAGTTCTGATTTTCTACGAACCAAATGAGAATTGATATTTCTTTACAATATTATAATAGTTGTAGTTTCTATCTGTATTTGTATGAAAGATAATAATGGGTATTGTGAGTTTGTGTAATAAATAATGATGTATAATATGTGTGTGGTAGTGTGGATGTGTATGTTTGTAAAATATTATGTTCTAATTTTATATAAATAAAATACTTCATTCTAAAATTAATTATTTCTTTTGAAGGAAAATATTGGTAGCCTTTTGAGTGACTCCAAAGTCATGGATGAAGAAATCAGTTTAGCAGATAGTGCTTCTACACACTCCATATTAAGAAATAAAAAGTATTTTGCGAACTTGACCACGATGAAGAATGATGTAATAACAAGATCCAGGTTAAGACAATTATTGAAGGCCTGGAAGAGCAAATGTCATATTGAAAGGGGAACACAAATTATTATCAATAATGCCTTGTTCGCCCCTAAATCAAAAAAGGAATCTATTGAGTTTTAAAGATATACTGAGTAATGGATACCATATTGAGACAAAGAAAAGAAAATAATCTGGAATATCTATATATAACTACTATGATTTCCAAAGGAAACATGTGCTAGAAAAAATGCCCGCATACTCTAGTCGTACTATACCAATATTAGTACAATTGAAGTACATGTTACATCTAGCGGAAGATTGAAAATCCAACCGATTTTAATATTTGGCATGACCGTTTAGGTCATCCTGGCTCGACAATGATGAGGAGAATAATTGAAAATTCAAGCGGACATTCTACGAAAAGTCAAAGATTCTCCAATCTAGTGAATTTTCGTGTCTTTGCATGTTCTCGGGGAAAATTGATTATGAGACCATCACTAGTTAAAGTCGGAAATGAATCTCCAACATTTCGAACGGATACAAGGTGATATATGTGGACCTATTCACCGCCATGCGGACCATTCAGATATTTTATGGTTTTAATAGATGCCTCCACAAAATGGTCCCATGTATGCTTGTTATCCACTCAAATATGGCATTTTGTAGATTGCTCGCACAAATTATAAGGTTACTGAGCACATTTTCCATTATCCAATCAAAACAATCCGACTTGATAATGCTAGTGAATTTACATCACATGCTTTTAATGATTATTGTATGTCAATTGGAATAAAAGTTGAACATCCAGTTCCCTATGTTCATACTCAAAATGGTCTATTGAATCATTTATTAAAAACCTCCAACTAATTGCTAGACCATTACTCATGAGGACAAACTCCCAATTTCCGCATGGGGATATGCTATTTTACATGCAATGGAACTTGTATGCAGTTAAGACCAACGTCCAATAATCAATTCTCCCCATTACAATTGGTATCGAAAAAGGAGCCTAATGTTTCTCATTTGAAAATATTTGGTTGTGCAAAGATATGTACCCATTACTCCTCCACAACGTACTAAGATGGGACCTCAAAGAAGATTGGGAATATATATTGGTTTTGAATCTCCATCTATAATTAAATATCTTGAACCCAAAACAGGAAATATTTTTAATGCACGTTTTGCCGATTGTCAGTTTGATGAAACAGTATTCCCACCTTTAGGGGGAGAAGATAAAAAGTTGGAGAAGGAAGTGACATATAAAAGGTTGGAAAAGGAAGTGACATGGAATACTACAACATTATCCAACCTAGATCCTCGCACTGGGACATGCGAGCAAGAAGTTCAAAGATAATTTACTTACAAGGAACAATGGATCGATTGCGGAAGCTTTACAGACGCTAAAGGAATAACTAAGTCACATATTCGATTGAGAATACTCCTATGCGAATTGAGATTCCAAAACAAACTGAAATCGCAAATGAATCAAGAACAAAATTAAAGCGTGGAAGGCCCATCGGATCAAAAGACAAAAATCCTCGAAAAAAGAGGAGAGCAAATGCTCAAAATAATTGCAGTAAGGAGGCAGAAGATATAAATGAATCATTAGATGCAATCGAGCAAGAACCTCCTGAGAAGGTTCAGGTACCTGAAAATGATGAAATTAACGATGAAATCTCTATGAACTATGCTTTCACAAAAAGGAGATGGAATAGAAAAGGAACGATCGTCAATAATGCATTTGCATATAATGTAGCACTTAATATAATCAATGAAGTTGAAGATATTGAACCACAATCTGTTGATGAATGTCGACGAAGAGATGATTGGTTAAAATGGAAAGAGGCCATTCAAGCAGAACTAGATTCGTTAGAAAAACGTAATGTTTTCGGACCTATAATGCAAACACCAAAAGGGGTCAAACCAAAGAGGGTATAAATGGGTATTCGTATAAAACGAAATGAGAAGAATGAAGTAGTGAGATATAAAGCACGATTGGTTGCACAGATTTTCGCAAAGACCTGGAATTGACTATGAAGAAACATACTCCCCTGTAATGGATGCAATTACTTTTCGATATCTTGTCAGTTTAACTGCACATGAGAAGCTTAATATGAGGCTAATGGATGTAGTTACTGCCTACTTATATGGCATAATCGACAATGATATCTATATGAAACTCCCTGAAGGACTGAGATTGCCTGAAGCACATAATTGAATGATCGTGAAATTTATTCGATAAAACTCCAGAGATCATTATATGGATTGAAACAATCTGGGCGTATGTGGTATAATCGCCTAAGTGAATATCTTCTGAAAGAAGGATACAAAAACAATCATATATGTCCATGCGTCTTTATAAAAAGGTCAATTTCAGGATTTGTCATTATTGCTGTATATGTAGATGATCTAAACATTATCGGGACAAATGAAGAGATTCCAAAAGCAGTTGATTATTTAAAAGCGAGAATTGAGATGAAAGATCTTGGAAGAACTAAGTTTTGCCTTAGCTTGCAAATTGAACATTTAAAAGATGGGATATTCTTACACCAGTCTACATATACAGAAAAGGTCCTTAAGCGATTTTATATGGATAAAGCACACCCACTAAGTACCCCAATGAGTGTTCGGTCTCTTGATGTGAAAAAGGATCCTTTTAGACCTCGAGAGGAAAATGAAATTGTGCTTGGTCCTGACGTACCATATCTTAGTGCAATAGGTGCACTATTATATCTTGCTAATAATACAAGACCAGATATATCTTTTGCGGTAAATCTATTGGCAAGATATAATTCTGCTCCAACACAGAGGCACTGGAATGGAATCAAACATGTGTTCCGCTACCTTCGAGGAACGTTGATATGGGCCTATTTTACTCAAACAAAACTAAATCTGAATTAGTTGGTTATCTTTGATGCAGATATTTATCTGATCCACATAGAGCAAAATCTCAAACAGGTTATCTATTTACATGCGGAGGAACTGCAATATCATGGCGGTCGATCAAGCAAACACTCACAGCCACGTCTTCAAACCATGCAGAATTGATAGCAATATATGAAGCAAGTCGAGAATGCGTATGGTTGAAATCAATGATACAACATATTCGAAAAGAGTGTGGTTTATCCTCTATTACAACCAATCCAATCATTATGTATGAGGACAATACAGCTTGCATAACTCAACTAAAGGATGGATACATTAAAGGCGACAGGATGAAACACATTTCACCAAAGTTCTTTTTCACTCATGAACTTGATAAGAATAATGAAATTGATGTACAACAAATTCGTTCCAAGGATAATCTTGCAGATCTATTGACGAAAGCATTGCCAACCGCAACATTTGAAGGATTGGTGCACAATATTGGGTTGCGAAGATTTAAAGATATCAAGTGATATTACATTGATGAGGAGCATTTTGCGCAGAACTCTTTTTCCTTCGTCTGTGTTTTATCCCATAGGGTTTTACTTGCAAGGTTTTAACGAGCAATACTTCTAATACTCCTATACTGTTGATAGAAATGAGGGGGAGCAATATTTTGGCAAAACACTACATAACCACTCCAAGTTTTTCTATAATCAGTTTAGAAGATAATTTCACAAATAGTCATTCAAGGGGGAGTGTTATGAATATTATATGTATATGAATATTATATGTATTAATGAGGGGAATGAGGGGATGATTTTATTATATTTTATTTATGTGAATGACTATTATACCCTTGATGAAATTATGTAATTACGATTGTACCATTCAAAGTTTCCCTATAAATAGGGCTTCAAGTTGTTAATAAAATTTACCCTTAGATTTCTATAGAATTCATTCTCTCTAAACTCTCTCTACTTTTCTATAGTTTTATAACACTTATTAATAATTTCATTAAAATTTAAATTAAATTTACATGTTAACAATTTAATAGTTCAATTAACTAATAACTTAATAATAAAGTTAACAAATTAGAGCAACAAAATTTCAAATTAGAGAAAACTAATTTTCACCCCTGTGCGTTGCACGGTGTAAAACTTTGTAAGTTGAATTTTGTGGAATTTTGTGGTATTATGTTTAATTGATGGCAATATGAGATATATAAAAAGTAAAGATTTTATAGCGTATCACATTACAAATCTATTTAAAGTTGATGTACATTTTAAATGAATCAATAATTGTCAACATATATCTTAAATGAGCAATCACTTTTATTGCCCAATTTCCTACTTATTTTTATTTTCTTTTTCTCTAATCACTTGCATTATATAAAGGGAATTGTTAATGACATAACATAAAATTTTTATATCCGTTACATGTAATGTTCGTGCCACAATTTTAGATATAATTTTCTTGTCAAATAAATAATAAAACAAATAATTCTCTTGCCACAACTTTATATTGTAACATTAATTTTTTTTAATATTGATTTGTATTCAACTTAATTGGCTATCATTTATTCTTTCACAGTCTTAATTAGACGCATTCCATGTAAAGGTCCATTATTATATCAACAAAAACGAATTTATAAACTTTCACAAATCTTGCAATTTAATCATGTTGTGACTTTTCCCTTCTAGCTCTTAAATCCACATAGATAAATGTATAAATTCACACGAAAATTCACAGAGAAAAGGCTATTCTTTTTTTAAACATAGTCATCAATATCCTACTTCATTCTTTATATGCAAATATACGTCTACACATTTGTAATTTTATGGATCATTATAAAGAGTTAATTTATCATCTAAAGATAAAAAGGAAACTAAAAAGGGAAATGTATTGTTTGATGTCTATGCTAATAGATTGAATAAAAGCAACATGAGACAGCTATCCATGATTAGATTTCAGAAAGTAAAAATGTCAATAATATAAAAAGAGACCGACATTGGTAATTCAAATATCATTGATCAGGTAATATCTTTATCTATAAACACATGAAATTTGCCATATCCAATATAACCATAAAGGTTTCTGAATGAGTGAATCTTCCATCAAATGTAAAAAATATGGGGAAATACTAACGGGCCAATGGATATGACCTTTTAAAGCACTTTAATTAAGATTAAATATTTATCATTCAAAATAAAAAAGTTTTAAAAACTTAATGATGTAGAAAAGTTTTCATTTAAGACAATCAATAGATAAAGTTTGTCTATATTTATTTACAACATAACATCCCTCACTTAGAGTCTAACTAAACTTTACTAAATAGTTAAGGTGAATAACAAATTCTAAAGTAATGGGTTAATTCTCATTTCAACTATTTAAACATTGACTTTTGTTGATAATTATGACACTATAAGAAAAATGCCTTTTCATAGATTAACTATCATCTAAAAATAAAATATTTTGTTTCACTGTGGTAGTAATATGTACGTACATAATTATTACAAAAAGGCACATTGATTTAAAAGTTGTTTTCAAAACCAATATAACGGATTGAAGTTGAAGCACTAACGGTAAAGTGACCTTGAAGAATCATTTTATAGCACCATTATTTGTATAGATTTCATTCTCTTTAAAGAATTATAAGTCATTATTCGCAATACATAGTAAGAGACAATAAAATTTAATTAAGATCAAGATTAACGGTACAAAAGAATAATAAAAAAAATAAAATGACCTTATTAATCACATCTCAAATAAACAATGTCATTGTGAAAGTCCAAACAATTAGAAGAAACACCAATATGAAGCTAAAAATTAAAATCCGATATGAAAATATAAATGATCCACGTTAAACAAAATTCCTTCACAGACACCACTTAATTTTTTTAGGTGAGAGAGAGAGAGGGGGAGACCAATTATCTCCCTAAACCGGATAATAAAAAAGAAAAAAAGGAAAGTAATAATAGTAATAATAAAATTAGTTCCCTAAATTAATATTAGAATGTTAATATGATAACTTCCCACTACAAATTAGCTTATATTATATTTGAATATGATAACTTCCCACTATATATAGTGGGTAGCGTAACAAATTGGTTATTTTAAATAAAAAAAAGTAAAAAAATAACATGACATATGACCATTTTTAACTGGTACAATAAATCAATAACCAAAATTGTGTCCAAATAACCCTTTTTCAATTACTAATTTCTAATCACTTCATCTTTATATATTATATAGATAAATTATGACAAACAATTAAACTCCGTCACCATTGCCTAGGTGGTCAAAACCACCAAGCTTGACTACAACAAGATTTGGTTCGATCATGGTGGTCAGCACAGACCACCATTGCTGATGGTCGCGCAACTACAGATACGGTGTTTGGCGATGGTGGTCCGTTGCTGTGGATGGTGGGTGAGAGGAGAGGGAGTGTTAAAATTATCATAAGGATTTTCAATTAGAAAGTATTTTGTGAAATAATTAAGGAGGGTAAGTATTTAGTGCAATATTTTTATTTTTATTTTTATTTTTTTTGGCCATTTGGCATAATTTTCTCTTAGGCTTTAATGTCCCAGGTTAGTTTGATAGATGCTCAATGTAGATGGCTATTATTTTTTAGGAAAATAGGATAAAACAAATGACTAATAGAAAGTACAAGAATCTCGATTATATAGGAAATGTATCTGATGATAATTACATGAATTAATTAAATAAAATTATAATTCATCAATAATTTCCTTCTAACAAAATTCAAAAAAAAAAAAAGAAAGAGAAAAAAGAGGAACAAAGAAAGAAAAGAAAAACAAAGAACTTCCATCGAACAGAATCTAAGACAATTTTCATGTTGAAGATTATCTCATCAAATAATTAAAATTATAAATATCATTAATAACTTAACTAAAACCATAATTATCGTTAGTTATGATAAAAAAATAATTATATATATATATATATTGAACAATGTCATATAGGATCACACATTAGAGATTTGGAGTCTTAATCACAGCACCACATCTGAACCACAAAAATTAAAAAGGATAAAACCACAAAAAATCCCGATCACCACATAAAATAACTATTCAAAAAAAAAAGGCAAGAATCCCGGTTACATAGAAGATACTAACTATTAACTTCCATCTAACAAAATTTAAGAAGACTTTCCTCATAATAATTCATTTTCCAGAATTATCGCCTCTCATAAATCCAAACTGAAGATAAAATTATATTTATAAAAGGAACTTACATTGAGGAAGGTTTAATACCTAATCTCCAAAAGATACATATAATCTCAAGTTACTCAATCCGATCTTTAATTTCTACGAGAAAGTAAAAGAAACACTGGACTAATTCTTTTTTACAAGTTGTATATATGGAACTTCTTTCGAAGAGCTAAGATTTCTGGCATTCACAGAGCCACAGAAGGAACAATTGCTTGGGTGCGCTAATATATGGTACTGTGATGGGCTTTCTTCCTAACAGTAATTGAGAAATGTTATTACTAGCATAGTAGCATGTAAGTTCCCACCATCGCGGCTAGTAAAGGTTTTATAGTTACTGGAACGTGCTAACATTTTTTTTTTGTCATCGTGCTACCACATTTTGAAGTAAATAAGTATTCCAAAAGTGGGTTATCAAATTTCGAAGTAATTAGAGAGTGTGACTAGAATGTGCTGCTACCATCCTGACATGCATGTAAACGCTGGCATATAAATTCTCGCCATCAAGGGAGGTAACATTTTTATGGTTATTGGGATCTGTTAACAGAAACTCCCACCCTTAAATGCGTGTTAAAATTTTTTTAGCGCTGTTACTACATTTCAAAGTAATTTGACTTACTGGGTAAGAGCCAGGGGCGGTCTTGTGGTTCGGGAGGCCTGAGTCGAACATACAAAAAAGGGCCCCTGAACCATAGAGTCGAGGATTAGTTCGGGGCATAATTTTTTTTTTTTTTTTTTTTTTTTTTCAGTCAAACGCACTATAGTAAAGCTAAAAAGCTCAGAAAAAGCGTCAAACACAACTCATTTTTCCCTTTCTCTTCATCTTTCCCTCCCAACTTATTTTGATTAATTTCGACATTTTCAATCGACACATTCACATTGGTTGACTCATTAACTATATTTTCCACGTTCTCTTTGCCCACTTTTCTATTTTTGAAATTAAAGTACTTTTCAAGATCTCCAGCTTGACTTTGTATTAAATCGGTTTCCTTTGCTTTCTTTTTTTCCCTTTTGAGCTCCGAAAGGATACTTAAGAGGCATGATATATGATTACTTTACTATAAATACCAAGAAAAACGATTAAAAATCGACATCAAATGAATTAAACAAATCATTTTGTCAAACAAATTTCAACAATTATTTCACAAATGCAACGAGTGCCAACTGCCTTATTTCACAAATGCAACGAGAGCCAACAATTATTGCTTGTCTTCTTGTTGAGTTGTTGCCTTATTGGTAATTGAAGATAATTTTGAACGGCAAGACTCGAGTGCCAACTGCCAAATCGCTACTACTCCTAATCATTACCTTCTTCTTTTCATTTTTCATTTTTTTTCTTTTTTCTTTGCAAGTGTCCCTTCTATTTGTTCTTTAATTAAACTTGAAATGGGCCTAAATATTTGAATAAATATCGCCAAAAAGTAAAAAATGCGCCTAAAAGTTTGGATTGAATACTTCAATTGTTCTCTTATTACTCTTAAAATTGGGCCTAAAAATTTGGGTTAAATTCAAAATTCGTCCCTTCATTTAAAAAAATGTATAATACACAATTGAAACTCGGGTATAATGGACAAAAATGGGCCCCCCGAAGGGTCGGGCCTGAGGCGACCGCCTCACTCGCCTCATTACAGGACCGCCTTTGGGTAAGACTACTTAAAATTTTGATGTTATTGGATATTAACAATGAAGAAATATTCCAAACTGCATGTGAAATGTTCGTGGCAGACACTCGTACAATTTATTTCAAAAATTGGACATTAAACGTTAGAAGTTGCTCTTGAAACGTGAGATCAAGTGTCTCCAAACTGATCTCCACCGATCGGCCTTATGAGAACTCACGCTCGGCAGAAGGAATGATCATATAGGTTAAGCGTCAAGATATATTAACGGCTAGTAGGATCTCGCTTATCGAGAAATACAAAAAGTATATGATACCGAATGACCATTTTTAACCAGGATACGATCGCAAATCTCAAGTGAAAATTTTGGAAGTAGTTGAGATGATAGTTTGAGAAACACGCTCATAAATGAACTCGGAGAAGGAGTCGAACCGGCGATCACATTATTGTGGTCGCATTATAATTGATTTGTGTGATCGAAATATATATCCCAGGCGTCCACTTATGAACGGTTACAATACAATTAGGTTGAAACACTTGTAACTAGCATAAGGATATATACATGTCAAGCATGCAATAGAGAAGTTAAGATTGCTATACTAAACTCTATAAATTAAATACCTCACACAGAGAAGTTAAAAGGTTGGAGATTCTATCTTTATTCTACGTTTCTTTCTTTGAGTTTCTTCCACTTTACAAATACTAATGAACATACCGGATGAAAATGAGGGGAGAGCCCTGCATGCTTTATGTTTTCTTTCATTTTGCAACACTAGTACAGAAAATGGATGCAGCGGCGCGTTAAAATGGCTTTAAGCGGCGGTTTTCTGTCGCCTTATATAAGAGAGCTGCAAAAAGTCAGGTATCTTTAAGAGACGATTTCTAACTGCCTCATAAAGAGGTTTTAAGCGGTGGTTAAAATAACCGCCGCATAAAATACTTTAGGCAGCGGTCAAAAAGACTTCTGCCTATAGGCATTTTTGGGTAAAAAAAAAATAAATGGCGGTCCTTTCAACCGCCATTTATTGCATTTATTTATATATTTTTTATTAATATAATATTTGATCAAATCCATTGAATTTCACCCTTCAACAGTGTGTAATCTGCATCTTATTCTTCATTCTACTAACAATACTATGAAAGCATTGATTAAAGGATCATAATCACATTATCAAAAAAAAAAATTCATAATCACGGAAGAATTTCAAAACAATTGGATACCAAAAAAGATTAGGGTGTGTTTGATAGGGCTTAATTTACATGCAAATATCACATCTAAGAAATCGAATTACATCTTTGATTGTTTGATTGCACAAGCTTACCATGTAAACCATTTACAGGTACAATACCTTAAAGTACGTTTTTGGTCATTTTACATGCAAATGAATACTTGGCTTGTAGTTGGGAAAATGAATTACATGTAAAGATGTAATTGACTTTTCATGTAAACCATTTGCATGCATTACAATCAAACACACCCTTAGTTTCATTCATTCAATAGTTAACCACAATCCAAAAGAACAACTTCCTAAAATCCAACAAAAACCACATGAAAATAAACCTTTACACCCATTTCCATAATCCAACTTTTCTAGATCTAAGAACTAGTAAATTTAGACCTTTACACCCAGGATGAAATTGTTTCAGCTCCTTGAAAATGTAGATCTTGTAAGTTTCAACACTCTTCTTTGACCTCTTCTTCTTCTTCTCGCCGGTGGCGATCGCTATCCTTTGGTAGCTTTTTCCGGCCTTGGGCCTTTTCTCTGCCGTCGGAGCCTTTTCTCCACCTCCGGAGCTTTTTCTGCCACCGTAGTTTTCTTTTCCTCCGCTGACTTTTTCTCTGCTGGCTTCTTTTTGCCTCTGATGGTGCCATTTTTCTGCTGGGGAAAGGGGGATTTGTTTTCCTTTGACTGATTCGATTTACAGAGTATTGAAGCTTTGAATGATAGAGGGAATTGAGGATATTGTTGAGGTCTTTATGTAGTGGAGAAGGAAGAATTTGATTGGTGGGGATGGAATGATCGGGATCGCCGCTGATTAAACTAATTTTTTTTTTAAGTTTAATACTTTATGCGGCGGTCACTTGACCGCCGCATAAACTAATTTTGCTGCTTATATGCAGCAGTCACCAAGTGACCGCTGCATTGAATTCATTTAATTTTTTTTATTTATGTTTTAAACGGCGGTGTCTTAACCGCCATTTAATTTCATTAGCTTTTCTTTTTTTTTTTTTGTTAACATATTTCTACAAATGGCGGTTAATATAACCGCCCTTTATATCAGTATAGGTGGCGGTCAATGCTAACTAGTGGTGGGCAATTGGCCCGAAAACCCGCAAGCCCGAACCGACCCGAATCGGTTCGGGTCTGTTTTTCGGGCCATCGGGTCGGTTTTGGGGTTGGCCCGAACCAACCCGAAAACCGATCGGTTTTAGAAATTAAAAAAAAAATCGAAAATTTAGGCCAAAAACCCGACAACCTGAACCGATTGAAACCGACCCGAATCGGTTCGGGTCGATTTCGAGTCGGAAAACCGGCCCGTCGGTTCGGTTTCGGGCCAGAAGCTTGCAAACCGATTGGCATCGGGTCGATTTTCGGGTCGGGCCCAAACCCGATCCGCCGACCTGATGCCCAGCCCTAATGCTAACCATTGCCTATATTGTGCGTTCTCTTCCAATTTTTACATTTTTTATTTAAATTTTAAATTCAAAAACACTTTAAAGGGAGGTTATTTGATAACCGCCCTTTAAAGTGCGCCTTCTAAGGGTTATTTTGTAGTAGTGCAAATTGCAAGTTGAGGCTTGAATTCTAATTTCCAGAAGATCATTCAATCACTGGATTAGTATATATTATGGCTTAAAAATGGACACTATAGGTAAATTATATGCTCAAAAGACAAAAAACTCGATCTCCATCAATTACACAACATTCACACTGTATAATACATTATTAAACTATCATTACACACTCTGTGTAATATATAACAATAATAACTTATTATTATTATTTTAATTTTTTTTAATAATTCCATGAGCGATTGTCTAGCATTCAATAGGCGATCGTGCAATAAAATGTTGAACATTGACTAAAATAAAATAATCTTGGTAAGCAAAATTGGTGTTCTTCAAATTAGATTTTGCTTCTTTCAAGTAGGAATATGACTTGTCATTTGCATGAAATTGCAAGGCGTAATGTGTATTTTTGGGATGAAGAAAAGTTTGAGTTGAACTTTGAATGTTAATCCAAGTGTCCAATGCAAACTACCATGGAGGAAGATGAATTCAATGAATTTTGACCAAGTTGAAGATTTAAACCGTCATGCATGTTTCTGTATAATATGTATGGGTTTTGTTCATTTGTATTGCAATCCCATGTGTTTTATATAAGACCAAGCACAGAGAAAAATTCTAGACATAACATTATCGAGTGTGATAAAGTCTAGTTGGTGCTGTTGGGATTGTAATCGAGGGGTTTTGGTGTGAGATTCTATACGATTGTAACAATTTTTCGTATAGTGGAATATCTCTGACGGCTCATAATTTTTCTCCGATATTGTAGTTTTCCATATAAATCTTGTGTTGTTATTATCTCGTGATTTTATTTTTGTTGTTTACTTGATATTTCTCAATCGAAGGCAAAGATCTTAGGATTTATCAGAAATTTCCTTTGGGTTGATTTCCTAACAAAAATTATAGCAACGGCCTAGTTAAATTTTGGGTGACAACCAATTGACCAAAATCCGCCCGACTGAACTTCATTCATGTAAATATGATGAAAGCGCTTGATTTTAAATATGGAACTTAAAAACCACGCTTAACTTAATTCCAGGCGTTCTTCCATTAATTGGGTAATTACCTATAGCTCAAAAGGTACAAAACCAGTCCAAATATTTATGAACTACTCCCTCCATACCAATTATTTGACCCTCTTGCAGAAAAAAAAAATTGACCCACCTTTCCTTTTTTGTTTATTCAAATTATATGGTATTTTTTCATATTACGAAACTTATTTTGTTATTACTTTACAAACATACCTTTATAAGGAGGGTGTTCTCAATATAGAATTTCATGAAATTCAGAAATCCATATAATTCCAAGTGTTCTCAATTCAAAATTCTGTGGATTCTATATAAATCCATTGTTCTAAATTTGGAATTCTGTGAATTCTATAAAAATCCAGAATTCTCAGTTGTTCATGGAATTCGGTTGATTTTATTAAATTATGAAATTCTATTGATTTTTATGGATTTTTAAGTTAAAAATACACTAACCAAATTCTTCCCAAAATCCTACCTCCCACCCTCGGATTCTTATGGAATTCACGAATTTTCATTTTTTTCCAAGAATTCTTTTAGGCCTACATAATCAATTAAAATTTATAATCATAAATTGGAAAAATATATTTTCCATTACCATTATAATTTCAAAATAACAGCACCATAATTAGCTCGTGCAAATATATATATATATATATATATATATTGTAACGATAACATATGTTTATTTATTGGTCATTACTCTAATTTTTGAAAAATTATATAATATACAATCTATAAAAAGGAGATTTAATGGATGAGATGTAATATAATTAATATTGGTAATGTCATAATTGTTAGTAAATCAAATTATTAGTAAGTCGAAATAAAATGAAACTTGTAATTTTTCATACATCGCTCAACTTTTAATGGCATTTTTTTTAACTTTTTTCTTTTATTTTGTTTTTTTATGATCTAGTAACAAGTATCCAAATGATCTTTTCAATCCCTTAATTATTCTATTCTAATGGTGAAAAAAATATGTAATAAATTCCACTAAAATTCATGAAAATCTATAAAATTCAGTGATATAGAATTCTATAACAATGTGAAGGATTCTGTAGAATTCTATTAAAATCAATAAAATCTATCAAAATCTATAAAATTAAAAAAATCCATATAATTTCATGTTGAGAACACCCTCCTTAATGACATAGTTGTAACTCTTAATTTAAAAACTAATTATTTAATAAGGGAAAATTAAAAATACAATTCACAAGATTTACTTTTCCAATTATATTCTTAATCCCTGTGAAAAAATAAATTGAACCATATAACTCAAACCGGGAGAATAGTTTTTGAACAAAAGAGTTTGCACTTCATAGGTTACTTTAATGCCAACCAACACACTTGCTAATCAATTGCTCCGTGGTTGAAGAAAACGTTAAGTAATATAATTGAAGTTGATCTATTATTTTAACTTTCTTGATTAATAATTGGTTAAAACTTCCCTTCAAATTAAATCAACCAACTTGTAATAGAGGTGGTGTTCATTTGACAAAACTTTATTAATTATTGCTTTTACTGTTCACATTCTTTTATTAATTCTCTCAACCTCATCAAGAAATTATTGTCATTTATTTATTTTTTTAATTTCGAAAATAACAACCAATTGTGCCAACATGACACACGGTTTCTAATTAAAAAGTTAATTGATGTTTCTTATTTTTAATACGACTGATGTGATATGCTCACTAACTGGATTTTGCATTGCACGCGTTTTGCTTTTTCTAAGTATATAAAATTAAAAATAAAATTTTTTTCTTTTTAAAATTAAAATACAATTTACATAAATAGAAAAATCAAATGAATTATGTAGATACAGAAAATTATCGGTATTACTACAAATTTAAGTTACATAAAATTAAGCATAATAATTCTTATACAATATAGCAAAAATTAAGTAGCAATTACAGTTAGAGTTTAGAGTGCATAATATCCATTTCAAAAAGAAAAAATGTGTTTAATGTAAATTTTATATGTACTAATGAGAAAGACACATTTTGATAATCAAAAAATTTTTATATATTCATTCCAATGATTCATTTACAATTAATAAATCTCCATGAGTATTGTTGTGCAATTAGAATAAAGTTACACATTTTGATAAACTTTTTAATTATGCAATGCACGTGAATTTTTTTAACTTACAAGTGTGAATTTACTCCGTATTTTTTGCATTGACTATATAAATATACAATATTATAGATTTTAATGATTGTTTACAATTATGTAGTCTTCTATGCATAAATTATATCAATTATGTAATTCAACACTTATATTTAATATATTTATAATGTTATATTAATTATTTATTGTACATAAATTTAATTGTTCGTATGCATCGCACGGACGTGATACTAGTATGAAAAAAGATTTATAAGATTTTGAAATTATTTAGCATTAATAACTTTAGCCCAAATTTTTATTTGGGAACTTTTGGTAATAGGACAATTTCTCAAGTCAGATTATCAAAATACCATACCATTTGTGATTGCTCAAAAATGCACAATATACTTTCAAAAATAGTCGAGAATCGACGTGCATTTTTTAAAAACAAAATGATTTAAAAAATGAAAGAAACGGATAAAAGCTTATATTATTTAAATTCTAATGTTTATTAAATCAAATTGTTGGATAATGTTTCATCATTATCGGTTAAGAAGGAGGATAACTAACTATTTGATATCTCTTAACAAACAACTAACAATAAACCATTATTTTAGAGATTATCTACATAGAATAACACGTTGGATTAATACAAAGAATCCCCATTTGACACGCTTCTGACCATAATAGAGTGACAAAGTTGCAACAAAATAGGAAAGAGTCCTGGTTCTACAAACTGAAATTATGAGGGACCTTGTGTGTAATTTTTTAGAATATTTTTTAAAGAAAATTTAAAACTTGATGATTAATTTGAAAGATGAAGGGCTCCTTGTGCAAATTCACAAAAGGGGCATAATAATAATAATAATAATAATAATAATAATAATAATAATAATAATAATAATAATAACAATAACAACAATAACAACAACAACAACACTATGATTGTAGATGACTGTGATATTGAACGTTGTTACTGCCATGGATTTTGAAATTGGAGATCTTACCAGTACTGGCAATAGATTGCAAGTTGAATGGCTATTCTTGTACACTGTGTTACTTAATGTCGTCACTGGAATGATTATTGAAATTGGAAGTTGTTACCTAAATAGTAACAGTGCAATAGAGTTTGATGTCATTGGGATTGTAAACGAAATTAAGATTAAGTTGAAACTGATAACAGTAATTGATAAAGATACTATTTAAATTTAAGAATATAAATAATTATTTTAGATAATATTAATCTAAAAAAGATTTAAATACAGAAGATATAATAATAAGTAATAAAACAAAACTAGAAAATAGAGTAGGACTAATTTCAAATTTTATAAAGACTAAATTGAATAAAATTTGACTATATATGAGAATTTCAAAAGACATCAGTATTAATGAAAAATGAAGAGAAAGATTGGTGGGGAGTGCAATTCCCATTTTTTATTGTTCAGCTCGAGCCCAATTTAAAGTTTAATTAGAGGTCAAATAAAGTCCAATCCAATTAGAAAGCCTTGCCTTAGTTCCTTACCCAGCAAGAAAGACTCACTTTAGTTTCTTGCTTAGCAAGAAAAGCCCATCCTAGTTTTCCCATTTAAGTACTTTTGTAAAGATTTTTCAAACCCAAGCCCAAACTCCATCCTATTCAACCTCACCATCCTCATCTTCATCATATCCTCCATTTTCACTCTTGACTTACAATTGTTCAGGGGCGTAGCTAATAATAAGGTTAGGGGTAAAGTGCGATAAATTTTACTCTCATAGTAATAAATGTATCTATTAGATTGGGTTTTGCTGATTTTTCATCGCATAAAATTAAACTGTAATAGAATTTATGTATAACATTATTGTATATTCTCATTTGATAAATTCGTTTTTAAATTTTTCAATAAAAGATATAACCATTAATTAGTTACATAAAAAGAAATAATATCGATGCTGTATAATAAAAAAACAAAAATACTGTAATAAAAGTATAGAAATAATAGAGAGAATTTAGAGAGAATGAATTCTAAAGAAATCTAAGGAATGAATTTCATGAATAACTGAAACCCTATTTATAGGAAAATTTCGAATGGTATAATCGTAATTACAGAATTTCATCAAGGGTATAATAGTCATTCACATAAAATAATTATTGACAATTGCGTCATCGCATGTGTCATTATTTTTGTCTTTATTCACCAACTTATTCCTCTAATTATTCATAACACTCCCCATTGAATGACTATTAATACAAATGTCTTCTAGACCTGTTTGGAGAAAAATCCAATGGGAAAAAGCTTCCAAACTGATTGTAGACAAGCTTATAGTAGTTATATGTTGCTTCACCAAAACATTGCTCTCCCTAATGTCTATCAGCGGTATAGGAGTATTCACGTGCTGCCTCGTTAAAACCTTGTCAAGAAAACCCAGTGGGAAATACTTGATCGAAGGAAAAAGAGTACATCTACTCCATCTGATTTCATATCTTGAGGACGGATACCCTTACTTCTGGTAAAAGATTTCAATATCATTATCATTTGGGTATGAAGTAAGGCTGCTATTGTAACTTGATCCAATAGATACATTATTTTGATTTCTCCTTAGTCCTCAATATACCATGAATATGCCTTGTTAAAACCTTATTAGAAAAAATCCAGTGGGAAAAATCCCAATGAAGGAAAAAGAGTACATCATTCATGTGAATACGCTAAGAAAATTGCCTCGTTAAAAACCTTGCTAGGAAAACCCAGTGGGATAAAACCCCAGTCAAGGAAAAAAAAGTGCAACGCGTATTTTATATAAGTATATTTCAAGTATCTCAAAATCTTTTAAATATTTGTATAAGTATCATATAGATTGGTTGATACTCTTCATTCATCTCTACGTGAATGAAATTTAAGATTTCAAAAGTACTTATCACGTTAAACAGTATGGTGTCATATTAAGTGCTTTTTATTCAATCAACAACCTCGATCTCATCTTCTTACTATATCGAGGTTTATATATAAATCTCTTCTAGAGATTTTGTATTAGTTGAGATTGGACTGCCTCATTAAAAACCTTGTTTAGGAAAAATCCTTTGGGATAAAAAGCTCACACAAGGAAAAGAGTACAGCGTACGAATTTTTCTTTAAAACAATATTATTGCTTTGAACCATTACAAGCACTGTTATCTTTTCAAGAGTTCTATCCTCATTTTTCTTATCAAACCCGTATATTAATACTTTTATTATAAGGGTATATATATATTGTTATATCTCAATATCCCCATTATTATTGATCATATATAGCGCTACATTTTCATACCGTATCGACACTTTTAAATTTCATTTCTTTGCCCATAATGACATAACTTATCGAGATATCTCATTATTGATCATCTTTTAGGATTACACAATATACTTGAATCTATATATTCTTCAAGTGTATGCCTCCTTTATTAATATCATCATTTATCATTCACTTTGATATATATATTTGGGGAACTTTTATCAATACTTCGGACTTGCTAATTGGGCGCGTTTGTCGCGGCACGCCAAAGTTTAATTTTATTTCCTTACTCGGTTTCAAAACTACAAATTAATGTAGAAGTGGTAAGTAAGGGTCGAACCCAAGAGGAACGGTGCTTGATCTAGTTGTCTTTATCAATTAATATAGAAAAGTGGGGGTTTTGAGAATTTTGAATGAAAATCAAATGACAAAAGATAAGATCAAATAAAACAATTGAAATAAATATCTAGTTCTCGAGTTCGGTTGTGTCAACAACTTGTGTTTATCTTTCTCATGCACGTGTTACTATTCCTTCTTCAATTTATCAACTCTCAATTAACCGAGAAGCTCTGATTAACGAATTCTTCCTTAAGTATATTAAGTTAAAAGTAAGCTCTTTAACTTAACATCTAACTATTGGATAACCCTAAACAAGCTCTTAGGATTTAATGCAAAGCTAGTATGAAATGAACGAGAAGAATGAGTTGAATTAGATGAATAATTTCACAAGCTCGAATTAATACATCTAAGTTGATTTGTTAATAAATATGCACGATATTCATTTGTTACTTTGGATTGGAATCTAATGACAATTACGGATCAAAAGTTCCAATCCTAGCAAGTAACTTGAATTTAAAGATTAATTGATTCAATTGGCCAAAGTGAATGCAATAATCACATAAACTCAAAAACGGGTTTACAAGCATAACAAATCAACAAATTGAAGTAGAGGAATAGATAAAACGTTACTAAAGAGTTAGAAAAGATAACAACATGTTAGTTGAACACAACGTCCCCCTTGAACTAGATAGAAAAGTCTAACTACTCATAATTGCGGGGTTTCATACTTTTTAGCGAGTGTTCGCCTTGTATCACCACCACTATATGATAGATTATGCAAAATATAGTAAACAAGTAAATAAACACTAAGAAATAAATAGAGAAATAAAAGAGAAAAGAGAAACTTATCAAAGAATTGATCCGCCGGAATATGAAAAGCTAAAATCTTCAAGCTAAAATTAAGAACAAATGAAGAAGAAAATTTTATTGGAGAGAACTACTAGCTAATTCTCTTCTAGTAAGTTGTATCTTTCCTTCCTTACAAATGCCTCTATTTATAGGCAAAATTTTACAAGAAAACATGATAAACAATTGTACAACTACTCCATTATGATTCCACTAATTGGTAACCACCAAATCATGATCTTAAATTGCTCCATTAGTTCAAATATTGTATCATGATATAGGTAAGCATCTTGGCTGAATTGTGCAATTGGAATTTCCTCTTTTAGATATTTTAATAGAAAGTTATGAATTTTCTACCAAAACATGGCCCAAGAAATCCTCCATTCACATCACTCTCGGGTTTGCCCATTTTTTACCATGATATAATCCGAATCATTTGAAGACATCAACATCAAAGTTGTAGCCCTCTGAGTGTCCTTTCCAACAATATAAAGTGCAGGTCAATCCGAATTTTGTAGCAAACGTTATGGCCAAATTACTGAACTGCGGTAGTAAATTCGAGCTGCTGATTTTTTTTACGCTTTGTCCTTTCTCTTCAAATGGCCATAACTTTCACTAGGAAACTCCGATTTGGGATCCGACAAAAATGTGAAAATCCTCTTTTGATATTCTTTGATATTGGCACAAGAAAAATTGTAAAAACAACTTTTCATAAAATTGCATCGGAGGCCCTCCATCTTTGAATTTGCTTGCATTTCGGTCCCAAGTTCCGTTTTCGCTCCATTTTTATCCATTTTGGCTCCTTTTGATTTCTTGTGACTCTAAACACATAATAAAAGGAAAACACATAAAAATAAACATGTAATACTAATAAAACACATAAATACGTAAAATAGAAGAGTTATTTAAGTGCTTTTCTAGCACTTATCACTAATTCATCAAAACATATATAACTGGTAAATGAGTTCGTTATATTTCAAATTCATATTTCAATCATTATACATTTCATATATCATTTTCAACTATTAATACTCCACTCATGCTAAGAACCAAACTCAATAAAATTTGTATAATTTTCATCATATATATTTTCAGTATTTAGTTTTAATAGGAAATTTATTCAATATGTATTTTATTCTTGATATTGGCAAATCAATTGGAGGACTTCAAATATTTTGCCAATTATATCCCACTGTATGCGCATATCCAATCATTTACGGCCTTATTCAAATTATTGGGATATATATTTACTAGCTTTATCATTAGATCTGGAATTCATGCTCATATCGTGAGCAAATTATTTCATAAATTCTCAGTTACGATATACATATGTAGTAGCAGTGAGTAAGGTCGTATCCACAGGGATTGGTAAGATTTATTCTTTTAAAAATAAAACAAATGGAAATAAAAATGGGGGTTTTGAATGTTGAGATTAAAATAATTAAAATTAAAATAATTACAAACAAAGTAAAATTAGGAGTAATCAATTAACACAAATATCCAGCCCAAGGAATAATCTCAGAATTGATTCACCAAATTGATCATTGATGCAAATGTGAATTCTTCTACGCCTTCTCTGAATTGGTTATGGCTGTTGGTACGACCTAACAACCTATCTCTCCTTACTTCTTCGATAACCAAGGTACGACCATTGATTATTTCCCTAATCAATAAACAACCCTAGGTACGACCGTAGGATTTAATTTACCAATAGCATTAAAATCTAAAGAGACGACCAATTCTAACCAACAAAAGCATACGATGAATTGTTTAAGCTAGATCATATATTCTCACAATCATGAATTGAAAACTTTGACCTAATCAATTATGTTGTTTGCCACAAATATTAGAACACCTAAACAATTACGGATTTAGATTTCTAATTGGCGATATATTGTTTTGACAATCACACAACGTGCACTTTGTATAATCAATCAAATCAATAATTTCATGCAACATAGAAAATATATAAATAGAGAATTATAGAAGAACTGAAAAGAATAAATTAGATCTCACAATATGTTGAATCAATCTTCAATTAACCTTGAACTGGAATAGAAATTTAGAATTTCATGGAGAAGATGGAGAAAAATCCTAGAGAAGAAAAGAATGAAAACTGTAGTCTGATCTAGCCTAGGAAAATAAAATAGAAAATAAAAGGAAAATAGTTTAGTTTCCTAATTCTAATAAAAGTCTAAGATTTTTCCTAGAGAAAAATAAAAACTAATTGCAGCAGAGGTCCCCATAAAATATTCCTATCCTTTTTGTGAGTAGGAATAATTAAATGCGGTCTTCTATCAATACACCAACTCTTCACTTCAAATAAGTCTTGGTCCTACGTTTCGTTGGATCACTTGGATTGATAAGACGTGGTTGCGCCTTAGACTTGAGCCTCTTATGTCAATTTATCACTTAACTTCATTCTCTTCTAAAAACTTGTAAATTGACTCCATGTTGATCCAACCTTTCACGTGGTCCATAAAATACAAGATACAATTAAAATCAAGGACTTAAGCAATTTTAAATTAATAAAAGCACGAGAAAATATGACAATTAATGTGAATTTATGAGCTCTATCAATATGTGACTACATAATGGATCCATATCATATTATTTAGTAGTCCACATAAAGGGCGAGTGGGCCCATAACTCTCATCCCTTATATATATTCCAGATATATTTGGGATTTATTCCCAACATGAGCTAGCAATTATTTCATCATTTATCGAGAACAATCACTTCAATAATTCTTCCGGTTCTTGATTTCAATAAATTATTTACATCAATCGAACCGGAATCTATCTAGTGCTCAACATGATTTATTACTTTTATCATATGTATAGCTCACCGACATATTCCATCATGTTTCGGTGGCATTATTACACATCACTGTTCAAACGTGGAATCTTAGCACATACGTTTCATGTTACGATACTGTTCCAACGCGGAATCTTACCTCATATGCATTTATAAATCATCCGGACACTTACAGTATACACTATAATAAGGGTCCATATATGATAATGGATAATACGCTCTCAAATCTTCGAAAATACTATCCATCACTACCGATCAAAATCGTAAAAAAGATTTATCGAGGTAGGCTTGAAAGGTTGAGGATGCTAATGAATAAGGGTATCCCACAAGATATCCGATGGTTGATTGAAGCAAAGGTTCAATTATCTGGTGAGGTTTCAATTCCCTCTAAATACATGCCTGGTATGAGTAAAAGTAGTTTTTCAAAGAAATGAAGAGTAAAAGGGTTAGGAGGGTGTTATAAATGTGCTCGGTAGACATGTGACACTCGATGTAAATCTGTGGGGTACTTGTTTAGAAACCGAGAAGGTAAAATAGCGTTCATTAAGGATGGATTGAGTAAAGAGTCTTTGGATGATATTCAAAAGACTTTTAAGACGCATCCTAGTGGGCACGTACAAGGTGAGCTGATGGCCTTATGGGCCAAATTCAAAGATGAACAATCACGTTATAGTCTTGAAAAACTTACTTTAGAAGATCCTGTTTGTAAATTTATTAGAAAAACTAAGTATAATAATTTTCTCATATTAATATAAGGAAGCTCAGTGTAATAACGAAGATCAATATATTTCTTTTATTTGTAAATATCGTTTTTCGATTTGAGATTTTTTTTGATCACCGACAGGTATATGTCATTTTCACTTAAATTTTTCTGCCTTCTTCTCTTTCATATTGTCAAAAAGTAAATAGTACAATCAATTATTGGTTTGAAAATTTTTCTTTAAATAGAGGGATTTATTTCTCTCATTTATTCATTGAGAGAGAGATAGAGGTAGAGATGGAGATGGAGATATTAGAATCATCTAATGCAAGTCAATCTTCACCTCACCAGATAAAAATTATATGTGTTCTTGGTGGCTCCAGACTGGTAGGTCATATCCAATACGTGAATATGACAGACCAACTTGTAAGAGAATTAGGGAAACAAAACATCAATATACTGTATGGAGGAACCAACAACAAACTTTTAACTAGACTTATAATGGCCGCACCATCATGGGGAATAAGAGTGTCGAGTGTAATACCTTTCCATCAAGTTGGATCTAATAATCGAATTGGAGCCAGTTCTACCATGGGTTCAGCTGGGTTAATGCTACAAACGCAATCTATCCACAACTGCATGATGTATATGATGAACAATAATGATGCTTTTATTGTCCTTCCAGGCGGCTATAACATGCTGGAGGAAATATTCAAATAACATCATGGGCACAGTGGAACTTTATACCAAATGAATAGGTTTGTTGAATATCAATTATTTCTTTGATGGCTTATTAGCGTTTCTAGATCTGGGCGTTGATAATAAGTTTATCTCTCATTCAGCGAGAAAAATACTTATTTCTGCTAGTACCGTTGATGAACTACTCGTCAAATTTCATGTATATGTTCAAGAATCTGTGGAAGCCCAGATCCGTCGATCACAGACCACTGATGTCAAGCGACAAAGAAATTCAGATCCTTTAAATATTTGATTATGAACCCTGAAGCTAGGGTGACAGGGTTACAGAGTATTTATACTCTCGAGACGCACCCTTCCTTTATGGGTTCAATATATATTTTCTTTTCGTATTTCTATATTTCGAGTGTTTGTTTCCATCTTTTAGTATGTTCCACTTCGACTATTTTGTACTTCTTCTGGAGCAATGATATCATGTTGGCTTTACTCAAATACATAAGTCTGGTGATTATGCTTATTCAAGAGTATTTTATTCTTATATCAATACGATCTCATATCTTCACTGAAATTATTTCATACGATCCCACCATATGATATATTTCCTTTGATCTGTCAATTGGGATCTATTGAGCATTTTATTTTCATCTATTTATCTAATGATAATTTATGATACCTCTTACTCAATTTTCTCCATCAATATTCAATAAACGTGGAAAGTAAATATTTCTTTATCAAATGCTTCTTTAAGAGTATTTGTAACGACCCAGACTGCCCTCAAGATTGACGACTGTCCCCACTGTACCAACACAAGTCTTTTCAGCATGCTTTGTCCTCACTCGCACGCTTCCCGAGAAAACTTCCCAGGGGATCACCCATCCTAGAATTGCTCCAGGTCAAGCACGCTTAACTGTGCAATTTCTAACGATAGGCTTAGAAAAGAAGGTGCACCTTGTTGATATGAGTAGTACGAATCAATCTTTTAAGCTCTCCTTGTCAGCCTTGCATTCTGGGGTATTACAATCACCCCCTGTTAGACTCGCGACGTCCTCGTCGCGATCGAACTATCTGAGGATCTGCCAGGCGCCGGGAGTCTAGAGGTGGCTCCTACGTGTTCAAGAGGTGGCTCTCACCCTATGGTGTAGCACTTTGTCCCACATAGCACTTAGTTCCCAATTTCCGGCTTGCGAGTGCTCTGATACCATTTGTAACGACCCAGACTGCCTTCAAGATTGACGATTGTCCCCACTGTACCAACACGAGTCTTTTCAGCATGCTTTGTCCTCACTTCGCACGCTCCCCGAGAAAACTTCCCAGGGGGTCACCCATCCTAGAATTTCTCCAGGTCAAGCACGCTTAAACTGTACAGCTTCTAACGATAAGCTTCCGGAAAAGAAGGTGCACCTTATTGATATGAGTAGTACGAATCAATCTTTTAAGCTCTCCCGGTCAGCCTTGTATTCTGGGGTATTACAGTATTTCTCATCATATCACAATATGCTCAATTTTCTTTCTCTTGCATCACTATGGGATTCTTTGAGCAATTTCATTTTATCAATACATATAATGGTAAATTCCGATATCACATGCTCAAATCCCTTCTTTAATATCAATAGAACATTCTTATAAAAAATATATAAACCAGTTATCCTTATTTAGTACCAATTGTGGGGTTTAATCCAACCACATTTGTATTATGTATTCCAAACGTGTGGTATAACCCACCACATTGAAAATATGCACACCAATCGTGTGGTATAACCCACCACATTGGAAATATATGCGAAATTTAAAGTGCATAAAATTAAATTATAGAAATTAAATTTCCTCCAATAGGTGATCGAACCTACCTTTTTGGAATTATTGCAATAAATATAAATTTACGGAATTTAAATTGTGAGAATTAAATTGCATAATGATTAACTACTTCTTCAGAAGTAGGGTCTGCTAGTAGAAGGTATTACCCATCACTTAGCATATAAAGTGCAAAAATATATAAAACCTTCCGATTAGTGACAGTTGAACCCATCATCAAGTAGGAGGTATTGTAGTATTTAAATTTTAATAAATAAAGTGCGAGAATTAAATATTGAATTGCTTCTATAGAAGCAAATTTGTTCTAACTATTTCTTCAAAATATAATCATCGTCAAAGTAAACAGCCGTAGGCCGAACTATCGGCTGCTGCCAACCGCTACCAGTTGCCAGTGGCAGTGCCTCCTGGCAGGTGCGTGGTGCTGCACATACCTCTTTATAAAGTTTTAATAGTATAAGCATTAATACGTAAATATTCACAAGTCCAAGGACCATCTTTTAATTTTTAAAAGTTGGGATACTAATTTATAAATCTTGAAATTTTGATATATTTCAAAATGAGTTATTATCTTATCAATATTAGTATCAAATCGAAGCTCTCGTTAAATCGAGTATAATGGAGTCGAGAAAATTTGATTTTGGTAATGTAAGTTCCTTATATCTCAAGAAAACGAATGTTATAGTTTAATATATTATTATACTATAAATAAAGTAATATAATATATATTACTTTTTCATATATAATATATATAATATATATATCTTACTTTTTCGTATAATATATATTATAAAATAATATATATACCTTTTCGTCATTTTCTGGTGGTTTAAGATTGTGATTGTTAATTCTGAGCGGTATTATCTTCTCCACACAAGAATGACAACTGCAAAATCTTAGAAGCTGAGAGGAAGATCTGAAAGCGAAACAGATTTAGATCTGTGGATCCATCAAATTGAGCAAAAAGTCAAATTTATACTTCACTTTTGAACAAACTTCGAGTGATTCACATGATCAAGTAACAGAAGAAGCAAAAAAAAAAAACACACACACACACACACTATGCCAACACAATTGGAGAAGAATTAGAGAGAGCGAGAAAGAGAGGGAGAGAGAGAAATTTGACATTAACTTCTTGAATTAATGGAAGATGATGCTATTAATAGAGCTCCATAGAATTGGAACTATTGAATTTTGATATTTGATGCAGATTTCACTTAATTCAATTCATAAAGAGAATTGCAATCTTTTATGGTTATGTGCATGATTGAAATATAAAAATATGTGGAGATAGAGAAAGAGTGGGAATCCAAGAATAAGATTGTAGGCAATCCCCAAAACAATGATTGTGAATTCCAGTGGGCTTCGTGGGAATGAAATAAGAAAGGATTAGAGGAAAGTAGAGTCTTCGTGCTGATAACGTGTTATAAAAGTATAGAAATAATAGAGAAAATTTAGAGAGAATAAATTCTAAAGAAATCTAAGGAATGAATTTCATTAATAACTGAAACCCTATTTATAGGAAAACTTCGAATGACACAATCGTAATTACAGAATTTCACATTAAATAATTATTGACAACTGCGTCATCGCATGTGTCATCATTTTTGTCTTTATTGACCAACTTATTCCCCTAATTATTCATAACAAATACAATATATTTTCCTGTTTGACACTGAAACTAGTACATTGACAACCAAGATTCTAGTTTATAAATAGTAGCACAAAGTACCACTTGAAAATAAAAAATTCTCCATCAGTTGCTCAAAGTTGTAAAAAATGTAATGTGTGAAAAAGTATCAAAATCAAGAATTGAGCCTATGCATACTTAAGGGCATTGATGTGTGATAAAAATACGATGAATATGTTATAAAATACAAAAGGCTGCGAAGTATAATACCCAAGCTTTGAGCACAGGCACCTCCTGAGCATCGATTACACGGGCTTTTCAGAACACTTATTAATAGGGGTGGGCACGGGTCAGGTAGGTTTGGTTTCGGTCCCGAACCGAAACCGATCAGATTTGAATCGGTTTGGGAAATCCCAAACCGAACTGATTTGGATCGGTTCGGTTATTGCGCAATTTTATTTTTTATTAGTTTTTTATATATAGCAAACCAATCGGTTTCTCCAACCCCAAATTGATCCGATCACCAACCCAAACCAACTCAAACTGATTTGAGTTTGTTTGGGTCGGTTTGGATTGATGGTTTGCGATTTAAATGCCCAACCCTATTTACTAAAATCATTGAATGGAGGTGATTTAAAATTTTCTTTGGCAAGGTCATCTGAGTAATTTGCCCCAATGTCGCTTTCCTAATCGGAGGGCTATTTTCTTCCTTATTGGCAAGAAAAAAAAATGTCCGTCTCATTGTAAATCATTCCGTCCTCATCTTTGCCTTTTCTTCCCCATTCTTTTACAATTGTTTTTTAAAATCTCTAGTATCCCCCAGTCGAAACCACCGCTACAGTGTATAATAGGACTAGTTTCCACATTCGAAACTCTTGGCCCTCCCTGAATTTTGCATCGATCTGTATCTACCTTCGAGCAACAGGTATCTTTCTCTACCGACATATGATGTTTTGTGTATTTTTTGTCTTTGCAAGTTTAAGAAAGTGTTAGAATATGTGTTTTTATGTGTTTTGATGTGATATAGGAGGAGAGAAAAAGTGGAATTGAATGGTAGAGATTTGTATAGTATAGATAAGTTCCACAAGATTTGTGTATAAAAATATACAAAAATATGTTAAAATGTATAGGAGAAAGGGCTCAAAATTTATGCCGTTTCTTGCTGTTCCGTGTTTCCTCGCAGCAGCTTTCCTATTTCTTGTCATGGTATGGTTAGTGGGCAGCCCAACACATTTGGGTGACTTGGGCTTTAATTCAAGTGTTTTGGCCCAAATACTAGTTTACTTTAAATTAGTGCAATAATCCCCATTTGGAGTGGTCGATGTTTTGGGTATTCTCTGGTTTCTCTCCCTCGTGTTCTCCGTTCTTCCCCAACCCCGATTCCCTTCTTCTCCTTCTCTGCAATTCTTGTCTCTCTCTTCCTCTTCGTCCTAGTCTCCCCCTCTTCTCTTCTGTAACCTCTCTCTAAGGCCATATCTATGTAATATTCTTCGAAGTTAATGAAATATATGTGAGTTTTTTTTATTGTTTGCTGTTGATTATGTTTTCTGTTGATTATTTGCTGCTGGTTATTTGAATTTGGTGTTAAATCGAGCTTGTTGTAGCATTTCTAATTTCGAGATTAGAAACCCTAGGCCCTCCCCGAATTTTGCATCGATCTGTCTCTAGTTTCGAGCTGTAGGTATCTTCTCTGAAAATATCTGCGTATTCTGTTTTGTGTATTTTCTTTCTCTGCGAGTTTAGTTTCTGCCATCTGTTGCCGTTCTGTGTTAAAAAAAAAATTTCTGCATAATATTTTGCGATAATTTGGCATTCTACAAGTTTTATTTATTTATTTGGGGTGCGTCCATATGCTCTTCTAAAATATTTAAAACATGACCTGCTTATTATGAATTTTATGTGGATCCTTTGTGCTATAATACTTGATTTTTTTATGTAGCCTCAGTAATCTTTGTTTTTTCTTATTCTTCTATTTTCCTTTGAGACTAAATTTGACATGTGTAGCCGCCTATGAGGTTGTGTGCTTGTACTTGGCACCGTTGTTGTAAAATACTTGACTACTCATGTTTGACATACCATTTTCGGAGAGAAGTAAGAAGTTTAAGAGAATGCTCTCCGCGTGCATTTCATTGTAAACTGTGTAGGTTACTATCATCTTTATCTACTTTGCAATTCTCTTTTGATCTCGATGAAGCTTTAACACTCATAGTGAGTATCTCGTTTCCCCATGTTTTAGCCAATTAACAGAAAATTGGATGGAAAGTCCACAATTTTGTAGTCCCTCGGGCCTCGGTAGCCTTACTTCCATTTTCACATAGATTAAGAAAGTTGTAATAAATGTAGTTGGAAAAGTAAATTTTACTTACACTTTCAAATATCACCGCTATACCCCTGCATTAATTGATAGTTGTTCATTTAGATTGCACTAACTGATAGTTGTTCATTTCAATTGAAAATAAGGCATCTGAAAGAGGTATCATGAAATGGAAAATGACAAATATTTTCAATAAAGTGAGTGGACTATATATAATTTGGAAAAGACAAATAATGAATGTTATTCAAATCTTCTTGTGTAAACTGAACACCACGTCATATACTTCATTGCTGAAAGCCTGAAATAAAGGTCCACATATTAGGGAGGAAATACGATAAAACTACATTTTCTTTCTGATTGAAGAAGGTGCTGTTATGTATATCTTCTTGAGCATGTATCTATAAACTGTCGTTTTGTCCTACTTTGGTTATCTAGTTATTTTCTTTCAATTGGACAGAAAGCGACTGGTTTTAGGAACCGATATATGATATTTTGAGTAATTTATCTTCTTGTCAGGAAAATTTGATATTTCCTTTTCATTCCGGTTGATGATGATGAGGCTTTATATTTGATCTATTTCTCTAGATGATGTATTTGTAACCTGTCAGGTTGCAGTACTATCTAGTTATCTGATGGAGAAATATATCTTGTTGTGTGGTAGCTACTGTATTTACCTGTTTATGAGGTAATTTATGATATTGATGATTTAGTGGTAGCAATTTATCTTCTCAACAGGAAAAATGGGTATTTCCATGGCTGCTAGGAGTATTGTGAGGCTCGTATCTCATAGGTTCTCAAGTGGCGGAAAAATGGTTACAGAGGGCAAAAAAGTTGATGAAAAAATCCCCACCTAGGTGCTTATTGTTGCATTTTTTACATCTTATCAACAGTTTCAGCATGTCCATATTGAAAGTCTGACATACATTACAACTTCTAATAGATAAGATAACAATTTCCAATAAGTGTTAGCTCATTCCGTGTAGATATTCAATATTCAGTAATCGAGGAAGTAATGTGAAAATTTATTTGTTCATGAATTCATGCGTCTTCCAAGGGATGACCAGGAGTTTCTTATTTATTTATTTATTTATTTTTTGTCTATTTAAGTTATACTCGATGAGTTGTGTTGCGTATCTTTACTGGCTCCCTCAAAAATATAAAAGATGTTGAGCATTTATCTGTGAGAGAGCTGATAATTACATTTATGTTAATGGGTGTTTTTTTTTTTTGTGGCTATCGAAGAACTTAGTTTGTACTTTTCTTTGTAGTGTATTAAAGGATATTTGCTATTGTTTCTTCAATGGAGAAGGATTGACTGATTTGACATAATTGAAGCAGTCCACGTTATTCTAATGATGTTCTATAACAGTTGAAGTGCTTAAGCTTATGTGAAAGAAGCTTGAATACGCTTAAGGATTTTTTGGATTCCAACAACTGCACTGTTTGTAATTTTCTTTGTTTGCATTGTTTCAAAAAGTATTTTTTTACTTTTTATTTTGTGATAACCGAGGGTATCGGGGGCCCACCCCACACTAACCCCACAAGGTCCTGGCGCTTCGACCGGTTTAAAAAGTATATTAAAGGATATTTCATATTTGCCATTGTTTCTTCAATGGAGAACGATTGACTGATCTGTTACATAATTTGAAGCATTCCACTTTATTCTAATGATGATTTATAAGAGTTGACGTGCTTAAGCTTATCTGTAAGAAGTATGAATACACTCAACGACTTATTGGATTCTGACAACTGTACTGCCTTTTAGGCATCCAAAATTCCAATTGATGTTCTAATTTTCCAAAAATTGCATATAGTTTACTCCCTTGCATTCATGACATGAAGTTTGTGACTCTGATTCAACAACTGCTATGGAAATTTGTCACTATTTACAATGAAACAAGAGGAGCCGCAGGACATTCGGAGGAGTATTAGCGCGGGACAGACGTACAGTTATGCCTGTGTATAGATATGTCTGTGACATGAAGTTTGTGACTCTGATTCACTTGTGTGTGTTGTGTGTATAGATATGTCTGTGTGTGGGGGCCACTTTTCGAAGTTCAGTTTTAGTAAACGATTCAGTTTAGGATCTTTAGGATCTTAGATCAATCATATTATTGTATATCTTGTTGGAAGCTGAAGCTCCTAATCTAATGGATACAAAACTGAACTCAAGCAATCAAGCAGCTACCTTGTACTAATTTTAGTTATTTTCATGATGAAGAAGCTGATATCATTGGTTAATGATCAAAGCTATTCGAAAATCAAGTACGATTTTGGAAAGTTGGAATTGATTTCTTGAGAGAATGTATGGCTAAGAAATGGTTGAAAAGGGAGGAAAGTTATGGATTTTGTAAACTGAATCCTTGAAAATGTTTTTGGGGAAAATAAATATTGTAGAAAGATAAGCCAAACAAGCTCTTAATGTGAACTGTGTGCCAGCAGTGCATATTCTTTACTCCCTGCATTCTTGTATGTCAAGGTTATTACTCTAATTCAACTATTGCGGAATGTTGTCCCTGCTGAAATTTTCACATTTGACAGGAAATGGATCCCTGGGTGGAACAAATCACGCGGATGAGAATTCAGCAGTCATTAAGAAGGGTAAAATTATACTATGTCCTTATGTTTGTATTAGACAAGAACATCCTTTAAATTCCTCAAGGATATAGTAACTACTAAGCGCGTGTTAGCCTACTTATTTTTACAAATTTTGACACATTTTTATACATTCTTTTCAACTCGACTCATTCTATCTTCTATTTCACATTCATATATCTCGTGGGATTTACCTGTACTACAGAAAATCTCCATCATTCAACTCCACTCATTCTCTCCCCAATACCACATTAAAACCCATAAAAATTTATTTTTACACATACACTAACACACGCTAAGGTTAACAGGTCCCTACGTGTAACTGGCAGAGGTATATGCATTTCACTTACCCATCTAGTTACTGGGTGTGCCACTCTTAGGCTTGCAAGCACAAGTGTCTTTATCACCTTGGATCTGTTCCTTCTTTTAAGTTTACTTTCTGATCTGGTGTGAATTGGCCTCACATTTGGTGCCCACAATTACCAATTGTTGTTCTATTTGGTATTGCTGAAAGTGTTATGATGCACTTCTTTGCATAATTGTACATGAAGTTAAATTATGATTATGGTTCAAGTATATTTCTATATTCTGACTCCTACAATTTTCACAATTTACAGGAGAGGTGGCTGCTCAATTTCGGTTTTAAGGTACGATTACGCTATATATATATATATATGTATATGGGCTTTCTTCAATGTTTAAATTAGCCGATTGGGGGAAAGGAAAATCTTATACACGGTTGTTGAGCTGATTGGGAATTTATGCAGTTTGCCATTCTGTGTTGAGCGTCACTCCCTCAACACAATCTCATTTTTTACATGTAGGTTTTGTAATTTCCCAGGAAACCAGTGATTTTCTGGCTCTGAGCGTCAATTTCTTTTCCTGCATGACTTTTTCCATAATTTCTTATAGATTCAGTGTCTTTTGGAGAGTGATTATCGGTAGAAAGGAAAAATATTTGGTTAGTACTTGTAACCAGACGACGACGACTTCTTCTCCTCCTCCTCCTCCTCCTCCCCCTCCGCCTTCGCTGCCGCTGCCTCCTCCTCCTCCTCCTCTTCTTCTTGTTCTTGTTCTTGAGCTTATTTGAAAAAAGAAGTTTTTGAGAAAAGTTCCTAGCTTTTCAAAATAAGCTCTTTAGCCAAATGGAAATGGAATCTGTAGCTATTTTTACATTTTGTTGAATTTTTTAAAGTCGAATTACCATTGAACACAAACCAGTGGCAGATTTAGAAGGGGGTCCGGGGGTGGGGGGTACGTGACCCCTTGTCCGCCACCTTCCTTGAGATATATATATATATATATATATATATATATATATATTATTATTTTAAAAATTCAAAAAGTATTAAAAAAAAGATTTTTAATAAGTTTTTAAAAGATTAGGAAGATTATGTTTTAATTTGATAAGTTATCTTATTGTCTCAATCTAAATTGTATTTTCATTTGATGAATTTGATTGTCTATATTTGATAAATTGCAAAGTTTATGATTTTATGATTTATATTTTATTAGTTAAGCATATTTTCTTCATTCTATTTTTATAATTATGTAGATATGTTATTTTAGTTTGAAATTTAATACTTTTTGTACGTAAATTTTTTATGCGATAGTTATCCCCCGCTTAAAAAATTTTTGCCCCTGTAGGGAGCAATCATTATTGCCCCCCTAACCATTAATCTCTAGATCTGCCACTGTGACAAAAAATCTTAGACATGCTGACATTAGTTCAATAATTTTTTGTAAAATTTATGAATTTTAAATCATTTAAATTTTTATATATTTTCATTTTATGCCATAGCCAAACATATTAACATATTTGGTCATAATTAAATAAACTTTATCGAAACTTTTTAAATTTTTAACATGTATTAGTATTATTCTTGTAAAACTTTCAGACAGTTGCTTTAGTATCAGACACAGCTAATTCAAAAATTCGCGATATATTTGGGGCTTTCTTCAATGTTTGGCTTGAGTAGATTTATTTTTTAAGTTAGATCTTAAAATGGTTATATTATTTTTGTAAATAGTGTGTTTTTCAATTGCAGTTGAATGCCTTTCTTTTTGTTGCGGCGTCATTGTTGTCTTCAGGAAAGGAGCGCCAAGCAGCAGAACAAGTAACAGAACTGAATGGTGAAAAAACTGATGACGCTGTGGCTTAAATTTAAGTGTATACATACTTGTGTGTGTTTTGGATACATTCTGTCGTGGCTTAAATTAAAGTAAACAAACTTGTGTGTTTTGGATACATTCTGTCGTGTGCCTAGATTACCTTATGTCTTAGCAAACGAAGTTAATGAAAGTTGGTAGGTTCTATGAAATGTGTAGTTGCAGTTGGATAAAAACAGAGTAGCATGAAATGTCCTTTTAAGAGATTTATGGCGAGCCTTTTTTCCCCTTTTGGTTTCCTGAAAATGTGATCGACTACCATTTTTTCAAAATTAGTTTTAAGACCACAATGTGATCGACTAATTATACACGAATTATTCATGTATTTTATTTTCTAAAATACTGTTGTAATTTGAAAGTTGTGTATTCAATTGATTCCTTTTTTACTAGCATGACATTGCGGTGGCAAATTTGCATTCACACTCAAGATTTGGACAAATTTTGAAATTGCAATGTTCTGTCGAAGTCGGACCTTCATTGCAAATTTTATGAATTGGAGTTAATCTCAACCCCTTAAATATTTTGGGTATTTGTTTTCAAATGACGCCGTGTAGACGATAAATATGTTTGCCCCACTTGTTTTGGTGGGATCTAACCCTCCTTTGGAGGGTTTCACATTTTACTGGGCGAATTAATTGTACATTACCAAGACTTTTAAGTTTATCGGTTTTTTTTCCTCCCTATTATCAGGGCAATAGAGCTATGTATAACCCAAATGAGTTGGTTCAATTCCCAAGGCTGGACATGTTCAATGTTCCAGCGTATAACGTGTTCTAGCGCTGCCATGGCCATCATGTGGCAAAATATACATATATATATATATATATATATATATATATATATATGTTGGCCAAAAACTGCCATGTGGCCGACATGTCACCGTTGGAACAAAAAATATGTTCCAGCGGTTGGTTCTTGAATGACCTTGATCATAATAAAAACAATGAAGACTTGGGTCAAAACCTTTGTTATTGGACTATTACCTTTTTTCACTTGATCATAACTCACATATTAGTAACGAGTAACAGAGATTCTCTCTATGAAATACAAATGTAAAATATCGGTCCATCGTCACCAAAATTGAAAGCCAAAATTTTCCTCCAAAATTTGTAGAATTCTTTCGACAGCTCCTTTATAACGAAAATACTTAATATCCCCACGGTGGAATTCACCACCATAAAGCGGTATACGAGTTAATTTATGACCCCTAGTGATCCAATGATGCAAAATAGAAATTAGAACCCTAAGTCAATGTTCTAAATTTATATCATTCTGATTCTTGTCCCCATATAAGGAGATTTTAATCCTAATGTTAAAGTATGACATTCGTAATGGGGTGAATAAAGTTTTCAAATGGGAGTGTGATTTTAAAAACCCAAAACAAAAGGGAGAGTGATTTATAGTGACTATGAGCATCTCCAGCGGGACGGTATAATGGCGTGAATTAATGAATTTGGTGATTTCCTTCCTCCGGCCCAACGGTATAATTGACGCCAATTTGGGGATTGTGTATAGTGCAACGACATGTATGGCGCTGCACTGTAGATAGACTGTAAAGGTGGGGCCCTCGGTTTGTGATGGTTTAATTCCTTTTTTTTTTCTTTTTCCTCTTGTGTATTTTGTAAATAATATTTATTGGTTTAATTTCCTTATTATTTTGTGCATACTAATCAAATAATCCAAATTTTTTTTATGGATAGATATTTATTGTCAATTAATTGGTTGTACTCAATTATTTGTGATTTAATAATTAATATACAATTATTATTAACGGGATATAGTAATTCCAAGGTTTAAATTACGTATAGTATTTCTATTTGTGTCGTTGCTACATATTTGCTATGTATTTTGTGTGTTTTAATATCGCTGTCAATTTGTTTTTGTTTATCGATGTTTAAAAAATGAATTAAAAAATTCATGGAAATTGTGCGTTTTTTTTTATATGTTGGTTTATTGCTTTTTTTTTGGGGGGAATGTCATGCAAATTGTGTTCTTAATTAAGATTTAATATGTTGCAGAAAATTTTTTAATATTGATTTTTAAAAAATGTAATTATTCTTTTACAATAATATTTTAGATTTTAAATGTATTTAGTTAAATAAGAAATAAAATGAAAATAGTGAATAATGTGAGTTTAGTGTAAAATCTAGAGCTGATGGTTGGAGAAGATATGTTAAAATACTGTAGTATCAACTCTATTTTGGAGTTTTAAACTTATAAATTGAAGTTTTGGGTTGGAGACTCTCTAAGGATAGTCGTACTCTTCTAGTCTTCTTTAATCCTTTTTCAGTAATCTTACTACAGTTTTATTTTTGTCCTAAGTGGTCATAAAAACAATATTTTAATTACACATTAAAAATTATTATTTATAGTTAATATATCGCAGCCTCCCTACTATCAAATTGAAAACAGAAAATAACAAATAAAAAAAATGGTTTTGTGCAAAGCCAGTGTTCAAATAAGTGTCAAAAATATGCATAAAGCATACTAAAATGCGAAGTGTAGGTGAAACGTTTTTAAAGAAACCTACAACTGTGATAAAAGTGTAAAACTTGCATTTAAGCAAAAAAACACGAAGCATACCCTTGATTTTTATTTTTTATTTTTGCTTGCATTTTACGCCTTTTAAAATCTTTCCCAGAGCACAAGCCTTTGTTTTTCCAAAAAATGTTAGATGTTATTGTTCTCAACAGTAATAAAGAATCTTAAATCATCATCAGTTCTTACAAGTTGACACAATGCGGAGTGCGTAGCATACAATATGTGAGACAATTGAATGAGCTTTGATTTGGAACATTAGAACAGTAGATTGGATCTCTACTAAAATACATGTTGATCCAACTTTTAATTCACTCGAGGATTTGGAAGGACTCAGACAAGAAGAAAAGATGACTAATTGTTGTATATTGGAAGAATGTAGTGAACAACATAAATGGTAATAAGTAAGTACTCCCTCTCAGTGCCGGTCCTGCGATTGTCGGAGCCTGAGGAGAAACATCATAAAATGCACCCCCCGTGTAATGATCTTTAAAATTTGTAAGTGCTTTTACAAAAATTAATAGTTAACTAAAAATACAATAATAATAGAAAAATAAAGATTATTATAATTATTTTTGTTTCCAACGTAACAAGATTCGGTTGTTTAGAAGATTATTATTATTATTATTATTATTTTTGGTAATATGAAATTTAAGAATGTTTGAAATTAATTATGCGTAAAACTAAAGGCGGTATTGTAAATTTTATTCGTAAGTATTTCAAACTTTTTATATGAGTTGAAATATTAGAGAATTAATATAGATGAAGAAAATATTTTTTTGAAGGAAAACTTTTACCGAATTTTAAAGAAAGAAAATAATATATATTATGAGAAATGCAAGATTGGGATTCAAACTTGGCCGGAGCATGATTACAGCAAAACATGCAAGCTAACCGCTGCACCACTTAGTGATATCATTATAGTTGCGCCGTTCACACATATACACTGAATTTCTATGTATGAAAAAAGAGGCGAAAGTCGCCCCCTCCCGTCTTGCGCCTGAGGCGACGGTCTCGCCCGCCTCCAGCCAAAACCGGTCTGCTCCCTCTGTCCCTCAAAGATAGTTCCCCATTCATTTTTTGTTCGTCTCAAAATAGTAGTCCACTTTTCTTAATTAATTTTTTCTTACATACCCCCATTTAATGTACATTACAACTAACAAATAAGAAGTAATAAAATTGAATAATATATATTAGGAAAAATTTACTTAAATTGCAATTTTCCAAAAATATTAATTAAGTTTTCTTAATTTTTATGTTAAAATTAGAACAGTAGATTGGATCTCTACTAAAATACATGTTGATCCAACTTTTAATTCACTCGAGGATTCGGAAGGACTCAGACAAGAAGAAAAGATGACTAATTGTTGTATATTGGAGGAATGTAGTGAACAACATAAATGGTAATAAGTAAGTACTCTCTCTGTTCCTCAAAGATAGTTCCTCATTCATTTTTTATTCGTCTCAAAATAATAGTCCACTTTCTTTAATTAATTTTTTCTTACATACCCCCATTTAATGTACATTACAACTAACAAATAAGAAGTAATAAAATTGAATAATATATATTCGGAAAAATTTACTTAAATTGCAATTTTCCAAAAATATTAATTAAGTTTTCTTAATTTTTATGTTAAAATGAAATGTGTACTATCTTTTGGGATGGAGGGAGCATAATAATGCATTAGAAATCTAGATCTATTGACTCATTTTCTATCTCCTTAGTTGTTTCTCCAATCAAAACAGTCTCTGATTCCCTGTTATGAGATTTTGATTATGTGGAAAAGTTGAATATTCTAATAATGTGTGCACTTGTACTCTAATTGACGCTTCGGTGAAAAATAAAGAAGTGTCCACAATGTCATGCTTGAGATTTGATAGCCCTGAGTCGAGATATTAAAAAATGGGCCCCAAACTATAACATACATAAAAAATTAGTAATACTTGATAAGTGTCCAATTTGACACTTATTTATATCTTTATACTGTTAATTGGAGCAAACTTCTACTCATATTTATGTATAATTATGGTGCTTATAGGTACTATTCCTCATTGTGGAGGCAATGAGACGAAAAGGAGGAATAATGAGCTTAAAGTGTCAAGAAACCCGAAGTTGGGACTAAAATGCAACACTTCTAAAGTTGAAGGACTTCGGGTGCAATATTGGTAAAGATCTTCTCGGCCGAGTTTCTTATTCTAACATGGAAGAGCTTGGAAAATGGAGTCCGACGCTTTTTACGGATCGCAATTCCGAGTTCCAGATCATAAGTTATGGCCGGTTGAAGATCAGGGACCAAAGTGCAACAATTCAGAAGTTGAGGAGTTACGGTGCATTATGTGTACGGCGGTAAGAAGCCAATGTACGGTCAGACCATTAATTACGGCCGTAAGCCAAGAAATTACTACAGAACCCGTAAGAGCGTAAAATGCACTATTTATGCAGAGAATAAATTACAGCCGTAATATGTAAAAACTACGGTCGTATGTCAAGTTATACGGCCGTAAACCAAAGGAAGTACTACTAATAAAAATGGAGAAGGTGCATTTGAGAGCAGAGAGAAAATTACGGCGTATGAATCAATATACGTCAGAATAGGCATTTACTACTGCAATAACATAAGTAATTACTAGTAGAATGTACCAAAGATCGTAAAAACTTCGAGAATTTCCTCTGTTTCTCTCTTTTCTCTCCTTCACTTTCACTCGGTTGGAGGGTCTTTTGGGGATAAAAGAACACGAAATTTGGGACCTATTTACACCCTAAATCATCCCCAATTCAAGGACTTTTGGATCATCTTTTATCTCTTCTTTTATCTCTTAGCTTAGTTTAGGTTAGGGTTAGAGTTTTCTTCTTCCTTTTCTTTTCTTTTCCTTTCTTCTTTCTTTCTTTCTTCTTCTTTTCTTTTCCTTTACTAGTTTAGGGGTATTGATTGGGGGTTGAAGACTTGGAGTTAGAAGCTAAGGAGATCAAGAAGATGTGGAGAAGAAGTGAAGAACAAGACTTTGCTCTACAAAGGGAGATTGTCTTTAATCTTGTTTTGTTCTTTCATTTCTATTCATTTGTGTATTGATTGTATATGTATAAATGATTTCCTATACTATGAGCTAGTATTGTAAGTTGGGATTTTTGATTGATCTTAATATATGTTTTGTTAATCCATTTGTGTTGTTGGAATTGAATTGGATTGGATTATTTATCTCTTGTGTGTTTGTTATTGAGCTTGCTATATGTGATTGCTTGATCAACAATTATATGCAATTGTGGCGTGTTTAGGCTTCGAGAGAGGAATATGCACGTTAAACCAAATGGCATTCACCCTAGGTTCTTGTAGATGATAGAAATATACCTCTTACCCTAGGTGATCCTTTGAGTTGTCTTCACGGACCTTTATGCGGTTAATTGGTAATATATCGACACAGAGATGTAGTAGATTGAACCAATTGGCTAGGCTTAGCTTGACATGCGAGAGCGGAGCTAGCTATATAAGGAAAACCGGATCTAACATTGAAGATGGATAACATGTTTAGTTTAACAACGGATTAGCATAACTTATATTGAGTGAACTCATGAATCCCGACTATCTATTTATCCAAGTTTTATCTCCATTCATGCCCATTTCATTTTCTTTAGTTTTAGTTGTTTTCTTAGTATAGCTTAGTTTAGTTGCTTTCTCTTCTTTTGATTGTGTGTCTTTTGTATAGTTTTCTTTCCGCTAGAATACATAACTCAATTACAAATACCATTCCTCGTGGGATCGATATCCGGACTCTTTGAGTCCTACTTTATTACTTGTACGGCTGTACACTTGCGGTTTAATTGGCGCGTGTGTATAAACGCCTATCAATACCAAATTACTAATTAGCAATTAGAATTAGGTTACAATCCCAACGAATTTTTTTTTTGTTGCCGACGCTTTCCAATGCTGGCAACATAAAGTTGTTGCAATCCCAATTATAACCATAAATTAGATTTGTTAGCACTTTATAGTTTCAGTCCATTCCAGCACTGGCAACATAAAGTTGGCGCATTCCCAATTGTAATAATAAATTGGATTTGTTTGCAGTTCATAGTTTGGCCCATTAATATTATTATTAAAAAGAGAGAGAGAGAGGGGGAATGAATGTGCAGTGTGCTGATAGAAGGAAAAAAAGTGTCAAAAAAACAAAAAGAACAAATGTGCCTGCTGAGATTCGAACCCTTGCATATTATTATATTAAATTGCAAATTGCAAAAGACTTGAGCCGCTAGACCACCGAATAATTTGACTTCTAAGTTCGAACTGTCGTCAATTTTGAGCCCTTTAAAAATGCCAAAAATGTTGGACCCTGAGGCGGCTTGGGCCTCATAGAAGGTCTGGTCCATTTGCAAATTTGTATAATACCTCTTCATCCAGGAAAACTCCCCACAAATGGTCGATGGATCGCTGTTCATGGCATCTCATCAACAAAATGCAACAATGAAAACAAAATATTGATGAGATGCCGTGAACACGACCCAATTGTAGTGTTTTTTATCTTTTTAGTCACCGTCTGCCTTCCATTTCCTCGTGCGAGAGCCTCGATGGCCTTTTATATATGCACTACGGTCAGGGTGATATTACAATAATTTTTTTCATTTAATGCAAATTTTTTGTAGGCAGAAAAATTAAGGGCTTGTTCTTTCCACTATAATTTCATCATAAAATTCAAAATTTTTTCCTCTCTTCTTCTTTTCAATTACACACATGATTACTTCATATTTTTTTAATATATCATCTCTCATTTTTACCCACATAATTTATACGCAATTCGAGTTACTTCTACTAACATTAACATTATCCTCAAAAGAACAATGCCTAAGATTTTAAAGTCTACTGACAGGTCAAAATGTACCATCATCCTTTAATTTGCTAGCAACACCTATACAATTTTGACAGTTCATGATTAGCATGATGCGTCAATATTTAATTGGTGGAATACGAAATAACAAATCTTGACCCGTAAAGAATGTCGGCCAGGCTATAATAATGTCACTCCTGCTCCCCTGCCCACTGCGTGGGCCGGGGAGATGCACACAAACGGCAAAATAGGGGGAAAAAATATGGGCCACATGAGCGCCCTACCATCAAGGGTTATTATATATTATTCATCTTACTTTAACATAAATATAAAAAAAAAAATTTGGACTATGTGGCACCCTGTGAGGGTGCCACGTCGCATGTGGGCCACTGCTCCTACGCACGCAGAGCAGGGACGATAATAATGTAATGTGAATCACCCACAAACTTTGATGTATTGCTACAGCTAGCAAATTTTGTATTTTCCAATATTTGATTGCTAGTTTACTATGGTATGTGGAAACGATTTTGATGATTGCAAGGGGCCAACGGTAAATAGAAACAGGCATTCCAACCTTTAGAGCATCTCCAATGTGTAGAGGCAATTTTTCTAAATTTTCCTCCTAAATAGAGTAATTGCTACAGTATTTTGTCATTTCTACTCCAACCATTAACTCTAAATTTCACTCCAAATTCACACAATTCATTATTTTTATTTTCTTTCTCATTTACTAAAAGACACTTTTATGTAAATTATTGTTATATAAATATAAATACATATTTTACACAATAATAAAAAATATTCTCTAACACATTAAATCATTTTTATTTATTTATTTATTTGAAGGCGACACGGTTAACCTTAATATTTATCTGTAATTGAAAATAGAAATTATGATTTTACTGTAGCAAAATTAAAGTCTCATTTTATGGTGAATTGAAAGTATAGGGTAATGAAAAATTTAACAAAAAGTAAAATAAAATAAAATGTGTTGAAAAGAAAAGATTAAAGATAAAATAATAAAAAAGTAAAAAATAAATAAACAAAAGCAAGATAGTTGGGCCCAACTTTTGACTCCAATTGAATAGTGCACCGCTACATATAGCAGTGCACTATTCAAACCTCCAAAGTAACAGCAACTTGGAGGCAACGTTGGAAAGCCAATTCCTTCAAATTTGGAGGAATTCCTCCAAAATTGAGTCACGTTGGAGGTGCTCTAAGAGATGGGTGCCATTAAATCCGTTCATAAATAAAAATTCTAAGGAGGGACTAATTGGTAACTATAGTTATAAAATAATTGATGCAAATGAGAACACAGTTGATTGTGTATACAAGGTTTTTTTCTAATGAAAACTCCATAAGGGTTTCGATGTGGGTTTTACTCATCCTTCTATGCCCCATATATGGGGGGGAGGGGTGTTTGGATGTCCCTACCTTTTTATTGAATTAAAAAGCAGTTTCAAGGAGGGGGTCTAGGCCAAGACCTCCATCTAGGGAAAGTACAATAATGCTTAAAGCAAGAAAGCTAGAACAAACTTAAAATCAAAAGACCATGCACTAATCATAATACATCATAAGCAGACCAAATAGAAAGAATAAAACCCAATTAACCAAGCCTAACATATGGGACCTGCCTCTGATTCATTATGAGGATACCTTGGATCTGACCTGAAATATAGGATGGGGAATACAATTGTAGCTGGGGAATCTCATGACCTAAGTTAGCAAACCAATCAGCAGCCCTATTAGCTTCCCGATGGATATGGGACACAAATACTTCATTTGTAGCTGGGGAATCTCATGACCTAATTTAGCAAACCAATCAGCAGCCCTATTAGCTTCCCGATGGATATGGGACAAAAATACTTCATGCATCTGAATAAACTCAATATTTTCAGAAATATAATAAGGTAACAAAGCTTCCAAAGAGCCATGCTGTTTTTTTGTGAGAAGATTGAATGCAATCATAGAATCAGTCTCAAGCCAAATATTGTGGAGATTTCTTGCTTTACATAATGAGATAGCTGTGTGGATGGCCTTAATTTCAGCATAGGCGACAGATCGAGTCTTCAAGGTAAGGTTCAGCAAATGCCAAAATCAATGGACCCTTGTAATCTCTGAACACTCCACCTCCAGCAAGATGATTATTAGACAGGCTTCCATCTGCGTATGTTGATCTTGATAGTAGGGTAGAAAGGTTTTTTCCAAAGAACCAGCTTGGGTGAAGAAGGAAGACATTTCTGGGGATCAAGTCTGAATGCTGTAGCAATTGAATGAGACCCTCAGTGCATTTAATAACCCTTTGCGACTCATAGATCGATTTATCATACTTAGCTTTATTCCGTTCAATCCAAAGAAACCATAAAGTGTAGAAAGGGATATAGCACCACCATTTCATTTGGGAGGAATGAAAAAACCAGTGCATACATAGAGACATAGGATCAGTACAGTGGGATAGAGGGACGCCAAATTTCTTGTGAAAATACTGCCAAACACCTTGCTCAAAGCCACTAGTGATAAAGACAAGATTGGTAGTTTCTTGCTTATTTTAAAAGAGATTGTATTCGGTTTAGATATTTTAATTTGTCTCTATTAATTCTTTACTATGAGCAATTATTATTATTATTATTATTATTATTATTATTATTATTATTATTATTATTATTATTATTATTATTATTATTATTATAACGAAAACAGTAAATTTGTATGTCAAAATTAAAGATGTAATTTAACTTAAAAATGATTATTGACGTTTTTTTTGTTGGAGCATACCAATTAAGGATCTTATATGCAATACTACCATAAAAAAATAAAGGTAAAATTAATTTTCTTAAATATTACCCAGAAAGTATATATTCTTTTCTCCATTTTCCATTTTTTAAATATAAAATTGGCATGGGATATATATAGTCAAAGAAGGATTACATTTAATTATTTTAAATTGAATAAAAATATTAACTTAATTAATATAATCAACTTTTTAAGAATATTTGAAAAACTTTGGACAGGCCCGTTAGTATATTTATTTAGTTTCTACTAGCCTTTACCGAAAATGTGAAAGAAATGTAAGTTTTTTTTTGTATTTTTTTTAAACTAAACCAGTAACAATTAAATTAACTAAAAAAATTGTCAAAAGCAAGAATTTAGAATTTAAAAAGTAAGAATCTACCTCTATATTATAAAACTTATGGGCCTGTATTTAATTTGGATTTGTAAGGATTTTAATATACTTTTAAATTGAATGACTTTTATGGGATTTAATGGATTCTTATTAATTTTTGATAGACTTCTACAGATTTCCACAGAATTCATAAAAATCTTCAATAGATTTGGAAGGACTTTTATTTCAAAGCTTTCACTGAATTTCTTCAGAATTTATTTGACAATATAGATTTTTGTTTCATAAAATAAATATTATTAAAATTATTGAGATTAGACTTTTATTTTCTTTTCTCATTAAATTATTATCATTTCCAAAGAAAAAATTAGTAATAATTAATTATTGTCTATACAATATTTTTCTAAAAAGATAATAATTTTTTAACTACAAAAATACATAACTATTACAAATAGAGATTTCGTAACATTTTGATATAATTTAATGAGAAAAACAAAAAAAAATCTCATGCTTAATCAACATATTAAACATGTATCGAGTTATTAAAATAATGAGTAAATATAAAATATTTAATTTAAATTTTAAAACTTTTTACGAACTTTTGTCAATAATTATCTATTTCACTAAAAGTTGAAGAAAAGGAAGATAAAAATGTTATAAGAATTTCTTTACATCAGTCTTATTTTTAAATAGAAAAAATGAAAAAAAAATAATAAAGAAAGGATAATGAGAGATGGTGGTGGTGGTGGTGGCAGCGGGGTGGCTACAGAGGTGACAGGTGGTGGTGATGAATAAAAGTCCATCAAAATTTTAAGGGTGAGTGATATATTTCATATGACAAATTATGTTTGTACTTTATGCTAAAAAATGAGTACCTAAAGGATTCTATTGAAGTCTTTAAAAATCCAAAACAATTTTGAATACCTTATAATTTCATAGAATTTTTAGAAGTCCTCATTTAATACCTCATGACTTTAATGGACTTTTTAAAAATTTATAAAAATCTATATTGAATACCCTAATATTTTAGTTGACTTTTAAAAGTCTCAATTGAATACATCCAAACTTTATCAAATCCATCAAATTCCTTAAAAAGTTTTTAAAACTCATTTAAAATCTCAATTGAATACGCTTCCTTAAAGTGTCACCTAGACACTTTGCTTCATTGGTAGTGTCTAGCTGGCACGCGGTTTGTTTTAAAGGAAAATTTATTAAATAAATATGTAATTAAACTAATTGTCCATTCATTTTTTTTAACATAATTCCAAAATTAACCAACGGTTATTATGAATTAAACTGTGCATATTTCATGTTGTGATTAGTTTTAAAAAATGAAGATTTTTCTATTCCTTTTTATGGCACGCATCTATTAAAAAAGGAAATTTCAATTATTTAATAGAACTAATTTTTGCATTAAACAAGTGATTTCATTATTTTAATTTAATTCTAAACATAAAATGCGTTTATAATATATTAACTTTGCAAATTTGGTACTGTCATAGGTCAAAGAAATGAGAACAATCAGGATATGATACATGTTCTTTGTTATTATATTATAATAGCCAAAGTGCCACACTGGCAAATGCCATGTTGGTAGTGCCCAGTGTTCTCAAATGCCCCAAAAGATACCGCCTAGATACGCCTAGGCGTGAAAAAGGCGGTCAACTTTGAGTTGACCGTCAAAAGGGGCGAAAGAGCGTGCAAAAGGCTTGAAATTGGAACGAGGTCTTATTATTTAAATTGGACAAAAAAATTAACATTTATGATAAAATTAAAAAGCAATTAATTCCACAAATCCAATAAAGGCGTCATATCTTATAAGGCTTTGTCAATTAAATTTATCTTAGTATAATTCAAAAACTTCTGAAAAATGACTCTCGACTTCAAAAAACAAAGAAGATGATGGGTTAAAGAAAGAAGATGGAAGACCATTCTTCTACGATACAAATAACTCTATTCTTGTCTCTTAATACAGATAGCGATGCATTGTTTAAATTTTTTAGTTTGCATCTGATTAGTATCTCATCAACTATTTGTGTATATAATTTTTTAGTGCTAATTGTATGAGACCAAGTGATTGAGGTATTAATAATTTTGAAACTAATATTGTAGAAAAGCTTAAAAATATGTTGACGTTTGTATTCAATTTTTTGAATATGTATTTTTTTACATGGTTATCACTCTAGAATAATTAAAATAATAAAAAAATAAAAAACGCCTTTTCACACATAGGCATCCACGACTTGAGGTTTGGACACAGTGCATTGCACGCCTCGCGCCTTTTAGAACCTTGACAGTGCCAATGTGTCATCCAGTGTCTAAAAAAAATTTAATTGTTGATTTTTTTTTATTTATACTGCTGAGTTTTCTAAGCCTATTACAATATTCCTACTAACACTAGTGTTTAAAATCTTATAAGAACAATGATTGAAAAGGGACGAAATTTTTCTCTCTGGTTGAGAGCTAGGTTTTTCTCCCCCAAACTGGGAGTTCTTCATGTTTCATAATAGTCATCTGACTAATGTCTTCATTTGTTGTTTCAATTCCATTTGTGTTCAAGATGTCGCTTGATGAATCTTGCACCAACATGACCTTGCAGGATGAGGAGATTGTTTTGGAACTTGCTGTGATGATGTAGTGGAAGCAAAGGAAGAGTTCAAGCATTGCCTAATTGGACTTTTCCTCACAGATTGAACCTTCATTATCAATGCCATGAAGAACACGTTGGCAACACTTTGGTGTCCTGTCAGGGGAGTATGTATCAAAGATTTTGAGGGTTTCCTTTTTTAGCTTTCAGCATTTTCACCCTTTAGACATGGGTCGAGTTTTGGATGGAGGGGCCGGCCTGGACATTTGAACAACTCCTTTTAATTCTCAAGAGGTTGGAGGTTGATGAAAATCCATTGAAGGTGGAGTTAAACTATGTAAGTTTTTGGGTACAAGTTCATGATCTCTTGATGGGTTTTATGTCCGAGCATATCGCTAAGCACATCGGAGATTTCATGGGAGCTGACTCAACTTGCCTAACTCTAACACAGAAGATCATAAAGAAACCCAGAGGGGATTGGAGTTGGATCAATTTCAAAACGAACGCCTTCCCAATTTTTGTTTTATATACGGTAAGCTTGATCATATTGGCAGATTTTGTGAGAAGTTCTTCGCTAATCTGGATGGAGTCTTTGAAAAACCCTATGGTGCTTTGGTCCGTACTTCGACTCGTAAAATGCAAACTCCGAATAGCAATAAATGGCTTCGTGACTCTCTACTAGAGCCTGAAGACGATGCCACTCCGACAATGGCTGCTGATATGTCCCTTGATATGGGTAAATTACATCATATCCAATCTGTTAAGGGTTTTCCCTTTGGGAAGGATAATGCTACCTTAGTTGTGGGTTTGATGTGCACGCCAATTGTGTCGACATGGCAACCAGTTGATCCCAAGTTGTATTTCCTTCAGGAAAAAAAAAGTTAACTTTCCTTCCTTGTCCAACACAGATCAAAGAATATCGCCCATTCATACAAATGAAGTTGAAATTATGGGAGGCATAATTGTCGGTGATCCTAAACGTAGGCGCGTGGATGATTATGGGTAGCTTTCACCAATTCCAGTGGATCAACACTTTTTCTCGACCTAGTGGTAAGGCATTCCCTTACCGGGTTGGCCTAGTGGTAAGGCATCCCTTTATCAGTTTGTCCCCGGTTCAAGACCCCACACCCTACCCATATGATCCCCAATTTGTACTAAAAAAATCTTTACCTCGGCCCAAGAAGATATTGACTCTTCAAAAAAGGGGTTAGCGGTGGGCTCTGCATTGCAGGCCTACCAATCCCAAAGAGCACGCTAAGTTGGAACTATCGTGGACTTGGGAACCTACCAGTAGTTCAAGTTTTAATGGACTTAGTCCAAGATAAGCGGCCCAACTTTATTTTTTTAATAGAGACTGTAGATAGCCCAAACATGGAATCAATTCGAGTTAAACTTGGTTACGATGGGATGATGGTAGTTGACAATAAATGACATGGTGGAGGAATTGCGATGCTATCATGGAAGGAAAATTATATGGGAAGCTTTATTAGTTATTCTCGTCATCATATAGATATGGAAATGAGGCTTCGGGATTTACCTAGTTGGAGGATGTTATCAAGACAAGCTGGAATCACAACTCGACTAAACCGATCCAGGAACGCATATGTGCTTGTGTGTAGATCCATTATGCTGGAGTCAAAAGTTTAAAGGCCAATTTCACAATAAACTTCAGTTGCTTAAGTCTCTCATGAATCAGTTTGGTTGTAAAAACACCACTCATTCCGTTCAACAATTTTTACAGGCCCAATCAGCCTACTATGACACTCTTAAGCAGCAAGAGATTTTTTGGATGCAAAGAGCCAAGAAAAATTGGCTCAAAGAAGGGGATTGTAACACTAATTTCTTTCACGCTGCGTGCTCAGCCCGGTGGTAGAAGGATTCAACTCAAAAACTCAAAGATTCACAGAAAGTTTGGCTACCTAAAAAGACATGTATGAAGGATCTGATAATTGATTATTTCCATTCTATTTTCCAATCCATCCGAGGTAACAATACCACTTCATTTGTCTTGGATCATGTTACTCCTTGGATTACCTTTCATCACAGTGCATTGTTGTTGGCCCTATTTAATGAAGAGGAGGTTCACATTGCTCTCTTTAGCATGCATCCGAACAAATCCCCCGGTCCCGACGGTATGAACTACCATTTTTTAAAAGAAATTGGGACACTCTTGGACCGGCGATCACCTCTTTTTGCTTGGACAATCTCACTAATTGCAGGTTTCCAATTGGCCTTAATGATAAGTATATTGTTTTGATTCCAAAGAAACAAGCCCCTGAAATTATTGGAGATATGTGCCCCATATCCTTATGCAATGTACTATACAAAATTATGGCTAAAATGCTAGCTAATAGAGTCAAGCATGTGCTTCCCAATATTATTTCAGATTTTCATGGTGCTTTCATCCCTGGATGTTAGATCTCTGACAACACTTTGGTCCCCTTTGAGACCATGCATTATCTAAAGCGCAAGACATAGGGGTAAGAAGGGGTATCCAGCTTTAAAAATTGATATCAATAAGGCCTATGATAGGCATGAATGGGGTTTTCTCATGCTCATGTTGGAAAGGATGGGATTTCATCAAAGATGGATAGATCTCGTCCTACTTTGCATATTTTTGGTTCGCTATAACATACTTTTGGATGGGGAGGAACTCGGACCTATTCTTCCGAGTAGGGGATTAAAGCAAGGATGCCCAATATTCCTCTATTTGTTTATCTTATGCACAGAGAGCCTATCTTGCTCTTTGAAGGAAATGGAAGCCCGCGGGGACATTCATGGCTGTAGGATTGCTTCTGGGGCCCCGGTCGTGTCTGGCACTCAGTAAATTACCCCCTGCACCCACATTTTTTTTGGGAAAAAATATCCATGCCTATAATGAGAAGTAGGGATGGCAGGCTTGTTATATTGCAACCGGGTGCATCATAGTTATGGTGCTCCCGGGTGCTTTTACGGATCGATGTGATGTTTATTTTGAAATTCGGGATTAGATCCAGATTCAGCGCGACGAGATGGAGTTCCAGCAATTTTTTAAAAATTTGACAACGTGGCGGCCGGTCAAAGTTTTGGCCGAACTGGATCCGAACCGACTGAACCGTTAGATTTGGTTCGGTTTTAGGCAAAAAAAAATAACCATTTGGTTATAACATTCAAGAATTGGACGGTTCAGTTCGGTTCTCGATTTTTATGCTAGAACCGTAAAACCCAAGTGTACATTATAGGGGGACTGGGGGTGATACTGATATATGTTATAGAGGGACAGAGGGACGACATTAACAATTATTGGAAGAACATTAACAATTATTGATAAAGATGTATGCAAGAGCCTCTTATATACATTAACAATTGTTAATGTTTGTCCCTCAATCCAATTGTTTGAAGCATATTTCTCAACCTGCACCTTTCGACTCCAATATTGAGTTGGAAGCACATTAACAATTGTTTTGCATATAAGAGTATCGAATTCGACGAAAAACAAAAGACTTTAATTGGACAAAGGACTAAGGGTGATAACGATGAAGGTCCTATTTTTGATCTTCCGATAACAGTAGTTGATAAAGATGTATGGAGACATATCTTGTTAGGATGGTTAGGACAACTGTATTTTAAAACATGAAGAACTGAAACAAGAATTGAGCAAAAGTCGGAACCAAACCGTAATCGAATCCGTTTGGTTCGTTTAAATGAATGGAACCGAACCGAATCAAAGCGAAACTTTTGGTTTGGTTCCGGTCCTTTCGATACCCGAGTCGAATTGAGATGTGTCCACCCCTAATGAGAGGCGTTTGAGGCAGCCGGAGCTATAGGCGAAGCAAGCGACCGTCTAAGGTCCAAAAAAATTTAGCATACCCAATTTTTTTCCATTTTACCTTGTATAATATAAAAGACCCGATACCCAAATTTGATGTTAAGAGTTAAAACAAGATCTAAATTTAATGGTATCCATTGAAGAAGACATATTGAAACAAGTTGATGTTAAGAATTTGATTATGGATTTTGCATTTAAGACTGCTAGAAAAGTATATTTGATGTGAAATATAGTGAATTTTATAGTGTTTTTTTATAGATGGCTAATTATATAAGCACTACCATTTTTTTATACCAATACCACATTTTATCTCTCTTAAAAGTTGTCTATTTTTGTCCATTAAATATTAAAATCCAATAATTTTTTTTCAAATTCTTTTATTTTTTAAAATAAGACATATAGTTTATAATAATGGTTTTTGTCAAATTTGCACAATTGAAATTTTAAGAAAATATTTTCTTTCATTTCTTTATTAATTATTGTTTCAACGCAAATAATACTAATAAAATAAATTATTTGAATTCTTTTTTATTAATATTTTAATGAAAATCCATTATATTATTAGAAATAATATAAGCTAATAATATAAGCTATCTAATTGAATTAGGAAGAAAATTTTGGCTCAAAATAATATAGGACAAAATTGCTAACATAAGTAAAAGTTTAGAATCTTTGGTGATATTTGAATGTGGTGTAACTATAAAATTGTGTCATGTCGGTATAATTTTCATTTACGAAATTTTTTCTTCGTTATATATAAATTTAATTATAGAATTGAGAGGGCCCCCAAAAAATTTTCGCATAAGGCTTTCGAAATCTCTTATTGCCTCTGCCTACAATTATCAATCTACTTACTCTTCTCCTTTAAACCTACAAACCCTTCCCCCCACCTTGTTAACATACCCACACTGCTCAATACACCCATCGACTCTGGTGCAAATTCATCGCAACCTCACAATGGACTACGAAAGATCGATGTTCATCAATAGTATAAGTGATTGTAGTAATTAATATTGCATTATTCGTTATTTTTCGTCACTTTTATTGGGAAAAGTTACAATGTCGTGGTGAAAATGGAGGTTGATTAGCGTGTTCTTCGGTATTGATTCGTCGAAGTGAAAAGTGGATATTCAACCAAGGATAGTCAAGTGTCCAGTAAAATGGTTGGCCATGGTTAGACGAACATCTAAACTAGATCTCGGCCACACTTGGCTGAGTATCACAAGGCCATGTTTGGCCAGCTTCCTTTCTCCACATTTTTTTTATTTGTTATTCATGATACAATTGGTTTATATTTAATAATAATCACGTGCTAATAATATTAATTATTTGTTTATGATAATAATCATTCATATTTAATAGTAATAATTATTTATCCATATTAATAGATTTTATATTTATACCTAATATAAAAATAATAATTGCATCTCTAAAAATTATTATAATTAATATTAATTAAATATAATAATTTTCATACTCCATCTGTCCCACAAAGATTGGTTTAGTTATTATTTTCGTCCAGTCCCAAAAGATAGTTTACTTTCCATATTGAGTATGCCTTTAATTTTTCATTGTCATAAATGTCCCTCATTAATATACCTTAGTATTACTCCACATCAATTACTTATGCATAACAATTAATGATACATAAGGGTATATATGAAAAAATAATATAAAATTTAATATTTCGACTAAGTTAACCATTATTTTTTTTTAAGTTGTGTGAAAATAATTATAAGACTATCTTTTTGGGATAGAGGGAGTATAATTTTTTGCTTCCATAGTAGGTTATGTAATTAATTAACTATTATTTTGTATTACAGTGTTGACTAATTCACGCCGAAAATTAACAGCTTCTGAAAGAAGGCACCATAGACGATTGATGTTCGTTTCCATTATACACTGACACGACTGAATATAAAACTTTGTAATAATTGTGAGTTGGTCCTAAATATTTTCAAGAAGTTTTCATTTGGGATTTCACTTTTTTTATATATAATGGTGTTTTGGTCCATTAGTTACTAAAAATTTAATTTGATGTTTATACTTAGTATTTATTGAACTTTTTTAAAAAATAATAATATTTCAAATTAAGACATTGTTCTTTGGAATGTTTTGTTAATTTACTCGATTTGCGTGTTAAATATGTGGTTGAAAATTCAGAAAAATATATTTAAAAATGTAAAGTAATTAAATGGATGGTTGAAAATGATGAGAGATAAAAAGTTAGTGGAAAAAGATGATATCGAGAACAAGGCCTAAAATAAAATAATTAGACAAATGGATTAGGAAATATGTGAGGCTAACATATTAGCATGTAGTCACATTAATATTTTAGTTTTAATGATCATATATATTTTATTATAGTTAGACTTGACAAAAAAGCTCGCAAGCCAGAATGGCTCGCGAGCTCGACTCGGGCTCACCTTTGAGCCCGATCTCGAACATATTGAGCCCGAGTTCGAACAGAAAACTAACGAGCCTCTCAGCTCACGAGCTATAACCGAGTGGCTCATGAAAACACGAGCTGAGCTCGGCTTGGGCTTGTACAGTGTACGAGCTCAAGCCGAGCTCGAACACAGCTTAGGCGAGCCGAGCTAGCTCGCCATGTTTTTTTTCCAAGTCTAATTACAGTCAATATTTTTTTGATACATTTGATAATAATATTAGTTTTAGATAATAATTGGTTAAAATGGGAAATGCTACGTTGTCTAATAGTCCTATGAAACATAATAACTTCTAAAACAACATAAGCCATTGTCGTCTGTTGTCTTTGTTCTTCATCGGGATCTTCCTGATGTCTTTGTTTTTCGTTGGAATCTCGTCCACAGCTTCTTCTTTCAGAAGCTGTTGGTCTTCCGTGTGAATAAGTCAATACTGCAATACAAAATAATAGCCAATAATTGCCAATGAATTACATAACCAAGAATTAAAGCAAAAAATTATACGCAAATTATTACATTTAATTAATATCGATTACAATAATTTTTTGAGTTACAATTATTTTTTTATGGTATGTATTAATATAAAATCTATTAATCTGGATGAATAACTATTATAAATAATTATTACTATTAAATATAAATAATTATTATCATAAATAAATAATTAATATGGTTAACATGTAATTATTATTAAATATAAATAATTTATTGCATGAATAAAATTACTATATTAAAAAAAAAAAAGCAAGCTAGCCAAACATGGCTGAACATCCTTTGAGGATGTTCAACCATGTTTGGCCGAGCCCCTATAATGGGGTTCGGTCACAGCTGGCCTATCCCCTTTATAGGGGTTCGCCTAAAGAGAGCCGAACTCTATACCTACGCTGTTGGTCAGTCGGCCAGTTTTGGGGCTATATGATGTATTTGTTTAAATTGGATGGGAGGATAAAGTTGGAAAGAAAATGGGTATAAGAAGGAAGTTTGGGAGTAATTTAAAAAAAAAAAAAAAGGTATGCATAGTCCTTGGATGTAGGGAGAGAAAAATGTGGTGTGATTAGCGCCACCCGTTTTGAATTTGAGTGGAACACTCGCCATTGGTAATTTGTGCGAGTGAGAAATTGAGAGGGGCGATTAGATGAAGGACCAATAGAGTAAGGACAATTTATATCAGTGGGGTGTTGGGATTGTACACGTGGCGACTCCTTAGCGCCTACATTTATTTATTTTTAACAATAATAATAATAATAATAATAATAATATTATTATTATTATTATTATTATTATTGTTGTTGTTGTTGTTGTTAGGACAGTTTATATTAGTGGGGTGTTGAGATTGTACACGTGGCGACTCCTTAACGCCTACATTTATTTATTTATTTATTTTATTATTATTATTATTATTATTATTATTATTATTATTATTTGCGGAACTTGCACTAAGAAAAAAAAGGAAAAAAAGAAAAAGGATACAGCTAAATGCACCCATGATTTTATTAAGTGCACCCACTTATATAAAAAAAACTAAAATCCTCATACTAACTGTACCCATTTCTGAATTTTTATTTTGTTTGCTATTCACATTCAAAGCGAACAAAAAAAAAACTAGAAATCGGGAAGAAGATGAAACTGTGGCAGCTTCTTCGTTGTTGTTACTTTTTTTTTTATATAACAGCTTCTTCTTCAAGTTTGAAGAAGCTTGAAGAAGGTGCATCTTTCTGCAATTTTTTTTTAATGGTTGTTCGGCCATTTCAGGCCGAACAAGCTTTTATAAAAAATAAAAAGAAGAAAAAGAAAGGAAAAGAAAGGGGGTGTGGGGTAGAGTGAGAAAAATATGGAAATATGGGTGTATAAAAGTGTGGGGTAGAGTGAGAAAAATATGGAAATATGGGTGTATAAAATAAAGTGGTGGGTGCATTTAGCCTTACCCAAAGAAAAAAGGAATTCTCGCTTCGGTTTGCAAAGCCTGAGCCGAGCCGATTGTGTTCCAAACGGGCCGAGCTAGGCCGGTTCGCCATTCGTACTTGGCTGTCTCAACATGTTGCACGAGCAAACCAATCACACCATTGGCCCATTGGCAATCCTTCACTACTGCAGAGACAGCAGCGGGGGTAATGAAATTATCCCTACAAACAGCTTTTGGAGCTTCTTCTTCAGGTACACCTCCATTTTACACTACGAGAATAGGTAATGCTGTGTGAGCAAGATTTCGAGGGACCGAATTTCTACTCTTCACTAAAAAAATGGAAAAGGGATTTGGGAATTACCAAATTGTTGAGGATTTTGTGAATTTTGTTTTTATATAAAATCCTTTTGAGTATCTGATTTCTTAATTCTTGCACTGAACTTCAATGATTCATGCATAATATTTATCAAGGATCCATATAAAGCTACAAGTTCGTAAAATTTTCTTCAAATTTTATTTAGAGCATTGGGAGAAATTAGATTTCTCGTTCTGTGCAAATATTAATGGACATTTTATACAACTGTGCCTTTAATTTGGGAAATTATGAGGCCTTGGCATTATATCCATTCATCCGTCATGGGATTTATTCACAAATTTTATGGTAAAAATGAAAAATTAGAAGTTCAATTTGAATTGACTCCACTGAAGATTTTCATTCGCTGCTGCAAATTTGAAAGAGACAGTATCGCTTGAGTTCCATTTTCCTGAACTGTAGATATGTGCTGTTTCATCTCAATATTAGATTCGTCAGTTTAACCTCTGATTACATTGTACGTTGGATCAACTTTGAATGAAAATGCAATGATCATAAGCTATGATAAAAATTTGTGGGCATTTTCTCTTATCTTAGCCTCCATTTACTAGCCATATGAATTCTTGGAAATTTGACGAATTTGATAATTTCAGAGTCTGTTAAGGGAAAAAAATCTCTGCTGTTTGCAAATACACGGCTAAAGTTCGATGCCATAGATTTGGTCCTAGTGGGCTTTTGTGGTTGTAATTTAAGTTGGTGTGGGGAAAATGAAACAAAGTTAACAAGATGATCTTTGGGAATAAGACTCAGCTTATAGTTGTTTTTCTTTCCTCTTTCAAAGATTGTGTTTCTTGCATGGTTCCTTAAAAATTGCAATTGGCAAATGAGGAAAATTTTTCTCTCTCTTATTGGCACAGAACTTAATTTATGCGTTTGCTAAGATTTGCACGTCCCAAGGGAAGTGATGGGGAATCAAATCCCAACTAACTGTGGCCCTGCAGTTGGACTCTTGTTTGACTTTATCATGATTGTGTTTGGTACATATGGCAAAGTCAAGGGAGTTTATGCAGCCTATGATAGTGGCACTCGTGTTATTGTTTCCTACCATGAGGAGAGTAGCGCACAAGCAACACTTCAGGCATTAGATGGGCCCCCATGCTCTGATCTTGGAGGTTGTGCATTGCATATTTGCTATTCTGCACAATCACTTAGCAAGGTGTGGACTTTATACTACCATTAATTTTCCAGATTTTATTTATTTATTAATAACAGTAAAAGGCTTAATACAAAGGGGGAATGGGGGCTTAATACCTAACCTTCCAAAAGTAAAGAAAAAAACAGAGCAGGGAAATGACTGAAATGGGCCTATACTATACAAATTACACCTCAACTTCTCTGATATTTGACCAAGTTCGACTGTTTCTTTTTAAGAGATTGCATCTTAAAACCAGCAGCCAATAGTCTATCAATGACAAAATCAACTCTCTTAATAGTAGTAGCTATCGAGGGCTTGTGTCCCTCATAACGAAAAGCATATTTGCCGAACCATAAGGCCCATAAGATTATCAGCGGTCTTGTGAAAATAATATCACCTGGTTGCCCCTTAAAGACTGAAAACCAGTGCAAGAGGAGTTGCTATGGGGAAGAGCAAGAAGGCATAGACTTGTTGAATCTACCAAAAAAATGGTGCCAAGTAGATTGAGCAACCGGTCCAGTAATAAAAGTGTGCTCTATAGTTTCAACGTGAGCACAACAATAACAAACTAATGGCAAAGGAATTTTAAATCCTTTTTGAAGTACATCATCAGTGGAGATCCAATTATGACAAAGTTTCCAAGCAAAGAACGATATCTTAGGGGGAATTGAAGGATGCCATATGAACTTGTATGTCAAATGCCTCCCCTTTTGTTTTCTAATAGTAGTCCAACACCCTTTAATAGAGAACATACCTAAAGAGCTATTAGCCCAAACAATAGAGTATTTAGTTGGTAGTGGACTCGTGGGGTTAGTTTCAGAATTTTCCAGATTTTATATTGCATAGATTTACTGCATGTTTTGGACAAATGATATTTCTTTTAATGACCCTTTTCTTTTTTTTCAATTTTTCATTTTAGGTTAAGGTTAATGACACTACTGCAGTATCAACATCAGCTTCAGATTTAAACATTCTCGGCATTTACTTGGTGCATAACTTTGTCACTACAGAGGACGAGAAAGTTCAGGATAACCTTTTGTGTATTATATGGGCTTTTTTACCCAGTTTGTTCTTCTCCAATTTATTATCACACACACAAAATTTATATTATGTACTCATCATAGAGGCATTACTTGCAGCAGTGGACACTCAGCCGTGGCAACATCTTGCCAAAAAAAGAGTTCAGCATTACAGGTATGAGTTTCCCTATGATGTAAGTACTGATTCATTATTAATAGAAATACTTAATACTGAAACAGCCTTACACATATGTTTTTGATATTTTCTTTTCTTTATGTTGTACTATCCCCCTTTCATCTTAGAGATAAGAAGCGTTAACACAAAGCAATACTTAGGTGATCTTCCATCCTTTGTGTCACCAGTACGTGGTAGGATAAAAAATTTTCAACATATTGATTCTTCTACAGATGTATGCCTGGATCAATTAACGGTAAATGAACTCTATTTTTCATATTCAGTGGGCATTTCAAATTCTTCGTACTAAAAAGAATTGTGTTCATTCCAATAACAGGTTAATGAGTATCCACCTGGGATTGGTTTATCTCCACATATAGACACCCACTCAGCATTTGAGGCATCAATTGTTAGCCTCTCGTAGGCGGGCCCTTGCATCATGGAATTCAAACAGTATCTAAAAGGCATTTGGTTGTCAAAACATACCTCCAATTTTGACACAAAGATGTGAAGATAGCACAAATTTCAAGAGAAGGGATATTTATCTTCCACCTCGATCGATGTTATTGTTATATGGTGAGGGACGATATGCTTGGCATCATTACATTCCACACCATAAGGCATGGTACATGTATGTACCTTCTAGATGTTCAACAATAATCTGTAGTTTTTGATATTTTGTAATGTAATCTTTAATTACTCAAAAGTGAGATGTGTAATTTATGACTACAGATGGACAAAGTGAATGACTGTGAAATTCGGAGCGGGTCGATGAGAGTGTCACTTACCTTACGCAAGGTAAGGAAAGGTCCTTGCCAGTGTGTGTTTCCTCAACATTGTGATTCACGAAATTAGGACAACTTGCGCACACTCTGACCAGCAGGTCTATGACGAATTTGACTTCCATGAGTTTGGGACCTTCCTTCATACCAAAATTTTGATCCATGTTATTATTCTGATAATGAGTGAGTACACCGATGAACGAGTGAAGAATTAAACTCAGGACGGTGATATACATTGGAGGTAACAAGAAAGTACTTAAAACGTAGTTGGGCATGGCTTGAGCAACGGTCCTAAGGAGTATTTTCTTCCCGACTCTAGACAAAAGTTTCTCTTCCATTCGTGCATCTTTTGCCATACACGATCCTTTACAAATTGGAACACCTCCATTTTCTTCCTCCTAATAAGAGACGGTAATCCGAGATATTTGTCATGTCCTCCTTCAATGTGAATCCCCAGAACCAAACTGATATGACTTCTCTTATCTTCCGGGATATTAGAGCTAAAGAAAATTGAGGATTTTTGGAAATTCATAGCTTGCCCCGACTCTACTTCGTATTCAAGCAATAGTCTTTTGATCAGGTTGCTTTTCTTATCGTTGGTAAGAAAGAAAAATGTGCTATCATCAGCGAAGAACATTCAAACACTCTTTCTCTCCACAGATGACAGTAAACCCAATTCGTATGCTTCAATTGGTATCACAATTAACAATGTCAAAAGAAATATGTACAATTATAGTAATAAGATCTACAAAAGGCTTGATTCTTGTCTAGTAATCCCTCAGCCTGAAGGTGTGCAACCTTAATCAAATTCCTCTGCAGAGCGTTCATCGGAGCTGTGCCGGAAATTAGTTAAAGGTATATACTTTAATTTATATATCTCTGAGTATCATTTAATGTTTTTATTTAAATCTTCGTCTCCAATGAGTATGTATAGGTGCGCATTTTTGTATATAAGGGTGTTCTACACATTTTTACACATTTTTTTCAATTCCACTCATTCTCTCTCATATTTCACATCCACATATCTCGTGGGGCCTACTTGTACTATACAAATCTCCACCATTCAACTCCATTCATTCTCTTTCCTATATCACATAAAAACTTATTTTTACACACATCCTAACGCCCTCTATATTGAGGTTGTAATAACTGTAGATTGTTATATTTTCGTCATCGCTGCAGCTATTTACTGGAGCTTTTGGGTGATGAAGGATATCTCATTATATCAATGCCCTATAACGTGACATTTGATCATACAAAAGTTACTAAGGAAATTTATGAGTGTTTTCATGCATGCCTGGATTCTATTTTGGCGTCTAGATTGCCGAAGAATGGACTTTCAGGAGTCGAGATTGCTGATCTTCCTTTTTATTCAATTGGACACGGGTGATCTCATTACTTTTTCATACATATGCGCTCTGAGTGATAAGTAATAAAATTTGGGTGCGGATGAGTGCCACTCCTCTAACTTGTAGAGCTCGAGAGGGAAATCTTTCTAAAAACATTGTCTAATTTGACCTTTAGTTGGCAAAAAGTTGTTCTTTCAAATGGGCGCCTGAGACGGATGCCTCTCATGTCTAAAGGCAGGACCGGCCCTGGACTGGGTATGACGATCCTATTTGAAGTTCCTTGTTATAATTTTGGATGATGAAATATCATAGAGAGTAGTCGACATATGGATTTGCTGGCACAAGAAACTTTTATATATTATTAGGATGATGTAGAAACTGGATCTCGTCGTTTGACATTTATATATGGTTTCAAGAGTAATGCTAGGGGAACAAATAAATGGTATAGCTAGGTGTATAACCCTGTGCTAGAGGGTTAAATCCCAACAATACATACAATGGTGTAAAAATTGTAATTTTCATGGCCCTCTATTATAGAGTTGTACGCTTCGTTATAAAATTAGTTGTATATCTGACATCATTCTACTTTCAATGAATAACAGTTTATGTAAGAGTTTGTTGATAAAGCTTAAAAAAATCAATCTGTATATGCGCGCAGTAATGGCGCACTTCTTCAGGTGCTCATGGGAAGTTATTACTGTGAGAGAATACAAATGGTTCAGCGTGAATCTTATGCCTGTTAAATATGCGTGTCATTTGATGAAACAAACATACTACTCTTTGAGGAACAATAGTGTATTTGTTATTGAAGGCTAAAGCAATTATATCATGCAAATAGGGCCGTATCAAAAGCGGTACGTTACTTTGAGCAGCTGGTATTGTGCAATTCTGAAAATTAATGTGACACGTCTTCAGTTTTATTTTTAATTTTTTTAATTTCCTATTTTTGTGATCTGAAGGATATATATTTTTAAAGACATAAGACAGAGGGAATGGATTTCTTGTATCTTATTCATCTCAACCAAGAATGTATATATAGAGTACAAGGGAACTAGGGAAACCTAAAGACGTAAGAATCCTACCAAATATAACTTCCTACAAAAAAAAAGCCTATCTACTATATAAAGAATTCTAAATACAAAAGGAAACTAAATATTTAGGGATTTTGGCGCAAATAGTCCCAAAAAATTAGTCATATTGCAGATTTAGTCCCAAATAATAAAATGTAGCGCAAATGGTCCCAAAAAAAATTTTGGTGCGCAAATGGTCCATTTGAATGGAATCTGTCCGTTTAACCGTTAGTCAAAGTCAACTGCTGAAAACTTAGGTGCGCATTTGGTCCATTTCACTTGAAATAAATTGCACAAAAGGTCCTAACTTTAGATATTGTTACAATCAAGTCCAAAAGTTTGAAAAATGTATACTTTAGTCCCAAATTTAGTTAAATTGTATAATCTTTTATATGTTATTTTTTCTATGAGTGCTTATTTGGTCCGTCATTAATTTTATTGAATTAAAATTAGTCCCAAATTTAGTTAAATTGTATAATGATTTATAATAAATATAATTATTGTACCTATATAAAATTATTATTATGAATATAATATTATTATATTTATTATTAGCTATTGGTTAAAATCAAAATGTGCGCATCTCTAATGCTAAAGAAAATTTTTGAAAGTTGTGATACTATATTAATACGAACAAATGCTACTGTGTTGAAATTTTTTGATAAAAACCATTTAATCGGTATCAAATTAATTCAATAAAATTAATTACGGACCAAATAAGCACCCATAGAATATAAAATTATACAATTTAACTAAATTTGGGACTAAAGTATACATTTTTCAAACTTTTGGACTTGATTGTAACAATATCTAAAGTTAGGACCTTTTGTGCAATTTATTTCAAGTGAAATGGACCAAATGCGCACTCAAGTTTTCAGCAGTTGACTTTGACTAACGGTTAAATGGACGGATTCCATCCAAATGGACCATTTGCGCACCAAAAATTTTTTTTGGGACCATTTGCGCTACCTTTTATTATTTGGGACTAAATCTGCAATATGACTAGTTTTTTAGGACTATTTGCACCAAAATCCCAAATATTTACAATATCAATATTTCGATTATTTTCACCCCTTCCCCCCAAGTTGGATCGTATATGTTAATCATATCCAACTTGCTGATAAGATAATCGAAATCTTGCTGGTGAAGTCCTTTCGTGAAGATGTCTGCCACTTGTTCTTTGGTTGGGACATATATCATACAGATCATTTTCCACATTTTCTTTGATGAAGTGCCTATCCACTTCTACATGCTTGGTTCTATCATGTTGGACGGGGTTGTGTGAGATATTTATTGCTGCCTTGTTATCACAGTAGAGTTTGACTGGAAGTGTCATTTCAACTTGCAGTTCATCTAGGAGCTTTTTTAGCTAAATGGTCTCACACATCCGTTGTGTTACAGCTCGAAATTCTACTTCAGCGCTACTGCGAGCCACGACATCCTGTTTTTTACTCCTCCATGTTACCAAATTCCCCTATACAATTGTGCAATAGCCTGTGGTAGACTTTCTATCCTCAGTTGATCCTGTCCAATCTGCATCTGTAAATGCCTTTATCAACCTGCAGTCAGTTTTCTTAAAGAATAGGCCCTTCCCAGGAGAGCCTTTGAGAAATCTGAGGATCTTATATACTGCTTCTAGGTGTACCTCCTTCGGTGATTGTATGTGTTAGGTTACTATGCTCATGGCGAATGCGATATCAGGTCTGGTGTGAGATAAATAGATTAGTTTGCCTACGAATCTTTGGTATCTTTCTTTGTCCATGGGCTGTCCATTGTCTTTCGTGTTCTTTTTTGGGTCGATAGGAGTGTTGCTAGGTTTACACCCCAACATTCTCGTTTCTATCAAGAGATCGACAATATACTTTCTTTGAGAGATACTGATCCCCTTCTTTGATCTCACAACCTCCATTCCCAAGAAGTATTTCATGTGACCCAAATCTTTGATCATAAATTCTATTGTCAATATGTATTTCAACCTTCTAATCTCGCCTGTATCATCTACAGTCAATATGATATCAGCCTTCCATCTCTTGTCTGTTTGAAGAACATGGTATGATCTGATTGTCCCTGCCGATAACCCTATCCCCTAATTACTTTAGCAAATTTGTCGAACCAGGCCCTTGGCGATTGCTTGAGGCCATAGAGTGACTTTCTTAGTTTACATACTCTGTCACCTCCATTGTCGAATCCTGATGGAGTTTCCATATAAACTTCTTCCTCCAAGTCACCGTTTAGAAACGCATTCTTGATGTCAAGTTGTTCAAGAGGCCAATCTAAATTCGCGGCCAATGATAGGAGCACTCTAACTGTGTTCAACTTTGCTACCGGGGCAAATGTTTCTGTGTAATCAATCCCATATGTCTGTGTAAAGCCTTTAGCTATCAGGCGTCCTTTATATCTTTCTACTGATCCATCCACTTTGAACTTCACAGTGAATACCCACCGGGTCCGACTCTCTTGGTGTTTCAAGTACGGGATTTGTCATTGGCTTTGACTTCGGCCTCCTGGAATATACAAGGAGTTCCCTGCGATTTGTGATCCTTTCCTCCTCTAAGTTCACATCATTCCATGTATGTGGGACATAAGGGGAGACTGGAGAAGTAGGATAAGCTAGATGAATAGGAGAGGGAGTGGGAGAGGCTGTTTGACTTGCAAATTCAAAGTTCGGAGTGGTCAAAAAATCAGTAAACAATATATCTTCCAAAGGTGGAATTTCGACTCTCTTGAAGTGAGACCTTTGGAAAGAAAGGGGTTTCTTCAAAAAAGGTAACATCATTACCTACAAGAACCTTTTTTGTGGATGGGTCATAGCATTTGTATCCCTTCTGTGTCGGAGAATACCCAATGAATACACACTTTGTTGCCTTGGGATCAAATTTACTTCTGGCATTAGAGTGTATGTGGACAAACACTGTACAACCAAAGATTCTTAAACGTAGATTTGAATATAATCGAGAGTGAGGAAAGAGACTAGACAATGGTTTTAAAGGACAAAATTCTACTAGGCATTTGGTTGATGAGGTAGGCTGATATGAGAATGACTCACCCCAAAATATTTTGGGCATGCTAGTGGTGAACATAAGGGCACGAACAACTTCAAGTAAGCGTCTATTTTTTCATTCAGCTACCCCATTCTATTGGGGGTATTAACACATGAGCTTTGGTGGATGATCCCATGTTTCCTTAGGTAATCCCCCATTATGGAGTTAAAATATTCTGTGTCGTTGTCTATTCGTAGAATTTTTATTTGGGAGTTGAATTGTGTTTGGATCATTGAATGAAAAAACTTAAACACGTTTCTCACTTCATTTTTTTCTTTCAGCAAGTAAACCCAACAGGTTAGTGTGTGATCGTCAATAAAGGTGACAAACCATTTTATGTGGCTACGATTTAGAGTACGAGAGGGCCCCCATACATCACAATAGATTATGGCAAATGGTTGGGAGGGTTGATAGTTAGACTTCAAATATGATGTGCGCTGGTGTTTAGCTAACTGACAAATTTCACAATGTAATTGAGAAATATTGTTATTAAAAAAAAGATGAGGAAACAATCATTGTAAGTACTGAAAACTCGAATGACCCATTCAAAAATGCCATAACATAATATCACTATTATTAGAAATGGAGACATAGTCACAAATTACAGTTCGTAGCTTGTTATTCTTGAAGACGTCATCAAAGTAATAAAGCCCCTCATACTCTTTAGCACGACCAATCATCTTCCTCGATGATAGGTCCTGAATCACATAGTAAGAAGGGAAAAAATTAACCAAATAGTTTGAATGTTTTGCCAATTGACTGATAGATAAAAGATTACAAGTTAAATTAGGAACATGAAGTACAGAATCTAAAGTGACAGAATTGGATAGGGAAATATTCCCTTTTCTCGCAATAGGAGAGAGAGCCGTCTGCAATTTTCACTTTCATGTTACTTGCACAGGGAAAATAAGTGAAAAAATTTTTATGTGACCCAGTCATATGATCAGAGGCGCCGGAGTCAAATAACCAAGGGAGATCAATTTGTGAAGCGAGAAGACCTTTAGAAATATTACCTTTATAGGCTAATGTACCTAAGGAGATATTGGGAGGCTTATTGGAGTTTTGAAAACTAGTAAACACTTTATAGAGTTGTTCCATCTGTTCTTGATTAAACACAAAATTTGTTTGTTCAGTGTGGCTACTCTGATTGTCAACTGAAGCTTGGCAGCTGCGATTTTTGTCTTCTCTATCTGGACTTCCAATCAGCTGGCTTTCCATGTAACTCCCATTACTTATCCTTTCTATGCCTGTGCTTTTTGCAATAGTCACACCAAGGCCTCTTACGTTGTTGATTTGGACCAGAATTATTGCCATTTCCTTTAGGCCAATGTGTTGTCGGCCCATTTTGAGTTCCATTTGCTGGCCCATGTTGACTGCTGCCTTTATTGACAACTATAGGCCTATTTAAACCTTTATCTTGGTGAGTTAGCAGCCTAGATTCTATAGCACCACCTCTATCATAGTCTTTCAGCATAACAAATCTACGGCTTTCCTCATGTCGAACCTCCGCGAAAGCTTCACGAGTTGACGGTAGAGGATTTTTCCCGAGAATCCTTCCTCTAACGTCGTCAAGTGATGAGTTGAGGCCAGCCAAGAATTCAAACACTCGTTCGTTCTCAAGCCTCTTCTTGAATTTGACGCTATCATTCGGACACTCCCACGTCTCTTCGCAACCGAGGTCGACGTGCAACCACAATGATTTCATCTCTAGGTAATACTCCGTGACTCCTCGATTGCCTTGCTGTAAATTCCACAATCGGGTCTTTAATTCAAAGAGATGCGAGAAATTCTCTGGGTCTGAATACGTTTCTTTTACAGCATCCCAGATGTCCTTTGCTGTTGGAAGAAATAGGTAGGTTTTCGCAATGGATAGGACCATTGAATTGATCAACCACGCCACCACCATGGAAATTTCAGATTTCCAGCGCTGTTGTTGTGCGCCATCAATCAACGGCTGCTTCGACTCGCCGGTAAGGTACGCAAGTTTCCCTTTTCCATTTACCATCGATTACCAATTTGATGGATTGTGCCCATTCGAGAAAGTTCTTCCCATTCAGTTTTTCAACTACGAACTGGAAGGAAGAGTTATCAAGGCCGTGTGAATTCACGGTCTCTTTTTCGTCTGTGTTTACGGTATTTTTCCCGTCGTTCGTCATGGTTAGCTAGGATTGACGGTTGGCTAGGATAGATGAGCCCTAGCTCTCACACCATAAAGACATAAGATAGAGGGAATGAATTACTTGTATCTTATTCATCTCAACCAAGAATGTATATATAGAGTACAAGGGAACAAGGGAAACCTAAAGACGTAAGAATCCTACCAAATATAACTTCCTACCAAAAAAAAAAAAAAGAGGTCTATCTACTATATAAAGAATTCTAAATACAAAAGGAAACTAAATATTTACAATATCAATATTTCGATTATTTCCACAATTTTTTTTGACAACGAATGTCATTGTTTGGTGTGAAGGCACTTGGTTATGTTTGCGGAAAGAGGATTGTGGCATAGGATATATATTTCATTTATTGTTAGTAATATCATAATAATTCACTTGTTCTTTCTGAATTAAGCATTTTCCTTCCATTTCTCGGATCTCAAATAGTGTAATTTTCAACTTATAAGCTCATTTAACTGCTAGTCAGCCACTTGCTGATACTATATTGAATTTTTTGAATTGGACATGAACTAACATAACTGTTGATCTTTTTGATCATTTACTTAATAATAAGTAATAGAAGATTATGGATACAGAAACACTTAAGTTATGAAGAACGGATTAAATTCCCAAGTACGTTCATTGTTTAAATGCTGCAAATATTAAAAAGTTCAATTTGAGTGAATCAAGTGTAAGGGTCACTTGCTGGGGTCATGATATTTTGTTTTGGGTTGGCAGTATAGAGTTAGGTCTGCTTACTGTCTAGCAAAAAAGTAGCAATTAGTGCTGCATGTCTCCATGCTAAGCTCACGTATTATGTACTCCATTCGTCCTGTAAAGATAATCCCATTTTCAATTCCGAAAAGATTAAGAAAGATCAATTAATGTTCTTGGAAAAGTAATATTTATGAGTATATTTCCTAATATACCATTTCAAATATTTATTATTCCATTTTAATTGTTTTTATATGTTGATAACGATGCACATTAAATAGGGACATATTGGACAATTAACAAATTAATTAAGAAAATGGGATTATTATTTGGGACAAACAAAAAAGGAAAATAGGACTATCTTTATGGGATGGAGGGAGTATAATAACCTTTCTAAAAAATAGATGACAGTTGCATGATCGGTCAAAGCTGAGTGTTTTTGTGTGGCTTTAGCTCCAGAAGGTGCTCAACTGGGTTGATTAGCCGAGAATTCTAGATGTTGAAGATATTTGTTCTTGTTCTTCTCTGTATTAGTTTTCACTGTTCTATATAATCGGTATGTTAAGTTGTTCAGCATGTTAATTTCAATAGTGTTATGGTTCCGTAATTTTTCTCTAATATGATGCTTCAGTAATTTAAACGTGTGAAATAATTAGGAGACGCATGGAAAGTACATACTAGTTGACATGGCCGAAAGAGTTGCACCCGAATAAGATCCAGAAGCTGCTTTTTCGTTGAACAAATTTATCGATCAGTTGCCTATAGTATTTATTTAATCAGGTAATCTTTTGCTCTTTGTCTCCACAGTACAGCCTTTACAACATTATTTATGGTTCAAATTTCCAAATTGGTCTTATACTTCTATCACTCGGACACTTACAAACTGCTCCACTTCCCACCAAGTCCTGGTGTAATGCTTCAGTACAATTTTTCTACTTTCAAGTTCTAATTAATTGGACCTAGAAAATTATCTTGCATTGTATTTTCGTATAGGTAGCACAAGGAATTTCCGAGTTCAAGGTGACGCCTTCGGAGAATCTTGAATGTTTTAAGACGTTATACAATTTTTGAAGCACATTATTGGTACTTGTTCCACTTCTACCCGCTGTTAAATCAAATCATATACTGTCTAAAGTTTATGAAGCAGTATGTCAAGTTTTCTCTGGTAAAGTTTGATGATTTTGATACAATTGACGAGACAGATCTCCTCCACAAGACATTAAAGCAATGCATTGAGTCTTATGGTGGAAATCTTGAGAAAGTTATTTTGAGCGGTATCATATCGCACCATGCGTAAAGGTATAGGATACACACTTTTATATATTTGCGCGATCGAATACAGAAGAGTTGCATCTGCTTTCAGCCTTTCACTAGCAATCCTAAATGTATACTTGTATTATTAGGAACCGAGAGGTGGCAAGTAGGATCTGTGTACACGCCAGCTGATGCTGTTGCTCGACGGCTAAAGGCTATTTCGTTAAATGACACTAAAGTCCCCTTCTAGAACGATTCGTATCTGGTTCAGCAAACTTGAAGTATAATTGAGTGAATTTTTATGGTTTTATATAGTTGTTTGTCTCCTTCGAGTGAATTTTTTGTACAAATAAATTGATCTAGTTGGTTTCAAGTAGGATATCGTTAATCACATTATTGCGACCAATTAATATAATTAAATAATGAGTTAACAAGTGATCGATAGTTGACACAAGTGATGAATAATTGACATTAAATAAAGTTTAGCGAGCATGTTACATTTCAAAGTATATTTAGTAATAAATTACATCTTAAAAGTTCAATGAATATTCCTTAAATTAACCCGCCTGGTGTTTTGAGTGGGTGGGTGGGAAGATTGATGTTTTTCCCCTCAACAAATGTGATAGAAATGTTATCTAACTCCATAACCAAGAAAATGCAGAAACTCAAAACCAATGCATTTAATCTTTAATTGACCCCTCAAACAAAATCGGATAAAACATCATGAAGCAGTTTTAGAATGCAGATTACAGCTAGACTTCCCTTCAGTAAGGTTTACGTGTAACTCAATACCACTCTTGTTGCCCATGAAGGAAAATCCCTATAGATATCAAGATGCAGCTATAAGAAAAGCTGTTGTGTGACATGAAGATGGTATTATATACATAAGATATAGTCCAAAATTGCATATTACCCTCGTCACGGGGAATTTTCAGCAGGCACATTGTGGCAAGCCTCTCGATCGATGCACCACACTAGCTTCGACTAGGCGTTGAAGTCACTGAACTACTTATTTCAGTTTCTGCAGTATCATCGGACCCACGTTGTTTCACATCAATGCCGTTCAACTGATGAATAAGGAAGGGCCTCACGCCATTCAGCATTGGACTCTTTGAAATCTCGAGAATCCTAGCTCCAATGAGATGTGAAATTGCCGCAGGGGAATTGGGATTGCTCACGACGTCCTCTTGCAGAATATCTCCTAGGCTTCTAGAGACTAGAATTGAATGTCCCACATCCTGCAAATGCACATAGAAAGATAAATAAGGAACAAAGATTGGTATAATGGGACCCACGTGGTTAAAATAGCACAAAAAATAGCAACAAACTGACTTTTCCATACTGAACTTTGGTGACATAAAGGAAGCTCTGTGGAAGATTTGGATGCTTGGTCTTCAACAGGTACAGAAGGACTTTTTTGTTCATCAATGACTCCACTTTATCCAGCTCTGATATTGGATCCTTGACAAAACACCAATATGTTCGAATGGAAGATTTGCCACTTTCTTGCTCCATCATTTTCTCTTTCTGGGCAAGCATTGCTGTTTCCAATCTGTTTACAATGTCAACAGCTTCATGTTCGGATTTCAGATTAAGGCAATTGATCATTTTCTTGGCCAAAATTGAATTTGTTGTCAATATTTTGTAGAGTTCAACCACAAGGCTTGCCTTTCCAAACTGTAGAACGTGATAGTCCACCATTAGTAGTTTTAAAAATCATTTTTGTGTTTCAAATAATGGAAATCATCGTGGGCGATTCTATGGCCAATACCATCAGGCTTACTTATTGAAGTGATTTCGCTCTCCTCAACTAGTACAAATTTTAGACACAAAGGTTCAGGTATCGTACATTCGTACTCATCTTTCTGCAACGAACTATTCTAATTTCACATAAGGAAAAAATAGAACACCAACTTATATATGTATAATAAAAGGAGGAGAGAGAGAGAGAAACCGAAAGGAGCGTACGACGTCAAGTTTTCCATACTATGAATAGCTTTTTAAAGAAAACAAAGAGGCAAATAAAGCAAATTCAAAAGGTCCCAGAATTGCATTTTTGTGGATTTTACCATTCAAGAAAAGAGCAAATCCTCTTGCCTGTTCGTGAGGGAATTTTTGCATTTGAAAAAAAGTAAATAAATAAAATTATGCAAAGTAGGACTGCTTTGGTTTCCGAGGGAAAATGTCCCGTTTGTGGAAAACAATTCAATCGCATCTTTGAGAAAATTGAAAGGGCTGCTAAATCCAGATTTGTTGATTTCGTCTTAATTCAATTCATTAACAACCTGACAACCAGGATTAAACTCACACAAATTGAAGCATGCATAAACTTGCTAAATTTGTACGGGTGGCGCTATATATACACCTACAAATTTAATTCCTACACCCACATTTTTACCGGATACTGAATATATCCCTTTGGCCATGAAAACGGAATGTCAACCAAGGGTGACCGACAACCATGTTGGAAGCTCGGCCATCCTTGGCCGGACATCCTTGTAGGACGCTCGGCCAAGGATGGTCGATCATCCTATAAGATGCTCCGCCATTCTTGGCCACCATTCCAAGGATGCTCGGCCAAGGATGGCCAAGCTTCCTTTATTTATTTATTTTTTAATTTATATTTAACAATAATCACGTGTTAATAATATTAATTATTTGTTTATAATAATTATTTGTTTAAGAAACCGCATTTTATAAATTTGGCGTCCGAACTCTATTTTGGATAAATAATATATCGATTTGGGGTATGTCTAGTGTGATTTAACTTTGTTAGAATTAGTTTTCTTGTAGTTTTTAATTAATTTATCAATTAGTTTTCTTATTCTATAAGTTTTTTTAACACATGATTATTAATTCTTGTAGAATTAAATTATTAATACATGATTATTATTAAATATAAATGATTAAAAAAAGAAAATGATTATTATTAAATATAAATTAATGACATTATGAATTTATAAAAAAAATAAAAATAGAGAATGGCCATGCTCTGCCAAGGTTCGCCGAGCATCCAAGAAGGATGCTCGGCCAAGGCTGGCCGAGTATTCAACATGCATGTTCGGTCGTTGAAGGCTGATTACAAAGGCTATATTCGTCTTCACGCAGAAAATGTGGGTGTGAGGATTAAATTGGTGGGTGTAAATAGCGCTTCCCAATTTCTACGTCAACATTTGAACAATTGACCAAAAGGGAACTGTATAATTGCAGCGAAAGCAGATGCAAATGTTTCGCAAGTTCAAACACATCGAAGATGTATAAGACTATAAACATACTTCAATTCATCAAGAAATCTAATTAATTAATTGCTTAGTTCAAGCAGAATTTTTATTGATAGTTCATAATTGATGTTGTGAAACCAACCCAGTGAATATGTCGAATTGAAGCAACAACATGGCATTAATTCATGGTAAGAAACAATGGAGATGGGTACCTTGAGAAACAATGAGGATTCCCTTTATTGCTTACTCCGTTGTTGCTTCAACCAAGATTAAACTCATACAAATTGAAGCATGAGAGAAAGCCAGACTCTTATACATACTTCAGATCAACGGTTAAGACCACGAGGTGCAATACAACGGTGCAGAGTTTAAGTTCATTGCTGATGGGTTTCTTAGTCTGGGCTAAGCATCACAAACACCGGCCAGATTCAAGTAATGGACTGGACCCATGAATGCTGCATATGGGCCAAACAAAGCTTCTGGGTCACACCATAGGTTCGGGTTTGAGGCCCAAAACTTCAGATAAGGTCATAACTCATAAGGAAACTCCCCTTTTCTTGTCGAGACTACAGTTTTGAGCAACAGTAACAGTAAAACCTTGCCAAACCCTGATTTTACTGAGCTTGTTTAAGGGTAAAATGGCAAAGAATTGTGCAGCAGGGGTTTTAGCAGCTCTTGTCTCTGCAACTCTAGGTGCAGATTACGCTTTTAGCTTTAGTCCGTTCTCTATTTCTTGTCCTACGGCTCCACAGGCTGCTCCAGAAGCAGAGAAGCCACTAGTCCAAGAGCCAGCTCGAGTTCGGAATGACAATCCAAGGACTTCGGCAGCTTGTTTCCATCCCGAGGCACTGGAGAGGGGCGCTGAAGCTTCGAGAAAGATTAATAGCTCGGAGAATCTGGAGAAGGTAACTGAATTGACTGTGATTGTGATTGTTAGTCATTTTACTTCGAGTTTAGGAAATGGTGTGTTTGATTGAGAAATTTCAGCTTCAAATCATTTGCTTCTTCATGGTGTCTTTGTGTGAATGAGATTTCTTTGTGTTTCTTTTGTGTATTTACTGTCTGATTTGTGTTGTTGTAGAACTTTGAGGCGACAGGAACAAGGCAGCAAGGGATAATGGCTCTTGCAGCGGTTGGAGCGATAACCGCTCTTGCAGCGGGGGTCTACACAACAAGGTATCGAACTGGAACATGATCCTTTCATTTTATATGTTTTCTGAGTGCCCTTTATCAAGGATATAGATGTTTGGATTCTCAGCTTGGCACATGATTTTCGATTTTCATTTCACGTTGCACCAGTTGAGTATAATTAGATCATCTCTTACACATGATACATGCCTTAATTGGAGAATATTGGAGCTAGTTTTTGCAACCATATTCCTTGCTGTGCTCAATTTGTTCTTCTGAGTTTGCTATGTTCCTCAACTTTTCATTTCTATCGTGATTTTGAATTCCTCTAGCACTAGTACAAAAAAGGGAATAAGCGACGGTTATTTTGGGCTATATGCCACGGTTATGAGGGCGTCAAATATGGAGGAGTAGCTAAAAGGCGACGGTTTTGACCGTCGCATATGGTCAAGGAATAGGCGACGGGTTTTCTTAAGAACCGTTGCCTATTCTTACTTTAGGGGATGGTTATCTTGAGAAAGGCGACAGTTAAAAGAACCGTCGCCTAAAGTCCCTCTTTTATTTATTTATTTATTTTTTATTTTTTAAAGCTTAGATATGAGGTTCAGCAATTTAAATAAATAAATAATTCGAGGAAAGAGAAAAAAAAAAAACCTTGAAAATTAACAAATACTTTCATCTCTTCATCATGAGGAAAATGTTACATGGGTGGAGCAAAAGTTACGATGGTTAGCCTATAAACAAGAGAATGGTTAGCCTATAAACAAGAGAAATAATAGCTAATTAAACTAAAAGTTCAAACTTAAGGATTGTAACTGGTCATCTACAGGCAGATACCAGTAATACAACTTTTCGTCCCATCTATCGGAACCAACAGGCAAACATAATCTGCAACGTCTTCCTCACACCTCCATCCATTCTCTTCATCAAAGCTGAAGATCTGCCAAAAACAAAGAACGCAAAAATTCAAAATCAACAAGGTTCCTATAAAAAAAAGAAAAAATCAACAAGGTGATTCAAAATCTCTATGTTCAACAAAAGTTTTCTCCGATTTATATCCATTGGTTATTATCTTTTAATTTCACATTGACATCATAATTTCAGTCTCGTCGGCTATTCTCGTTTGAATTGAAAAGAATCATCTCATAGTCTCTCTCTCTCTCTCTCTCTCTCTCTCTAAAATCCATCTCTACCTGTGAATATCTCTCTTCCTTCCCTTTCACCCTCACATCCCACATGCCTAATTCCACATACTTTTCAATATACTGTCAAATAGATAACATAAAATTCCTACTGTACATCTTCTAGAATTACAACACAGCAACTTTGCAAACACCAGATTAACAAAACTCAATAGCTTTTGTTTGAATACTAGTTCAATCAACAACCCAGATCCATAAGGTTGTTAAGCTTAACGAAAGTCAAACTATCAGATAATTTCTACTAATCCTTTATTTCCTATTTCCTTCCTTTAAATTACCCAAGAGATGGTCATAAGCAAAGTGAATCCAGTAAAAAATATAAACGCTGCATACCCTAACTTAAAAACATAGTCAACTTTAATTCTATTTACCTGGGAAAGAGCTGCTATGGCTCTCATTTGAGCTTGACTACCCTATAAGTTAGAAACATAGATAAAACAAAAGATTAGCATAAATATAGAAATTCTATTAAATCACATGGTCTCAATCTTTTGGCTAATCTCAAACAAAAGATTAGCATAACTTTAATTCACCGGCTTGATAAGAGTTTGATTAGAGCCAACAATTCAATGATTCATCTCTTCATTCACGCCAATGTCCCGGTCGATAATGATTTTGTATATCTGACTAAATTATTTAATTTTTAAATTTTCAAGAAAAGTTAAAGAAATACAAATAAAATACGTAAGTCTGGTTTAATGAGGAATTGCAATAGCTAATGACTCACAATATTATACTCTTGTGACTAGAACAACATCCATCTAGCCATCAAATTTTTTTTCCAATAAACAGAATTAACATCTTTTGATTGCCATCCTTCACTAAATAATGAACAATACCACATTCTTACGAATTGCAATTATTTTCCATTTACTAATAAAACCAATAGAGTTAAAAGTAGAAAATCCTTAAGAAAATGACATGTGGGTACTAGATTAACCATATTTAAACCAAAAGTAAATCAGACATACCACATAAAGTCCCGAATAAATAAGGCACGTGGAATCACAAGTCCATTTCCAATCATGGGAAGTAACATTGTAACAGCTGGCATACCTCTTATGTTATCAGGATTGAAAAGATTTGTCCACTTAGCAGCAGCAAGATTAGCCGAAGTCAGCTGCTTCCATGGAAACATATTCTGCCCTATTCCCAAGAAGATAAAACCTCATAACTTTGAATTGTTAAATAAATAGACATAAACATAGATTAATGCTATGTATAATTGACTAAATTGCATTTGATATGACTGGCTTAGATCATTTGGTGCTCTATTTTTGGCTCCAAAGCATGACAAATAATGAAATTGACCACCATGAGATTGAATTGATAGTTTGCTCCAGACAAACCATTCACAGAAAGTGCGAGGAGCTGTATTTTAGTAAGTGGAGAATATGCTAAAAGAAAGAACCTGAAATTTATTCAATTTTATTCAAGTGAAACGTGAAGACCTTAAACTATCACTTGTATTATTCCTATCTCGCCATTGTAGTTTGGTTCTTGTTTGGAAGACAGTGCCCTATGCTTACAATCTTCCAAATGCTGAAATCTTAAAGGCGAAACATCAAATGCTGGAGCTGCAGCCTCAGCCATTTTCCTATTTGCAGAAACGAAATCTTTTTGTTTGTGGTAAAGCTATAGATATACACGAATTCATACCAATAAGTAAGATTAACCACTCTCCCCTTCAACCACTGAAACCTTTCTCTAACAGGAATTGCAATAGCAAAATTATGCAAAACTTGGTCACAACTAGACTGAAAAATCTGAAGAGTTAGTTTTCTTTTCCCCAATAAGGCAGCACGCCCTGTATTTTTGTAACAATAAGATCAATTATTGGAAATAATGAAAGCAGATCCATTCCACTCTCATTTTCTTTCTCTTGTTTATTTACCACCATTTTAGAATACCATAATTTGGATAAAAACTAAGAAAATAAGCAATAAACTTTATTTACTTTACCATTTCTTTCCCCTGTTCCTTCAGTTTGGATTCTTTATTCAAATTCCAGCCTCAAATTCTCAGAATACCATACTACAAATAAATATGGAACTATACAATCTTTTTCACCCAAAAAATTAGAGAAGTCTATCTTTTGCACTTTATACAAAGTAATCATACAGAAGTTTAATTAATATTGGATAAAATTTCAGTATTTTACTAATGAAAAATGAAAAATTCCACTAAGAACATAATTTACATAAATTTCATGGTTTCAAAGGGGACTAAGCACGAAATTAATGAAAACCCAACCAACTCGTTATCAGCAATTCCTATCTACAGATCAAAATTCACGTTTAAAGTGCAAATTCAAAGCTACAATCAAAACATTGCCAAAAAGTTAAACAACAAATTCGAGACTCAAAGAGTATAACACCACAATTTACTGACATATAGAAACAGTGGCGGCGACACCTAGGCATAGCGCGGCGGTGGCGAGATTTGGTGGCAACGAAACCCAGATTGCTACTTAGGAAATGCTCGTGAAAGAGATCTGAAGCTGCACACACAGTCACGCACTAACAAAATCGACATACCTAGTCTTTGACGCCGCCGCCGCCGTACCACCACCGCCCCACCAAAAGCTGTCGCATTGTGAAGTGAATGGAGAAACGCAGCTTCAATCTTCCTTCTTGCTAGATCTAGTTTGTAATTCGAATTGTGAAGTGAAAATTGGAGAAAAATTGATGATTTATGAGGAAATTGAGTTGAATGATGAGTTACTGTCGAACCCTTATCGGAGAGAGAATTGAGAGTAGAACGTGAGAGCTTAGATCTGAGTTGTTGCTCACGAATTTTAAACGGGGTTTTAAGCGACGGTTTCAAAGAAATTGTCGCTTAAAGACTAATATGTGACGGTTTCAAATGACACCGTCGCCTATTCCCAATATTTAAAAAAAAAAAAATTAAATTACAGTACTATAGGTGACGATGATAATGTAACCTCGCCCATTCTCAATATTTTTTTTTTTTTCTAAATAACCTACTATAGGCGACCGTTGTAATATAACCGTCACCTATTCATGGACCATAGGATATGGTTATATGAATAATCGTCGCCTATTAGGTGCCTGAAAATTAGCATACAGCTTTAGGCGATGGTTTTAGGGATAACGTCGTCTATTCTATGTCTCATAAAGTCATTTCTGTACTAGTGTAGCTTCTTGTTCTTTTTACGAAACATTAACTGCCTATATATTAGTCCATCAACGTGCTCTATTTTTTATCGCTAGAAATTTTGTAATTGCAAGTTATGAAACTGAATATTAGGTTCCTGAGTGCAAAGTCTTTGGGAAAAGAAAACACATACTTCAGCACTAAAATTGTAAGATCATAACACATACACTGTGCATATTGACCTGCATTTGGTATGGTATTTCCGTGAAGTTTTTGTTATTCATTTAATAGAAACCGGTTACAACTTATAAAAACTTCATTCCCCAGAGAGTCTAAAGAATTTCAAGGGAGTTTTTGTCAAGAAATTGATATTGCCACAAATATAGTTGTTTGGACCGGCTTCGTTTTGTGCCATTAGTTAGGGCTTGGAATGTATTTGGCTGTATTTAATAATATGCTAGAAACTTGAAGACTTATTTCCATGAGAAGTAAGTTCTATACATGGATTAGTTTATTTTTAATCGATTAAAATTGAAATAACGGTGTGTAATTTGCCTTTTCATTTCTTGTGCTCTAGTTTGGTACGAAATTCCAGTAAGTTATCACGAAACATTCAAAGGTTTTCTTGAAATGTTTGTACTCGTCAATCGACCAACCTTTAAGCTGCATGATAAGTTGTAATCTTGTAATTTGCAACTGCTTTATCAGTTAGTTTTTTCGGTGTAAGGAAATCATCTTATTTTTTATAAGACAATTTATCTAGTTCTTATCCAAATTTCAGAGGTGCAAGAGTGTTTTGGAGATACCCATGGTCAGGCTTGCTTTCACGGCTCGTGACTATATCTCATCGGGCGAGAATCTCTAGCAACTACTCAATTTTTATTTCTCCTTTTGGGGAATGCTATCTGTTTGCATTTGTGTTGTTCTGACATTTGTTTGTCGCTCATAGGGGCTTGACTGTGCACTGATGACTAGAGGTGGTGTTGCACCACAGTGCTATCACGCTTTTACTAAGATCCATCCATTATTTGATTGGGCAAAAATGTCCAATAAGGGCTTGTTGCTGTCCATGGATCAAGCAGATGTATTTTTATGCAAGTAAGTCACATTTACTGAGAAGTAATGGTTGTTAAGTTTTTAGATACCCCATTTATTATCTTCGTCGTGTAATCATCATTTCTAGTCAATAAAAAATTCATAAACCACTGTTCATCATTTTTTAGACATATCATGGTCACCATTTTTATTGATAAGAAACTGTAATTTTTATTGCGATCAAGAAAAATACAACAAAAAAAGGTGGTTGAGCTAACTACCTAGCAAGAAAAACAAAGTGAAAATCAGAAAAATCTGCCTATGAAGGTTAAGTTAAGCTAGACACCAACGTACAAAGTGAACTAAATGGGTTCAAGTGGAACAAGTAATTATCAAGGTTGCCAAATGTCCCTGCTACTCTACCCCATAGCCCAGTGAAGAAAATAATACTATCCCAAATATCCTCCACCGATTTTTCCGTACTATAAAAAATTCTTCGATTTCTCTCAATCCTAGTAGTCCAAGCTGCAGCAAGCACACTCAACTTCCATAGCTCCTTCTTTTGCTTCCTATTCCCTCCAAAAGACTACTTGATGAGAATCAAATCTGCCCACCTCTTTGGTAGAGGACCAACAATGCCAAACATCTGCAAAATTCTGCCCCAAATCTCTCTAGCAAATTCACAATGTATTAAGATATGGTCAATGCTTTCGTTCTCCTTCTTACACATAATACAATATGAGGGGGATATAGACAGAAAATGCCACTTCATTTGCAATAAATCATAAGCGTTTATCTTTCCCAAAGAAGCCAACCAAGCAAAAACTTTAACCTTCGAAGGTACCACTCCCTCCAAATAAATTTGAATTGAGGGAAGTTTGATTCTTGGGATGGTTGACAAAGGATATAAAAGAAAGATTTGGAAGAAAAACAGTCAGAAGAGTGACCTATCCAGATTCTTTTGTCCGGGTTGAGAGGGTCAAAATTGGAATTATCAAGTGTGCACAAAAGAGAAGTGAATTCACCAATTTCTCTATCCCTAAAGTTCAAAAAGAAATCAAAATTCCAGCCTAGGTTAGATGGAGAAGAAAAATAAAAAACATTGCAAATAATAGCCTCTTTATTGTTTGCCAATCGAAATAGACGGGGAAATAACTCGTTGAGAGTTTGATCACCCACCCATTTGTCATGCCAAAATCTGATCTTATCGCCCTTCCCTACCACAAGTTTGGTGTTTTCCATGAATTTCTCCCAAATTTTTGTAATAGAGTGAAGTTAACTTCCAAATTTGCGTTCCATCCGTTTGTATATAGGCCTTACCGGCTAAGAATGACCGAATGCCAAAGTGAGTCCGTTTCAATGGGAAAACGCCAAAGCCACTTGCCCTACAACGCCAAATTCTTCAAGTGTAAATTCCCGATCCCCAGACCTCCAAAAGGCTTCGGTTTCGTGACTATGTCCCAGTTAACCAAGTGATTACCATGACTCTCCCCTTTACCTTCCCAAAAAAAAGTCTTTCGTCATCTTCTCAATTGTCTTAACCACTTTCATCGGCATTTTGAATAGAGACATGTAATGTATGGGGATCCTTCTCAATATCGGTTGCAAGAGCACAAGCCTCCCACCCCTTGATAGGCAACCTTTATACCAACCTTCTATTCTCTTCACAATCCTTTCAATGACCAGATCCCAAAAAGATATTGCATTTGGGTTCCCACCTAACGGTAGTCCAAGATAATTTAATGGCCAAGCTCCCGCAGCACATCCCAATCTACTAGCAATGTATCCAGCCCTTTCCTCCTCGAGCTTCAGCCCTAACACTGTGCTCTTAGCTATGTTAAGCTTTAAACCTGCACTCCTCGAGAAAAGGTCCAAGATTTCCATGAGATTACCAATGCTATCATCTCTATTTTCCAAGAAAAAGATGCTATTATCAGCAAATTGGAGATGTGACACCCTTTCGTTATTCTTACCAATCTTGAATCCTTCTAATAACCCTTTTCCACAAGTCCTATTGACCAATCTACTAAGCACATCACCCACTAAAATGAATAAGAATGACGATAGAGGATCTCCTTGACTTAACCCTCTTGATGCCCTAAATCCCTTGGTTTACCATTAATCATAATTGAAAAATTAGCCGAAGATAGACAGCCCGTATCCATTTTTTCTCTAGGTAGCCCCGTATCCATTTTCTCAATTTATCTCCAAAGCCCTTCTTTTCTAGCAAAATCGAGGAACTCCCAACTTACATGGTCATAAGCTTTCTCAAAGTCAATTTTAGTCACCACACCTTCTTTCTTTTTCGACCTATACTCCTCTGCAATCTCGTTTGCCACCAAGACCAAATCAAGAATTTGTCTTCTTTTGACAAAGGCACATTGTGCCACATCAATTGTGTCCTTTAATACATCTCTTAACCTCAAAGCCAGTACTTTATCCACAATTTTGCATAAAGAGGAAACCAAGATGATCGGCCTGTAATCTTTTATGGAAACCGAGCTCAATTTCTTTGGGATGAGGCAAATGAGGGCTTCATTCACCTTTGTGTTCACGATGCCATTTTCATAGAACTCCTTAAACACTTCCATCAAGTCTTCCTTAATCACTTCGCATCCTTCCTTCAACGCCTCCATTGTGAATCCATCCGGTCCCAGTGCTTTATCACCATCACAGCTAAAGAGAGCATATTTAACCTCTTCTTCTTGAAACGGTTCCTCCAATTTCAGCTTAGTACTCTCATCAATGCTTGCTCATTCTAAGCCTTCTATGCCAAAATTTGCCCCGGCTTCTTCTTAAATAGGTTTTCAAAAAAATCTGTGATTTCCTTCTCTATATCTTCCTCGGTATGCAAGATTGTCCCATTTCGACTCTCCAATTTGTTAATCAAATTATTTGCCTTTCTTCCGCTCAACGTTCGAAAAGCGAAATTAGGTTACTGAGGTGGTTTCGATTTACGAGGCGAGGCATGGCCTCAAGGAGCATTGAGGCGTAAGCCTCGAAAAAAATTCAAAATCTTGCCAAAAAAATGCAATTTAGCATATTTTACTCAAATACTCAATGGAAGTCTATTTAAAAGAAGATAGTTCATACAAATTGAAATCAAGAAAAAATAAATCAATGAAGTCTTAAAATTTGGGATTAGATCATCAGTCATCACTCATCACCATCATCCAATTGTTCTTTGACATCCTATAAAGAATATTCATTGAGTAATGTAAATGTTAGTAATTCTATTTTAGTATTTCTAAATTCTAATTGCAGATTTTTAGAACTTGTAAAAAAAAAAAAAAAAATACAATCATAAAATGAAAAAAAAAAGAACTGGTATTAATTTGATAAAAGTAAATTGCAAATGACTTGCCACTTCGATTTATGATTGCTGCTTCGCGACGGGGGTCGAGGGGGCAGTGCCCCCTAACAGGGTTCAACCTGCCCGATCAGGTCACGAGTGCAGCGCCCTCGAAAGGTAAACAGAATTTGTATTTTTTGGATTAAGGATTCTCTGCCAAAAGTTGTGTCTGTCGAATCATCAGCATTAAAATCTTTCATATATTACCCCATTTTTCCAACAGAATAGATATAGATGATTCACATCTGCCAAGTTTTGGCACGATATAGATTAATTTGTAACACTTGTAGCATGCAAAACTTGTTTGATATCTGGTATTAAAGTCGGAAGTTGAAAACATGCAAACGATGGAATTGACTCTTGATCTCTCTAGGTTTGGTCTTTTTAATTTATTTTCTTAATGGGCTGCAATTGGGCCTTCCAATTCTTTTAATTTTAGCATTAGAATTTCGAAAAACATGGATTTATTTTGAGGCGTGAGCCTCAAACGCCTTGAGGCATTGAGTTGAGGCGCACGCCTCGTGAAAAATCGCAAGCCTCGCAAGGTCAAGCCTCAGATTGAACGCCTTGAGGCATTGGAAGTGCGCCTCAAAGTGAGGCGCGCCTCAAGATCGCCTTTTTATTCATTGCTGTCACTAGCAAGTCTATGGAACAACTTGGTGTTGCTATCCCATTCCTTGACCCCTTTTATTTTTGCTTTTTGATTCCAAGAAGTCTCTTCTCTAATGATCAATTCTTCCAATCGCCGTATCAATATCCCCCTTTCAATTCTTTCATCTTGTCTTATGTTGTTTCTCACATCCTCCTTATCGATTTCTTCAATCCTATTCTTAATAGCCTTTTTCTCTGTTCTAATATCTCCAAATTCTTCTCTGTTCCACTTCTTCAGTTTCTCCTTCATCAATTTCAATTTTTCCATGAATTTAAATCCTGCCCAGCCCTCCACTTCACAGTTCTCCCACCATTCCCTCCAATTCTTTTTAAAGTCCTTATGTCTCAACCACATGTTTTCGAACCGAAACGGATTGGGTCCCCATTTAAATCTATTAGTATCAAGTACAATGGGACAATGATCAGATGTTACTCTAATAAGGGCTTCTTGTCTAGCCACCTCAAACATGCTTTCCCAACCTTCTATGAAAAGAAATCGGTCTAATCTAGAACTCACCAACGTTTCTCTCATGTTAGACCAAGTAAACTCCGAATTAAGGACCCTCTAGCCCTTCAAGCTCGTGTCCTTTATGAATATGTCAAAATTCCTCATACTTCTCGTGTATCTGGCTCCATTCAACTTCTTGGACGAGTATCTCACTACATTAAAATCGCCCCCAACACACCATCGCTCTCCACATAGCCCATATAAATTTGCCAACTCTTCCCAGAAATCATCTCTCTCTCGACGGCTGCATGGTCCATAGATTCCTGAAAACCACCATTCCCCATTCCCCCCCAACTTCCTTTAATAATATTGTAACTGAATAATTCCCTAAAACAACTTCTTTGCCCCTGAGGACTCTCGAATCCCATATCACCAAGGTGCCCCCCGATGTCCCAATCGTTGGAAAAAAGGCCCATTCTTTGAACCTCATATTCCACACACTTCCTACCAAAATTTTCTCCATTTTTTCCTTTTTTGTTTCTTGTAAGACCACCAAGTCTGGCTTTTCTTTATGATAAGTGCGTTTGGCGCACTTATTGAGGGCTTTTAAACTCGTATTTATGATTATTTTTATATTTATTTCACGCCTACGTGTCGTTAATTGATGTTATTTTAGGACAAAAATGGAGAACGAGGAAGATGAAACAATAAGGAAGTCAAAAGAAGCAAAAGGATAAAAAGAAAATCGGAAGTTGAAGGACAAAGTAGAGTTACGGCAGTAACCATCAGGAGTTACAGCCGTAGCCCCTGAGTAGTCTGCGCAGTTTTTAGACAGAGGCTGGGTTACGGCCGTAACTCGGCATAGTTATGGCCGTAACTCAGCATAGTTACGGCCATAACCCTCGCGATTTCAGTTTTCCTTGTTTAGCTAGGAAAACCATCCCAATACCCTTTTATTAGGAAAACCATCCCAATACCCTTTTATTAGCTAGGAAACCCACGCATAAAAATTCAAGAAATAAAATATCACACAAAGCATAGAGGTATTCTCATCCCCTATTGGATTTTATGGTTTTCAACTTTGGTCTAATTTATCCTAGTCTCCCGATTCATTAGAATAGATCACAAATTAACTCTGTGCACAAGTTAAAAATAAACCCAATTACTTGAAAACTCAATAACCAAATATCTGTCTTTGCATTAAATAAAAAAAATAAAATCAAAACCCAGGTTCAAACAAATTAACAAAGCTTCATCTCAACCCTAACATTAAATTAGATCTAGCCTAGCTTATTACAAATAAAATAACAAGAAGTAGATGAAGAAGCCACAACCGGATAATGAATAAGGTGGATTTTGACTTCTATCTTCAATTTCTTGTCCAACAATTCTTCCCAAGCTTCAATCTTTTGTTCTCTTATTGTATGTGATGCTCGATCCCCTTTTTCTCTATTCTTAGGCTACTTTTATAGGTGTGAAGAGGTCCCTAGAACACTCCAATTTCATGTGTAAGAAGGAGCCCAATAAAAGGGTATTGGGATAAGCCCTTAGAGAAAAGTGTTTGCAACCATTTAATTTTGTAAACAAATTAAGAAAGGACAACATGAGAAAAGTGTTTGCAACCATTTAATTTTGTAAACAAATTAAGAAAGGACAAGAGCCATGTTATTTATACATTACGACTCACTACAATGAAAAATTTGTCCTTCTAGTAACAGTCAGTAGTGACGTCTAAATAACATATATATATTTACAAAGATAATAAAATTCACAATGAGTAGATACTCAAATGATATTGACAAAGAATGATACCAGATACAATGAAACGAGCAAAGCACAGTGATGACAACGACATGATTCAAACGTGAGAAAATTACATGAACAAAGTAAGAAAGGTGAAAGTATGAAGATGTAGATGGTAATATACATCGACCAAAGATATCAGTTTTCCAAAGCAAAGCGCTACTGTTTCGGCCTGATCATGCATTTCGCCCACTTTTTGGGGGTGCCAATGTTGATGTTGGACTGCAAAAAATGAGTATAAACACACTTTACCTTGGTTTCATAACAAAAAACATAAAAACCCAAATGCAAAATTAGGGATAATAACCAGTAATTACGATTATGCATAGACCTCGCAATCTTTTCTTCTCCATTCCAGTGACGTGGTTACACATGGAATTCAAGGATTCAAGTTGTAATTAGTAAAGCAAAGTGTTACTAGAGGTTGATGTTTCCGGGACTTCTTCAACTCTTTACGTTAAATCCCAGAGATACAAGATTGGAATGGGAATTGGTTTAGTATTTTACTTTGTAATTATTTTATTAATCCCGATATTTAAGTATAAGCAGTGACCTTAAACCTTGTCCAAACAAAGTGATAAACATGCAAAAATCAATAATAAATAAACTAATATATAAGTAATATATGATTAGATAATTTGTGAATATATATGATTACAAAATATATATAATTAAAAAATAGTGGAACTAAAATAGACAAATCTCGACCATTTCGAGAAAATCAACAAATCCAAGCATTAATCAAAAGTAGCACAAAAATGTTGGTGGTAGGTCTAATATCCTCATGAAATATTGTTGACACTTAACCTGTCTAACGGGGGCTATACAAAGTCGTACGTGGGGCAATGGTTTAAATGGTAGGCCCATATCAATACTTAACCTGTCTAACAGGGTTAACATAACCCCATTAAACAGGGCTAACAAAATTGTACCCTTAGGAAACACAGGCTGGGAATTAACAACAAACAAGTACAACGGTCCAAATCTAGATCAGAGCAACATACTTGACATCGGTGCCAATTCAATGCTAATCAACCACAATTCATTTGTGCCTATTTCTCTAACTAATTCTTAACGGTGGCTCTATCTTCTATCGGGCCGACTCTTCTCTTGACTTCAATATTCTTAGCACTCTTCTGTTGTGAACTTTCTTGGCCCCCAATTCGATCCCATTCTCTCTTATTGTTTCGAGGATCTTTGTTATCATTTGATCCCCATCGTCGACTCTACAAACGAAAAACAAACAATTAGAGAATTTACTATAAGAACAATAGGACTTAACAAACACAAGGAATTTACCTCTGCTTGATCTTGCATGATACAGATATCTGGACATAGGAAGGGTGAATTTTCACAATAAGGCACTTGGGACAATCACCATCCACTAGAATGAACTCGCTTTGACACATTGGCCATTTCACCAAGAAGCCTCGGGATCTTCTCCAAATCATCAATGTGGATGGGTATATGTATCCCATTTTCTCCATGCGCCATGCTTTTATTGGTGATAGGCTACAAGGAAAATGAAAAGTCAATAATAAGTAGTACAAAAAGCGAATACAATTCGCCTCCAATGTACTGTCCAATCAAAGTCGAATTGGGAACAAAGAACCAAAAGGTCTTTTGAATCACGCCTTTGTGTGGTCGTCGACCAATTGATGGCGACAACCTTTCCCTCTACTTTGTCAACCTACAGTAAATGTTAGAATATCGGGTCTACTACTATTATGTAGTACTAAAACTCTTTATCTTCTTACCTTAATATCGCTTCCAATGACGAATGGACGAGAAAATTGTTATATAGACCATGAGTAAGTTCTCAATGATATGCCTTGACCCAAAGCCAAGACAACCTGCGTTAAACAAAAACAAAAACAAAATTATGATAGAAAGTTGGAATCCGCAAATAAAATATTTGTAATACTAGACAAAAGCTTACCGCCGATTGTACCTCCCACCGTGAGGACACTCTTGGTACTTTGTTCCAGTGGAACTAAAAAGTACACGGTGCTATGTACCCAGGACAACTAGAATTGCAGTTGTGTCGTCGAATGCTTGAATTGTGTGACATTTCTTTGATGCTCCATGTCTACACAAATTGCAAAATGCGAACAAGAATGCCCTCCATTATCACAGAAAGTAAAATAGTGGTGCCGATACTAGCTATAAGATACATTTGATTTTGCCCCACTTCATCGCCTCGTAATTAATTTCATTTTATATGCTCTGCACAAAAGTTAAAGGAATTATGAAAAAAAAATTAATAATAACTATAATAGAGGATGAATAATGTAGAAAAGAAACTTACAAGTCCACATTCATAATGATCGTCAAAGAGAAAATGCCATTAGTAATGACGCGTCTCCAAATAGCACCGATGTCGGGCTTTCCAACCACAACTTTCTTCTCCTTTTGATACTTCACTGACCTAAATAAATCCCAAAAACATCTCAAGGATGAAGAGACTATTATGAAACCAATGAATGCACCCTTAAGGGTAGTGTCGGGGAGCAATCAAGGCTGAGTTTCTCATGACATTCTCACAAACTTTTAGTATGTCCCTGTAAGTGGAGAAATTCCTAGACATGCCAAATGCAATTGTTTTACGTCCCACGAATAGTAAGGATCTTGTTCCACTTTGGCCACTTGTTTGATATAAGAGTGCGTTTCGTGCACCTCTTTGAGCTTCACTCGCATAGGCTTTATTCCTCCTGTTGATCCATAATCCCAAGGTTAGCTAGAAATGAAAATAAATGTTACTAAAAACCAACCACAAATCACTTGCGATGTTGAATAGTGATTGTGACCATGAAATGTATTCACCAACATCATGAATTCTTAAAATGCTCATCAATTTGTGAAAAGTGAAAGTGAAGAAAGACAATATATGAGGCCTTACACACACGCACACACTTCATAACTTGCTGGTTATGGACAAATCATCAACAAATCATGGAGTTTTGATTGCAGATTTAAGATTTTCACGATGGCGTTAACCAAAGATGGTGGCTTAGTCAAAATTGTAGACGAACGAGATCATGGAGCTATGAGATTTGATTACAATAGATGCGACTTTATGGATAGGAAAGTCGATTGGTTTATCGTGCAACACTTGTGAATCCAATGAAATTTAAGAAGCAATTGAAATAACACCGTGTCTATGGATGGAATACTTCAAGAATGATAGAGGTGAGTTTGAAAATATCCACTTTAAAGAAACGGTTTGGTGAGAAGTATATTGTCCTTCCGAGGAGAAACGTATAGCCTGGAGGAAATTGGCGAAAGGTATGCAAGAGTGTCGGGAGGAAAAAGCGTGATCAAAACAAATTTTCCGGTCAAAGCAGAAGAATCGACAAATGTTTTTCCAGTACGATCATGGGTTAGTGTTTTTAAAGACTAGGGCAAAGAGAAACCTGAGCACATGCATGTATATTCCCAAAAATGGAACTAACAGGCGAAAAAAGATGGACGCAAGCGATTAATATTCAGGGAAAAAGTCACACTCCATGGGAGGCCATCATATATGGCTTGAATAAAGACAATGAAAAACAGACAATGTTAGCCCATTCTACGACGATAGAGCCCTAATTTGATGTCAAAGCGAGGAGGAAAAAGCGGGTTACTAGTAGTAGGAGCATTGAAAATCCTGTCACGGTGTCTTACGCTCCTTGGAGTTGGGAGAACAAGTTTAAGAACATAAAAATTGATTCTGGTTTGCTTGATCGCAGTGGAAGGCATAGCCTTGAATATATGGAATATACATGTGTTCAAAGTCATTGGATCTTTCTGTGGAGGCACGCTTGATGTTGTGACAGAGATACAGGTGAAGTTGAACTCCCCAAACCTTGCTCGGCCGAGATTGAGAGGCAATGAGCAAGGATTTATATCAGAATCAATTTCATTGCCATATAGAGGTACAAGGATCACAATAAAATTCGTTAAACGAACGATCGAGTCATAGATTTTATGGAACTTTTGGGAGTTTGGGGAAGAAAGCAAGCGACATGAAAAGAGAAATCAAAGTTGCGAGGCACATGTCCTTCAGATACCCTTAATGAGGAAGATGATGATGTGGCAGAGGTAAAGAAAAGCGATGAATTTGAACAAAGTGAAGGTGAAGAATACATTACTGAGGCGTAAGCGAGCAAGATCTTGTATTGGAAGACAGGGCTTATTCACCGGAAGCAAAAAGGCCTAATCAAGAGAACAAGGACCAAGCAATCTGGAACCGAGAACCAATTGGCAAAAACACTAAAGAAACCACAAAACCTGTTTGGTGAGTGTGTTCCAACTCTGAAATTCAAGTCTATCTTTTTACGACCATTCAATCTTTTTCAACGACCATCACTCGTTGGCTATACGGATCATAGTCACCCTCTCTGCCTCAATTTGGAAATTGAATTGATCTCACTTTCATGTAATGAACTTGTAGGTGTCTTAGGAAGATCTTGAATTTCAAAACCATCCCAATACCCTTTTTTCAAACTCATCATCTTTTAGTTGATCTAATTGTCTCTTATTAATTTAGTTTTAGTATAATAATCGCCATCTCGTTATTTATTTCGGTTAAGGTTGGAAAATGTTGAACACGATATTCACGGTCCTCGTAGGTATGATACACGGACTCTCTGAAGTCCACTCTATTACTTATATTACTTACGCGACCTGTACACTTGCGGCATGGGAATTATCGCAACACTTTACACAACATTTCCTTAACCAATTTTCTTTTATCTTTGCCTCCCAAACCTCTAACATTCCAGCTTATAATCTTCATTGGGAACTTTCCGTATCCCTTGAGAACTTCACATTCGACTTCCTCCTTTCATAGTTGATGCTACTTTGAAGATTCTTGAGTTCGCTTGTCCCTTTATTTGCACTTTTCCTAGTATAGGCTGAATTATTCCCCTTTCTGTGAAATTCATTCTTCTTTTTGCTGTTCAAGGGGACAAGAGTTAAATTCAGCCGACTTAGTATGGGCATCAGCTTGTCAATCTCTTCCAACCTTGGATAATCTCCATTAATCATCAAAAACCCATTCCAGCTATGATTTGGGCAAGAACCATGTGACTTTTCCCGTGTGACTTTTCCATTGAAACAGATTCATCTGCGCATTGGTTACAAAAATCAGCTGGCTGGCCTTTCATATCAGCAGCTGGGGTACCTTCAGTTAAGCTCTTTTCTTCCGGTACACCTACAAGTTCATTACATGAAAGTGAGATCAATTCTGAATTTCCAAATTCGGGCAGAGAGGGTGACTATGATCTGGTATAGCCAACGAGTGATGGCTGTTGAAAAAGATTGAATGGTCAGAAAAAGATAGACTTGAATTTCAGAGTTGGAACACACTCACCAAACAGGTTTTGTGGTTTCTTTAGTGTTTTTGCCAATTGGTTCTCAGGTTCCAGTATTGCTTGGTCCTTGTTCTCTTGATTAGGCCTTTTTGCTTCCAGGAATAAGCCCCCAGTGTCTTCCAATACAGTATCTTGCTCTGCTTCTGCCTCTGTAATGTATTCTTCACCTTCACTTTGTTCAAATTCATCAGTTTTCTTTACCTCTGCCACATCATCATCTTCCTCATTAAGGGTATCTGAAGGGACATGTGCCTCTGCAACTTTGATTTCTCTTTTCATGTCGTTTGCTTTCTTCCCCAAACTCCCAAAAGTTCCATAAAATCTATGACTCCGATCGTTCAGTTTAATGAATTTTATTGTGATCCTTGTACCTCTATATGGCAATGAAATTGATTCTGATATAAATCCTTGCTCATTGCCTCTCAATCTCAGTCGAGCAAGGTTTGGGGAGTTCAACTTCACTGTATCTCTGTCAACATCAAGCAGGCCTCCACAGAAAGATCCAATGACTTTGAACACATGTATATTCCATATATTCAAGGCTATGCCTTCCACTGCGATCAAGCAGCCTCTGCAATCAATTTTTATGTTCTTAAACTTGTTCTCCCAACTCCAAGGAGCAGAAGACACTGGTGACAGCTGGGATTTTCAATGCTCCTACTACTAGTAACCTGCCTTTTTCCTCCTCGCTTTGACATCAAATTAGGGCTCTATCGTCGTAGAATGGGCTAACATTGTACTGTTTTTTCATTGTGCTGTTCAAGCCATATATGATGGCCTCCCATGGAGTGTGACTTTTTTCCCTGAATATTAATACTGCTTGCGTCCATCTTTTTTCAGTTCTGTTAGTTCCATTTTTGGGAATATACAGTGCATGTGCTCTGTGTTTCTCTTTGCCCTAGTCTTTAAAAACACTAACCCATGATCGTGCTACTGGAAAAACATTTGTCGTATTCTTCTGTTTTGACTGGAAAATTTGTTTTGACTGCCGCCTTTTCCTCCCGATTACCTCTTGCATACCTTCTGCCAATTTCCTCCAGGCTATACGTTTCTCCTCAGAAGGGACAATATACTTCTCACCAAACTGTTCTTTAAAGTGGATATTTTCAGAAACTCACCTCTATCATTCTTGAAGTATTCCATCCATAGACACGGTGTTATTTCTGAATTGCTTCTTAAATTTCATTGGATTCACAGTGTTGCACGATAAACCAGTCGACTTTCCTATCCATAAAGCTGCATCTATTGTAACTGAAATCTCATAGCTCCATGATCTCGTTTGTCTACAATTTTGACTAAGCCACCATCTTTGGTTAACGTCATCGTGAAAATCTTAAATCTGGTACTGAAAACTCCATGATTTGTTGATGATTTGTCCATAACCAGTGGGGTTATGAAGTGTGTGTGCGTGTGTGTGTAAGGCCTCATATATTGTCTTTCTTCACTTTCACTTTTCACAAATTGATGAGCATTTTAAGAATTCATGATGTTGGGGCAGGAATACATTTCATGGTCACAATCACTATTCAACATCGCAAGTGATTTGTGGTTGGTTTTTAGTAACATTTATTTTCATTTCTAGCTAACCTTGGGATTATGGATCAACAGGAGGAATAAAGCCTATGCGAGTGAAGCTCAAAGAGGTGCACGAAACGCACTCTTATATCAAACAAGTGGCCAGTGGAACAGTATCCTTACTATTCGTGGACAGAAAACAATTGCATTTGGCATGTCTAGGAATTTCTCCACTTACAGGGACATACTAAAAGTTTGTGAGAATGCTGTTGAGAAACTCAGCGCCTTGATTGCTCCTGACACTACCCTTAAGGGTGCATTCATTGGTTTCATAATAGTCTCTTCATCCTTGAGATGTTTTTGGGATTTATTTAGGCTGGTGAAGTATCAAAAGGAGAAGAAAGTTGTGGTTGGAAAGCCTGACACTGGTGCTATTTGGAGACGCGTCATTACTAATGGCATTTTCTCTTTGACGATCATTATGAATGTGGACTTGTAAGTTTCTTTTCTACATTATTCATCCTCTATTATAGTTATTATTAATTTTTTTTTCATAATTCCTTTAACTTTTGTGCAGAGCATATAAAATGAAATTAATTACGGGCGATGAAGTGGGGCAAAATCAAATGTATCTTATAGCTAGTATCGGCACCACTATTTTACTTTCGGGTGTGATAATGGAGGGCATTCTTGCTCCGCATTTTGCAATTTGTGTAGACATGGAGCATCAAAGAAATGTCACACAATTCAAGCATTCGACGTACACAACTGCAATTCTAGTTGTCCTGGGGTACATAGCACCCGTGTACTTTTTAGTTCCACTGGAACAAAGTACCAAGAGTGTCCTCGCGGTGGGAGGTACAATCGGCGGTAAGCTTTTGTCTAGTATTACAAATATTTTATTTGCGGATTCCAACTTTCTATCATAATTTTGTTTTTGTTTTTGTTTAACGCAGGGGTTGTCTTGGCTTTTGGGTCAAGGCATATCATGGAGAACTTACTCAGCGGGGTCTATATAACAATTTTCTGTCCATTCGTCATTGGAAGCGATATTAAGGTAAGAAGATAAAGAGTTTTAGTACTACATAATAGTAGTAGACCTGATATTCTAACATTTACTGTGTAGGTTGACAAAGTAGAGGGAAAGGTTGTCGTCATCAATTGGTCGACGACCACAGTGCGTGATTCAAAAGACCTTTTGGTTGCTGTTCCCAATTCAGCTTTGATTGGACAGGTACATTGGAGGCAGTAAATTGTATTCGTTTTTGTACTACTTATTATTGACTTTTCATTTTCCTTGTAGCCTATCACCAATAAAAGCATGGCGCAGTGGAGAAAATGGGATACAGACATACCCATCCACATTGATGATTTGGAGAAGATCCCGAGGCTTCTTGGTGAAATGGCCAATGTGCTGAAAGCGAGTTCAGTTCTAGTGGATGGTGATTGTCCCAAGTGCCTTATTGTGAAAATTCACCCTTCCTATGTCCAGATATCTGTATCATGCAAAGATCAAGCATGAGGTAAATTCCTTGTGTTTGTTAAGTCCTATTGTTCTTATAGTAAATTCTCTAATTGTTTGTTTTCGTTTGTAGGCTGACGATGGGGATCAGGTGCTGATAACAAAGATCCTAGAAACAATAAGAGAGAATGGGATCAGAATTGGGGGGGCTGCCAAGAAAGTTCACAACAGAAGAGTGCTAAGAATATTGAAGCTGAAGAGAAGAGCTGGCCTGATAGAAGATAGAGCCACCGTTAAGAATTAGTTAGAGAAATAGGCACAGCCTGAATTGTGGTTGATTAGCATTGAATTGACACTGGATGCTGTTGTTGCTCTACAGTCTAGATTTGGACCGTTGTACTTGTTTGTTGTTAATTCCCAGAAGCCTGTGTTTCCTAAGGGTACAATTTTGTTAGCCCTGTTTAATGGGGGGTTATGTTAACCCCGTTAGACAGGGTTAAGTATTGATATGGGCCTACCATTTAAACCATTGCCCCACGAGTACGACTTTGTATAGCCCCGTTAGACAGGGTTAAGTGTCAACAATATTTCATGAGGATATTAGACCTACCACCAACATTTTTGTGCTACTTTTGATTAATGCTTGGATTTGTTGATTTTCTCAGAAATGGTCGAGATTTGTCTATTTTAGTTCCACTATTTTTTAATTATATATATTTTGTAATCATATATATTCACAAATTATCTAATCATATATTACTTATATATTAGTTTATTTATTATTGATTTTTTGCATGTTTATCACTGTTTGGACAAGGTTTAAGGTCACTATTTATACTTAAATATCGGGATTAATAAAATAATTACAAAGTAAAATACTAAACCAATTCCCATTCCAATCTTGTATCTCTGGGATTTAACGTAAAGAGTTGAAGAAGTCCCGGAAACATCAACCTCTAGTAACACTTTGCTTTACTAATTACAACTTGAATCCTTGAATTCCATGTGTAACCACGTCACTGGAATGGAGAAGAAAAGATTGCGAGGTCTATGCATAATCGTAATTACTGGTTATTATCCCTAATTTTGCATTTGGGTTTTTATGTTTTTTGTTATGAAACCAAGGTAAAGTGTGTTTATACTCATTTTCTGCAGTCCAACATCAACATTGGCACCCCCAAAAAGTGGGCGAAATGCATGATCAGGCCGAAACAGTAGCGCTTTGCTTTGGAAAACTGATATCTTTGGTCGATGTATATTACCATCTACATCTTCATACTTTCACCTTTCTTACTTTGTTCATGTAATTTTCTCACGTTTGAATCATGTCGTTGTCATCACTGTGCTTTGCTCGTTTCATTGTATCTGGTATCATTCTTTGTCAATATCATTTGAGTATCTACTCATTGTGAATTTTATTATCTTTGTAAATATATATATGTTATTTAGACGTCACTACTGACTGTTACTAGAAGGACAAATTTTTCATTGTAGTGAGTCGTAATGTATAAATAACATGGCTCTTGTCCTTTCTTAATTTGTTTACAAAATTAAATGGTTGCAAACACTTTTCTCATGTTGACGTGTTATTTAAAAATTCAACCAAATATGTTTGGTTCTCGCCTACCAATCAACTCTATGATAATTAATGGTTTTGTGTATTTGTTGAATCTTGCAAGTGCGTTAAGTTTCTTATGTATGCTTACGTTTGTTTATTTTTGATAAGTTGTTATTAGACATTCATGCACAATTGAGCAAAATGGTAGATAACTATTTTTATAATCGCTCCATTTAATAAACACAGAATGTTGAATTTTTTTGGGTTTACAACTGTACGATGACATTGGATTGAGGAAAACAGATCGATTTATTGTATTATCACATAACACATTTAATGATTTATTGGAATACACATGAATTAATTTCGAAATTAAGTGTCAACGACTCGTTCCTTGAGAAACGGACCATATGTCACGGGTAAATGTTATGTTGGGGTGCCAACATTATATTGACCCTTTCCATACTGATCGAGCTCAACACTTCTGAGTTCTAGAAATTAGCAAAATGGTTTACATTCCTACTGCCTCCGTTCTTCCTGCATTTCATCCCACAACACATTATGAACTCACTACAAAATTCAGTATCATGAGACATTGATTGCGCATGGTGACTCACGTGACTCTGCTATGTCACTAAAACGTGTTAGTCCAATCCCATAAGTTCAAATTACTAGCATAACGAAAGTTAATTTGTTAATACATATTGTTACCAGTATGTACTACAATTAACAAGCTTGGCAGTACCCAAGTGCAGTAACATATATATCATAGTCACAACATTCTAAACAACAACCGGCATAGGCATATACCAAATTTAAACACGTGCAAACCATTTTTAATATCCTAGTAACAGTAACCAATCACATTCTCAACACCTCATGTAATTGCAAATGATACGCGTCTTTGCCATATCAGAACATGCACACGCATTGTTCTTGGTAATTGTTAATCTTACACGTAACGACTTAATTACCATACCTCCCATTACATCGTTACTATCTCATAATGGGGTTGTCTTCAAAAAGAAATCATCACGCTCTTGTAGTTATGACCATACTACAATAACGAGACCAATAAAAACTCTATAAATTAAACTAACCGTGTTATCTAGTATCGAAATTAAGTTGGATTACAAGTTCATTTCTCCACGAACGTTCTCCTTTATCGAACTGATGACGAACTAAATGATTTCATTGTCTCCACATTAGGCATTTAACCAAATTGTTTTGTTTCACATATCAAATTGCTTTACTAACCTTGTTCGTTCTCCATCTATTGTGGACCTCTCGTATTGGTTCACGTCTCGAACTCGATTGCTTGGTCTTCGTTCTTCTATGTTTTTCCTGATTGTGAGATTGCTTTTGAGGATGGAGTTTGCTAATTATGATCATTTTCTTTTTTTTTTAAAAAACCTATAATCATGATCTTGGATATGTTAGATTTTGTGAACAAAAGAATCCTTTTTGGCTTTCACGTGTTAGAGTTTTACAAGTGGCGTTGTGTCTTTTTTTTTTTTTTAATTCCAAACCGTATTATTAATACTCCATCCGTCCCATTTTAATAGGCTTGTTTTCCATTTTCATCCGTCCCAAAATATAAGCTACTTTCCTTATTGGTATAAATTTAATTTCTTCATTTCCTAATCTACCCCTATTTATTATGCATAGTTATTAATAAAAGTAAGTAGTCATATTTAATATAGAGGTATATTGAGAAATATACAAGTAAAATTTACCTTTCCAATAAATATTAATTTCAAATTCTTAATCCGTGTGAAAGTCAAACCATGCCTATCAAAATGGGACGGATGGAGTATTATATCCCTTATTTATTATTTTTTTTTTTGAAAACCTTATTTATTGTTTGAGATATGGACAACCTAGATTGTCTAAGAGCAACTCCAATAGCCTCTTTATATTTAAAGAGTATCTTTTAAGAAATAAAGAGTATTTATTAATTTAGAGAGTGGGTTTTTTTATATGTTCCAACACACTCTTTATATTTGTGTAGAGTAAAAGTATTGAATTTTGAATTGATCTCGAAATTTGTAAAAAGTCGATAAATAAATATATCTAGAGGTGTGAATCGTTAAATGAATAAATATAAAACCAAATAAAGAATATATCTAGAGGTGTGAATCGTTAAATGGGTAAATCTAGCAAAATAAAGAGTGAGTTTGACTCTCCAAATTTGAAGAGTCAAACCCACTCTCTAAACTAAAAAGCTAATTTAAAGAAATTTGGAGTATGATTTTAAGGCCATAATCTTTAAATTAAAGAAGTATTTTAAGTTTAAAGAGTGTGTTGGAGATCTTTCTAAGTCTTGTTACAGTGGTATAAAATCAATCAAATGCACGCAATTAGTATAACCAATACATATTTTCAACCACACACACCTCCCAATACAATATTAACCACACATTTTTACACGGAATACCGCGCGGATAAAATTTACACCCAATCAAACAAGCCCTAAATTTGAAAAAATTATGACCATTTTTCATTTAATATTTGAGGGCCCACTGCCACTTGAAATCGATAAACACACTTCTCCAGCCTGTTTCCCACACACACTCGCCTCTCTCCTCTCTCTCTCTCTCTCTCACATCTTATCTTTTGTGGAGCTTTTCTTTTTCATTTTTTTTTAATTTTTTTTCTTTATGAAGCTTTTTTTTCTCCGTATATTTTGTGTAAATATATGAGAGTTTTTTTTATTATTTTTCAAAATAAATATCTATAAAAGAATCATTTGCTCACTTTCATGCATAAATATATTAAATCTAACACTAACGCAAATTAATGGGAAAAAAAGATTCAAGCATAATTTTCCATTTCATCTACCGAGAAATAATCAAACATACAAATGATACCAAGACAAAAGATTTAAGCATAAAATGTATATATTGTCGCAATCACTGTAGCTAAAAAAATATCTTGGCACTAATCCATTCCATGTGTGCCAAGCCGATCTTTGTGTGCAAAATAAGATCGATTTCTTATAAGTTATTTTAGCTCACTTAGTACTACAGTATTTTACTATCCATAGAATAAATAAAATGAAAATTTATGCTTAAATTTTTTTTTATCATCACTAATGATCAAATACCGATATACAGGTCGACGATTGACACGTGCCCCAACGTATCACGTGTTAATCATCGATTAATATGCTGATAACTTAAATTATCAATATACTGACATTTGATCTTTTGTGTTTATAACATTAGTATGTGCTAGCCTTAGTTTTAATTTATGTTTGAAAGTGAGCAATACCCCTTTTTTTTGTTTTTTGAATTTATGTTTGAAAGTAAGCAATACATTTTTGTATCAGTAGTATGTGCTAGTCTTATGTAATTTATATTTGAAAGTCAGCAAATTAAATTTTTATAAATATTTATATTAAAATATGAAAAATAGCAATATGATACTTAAATCGAAGTTCCAATGTAATTACACAAAATAGACTAAAAAATAATTTTTTTTTAATTTTGGCGCAAATAGTCCAAAAAGCTAGCCATGTTGCAAATTTAGCCCAAAATAATAAAATATAGTGCAAATGGTCCAAAAAAATTTTTTGTGTCTAAATGGTCCATTTGGATGGAATTCGTCCAAAAAACTGTGAGTCAAAGTCAACTATTGAAAAAATAGGTGCGCATTTGGTCCATTTGACTTGATAAATTGCACAAAAGATCCTAATCTTTAGATATTATTATAATTAAGTTCCAAAGTTTGAAAAATATATACTTTAGTCCCAAATTAAGTTAAATTGTACATTTTATTGAATTAATTTGACAGTGATTAAATAGTTTTTATTAAAAATTTTCAACACATTAGCATTTGTTCATATGAATATAATATTACATCATTCGAAAATTTTCTTTAACATTAGAACGCATACATTTTGATTTTAAACAATAGTTAATAATAAAGGCAATTGTTGTACCTAAATAAAATTTTAGTACAAATATAATCACTATAAAAATATCCTAAATACAAAAAGTTAATCAAAAAATAAAAAATAAAAATCAACCCCACCCCACTCCACCCCACCCCAAAAACACCACCGTCACCAATTGCTGGTGGTTTCGAACCATCAGCAACCACCACCGCCACCACCACTAGCGTGGCGGCGGTGTTTTTGGGGTGGGGTGGGGTGGATTTTTTTAATAATTTTTTGATTAATTTTTTTGTATTCAGTATATTATTTTGCAGTGATTATAATCGTACTAAAATCTTATTTAGGTACAACAATTACCTTTATTATTGACTGTTGCTTAAAATTAAAATGTGTTAGCCTCTAATGTTAAAGAAAATTTTCAAAAGACCATCAGCAGCAGTGGTGGTTTTTATCGCCGATTTTTTAATTTTTAATTTTTTTGATTTTATCTTTCGTGATTAATTCTCTGTATTCGGTATATTTTTTACAGTAATACATTCCAATAAAATTTTACGTAAGTCCAATAATTATATTTATTATTAACTATTAGTTAAAATCAAAATGTGTGCGTCTCTAATGTTAAAGAAAATTTTCAAAAGTTGTAATATTATATTAATACGAACGAATGCTAATGTGTTGAAAATTTTTTGTAAAAACTATTTAATCGGTATCAGATTATTTAATAAAATAAAATGTAAAATTCTACAATTTAATTAAATTTGGGACTAAAGTATATATTTTTCAAATATTAGGACTCGATTGTAATAATATCTAAATATTAGAACCTTTTGTGTAACTTATCAAGTCAAATGGACCAAACGCGCAGCTATTTTTTCAATAGTTGACTTTGACTAACGATTTTTTGGACGGATTTTATCCAAATAGACCATTTGTGCGCCAAAGTTTTTTTTGGATCATTTGCACTATCTTTTATTATTTTGGATTAAATCTACAATATAACTAATTTTCTTGGACCATTTGCGCCAAAATCCTTTTTTGTTTTTGTTTTTGTTTTTCTACTTTATGAAAGCAACAAAGAATTGTAAAAGTAACAAAATGAGATCAAAAGAAATTTAACAAATTATAGACACGATGGGGGTGGTGTGTGTCATTATAATGGGTGCAATGGGGCAATGATTACAATTTTTTCAACCCTATTCGATAGGGTTATGTTAACCCCGTTAGAGCATCTACAATGGATATATTAAATCATACTACCTCCGTTCCATAATTATAATTCACTATTTTTTTTAGGTCGTCCCAAAATATAGGCCACAATCCTTTTAAAGATATAGTTAAAATATTCATTGTCTTATATATACTCCTATTTAATGTACATAGTTATCACCATAATAACTTAATTGAAATAAAACATCTAATAAATGAAAGGGTATAATAGGAAAATAAGTTTAAGTTTTACTTTTCCAACACTATTAATTACAGTTTTCTTAATCTTTGTGAAATTAGAAGTGGACTATATTTATAGGACGGAGGTAGTATATTAGAGTATCTTTAATAGTCTCTCTATTTTTAAAAAGTATATTCCATTAAATAGAGAGCATCTTTAAGTTTAAATGATGAAAAATTTTAAATGATCCAACAATCTTTCTATTTTAACTCTTTATTTTACTTTTTAAAAAAACTATTCTTTTGTCTCAATTTTAGTTAATAATAATATTTTTTAAATATTAATGGCCAATAGAATTAATTATAGAATGTGTTGTTTAAGAAGTATGACCTTGAAAATTGTAGTTATTAAATTATGGGAAATGAGTTTGTCTCTCCAAATTTGGAGAGTCAAACCCACTCTTTAAACTAAATTGTTAACAAATTTTTTTTCTTCCTATTTTTTTAATTTATTTTTCCTTTTCTGTCTATTTTTAATTTTGTATGCCATTAAATCGAGTTAACAAATTTTTAAAATTTGTGAGGGTAATGTTGATTGCATGAAGCCAAAATGTAAAATCATTACTCTATGGAATTCATTGAATCAATTGTGAATGAAGATTGCTTGATTGATTTCACCTTTATTTTACTATTAATATTCTTTGAATTGTATCGTTTATTTTTTAAGTGAACTAATTTCTAATTCAAGTATTTTTGTTTAAATGAAATAAAATAAATTATAATCCGAATCAAAATTCTAATTCAAGTATTTTTATTTAAATGAAATAAAAAAAATTATAATCCGAATCAAAAGAACTCAATAGATTGTTCCATAAATTGTTGGAACCATTTTTTCTCTTTTTATGCTTGATGTTGGTTCTTTGCATTATTTCTTTTCTTTTTTTTTTTTTTGGACATTCTATCGTTTTTTATTTATACCAATACTATTAGCTACACAATATTGAAGTCCAAAAGATAATATTATTGATTTTTCGCTTATTTTAATTCTACTCCTCCTTCTGAATTATTTCGTGAATACATATGAAAAAATGGATAAATAAGTTGACTCCCTAAATTTTATTTTTGTCCCGTATTATTCTATTATATTTATTTTAGTTGAATCAATTGTTTGCTCTTAACAGCAACATTGTTTTTCTTCCTGGTTAAAAATAGTGAATAATTTTGTTTCTTCAGCCTTAATAATTTTTTCATTATATTATTTTTTTGATTAAAATTAATTTGTGATTATATATAATATATTGAAATATTAATATGGATAGTTCATCTAGATTGTTTTTCATAAATTGTTGAAATAATTGATTGCTCCATGTAATAAAAATTTTTTCATTGTATTTTTTGGATTTTGTTTTTCCTTTTTAGCTTTTTTCTGTCTTTACGCAAGTTTTTTTCCTCCTTTGTTTTTAATGTTTCTTTTTTTTTTGTTGCTATGATTTTCACACCATTGAATTGAGTCCAATTATATATATTTTTATTTGTGAGCATGAATTTCTGGATTGAATTTAATTCTTTGCATTATTGATATTTTTTGCGATTGTTTTGCTTATTTTTTTTACATCAATGCTATTAGTTACACAATATTGAAGTAGAAGATAAAAGATCATGTATTTTTTTCCTTTTCTTAATTTAATTCATCTTAATTAGTTATTTAGAAAATATTTATGAATAAAAGGAAATAAGATGTCTAAAATGAAATGAATTCTTCTCATTAGCAAATTCATATGACAAAAAAAAAAAGGATCGTCTTAACAATCTGCCCAATTCAGCATCCCGTATCCATCCTACTTCAAACCAATTTCATCATTTTTGATTGAGTTTGGCCTCTGATTCAACATCACATCTTTATCACGCAGAGAATAGCAACAAGACGAGTGCATAGATCTTTTATCCCTCGAAAGACCAGAATGTCCTCTACCATTCAATTCCAGACGCCACATCAGTCATGCATATGCCAATTGAATTAGACTCGAGGTTGATTTAGTTCTCTATATTTAGTCTATTCTTTTTCTCAATTCATCCTACTAATTTATTGAATAGTTTTTGTTCTTCTTCTCCATGATGTTCAATGTATAAACTGCGTTCTGAACTAATTGGCAAAATTTTTTATTTCTTGAATTTGAGTGGATGACTTTTGCTTATGCTCTTTGTTTTTCCCTTCTGCGAAACCATCTAGCAAGTTGCCTAATCTCTATAGTCAATATGAATTATTCTTGGTCGAATTCTTTATGAATTCCACGAAGTCGCCTTCTTATGATGGAAAATGGGTTGGTAGTTCAATATCTGGTTTTTTTGTCTTTGTGAGAGTTAATACTGGCTGAGTAAATTGAATGATTGAGTGCAATCGAACACGAGTTGATTTGAACAGGATGTGCATCAAAATTCATTGAATAAATATGAGTTGGATTGAACACCAGTTGTTCGATTTGTAGATGTTTATCAAGTTGATACAAACAGGTTCTTCTTTCTCTTCTCTGCTGTACGAAACCAAAAAGAGTCTTCTTAGTTGACAAAGCAAGTTCTTTATTTCATTCATTCCAAGAGTTCTATTTAGATACAATCTTTCCAAGGGTTCTTTCTTTCTTTTTTTTCCCCAATAGGATCTGGGAGATCATGAGGTCGAATAATGACAAAATTCTAATGGAATATTAAGACTGAGGAAGCCTGGCCATAATCTTTTCTTTGGGATTGAGAGTCTCGGTATTTTGCTGAAATATTCACTACATTTATGAATAAATTTGCATAATTATGATTTTTTTCCTCTAAGCACATTTTTTTATTATTGAATATTATTGGCACCTGCCGTTGCCTTCATCTTTAACCGTAGTTAGATTTTTCTGGCCCTTAATATTTTTTAAACTTCATAGTATCGTGATATATAAACATACCATGCTAATCCATCCTTAGTAAATAGTACTATTGGACGTGCTTTTTATTTCACAATTCTTATGAGCAAGTTTCTACTTGACAAATTAATAGCGTTCATCTTGCAAAGCTTCAAATTTAATATCACAATAAAATAACAAGAAAGGAAATATCATTAAAGTACTTCAAAGACATGCTCAAACATATAGGCCAGGATAGTGGTTCTACATATCGAATTATCCTTCATTGCCCTGTTTGATTTAATCGCCATATTTTTTTCTACTTAGTTTCCATTGTAGAATCAATTGTAGAATTTTGATTTTGTTCATTCATTTAGTTGCACTGTTATTATTTTATTTTTTCCAAATTAATGAAATCATTATTTACAATAATAAATAATATTGACTACATAGCTAATTTACATGCATCATTACACTATTAAAGAAAAAAACATGACATGCTATACAATAGATAAAGCCAATTGGGTAATTTCAAACCCTTTCCCTTATCATTGATTTTTAAACTTTATCAATTAACCTTCTTTATTTATTAATGACGTTGTAGACATTGCGTTTAATGTATTCCCCTATATTTTACTATTTCACATTTGATTTAATCTACCAGTATAAAACAATATATGTGAAAAATAATTTTTTTTATGTTTCATCATTTAATCCATATGTGTCTCAATATTATCGGAAATTGAAAATAAAAAGAAAAAGAAAAAAGATTAAGAGTTTCCGTTTTCAACTATCTATTACAACATATTTATCAATCTACTTATCAATGTTATTGGGAAATCAACCCGAATATGATTTCACGTTTATCCCAAGATCTTGCATTCAAGTTGAGAAATACCAAAAGAATAGAAATAATATGCAAGGAAATAACAACACAAGATTTGCATGGAAAACTCCAAAACAGGAGAAAAACTATTAGCGGACTGCCAAAAGCTTTCCACTATATGACAAATTTTTATAATCATATAGACTTTTCACTCACTCAACCCCAATCCCAAGTATTACAAGAAAAATAATCCGAACTTTATCACACCTAATTTTTTGCTCTTTGTATAAACCACAAAGAGTTATAAGAAAACTCTCAAGATGCTAACTCACAATTTTTTCTCTAGATTTGGTCACCCCCAAGTACTACAGAGAAAAATACATCAAATCTTACCCAGTTTTCAGACTCGGCCCGACCCGGCCGATTGGACCGGGAAACCTGCGACCCGGCCAAAAAACCCGGCCAGGTGACCTCTAAAACCCGCATTGGTCAAATTCGGCCAAAAACCCGAGTTGACTTGAAAAACCCAATCGACCCATGTGATCTGGACCGGGTTTGATCCGGTTTTTTGTACTATTTTTCTTGAAAATAGTCTAAAACTTTTGATAGTCGCGGCCAAGTCGTGGAAAAAGTCGAAAAATTCAGAGCTCACTATCGCGTCTTGATTAGGATCTGTCAGGATTTTAAAGCGGATGTCGTTCGACCGAAAATCTGTCGATGGTTCATGCGTAAGCGCGTCGATGGTGTGAGATCATTTCTGGTACAAAATATGTCATGTGGGCCCCCAAGTGGCAGACACATCACCGCTGGAACATGTTTAATGTTCCAGCGCGCAACTGGTGCCTGCACAGGGCCGTTGACTTATTCGTGCAGCGCGCGTTAAACAGATGAGATTTGGTGTACATCACTGGTTGGACTATGGTTGGGTCATGTCGTCGAGACCCGTTAAAAATCTCACCTTCAAGCCTGGGTCGAGTTAAGATTTCTCATTTACTGAAAGCTCATAGATCTTCACATTGAAGTCTTGAAGGTCAGTTTAGTTATCATAAATATTTCAACCAACACTCAATTCAATTTTTTTCCCTTCAATTAACTGTTAATTTACTCCATTTAAATCTTGGCAGAATGATGAATACAAGATGGCAAACGTTGTTATACATTCTTGTTTCTTTGCTGACTGTGATAAGAACACATGGAGTTTCGGTTGACATCACTTATGTTCCGAGTGCCGTGGCAAAAGGAGGAGGTAAATATGATTATACGAATATTGATTTTATTTTAAAGAAAAAGAAAATAGTTGAGCAATATTTTTCTGTGGGTGGTTGTAGTGTGCTTAGATGGGAGTCCACCGGCTTACTATTTTTCAAAAGGATTTGGGGCAGGAATTAAGAATTGGTTGGTACATATTCAGGTTAGAAAATTTTCTAATTCTTGTGCTCGTAGCAAATAAAAATGATCCACTTATACATAAGGGCACACATTAACTGAATAATGTCGACCCGTATGTATAAATGGATAGTTCTAATTGATACATATAAATAGAAATAAGTACTCCGAAAAAGTTTTCCGCATTCCCGCATAATTGAATTACATGTCTTAATCTTAACACAATGTCTAGGGAGGAGCATGGTGTAACAATGTGACAACTTGCCTTGTTCGTGCAGACACTTATTTAGGTTCGTCGAAGAAAATGCTAAAGCAGGTTCCATTTTCTGGGATTTTGAGCAATCAACGAAAATTTAACCCTGGTAAACATTGCACTTTTGATTGATTTTGAGATTTTGTAGTTTTGCAATTGGATTGTTTTTTATTTTGTAAGTTACTTAGGTCTTGATTTGAATTTTCAGATTTCTACAATTGGAATAGGATCATGGTTGCATATTGTGATGGAGCATCATTTACCGGTGATATAGAAGCAGTTGATCCCGTAAGTGAAGTCAAAAATTGATTTCGAGATTGTGCATTTGCAAACTGTATAAACTCGTCTGTAATGCTTGATATGCGGATAACAATTTTACATCGTAGTAGATTTGTAGAAGTCAATTAGATAGATATATATAGTGAATTTATTTGTTCATATACTTATCTAAACTTCGGGTTTTTGGGTAGACCAATAAACTTTACTTCAGAGGAGCAAAGGTATTTGTTGCCGTTATCGAGGACTTGTTAGACAAAGGAATGAAGAATGCTAAAAGGGTACCTTTTCCCTTGTATTTATTCCCTCAAAACTTTGATTATAATCTTATTCATTGTTATTGTTAACTTGAGCGGTTCTATCAGGCCCTTCTATCTGGATGTTCGGCCGGTGGATTAACATCAATTTTGCATTGCGATAAATTCAAAGCCCTCCTTCCTACACGTGCTAAAGTGAAGTGTTTTGCAGATGCTGGTTATTTTATAAACGTGTAAAATCATCTCTCATTGAGAAAATAATTTGATAAGTACAAGAATAATCTGTATTTGTCTTGTAAGAAGCCAACATGTACTTACTTCTATTGTTTGTTACAGAAAGGATGTCTCTGGAGCTCCACGTATCCAGGATTTCTATGACGATGTTGTCAAAACACACGTATGATTTTTCTCCTAATTGCATAATAATTGGTTGATTGTTCTTTTTCGAATGTTGTTATCTTACATGCCTCGAATGCAGGGGTCTGCCAAGAATTTGCCCTCGTCGTGTATTTCGAAAGGGAAACCGGGTTTGGTAAGCTCGATTTTCCGATTTGATTTTTTTTTTTTCGGGTTTCTTATCGTGACATAATTAGTCTTTACTGATATCGATAAAAAATTTCAGTGTTTTTTTCCGCAAAATATTGCACGAGATATTCGAACGCCGCTTTTCATTACAAACGCTGCCTATGATTCATGGCAGGTTAGTTCATTACTTATAGAGAGATCTTGAGAACAATACCAATGGTATGGTTTTTTGTTTACTAGGATACTGTTGTGACTATGTCAAATTCTATGGTTTTTGGCCATTTTGGCAACCTTAATTTTTTCAGATAAGGAACATTTTGGTTCCCGATGAAGCTGATCCACATGGTACTTGGCTCGATTGTAAGATTGATTTAAAGAATTGCTCCCCGAGTCAACTCCAAATTTTGCAAGGTTTATTCCTTAGTTTTTTCTTTAAATCTGTATTATCATTGGGTTTTAATTTTCAGTTTTCTATTTTCATACATGATTATTGCAGAATTTTATTTTTCTTCCATCTTTTCAACATCTTGAAGTGTCTTGAGTCAAAACACCTTCATTTTGAGTTTTCTTCACAAAATCCGTTGTTTCCCAAAATGCATTTCAGGTTTTAGGAGAGACTTTATATATGCATTATTGACTGGACTAGGTATCTTCAAACCGAGGGGATATTATATCAACTCGTGCTATACTCACTGTCAAACTGAAACGCAAGAAACATGGTATGGAAGTCACTCTCCGGTTTTACATAAAAAGGTTAGTGGATGATTTTACCCAATATTTCAGAACTATGTTTCTCTTATCTCTAGTATTATTATTGATCAAGCATTGGTTTTGGAGTTGTCTACATAAGATTTGGAGTTCCACCTTAAAAAGTCGACCTTATTACAAGGAGTGTCTAATGCCTAAAGTTATTTATTTGAAGCCTTTTTCAATTAATGTAGGATAATCTCTTAACACACCTGAGTTGGATGATATCTTGTTTGAGTACGTTAATCTTGAAATTCATACGCTCATTTTTTTAGTCGTAATTAGATCATTCGAGAGAGCTCGTTGGAGTTTAATGGACTCTAATATTATATTAAAACTTTAATATCATATTGGAAGCCTAATTTCCTGTCTTAAAGTGTCAACTTTTTTAATATAGAAGTAGTTTACTTATTATTTGTTTATTTCACGATCTTTCGATCTTTTACATTCTTTTTAGACGATTTTCTTGCTAACCATCTTGTTGTGTGCAACATTGCATTTGACATCAAAATTTCTATACGCAGACGATTGCTGAAGCAGTCGGTGATTGGTACTACGATAGAAGTCTGTTTCCATTTGAGGAGATTGATTGTCCTTACCCTTGTGACAGAACTTGTGGCAACAACAGTTACCCTTACGAGAATTCACCATTACAGATTTGTTCTCACAGTAAAAGTCATTATTTGGAGTAATTGATATAAAGAATTCACATAGCCGAAGGAAAAATCAAGAAGCAACGGAAGGAGAAGTATCCAACCTTTGCTAACGCCTCGTAATAAAGGAAAATATTATTGCACAAATTGTGGGTTGTATTCTTATTACATAAGTATGCACATAAAATATATCTCAATAGTCCCCGTGGATGAAAATATATCAATTAAGACATTGTAATTGGTCGTGTGGTTTCTTGCTTGATAACTTTAAAGATCTATGACGACTGTGATGTGCGTTGTATCTGTTATGTTATAATAATATAAGTAAATAATGACCAATTACTCTACCATGCCCAATTTGTTTATACTCATCGTGTTCTATTTCTGTTTTCTTTTTTTTTTTTTTTTGAAAGAATACTCACATCCTGGTTAATAACGCGTAGATAATGCATAATTCTCAGTAATTACTACCTAATTGTGCATTCCAGCTCCTTTTTGTGCTATATGGTGTTTTTTGGATGAAGCATCATCTACGTTGTTTTCTTACCGTTTGACGCTGGCACTAGTTGAATGATTTTCTTTCATTAATTTCTCTCTTTATTTAAATTGACCAAAAGAGAACTGTATAATTGCATCGAAAACAAATGCAGAATTTTCGCAAATTCAAACACAGGGAATAAGACTATAACCGTACTTCAATTCATCGAGAAATCTAACTAATTTAATTGCTTAGTTCAAGCAAAAGGGTAGGGCTAAGTGCATCCATCACTTTACTCCATACACCCACATTTCCCTATTTTTCCCACTCTACCCCCAAACTGCCCCCTTTTGCAGGCTTGTTTGGCCTGAACTTGGCTAACAGCCGTTAAAAAAAAAATTGCAGAAAGATGCACCTTCTTCAAGTTTGAAGCTAGCTTTTTCAAGCTTGAAGAAGTTGACCCAAAGAAAGGGTCAAACAAATGATTATTAGAAGGTACAAGAATCTTGATTATATAGGAAATGTATCTTATGATAATGACATGAATTAATTAAATAAAATTATAATTCATCAATAATTTCCTTCTAACAAACTTCAATAAATAAATAAATAAATAAATAAAAGAAACGAAAAGGAAAAAAAAAAAGGAACCTCCATCGAACAGAATCTAAGATAATTTTCATGTTGAAGATTATCTCATCATATAATTAAAATTATAACTATCATTAATAACTTAACTAAAACCATAATTATCGTTAGTTATGATAATATATATATATATATATATATATATATATATATATTCAAAAAAAAAAGAAAAGAAAAGAAAAGGAAAAAAAAGGAGAACTTCCATCGAACAGAATCTAAGACAATTTTCATGTTGAAGATTATCTCATCAAATAATTAAAATTATAAATATCATTAATAACTTAACTAAAACCATAATTATCGTTAGTTATGATAAAAATAATTATATATATATATATATATATATATTGAACAATGCCATATAGGATCACACGTAAGAGATTTGGAGTCTTAATCACTACACGTACTACATCTGAACCACAAAAAATTATCGTTAGTTAAAAACGATAAAACCACAAAAATCCAATCACTACATAAAAGAACTGTTCAAAAAAAAAAAAAAAAGAAGAAGAAGAAGAAAAAGCAAGAATCCCAGTTACATAGAAGATACTAACTATTTAACTTCCATCTAACAAAATTTAAGAATACTTTCCTCATAATAATTCCTTTTAGAGAATTATCCCCTCTCATAAATCCAAACTGAAGATAAAATTATATTTATACAAGGAACTTACATTGAGGGAGGTTTAATACCTAACCTCCAAAAGAAACATACAATCTCAACTTAAGCAATCCTATCTTTTCTGCGAGAAAGTAAAAGAATTACTGTACTAATTTTTTTTTACAAGTATATATGGAAGTTCTTTGGAAGAGCTAAGATTTCTTGCATTCACAGAGCCACAGAAGGAACAATTGCTTGGGTGTGCCAATGGTACTGCGATGGGCTTTCTTCATATGAGCAATTGAGAAATGTATTACTCGCATAGTTGCATGTAAGTTCCCACCATCGAGGCTAGTAAAGGTTTTATAGTTACTAGAATGTGCTACCACATTTTTTTTTTTTGTCATCGTGCTGCCACATTTTGAAGCAATCCAAGAGTGAGTTATCAAATTTCGAAGTAATTAGAGAGTGTGACTAGAATGTGGTACTACCGTACTAACATGTAAATGCTGGCATATAAATTCTCACCAGCGAGGAGGTAACATTTTTATAGTTATTGGGATCTGTTACCACATTTCAAAGCTATCGGAAACTCATTAATTACTATAATGTGTTATTGAAATGCAAACTTCCACCCTTAAATGGGTGTTAAAAATTCTTTAGTACTGTTACTACATTTCAGGGTAATTAGACTTACTGGGTAAGACTATTAAAAATTTTGATGTTATTGGATATTATTACCATATTTCAAAGACTGAAACTAGTGAATACCGTGCTAGGTTATCTACTTTCTGTAGGAGCACGAATCAATAGTTTACTAACAATGAACAAATCTTCCAAACTGCATGTGAAATGTTCTTGGCAGACACTCGTACAATTAATTTATTTCAAAAATTGGACATTAAACATAGCGATGGCCTAGTTAAATTTTGGGCGACAACCAATTGACTAGAAATCCGCCCGACTGAACTTAATTCATGTAAATATGATGAAAGCGCGCGCTTGATTTTAAATATGGAACTTCAAAACCATGTTTAACTTAATTCCGGGCGTTCTTCCATTAATTGAGTAATTACTCATAGCTCAAGAGGTACAATACCAGTCCAATTTATATTTATGAACTACTCCCTACATCCCAATTATTTGATCCACCTTTTCCTTTCTGTTTATGCCAGTTATATGATATTGTTTCCATATTACAAAGCTTTTTTGTTATTACTTTACAAATATGCCTTTATTTAATGATATAGTTGTAACTCTTAATTTAAAAACTAATTATTTAATAAGGGCAAATTAAAAATAAAATTCGCAAGATTTACTTTGCCAACTATATTCTTAATCCTTGTGAAAAAAATAAATTGAACCATATAACTGGAACGGAGGGAGAATACTTGATCCACCAATTTAACTTTCTCGATTAATAATTGGTTAAAACTTCCCTTCAAAGTGTCGGTGTTTGCTCGACAAAACTTTATTAATAATTGCCTTTACTGGTCACGCTCTTTTATTAATTTTCTTAATCTCTGATCAAGAAGTTCTTGTTATTTTTTTATTTTTTTAAATTTCAGAAATAACAACCAATTGATTTTATAGCATGCATCAAATTGGATTTTAGTGCTTTCAGACTTTTGGGTCATACATATGTCGACTTTTTTCATATAAATGACAAAAAATTTAGTCATTTTCCCATAATGGTTGTGTTTTTGTGTTGATAGAAACTTTCAATTGTTTATCTTGTTTGATTTCAAACAAGTTAACATGCATTAGGCACCAATGAGCATGCACCTAACTTCAAATAATTCAAATTTGGGCCAGACTAATTAAGATGTTTACTTGTCTGTTTTTACTTGTTTTATGTATAATTATATATATAAACATTTATATATATATTTTTAAACAGCTTTAATTGGTTACATATATATAAAATAGAATTGAAGAATCTCTTACATATATATAACATTGTTATGTATTGATAATTTATTTTATATGGATCCCTTAAATCGATATTATTTTTACTAGTTCTCCAAAAATTTTTATTTTACTGTTTGGACAAACATGTTCGAAGCATAGGTGTCGTAACATGATGTTGTGTGGCTGTGTGCTTTTAAGGCCTTTAACAATCAAAGTAAACGTAACAGTGAAGATACATAATTAAAGGATGCATAGGCTTAGACTCGAAGTCTGCTCTTTAAGAATAATAATTTTCACACATTCAAGAACAAAAAAGGAAAAAAGAAGAATAATTTTCACAAGTAATCGTAGAGATTGAGCGCATGTTCTTTTACAACTTTTAATAAATTTTTATATATTTTAATACATTCTCATCTAAAGTCAAACCAATTACATCCACATATTTTCTGACTCCCACTGTACTATACAAATCTCCGTCACTCAACTTCATTCTTTCTCTCTCTCCTATTGCACATTAAAATCTATAAAAAGTTACAACCTAACACCTGTTGAATCAACTCTATACTTGTGTAACAAGTCTCTACTTGATTCGAATTCACAACCCCACATAGCATCAATAGATATATATGTCCAATTTATTTGTTATCGCTGAATAAATATAATACTCCCTCCGTCCCACAAATGTAAGCTTTTTTTTTTTTTTTGGAGATGTCCCAAATATATAGTTTTGTTTCTATATTAAGAAATATTTTTTTATTCATTTACCAGAACAACTTTGTTTAATTTGCCTAGTTATTATCATTATCTTTTAATATTATTCATTAGATGGGGGTAGATTAGAAAACTAGTTAGAAAATTTACTTTTCCAATAGTTTTTCTTAATCTTTATGAAAAAATTAATAAGCCGATATAATTGGGACAGAGGGAGTAATAACTTGTTTGTGCTAAATATTAATTTATTAAAAATTACTATTATTTTGCTAATTGATCTATATAACTTGAGTTTATAAAGTCTTTTTCACTGAAATATTTTGATTACTTAATTAAGGCCAAACTTCATTTTAGATACAATTAATACTATTCATTTTAATTCACATTATTTTATGAGTTCCATAACGAAAAAAAAAACCTTCGTGCAAAATAATTTTTTTTTTTTGGACATTTGAAAGCGACATAATTCTAAAAAAAATTGCAAAGTTATGGGCTTTGAGCAACCTTGAAATAATGAGAGTTCTGTAACAAACTTCGATAGAGGTGGTCCAAAATTTTTAGAAATTTATAGGGCTCTAAGCAAAATGGATTTTGGGGATTCTATACTCTAAAATTATGGACCTTTTATATTTAAAAAATAGATTTTCTAAATTTTTTTAGAAATCCTAAAAGTCATTTAATTCGTCTATATCTCGGGCTGCGTCTAATTACTTTGATATAATAATTTTTTTTGTTTAGAAAATTAATGTTTGAGGATCATTTTCAATATAGAGCAATCGTTTATGTCAGGACCGCTGCCATTGGTTGGCTTTTAAAATTTGACACAAAAAAAAAAAAAAAAAGAAATGATAATGAAATGGATTACAGCTTGGCGTCCACCAAAGGGAATCGAAGTGAGCCCGTGCAGATACTGTTGGAGGATGTGACACGGCAACGCTTAAACAGATCGTCGCCATGCCGTGATTTTAAAATGATTTCCTTTGAAATTATTTAATTAGTTATACGCTTTCACACATTAAATCAGCAATATTATTATTGATAGTGATAGGTTGGTTGGTATGGGGAAAGGTCCAATAGTGTGGACACTCGGCATGTGATAGCCTCTATTATATATATATATTTGTTTTTTTATCTATTTTTTTGGAGTCAAATTAATTATATTTATATATCTTATAGGATTTATATTTATTATACAAATTTTCACAATTTAATTTCACTTTATTCTCTCTCTTTTTTTATATAAAAATTTATAAAAAACTAAAAAAAATCCAATCCGATCACCCCCATCATTAATGTGGTTGCGATATAGGAATAGCATTACCGTAAAAAATATTTTTATTATTATTATTTTTAATCAATCATTATATTAATTTAATTTCATATTTCTTAAATGCCTTCTTACTTCTTAATTATATATTTAAAAATTAATTTTTCCATAATCTAGATCACACACAGCCTAAATATTTGTATCATTTCAAAACACTGTCATGCATTAAATCAAAAAATAAGAAAAGATTAAAAAAATTGCAACGAAGCATTAAAATTCCAATTCAAAATTGGACTTACTAAAATAGCGAATGTTCTCCAGTAATTTCGTTTTCCCTTAGGGTGTGTTTGATTGCAAAGTCGGAAAATGGTTGGAAGGAAAACGTTTCCGGGTAAATGAATTCCGGGAAAAGGTTTTCCAGAGAAATGATAGTTGTAGGTGTTTGATTGAGTTAATTTGAAAGTTGGAAAATAATTATTATTTTCCTTATTTTTGAGTTTTTTAAACGAAATTTGATTATTTTCCTTATTTTTATGGTTAAAGTAAATTGTTCATTAAAAAAAGTGTCAAATTTTTCCCGAAAAATAAAAATCACTTCCCCCCAAAGGAAAACGTTTTCCTTCAAAATAAGAAAAAGAACGAAAATCGAAAAAAAAACTAAAAACGTTTTCCAAGAAAAAATTATAATCAAACAGCCAAGGTGAAAAAAATTGAAAAACGACTTTTCCTGGAAAAAATGGAGTGAATCAAACACATCCTTAATGTTTTGATTTTTCAGCTGTTCAGAAATCATTTTCATAGAAATCACAGGATCTATATGTATTGCTATTTATAAGGTCCATTACACTGACGAGCTGAGATGTGTTCTCCAATGGAATAACTAAAATCTAAATATATATATATATATACATATTTGTCTTCTTTGGAGAACCGAAATTATATATAAGTGCAAAAGGCTTGTATTCACATGAAATTGTCAGTTCATAAACAATAACACATGAAATTTGCCAGCAAAATGCCATTTATTTTTCTTCGCTATCAATATCACAGCTGGCTTCTAATTCCAGCGCTGGCAACAATTTTTTGCAGCCAGCAGGAGAGTGGGAGAGGACCCCCAAAAAAAGCGGGCTCTCCACCATCGAGGGCCTGTGTCTTGCTTACATTTGCTGATTCTTCCATTTTCTTGCAAGATAAAATTTCTGATTAATACCAATATCTTGAAATTATTTGTACTTGTTTGACAAATTTTTTTTTATCCTTATTCTAAAATATTATTCACGCTTGTCTCGGTGGATTTTATCATTCTTAATTTTCCCTTTATCCAATTAAAGAAATTTGGTGGAAGAACAATGTACTGTTTGATAAAAATATTTGAAAAGAGAAGTAAGCTTTTGAAAACCATAGTAGTTAAAGAATAAGAAAAATTACGAACAAACGTGAAAAATGTTAAATTTTTTGTATATAATAAATTGTGAAAAACTGAGGGGAGAAAAAATAATTGTTACGATAATTTTGTTGGACATAATTGTTATGATAATTTTGTTGGACAAACACTCTAGGCCTTGTTTGATTGAGGGTTTAGTTGTTCCGTGCGGTATTCCGTGTAAAATTGTGTGGTTAATATTAGTTTGGGAAATGTGTGTGTGGTTGAAAATGAGTATGAGGTATACGGAATTGCGTGCGGATTTGGTTAATACCAAATAGAACAAGGCCTAAATGACTTTCAGAGGTCTCCAATGGCAATGTTAAATGCCATAGTGTGGAAGTAGGGAGAGAGTAGAGAGAGATAGGAAGAAAATTATTATTTATTTAAAAGTGAATGAAAAGAAATATAGGAAAAAAAAGAAAAAGTGAAAAAAGAGAGATGTAGAAATAAATTTTAAAATAATAATAAAATAATAGTGAAAGAATTTTGAACGGACGTCTATTTTTAAACATAATACAAGAATTTATGAAAAAATAGAAAATGAGATAATTAAAATAAAAGTGATTAAAAAATTTTAAAATAAAAAACATGGCCCCTCTTTATTTTTTCTTCCCCTCTCTCTCTCTAACTTCTCTCTATTGCCGGGCATTAATTACAATGGACTGTGTCATTGGAGATGGCCTCAGTGGGCTATTGTGCTCAGAAAGATAAAATATTAAATACTCCAATCTAGCATACTCCAATTTAGAAAACATTTCTCCAATCTAACATCTAGAAACATTTGTATGAAGTAAATGTGAACACGAGATAATTACACGTTTTTCAAGTACATGCAATATCCATATCAGATTTTCCAAGTACATGCAACATCTATACTTGGAACCGTACAAGAATTTATCGCTCAGCAAAAATTCTTACAATTTTAATTTATTCGATTATTACAGTATGTAATGTAAATTGAATTTCATATATATAGTTAATTTACATTATTAAATTGTAAAAATAAAAAGAAAAAATATAAAAAATGGTATACTTCACATTTGAAAAGACGTTAGAGGCAAGTTATTTTTATAAAATACACAAATGACATATATTTCAAATTAGATGGACCAAAACACCCCCCCCCACCCTCAACCACCCCCTCAAATCTGCCATGGGAACCTCCTTTCTGATTCCACAAAAACACTTCACATCTTCATTTTCTCTCTCTCTCTATATATATATATATATATATGATGAACGATCAACAATCGTCGGAGAAGATAACTACTCGCATGAGAAGATGAACAGTGACTAATTCTATACCCTATAATATAAAATATAGAAATTTTCTAAAAATGCAGTCAAATTTTCAACAATCATCACAACATAGTATCAACTCTCTACACAATTCAAATCAAATCAAGAACAGTAGGCAGAGGGCATTAACAACATTGCATTTTGAAACATATGCTATATTTGGGTTTCGCAAAATTGAATTGATGTTAATGGGATTTCCAAAAAGTAAATTGCCAATTTTATCTTTCTCCCCCAAAAAATTATTAAATCAGAAAGTTGCTGTTTATTTAGATAATATAAAATAAAAATTCATTTATTTATCATAAATTACAATTTAGGTAATATACTACCAAAGTACTCTTCACTATTGCGAAACGTGTGGCGTGAGAAAGAAAGATAACCAAAATTTACCACGGGCATCAATTTTCGCTATCATTATTTTCGTTTGTTCCTCTTGTTTTCCTCACTTTTTATGGACATTCTACCTGATACCATCTATAACTAGACATTGAACAACAACTTTTTATTAATTTTTCCAATGAAATTGTGTCTCTCCTTTTTTTTTTTTTTACACTTTGACAATTTTTCTTGCCGTTATTTACTCATTTAAAATAATATTTCTCTCTTTATGTGTCTATCTTTTTCATACTACATGTATATTGTAGACACTATTACATTAAAAATATTTTTAGTTGACTTATTTTTATTAAATAAGGCTATGAAAAAGTAAAATTCGAAACAATATATTGAAACTCTATTCTTACACGCTCTCTCTCTCCCGACTGCAGAGCGCGTGAACGAATAAGATTTTGTATACATCACTGGTTGGACCACGGTCCTAAAGACCCGTCTTATAAATAAATCCTCTGCAACAGAAAAAAAAACATAGATCTCAGCACTCCAGCGATTGTCGGTCTGATCTTGGATTCGCTGCTCGCATAAAGAAACGCTTTTCTTCTTACAAAAGAAAAGCTGTTATTCTTGTTGACACCATTTATTTCTCTCCGTGTTTCTGTTCTTTTTCCCCATTTCTTCTTCTTCTTCATTTTTCTGGAGCTCCAAAAATCAAAACTACAAAGTGTAAACTGGGTTTTGAGTTAAGATTTCTCATTTATTGGAGGATCATCGAGCTTCACATTGAAGGTGAGTTTAATTATCATAACCATTTCAACCAACCCTCAAGTCAATTTTTTTTTTTTTAAAATTGAGTTAACAGTAAATTTAATTCATTTAAATCTTGGCAGAATGATGAATACAAGATTGCAAACGTTGTCATACATTCTTGTTTCTTTGCTGATTGTGATAAGAACACATGGATTTTGGGTTGATATCACTTATGTTCAGAGTGCCGTGGCAAAAGGAGGAGGTAAATCCGAGTGTGTGTGTGTGTTGATTTTTTGTGAAAAAAAAAAGTTAAGTAATATTTTTCTGTGGGTGGTTGTAGTTTATATATTGATTTTATGTGGAAAAAAAAAAGTTGAGTAATACTTTTCTGTGGGTGGTTGTAGTTTGTTTGGATGGGAGTCCACCGGCTTACCATTTTTCGAAAGGATTTGGGGCAGGAATTAACAATTGGTTGGTTCATATTGAGGTCAGAAAATTTTCTAATTCTTGTGCTATTAGCCAATAAAAATGATCCACTTATGTATAAAGGCACACAATTAACTCAATTAGCTGAATAATATCAACTGGTATTTATAGGTGGACAGTTCTAATTGGCATACATAAACAGAAATAAGTACTCTAAAATTGTTTTCTGCATTGCCGCATAGTTGAATTAAATGTCTTAATCTTAACTCAATGTCTAGGGAGGAGGATGGTGTAACAATGTGACAACTTGCCTTGCTCGTATAGACACTCGACTAGGTTCGTCGAAGAAAATGGTTAAGCAGGTTTCATTTACGGGGATTTTGAGCAATAAACCAAAATTTAACCCCGGTAAACATTGCTCTTTCGATTGATTTTGAGATTTTGTAGTTTTGCAATTGGATTGCTTTTTATTTTGTCATTTACCTAGGTTTTCATTTGAATTTTCAGATTTCTACAATTGGAATAAGATCAAGGTTAGATATTGTGATGGAGCATCATTTACCGGCGATATAGAAGCAGTCGATCCCGTAAGTCAAGTCAAAAATTGATTTAGAAATTGTGCGTTTGCAGATTGTGTAGACTTGTATGTAATTCTTGCTATATAGATAGCAATTTTACATCGTAGTAGATTTGTAGAAGTCGATTAGATAGATATATGTATTGAATTTATTTGTTAATATACTTATCTAAACTTCGGATTTTTGGGTAGACCAATAAACTTTACTTCAGAGGAGCAAGAGTATTTGTTGCCATTATCGAGGACTTGTTAGACAAAGGAATGAAGAATGCTCAAAATGTACGATTTTCCCTTGTATTTATTCCCTCAAAACTTTGATTATAATCTTATTCATTGCTATTGTTAACTTGAGCGGTTCTATCAGGCCGTTCTGTCTGGATGTTCGGCTGGTGGATTAACATCAATTTTGCATTGCGATAACTTCAAAGCCCTCGTTCCTGCAAGTGCTAAAGTGAAGTGTTTTGCGGATGCTGGTTATTTTATAAACGCGTAAGATCAATTCATATTGAGAAAATAATTTCATAAGTACAAGAATAATCTTTATTTGTTTTGTAAGAAACCGGCATGTACTTACTTCTGTCATTGGTTATAGAAAGGATGTCTCTGGAGGTCAACATATCCAGGATTTCTATGACGATGTTGTCAAAACACACGTATGGTTTTTTCTCCTAATTGCATAATAATTGGTTGATTGTTCGTTTTCTAATGTTGTTTTCTTAAATGGCTTGAATGCAGGGGTCGGCCAAGAATTTGCCCTCATCGTGTACTTCAAAAGGGAAACCGGGTTTGGTAAGCTCGATTTTCCTGATTTGATATTTTTCGGGTTTCTTATCATGACATATTTAGTCTTTACTGATATCGATAAAAATTTCAGTGTTTTTTCCCACAAAATATTGCACGAGATATTGAACGCCGCTTTTTCATTACAAACGCTGCCTATGATTCATGGCAGGTTAGTTCATCACTTATAGAGATCTAGAGAACAATACCAGTGTTACGGTTTTTTGTTTACTAGGATTGTGTGGTGACTATGTCAAATTCTACGGTTTTTTGGCCATTTTAACAACCTTAATTTTTTCAGATAAAGAACATTTTGGCTCCTGGAGTAGCTGATCCACATGGTACTTGGCACGAATGTAAGCTTGATATAAAGAGTTGCTCCTCAAGTCAACTCCAAATTATGCAAGGTTTATTCCTAATTTTTTTTCTTTAAATCTGTATTGTCTTTGGGTTTTAATTTTCAGTTTTCTGTTTTCATACTAGATTACTGCACAATTTGATTTTTCTTCCATCTTTTCAACATTTTGAAGTGCCTTGAATTGAAACACTTTCATTTTGAGTTTTCTTCACAAAATCCGTTGTTTCCCAAAATGCATTTTGGAAATATGAAAATAAACACCTTCAGTGTTTTGGAAAACTGAAAACTGAAAGCAGTAAAGAATGTGGTCTGATTGTAAATGTTGGTTCATATATGGTGTTATTTTCAGGTTTTAGGACGGAGTTTATAAATGCATTGGCCCCACTAGGCCCCTTAACATCGAGGGGGTATTATATCAACTCGTGCTACGCCCACTGTCAAACTGAAATGCAAGAAACATGGTTGAGAAGTGACTCTCCGGTTTTAAATAACAAGGTTGGTGGACGATTTTAGCCAATTTCACAACTATATTTCTCTTATCTCTAGTAGTTTACATATTATTTATTTATTTCACAATCTTTCGATCCTTTACATCCTCTTTAGACGATTTTCTTTCTAACCATTTTTCTGTGTGCAACATTGCATTTGACACCTGAAATTTCTACACGCAGACGATTGCTAAAGCAGTCGGTGATTGGTACTACGACAGAAGTCCGTTTCAAATGATTGATTGTCCCTACCCTTGTGACAAAACTTGTCACAACAGGATTTTTGATCCTTGAGAGAATGCATCATTGCAGATTTGTTGGCACAGTAAAAGTCATTATTTGGAATAATTGATATAAAGAATTCAGAGAGCTTCAATCAAGGAGAAGGAAAAATCAAGAAGCAACGAAGGAAAAGTATCCAACATTTGTTAACTACTCGCAATAAAGGAAAGTATTATTGCACAAATTGTGGGTTGTATTCTTATCTTATTATTACATAAGTATACACATAAACTATATCTCAATTATTTATAAGTCCCCGTGGATGAAAATATATCAACCACGACGTTGTATTTGGTCGTGTGGTTTCTTGCGTGATAACTGTAAAGATCTATGATGAAAAGTATCCAACATTTGTTAACTACTCGCAATAAAGGAGAGTATTATTGCACAAATTGTGGGTTGTATTCTTATCTTATTATTACATAAGTATACACATAAACTATATCTCAATTATTTATAAGTCCCGTGGATGAAAATATATCAACCACGACGTTGTATTTGGTCGTGTGGTTTCTTGCGTGATAACTGTAAAGATCTATGATGAATGTGCTGCGCGTTGTATCTATTATGTTGTTATGTTATAATATAATGAATAAATACTCTACTATGCCCAATTTGTTGATACTCATCACGTCCAATTCACTGACAAATTGATAAATTTGGTGATGGCAGTGATTGGATTTGCATTGAGTACTCTACTAATAGTGTTTGTGTGAACTAGACTAATGTGAGCTCGAATTCTGTTAAATACATCGAGGGCGAGCTTCAGCTGTGGATTCTAGATCTAACCTTAGCATACATAGCGAGTAATTGTTTCCACTTTTCTTCATACTTCAATTCACTGAGATTTAAGAGCATATATCTTGCATTTCCATGGTCAATTCCAATACCAAATATGAAAAAGAATCTCGATAGAGCTGAGAACTAGAATTCATTTGCTTGGGCCCAAATAGTTTTGATTTCCAAATTTGGGTCTGCTATGATTTTGAAATGATTTGATTGTGTTTGTTCAATTTGTGTGTTTTTGGTTGGAATGATAGCAATTGACAATTTTAATGTTATGATTTATGGATGCGTAAGGATAATGTTCTCTTACCAGCTAAAAATAGTGTTCTAGCACCCGCCCCCCATGCCCCCGATTGCTGTGGGACCCTCGGGCGGGGGGGGGGGTTGTTCCTTGCTGGGAGGAAATTTCCTCCCAGCGATTGGTAATAAAATACAGGTCTCTTTATATAATACTTTCGTTATTTATGTATTTAGTATTTAACTATAGTCTCCAAAAATCTTCACAAGTTTGCATTTTTTTTTTAATTGGATTACCGTGCAGCCGTGCTTTTCATCTTTATTCAGATCGTTTGATAAAGCACTTTTTTGAGAAGAAACCTTCCCTTATTTTTATTTTTGTATTTTTATTTTTAGAATGTATAGAAAAGTAATGATAGCCACGGAGAAAAGTAAAATTAAAATATATTTTTTAAGACACTGTGATTGCAAATGAACGCAAGGAAAAATGATTGACTTTCATGCTTTCTTGAACAGGCTCTTGTGCTACGTTTTGTGGGTTCTTTTTTTCTTTTTTTTTTCTCTTTTTTTCCTTAGAAAAGATACGTGATCAATATTACACGTAATAAGGAAATTAAGTAAGTAACATGCCTATAAATATTAAGGAATTATTTATATATATTATGTAAATCTCCCTAGACAAAAATACCATTTGCAGTATTCCTAGTTGAGATCCTAGCCAGCTCTGTCTTTTTTGCACGTAAACTCCCTCAAATTTGCAGTATTTACAATTAAGGACTTTATCTTTTTAAATATCTATTTTGGCTTAGAGACAAGAATGTTGTACTTCAGCCCAAATGAAGAAATAACCAAAGCCTTTTAACTTTTCCCCATTAAAGACTACTCGTAGCCGTTAGACCGCAACTCAAGTTTAGTATATTAAATTCCACATTTAGCTTCTAGCTAGTTTTGAGTTTCCTAACTTCAACAACTTTTTGTTGAAGCTGCTTTTGACCCTTTGACTTTAATTTATCGTTTGCACGAAATTGATTTTAAAGAAATTTATTTAAATATATAATGCAGTTCTTCTCTTTGAGTGAATAGAATTCATGCCTTCCCCAATTACACTCTTTTTTTTTTTTTTTTCTTTTTTTTTAATTTTTTTAAACTTTCCTCAGCGTGGACAAAAATGTTGTGAAAATGGTAGTAAAGTCAAGCTTCAAATTATAAGGGTTATTTTAAAAGAATTTAACAATCATTGCTACTTATTCTGAAAAATGTAACTTTTCTAGGATAGAAACACATCTTTATTCTAATTTCATCTCATGATCACGATAAACCATATTTGTTCTTCTACATAATGGTTTTAATCAGATCATGAGCGATTGTTCACTAATGGGTATGTTACAATTAATGTGTCAGTATTTGGATTAAAATTGAAATGGTCTCCACCACTTCAACTTTAATCCAAATATTTAAGCGTGTGTTCGTGTGTACTTATTTTTATCTAAAATTTTGCTAAAAGTGAAGTATAGTGGTGGGGACCACGAGATGTGTGGATAATAATGAATGATGATGTGAAATGTGTGGTTGATATTGATGTTTGACTTTGACTTTTAGTAGTAGGTAATTTTTAGGTGAAAATAAGTGGAAACGAACACAGGCTTAGTTCAGTCAAGTGGGCTTTAGATTAAGTCAAACTTGCTCGTTGACATGCAGCACACACTCGAAAATTGTTATAGCCTCATGGGTGTTGAGTCTTCTTCATTTGGACACACTTCGTTTGATAGACAGTTTGTTCAGAGCATAAGGGGAAAATGGAAAATAATTGAGATCAACTTCGTTGCTTTTTCGACACTGTAAAAAGTGTGTCTATGCACGAAGCACAGACAACAAGTAGATTACAACTCACTTGTCTAGGAGCGTATTTATTTAATTAATTAATTAATTTTATTTCATGATTTTTTTTTGAGTATATTTCATGATGTATTTTGTTTAACTAGTATCACGCCCGTGCGATGCACGGGAATAATTAAATTTATATACAATAAATAATTAATATAAAATTATAAATATAAATGTTGAATTACAGAATTAATATAATTTATGCATATGAGATTGCATAATTGTAAATAAGTATTAAAATCTATAATATTGTATATTATAATCAATGCAAAAAATATGGAGTAAATGTACAATTGTAAATTATAAAAATTCACGTGTATCACATAATTAAGAAATTTATCAAAACGTATAACCTTAATTCTAATTGCCTTGTATAGCATGCACAATAATGATCGTGGAGATTAATTAATTGTAAACGGAACCATGGGAATGAATATATAAAATAAAATTCTTTGATTATCAAAACGTGTCTTTCTGGTTTTTACATATCAAATTTATATTGAACACCTTTCTTCTTTCTGAAATGGACATTATGCACTCTAAATTTTATGATTTTATGCTTCTTAGTGATTAGTTGTAATTAATTTTTAATTTTAACTCTATTGTATAAGAAGTATTATAGTTAATTTTAAGTAATTTAAATTTGTAATAATACCGATAATTTTCTGTATTTACATAATTCATTTGATTTCTTTCCATTTACGTAAAGTGTATGTTAATTGTAGAAACAAAAAATTTTTATTTTTAATCTTATATACTTAGAAAAGGTAAAAAAACGTATGTATAATGCAAAATTCAATTAGTGCGCATATCACATCAACTGTATTAAAAAGGAAAAATATCAATTAATTTTTTTAATTAGAAACTATGTGTCATGTTGGCACTGCCAATAAGGCGTTCATCAAAAGTGGCACTTCAATTATAATAATTTAAGGATTAATATATTACTATTTTACTTAAAAATAAATAAATTATTCAATATAAATGCAAACTATAATTTTAACCACTCACAATTTAATTTAAAAAGGAAAAAAGTAAAAATATCCACTATTTTTTTAACAGGCTAGTTCACGTAACCAAACAAAACTATCAAAACCTATAATTTTATCACGATAAAATTAAATAAAAATAAAAAATATTTATTATTTAATATTTTGAATTAGACCTTTAAAAAATGAACGCATATATTTAAAGTCTTTCCAAAATAAATTTTTCTCATTAAATGTTTGTTTTAAATATTGGTTTATTTTCAATTATATTTTTAATTACTACTAATGAATATTGGTTTATTTTCATAACTAATTTTATAATTGTTAAAAAAATATTTAATGTGTACCGCGTTGGTATCTTTGCCTATATGACACTTTACAAACTGTAATATAAAGATTAATGATATGATAATAATATAACAATTCAAAATATAACGATAAAGATTCATAAATTACTCTTTATTTAAAAATAAATAAATTATTCAGTGCAAATTCAATTATAATTTTAGCACGCACTATTTGATTTAAGAATAATCTATTATTTATATAATCCAATGCACATTACAAATCAAAACTATCTAAAACTCTAATTTTTTTAACACGGTGAAAATAAATAAATAAAATACTTATTATTTAATATTTTCGATTAGAAGTTTGAAAAATGAAATTACATTTAAAGTTTTTCCAAAACTAATTTTTTATTATTAAATTTTATTTATCACATTTAATGAAAAATTTATGTTTCATTAAAAAATAATTATATTTAAAGAATTTTCCTATTTAAAACTACTAATTAATGTTAGTTTATTTCCAAAAATAGAATTTTCTTTTTTTTTTTAGCTACAAAATTGACTTTTATGATTTTTTTAAAAAATATTAATGAGTGTCATGTTGGCACTATTGCCAACATGATACTTCTCTTTTTATAATATAAAGATAGTATACACTGTCTTCATTTAACAAGTTATGTGCCCATTAATTTTTTCAAGCGGCCACCAACCGAATTGATGAGTGATTTATTATTACAGTATTACATATTAAAAATTTATGTTAAAAACTAAGGTGTTTGTAAAATTTACTTTTTAATTATGATGATTGAAATTTCTTAATTTATGTTGATTGAATTCCTTAATTTAGGTGAATAATTAATAATTCTATCTTTGTAGAACAAAGTACACTTAAATGAAAGATATTGACTACTTTGAAGCTTTCTCGTGAGTGGTTATAAAATTTTATTTACTCGAATTGTGTATAAATTATATAGTTAAAAATGAGCGATAATATATTAAAAAATATAAAATAATTATGTGTGTAGTTGAAAAGGGGAGGAGAGAAAATTGTCTTGAAAATTATTGTGAATCAAACAGGGCCTAAGTCTAATAAGTCTAACTATAGCATCCTGACAATAAAACAACATAGTATTCCTAGTTGAGATCCTAGCTGGCTCTTTCTTTTTTGCACGTAAACTCCCTCAAATGGAGGAATTTCAGTTGTCTCATGTCTGCACTTTGAGTCCGAGGAAGAAGACGAGTGTGCTGTGCTGGGTTGAGGTTGATTAGAATTCAGGGGTTGCTGTAACTTGTAAATTTGGGCCTTTCTTTTGCTTTGGGTCAAATTCATTAAAGTCAAACCAATAAGAAAATCTTAATAGACTAATAGTCCAATAACTATTACCAAGTTGTGTTAATAACCCAAGTACCCAACTACCCATTACCCAACCCAATTAGCAATCCATTACTCAAAATGCTACTCATGAAGATTGAAGACGTGCATAGAAATCAGAAATTGGAAGTTGATATTGGAATATTGTGATTGCGATCGCGATTGTCTTGCCCGGCTCCTCTGGTCCTCTGCTCATCGGACGTTGGCTGTTCACCCATCGCCGCCAATCCAGGACTTGATTTTGCCGCCTATTGATGATTGATGAATTATTTTCATCTTGGGTTTGGTACTTACTTTAGTCTCTACTCATTTAATTCTTTTAACTACCTTAGCAGTGTTGAAACAAAACAAATTACGATTATTTGTCGATCAATTTTTAATTTAGGCTTGAATCTATAATCTATTAGTTTAGCTTACTATTAATTTGATTATTTGTTGGTTAATTTATGAATCCCCCATTCCTTTTAACGGTGACTCACTAATATATTTCAATCCTTATGTAGTTATCTATATTAATGTTGCTTAATTTTTACAGATTATGAAATCTCATAGGATGAGATAATTTTGTAGCGTTTTAATATGAGACCTCAAACGATGCAATTATCTAAGCTTATGAATTGAAATTGTATGAAGTACTTATTATTTTGAATTGTATTGGACGATACTTTTAATATTTTGTGCTTTCTCTATATTTTGATGCGTTTAGATACATATTTATAATCTTTAACATTATTTAATTGTAAAATACAGTGACTAATGGTGAATGATCAACTTTTGTCAACGGTCAAGGTTAGTCCACAGTCAACAATAATCGGCCGCTCTAATTAGCTGGACTTAAAGGCTGGATCCATCCCTAGACGAAGGGAGTATATGGCATTGGTTCTATGTTACGAAGCTTATTTTGTATTACTTTACAAATATGCCCTTATTTAATACTATAATTGTAACTACTAATTTAAAAATTAGTTATTTAATAAGAGTAAATTATAAATACAATTCGCCAGATTTACTATTCCAATTATATTCTTGATCTTTGTGAAAGAGTAAAATGGACCATATAATTGAGACGGAAAGAGTATAATTTTTAAGAAAAGAGTTTGCACTTCATAGGTTATTTTAATGTCAACCATATTTGGAAAACAAAACTACACACTTGCTGATCAGTTACTCTGTGGTTGAAGAAAATGTTAAGTAATATAGTTGAGGTTTATCTATTAATTTAATTTTTTTAGATCAATCCGTTCGATATAGTATTAGATATTAAATAATATACATTGAACTTGATCCACCAGTTTAACTTTCAAGATTAATTGGTTAAAACTTCCTCGCAGATCAACCAAATTGTAATAGAGTTGGTGTTTGTTCGTCAAAACTTTTCCAATAATTTCCTTTACTATCTACGTTCTTTTATTAATTTTCTTAACCTGATGAAGAGATTATTTTTTTTTAATTTCGAAAATAACAACCAATTCATGTTATAGCTTGCATCAATCTGGATTAATTTAGTGCTTTAATTTCAGACTTTTGGGCCATACATATGTAGACTTTTTTTCATATAAATGACAAAAAATTTAGTCATTTTCCCATAATGTTTTTGTTTTTATGTTGAGAGAAACTTTGAAGTGTTTATATATTCTGATTGATTTCAAACATGTTAACGTGCATTATGCACCAATGTGCATGTATCTAACTTCAAATAATTCAAATTGGGCCCGACTAATTAAGATGTTTACTCGTCTGTTTTTATATATATATATATATATATTATATTTATATATTTTTAAACAACTTTAATTAATTGGTTTAGAAAGCACAAGCTCACCATAAATTAGTTACATATATATAAAACAGAATTGAAGAATCTCTTACATATATATAACATTGTTATGTATTGATAATTTATTTTATATGGATCCCTTAAATCGATATTATTTTTACTAGTTCTCCAAAAATGTTTATTTTACTGTTTGGAAAAACATGTTCGAAGCATAGGTGTCGTAACATGATGGTGTGTGGCTGTGTGCTTTAAGTCTTTAACAATCAAAGTAAATGTAAGAGACTAAGAGTGAAGATACGTAATTAAAAAATGTGTGGGTCTCAACACATGTGCACATGCATACGCTTTGATTCGAAGTCTGCTCTTTAAGAATAATAATTTTCACACATTCAAAAAAAAAAGGGATTAATAATTTTCGCAAGTTTACACGCGTGTTAATGCATGTGTAAAAATGGATTTATATGGATTTTGATGTGATATCGAAGAGAGAATGGGTAAAATTAAATGGTGGAGATTTGTGTATACAAGTAGGTCCGCACGAGATATGTAGATGTGAAATAGGAAAGAGAATGAGTGAAGTTGAAAAGAATGCATAAAAATGTGTAAAAATTTATTAAAACACATACACAAACACGCACTTAAAAGCATGATTGGCAACAAATTTTTTCAAAATTTTCCAATTTTTTCAATTTTTTTCTCTCTCCTAAATCAATCACATCCACATATCTCATCACATCCACAAATCTCAACCACTCAACTCCACTCATTCTCTCTCCTCTTTTATATTAAAAACCTTTAAAAACCATTATAATCTATTCCCTATCACCCTTAATTAATGTGGAGGTTGCATCAACTCGTCTACTAGTGTAACAAGTCTCTAATTGATTTGAATTCACAATCCCACATAGCATCACTAGATATATATGTCCAATTTATTTGTCGTCGTTCAATAAATAAATATAATAATAACTTGGTCACAATAGATATTAGTTTATTAAAGAATTACTATTATTGTCCTAGTTGATGTGTATAACTTGAGTTTTTAATGTCTTTTTCACTGAAAATATTTTTATTACTTAATTATGGCCAAAATTCATTTTAGATACAATTAATACTATTTATTTTAATCTACATATTTTATGAGATCCATAATGTTAACCCCAACACCCCCGCCCCCCCCCAAAAAAAACCAAACTTTGTGCGAAATAAAAATTTCCTTGAAAGCAACATAATTCTAAGAAAAAGTTGAAAAGTTATGGGCTTGAGCAACCTTGAAATAATGAGAGTTCTATAACAAACTTTGATGGAGGTGGTCCAAGATTTTTAGAAATTTATAGGGTTCTAAGCAAAACGGAATTTGGGGATTCTATACTCTAAAATTATGGAATTTTTTTATTTAAAAAATACACTTTCTAAATTGTTTTGGAAACCCTAAACGGTCGCTTAATTCGTCTACATCTCGGGCCCCTTCTGATTACTTTGATATAATAATTTTTTTTCTTTTTAGAAAATTAATGTTTGAGGATATATATTTTCAATATAGAGTAATTGTTTAGTGTCAGGATTGCTTCTATTGGTTAGCTTTTAAAATTTGACATAGAAAAAGAAAAGAAAATGAAATGGATTACAGCTTGGCATCCATCAGAGGGAATCAAACTATCGAACTGGCCACTGCAAATACAGGTGGACGATGTGACACGGCAACGCTTTAAACAAATCGTCGCCATGCCATGATTTTTAAATTATTTCCTTGAAATTATATAATTAGTTAAAAATTATACACTTGCAGTCTCGCACACATCAAATCGGCAATAGTATTGATAGGTTGGTCGGTATGGGAAAAGATCTAGTGGTGTCGAGTGTGGATATTAGACCATTAGTGTGATTGGCATATAAGAATAGAATTACTCAAGAAAGCCTTTTTTTTTTTTTTTTTGTTTTTTACAACTATTTTTAATCAATATTTTTTAATTTTATATTTCTTAAATTCCTTATTACTTCTTAGTTATATATCTAAAAATTATTTTTTCTATAGTATATGTCAAATACACCTTGAATATTTGTATCATTTAAAACAGCATCATACATTAAATAAAAAAAGATAAAAAAAGAAGTAACACAGTATCAAAATTGCAATTCAAAAGTCGGACTTATACATTAAAAAATAGTAGGAATGTTCCAAACACCCGGGTGTGCCATGCCAGGTATTTTTCGATCACATACGACCTCCATTGAAAAAATCGGGACCAGATCTAGATCCAACACGATAAGGCGAAGGTTCAACAATTCTGAAAATTTTGCGTCGGCGCCATTTGCTCAAAGTTCAATGCACAAAACATAAAATTAAAAAATGAGATGTGTAGATGGTAAATACACCTAAATATAGAATGTATTTTGTAAATTTCCTAAATTTTTATTACTAATTAGTTAAGATTGTAAATTTTGGATCAAAGTTCAACTTGTAAACGGATTCAAGCGAATTAACAGGAAATTTATCTGTTAGTTTCGCAAAATAAATTCTTGAGAACTATTTTAAATAACTTAAATATGATAGGGGGCTCATGACGCAACCCAACGGCCCTCCCGTACCCCCAAAAGTTTTTTTCAGGCATTTAATAATTTATTTTAGTGTTTTCTATATACGGAGAAAGCCGATAAAGAAAGGAAATTAACGAGGGAAAAAAGGGAAATGACGAGGGTGATCATGGAACGAATGTTAGGTGTAACTTCCCCCCCCCCCAATATCAAGATGATTTAAAAATTAATTATTGGGGGATCAAGGGGTTGATCCATTGGTCAAAGGCCCAACGCTTTATCGGACATTTCGGGTTCGAATCTCATCCACCCCTATCCTGATGTTCTCCAGTAAAAAAACCATTTCATTTTTTATAATACTAATACTAATAACAATTATTACGGTTTTCAAGAAATTATTAGGATCCAAAATTAATGCTTGATATGGATTATTATTGTCTCATTAAGATCATGTATTTATGTCAAAATTGATTCTAATGGAATTATTAAGGAAAATTAAATTGATTAATCCAATTTTAGTGCCTGATGATATTGTCACATGTAAATGTGACAAGTTTGATCAAATTCATATTTAAAAGACAATGCATAAAGAGATCAAACTTTAATGTGAGACGTTGAAATTAACCCCTCATTCAATTCTTGTCAATGAGGAGATCAATCTCCATTTACCCCTAAATGTCTACATTTGGATATCATCATCACTATCACTAATCACTAATAATTAAAAGGGTGGAAGTGTGTAAAACACTCACATCTCAATTTCACCCTCACAATTTTTTTTTTTTTTTTTTTTTTGGTATTGCCCATTTTCCCCATGCATCTGATTTTCTCATTTAATGTGCCCTTTAATTATGTAGTAACCCGGCCTTTCATGCGCATGCACATATACAACAGAAAAATTCACATTCTCATATTCCCTACCCAAAAAATTTTAATCTTGATTAATAGTGGTTAATATTAATTGCACTTCAAATTCATCACAACGAACACCAATTCAACATATTTTCACTTCCCATTTTTCCGTTTTGTGAAATTCTGAATGGTTACTTTTTTTTTTTACTTATTTCCTAATTGTTAGTCAACATCTAATGGATTGCGCAAAACCTGTTTATTGAAAACCATCCAGCCGTTTGCTTTGTCTTTTGCTTTGTTTTTTTGTTTTTTTGTTTTTTTAAATTATTATTTCTAAATTGTTGGTGAGCATCAAACTGATTAGCCAAAAGGCCCAAAACTTATTATTTGAAAAGCGTTTCATATCTTTGTCATAGAGCAGTTTCCTTTGGATTAAGGCAATTTGATTAGAAATTAAAATGATTTATATTAATATTAATTAAATTAAATTTATTTTTTAAGTTGAAACACTGTAAATTCATAGGTATCGATCGATTTAATGTGCAACACATGTTTTAAAAGTAGTTTATTGAAAGGTGAAATTATGGCCCCGTCAAATGCCAAGAGAGAACCTGTATCTTCAAAGTTTGCATACGTTTTTAGTGCAATCATATTTTGGATAGAGAGGAATTCACAAGTTCCGATGTCTCGCCTCCCATACGTCCAGACTCCAAGACTCAGTTGGTAGATTGTAAAAATGTAGCACAGGAGACAAAAATGTTTGCACGATATATATATGGAGATTACGTGTTAGACATTACTGTATTTATTAACATATTATATTAACTGTTTTTATTTATCTCTCTTCTTTAGTTAATAGTTGATATACATATAAAATATTAGTTACTCCTTCAATCTATCGCCATCATAAAAAATATTTTCTCTTCACTTCCATTGTGATTGAGACGACAATGGTAATCCACATCATGAAGATGTTTTTAGAACGTCTCCAATGGTAGACATTGTCATACGGGACGGGAACAAATTAAAGGACTTTTGAGGGATGACGTTGTTGAATTTGGAGAAAATTTGTTAATGATCTTTTCATAGAAAGTTTAGATATTTTTTGTTAGCAAGAAACATCAATTTCAATACATATTTATAAACGATGAAATCTCACAATTGAATTCACTGCGACGGCATGTTGCAAGGAACTCAGCTTATTGTAAAGACATACAAATATACAGCAAAATAGTCATCATTAATTGGTTCATGAGTTATTTTTCTAGTAAATGACTTAAATATAAGGTATTGAGTGAGCATTTGCCTCAAGATATCTTCTGCGCACTCATGTTCGATCATGTCAAGAGGCCATGGAGACAATAGCCTCAAATCCGCGTTTGATCTAGTACCCACTTGGGTACTAAACCTACGCCATCTGGCGCCCTCACAGGGCGCCACGTCATCACACCAATTTTTTTTTTTTTAAATTTGTATTTACGTTAAGTTAGATGAATAATACATAACTGCCCTCTAATGATGGGGATCTCATCCGACCCCAATAAATTTTTTTCTCCCAATTATGAATACCATAAAGTACCCACAGTGTGTACCAGAACACAGCTGGCCTCAAATCAATTATTGCCCAAAACCCAAGGGGCATATTTGGCCAGCCAAGTCAAGCCTGATTAGACGAGTTCTTTTTTTCTTAATAAGAATTATGAAAATAAAATATTGTTAAGCATATAATGGATTTTTTTCTTTAAAAAAAAAAAGGAAAGAAAAGAGACAACTAACTCCAATCATCAATACTTGATTGATCCTGGTGCTTGTCCTTAATTTATGCACATGCTTTTGTTTATAATAGGATGAGATGTCCCACTTATGAAGGACAATAATGTGATTCTATATCTGTACATAATTGTCAAGTTCCGTTCAGACATATTTCATCCAGCTTTCTAAGTCGCGATATCACACAAGATACATCCCTTTCCTTGCAATTGGGTCCCATTGTGAAACACGAAATCAGACATTATATTGCCGCCATCAGTATATTAGCCTAAATAAAATATTGAATAAAACTATCGCCTTGTTCTTTTCAAGGTTTTACACAATTTCGTGTAATTTGCATATATTTTCAATCAAACACACATTTTTCAATACAATACCATCACATATTTTACAAAAAATGGCGTGAACTCTTCAAAAGAACAAGCCCTAAATCTCCACACACTTCATATTGCTGTCATTATTATATTAGCCTAAATAAAATATTGAATAAAGCTAAGTCTCTACCCACAAAAGTGTGTAGAGACATTCATACCCTAATAGAGGGTACGGATAAATGATCATAATGTTCCCCTAAAAGTTCGGAGGAGGGCTATACCCCTATTAGGGTGTGGATGGTATCCACGTAATTTTTGTGTGGATACTTAGCATCACTCTAAAATATTCCTCTTTTTGTGAATATCATAATTACTTACTAAGAGTATTATAAAAATGTGTCATTTTCACCGGTGAGAAACTTAAAAATGTATAGTACGTACCATAAATTTGATTATTTTATATGTGTGTGATATGCTTATTTCAAACATTCAATAACTTTATATTGATCAAACATTTCAAATCAGTTTTAAATTGAGAAAACATTTATTTAACACTTAAGTCTCACCTAAAGCCACTTCAAAGAAAAAATTTTCAAAATCGGCTAAGACGCCTTAAACTTATAAAACTTCAAGCTTGGAGTTGAGGCTTCGTTACAGTATACAAATTTAGAACACCATTTTTTCTTTCAATTAATTCATGCGATGATCAAATTACAACCGAGTTGTTACAACTTTTGTTACAAGGATAAGGGCAGTCAATTTGTTGAAATTGAGTTCGGTCGTAAAACCAGTCTCCAACTGCTTCTGCAATTGTCTGGAAGCAAAAAAAATAAAATAAAAATTGAGAGACAAAGAAGTAAAGTTAATTTTTAATTTTCCTCACCTAAGGGACAATAAGAATTAAGAAACAACCATATGCAAAAGAAATGGAAGGTAGTATTTTCCATTTGTTAACGGTTTAATTACCTTGTTATTTATGACCGGAGCATGCTTCCCAAACCATGTGTCTCCTTCAGTTTGGCAATGTGCATAGCACGAGTTTATGTAATAACCCCTTGTTGGACAGACGCCATTTCCAATCAATGCATCTATAAAATTCAATCTAAAATCTGCCACTCAATAAATTAAATACATTAGCATTTCATTTTCAACAAAATTAAAGACAAAACAAAGTTTGTATGATTAATACACACAACATAAGTTTAGGACTAACATTATTTGTACCAACACTATTACCAATAGACTTGAGCATATGTAATGGATAAATGATCATCTACCTTCATTACATAACCTTCGATTGCGCGTACGTTCTTATATGTTGCAAAAAAGTGTCGTACATTAGTTGTGTGTGCATTTTGTTAATTAATAACGTTTTTACATGTAACAATTTTGTTATTATAGTACTACCGTGCATTGTTTGGATTTGGCTTGGGGTGCAATTGAGAATATTAGTCTTGCAATTGTACCAAATTTGATTCGGATCGGCCTCGTCGGGAACCAAAATGTTGCTTACCTAAAATCATACGTCAAATGACTTATAGTGATATGAAAAAAAAAAAGGTGAAATTAATGGAAAAAAGATTATTTGAACTCTAACCTGCCATTGATCATAAGCAGGATTTGTAATGAAAAGTGGGGTCTGGATGTCTTGTGCAATGTATTGCGGGAAAAAACACTGGAAGTTTCGATTTATATCAGAGTGAGACAAGGCAAATTATGTGCCCACCAATATAAAACCTTATTTTATTAATATAAAAATGTCTCCCAATCGTCGGGCTTATAGATTTTCTTAATATCAAATTTCGTCAAAGGTCAGTCATTTTTTAAGGTAACTCTTAAAAAGAAGAAAAAAGATATGCAATGCTTCGAAATCCATCATTTTTTAATTATTATTTTTTTTAAATTTTGAAAAGCGAAACCATCAAATTTAGTAGCTAATATAGAGCTCTTACCAATCCGGGTTTTCTTTTTGAAGTACACGATGAGGGCAAATTCTTTGCTGCCCCCTACATTGAATTTAATCAAGAAAATGCAATAATTAGAAGATTTAGCAAGCATACAAACTATATATATAGAGTAAACAAGAAAAAATCCATACATGTGTAGTCACCACATTGTTGAAGAAATCCTCGATATGTGGTGCTCCAGAAATATCCTTCCTGTAACATGGGATAAAATCAATTTTTGTGGATTTTGCGTTTCAACTAAGAATTCAAGTTATAAGAAAGCTTACACATTGATAAAATAGCCCGCATCTGAAATGCACTTTACTCTTATGCCCTTGGGAAAGAAAGCTCGAAATTTATCACAGTGCAAAATTGATGTCAACCCACCGGCTGAACATCCAGAGATAATAGCCTGGACAAGAATAGTACAAGAAGTGCTTAGTAATGATTGATTTTCCAAAAATTTGAGGAATATCGAGAAATTCGTACATTTTCAGCGTTCTTCATTCCTTTCTCTAGGAGCTCCTCCATCACGGCAACAAAAATCTTTGCTCCTCTAAAGTGAAGTTTCGTGGTCTAATAATAGCACAATCAGAAGATGTGATTAAAATATATACTAAGCGAAAATTTATATATAAAATAAAAAATTAAAATATTGTGGGGGCGATCGCCACCTTATGCCCTTTGACTCCACGTTTGAGTACTAGGGTGACGTACCGGATCTACTGCTTCAATATCACCAGTGAATGATCCACCATCGCAATATCGAACCTTGATTCTATTCCAACTATAGAAAACTAGAAATTTACAATGAGAATAAGATTAAAAGTCAAAAAAATAAAATAGAAGTAAATGAATATGTTAAGTTAAAGTATATATGTATACCAGGGTTAAACTGTTGCTCATTGCTCAGAATCCCGGCAAAATAAAGCTGCTCGGCCATATCCTTTGAGGATCCGAGTTCTTGGTACTTACGTGCAATGCAACTTGGGATATCATTGCACCAGGCTCCTCCCTAAATGTATATAACTGAATATTCACTATAGAAAAATTCACTTTTAACAACTAAAAATTAAATTTTTTAATCAAATTCATCTCGTTCCCCTCTTACCGCTAAAACATCCCAAAACATATAGTTTTTACAACCAATTTTTTCGTTGTTAAAGGTGAAATTTCTTCTTATTATTTTTCCTCAACGATATCATCATCAAAGAGTGAAAGATATAGGAACAAATGCGTGGCACAATGGTAAGACATTCACGTTCCGACCGTGTGGCAGGGGTTGGATTCCCTCCTCCCCTGCCCTGGTGGGGTGTTTGTCCCCACTAAAAAAAAAAAAAAAGAGTGAAAGATATTGAATCTCAGAAATCAGAATACATATGTACTTACATATAAAGGAAACAAGAAGCCTAGTCAAACTCGCTGCGCTTAACATTAGTGACTGTGTCATCATTTTTATTTTCTACGTGTAACTATCATGACGTCTTCCTTAATTACGTCGTTTTCCAGGGTTTGAAAGTTGAAAAATATTTGACAAAGTAAAGTTTTTGTACGATAATTAAAGAAGTTGAATCCAAGAAGTTGAAAGAATTTCTTTCAATCTTGTAGTTGAGTCCATGTTGGCAAAGATTTTTCTTTATTTCCTTTTTCTGCTTCAGGAATCATGAACTAACCTCAAAGTGAACCAACCAGCTTTTTTCTCCTCCTCCAAATCCTCGGTCCAAATAGTAGGCCGGCGGAGTGCCATCCAAACACACTGTAAAAATATATATATACACGACACATATTTTATATAATTACAATTTTAATTAGTTTCCTAAGGAATAATAAAGAGGAATATAACATTTTTTTAACATTCAAGTCACATCGTTAGCGCGTGTTAGTATTTGTGTTAAAATGGATGTTTATGTGATATAGGAGAGAGAATGAGAGGAATTGAATTGTGGAGATTTATGTAGTACAGGTAAATCCCACGAGATATGTGAATATGATATAGGAAAGAGAATGAATGAGGTTGAAAAGAATGTATAAGAATGTGTAAAAACAAATACACTAACGAGGCAAACCTGCTCCCTTTTGAGAAGCGTTGTTCAGAAACGTGCGCTCCACAAGATTCCCATTAGCCTGAACCAGGGCAACCACAAAGAAGAGAATTTGCAACATGATTATGTGATAAAATAGCAAGAAACCAAGGCTCAATAAGAAAAATGAGGATAAGTTTTACTTGTGTGCTGTGGTGGGGTAGAATGGAAGATTGAGAGCAGTATTTATAGTGGAGATTGGGCACTGGATGCAAGTTCAATATAGTTCACTAAGTCTCTAAACTTTATGGAATATTCACTTTGGTCACTTAACTTTTTTGGTAGAAAAGATTTTAGCTATTTTCATTGAAGATATAGTTCAAAATAGGTTGCAAGGAATCTATGAGAGAAATCATTCTGTACTTTTCTTCCTCTTACATGAATTGTCCAAATTATGTGAAGATAATTTATATATGATGTTCAAATATTTTACCTAACACGTTTCTACCATCCCATGAATAAAATGTGAGCATTACTAAAAATTGGACATTTAGGGGCGATTTATCGTTTTTATAGTTTAGTGCCTATTAGGGGCGACATCATATTATATCGCCCCTAATGCTTTACAAAAGACGGCGCTACATGACGATGCATCATCCCTAATCGTCTGGCTCACAGTGGAGATTTAATAGTGGTCGCATTATTCCATTTGCATCTATGAAAGTGTTCTATGTCTTTTCATGCAAAACCACAAAAATATCCATTTATCAAATTTTAGTTTCAGCTAGTGAAGATACAAAATTGGAATTACTGTGTGTTTTACTTGTGGTGAGATAGGTTTTAATTAAAGTTATCCAGTGTTTATTTTTATCTTTATTTTTTGGGAACGAGTCTTATTCCTTTTCTTTTATATATTGTTGTTAGAAAATGCGTGGTCTACAATTTCAGCAATATGACGGTATTATTCCCTTAAAAATATATATATTCATGCATGCCTTGTTCTATACGGCTGATTCATTTATATGTATGGAGTATTAACAACGGAAATGATCTCACACCATCGATGGTGCCATAACTAAGACCATCGACAGATTTTCTGAAATAAACGACTCCGCTTAAATCCGACTGCATCCTAATCAAGACTACGACTTTAGCCTGCGAATTTTGAATTTTTTCCACGATCCGTGACCGCCAATTATCGATCAAAGCTGATTGACTATTTTACCAAAACAAGTTGGCAGTGGCTTGACTTCATTGTCGCAAGACTTGACCCATTCAAGTTTTAATAATATGCTTCTTGACTTCTTTTTTGAACAGATCCTTTTTGATATTTGTGGAATGGAATGGCTCCTTCAAAAGCGAAGACTCGTTATCTACAAAGTCAAGCCAATTCCCCAGTGAAGTCCACTCGGCCCACTAAGGAAAATGTGAAATTAACCTATGGATGGCATGTGATAACTCACGTGATGATCATTTATTTGTAGGACCGGTCTTGAGATTTGTAGGTCTTTAAGCGAAATCTTATAGGAAGTCCTGATAGATAAATTATTTTTTGGAAAAAATTATACCCACTAATTTAAAATAAAAATTTTTACTATATAAAAACTTTCAAAGTTACAACAATGATTATATAAATTATCAAGATATTATCGATTTAAAAAATATCAAGATATTAAAAGTCTCCAATTAAATAAGTAACAATTAGATTTTTATTTTAAAAAAACTCTACGCCCTCTATTTTGGGAGTCCCAAGCAGCTTCTTAAGATGCTTAAGGCCAGGACCGACCTTATTTATTTAAAAGTATTAATAAATAAAATGCTAGGATTATGTGAAGTATAATATGTGAATATAATTTCGATATCATCTAGTAACGGTATAGCATTGTCCTCTATTAAATTATAAAGTATGCGGATGCGATTTTCTTTAGTTTCTTTTAGACTTTAAACTCTTGTTTGGTTTCTCTTCTTATTGAAAGCATATATGTCAAAGTAGTTTTTTAACAAATGCCACTAAGGTGGAGCAAAAATTTGAAGGTCCATCCATCACCACTGTCATTGTCTTCTTCAGTTATTTTTCTCAATCTTTACAGTTAGTTTTCACCGCCAAAGAAACGGTAATAAATACTAGCATGAGAATCAAAATTTTGCGACCTTTTTGAATTTTTTCATTATAAATTCAATACTGTTAGTGAAATTAACTTAGGTTAAGACTAGTGATCATATAAATGTGTTGCTGCCTTATGTGCCTTCCGTAGTTTTAGCATACAATGTTGCTCAACGGATAAAAATTGAAGCAAAACATGTTCCAAAAGATGTCTAGAAATGAAAAAGATTAGGCCCTGGATTTGTTAACTTTATAGTTCTTTTTAAAGGGTTTCAATATATCGGGCTTATGGGTATAACAAAATTAAATGAATGAGAGTCTTTTAGTTCCGAGTCTAAGGCAACCATCTCATTTGCCTCATAGCATAAACAACTCTAGATTTTTATATCTTACACTCGTCATTTGAGATCATTAATTATTCTTGAAATCTATATAATATATAAAATAAGGTTTGATTGACCGTTATTCAATTGCAACACAGTTATTAGGACAAGATTTTAGTTAAAAGTTTATTGGACCAATTATTTTATGCCAAGTGTCATAAATTATGGACAACAATTTTGTTCACCCTAAAAAAGGGTGAACATCACCCTTTTTTTGTGGGTCGATTTGAGGGATAAAAAATTGAAAATTTTTATTTTTTTTGTTCCGTATTATTTATTCCGTCGAGAGCTTCAATATGAGTACAATTTTGATATATATTTTTTATTGATTTAAAAATTACTTATTTTTAGTGATAAGTTACTTATTTATTAGTAAAATAAGTAACTTTTAAAATAATGAAAATTATATATCAATATTATACTCATATTAAAGCTCTCGATAAATAAAATAATATGGAACAAAAAATTTAAAATTTTTATTTTTTAACTCTCAAATCGACCCACAAAAAGAGGTTGATATTCACACTCTTTTAAGAGGGTGAACAATTTGTTCTCTAAAAGAAGGGTGAAAATTAACCTCATTTTGGAGGATCAATTTGAGGGGTAAATAATTGAAATTTTTGAATTTTTTTGTTCCATATTATTCTATTTATCGAAAGTTTAACATGAGTATAGTTTTAATGTATAAATTTTACTATTTTAAAAGTTACTTATTTTTAGCAATAAATTACTTATTTACTTGTAAAATAAGTAACTTTTAAAATAACAAAAATTATATATAAAAACTACTTTTTAAAGCTCTCGATGAATAGAATAATATGAAACAAAAAAATTTTAATTTTAAATTTTTTACTGATTTATATCGATCTCCAAAATGAGGATAATAGTCATCCTCCTTTTTAGCATGGTGAATAAATTTGCTAACTAATAACAATTTATTTTTTTAAAAAAATGTATTTATTTAATCCCCAATGTGTGTACTTTCTTTAAAAAAGTACTATTTAAATCCGCATTATTAAATTATGTTTAAATAAATTGAGAATATTTGTTTAATCTTTAAATATAAGTTTCAAATTTTTTCACTAATAAATGTTTAAATTAATTTTTTATTTGTTAATAATTTATCTCTTATTGTCAACTTATGTTTATGCTTTAGAATATTTGTATAATCCAAATCAAAAATTTAATATTTTTTCCACTAATATTTTCAGTACAGCAAAGTTATACCTTTAAGTTTTAATTTAAATATTCTCAATTATATCTTGAATTTGTACTTATCAAAGAAAGGAAATATTTTTTATTATATCTTTAATTTTTATTTAGAGTAGAAAAATTTCCTGACATAAGAAGATATATCTTAAATTTTTTACTTTAAATTTTTTTATTATATCTTTAATTTATACTTTAATTATTTTTAATTATATCTTTAAACTTTTAGTGCAGAGTAGGAAAATTTCCTTGCGGCAGCAAGATTTTCTTCATTTGCTAATTTTCTACAGCCCAAAAAGAACATCAATATTTTCTAATCATTTTCTAAAAGTAGTAGAGAAATTTATTAGCAATTAGCATACATTGTATTCTACCTATAAATTAAAAATTACAAAGAATCACAATGATTTGACAAATATGTAAAGGGGACTTACTTATTAAATGAAACTATTACATAATAATTTTGATTTCTATGTTTCTTTTTGGTAGGATTAAAAAATATATAGACTTTTTTCTAGGTGAATCACATACATATTTAGGAGATCCTACCTACATGTATCAACTTCGTAACGCGATATATTGATATGATAAAAAATATATATATAAGCGTTATGAAAGACGTTGAGTTCCAAAATTTCCATTGTGTTGTATGTACGAGCAAGTGGCCGAGCTTCCACGAATGAGGGATGTCTCCGCTGTTTTAATTGATTTGATGTGTAGTATGAATGAAAAAATAGTCACTTTGTGCAAACTGTTTTAGTCTATAACATGATGTTTTTATTTACGTCAACAATATGACAGATGGATTCTATTATTAATTACGGAAGGCTACAAATGAGTCATCTAGATGAAAAGTATATCATTAGTTATTCACTAAATTTATTTTATTGGGTAATATATATTCCGATTATGTTATGTTATTTTTATTTGTTTCTACGTTGGTTATTTTTTTTATTATTCTCATTTGTGCAATTACAATTTGTTTTAGCAGTGAAGAGCTACACTACACTTTTACACAGTGTCGTGCTACTTAGATGAAAAATTATTATGAATCAATTTGAAATTAGTCTATTGTGGCTATATTATTCATTTGTTGAGTTCAAAGTTTGAATAATATTGAATTGAAATTTTTTATAGACATATTTTCAATTATTATTTTTCTATTGGCACAAAAAAAGTAAGTTTAATAATTGTATGTTATCGATTTACAAAAAAAGCACAGCTAATAGATGGTAATCGTGAGAGAGGACTTTTGTTAATGCTAATATCCTTGAATTGTATACATGTCGAGTAAAGTAATTGTTATTTCAACAGTATTTAATTGATTATATATTTTATATTTTATGGATTTTTACTTTAAAATCTTTTTATAATTTAATCTGGATAATCAAATTTTAATTAGATGAATTTTTTGTGAATTATGAGTACAAAGATAAAAATGAAAAAATTTAAATTTTCTTTTCTATAACACTATTTACATTTTATATTACATTATGGTGTTATCGATTAAACACAATTGTCATTTGTTAAAAAATTTATTTTGCATTATTTTTTACCACAGAAATCAATCTAAATAATTTTTTTTTAGATTTCATGTAAATTTATATAGCTTTACTCCCGTGCAACGCACGGGGGGTGAAAACTAGTACTATCATAATAACTTTTTCATTTAGCTTGTTATACATAATTTCTATTTAAAATTGTCATCCTATGACAAATAAGTACTCTTGTTGAAAGGCTTCCAACAAAAATAGTGAATCATATGCACGTATACGATCAAAGTTATGCAATAATTATAAATAACAAATTTTGACATAAAACAAACTAACGCAAGTGTGTTGGTATGTTTTTGGGAAATTCTACATTGACCTGCAAATTTTACCATCAAACAACCTAACGCGTCGTCCATTCTTGTTCATTAATTTAAGGTTTCACTACAAGATATAGTTAAGATCGATTTTTTTCAAAAAATTAAGAATAAAGATAAACAAATATATTTTGGGTTTGATATTCAATAATGTTGAGATATTTCTGTAAATTGATATTCAGATTAAACAAATAAATTAAAATTGTTTTATTTTATTCCATAATTTAATATATTCCATAAAATGAGTTGGCATCTAAGTTTAATCTACCGCTCTTAAATAATACCGAGCAGGAGGGATTTTATGGTTCCAGAGACCGAAGATTTCTCACCGTGGCCGTGGGCCTCTGCGCCCCTGCATTCGGGGGGGGGGGGGGGTTGTCTTGGGCCTTAATTTGGTCGAAGGAAACGTGGCCGGACCATAAAATTTTCGTACAGAGTAGTTGTCTGAATCAAAATGCACAGAAGAAAAAAGACTTGGTTACTTCTTTTTCAATAATTTCATGATGGTGCTACAGATGAAACACATTACCTGTAATGGTTGCTCAGTCCCTTAAAGTGTTGCTTTATCGGAATTAGCCAATAAAGGCACACAGTGATTTTAGTGAGGTCATGTTGACAGGTAAGTTCTTTGGTCGACATATTTGCATTGAAAATGATGGTGAATGATCTAATGCCAACATATTGGCAACTTATGTTGCCAACATGTGTGACGTGGCGCCCTGTCACCGGCCAAAATTTTTTTTTTTGAAATATTTTTTTTAATTTTTTTTTGGAATCTACGTCAAGTGAGATGTATAATACATAACTGCTCCCTGATGGTGGGGGTCTCACCCGGCCTCTATCTTTTTTTTCCTCCCGAAAATGGGGGTGTTGGCAACAGAACGGGAGTATGAAAATGATACTCCCCCAATTGACACGGATTTATTGCATATACATGATATAAATTATTTCAATATTAGATGATATATCAATGTGATTATATCATGTGGATGTGATGCGATTGCATTCAACATCAAAGTGACATATATCTTTTAATTATAATATACTATATCCATGTCGCATTACTTTAATTTTTTGTCATGGCTGCATTAGCGAATGACTGTTGAACTATAACTATAAGTAATTTTGCATTGAAGTTTGAGATCGATATTTTTATATAACATTGTGGATGTGACAGCCCTTTTATTGAAGAATGTACGTAGGTGCTTAATCATAAAGTACATGGTCACCTTTTTAACAATCGAAAAAGAAATAAGAAATAAAACTTCTATATGTCTATAAAATTTTTTTTATATTTTTGACTCTCTAGATGATCATGGTATTTAAATTGTTTTTCAGATAATTACTGCAGTTTTAAAAATAACTTTCAATAGGTACAAATCAACAACTAATGTTTACTACATCATTAAAACCACCAAGTTTTAAGCAGAAAAAGAGAGAGTTATACATATAAAAATATAACATGATTATCTATATAATAGTGATACATTAACTCAAGTAGTTATACAAAAGGGTTAACGGTTTAATTACCTTGTTATTTACGACCGGAGAATGCTTCCCAAACCATGTCTCTCCTCCAGTTTGGCAATGTGCATAGCATGAGTTTACGTAATAACCCCTCACTACTACAAATTGGTGTTTAGAAGACAACTTTAAAGGGCGGTTATCATAGTAACCGCCCTTTAAAGATTTTTTACGATTCAAACTTAATTAGGAAAGGGGAAGAATGGGGGTCGGGGGTGGGGTAATAGGCGGCGGTTGTTGTTGACCGCCGCCTATTCCAATATAAACGGCGGTCAAAACAACCGCCGTTTATTGTTTGGAAAAATGTATACACGGCGGTTTAATCACCGCCGTGTATTGATTTTTTTTTTTTTTAATATACTATATGCGGCGGTCATTGTGACCGCCATATAGTATAAGCCATTAAAGGAGCAAACAACCAGATCGAAGCTAGAAACCAGATCCAAAAATCTTCAGCGGCTGCGGACGAGAAAAATGGAGGAGAAAAGAAATTCGGCCATTCATCCACTGAGGCGGCGATTGGAGCTCGAAATTCTGGGACCATTGTGAGGTGTGCAATAAAGTATTGTACATTAGCCTTAAAATCAGTGAGTGAGTTTCAATATTTTGCTATATTATGCGATATCTAGGATTCATCTTCATGGGTTGCTTGTTTCTAATCCTAAAGTCGTAGTAAAGATTGGATGTAGATTAAATTAGGCATTTTGTTTGAGGATTTGTGTTTTTATTATTATTTTTTAAATACCTGCATTCTCACATCTTCATGGGTTGCCACTGTATTCGGGTTTTTTTTAAATTTCCGGAAATTGGGGGTTGTGCAATAATTTTTAATTTTCAACATTTTGGTTAAATGTTGCAATGTCCGTAATTAATTGGAAATGCTACAAAGTGTTGTCGTTATTTTTTTATGCCGAATTTGGATGATTTATGTATGTTTGGAACTAATATTTAGTTAATGTAATAATAGGAATTTCTTTGCTTGTGGAATTACATGGGATGTAATTTTGTTTGTAATTGCAATATAATTACTAAATTTGTATTTTGGGATTTTTACAAAATTATGGTAATTTTAGTTTGAACTCGTATTTTTCATGCTAGTGCCCTTGTTTGTTTATGGAATTGTGGAAATAAGAAGTGGTGAGCTTACACTTTGGATGTTCTTATACCGGAAGCATGGAGGTTATAATTTCGTTTGTAATTTTCGAAAGATTAGATGGTTATGATAAAATGAAAAATTTTCTTATCCTTCATTTATTTATGATGTAATTTCATTAATAACTAGCTTGTTCATTAATTAATAAGCGTCGTAATTTGCAAGGTGTAGCTTAAACTAAAAGTTGATGAACTATTATAGTATTTTTTTATCACTTTTAATTTTATTGTTTACATTTTTCGGTGTCTTCATTATTATTTTTCATTCCCTTTGTTTAATCTTCTAAAATTAAAAGCATGTAACTTGAATTTCTTTCGTACCTTTTTTTTTAGTAGAACCCTATCACAGCGTATTATTTTTTATACCTCTATCTGAGCGAGATGGAGGGCTACAAATTTACTTACCATTTTATTATATTTAAAAATACAACAATTAGTAGATATATGTTTAATCTGCAATAAAAGACATAAATAAGTCCAAATATTTTTTATTTTTCTTTTTTCTAAGGATAGTAAATTTATATTTTTCTTATATTGAGTAAAAATATATATGATTCGAGGAATCCTCACACATCACATATGTAGGGATTTAGTAACCCTTCCTATATACCCTTGTCCACTCAATTGCCGTTTCCTTGTTAGAGTATGAATTTAATTGTAAATATGAATTGAAAAGTTGATTGCGACCCTGAATTAACAGATTTATTTCTTAAATAAATTATAAATATGATTTGTTAACGTAATTGGATAATAAAAGTTTGTTGTATAACAGTTATTCAAATCTAAATGGCACGGATGGACTTATCTTTAAATTAAGAAGGTTGTAATTTCGTTGCTCATTACCTTGTTAATGAAAAATTTAATTCCTTTACATCCCTTGTTACTGGTTTTACTTGATTGCACATGTCCATATAAAATTCTCATATTAATTATATTGAAATGTCCGTATTACCTATGTGACCTTACCGCCATGCAGGGACATTACACTTCAGTGAAAGTTCATCTGCACATGCTCGTCACATTTTCGTTCGGTGAGTATCTTCTCTCGTTCCAAAAAGAATCTGTTGCTTGTATGCGCAATGCTATGTCATCATTTACCATTAAGCTTAGAAAACCCGTTTGAAGGTTGGTTTGTAAGTTGCACATTTCCAGATGTTCGGACAGTTTGTAATTTGCACTCCGACCTTTGAATTGTCCCATTGGACAGTTTGCTGTTGCTATATGAATTGAGCGCCGTGTCATCAATTGTGCTACGTTGTAATTTGCGACTTCACGGCCAGTTTCGGTTGCATCTCTCTATTATTCTCCGGGTGTGCTTCGCATACAATGCAGATGACACACTTAGGAGAATAAGGGGAGATGCTGCTGAAATTTGGGCTTGGAGTTGTAGGTTGCAACTTAGCATATGGTGACCCCCTATGCGTGCAATTCATATGCCTGCGGTGAACGGGTTAGGATCAATACCTTGTAGTACGGAGTGATAAGGGGGACTAGGATATCATCATGCATCTTAACACTGTGATGTACGTGCACAATAAAGAGGCTTACTATTTCGTTGATATATGTACTACTGTGTGATTTTTTGGTAAACCCTAACTCGTAACATTGCCTTAGTCATTTACATATATGCGTAAAAGGCCGCACTCCCCCAATCGTAATCATGGTATCCGGCGGTGACTCTTTCAAGCAAACCACACCCGCATGTGTTAGGGAATTTAAAACATTGAAGCGGCTACTAAAGCAACGGTTCATGGATCACAATGGTCTTTTCACTATATTATTTCGCATTCGCGATGTCGGTACTTGGAGGTATTTGTATGTAACAGTCATCTGCATGGGTTCAAATAATATGATGACTTACAAACTCATAGCATTCAAGCATATCACAGACGACGAGCCCGTCATGGGTGTATCAGTTCTACTTGAACGTATCTTGCGCGATTACGATATCACGCATAAAGTATTCTGTATAACTACTTGTGGGCAGTCCGCTTTTGATAATGATGTCGGTAATTTTGTGGTAGAGCATGGTTCTCTTCGTTACATGAGCACTGGGACACCATTACAAGCAATTTCTGTATTCAACGCATTGCATGATGTGGCTAGGGTTGCCCAAATCGCCAGCGCGCCATATATCGCTGCGTTGAATGAGGCTAAAAGTGGCTGCATTGATGAAACTAACCTGGCATATTTTCATGCGCAAAACTAACTAGGTATAATTTTTGAAAGGCATTCGGGTTGAAAATTCATGCGCAAAAAGGAAAAAATTTTTAGTAACGTGTGTTATTTGTTTATGTGCATATGCATGAATTAGTGTCCACGGCAGCCAAGTGGCAGTGAGTGTGGCTATTACGTGATGAAGTTCATGCTTGACATTGTGCGGTATCATAGCCGAACTGAGTCGTTGCTCGAGGTTTGTTACACCAAATTCCTGTATTTCTCATGCATTGCATTTTGTTGTAAGCGTAGCCATTGATAAACAAATAATGTGTTGTTGCAGGTTAATTTCTCGCCAATTCAGTATTCTGAAGATGAAATCAATGAGGTGAGGAATTTATTTGTGAGTTACTTGCTGGATTTGTATGCTCAGCTGTAGTCTTTTGTTGTTAACTAATTGTTTTAACTAATCGCTAATTAAAATGCGGCCATATGTAATATGGAAAGATCTGACTGTTGTTTGATGGGCGTAGTTTAGACGGTACAGGGTATGATGCAGGTTACCATGGCAATTCTCTTGTTTTTTCGTCATTGCCAAAAACTGTGTATTGCCTTCATCGTTATCTGTACTTACTGTTAAACAATATGTATTTGAATGACAATGCGTAGTTTGGCGGGGATTGGATGTTGTTGGATGTGTTGGCTTTGCATTTATTAGAGGTGTTTCTAGTTTTATCGTAGCAGTTTGTAATTTGTTGGTGCTTCCACCCGGCATGCATGGAAATGATTTTAGTTGAACGCTGCTTTGAAGGTAGGTCAAGTATTGAACGTTGGTTGGTATGGGAATATTTTATAAGAAATGTTGGCTAATTTTTGGATGGATTGCATTACGTTTCTGGTTTATCGGTGAGGAATTTATTGTGTTGCTGCAATTTATTTGAAAGGTCTATGTGGTGACAGGTGATAATACTTGGCTGGCGAATAAAATTATCGGCCAGCTACACAAATAGGAAATGGAAAAAAAAAATTAATAGTTTAGGCGGCGGTTAAGAAACCGCCGCCTAAACTGTTTTTTATAAAACCCCCTTTATGCGGGGGTCACATGGCCGCCGCATAAAGTATATAATAAAAAAAATTTATATTTTATAGTTTATGCGGCGGTCGTGTGACCGCCGCATAAAGTATAAATCGGACAAAAAAATAATATTTTATACAATAAACGGCGGTCATATTGACCGCCGTTTAATGTGCAAACATTCCATAATAAAGGGCGGTTAAAAAAACCGCCCTTTAAAGGGGTGGCTTTTAAACGACTCCCAGAAAAAAGGCTCTTTATAACCGCCCTTTAAAGCCTATTTCAACCGCCCTTTAAACTCCAATTTCTAGTAGTGCCTTGTTGGAGAGACGCCATTTCCAATCAATGCATCTATAAAATTCAATCTAAAATCTGCTACCCAATAAATTAAATACATCAGCACTTCATTTTCAAGAAAATTGAAGACAAAACAAAGCTTGTATGATTAATACAAACAACATAATTAGTTTAGGACTAATGCTATTTGTACGAACACTATTACCAACAGACTTGACCATATATTGTAAAAAATAACCTTCGATTGCTCGTACATGCTTATATATTGTAAAAAAGTATCGTACATTAGTTGTGTGTGCATTTAGTTAATTAATAACGTTTTTACATGTAACGATTTTGTTATTATAGTACTACCTTGCATTGTTTGGATTTGGCTTGGGGTGCAATTGAGAATATTAGTCTTGCAATTGTCCCAAATATGATTTGGATCGGCCTCGTCGGGAACCATAATGTTGCTTATCTAAAATCACACATCAAATGACTTATCGTGATATGAAAAAAAAGGTGAAATTAATTGAAAAATAGATTATTTGAACTCTAACCTGCCATGGATCACAAGCAGGATTTGTAATGAAAAGTGGGGTCTAGATGTCTTGCGCAATGTATTGCGGGAAAAAACACTGGATGTTTTGATTTATATCAGAGTGAGACAAGGCAAATTACGTGCCGACCAATATAAAATGCTATTTTATTAATATCAAAATGTCTCCTAACCATCGAACTTATAGATTTTCTTTATATTAAATTTTGTGGAAGGTCTTTGACATTTTAAGGCTAGCTCTTAAAAAGCAGAAAAAAGATATGCAATGCTTCTAAATCCATCATCTTTTTTATTTTTTTAAATTGTGAAAGCGAAACATCAAATTTAGTAGCTAATATATTGCCCTTACCAATACTGGTTTTCTTTTTGAAGTACAAGATGACTGCAAATTCTTTGCCAGTTATGTTCTCCTACTCACTGTGGGTAATTATGTTGGCCACAGCGGGAGAAAAAAAATTCGTGGGGGTGTACCGGCCCCCATCATGAGACAATCTTTATATTATAAAAACTGGAGTGCCACGTTGGCACTAGTGCCAACGTGGCACTCATTAATATTAAAAAATATATAACAATAAATTTTGTAGTTAAAAAAAGAGAAATTCCATTTTTGGAAATAAACCAATATTAATTGGTAGATTTAAAATAGGGAAAATTCTCTAAATATAATTATTTTTTAATGAAACATAAATTTATAATTAAATGTGATAAATAAAATTTAATAAGAAAAAAATAGTTTTCGAAAAACTTTAAATGTAATTTAATTTTTCAAATTTCTAATTAAAAACATTAAATAATAAGTATTTTATTTTCACCGCATTAAAAAATGTTATCATTTTAGATAGTTTTGATTTGTAATTTGCATTGGATTATTCAAATAGTGGATTATTCTTAAATAAAATAGGGCGTGCTAAAATTATAATTGAATTTGCATTGAATAATTTATTATTTTTGAATAAAGAGTAATTTATTAATCTTTATCTTTATCTTTTGAATTGTTATATTATCATCCCATTAATCCTTATATTATAATTTGTGAAGTGCCACATAGGCAAAGATGCAAATGTGGCATACATTAAATATTTTAAGAAAATTATAAAATTAGTTTTGGAAATAAACCAACATTAATTAGTAGTAATTAAAAATATAACTAAGAATAACCAATATCTAAAACAAACATCTAATGAGAAAAAAAATTATTTTGGAAAACTTTATATATAATTTCATTTTTTTAAAGTTATAATTCAAAATATTAAATAATAATTTTTTTATTTTTTATTTAATTTTATCGTGATAAAATTGTAGGTTTTGATAGTTTTGCTTGATTACGTGAATTGGTCTATTAAAAAATAGTGAGAATTTTTTATTTTTTTCTTTTTGAAAATCAAATAGTGAGTGGTTAAAATTATAACTAAATTTATGTAGAATAATTTATTTATTTTAAGTAAAATACTAATTTATTAATTCTTATATTATTATAATTAAAGTGTCACGTTTGGTGAACACCCTATCGGCAGAGCCAACATGACTTACTATTTCTAATTAAAAAAAATAAATGATATTTTTTTGTTTTTAATGCTTCTGAGATGATATACTCACTAACTGAATTTTGCATTGCATATTTTTGCCTTTTCTAAATATATAAAATTACAAATAAATTGTTTTTCATTCTACAATTAGCATATAGTTTATGTAAATGAAAAGAAATCAAATGAATTATATAGATGAGGAAAATTGTCGGTGTTACTACAAATTTAAGTTACATAAAATTAAGCATAATACATCTTATACAATAGAGCTAAAATTAAGTAGCAATTACGGCTAATCACTAAAAGAACGCATAAAATCATAAAATTTAGAGTGTGTAATGTCCATTTCAGAAGGAAAAAAGGTGTTCAATATAAATTTGATATGTACCAACGAGAAAGACACGTTTTGATAATCAAAGAATTTTTATATATTCATTCCCAATAGTTCATTTACAATTAATTAATCTTCACGAGCATTGCTATAGGCACGGTAATTAGAATTAAAGTTACACGTTTTGATAAACTTTTTAATTATGCGATGCGGGTGAATTTTTATAATTTACAATTGTGAATTTACTTATAATTTTGCATTGACTATAATATACAATATTATAGATTTTAATAATTTTTTATAATTATCCAATCTCCTATGCACAAATTACATAAATTATGTAGTTCAACATTCATATTTATAATTTTATATCAACTATTTATCGTGCATAAATTTAATTGTTCCCGTGCATCGCACGGGCGTGATACTAGTTATGTATTATTCATCTGACTTAACATAGATACTAAAAAAAAGTATTTAAAAAAAATTTGATGATGTGGCACCATTGACAGGTGCCATGCACGTGGCATGGGTACCTCCCCACGTGGGGGAGGTGACCACAGAGCCGGACTTTCCACGAGGCTCGAGAGGCCTCCGTCTCGGGGCCCGAAATTTAGAAATTTTTTGGGGGCCCAGAATTTCTAAGATGTTTTTATATATATTAAAGCACATAGAATTTAGTAACATAAAGCCTGGTGGTGTGGTGGATGAATAGTTGCCACGTTTCATTACCCACCCAGGTTCGAAACGCCCTCAGTGCCAACTATTGTGTATTTTTTCAAAGTGATTTTAGTGACTAACCGGGCCTGCAAGGGAATTTAATGACTAAATGGGCCAACAAGGGTATTACGTATGGTGCCCAATTTTCAGATCTCGACTCAGGCCCCCGAAACCCAAAGTACGGCACTGGGTGACCAAAACCGAATTCTTTGTTGCCATTGAATTTAATCAATAAAATGCAATAATTAGAAGATTTAGCAAGCATACAAACTATATATATAGCATAAACAAAAAAAAATCCATAACATGTGTAGTCACCACATTGTTGTAGAAATCCTTGATATGTGGTGCTCCAGAATATCCCTCCAGTAACATGGGAATAAAATCATGAATAATTGTAGATTTGGGATTTTAACTAAGAATTCAAGTTATAAGAAAGCTTACACATTGATAAAATAGCCCACATCTGAAAAGCACTTTACTCTCATCCCTTCGGGAAAGAGAGCTCGAAATTTGTCACAATGCAAAATGATGCCAACCCACCGGTTGAAGATCTAGAGATAATAGCCTGGACAAGAATAATACAAGAAGTACTTACTAATGATTGATTTTGCAAAAATTTGAGGAATATCTTTGCCATTTTGTGAAATTCTGAATGGCTACTTTTTTTTTTTCAATTATTTCCAACTTGTTAGTGAATATCTAATGGATTGCCCAAAATTAACCTATTTATTGAAAACCATTTCATAACTTTATTATATAGCCGTTCGCTTTGTCTTTTGCTCTGTGTGTGTGCGTGTTTTTTTGTCTAAATTTTTGTTGAACATCAAATAGATTGGCCAAAAGGCCCAAAACTTATTAATTGAAAAGCGTTTCATATCTTTGTCATAGAGCAGTTTCTTTTGGGTTAAAGCGTTTTGAATAGAAACTAGAATGATTTATATTAATATTAATTAAATTAAATTTATTTTTTAAGTTGAACCACTATAAATTCATAGGTATTGGTTCAACGTACAACACATGTTTTCAAAACTAGTTTATTAAAAGGTGAAATTATGGCCCCCCGTCAAATGCCAAGAGATGACCTGTATTAGTGATGGAAATGGGGCCAGTTCGGGGCGGGTCACCCTGCTCCGTGATCCGTCCCATTTAATTTTTGTATGCCTTGACCCGTCCCGTAATCCGTGAGCCTCGGGGCGGATCGGGGCAGATCGGATCGCGAAACGTGGGAGGAATACCAAACCCGCCTCATTTGGTGGCTCATTCGTAAATTTTTTCGTTCTAATTTTCAATTTTAGTATAATAATACTATTATAGTATTTGTGTTGGTAATTGGTCAATTGTGTTGGTAATAAGTTAATTATGTCAGTGAAAGTATTTAGCTTTTTTGGTTGAAGTAAAATATTAAGAAATTTTCCAAATTATAAAATGTATATCACTAAATTATATAAAAATAAAAATAAAAAAAAATTTACATGGGACGGGTTCGGGTCGGGGCAAGGCCTACCCGCCTCGCCCCGTGACCCATGACGGGGGGGAAAACGAAGCCCAAACCCATCCTGCCAAGAATCGGATCACCATTTTTTCGCCCCATTAGGAGCGGGGCCCCATCGGGTTCGAGTCATTTTTCCATCACTAACCTGTATCTTCTAAAGTTTGCAAAGGTTTTCAATGCAGTCATATTTTGGATAGAGAGGAATTCACATGCAATATCCGATGTTTCGTCACATCTCCAAACTCCAAGCTAGTTCGTCGATTGTAAAAACGTAGTTTCACCGGAAACAAAATATATATGGAGATGACATGTTAGACATTATTTACTAACTTTTTATATAATTAACCATCCTTATTTATCTCTCTTCTTTAGTTAATATATATTTGATATAGATATAAAACATTAATTACTCCTTCAATCTATTGCTATCATCAAAAATATTTTGTCTTTTCTTCCATTCTATTTGAGACGTCAATAGTAATCCACATTATTCTATTGAAGATGCTTTTAGAACATCTCCAGTGGTACACATGGTCTTATGGGACTGGAACAAAGGACTTTTGAGAAATGACGACCTTGTTGAATTTGAAGAAAATTTGTTAGTGATCTTTTCATAGCAAGTTTAGATACTTTTGTTAGCAAGAAACATCAATTTCAGTACATATTTATAAACGATGAAATCTCGCAATTGAACTCATTGCGCCGACATATTGCAAGGAAATAAGTCTATTGTAAAGACATATAATTATACAGTGAAATAGTCATCACTAATTGGTTCACGGGTTATTTTTCTAGTGAAAAGACTTATATATGAGGTATTGAGTGAGCATTTTGCCTCAAGACATCTTATAAGTACTCATGGTCGATCTTGTCAAGAGGCCACGGAGACAATATATAGCCTCAACTCAAATCAATTAGTGCCCAAGACCGAAGGGCCATATTTGGCCACCCAAGTCAAGCCTGATTAAAAAGTTATTCTTTCTTAATAAGAGTTATGAAAGTATCTCAGTTACAATCGCACATTATTTTTGGATATTCTAATCCACCACCTGGTCTATCACTTAAGTCTCGCCTAAACGCCTTAAACTCATATAACTTCAAGCTTGAAGTCCAAGCTTCATTAAAACATAAATTTTTAGAATACTGCTTTTGCTTTCAACTAATTCATGTGATGATCAAACACATCTTTTGTTACAAGGATAAGGGCAGTCAATTTCTTGAAATTGAGTTCGGCCGTAAAACCAATCTCCAACTGCTTCTGCAATTGTCTAAAAAAACACAAAAAAAAAAGAAAGAGGTAAAGATAATTTTTGTTTACACATACTCAAGTACACCTAGAGCAATGTTCTAATGCCCACGCATGGGCATGCCCACGCTCGGAAAAAAATTCGTGGGGTCCACATGGACCCCCCACCATCAGGGGACAGTTATGTATTATTCGTCTTATCTAACGTAGATACAAAAAAAGAATAAAAAAAAAATTTCCTTGGATGACATGGCTCCTATGAGGGCGCCACGTGACGCGTGGGCATGCCCACGCGTGGGCAGGTGATCATTCACCCGTACACCTACATTTACTGCAAAGTGTACCATTTCCTCGCAATACGGGTTAGAACAAGTGCTATTTTGCTGATCTTCTTGTATATACGTATCTAGTATTTTCCACTTGTGAATTAAACAAAAGCGGTAACGGTTTACCTTGTTATTTATGACCGGAGCATTCTTCCCAAACCACGTCCCTCCTTGAGTTTGGCAATGTGCATAGCGAGTTTATGTAATAACCCCTTGTTGGGAGACACCATTTCCAATCAATGCATCTATAAAATTCAATCTAAAATCTGCTGCAATAAATTAAATATATCAAAGATTTCATTTTCAAGAAAATTGAAGACTAAACAAAAACTTGTATAATTTATACAAATAACATAAGTTTAGGACTACACTACCAAAAATTGGACCTTGAAGGCAGTCTGTCATCTCTATAACCTCGTGCCTATAGAGCATTAGGAGCAATATGTTGTCATGTCGCCTCTAATGCTCTATAGACACGAGGATATAGAAATGGCCGGCCACTCCTAAATATCCAATGTCTTGTAATGCTAATACCACCAACACTATTACTCCCAACAAACTTGAGCATATAATTGATAAACGGTCATCTACTTTCATTAGATAACCTTCGATTGCGTGTGCTTATATATTGTAAAAAAATATCTTACATTAGTTGTGTATGCATTTTGTTAATTAATAACGTTTTTACATGTAACAATTTAGTTATTATAGCACTACCTTGTATTGTTTGGATTTGGCTTGGGGTGCAATTGACAATATTAGTCTTGCAATTGTCCCAAATATGATTTGGATCTGCCTCGACAGGAACCAAAATGTTGTTTACCTAAAATCATACGTCAAATGGCTTAAAGTGATATGAAAAAAAAAAAGGTGAAATTAATGAAAAAAGATTATTTGAACTCTAACCTGCCATTGATCATAAGCAGGATTTGTAATGAAGAGTGGGGTCTGGATGTCTTGCGCAATGTATTGCGGGAAAAAGCACTGAAAGTTTTGATTTATATATATCAAAGTGAGACAAGGCAAATTATGTACCCGCCAATATAAAACCTTATTTTATTAACATAAAAATGTCTCCTAACTGTCGAACTTATAGATTTTCTTACTATCAAATTTTCTAGAAGGTGTCTGACATTTTAAGGCTAGCTCTTAAAAAGAAGAAAAAAAGTATGCAATGCTTCGAAATCCATCATTTTTTTTAAACTTTTGAAAAGCGAAACCATCAAATTTAGTAGCAATGATAGTGCTCTTACCAATCCGGGTTTTCTTTTTGAAGTACACGATGAGAGCAAATTCTTTGCTGCCCCCTACATTAATGAATTTAATAAAGAAATTAAAATGCAATAATTAGAAGATTTAGCAAGCACACAAACTATATATGTAGCATAAACAAGAAAATGCATACATGTGTAGTCACGACATTGTTGTAAAAATCCTCAATACGGGGTGCTCCATAAATATCCTTCCTGTAACATCGGATAAAATCAATACTTATAGATTTTGCGTTCGAACTAAGAATTAAAGTTATAAGAAAGCTTACACATTGATAAAATAGCCCGCATCTGAAATGCACTTTACTCTTATGCCCTCAGAGAAGAGAGCTCGAAATTTATCACAATGCAAAATTGATGTTAACCCACCAGCTGAACATCCAGAAATAATAGCCTGGACAAAAATAGTACAACAAGTACTTACTAATGATTGATTTTGCAAAAATTTGAGGAATATCAGGGCCGTCGTACATTTTCGGCATTCTTCATTCCTTTCTCTAGAAGCTCCTCCATCACGGCAGCAAAAATCTTTGCTCCTCTAAAGTGCAGTTTCGTGGTCTAATAATAGCGTAATCAGAAGATGTGACTAAAATATATACTAAACGAAAATAAAAAATTTATGTATACAATAAAAAATTAAAATATCGTGGGGGTGATCGCCACCTTATGTCCTTGGACTCCACATCTGACTAGGGTTGCACTTACCGGATCTACTGCTTCAATATCACCAGTGAATGATCCTCCATCACAATATCGAACCTTGATTCTATTCCAATTATAGAAATCTAGAAATTTACAATGAGAATAAGATTAAAAGTCCAAAAAAATAAAATAGAAGTAAATGAATATGTTAAGTTAAAGTATATATGTATACCAGGGTTAAACTGTTGCTCATTGCTCAGAATCCCGGCAAAATAAAGCTGCTTGGCCATATCCTTTGAGGATCCGAGTTCTTGGTACTTACGTGCAACGCAACTTGGGATATCGTTGCACCAGCCTCCTCCCTAAACGTCACATAACAGAATATTCACTACAGAAAAATTCATTTTTAATGGCTAAAAGCACGTGTTCTTCTACGTGTTTTTACATATTTTTATATATTTTTTTCAATCCTACTAATTCTCTCTCCTATTTCACATCCACATATCTCCTGGGACCTACTTGTACTATACAAATCTCCACCTTCAACTCTATTGATTCTCTCTCCTATATTACATAAAAACACATAAAAATCTATTTTTATACATACACTAACACCCGCTTAAATTTGTCATCAAATTCTTCTCGTTAGCCGCTTGCCACTAAAAGATCCCAAAAAATATAACTTTTACAACCGATTTTTTTGTGGTTAAATGTAAAATTTCTTATTCTAATTTTTCTCAACGATATCATCATCAAAGAGTGAAAGATATTGAAGCTTTGAATACGTAGTTATATAGAGGAAACAAGAAGCCTAATCAAACTCGCTGCTTAAATTTATGGGTCAGTATATATCATCATTTTTATTTTCTACGTGTATCATGACGTCGTCCTTAATTAGCTCGTTTTCTAGGGTTTGAAAGTTGAAAAATATTTAAATAAGTAAAATTTTTGTATGATAATTAAAAAAGTTGAATTTCTTTCAATCTTCTAGTTGAGTCCATGTTGGCAATGATTTTTCTTTAATTCCTTATTCTACTTCATGAATCATGAACTAACCTCAAAGTGAACCAACCAGCTTTTTTCTCCTCCTCCAAATCCTCGGTCCAAATAGTAGACCGGCGGAGTGCCGTCCAAACACACTGTAAAAATATATACACGACACATATTTTATATAATTACAATTTTAATTAGTTTCGTAAGGAATAATACAAAGAAATATAACATTTTTTAACATTCAAGTCACATCGTTAAAATTAAGTAGTACCTGCTCCTTTTTGAGAAGCGTTGTTCAGAAACGTACGCTCCACAAGATTCCCATTAGCCCTAACTAGGGCAACCACAAAGAAGAGAATTTGCAACATGATTATGTGAGAAAATAGCAAGAAACCACGGCTCAATAACAAAAATGAGGATAAGTTTTACTTGAGTGTTGTGGTGGGATAGAATGGAAGATTGAGAGCAGTAGTTATAGTGGAGATTGGGCACTGCATGCAAGCTGATCAATATAGTTCACTAGGTCTCTAAACTTTGTGGAATATTCACTTTGGTCACTTAACTTTTTTGGTAGACACGATTTTAGTTATTTTCATTGCAGTTATATATAGTTCAAAATAGGTTGCAACGAATCTATGAGAGAACTCATTCTGTACTTTTCTTCCACTCATATGAATTGTCCAAATTTTGTGAAGTAAGATAACTATATATATGATGTTCAGATATTTTACCTAACAGGTTTCTACCGCCTCATGGATAAACATTTGCAACTATTAAATTACTCTTATGTCTTTTCATGCCAGAATAAACATTTTGAATATATCTGGGGGGCCAAAAGAAAGTTATTTATTTTTTTGGGAACGAGTCTTATTCCTGGTTTAAAATTTCAGCAATGTGAAGGTATTATTACTTTATTTATTTATCTTTTTTTTCAAAAATCATGCATGCCTTGTTCTATACGGTTGATTCATTTATATACAGAGAGTATTAACAAAGCAAAACAAGTTGGTAGTGGCTTGATGACTTCATTAGCACTGTTGAAAGACTTGATACATTCAAGTTTTAATAATATGCTTCTTGACTTCTTTTTTGAACAGATCCTCTTTGATATTTGTGGAATCGAATGGCGCCTTCAAAAATGAAGACTCGTTATCTACAAAGTCGGGCCAATTCCCCAGTCAAGTCCACTCGGCCCACTAAGCAGACGACCAATTCCCCAGTAATGATGTCCACTCATTTGACGGAAAACGTGAAATTAACCTATGGATGGCATAGTGATAACTCATGTGATGATCATTTATTATTTGTAAGTTCTTAAGCGAAATCTTGTAAGAGACCTAATAAATAAACTATTTTTTGGAAAAAATTACACACATTAGTTTAAAATAAAAATTTTTACTAATTAAATAAAAACTTTCAAAGTTACAATAATGATTATATAAACTATCATGATATTATGGATTCAAAAAATTATCAAGATGTCAAAATTATAGTCTAACTAAATTATAAGTAACAACTGGATTTTTATTTTTAAAAAAAATCTGTGCAAATAGATTTAAAATTTGGGTCCTTCTATTTTGGGGGCCTGAAGCAGCTGCTTAAGATGATTAAGGCCAGGACTGGCCTTGTTTATTTAAAAGTAATAATAAGTAAAATGCTAGGATTGTGTGAAGTATAATATGTGAATTTCTATGTCATCTATTGGCGACATAGCATTGCCCTCTATTAAATTATAAAGGTATGCAGATGCTATTTTCTTTAATTTCTTTTAGAATTTGAACTCTTGTTTAGTTTTTCTTCTTATTGAAAGCATATATTTCAAAGTGGTTTTTTAACAAATGCACCTAAGGTCGAGCAAAAATTTCAAAGTTTGTCCGTCATCATTGTCATTGACTACTCATTCAATTATTCTTCTCAATCTTTACGGTCCTTTGTCACCGCCAAGAAGCGGTAATAAATACTGGCATGAGAATCAAACTTTAGTGACGTTTCTGAATTTTTTTCATTTTAACCTGAATATTGTTAGTGAAATTAACTTAGGTAGATTAGTGATTGTTGGGAACTAGACGTTGCTAATTCCGCCCAAGATCGATGGGACGAATAAATGTGGCTGAGAAAAATAATGGACGCTAAAATAAGCACAAAATAAGACACCAAGATTTAATGTGGTTCGGCCAAACTGCCTACGTCCACGGACCCACACCAATATATTTCACTATCACAAAAGGAGGAGTACAAAAATACCACACTGTATTTTCTCTGCCTACACAAAGGCTTTATCACTCAACTCACTTTTATCTCTCGTGTATAACTTCTACACTGAAGCTCTCACAGTGAGCTTCTACATTGAAGCTCTCACACTGAGCTTCTACACTGAAGCTCTCACACCCTCTCTACACAATGGCTATTGTGTTGGTGTATTCAGATAGTGTTGTGGTGTGGTGCGGTGTCTTTACAACGAAGAATGGAGTCTCTACTTATAGGCGATCCATGCACCTAATCCTAAGCAAATGTCAACAACTACATTTGCCTTTTGTCAAAAATTGAATTTGTAATTTTGTAATTCCTTCCTCTGCAATCGTGAACTCGTCGGCACCCACAAACATTGAGCCATAATTTTTGACTTTTGAGCACACGCACCTCTTTCTTTGACTTTGTGGACATTTGGCTTCACGGACCAACAATCTCCCACTTGAAGACAAATGGATCTCAACCTAATTGCGCCAAGTGCTTTTCGATCAAGCACATCCCATTAAATGCGTCTTTTTCGCTCGGCTTTTCTTTCAATGACTTATATAGGTCCTTCTGATACAAATAGTCCTCCATTTGCATCTTCCAATATCCAAAATTTTTGCCATCAAACTTATCAATTTTGAAAATTCTCTCGTCTGTCGCCATTACTCCCACTCGAACAAAATGTGATTTTTAGAAATCGTTTCGATGTGGAAGATCGGTCTATCTTTGCAACCACGAGCATACTAAGAATTTCAAGAGATATCACAAACAAAGCTACGATACCGATTGTTGGGAACTAGATTTGCTAATTCCGCCCAAGATCAGTGGGACGAATAAATGTGACTGAGAAAAATAATGGACGCTAAAATAAGCACAAAATAAGACACCAAGATTTAACGTGGTTCGGCCAAACTGCCTACGTCCACGGACCCACACCAATATATTTCACTATCACAAAAGGAGGAGTACAAAAATACCAGACTGTATTTTCTCTGCCTACGCAAAGGCTTTATCACTCAACTCACTTTTATCTCTCGTGTATAGCTTCTACACTGAAGCTCTCACACTGAGCTTCTACACTGAAGCTCTCACACTGAGCTTCTACACTGAAGCTCTCACACTCTCTCTACACAATGGCTATTGTGTTGGTGTATTCAGATAGTGTTGTGGTGTGGTGCGGCGTCTTTACAACGAAGAATGGAGTCTCTACTTATAGGCGATCCATGCACCTAATCCTACGCAAATGTCAACAACTACGGCTGCCTTTTGTCAAAAATTGCGGCTGTAATTTTGCACGCAATTCCTTCCTCTGCAATCGTGAACTCGTGCAACCCACAAACATTGAGCCATAATTTTTGACTTTTGAGCACATGCAGCCTCTTTCTTTGACTTTGTGGACATTTGGCTTCACAGACCAACAGTGATCATATAAACTTGTTGCGGCCTTATGTTCCTTCCACAGTTTTAGCATAAAATGTTGCGCAACAGAGAAAAATTGAAGCAAAACATGTTCCAAAAGATATCTAGAAATGAAAAAGATTTGGCCCTGGATTGTTTAACTTTTTAATTAATTCTTTTTAAAGGGTCTTAGTATATCGGGCTTATGGGCATAACAAAGTAAATGAGACTCTTTCAGTTCTCGGCCTAAGGCGATCATCTCATCTGCCTCATAACATAAACAACTCTAGATTCTTATATCTTACACTCGTCATTTGAGATCATCATTCTTGAAATACTACTATCATAATAACTTTTTCATTTAGCAATTGTTATACATAATTTTTATTTAAAATTGTCATCACATGACAAATAAGAACTTTTGCTGAAAAGCTTCCAACAAAAATAATTAATCATATGCACGGAACGAAGTTATGCAATAATTATAAATAATAAATTTTGACATAAAACAAACCAACGCAAGTCTGTTGGTACTTTTCTATAAAATTCTATATTGACATGCAAATTTTAACATAAAACAACCTAACGCATCGTCCATTCTTTTTCATTTAAGGTTTCACTGCAAGATATCAGTGTGTTAGGCAACTATTTTAAAAGAAATTTTACCACTTTTTACCACTTTTTTTATCCATTCTTTCTTTACCATAAATCAATCACATTCACAAATCTCCACCACTCAACTCCACTTATTCTCTCTCCTCTTTTACATTAAAATCCATTAAAAACCTTTATAAACTATTCCCCTATCACCTTTAAGATCAAATTTTTTCAAAAAATTAAGAATGAAGATAAACAAATATATTGTAGGTTTTATATTCAATCGTGTTGAGATATTTCTGTAAATTGATATTCAGATTAAACAAATAAATTAAACTTGTTTTATTGTATTCCATAATTTAATACATTGCATAAAATGAGTTGGCGTCCAAGGGTAATCCACCACTCCGAGATAATACAGAGTAGTTGTCTGCATCAAGATGCACAGAAGAAATAGTCTTACAAACATTTTGTTAACCATATTCATGATTTTCCTGTTAAATCCAATATGTTGGGCTCAAAGGGCTGTGATACCCAATATGTGTTGGATTGAAATTGCCCTTGGCAGTGGTTTGTTTTAGTCTCCCTCTCCATATATGTCTAACTGTTTGAGCCATTAATTATAGACTTATAGTATCTCACCATGACCGGACTTGATATCTCTTTTATAAATAACAAACTCAATCGGTTTTTATGTGTCTCGAATAATTTACATTGTCAAACTTGTAAACGAGTGGTGCGGTACTTAAAAGAACAACACTACACATGATTTGAAATTTGCTACCGATCTATTGCCCACTACAGGGCAACATAAGGTGAAACCCACCTTGAGACGTGGCGCCATTTCATGGCGCCACATCAGCGACCAAAATTTTTTTAAAAATATTTTGTTTTTGGTATTTACGTTAGGTCGGATGAATAATACATAAATGACTGAATGATGGGGAGCTCCTACGAATTTTTTTCCCCAGAGTGTAGGCACCTTATGGTGCCCACTGTAGACATGAGATCATAACTCTTGAAATTCGTACTAGCAAGTGCCAACCAATTTACAGTTATTTGCTTTTGTTGGCTGACTCAGCCAGCAACGTTGATGATAGACATTGCACCACTGGCTATTGTGTCCTTTTGAGTGGGAGTCCGATTCAATGGTGCTGCAAAAAGCAAAAAGTAGTCACTAAGTGAGGTATTGAAGCTAAATTAATATCAATCGATCAATAAATACACGCGACTACTAAAATTGTTTCGTTACAGGACTATCAAACATTTTAATATCAAACATTATTATTATTATTATTATTATTATTATTATTATTATTATTATTATTATTCCTTCATTTTATTTTTGGCATATATATATATATATATATATATATATATGATTCAATGGTTTAATGAAAGAGTATATACGTTAGTGTTAGATCACCATTTTAATTTACTGCTTGTGTTAGTTACAAATGCTATTTTTGGTCATTTTAATTACCATGAGTTCCATATTCTGGGGACTAGGTTCCATATTTTAAATTATTAATCTCGCAATTCATAAGTATATATTATATGAATGAGGATGATAAAGACGAGACCAATGAAACTATTAAATAAGGGAATTTATTGATCAATGAATCTATTAGATAATTAAGGAAACGTACTGGTTTTTTGTTTTATCGTTTCATTTTGCAAAATTGATACAATTAATTCATCAATAAATTTGTAGATATACGAGTATTTAGGGGAATAATTCAAATATAATTTGAGTAAAATAGTTCAAACGTGATTTTCAACTTTAAGACACTTTGTATACAGTGTAGATTTATATTTTTCATCTGTCTTTTTTATTTACGTTCATATATTCGTGTCAAAAACAACATATATGAATATATACATATATGAATTAGGACCAAGAAAATATAAAGGTTATATTTATATAAATACATTTTTTCATGAATAATTGAACAAAATCAATTATATATTCTATTCTGGATTTTTTTAATACATACATTTAATTAAATTGGAATACAAAAAAATGTGCAATGCACATTGACTACAACTAGTGGAAAATAAAAAAGAAAGGAAAAAAAAAGGAAATAATTATAAGGTTTGCAATTATTCGGTGGAATAAGTGTAGTTTCTTCAATTTTCTCTCACAATTTCAATGTAAGCTAAAAATCAAATTTTAAGGTTCTGCCAGCTTGGAAATTAATTCTTGATTTGGACTATTTGAGCATTGTGAAGACTTATATTTATGCCAGACTAGAAAACTACAAATATATATGTTGCATGAGAGGTATATATGTTATTAGACGTTCAGTAAAACTACAAGTATTTTGCATGTGACATCCATTGGTACTTAAAAGCATTTCCGAACAAGAAAATCTATCAAAAAATCCATTTTATTGTCACTTCAAAAAAATAAAAAATAAACAAAAATGGATTTTGTTAACAGCTAATTTAAGAGGCATGTACAATTGTTGGGTTTATTTTTAACAGATCTAGGCGTTTGGAGATAAGAAAAGTGTAAAAACAGAAAATAATTGTAGAAAAGTAAAAACACGACAATTTGTTTTGGCCCCCGGCCTCGCAGTTCGGCAAATGTCTATTCTGCGTTGAGCTCCACATTGATTGTAGTAGCTGCTTAAGAATTCCAATAGAGATCAACTGGTAGCAAAGGTTTTTCACAGATTACAAGCCCACTCTTTGAATCTAACTAGTGTTTTACTCTTGTTCCTCGAACGATAACAATCTAAGTAACTCTAAGTATTAACTCTAATAACTCCCAAGAATAGATGCAAAAGCTTAGAAGTTACAGAGAAACTCTCGAAGAAGAAGTAAAACGTAGCGAATAAAACTCTCACTATATATCAAAAAGAGCCAACCACACTAGCCTTGTATACTTTATTAACCCTAGTAATCAATGATCCAGATCTTCACTTCAAATGGGCGTCTAGGATAAAGACTTCTCCTCCATATTTGGTCTTCTCCGGTCAATTCTCAAGTCATCAATAGGGTCCAACAATCTGACCCAAAAATGACTAAGACAGCGATCCCTAGGCCCAATGACAATTAATATAAAAGAGAAACAATTTTTCTTCTTAACATATGACATAAAAATATTACAATAATAAAATGCTTAATATTGCTTTAACATAAAAATAATAAACATGTTGATAAACAAATAATATAAAATGTAGCGATTATTGATTTTAAAGATGATTTAATGTATGAAATAATAAGATTACGTCACATGTATATATTTTGTTAACTAATCATATGTTGGAGTTCTAAACTCTAATTAATATAATAAAAATAAGTATGTTCAGTCATTTCAAATTGTCAAATTGTGAGCTCCAACTTGGTGGGTGATTAGCAGTTCCATGGCAAGCCGTGGAGGATATATATCAACGACTTGGAAAGGACTTCCGTCAAAATACCAATCCACTAGAGCTTCAAGAATTGTCTGCGAGCCATTATCAATTGCATTATTGACCGGGTGTGTTATACATTGAAATTAAATTAGACTAACTAGTGATTAAATATGAGACATTTGGATTTGCACAGAAATCCTTACCTTATTTCCTAGAGTCGGAACACGATCATATTATCGATCGTAAGCATTGCCTGATGTCCCTAGGAGTGTTACTGGCGTCGGATAATTTTCATTTGGGCAGACGTTCTTGGACTGAGAGTGTGATTTTAGCATGCCGAGTACTGCAAAAAAGAGAAGTTTTTTTTTTTTTTTTTTTTAAATCTCTGTAGACTCTTCATATTTCCCTTAACATCAATACACATGTTTTTATCGGTCTTGAGTGATTAAGCCCTACTTCCGTATATATAGATCGGGGGCAAGTGTATGTAACTTTATGATTTATGACCAAAACTGCAAAGCGGATGGAAATTAATTTATAGCTTGCCGATGGATTAACAAATATTGATGACCCAAAGCATGTCAGTGACATAAAGTTAGGGCAAAAATGATGAGAAAACATCCTCATTGGCGAGGATAGATTGAACAAGTTATTAGTTAATAGTATATTGATTACTTACAAAAAGCGGTAATATAATTGAGACTTTGAGAGACTTAATTCAAAAACAGAAATGGACCATGCTTGTAGGCACTATGTTAGCAATGTCGATTTATGAAACGTCACATAAGTACAAATAGAGAGCATTAGGGGCGATATGACAGCATGTCGCTCTTAATGCTCTACATGATTGAAGGTATAAGAAAAATAAATCGCCCCTAAAAATCCAATTTTTTGTAGTGATACAGAAATATAATTTCACCCTCTATCGACACCTTGGAGATTCTTCTATGCTCTGTGGTGGTGGCTTATTTGTTGCTATATGTGGACTTAAAAGCGGGAATTAACCCATATATGGTTTTTTTTTTTTGTAAGTAAAAAAATTGTATTCAAGCAAAAAGTAGAAGGAGTACTTCTCAATTTACATAGTCCAGTGTGCATAACACATTCAAACACAAAACAAATCCAAAGGGTTACACCTCCAAAATTTTTGACAAAACAAATAATTAAGTGCATTCTCAAGCAACACTCGGGCAATATCTCCCTATATTCTTGTATATGTGCTCTAATCTAAGGCTGATATGATGCATGAAATGGCTAATTGGTTCAACGTGACCAACATACTCTAATCCTAGCCAGCAATAGCATTTTGCCCAAATGAGATAAGCAAACTCACATGAGAACAAAAGGTGCTCCGCTGTCGCTTGAGCCTCTTCACATAGCGCACCTAGTAAAGGATTGTCCTCTCCTACGCTTTCAAAGTAGAAAATCGCGTACAATCCTTCATTTGATTATAATAAATTGTATTAATTGACTCTCTAAAGTGTGATTAGAAATTTGTTTTGGTTTAGAGGGAAATTAATTAATAACGAAGACAATTCTAATTAATTCAATTTTGTTATTGAGAAATTTTCGAAATAAAATTAAATATTAGTTTATGTTTTTGGTAGGGTTATTTCAATTATTCAACAATTTTATATTGATTAAAAATTTAAAACAAGTATTAAACTGAGAGGATTTTTTTTTCTTTAACACTTACGTCTCTCCTAATTAAGCAAACTAAAACTTGTAAAGCTTCAAGCTTCAAATCGAGGCTTCATTATGATTTACAAATTTATAACACTGTTTTCGGCTTTCAACTAATTATTCATGTCATGATCAAAATAAACAACCAAATTTGTTACAACTTTTATTACAAGGATAAGGGCACCTTTCGACTTCTAAAAATTGAGCATGATCATAAAACCGCCTCCAACTGCATTTGTAATTGTCTAGAAAAAAAAGTGAATTATTAATTTTCTTCACCAAAGTGTTAATCGTTGACCTTGTTATTTATAACTGAAGAATGCTTCCCAAACGATGTATCTCCTTCCGTTTGGCAATGTATATAGCACGAGTTTACGTAGTACCCCTTGTTGTAACACCCACAATCCCACATCGTTTGGACATAAGAGAGGAGTCCAGTTTATAAGTTAAGAGACTCATCCAACTAGGCATGAGGCCTTTTAGGGTAAACCCAAGAACAAAACCGTGCGGGCTAGGCCTAAAGCGGACAATATCATACCAAAGTGGATCGGGTCGGTAGCGGACTGAATCCAAATCCGTATGGTTCTCCCCGAGGCATAGCATGCCAGATTCAGGTGGGCCATGGCGGGGGTCGGGTCGTTACACTTGTTGTAGAGTCGATCAACATGTCCAATCAATGCATTTATAAAATTCAATCTGAAATCTGAAACCAATGGAAGTAGAGTAGAATCACCATTTCAAGAAAAAGACAATACAATGCTTGTACAATTTAGACGACCAATATAAGTCACGGATCCATAAGTAATGTGACTAGTACCAATAGAGTTACACAAAATTGAAATAATAATCTATCCTTTTTTTTTTTCTTTTTTTTTTTTTTTGTAGTAACATTTATCTTTTGTGTATGCTTGTATTGGCAACAAAATATTGTCACAATGCCATAGCGGTGAGTACAAATTAAATAACATTTTTGGAATTATTATATAGGATATTGCCTTGCATTGTTTGGATTTGGCTGAGGGAGCAATTGAGAATATCATATCATTCTTTTGCAATTGTTCAAAGTTGTTGGGACAACAAGTCTCCCTTATTGGTCCTATTTTTTCCATATATCTTGCCAACGATAAAATATAATAAAAAAAATTCTTTTAATTAGCTATATGTAGATTTTTGTCTTATAAGAATCCTATCTTATAAAAATACCAAGTGTATGTTTGTCAGAGCTTTTCGAAAAATGTCCTTTTCTTCAAAATCATTTTCAACGGCAATTCCATTGATGTGTGTAGAAAACACTGAAATCCCATAACAAACACTAGTATATAAAGAAAACAATATCCAATCAAAAATAGGTTAAAAGGGGGGAAAAAAAGAATAGAAACCGGGTGTATTCGTACATTGTACCGTGTGCGTGAGTAGAGGAAGAGAGACGAGAGTCGAGGAAGAGAGACGAGAGTCTGTAGATGGAATTTTCTTGACTACGTTCGATTTTTCTTGTGTAGCAGCAAAGGAAGGGTCTCGTGGTGGGTTGTGAAGGCGTTGGTCGGTGGAAAGAGATGCCGCTTTTCTGTCTTTCTCTCGTCCTTTGTTGCCACAATTTGGGTATCTTGTTTTGACAAGCCTTTTAGGGCTCCAGCCCAAATAACTAAAGTCGGTCCTTGTTAATTTGGTGCCTCGTTCAAAAATTTTCCCAAAATCAGTTTTACAATTCCCACCAATTGCTATTTCCTTCTTTTTTTTTTCTTTATTAAGCACCATTCAATTCATAATTAACTAAAATTGGTTCAAAAAAAAAAATCCAAATCAACTAAATTTCAAGAAAAATCAAAATTCCGTGAAATAAATTTTGTAGATAAAATTTTATTTTCATTATATTTTAATATAATGACTAGTTGGAATTTGGAAATAATAGGAGAGAAAATGTGATTCAAACTTTTTTCTCTCCTTTTTTTCCCCAAGCTTAGTTTGTATCAAACGAGCACTCAATTCATTTAAACACATAGAAAACAATGTTCGTTTTCATTTAAACACATAGAAAATTCCCCGTAGTAGTACAAAACGTATAGAAAGAAAGGTATAGAAATACAACATTTTTCTTCTGTCGCAACGACGGGCGACGAACACCATCACATATCTGAGGTATGGAGCTGGAAATCCTACAACGAAGAAAGATGTCATCATAGTCCAATTGCAAATCAAACCAAAATAACATATTTGTTTAATATTTTTGAAAATCACCATTTCGTCATCGTCTCCTGCGCCAATATCTACTTCGTCATCATGTTCATCAATGTTTCCGTCTTCTTCTCCTAAGCTGTGTTGTATGCCCCATTTGGAATCGACATCTTCATCATTATCTGTTTCTTCAAGATTTTCATCAACCTATACCAGTAGTTGCATATCTAACTCTGAAGTTAAACTGGTGGGTCGCAAACTAGTTTGTGGTTGATCCTCTTGGAACACAAGTTCTACCCATAAATTATATGTTTCATCTCCTGAGATGATGCCTTATACATGTGTGAGATGTCTAGCTTTTGTTTTCACAACTGCCCACCAATCTCTATCTCTACCCTTAGTTGGAATGTTAGTAAAATATACCGGTTGAGCTTGCTGACTAAGTACAAATTTATCCAAAGAAGCTAGCATCCTTTTATTGTTAACTTCCACAAGATTGAACTGTTGATCTACACAAACACCACGTTCATTGTCAAACCAATGACACTTAAATAGAACAACATTATTATCTCCACTATAATATTCCAACTCCAATATTTCGTTCAACATTCCGTAATAATCACTATCACATTCGTTATAACAACTTCCCAAGACACACACACCGCTGTTCATTGTTTTCTTGTATCGACCATGCTTATATATTGTAAAAAAGTATCGTACATTAGTTGTGTGTGCATTTAGTTAATTAATAACGTTTTTACATGTAACGATTTTGTTATTATAGTACTACCTTGCATTGTTTGGATTTGGCTTGGGGTGCAATTGAGAATATTAGTCTTGCAATTGTCCCAAATATGATTTGGATCGGCCTCGTCGGGAACCATAATGTTGCTTATCTAAAATCACACATCAAATGACTTATCGTGATATGAAAAAAAAGGTGAAATTAATTGAAAAATAGATTATTTGAACTCTAACCTGCCATGGATCACAAGCAGGATTTGTAATGAAAAGTGGGGTCTAGATGTCTTGCGCAATGTATTGCGGGAAAAAACACTGGATGTTTTGATTTATATCAGAGTGAGACAAGGCAAATTACGTGCCGACCAATATAAAATGCTATTTTATTAATATCAAAATGTCTCCTAACCATCGAACTTATAGATTTTCTTTATATTAAATTTGTGGAAGGTCTTTGACATTTTAAGGCTAGCTCTTAAAAAGCAGAAAAAAGATATGCAATGCTTCTAAATCCATCATCTTTTTTATTTTTTTAAATTGTGAAAGCGAAACATCAAATTTAGTAGCTAATATATTGCCCTTACCAATACTGGTTTTCTTTTTGAAGTACAAGATGACTGCAAATTCTTTGCCAGTTATGTTCTCCTACTCACTGTGGGTAATTATGTTGGCCACAGCGGGAGGAAAAAAATTCGTGGGGGTGTACCGGCCCCCATCATGGGACAATCTTTATATTATAAAAACTGGAGTGCCACGTTGGCAGTAGTGCCAACGTGGCACTCATTAATATTAAAAAATATATAACAATAAATTTTGTAGTTAAAAAAAGGGAAATTCCATTTTTGGAAATAAACCAATATTAATTGGTAGATTTAAATAGGGAAAATTCTCTAAATATAATTATTTTTTAATGAAACATAAATTTATAATTAAATGTGATAAATAAAATTTAATAAGAAAAAAAGAGTTTTCGAAAAACTTTAAATGTAATTTAATTTTTCAAATTTCTAATTAAAAACATTAAATAATAAGTATTTTATTTTCACCGCATTAAAAAATGTTATCGTTTTAGATAGTTTTGATTTGTAATTTGCATTGGATTATTCAAATAGTGGATTATTCTTAAATAAAATAGGGCGTGCTAAAATTATAATTGAATTTGCATTGAATAATTTATTATTTTTGAATAAAGAGTAATTTATTAATCTTTATCTTTATCTTTTGAATTGTTATATTATCATCCCATTAATCCTTATATTATAATTTGTGAAGTGCCACATAGGCAAAGATGCAAATGTGGCATACATTAAATATTTTAAGAAAATTATAAAATTAGTTTTGGAAATAAACCAACATTAATTAGTAGTAATTAAAAATATAACTAAGAATAACCAATATCTAAAACAAACATCTAATGAGAAAAAAATTATTTTGGAAAACTTTATATATAATTTCATTTTTAAAGTTATAATTCAAAATATTAAATAATAATTTTTTTATTTTTATTTAATTTTATCGTGATAAAATTGTAGAGTTTTGATAGTTTTGCTTTGATTACGTGAATTGGTCTATTAAAAAATAGTGAGAATTTTTTATTTTTTTCTTTTTGAAAATCAAATAGTGAGTGGTTAAAATTATAACTAAATTTATGTAGAATAATTTATTTATTTTAAGTAAAATACTAATTTATTAATTCTTATATTATTATAATTAAAGTGTCACGTTTGGTGAACACCCTATCGGCAGAGCCAACATGACTTACTATTTCTAATTAAAAAAAATAAATGATATTTTTTGTTTTTAATGCTTCTGATATGATATACTCACTAACTGAATTTTGCATTGCATATTTTTTGCCTTTTCTAAATATATAAAATTACAAATAAATTGTTTTTCATTCTACAATTAGCATATAGTTTATGTAAATGAAAAAGAAATCAAATGAATTATATAGATGAGGAAAATTGTATGATTATTACTACAAATTTAAGTTACATAAAATTAAGCATAATACATCTTATACAATAGAGCTAAAATTAAGTAGCAATTACGGCTAATCACTAAAAGAACGCATAAAATCATAAAATTTAGAGTGTGTAATGTCCATTTCAGAAGGAAAAAAGGTGTTCAATATAAATTTGATATGTACCAACGAGAAAGACACGTTTTGATAATCAAAGAATTTTTATATATTCATTCCCAATAGTTCATTTACAATTAATTAATCTTCACGAGCATTGCTATAGGCACGGTAATTAGAATTAAAGTTACACGTTTTGATAAACTTTTTAATTATGCGATGCGGGTGAATTTTTATAATTTACAATTGTGAATTTACTTCGCAATTTTTGCATTGACTATAATATACAATATTATAGATTTTAATAATTTTTTATAATTATCCAATCTCCTATGCACAAATTACATAAATTATTAGTTCAACATTCATATTTATAATTTTATATCAACTATTTATCGTGCATAAATTTAATTGTTCCCGTGCATCGCACGGGCGTGATACTAGTTATGTATTATTCATCTGACTTAACATAGATACTAAAAAAAAGTATTTAAAAAAAATTTGATGATGTGGCACCATTGACAGGTGCCATGCACGTGGCATGGGTACCTCCCCACGTGGGGGAGGTGACCACAGAGCCGGACTTTCCACGAGGCTCGAGAGGCCTCCGTCTCGGGGCCCGAAATTTAGAAATTTTTTGGGGGCCCAGAATTTCTAAGATGTTTTTTTATATATATTAAAGCACATAGAATTTAGTAACATAAAGCCTGGTGGTGTGGTGGATGATTAGATTAATGCACACGTTTAATACCCACCCAGTTCGAAACGCCTCAGCCAACTATTACAGATTTTTTCAAAGCCGATTTTAAATACTAACCTAATGCCTGCATGGAATTTAATGACTAAATGGGGCCAACAAGGGTGTATTACGCATGTGTAGGCCCAATTTCTTTCGTGATCTCACTCAAGCCCTCGAAAACCCAAAGTACTACAGATCATGGGTGACCAAAACCGAATTCTTTGTTGCCATTGAATTTAATCAATAAAATGCAATAATTAGAAGATTTAGCAAGCATACAAACTATATATATAGCATAAACAAAAAAAAAATCCATACATGTGTAGTCACCACATTGTTGTAGAAATCCTTGATATGTGGTGCTCCAGAATATCCCTCCAGTAACATGGGAATAAAATCATGAATAATTGTAGATTTGGGATTTTAACTAAGAATTCAAGTTATAAGAAAGCTTACACATTGATAAAATAGCCCACATCTGAAAAGCACTTTACTCTCATCCCTTCGGGAAAGAGAGCTCGAAATTTGTCACAATGCAAAATGATGCCAACCCACCGGTTGAAGATCTAGAGATAATAGCCTGGACAAGAATAATACAAGAAGTACTTACTAATGATTGATTTTGCAAAAATTTGAGGAATATCTTTGCCATTTTGTGAAATTCTGAATGGCTACTTTTTTTTCAATTATTTCCAACTTGTTAGTGAATATCTAATGGATTGCCCAAAATTAACCTATTTATTGAAAACCATTTCATAACTTTATTATATAGCCGTTCGCTTTGTCTTTTTGCTCTGTGTGTGTGCGTGTTTTTTTGTCTAAATTTTTGTTGAACATCAAATAGATTGGCCAAAAGGCCCAAAACTTATTAATTGAAAAGCGTTTCATATCTTTGTCATAGAGCAGTTTCTTTTGGGTTAAAGCGTTTTGAATAGAAACTAGAATGATTTATATTAATATTAATTAAATTAAATTTATTTTTTAAGTTGAACCACTATAAATTCATAGGTATTGGTTCAACGTACAACACATGTTTTCAAAACTAGTTTATTAAAAGGTGAAATTATGGCCCCCCGTCAAATGCCAAGAGATGACCTGTATTAGTGATGGAAATGGGGCCAGTTCGGGGCGGGTCACCCTGCTCCGTGATCCGTCCCATTTAATTTTTGTATGCCTTGACCCGTCCCGTAATCCGTGAGCTGCGGGGCGGATCGGGGCAGATCGGATCGCGAAACGTGGGAGGAATACCAAACCCGCCTCATTTGGTGGCTCATTCGTAAATTTTTTCGTTCTAATTTTCAATTTTGGTATAATAATACTATTATAGTATTTGTGTTGGTAATTGGTTAATTGTGTTGGTAATAAGTTAATTGTGTCAGTGAAAGTATTTAGCTTTTTTGGTTGAAGTAAAATATTAAGAAATTTTCCAAATTGTAAAATGTATATCACTAAATTATATAAAAATAAAAATAAAAAAAAATTTACATGGGACGGGTTCGGGTCGGGGCAAGGCCTACCCGCCTCGCCCCGTGACCCATGACGGGGGGGAAAACGAAGCCCAAACCCATCCTGCCAAGAATCGGATCACCATTTTTTCGCCCCATTAGGAGCGGGGCCCCATCGGGTTCGAGTCATTTTTCCATCACTAACCTGTATCTTCTAAAGTTTGCAAAGGTTTTCAATGCAGTCATATTTTGGATAGAGAGGAATTCACATGCAATATCCGATGTTTCGTCATATCTCCAAACTCCAAGAGCTAGTTCGTCGATTGTAAAAACGTAGTTTCACCGGAAACAAAATATATATGGAGATGACATGTTAGACATTATTTATTAACTTTTTATATAATTAACCATCCTTATTTATCTCTCTTCTTTAGTTAATATATATTTGATATAGATATAAAACATTAATTACTCCTTCAATCTATTGCTATCATCAAAAATATTTTGTCTTTTCTTCCATTCTATTTGAGACGTCAATAGTAATCCACATTATTCTATTGAAGATGCTTTTAGAACATCTCCAGTGGTACACATGGTCTTATGGGACTGGAACAAAGGACTTTTGAGAAATGACGACCTTGTTGAATTTGAAGAAAATTTGTTAGTGATCTTTTCATAGCAAGTTTAGATACTTTTGTTAGCAAGAAACATCAATTTCAGTACATATTTATAAACGATGAAATCTCGCAATTGAACTCATTGCGCCGACATATTGCAAGGAAATAAGTCTATTGTAAAGACATATAATTATACAGTGAAATAGTCATCACTAATTGGTTCACGGGTTATTTTTCTAGTGAAAAGACTTATATATGAGGTATTGAGTGAGCATTTTGCCTCAAGACATCTTATAAGTACTCATGGTCGATCTTGTCAAGAGGCCACGGAGACAATATATAGCCTCAACTCAAATCAATTAGTGCCCAAGACCGAAGGGCCATATTTGGCCACCCAAGTCAAGCCTGATTAAAAAAGTTATTCTTTTCTTAATAAGAGTTATGAAAGTATCTCAGTTACAATCGCACATTATTTTTGGATATTCTAATCCACCACCTGGTCTATCACTTAAGTCTCGCGTAAACGCCTTAAACTCATATAACTTCAAGCTTGAAGTCCAAGCTTCATTAAAACATAAATTTTTAGAATACTGCTTTTGCTTTCAACTAATTCATGTGATGATCAAACACATCTTTTGTTACAAGGATAAGGGCAGTCAATTTCTTGAAATTGAGTTCGGCCGTAAAACCAATCTCCAACTGCTTCTGCAATTGTCTAAAAAAACAAAAAAAAAAAAAGAAAGAGGTAAAGTTAATTTTTGTTTACACATACTCAAAGTACACCTAGAGCAATGTTCTAATGCCCACGCATGGGCATGCCCACGCTCGGAAAAAAATTCGTGGGGTCCACATGGACCCCCCACCATCAGGGGCCAGTTATGTATTATTCGTCTCATCTAACGTAGATACCAACAAAAAAAAAAAAAAAAAATTTCCTCGGATGACATGGCTCCCTATGAGGGCGCCACGTGACGCGTGGGCATGCCCATGCGTGGGCAGGTGATCATTCACCCGTACACCTACATTTACTGCAAAGTGTACCATTTCCTCGCAATACGGGTTAGAACAAGTGCTATTTTGCTGATCTTCTTGTATATACGTATCTAGTATTTTCCACTTGTGAATTAAACAAAAGCGGTAACGGTTTACCTTGTTATTTATGACCGGAGCATTCTTCCCAAACCACGTCCCTCCTTCAGTTTGGCAATGTGCATAGCACGAGTTTATGTAATAACCCCTTGTTGGGGAGACACCATTTCCAATCAATGCATCTATAAAATTCAATCTAAAATCTGCTACCCAATAAATTAAATATATCAGCATTTCATTTTCAAGAAAATTGAAGACTAAACAAAAACTTGTATAATTTATACAAATAACATAAGTTTAGGACTACACTACCAAAAATTGGACCTTGAAGGCAGTCTGTCATCTCTATAACCTCGTGCCTATAGAGCATTAGGAGCAATATGCTGTCATGTCGCCTCTAATGCTCTATAGACACGAGGATATAGAAATGGCCGGCCGCTCCTAAATATCCAATGTCTTGTAATGCTAATACCACCAACACTATTACTCCCAACAAACTTGAGCATATAATTGATAAACGGTCATCTACTTTCATTAGATAACCTTCGATTGCGTGTGCTTATATATTGTAAAAAAATATCTTACATTAGTTGTGTATGCATTTTGTTAATTAATAACGTTTTTACATGTAACAATTTAGTTATGATAGCACTACCTTGTATTGTTTGGATTTGGCTTGGGGTGCAATTGACAATATTAGTCTTGCAATTGTCCCAAATATGATTTGGATCTGCCTCGACAGGAACCAAAATGTTGTTTACCTAAAATCATACGTCAAATGGCTTAAAGTGATATGAAAAAAAAAAGGTGAAATTAATGAAAAAAGATTATTTGAACTCTAACCTGCCATTGATCATAAGCAGGATTTGTAATGAAGAGTGGGGTGCTGATGTCTTAAGTAATGTATTGCGGGAAAAAGCATGAAAGTTTTGATTTATATATATCAAAGTGAGACAAGGCAAATTATGTACCCGCCAATATAAAACCTTATTTTATTAACATAAAAATGTCTCCTAACTGTCGAACTTATAGATTTTCTTACTATCAAATTTTCTCGAAGGTGTCTGACATTTTAAGGCTAGCTCTTAAAAAGAAGAAAAAGTATGCAATGCTTCAAATCCATCATTTTTTAAACTTTTGAAAAGCTAAACCATCAAATTTAGTAGCAATGATAGTGCTCTTACCAATCCGGGTTTTCTTTTTTGAAGTACACGATGAGAGCAAATTCTTTGCTGCCCTACATTAATGAATTTAATAAAGAAATTAAAATGCAATAATTAGAAGATTTAGCAAGCACACAAACTATATATGTAGCATAAACAAGAAAATGCATACATGTGTAGTCACGACATTGTTGTAAAAATCCTCAATACGGGGTGCTCCAGAAATATCCTTCCCGTAACATCGGATAAAATCAATACTTATAGATTTAGCGTTAGTCAACTAAGAATTAAAGTTATAAGAAAGCTTACACATTGATAAAATAGCCCGCATCTGAAATGCACTTTACTCTTATGCCCTCAGAGAAGAGAGCTCAAAATTTATCACAATGCAAAATTGATGTTAACCCACCAGCTGAACATCCAGAAATAATAGCCTGGACAAAAATAGTACAACAAGTACTTACTAATGATTGATTTTGCAAAAATTTGAGGAATATCAGGGCCGTCGTACATTTTCGGCATTCTTCATTCCTTTCTCTAGAAGCTCCTCCATCACGGCAGCAAAAATCTTTGCTCCTCTAAAGTGCAGTTTCGTGGTCTAATAATAGCGTAATCAGAAGATGTGACTAAAATATATACTAAACGAAAATAAAAAATTTATGTATACAATAAAAAATTAAAATATCGTGGGGGTGATCGCCACCTTATGTCCTTGGACTCCACATCTGACTAGGGTTACACTTACCGGATCTACTGCTTCAATATCACCAGTGAATGATCCTCCATCACAATATCGAACCTTGATTCTATTCCAATTATAGAAATCTAGAAATTTACAATGAGAATAAGATTAAAAGTCCAAAAAATAAAATAGAAGTAATATAATTGAATATATTAAATTAAAGTATATATGTATACTAGGGTTAAACTGTTGCTCATTGCTCAGAATCCCGGCAAAATAAAGTTGCTTGGCCATATCCTTTGAGGATCCTAGTTCTAGGTACTTGCGTGCAACACAACTTGGGATATCGTTGCACCAGCCTCCTCCCTAAACGTCACATAACAGAATATTCACTACTGAAAATTTCATTTTTAATGACTAAAAATTAAATTTTCCATCAAATTCTTCTTGTTAGCAGCTTACCACTAAAACATCCCAAAAAATATAATTTTTACAACCGATTTTTTGTTGTTAAATGTAAAATTTCTTATTCTAATTTTTCTCAACGATATCATCATCAAAGAGTGAAAGATATTGAAGCTTGGAATACATAGTTATATAAAGGAAACAAGAAGCCTGATCAAACTCGCTGCTTAAATTTATGGGTCAGTATATATCATCATTTTTATTTTCTACGTGTATCATGACGTCGTCCTTAATTAGCTCGTTTTCTAGGGTTTGAAAGTTGAAAAATATTTAAATAAGTAAAATTTTTGTATGATAATTAAAAAAGTTGAATTTCTTTCAATCTTCTAGTTGAGTCCATGTTAGCAATGATTTTTCTTTAATTCCTTATTCTACTTCATGAATCATGAACTAACCTCAAAGTGAACCAACCAGCTTTTTTCTCCTCCTCCAAATCCTCGGTCCAAATAGTAGACCAGTGAGTGCCAGTCCAAACACACTGTAAAAATATATACACGACACATATTTTATATAATTACAATTTTAATTAGTTTCGTAAGGAATAATACAAAGAAATATAACATTTTTTAACATTCAAGTCACATCGTTAAAATTAAATAATACCTGCTCCTTTTTGAGAAGCGTTGTTCAGAAACGTACGCTCCACAAGATTCCCATTAGCCCTAACTAGGGCAACCACAAAGAAGAGAATTTGCAACATGATTATGTGAGAAAATAGCAAGAAACCACGGCTCAATAACAAAAATGAGGATAAGTTTTACTTGAGTGTTGTGGTGGGATAGAATGGAAGATTGAGAGCAGTAGTTATAGTGGAGATTGGGCACTGCATGCAAGCTCAATATAGTTCACTAGGTCTCTAAACTTTGTGGAATATTCACTTTGGTCACTTAACTTTTTTGGTAGACACGATTTTAGTTATTTTCATTGCAGTTATATATAGTTCAAAATAGGTTGCAACGAATCTATGAGAGAACTCATTCTGTACTTTTCTTCCACTCATATGAATTGTCCAAATTTTGTGAAGTAAGATAACTATATATATGATGTTCAGATATTTTACCTAACAGGTTTCTACCGCCTCATGGATAAACATTTGCAACTATTAAATTACTCTTATGTCTTTTCATGCCAGAATAAACATTTTGAATATATCTGGGGGGCCAAAAGAAAGTTATTTATTTTTTGGGAACCGAGTCTTATTCCTGGTTTAAAATTTCAGCAATGTGAAGGTATTATTACTTTATTTATTTATCTTTTTTTTCAAAAATCATGCATGCCTTGTTCTATACGGTTGATTCATTTATATACAGAGAGTATTAACAAAGCAAAACAAGTTGGTAGTGGCTTGATGACTTCATTAGCACTGTTGAAAGACTTGATACATTCAAGTTTTAATAATATGCTTCTTGACTTCTTTTTTGGAACAGATCCTCTTTGATATTTGTGGAATCGAATGGCGCCTTCAAAAATGAAGACTCGTTATCTACAAAGTCGGGCCAATTCCCCAGTCAATTCCACTCGGCCCACTAAGCAGACGACCAATTCCCCAGTAATGATGTCCACTCGTTTGACGGAAAATGTGAAATTAACCTATGGATGGCATAGTGATAACTCATGTGATGATCATTTATTATTTGTAAGTTCTTAAGCGAAATCTTGTAAGAGACCTAATAAATAAACTATTTTTTGGAAAAAATTACACACATTAGTTTAAAATAAAAATTTTTACTAATTAAATAAAAACTTTCAAAGTTACAATAATGATTATATAAACTATCATGATATTATGGATTCAAAAAATTATCAAGATGTCAAAATTATAGTCTAACTAAATTATAAGTAACAACTGGATTTTTATTTTTTAAAAAAATCTGTGCAAATAGATTTAAAATTTGGGTCCTTCTATTTTGGGGGCCTGAAGCAGCTGCTTAAGATGATTAAGGTCATGACTGGCCTTGTTTATTTAAAAGTAATAATAAGTAAAATGCTAGGATCGTGTGAAGTATAATATGTGAATTTCTATGTCATCTATTGACCACATAGCATTGCCCTCTATTAAATAATTATAAGGTATGCGGATGCTATTTTCTTTAATTTCTTTTAGAATTTGAACTCTTGTTTAGTTTTTGTTCTTATTGAAAGCATATATTTCAAAGTGGTTTTCTAACAAATGCACCTAAGTCGAGCAAAAATTTCAAAGTTTGTCCGTCATCATTGTCATTGACTCATTCAATTATTCTTCTCAATCTTTACGGTCCTTTGTCACCGCCAAGAAGCGGTAATAAATACTGGCATGAGAATCAAACTTTAGTGACGTTTCTGAATTTTTTTCATTTTAACCTGAATATTGTTAGTGAAATTAACTTAGGTAGATTAGTGATTGTTGGGAACTAGGACGCTGCTAATTCCGCCCAAGATCAGTGGGACGAATAAATGTGACTGAGAAAAATAATGGACGCTAAAATAAGCACAAAATAAGACACCAAGATTTAATGTGGTTCGGCCAAACTGCCTACGTCCACGGACCCACACCAATATATTTCACTATCACAAAAGGAGGAGTACAAAAATACCACACTGTATTTTCTCTGCCTACACAAAGGCTTTATCACTCAACTCACTTTTATCTCTCGTGTATAACTTCTACACTGAAGCTCTCACACTGAGCTTCTACATTGAAGCTCTCACACTGAGCTTCTACACTGAAGCTCTCACACCCTCTCTACACAATGGCTATTGTGTTGGTGTATTCAGATAGTGTTGTGGTGTGGTGCGGTGTCTTTACAACGAAGAATGGAGTCTCTACTTATAGGCGATCCATGCACCTAATCCTAAGCAAATGTCAACAACTACGGCTGCCTTTTGTCAAAAATTGCGGCTGTAATTTTGCACGCAATTCCTTCCTCTGCAATCGTGAACTCGTGCAGCCCACAAACATTGAGCCATAATTTTTGACTTTTGAGCACATGCAGCCTCTTTCTTTGACTTTGTGGACATTTGGCTTCACAGACCAACAATCTCCCACTTGAAGACAAATGGATCTCAACCTAATTGCGCCAAGTGCTTTTCGATCAAGCACATCCCATTAAATCCGTCTTTTTAAGCTTTCGGCTTTTCTTTCAATGACTTATATAGGTCCTTCTGATACAAATAGTCCTCCATTTGCATCTTCCAATATCCAAAATTTTTGCCATCAAACTTATCAATTTTGAAAATTCTCTCGTCTGTCGCCATTACTCCCACTCGAACAAAATGTGATTTTTCGAGAAATCGTTTCTGATGTGGAAGATCAGTCTATGCTGCAACCACAGAGCATACTAAGAATTTCAAGAGATATCACAAACAAAGCTCTGATACCAGTTGTTGGGAACTAGGACGCTGCTAATTCCGCCCAAGATCAGTGGGACGAATAAATGTGACTGAGAAAAATAATGGACGCTAAAATAAGCACAAAATAAGACACCAAGATTTAACGTGGTTCGGCCAAACTGCCTACGTCCACGGACCCACACCAATATATTTCACTATCACAAAAGGAGGAGTACAAAAATACCAGACTGTATTTTCTCTGCCTACGCAAAGGCTTTATCACTCAACTCACTTTTATCTCTCGTGTATAGCTTCTACACTGAAGCTCTCACACTGAGCTTCTACACTGAAGCTCTCACACTGAGCTTCTACACTGAAGCTCTCACACTCTCTCTACACAATGGCTATTGTGTTGGTGTATTCAGATAGTGTTGTGGTGTGGTGCGGCGTCTTTACAACGAAGAATGGAGTCTCTACTTATAGGCGATCCATGCACCTAATCCTACGCAAATGTCAACAACTACGGCTGCCTTTTGTCAAAAATTGCAGCTGTAATTTTGCACGCAATTCCTTCCTCTGCAATCGTGAACTCGTGCAACCCACAAACATTGAGCCATAATTTTTGACTTTTGAGCACATGCAGCCTCTTTCTTTGACTTTGTGGACATTTGGCTTCACAGACCAACAGTGATCATATAAACTTGTTGCGGCCTTATGTTCCTTCCACAGTTTTAGCATAAAATGTTGCGCAACAGAGAAAAATTGAAGCAAAACATGTTCCAAAAGATATCTAGAAATGAAAAAGATTTGGCCCTGGATTGTTTAACTTTTTAATTAATTCTTTTTAAAGGGTCTTAGTATATCGGGCTTATGGGCATAACAAAGTAAATGAGACTCTTCAGTTCTCGGCCTAAAGGCGATCATCTCATCTGCCTCATAACATAAACAACTCTAGATTCTTATATCTTACACTCGTCATTTGAGATCATCATTCTTGAAATACTACTATCATAATAACTTTTTCATTTAGCAATTGTTATACATAATTTTTATTTAAAATTGTCATCACATGACAAATAAGAACTTTTGCTGAAAAGCTTCCAACAAAAATAATTAATCATATGCACGGAACGAAGTTATGCAATAATTATAAATAATAAATTTTGACATAAAACAAACCAACGCAAGTCTGTTGGTACTTTTCTATAAAATTCTATATTGACATGCAAATTTTAACATAAAACAACCTAACGCATCGTCCATTCTTTTTCATTTAAGGTTTCACTGCAAGATATCAGTGTGTTAGGCAACTATTTTAAAAGAAATTTTACCACTTTTACCACTTTTTTATCCATTCTTTCTTTACCATAAATCAATCACATTCACAAATCTCCACCACTCAACTCCACTTATTCTCTCTCCTCTTTTACATTAAAATCCATTAAAAACCTTTATAAACTATTCCCTATCACCTTTAAGATCAAATTTTTTCAAAAATTAAGAATGAAGATAAACAAATATATTTTAGGTTTTATATTCAATCGTGTTGAGATATTTCTGTAAATTGATATTCAGATTAAACAAATAAATTAAACTTGTTTTATTGTATTCCATAATTTAATACATTGCATAAAATGAGTTGGCGTCCAAGGGTAATCCACCACTCCGAGATAATACAGAGTAGTTGTCTGCATCAAGATGCACAGAAGAAATAGTCTTACAAACATTTTGTTAACCATATTCATGATTTTCCTGTTAAATCCAATATGTTGGGCTCAAAGGGCTGTGATACCCAATATGTGTTGGATTGAAATTGCCCTTGGCAGTGGTTTGTTTTAGTCTCCCTCTCCATATATGTCTAACTGTTTGAGCCATTAATTATAGACTTATAGTATCTCACCATGACCGGACTTGATATCTCTTTTATAAATAACAAACTCAATCGGTTTTTATGTGTCTCGAATAATTTACATTGTCAAACTTGTAAACGAGTGGTGCGGTACTTAAAAGAACAACACTACACATGATTTGAAATTCTGGCTACCGATCTATTGCCCACTACAGGCAACATAAGGTGAAACCCACGCAGACGTGACGCCATTTCATGGCGCCACATCAGCGACCAAAATTTTTTTTAAAAAATATTTTGTTTTTGGTATTTACGTTAGGTCAGATGAATAATACATAAATGACCCTTAATGATGGGGAGCTCCTACGAATTTTTTTCCCCAGAGTGTAGGCACCTTATGGTGCCCACTGTAGACATGAGATCATAACTCTTGAAATTCGTACTAGCAAGTGCCAACCAATTTACAGTTATTTGCTTTTGTTGGCTGACTCAGCCAGCAACGTTGATGATAGACATTGCACCACTGGCTATTGTGTCCTTTTGAGTGGGAGTCCGATTCAATGGTGCTGCAAAAAGCAAAAAGTAGTCACTAAGTGAGGTATTGAAGCTAAATTAATATCAATCGATCAATAAATACACGCGACTACTAAAATTGTTTCGTTACAGGACTATCAAACATTTTAATATCAAACATTATTATTATTATTATTATTATTATTATTATTATTATTATTATTATTCCTTCATTTTTATTTTTGTATATATATATATATATATATATATATATATGATTCAATGGTTTAATGAAAGAGTATATACGTTAGTGTTAGATCACCATTTTAATTTACTGCTTGTGTTAGTTACAAATGCTATTTTTGGTCATTTTAATTACCATGAGTTCCATATTCTGGGGACTAGGTTCCATATTTTAAATTATTAATCTCGCAATTCATAAGTATTATATGAATGAGGATGATAAAGACGAGACCAATGAAACTATTAAATAAGGAATTTATTGATCAATGAATCTATTAAATAATTAAGGAAACGTACTGGTTTTTTGTTTTATCGTTTCATTTTGCAAAATTGATACAATTAATTCATCAATAAATTTGTAGATATACGAGTATTTAGGGGAATAATTCAAATATAATTTGAGTAAAATAGTTCAAATGTGATTTTCAACTTTAAGACACTGTGTATACAGTGTAGATTTATATTTTTCATCTGTCTTTTTTATTTACGTTCATACATTCGTGTCAAAAACAACATACATGAATATATACATATATGAATTAGGACCAAGAAAATATAAAGGTTCTATTTATATAAATACATTTTTCATGAATAATTGAACAAAATCAATTATATATTCTATTCTGGATTTTTTTAATACATACATTTAATTAAATTGGAATATAAAAAAATGTGCAATGCACATTGACTACAACTAGTGGAAAATAAAAAAGAAAGGAAAAAAAAAAAGGAAATAATTATAAGGTTTGCAATTATTCGGTGGAATAAGTGTAGTTTCTTCAAATTTCTCTCACAATTTCAATGTAAGCTAAAAATCAAATTTTAAGGTTTTGCCAGCACTATAATGTGTTGGAAATTAATTCTTGATTTGGACTATTTGAGCATTGTGAAGACGTATACTTATGCCAGACAAGAAAACTACAAATATATATGTTACATGAGAGGTATATATGTTATAGACGTTCAGTAAAACTACAAGTATTTTGCATGTGACATCCATTGGTACTTAAAAAGCATTTCCGAACAAGAAAATCTATCAAAAAATCCATTTTATTGTCACTTCAAAAAAATAAAAAATAAACAAAAATGGATTTTGTTAACAGCTAATTTAAGAGGCATGTACAATTGTTGGGTTTATTTTTAACAGATCTAGGCGTTTGGAGATAAGAAAAGTGTAAAAACAGAAAATAATTGTAGAAAAGTAAAAACACGACAATTTGTTTTGGCCCCCGGCCTCGCAGTTCGGCAAATGTCTATTCTGCGTTGAGCTCCACATTGATTGTAGTAGCTGCTTAAGAATTCCAATAGAGATCAACTGGTAGCAAAGGTTTTTCACAGATTACAAGCCCACTCTTTGAATCTAACTAGTGTTTTACTCTTGTTCCTCGAACGATAACAATCTAAGTAACTCTAAGTATTAACTCTAATAACTCCCAAGAATAGATGCAAAAGCTTAGAAGTTACAGAGAAACTCTCGAAGAAGAAGTAAAACGTAGCGAATAAAACTCTCACTATATATCAAAAAGAGCCAACCACACTAGCCTTGTATACTTTATTAACCCTAGTAATCAATGATCCAGATCTTCACTTCAAATGGGCGTCTAGGATAAAGACTTCTCCTCCATATTTGGTCTTCTCGGTCAATTCTCAAGTCATCAATAGGGTCCAACAATCTGACCCAAAAATGACTAAGACAGCGATCCCTAGGCCCAATGACAATTAATATAAAAGAGAAACAATTTTTCTTCTTAACATATGACATAAAATATTACAATAATAAAATGCTTAATATTGCTTTAACATAAAAAATAATAAACATGTTGATAAACAAATAATATAAAATGTAGCAGTTATTGATTTTAAAGATGATTTAATGTATGAAATAATAAGATTACGTCACATGTATATATTTTGTTAACTAATCATATGTTGGAGTTCTAAACTCTAATTAATATAATAAAAATAAGTATGTTCAGTCATTTCAAATTGTCAAATTGTGAGCTCCAACTTGGTGGGTGATTAGCAGTTCCATGGCAAGCCGTGGAGGATATATATCAACGACTTGGAAAGGACTTCCGTCAAAATACCAATCCACTAGAGCTTCAAGAATTGTCTGCGAGCCATTATCAATTGCATTATTGACCGGGTGTGTTATACATTGAAATTAAATTAGACTAACTAGTGATTAAATATGAGACATTTGGATTTGCACAGAAATCCTTACCTTATTTCCTAGAGTCGGAACACGATCATATTATCGATCGTAAGCATTGCCTGATGTCCCTAGGAGTGTTACTGGCGTCGGATAATTTTCATTTGGGCAGACGTTCTTGGACTGAGAGTGTGATTTTAGCATGCCGAGTACTGCAAAAAAGAGAAGTTTTTTTTTTTTTTTTTAAAAATCTCTGTAGACTCTTCATATTTCCCTTAACATCAATACACATGTTTTTATCGGTCTTGAGTGATTAAGCCCTACTTCCGTATATATAGATCGGGGGGGGGGGGGGGGGGGGCAAGTGTATGTAACTTTATGATTTATGACCAAAACTGCAAAGCGGATGGAAATTAATTTATAGCTTGCCGATGGATTAACAAATATTGATGACCCAAAGCATGTCAGTGACATAAAGTTAGGGCAAAAATGATGAGAAAACATCCTCATTGGCGAGGATAGATTGAACAAGTTATTAGTTAATAGTATATTGATTACTTACAAAAAGCGGTAATATAATTGAGACTTTGAGAGACTTAATTCAAAAACAGAAATGGACCATGCTTGTAGGCACTATGTTAGCAATGTCGATTTATGAAACGTCACATAAGTACAAATAGAGAGCATTAGGGGCGATATGACAGCATGTCGCTCTTAATGCTCTACATGATTGAAGGTATAAGAAAAATAAATCGCCCCTAAAAATCCAATTTTTTGTAGTGATACAGAAATATAATTTCACCCTCTATCGACACCTTGGAGATTCTTCTATGCTCTGTGGTGGTGGCTTATTTGTTGCTATATGTGGACTTAAAAGCGGGGAATTAACCCATATATGGTTTTTTTTTTTTGTAAGTAAAAAAATTGTATTCAAGCAAAAAGTAGAAGGAGTACTTCTCAATTTACATAGTCCAGTGTGCATAACACATTCAAACACAAAACAAATCCAAAGGGTTACACCTCCAAAATTTTTGACAAAACAAATAATTAAGTGCATTCTCGCAACACTCGGGCAATATCTCCCTATATTCTTGTATATGTGCTCTAATCTAAGGCTGATATGATGCATGAAATGGCTAATTGGTTCAACGTGACCAACATACTCTAATCCTAGCCAGCAATAGCATTTTGCCCAAATGAGATAAGCAAACTCACATGAGAACAAAAGGTGCTCCGCTGTCGCTTGAGCCTCTTCACATAGCGCACCTAGTAAAGGATTGTCCTCTCCTACGCTTTCAAAGTAGAAAATCGCGTACAATCCTTCATTTGATTATAATAAATTGTATTAATTGACTCTCTAAAGTGTGATTAGAAATTTGTTTTGGTTTAGAGGGAAATTAATTAATAACGAAGACAATTCTAATTAATTCAATTTTGTTATTGAGAAATTTTCGAAATAAAATTAAATATTAGTTTATGTTTTTGGTAGGGTTATTTCAATTATTCAACAATTTTATATTGATTAAAAATTTAAAACAAGTATTAAACTGAGAGGATTTTTTTTTCTTTAACACTTACGTCTCTCCTAATTAAGCAAACTAAAACTTGTAAAGCTTCAAGCTTCAAATCGAGGCTTCATTATGATTTACAAATTTATAACACTGTTTTCGGCTTTCAACTAATTATTCATGTCATGATCAAAATAAACAACCAAATTTGTTACAACTTTTATTACAAGGATAAGGGCACTCGACTTCTAAAAATTGAGCATGATCATAAAACCAGTCTCCAACTGCATTTGTAATTGTCTAGAAAAAAAAGTGAATTATTAATTTTCTTCACCAAAGTGTTAATCGTTGACCTTGTTATTTATAACTGAAGAATGCTTCCCAAACGATGTATCTCCTTCCGTTTGGCAATGTATATAGCACGAGTTTACGTAGTACCCCTTGTTGTAACACCCACAATCCCACATCGCTTGGACATAAGAGAGGAGTCCAGTTTATAAGTTAAGAGACTCATCCAACTAGGCATGAGGCCTTTTAGGGTAAACCCAAGAACAAAACCGTGCGGGCTAGGCCTAAAGCGGACAATATCATACCAAAGTGGATCGGGTCGGTAGCGGACTGAATCCAAATCCGTATGGTTCTCCCCGAGGCATAGCATGCCAGATTCAGGTGGGCCATGGCGGGGGTCGGGTCGTTACACTTGTTGTAGAGTCGATCAACATGTCCAATCAATGCATTTATAAAATTCAATCTGAAATCTGAAACCAATGGAAGTAGAGTAAAATCATCATTTCAAGAAAAAGACAATACAATGCTTGTACAATTTAGACGACCAATATAAGTCACGGATCCATAAGTAGTGTGACTAGTACCAATAGCTAGAGTTACACAAAATTGAAATAATAATCTATCCATTTTTTATTTTTTTATTTTTTGTAGTAACATTTATCTTTTGTGTATGCTTGTATTGGCAACAAAATATTGTCACAATGCCATAGCGGTGAGTACAAATTAAATAACATTTTTGGAATTATTATATAGGATATTGCCTTGCATTGTTTGGATTTGGCTGAGGGAGCAATTGAGAATATCATATCATTCTTTTGCAATTGTTCAAAGTTGTTGGGACAACAAGTCTCCCTTATTGGTCCTATTTTTTCCATATATCTTGCCAACGATAAAATATAATAAAAAAAATTCTTTTAATTAGCTATATGTAGATTTTTGTCTTATAAGAATCCTATCTTATAAAAATACCAAGTGTATGTTTGTCAGAGCTTTTCGAAAAATGTCCTTTTCTTCAAAATCATTTTCAACGGCAATTCCATTGATGTGTGTAGAAAACACTGAAATCCCATAACAAACACTAGTATATAAAGAAAACAATATCCAATCAAAAATAGGTAAAAAGGGGGGAAAAAAAAAAGAATAGAAACAGGGTGTATTCGTACATTGTACCGTGTGCGTGAGCTGAGGAAGAGAGATGAGAGTCTGTAGATGGAATTTTCTTGACTACGTTCGATTTTTGCTGTGTAGCAGGCAGTGAAGGGGTCTCGCCGGCAGTGGCTGTGAAGGCGTTGGTCGGTGGAAAGAGATGCCGCTTTTCTTTCTTTCTCTCGTCCCTTGTTGCCACAATTTGGGTATCTTGTTTTGACAAGCCTTTTAGGGCTCCAGCCCAAATAACTAAAGTCGGTCCTTGTTAATTTAGTGCCTTGTTCAAAAATTTTCCCAAAATCAGTTTTACAATTCCCACCAATTGCTATTTCCTTCTTTTTTTTTCTTTATTAAGCACCATTCAATTCATAATTAACTAAAATTGGTTCCAAAAAAAAATCCAAATCAACTAAATTTCAAGAAAAATCAAAATTCTGTGAAATAAATTTTGTAGATAAAATTTTATTTTCATTATGTTTTAATATAGTGACTAGTTGGAATTTGGAAATAATAGGAGAGAAAATGTGATTCAAGCTTTTTTCTCCCCCTTTTTTTTTCCCAAGCTTAGTTTGTATCAAACGAGTACTCAATTCATTTAAACACATAGAAAACAATGTTCGCTTTCATTTAAACACATAGAAAATTCCCCGTAGTAGTACAAAACGTATAGAAAGAAAGGTATAGAAGTACAACATTTTTCTTCTGTCGCAACGATGGACGACGAACGCCATCACATATCTGAGGTATGGAGCTGGAAATCCTACAACAAAGAAAGATGTCATCATAGTCCAATTGCAAATCGAACTAAAATAACATATTTGTTTAATATTTTTGAAAATCACCATTTTCGTCATCGTCTCCTGCGCCAATATCTACTTCGTCATCATGTTCATCAATGTTTCCGTCTTCTTCTCCTAAGCTGTGTTGTATGCCCCATTTGGAATCGACATCTTCATCATTATCTGTTTCTTCAAGATTTTCATCAACCTATACCAGTAGTTGCATATCTAACTCTGAAGTTAAACTGGTGGGTCGCAAACTAGTTTGTGGTTGATCCTCTTGGAACACAAGTTCTACCCATAAATTATATGTTTCATCTCCTGAGATGATGCCTTATACATGTGTGAGATGTCTAGCTTTTGTTTTCACAACTGCCCACCAATCTCTATCTCTACCCTTAGTTGGAATGTTAGTAAAATATACCGGTTGAGCTTGCTGACTAAGTACAAATTTATCCAAAGAAGCTAGCATCCTTTTATTGTTAACTTCCACAAGATTGAACTGTTGATCTACACAAACACCACGTTCATTGTCAAACCAATGACACTTAAATAGAACAACATTATTATCTCCACTATAATATTCCAACTCCAATATTTCGTTCAACATTCCGTAATAATCACTATCACATTCGTTATAACAACTTCCCAAGACACACACACCGCTGTTCATTGTTTTCTTGTATCGACCATGATCCAATGTGTGAAATTTAAAACCATTGACAAAATAACCATTATAATATTTTACCATACGAGATGGCCCCATACCAAACTGTACAATGTGAGGATCCAATTCGTTTTTAGTGTGCATCACATAAATCATATAGAAAATTAATTGAATGTTGCATTTAATGTGAAAATCTTAAATAAAATAATAGATATTAGCTTGCTTACATAATCTAGCAGCCATGAAGCAAAATGATTGTCGCGCAAATGGTCTAGTTGTTTATCAGATAGTCGATGGTGGTTTTTCTCATTTGTCTTTCAAATTCCCTATATTGTATGAACAAAATATAACTCATACGTACAAATATATATATAGAAACATATAGATCTTATGACATGAAGAAATGCATTTGAACGTACTGTAAGAAAGGAGTAACTTCTTCACAGTTTAGAAGCACATATCGTGAAGCTGCTTCGTATTCATCATTGGTTAGTTGTCTAACATTACCAATTTTTTTTCCAAAAGGTCCGCCTGGGTGTGTAAAAATTCTAGTGGATCAACCAAACCTCCATCATCATTTCTTGGGGGCGATTCAATCTCATTTGGATAGTGTAATCAAAATATAAAGAGCAAAATATTGACGTTTCTTCAACCAAATACGCTTCCACTATAGATCCTTCTACAGATGAATGATTTTTCACTTTTCTTTTCAAATGGTTAAGATACATGAGATATAGAGATATCATATTGACTAATGCAACAATAGTTGTGAAAAAGACTTATATGTTTCATCAATTAAACATGACAAATATAAAATGCCTTTCGAAAGGATACATCCATCGGTACTGCACAAGACCTCCTACTCGAGCTTCGTATGGTAAACGAATTGGTAGATGCTCCATAGAATCAAAAAAAATGCCAGTGGAAATATTTTCTCGAGTTTGTATATCGTTACAACGATATTTTTCTCTAATCGTTTCATATCATCAACCTTCACAACAACACAACATATACCTCTAAAAAAATGACTGAGCTCATTTAATGCTTCCCAAATAAGTCTTAGCAGTAGCTCTTTAAATGCTATTGGAATCATCGTCACCTTTAATACAACGCGCAATATTGGAATCATAACCATCGGACATTCTCAGTGATTTGATCCAACTGCATACCATCTTTTTTTGTTCCTTTGCCAAGCTATAAGAAACCTTAGGCTTGTAAAATCTCGTTCCTTGTTCAACTATATAGAGTTCCGAATGGTGACAATAGAGTTCCAAATCCTTTCTTGCCTTGAAGTTATCTTTAGTTTTGTCTTTCACGTCCATAACTGTGTTGAATATATTCTCAAACACATTTTTCTCAATATGCATAACATCTAAATTGTGCCTTATAAGATTTGTGTGCCAATAAGGTAACTCCCAAAAATACTTCTCCTTACCCAATTATGGATGCGATCAAACCCTTCAATAGGTTGTCTCTTAATAGTTGGACCACTAGTAACATTCGGCAGTCTATCCACAATACGACGGAGTTGTTCACCTGTCGGTGGAGTCAGTGCCTCATCCTTCTCGATTCTACCTTTAAAGAACTTATCATATTGTTTTCTGACTGGATGATTGGGTGGGAGGAATTGGCGATGACAATAAAAATGAACATTTCTGTCCATTTTTCAACCTAAACGATTTTGTGTTACCCATACAATATGGACAGCACAATGGTCCATGCGTACTCCAACAGGACAACATGCCAAATCTTGGAAAATCACTAATTGTCCATAGTATAGCAGCTCTCATTTGAAAATTTTTCTTTGCGTGTATGTCATACGTTTCAACACCTTCATTCCACAACATTTTAAGTTCATCAGCCAACGGACGCAAATAGATATCAGTATTTTTTCTGGACTTTTAGGGCTAAGAATGACCATACTTAGAAACATGTTCTCTCGTTGCATGCACATCCCAGGTGGTAGATTGGACACAGTTGTTATTACAGGCTAGCAAGAATATTATGAGCTTGCCATACCAAACGGGTTGAAGCCATCCGTGCAAAGCACAAGAAGTACATTACGAGGTTGGAGGGAAAAGTTAGGATAAGTTCTATCAAAGTGCTTCCAAACCTCACCGTGCACTGGATGTGACGTTTCTTCGTGCGTAAATCTATTATTCACATGCCAAGTCATATGCTGAGCAGTTCGTCTTGACATATATAACCTTTGAAGTCTAGGAGTAAGAGGGAGATACCGTAATACCTTGTGAGCAATCTTGTGTCCATACCTAGAGTTTGTATCTTTGTATCGTGGGTGATGACATGTGCTACATTCTATCAAGTTCTCGGTCTCGTTAAAATACAACATGCAATCATTAAAGCATACATCAATTTTCCTAACACCAAGGTTGAGACTAGACAACATCCTCATTGTTTTGTAGAACGTATCTTCTAAATGGTTATCTTCTGGCAACATGTCTTTAATTATCGACATTAGGCGATCATAACAACCTGCAGGCATATTGTATTCAGACTTGCAGTTAAGAAGTTGCGACATTGCTGACAATTTGGTGTGCTTAACGTAACCTAGCCACAACGGTCTATCTGCTTCTTCTAATAGCTCAAAAAATCGTGCAGCCTCTGCATTAGGTTCGTGTTTTTAAGGATCCAAACGATTATTTTCAGAGAATGCATTATACATTCCAGGGCCCATTGCATCCATTACCATTCTACGGAGGTTATAGTTTGTATTATCTTATGCAAACGACGATTCTCCCAATTCTGATGTATTGCCAATAAATTCTTCACCGTGCAGTCCATGCGATATACCCGGAAGTAAACCCACGTCGATACAAATGATATTTTACAACATCCCGTTCAAGCTTATATAATCTTGTCACAATCAATGCACGGACACTTTATCTTATCAGTAATACCACGTTGAAAAATGCGAAATCTCGAAACTCTTTGACCCCAGCAACAAATCTTTCAGAAAGAAAACTATTGCTGAATTGAGAATACATCCAACTCATATCGTACGACATACTGCACAATAGCGAATAGTACATTAAATTATTATGTCTATATAAAAAATGATACAAAATAGATTTAAATCGTATTTCCATAGATTTTATTTTTAATGTCAAAACATACTACATAAGTTTGTTTGTTTTATCATAGTCTAGAATTAAATCACTATTGACAAATTAATTTGAAAATGCACTCTTAAATTTTTCTGCCTCTGACGGCAAGTCGTCAGAAATGTCTAACGACTGTATACACCATCGGCAATTTTCGATGGTTTAGATTTGGCTGTCATACGTTTCCGATAACATGAACTTTCCACCGAAAATTTCTGACGACAACATTAAGTGGTTGGAAGTTTCCGATTACTGACGGTAAAAGCCATTGTTGTCGAAAATTGTTGACGACGTCTATCCTGCCATCGAAAATATTTGATAACAGTCTACTACTGCAATTTATGACGATCTGTTGTCAGAAATCCGTCACAATTTACTGACGGCTTATATGTCGTCAGAAATTTTGTCATAGAAAACTGTATTTCTAGTACCATATCTACTTATATAAAAAAGGTATGGACAATTTACCTCAAGAAATATTATCCAGTTACTCTTTCCATAACCAAATCCTTGGACGTGGTAATAGGCCGGTGGGCAAACTGCATAAAGAAATACCGTACGTTTAAAAAAAAACATCAAAAAATAAAAGATCTAACTTGATTTAGAGATTCTACAAGCATTTGACATGGGTATACTACAGTAATTCTACCTGCTCCTTGGGAGGCGGTAGTAGTCCCAAAGAGTTTTTTGGGTGTTTGATTGTCTTCATTTGGGCACACTTCGATTGGCTGGGGGTTTGATTTTTGCATGAGGAACACACAAAACAGAATTGCAATAATTTTTATGGTGAAACTTAGGGGTGGGCATTCCGGGTACGGTTCCGGGTAGTGAACTACCCGGAACCGAACCGTAAATTCCGGTTCTTTGAAAAATGGATCCGTTCGGTTCTTTTCAAATGAAGTACCCGTCCGATTCCGATTTCTTCCGATTCCGGTTCTACCCCTTCGGTTTCGGTTTGTAACCCCCTCTCTTAAAACATACGTATATAACCATAACGGTAAGCAACGGAAGCTAAACAGCGTTACAAAACCTTTAACTTGTCCAAGCTCATGAGTAATTATTTACACATTTACATCAAAACATAAGCAAAATACAAGATATCATGGCCATTGGACAAATTCAAAAGCGGCCTATACAGGATCAGGAGCTTCCTTTGGTTTCCCCTACACGTCACGTCCTCGAGGATTCCCCTCCTTCCCCAAGTCCACGGTCTCGACTCTGGTCACCTATCACATAACATAACATATCGTGAGCCACGAGGGCCCGATGGGGAGCACAATCATATGCAATGCATGACATATTAATGTCGTGGGCCGTTGCGAACCATATGTTTATATTGGCGCCGTATCATACATTCGTACTTTAATTGGCCAGACCCCAATCCTTTGAGGGACCTCCCTTTGGGCCAATTGTCTCAAACCTTTGTGAGACGAACATTATATAAACATTTGGTTGGCAACCCTATTTCTCGTTTTTCATGCGTGACCATGCTTCAATGTATACACATAATTAAACACATGTAATATCATATGCATATTATCATAAAATGGGTTCACAAACATCAAGATTCTACAAACCCCCAAGTTGAGTATCTATATGCTATACCACCCTATGGTCATATCTACTTAACCAAAGCATCAACATCCTTAATCTTACCTTACCACTTGCCTCTTTATCTATTTATTGCAAACCAACCAATAGTAAGGCATGATCTTACCTCAAAATACTTTTAAGTGCTCTACTACCCACCTTAGAAAGATAGGAACACCAAGGAAAACTAGGTAGATGATGGACTTGCTTGCTTCTTCACCTTGCTCCTTAGGGACTTGATTGATCTTCTATACCAACACTTGATCCAAGTATGATATGTGGATGGATTTCTAGAGATGGAGGACCTTCAAAATGTCTTAGATGTATGCTTGGCTCGAAAATGAGGGTAACCATCAAGAAAAGTGACTTTTTGACCAAAAATCCATATCTGCCGACTTAAAATTACGGCCGTAAATATCCCTGTTACGGCCGTAACTTCCAAAATTACGGCCGTAACTCAATACATTACGGCCGTAACTACCAAAATTACGGCCGTAACTCAATAAATTACGGCCGTAACTAGGCACACGCGACCGCGCTTCCGGTCACGCGACCAGCAGAAAATCAGCCCTTTAACCATCATTCTTGACTTACGGCCGTAACTATAAGACTTACGGCCGTAACTACCACATTTACGGCCGTAAATACCAAAATTACGGCCGTAAATCCCAGTTTTTCTGCATTTCTCTTCCGGCTCATTCCCGGCGACCATACCTAGTTCCAACATACATTGGGCAACCCAAAACACATCCTAAACATGTCATATCCATCAACACCATCTCACGACATATTCACATCATCACGAGCCATTCCCAAAAACACAAACGATAAACATACGAAATCATATAAAATCGTGACGAGATTTAGCGGGGCGTTACACGGTTATTTTACGATGCAGTTTTTATTACTCGAAAAACAAAAAAAAATAAAAATAAAAATTTTGATTCCAACATAATATAACAACAAAAAAAGCAACAATAAAGAAGACATCGTCGCTGCTTTGGCAAAGAAGATTTACAAAGAAAGAAAGAAGTCATTGTTACCTTTTGGCAGCTGACGCCGCCGTTAAAAGAATTCTATGAGAATTCTAGTAAAATTGTAGTAGAATTTTTCTAGAAATAGCACCAAAATTTACTAGAATTTTACTAGAATTAGCACCACATTTTAAATTTACTCAAAGAATTCACAAAAGTTGGCAATCAAATAGAAGAAATAGTGTTATTTCTTATACTATTCGGGTTCCAGTTCCGGTTCCGGGTTTTTAGAAAAGGATCCGTTCGGTTCTCATTCCAGTTACGGTTCGGTTCCGGTTCTACCCGTTCGGTTCCCCTTTTTTTGCCCACTCCTAGTGAAACTCTTCATTTTTGAGAATTGTATTTCTGTAGCTTCAACAGTTGTTAATTCTCTGTCAACAACCTCAGTACTCTATACTAATGAAGTTCAAGTTTAGTCTTAGTATGTATTCATAGACTTAGAGAAGGGAGGTTCTCACCGCGGGTGGGGGGTGGTGGGGACCGAACATATGGAAATTATTATTAATCTATTTAATCTGTATGCTCGAGTACGAGAGATGGAAATAAATAGCTTTTACCCAATTGTTTCATGTAGAACATTGTTATAGACGTGACAAATACAACACAAAATGATTAAAAAGCAACTTTAATTGGTAATTGTGGACTGCGGATTGAAAAAGCAATGAGTTACGTGTATATCAATTATTGACTGATGAACAGAGAGATTCAACAATCATTACAGATGCTCTTAGTACACTCGGTATGTAGGTACTGGTGTGTTGATTGTCACAAATAAATAAATACATAACACCTTTATGTATATTCGAGTAAAATTGTTAATTAAAATAAAGGTAGCATATACAGACATGTGCATCTAACCTTTTAATTTAATTGTATAATTGGTATCGTTATTATAAAACAATAAATATATATTCAAAATTTGATTTCAATAGAAAATTACTATTATAGTTTATCCAAAGAAAAACACCCCTACATGGATGTATATGCCTCTCCATGCAACTAATAAAAACCATTTTTTTTTACATCTGTAATATAGAAGCGCCAAATGGTTCACCCCAAATTGATACAACTACGAAAGCTGGGTTTGTAGCTAGCTCTTCAAGAAAGTAAATTCTTGATACTGGAGTTTAGTCCAAAGCTAATTGCCCTAATTCTATGCATGTGGTGACAAATAAATAGATTTTCAAAGTGAAAAAAAGTTGGGTCCCCCAACCTCCCCCTACCCCCTCCCTTTTTTTGGGTTAGGAGATAAAAGTGGAGATGAATTACAAACTGCGCTTAAAAGGAATTGATGTTTTGCGCCAATTATCGTTGTATAGTCACATTTCTTCTTATATAATATTTTTTTATTATTAGTATACTCTTATTTAATTTACATAAATACTTAGAATTAATTTTTTACAACACAATGTTTTCCTCCCCATATAAGTTATGGAAGGATAAACTCTACTCCTGTCAATGTGATGGTATCACGTCTATCTAACACTATCACCTCATTATTTTCCACACATATATATGATGACATGGTATTGTGGCAAAAAATAAGGGGATTTGGTTTATCCTCCTTATACAGAAGGAAAACTTTACTCTTAATAAGGAATTAATATATAAAATAATATTCATGAAATAAAGAAACATGATTGCATAAATTGTTTTTCTCATTATATATATATTGCAAAGAGGAGATTGGAGGAGTATAGAGGAGATTGGAGGAGTATATATATGTGATCCGAACCTAGAACATACTACCTAAACATGATCATCTATATTTAATCACTGTAACACAATTCGAGCCACTTCTCATAATATTTTTAATATATATGTATGAGAAAACTAACAAGTCAGTACAAATGGGACCGAGAAAGTATCATCAGTGGATAAATGTGGCCACCCAACTTCTCCAAGGAATTAAATTTCTAGGATTCTATAATTATAGGATAGTATGATAGCCTATATTCACACTTTCGTTCTGATACACAAGATGGGTACTAGTTGGACCTTTTGGATGCTGTCGTGGACATATCCACACCAACCTTTAATTGGTCCCATTTGACCAACAAAAGGTTTGTCAAATGGAGAAGACGAGCAAAAGAGAAGTGATACGGACCTCGTTGGTCTCGATGCCAACGCAACCCAATCCAGATTGGATTAGACCCCAGAAAAGCTAATCACTGGTCACGATCGAGAACCTGACGACGTTCTACTCACGAAGTGACAACAATAGGCTAAAACCTATCACCTTCGACTGTGCGTAGTAGGCAACCGGCAGGGGTGAACGCCACAAGAGTTGATCACGCTCTTGATAAGTTCGATTTGTTCAAAAGCACAATAAGAGAAGATAATTTCTCTCAACAAGCTTAAAGCTCTCATTTATCATAGCAACCAAGTTGTTGAAAAAAATGTATAATGAGGTTTTGCCTTACATATACAAGTCTCAACTGAAAATAATAATAAAATAATAAAATATCCAAAAAGTAGACACAAAAATGACTAAGTCGGCCAAAATTACGGCCGTAATGTCTGGGGTTACGGCCGTAAATGCCTAAGTTACGGCCGTAAGTCCTAAAAGTACGGCCGTAATAAACTCTCTGCCTCAAAACCGTCCAAACTTGATTCTTGAGTTACGGCCGTATGGACAAACGTTACGGCCGTAATTATGTGGTACGGCCGTATTATGATAGAGTACGGCCGTAATTTGCTCTCTGCATAAATTTGACCCAAAAGCTGGAAATCGACGTTACGGCCGTAATTATAAGAGATACGGCCGTAAGATTTAGGATACGGCCGTATGAAATTGGGTACGGCCGTAATTTACTCCCTGTAAATTCTTGTTCTTCAACCCCATGGGTTACGGCCGTATGGAAACGGGGTTACTGGTAGTAAAGTGATTCTGGCCGTAAATAACACGGTTACGGCCGTAAATTTGGTCTGCCTTTTCCCCTTTGCTCTCTAACATCTCCAACCTGTAATTGGAGGACTTCTTTCAGCTTATGAACTCCCGTGGACTGGTCCAAGTGTGGAAATGACCTATTCTGGACTTATTGACATACTTCTTCGACCCACGTCAGCAAGGCTCGTCCCATTCTTTTGGCTCGATTTCTCGTAATCGGTCCAATCGGCCAATGGGGTGGTTCGTCCGACGTGGAATTATCCGGGTTCGTATCAAGAAGGCGGACGAATTTTGGGTTCTAGGTTTTCTGAAATGATTTTATGTTATTTGCAAAATAGGTCATTATTTTATAGAGTGTATTTTAATTTTGGCACGGGGCATTGGATTTTCGGGCCACTACTTTCCTGCCCACAGCGTGGGCAGGGAGCCATGCCAACACCCCTCGTGGCACCCTCACAGAACGTCACGTCATCCAAATTTATTTTTTTAAAAAAAAATTTAGTATCTATGTTAGATCGAATGAATTTTAGTTTGGCAGCTATGAGAATTCGAAATCGGCTGATGTGTAAAGGGCGATGTCATATATGGGATCTTTCTTCATTTACCCATGCAGCCTTTGGACCAGGATTGCTACTTTAAACATATCAACCCAAATTAATCTATAGCTACCCTACTCATATTCTGCCGTACTGGAAGATTTCGATCATTGCCAAAGAATTTTAGAAGTGAAGGAATGTACAATTATTTTCCTATTTGTACTTTGTCGGCGCATGCATTCATTGAGCCATTCTCCTATCTTCCCACGAGCATTTGCTTGGTCTCATAAATAATGGGAGAGGAAACCTAAGAATTCAATGAATGAATTGTTGAAATTATATATTGATTGATTAATAATTATACATAAAGGAAAATAAAAGAAAAAATGATGAAAGGATGCAACCATTGAGATTCGAACTCGCGCCCTTAATCCAACAACCGCCTCAACCGTTGAGAAACTACCATGCTTGTGTTGTATCATGAAATCGCGAATATTTGTTCAACTGGTGCAATGTTTCACGAAAAGACACAACTTTTTGGACAGTTTTCTTCAAGGATTGCAACAATTCATCATGGCTCTTCAATCTCTATATATAATGGATGAGATTAGCTTGTTAAAAAATCAGAAAAACACCCAAGAAATTATAAAATAAGTTATAATCCTCATCATTTCCTTCATAAATAGTGTTTAGTTCATTCGATTTGAAGATTAGGTATTTATCTTCAAATCAAACCCAAGGCTTGACTATATCCTCCAAACCGTTTACCAAAAGCCACAAACACTCAATTACAATCCCTTGATAGTAGATTTAATTTGAGGACAGCGAATTTACAGGGTCGAGCCAGTGTATCAAATTCATATTCAATAAAAGTTCCAATTTCGTTCTTTGTTCAAATTGTTGTTTCTTCTCCATTTTTATATATACTGTGTTATATATCCAACAATCTCAAACTAAATCTCCATGGAGAACCAATCTACAATGACGACGGTGAAGTTGATGAACCAAGATCTTGTCAAACTCGATCAGTTTGATGGAGTGAATTTCACGCGTTGGCAAGACAAGACCAAATTCTTGCTAACAACGTTTAAAATTTTTTACATTATTGATCCCAACACGATACTAGTTGGTGATCCTGTTGAAGGCCAACCTGAGACAACAACGGCAGAACGAAAGAAACAAAATGAGGATAATCTCATTCGCTGCCGTTGGCACATTCTCAACGCACTATCTGACAGGCTGTACGATCTTTATACAGGGATCAGTTCTGCGAAACAAATATGGGAAGCATTGGAAAACAAGTACAAAGCCGAGGAAGAAAGTACAAAGAAATTCTTAATTTCTAAATACTTTGATTTCAAATTTATTGATAACATCCATCTATTACCGCATGTGCATGAACTTCAAATACTTGCAAATAAGTTAATTACGGCTAAAATCGCTCTTCTGGAACCCTTTCAAGTAGGGGCTACAATAGCCAAATTACCTGGTACTTGGAAGGGTTATCGAAAGAAGGTTTTTCATAGTTTCGAAGATTTCTCTTTGGAACAAATTCAAAAGCACTTACATATTGAGGAAGAATCATGAGCGAGAGATAAGAGTGATAACTCTTATGAAGGCACTTCAAAAGCCAACGCCATTGAAAAAGCAAAAACTCCCAACAAATCTTATAAACGCAAAGCCCCTAGTGGAGACTTTAAGAAGTCGAATAAAAAGAAGAAAGATGGTTGCTTTGTGTGTTGCAAACCCGGGCACTATGCCAAAGTTTGTCGTTTCGGAAATAAAACAAAGACGAGAAGGTAAATTCCGTTGATAAAAGCATTGTGGCGATGCTCTACAAAGTGAACACCGTGAATGCAAAAGTTCCAGGTTGGTGGTATGATACGAGTGCTACTGTGCACGCAACATACGACCGAGCACTATTCAAAACCTATCAAGACGTTGACAAAGAATAAGAAGTTCAAATGGGAAACGACGGACGATCTCGAGTCGTTGGAAAGGGTAGTATTGATCTCATGTTCACTTCCGGGAAGAAAGTCACTCTTGGTAATGTCTTTCATGTTTCCGACATGAATAGGAATTTGATAAGTGGAGATTTACTTGGCAAATCGGGCATCAAGTGTGTTTTCGAGTCTAGAAAACTTGTATTATTCCAAAAATGGGATGTTTATTGGAAAAGGATATTCCTGTGAGGGAATTATCAAATTGTGTATCAATCAAGTTGAAATCAATAAAGATATTAATTCTGTTTATTCTCTTGACTTATTTACTTTATGTCATGGTAGATTAGATCACATAGGAAATAGCACTATGAAATGCATGTTGAAAAATAAGTTAATATCTTATAATGCGAATGATGCTTATAAATGTAAAACTTGTGTTAAATCTAAAATGACTAGGAAACCCTATTTTAGCGTAAATCAGACTTCTGGTATATTAGCTTTAATTCATACTGATATTTGCGAAATAAATGGTATTTTAACTAGAGGTGGTAATCATTATTTTATAACTTTTATTGATGACTTCTCTAGATTTACCTATGTTTATCTACTAAAGCATAAACATGACGCCTTTAGTATTTTCAAATCTTATAAAACTAAAGTTGAAAATCTTTTAAGTAAAAAGATAAAAATACTTCGTAGTGATAGAGGTGGAGAATACTTCTCCACTGAATTTAATGATTATTGCGAGGAACACGGTATAATACACCAATGTTCGGCACCGAGAATGCCTCAACAAAATGGTTTAGCCGAAGGAAAAACCGAACTTTGGTTGATATGGTTAACGCCATGTTAAACCACTCAAAGTTATCTTTTAATTTGTGGGGTGAAGCACTATTAAGTGCATGTCGAATTGTTAATAGAATTCCTTCAAAAACAACAAAAGTATCTCCATATGAGTTATAGAAATGAAGGAAGCCGAATCTTAATTATTTTAAGGTTTGGGGGTGTCTTGCCTATTGCAAAAACACTAATCCAAAAAGGACTAAGTTAAGTCCTAATGGGATTAAGTGTGCACTCGTAGGTTATGCAACGAATAGTAAATCCTATCGATTGCTTAACCTAGAGACGAATGTGATCATTGAATCCAATGATGTTGAATTTTTTGAAAATTCATTGTCAAGTGGGAATGATGCAAATGGGAATCATGAAACATCATTGCCTCCGGAGGAAACGTAAAGGTTAACACCTTCTAAGAGAGTGAGGATTTTGACGAACCACGAAGAAGTAAAATAGTACAGTCGAGAAGACACTCGTGCCGGAAAAAATAGACTCACAACTTATTTCCTTCCATCTCGTTGAAGGAAATACCAGTAAAATTATAAGTTCTACTCTTTTTATTTTTCAGTTAGAATCCGACCCAAAAACCTATATTGAGGCTATGTCCTCTCATGATAACCTCTTTTGGAAAGATGCCATTAGAGATGAAATGGGTTCGATATTATCGAACAACACGTGGGAACTTGTCGATCTACCTTTAAGCTCAAATTAAACCTATGAGTTGCAAGTGGGTGTTTAGAAGAAAATATAATGCCGATGGAACCCTAAACACCTACAAAGCTCTATTAGTGGCAAAGGGCTTCTGACAAATGGAAGGGATCAATTACTTGATACCTACACCCCAGTTGCAAGAATAACTTCAATTAGGATGTTATTTGCTTTAGCCTCTATTTATGAACTGCATGTTCATCAAATGGATGTTAAAACAGCGTTCTTGAACGGAGATCTCGACGAGAAGGCCTACATGGAGCAATCGGAAGGGTTCGTTCTACCAGGGCCATAACGTAAAATTTGTAAACTTGTTAAGCCATTATATGGACTAAAACAAGCACCGAAGAAATAGCCTGATAAGTTCGACTCTGCCATCATTTCTTTCAGTTACAAATATAATAGCGTGGATAAGTGTCTATATTTTAAAGTGAGTAAGGAATATGTCACTATAATCTGCCTATATATGGACGACATATTGATTTTATGTAATCACATGGACGGAATAAAAGAAACGAAGATGTTTCTATCATCCACTTTCAAAATGAAAGATCTTGGAGAAGTGGATACGATTCTGCGCATCAAAGTGATTAAAAATAGTGGGGTTATTTACTTAACCCAATCTCATTACATTGAGAATGTAATTAAGAAGTTTGATCACTTGGGCATTAAAGGATACAACACTCTATTTGAATCAAGTACAAAGCTTGTGAAGAATGAGGGTCGAGCAATTGCTCAACTTGAGTACGCAAGTGTTATAGGTAATCTAATGTATGTCAGTCCAGTGTACTCAACCAGATTTAGCATTTGCAATTAGTAAACTTAGTAGGTTTACTAGTAACCCTGGTACGGACCATTGGAAGCCTATCGGATGAGTTCGTGGTTATCTAAAGAAAACCAAGAATCTGGGCCTCCAATACTCCAAATTTTCGGCAATTTTAGAGGGATTTATTGATGCTAGTTGCATATCTAGTGCTGGCGATAGTAAATCGACATGGGGATGGTTGTACACTTTGGATGGTGGTGCGGTTTCTTGGAAATCCAAGAAGCAAATTTGTATCACCCACTCAACCATGGAATCGGAATTTGTAGCTTTAGACGAGGCTGGTAAAGAAGCAAAATGTCTAAAAGACCTATTATATGAAATTCTGGTAGGACCGAAAATTACCTCATCAATATCAATTATGTGTGATAGTCAAGCAACCTTATCTACGGCTTACAATAAGGTGTACAATGGAAAGTCAAGACATATGAGTCTTCGACGTGAGTACATTAGGAAATTAATAAAAGATGGAATAATTTCCTTAAATTTTGTAAGATCAAGTGAAAACTTGGCGGATCCACTTACAAAAGCACTAAGTAGAGATTTAGTGGCGTCTACATCGAAGAGGATGGGGTTGAAGCTCTATTTAGAAAACCACCAGTGATGGCAACCCTACTCGTCGTTACTTGATCAAGTAATTCACGGGTTCAAAGGGTAAGAACATGTCACTCGATAAGTGGTTTGTACAACACCAAATTAAAAATTAAAAAACCCTATCCTATGATATGGTATTGGTTGTTATCGTACCAGAGGGTTGAGTCTTTAAACTCTATCCCATTTTACAAGTATTTCTAAAGGTAACAAAGATATTGGAAGGATTTTACCTAGTTAAACTTCGGGTGGTACCGCCTCAATAGAGAGTCGGAGTTTTTCTCTTTAAATTTTAACTAATAGGATGAGTGCAAGGTCTTATAAGCGCTCAACATTGAGGAACTAAACACGTGGCATTTGTGTGTGTGTCTTCGTCGGTATCATCACAAGAGTGGTACTTTGCAGAGATTACACTATGGTTATATTCAAATCGAAAGGTATCTTTACCTGACGCACAAGTATCGTTACACAATTACTGATCAAAGTGGAGGATTGTTGAAATTATTGATTGATCAATAATTATACATAAAGGAAAATAAAAGAAAAAATGATGAAAGGATGCAACCATTGAGATTTGAACTTGCGCCCCTTAATCCAACAACCACCTCAACCACTGAGCAACTACCATACTTGTGTTGTATCATGAAACCGCGGATATTTGTTCAACTGGTGTGATGGTTCATGAAAAGACACAATTTTTTAACAGTTTTCTTCAAGGGTTGCGACCATTCATCATGCCTCTTCAATCTCTATATATAGTGGACAAGATTGGCTTGTTAAAAATTCAAAAAAAATCCAAGAAATTATAAAATAAGTTATAATCCTCATCATTTCCTTCATAAATAGTGTTTAGGTCATTCGATTTGAAGATTAGGTGTTTATCTTCAAATCAAACCCGTGGCTTGATTATATCCTCCAAACCGTTTACCAAAAGCCATAAACACTCAATTACAATCCCCGTGGCGGTAGATTTAGTTTGAGGACAGCGACTTTACGCGATCAAGCCATTGTATCAAATTGATATTCAATAAAAGTTCTTGTTTCGTTCTTTGTTCAAATTGTCGTTTCTTCTCCATTTTTATACATATTAGGTAATATATCCAACATGAATTCCATGCATCAAGAGATGGGAAAGATCTTTTCAAGGGATGAGTCTCATGAAAATATCTCGCCAATTTTGATCCCTATTCATTAAGTTAATGGAAAATTGAAAAAAAAATAGAAAGAAAAAAGTCCAACGTGCGATTAACACAGAATTAATATGCTATTTCCCCTATTGAACCTTTATAGACAAATAATTCACACATATACATAGTTAAGTGTACTAATATAAGACAAATAATTTCATTATTAGATAAGACAATCAACAACAATTAGAAATTGGATAATATTTCAATTCGTGTATAAATGCTATACAAATACTGTGTTGTCCAACTCTCAAAGAGAACATGTATTTCCCGAAAACGAATGAAATTCGCGACAAGTACTGACAAGTATATGACCACTTAGTACATGCTCGTACGATTTACGAAAATTGCTATAGATAAAATACATTTTAATTTAAAATAACAGAGTTGTAATGTACATAATATAATATTCTCTATCAAAAATGAAGGGTAAGACTATCAAAATTTACGATCACGCTACGGTGACATACTAAATGCCATAAAGAATACCATAATAAAATAAAATGACTTCAATATCTTTTAAAGTAATATCAATTCAGTCATTCATTAATGGCAAGATAGAAATTTTACTATTATTATGTCACTAATTATGTTAATGGCTATGACATTCTAGCATTATCCAAAAACTTAATCAAATTTAAGTGGTTTTTAAATGTGTGGTTAAAAATTGGAGAAGGTGTATTAAAAAAATATAAAGTAATTATTAAATCAATATATGGGTAGTTGAAAAGAATGAGAGAAAAAAATTTAATCTATATCTATATATATATATATAAAATGAGCCTTTTTCTCACCTAAACACATCCTCAAATTTTCTCGCCTATTAAATTTTCTTAATATAATCTTTTATCTATCTATATATAGAATAATTTATATATATAGAAAATAATTTTTTTTCTTATTATATTTTTTTATTTATTGTCTTAAATCGCATTTAAAATAAACTCCCTTTTTATTTTTTATTTTTTCTTTCCTAATCCATATCCAACTCTTTTTATTTTTTCTTCCCTCATATATTAATATTAATATTAATGTATACATATTTTATTTAATTATTTCTACCATACTTTACTCAATCTCATAATATCTAAATACTATCTCTATCATTTTCTCTCTTCTTTTATTTTCTACGTATAAAAAAATTTGTGATTCTATTTTAGTCGATTTGATAAGAGCTTTACAATAAGTATACTATAAATATATAAATTTTTATTTTTTAAAAACTTAAAATTTACCACAAATATATAAATTAGTGCCCAATTTAAATATAAATTGATATTAATATAGGTTAATGATTACTGATGTAATGAGATTAAAAAGAATTTGATAATTTGTTATGACACTTAATTGATGTTTGTGCATAAAATTCAAATATAATGATATGTATAAATTGTTTTAGCTTTTAATTCTATTCCATGTTTGATTTACCGTGAGAATAAATTAGATGAAAAATAATACTTCAATTTGTTTGTCTTGCAATTATATGGTAAAACTAGCTTTATTTTATATTTAAAACTGAATAATTTTTTCCTAATAAATAATAAATTTACAAAAATAATAAATTATATATTGCTATGGTACTTAAGCAAAAATTTTCGCGTAATTATACAAAATGGATTCAAATTCTTTTAAAATTTATATGAATAATATAAAATATAAAAAGGAAGATGAGATACATTAATATGGTACTTAAATCATAACTCGCATGTAATTACAAAAAATTGGCTCAATTAATATAGAAACAATTTTTTAAAGCGGAAATTTTCATTTAATTTATTCTTAAGGTAAATCAAATACGGAATAAAACTAATAAAGGTAAAACAACTTCTACATGAAATAAATCTCAATATATTTATACTTTTACACACAAACATCAATAACATCAATAACAAATTATAAATTTAATTTTTTTTACCTAAGTAGCTTCTGTTATTATCAATTGCAATTAGTTAACCTGGACAAATGTTATTTATTTGTGATAAATTTCAATTTTATTCTAAATCAGTTAGATTCCATTTTTTTATTTTTTATTTCAAATCTTCAATTTATAGGTTTATATGTTGAATAATATAAGGGTATTCTACGAATTAGAATGAATTTTTGACTAATCATTTTTTCATAATTTTCATATTTAAAAAAATAAAATTATTTAAAATTAACAATTTTCACTAAGATCTGCTCCTTTTTTTTTTTTTTTAAGTAACAAGCTCCAAAAATTGATCTTCAAATAGTATTGATTTTTTATTTTGACACTACTAGAACCAAAAATTATATAATAATTCATTAGTTCAATCTATGGCTTTCGTTAGGAAATAAGTCTAAGAACTCTTACTAAACAATTAGTTATCGACTCAATCAATTATTGGAATTATATGACTCAATTAGAATATTTTAACTAACTTTCGACTATATTAAATATTTATCTAAGTTTCTATCTCTTAAATAAATATTAGGAATCCTACCTACTTTAAATTATTTATTTTGTACCGAATTTTGCCAATTGAGGTTTTGTTTGATTTTTAAATATCATCAATTAGATTGTATATTTTAAGTATTAATCATATATATTTCAATTTATTTGTCTTATCCAAATTAATTTAAATGTTATATCAAATCAATAATATTTAATATGCCGAATATGGTAAATTAGTGAGTTTAGACCTAATATGTTAATATACATATTTAGTATATGTAGAAGGTATTTATTAAAGAAATAAAATGTCGAAATAAAAGGCTTCGATTAAACCATCACGATGGGGAGTGGAAGGGGGTGAGAATTTTCTATTTGAGTGGGGACGAGGAATGGAAGTTTGTAATTCTTATATCATCCTCACTCGGGCTAGAATAAATGAGGACAGGTTGGAACGAGGATAAGTGTTTCCCGGCATAGTAGGAACGGGGTGTTAGGGTCTGTAGGACTATATTCACTGCATTGTTGTTTTTACAATATATTTCTACAATGATTATATTTCATAATTAAAAATTAAAAATCATTATTTACATATTAATTGTTAATAACATACATCATACTAATGTATAATTAATATCTCCCAAAATTTATAATTGCATATAATAAAATGTAAAATAATTTTAAAGAAAAAATAATGAGCTCTACTAATGTTAGTAGAGTTATTTTAGTATGATTATTTTGATGGCTATAAGATTTAATGTTATTTTATGTTTGGGTTATATTAGTATATTAATCTTGCAATGAGCAAAATATGATATATTATCACAATTACTGCCACAAATTATTATCCCATGCAAGGCACGGGTGTTTATTATTGTAACTCATTCTTTATTTTAATTATTTTTTAAATTTTATGTTAATATTATTAGCATCTATCAATACTGTTATTGGTTGAAAAATTTGTTTCCTGTGCAACGTACGGTTGAAACGGCTAATTTGATGAAATTTAATGTTGTATATACAACATGTCTTAAATTATTCTACATCCGAATGGTTAGGTATTTTGAGGTGCTAATTAAATACATGGGATTGTGATGATAAATATAGTTGTGATTAAATCTATCGACCAAAAGTCCGCCATTCGAAATATATACAATGCCAAATGTACTGCCACCAATTTCTCGTGCACAATTTTGAAGCAATCATATTATTACTCAAACTCATCTTGAAATCTTTTGGTGGTGTTTGCATCCAATTTGAAGTGTGACCATCCGGTGGTGACTATTCGATATACAACACATAAGAGCCTCGATAACCCTGATAACCCACATTCGTTGCCACCAACCAATAAGCATGAAGTTCTTGCTTTTGTTTCGATTTCTAGTTATTTTTCTTCAGATTAATTTTCGTATTTGCGACATTAATACATATACTGGAATTTATAAAACAATATTATTCATGAAAACTATGGTAGAATTGTAATTTCTTTTCCTAATCGTTGTGCTCTTATATACAAGAGAAAAATATTCAAAACAAACATAGACTACGTATATATACATTTTGTTGACTAATTGAACGAACCGTTGTTAGTTCCGTTGAATAATTCAAATATAGCGGGTGTTATTCTACATATTTTTATTCATTTTTTTCAACCGCACTCATTCTCTCTCATATTTTATATTCACATATCTCATGGGACCTATCTGTATTACACAAATCTTCACTATTCAATTCCACTTATTCTCTCTTCTATATCACATAAAAACTTATTTTTACACACATCCTAACACCCATGGGCCCGATGATAAAATTTCACTCATGTCTTCAGCTGGTCCATTTTATTGTGCTGTTACTATGAAATAATTCAAAATAATATTGTTTTTACGTTCTCTCATAAAATTATTATTATATGAACGTTGGTGGGTTTTTTTTTTTAATAATCTGGCTTAATTTGGATAAACATGTCTATAATTTTAATTATAGATAATCATATGAACAATTCCATAATTAGACACTTGAAAACCAAATGAATTCGTGCCAAGTGACAAGTAATACTGCCACTTGAAAGAATTATAAATATTGGGGAACCTATGTTGTCATGGATTACATGGTTTTCCATTACTTAACTATAAAAGAATTTTACATTTAATTAAACTAATAAATAAATATGTATTCCCTTTTTAATTACTTTTTCTTTCTTTGAATTTTTTCTTTTTCTCCTTTTCTTTTAGGCGTGCATAAGCTAGCAAATGAGTAATAATATCAATACATCCTCCAAAATTAGATTTTTTTTTGAATTACGTCAACTCGAAAATCTAAGTTTGAGATATAGTTTATTAAGAACTAAAAACCAGTACATGAAGGGGGGTTTAAACCAAACCTTCAACAAGATACTTACAAATTAAATAAAGAGCCTCCGTACCTACTAATAGCAGAAAAGATCTCCTCCCAACAGTGTTGGCGGGAGAAGGTGCCAACACCCCCAAAATTTGGGGAAAAAATCGTGACGCCCACACGAGGCCACACCATCAGAGACAATTATGTATTATTCATCATGTTTAACGTAAATACTAAAAAAAATTTTAAAAGAAGACGATGACGTGGCGCCCTCATGTTGGCGCCACGTCACCATGTTGGCATACTCTCCTGCCAACAAGTTGGCAGGAGATCACCAGCTCTACTAATAGTTGGCAATCCTATCTTATCTAGTTTAAGTCTACCTCTAATCCGGGCCTTCAAGCTCATGATTGTGCAAAATTGTAAATTGCTTTCTTTCTATCTGCAACGGAAGCAAAAAAATCAGCAGCCGAGTTACCTTCCTTATGGATGTGTGAAAACGTAATTGTAGTATCTTCAGCCGTTAATCTGATGTCATCAAGGAAGTATTCGACTGGCCATGGGCCCTGATCATGGGACATACAAAAGAGTGTAGCAGCTGTAGAGTCTGCCTCCACCCATATTTTCCTGAAGCCATGTGCTATACATAGTTTAAGGCTTGTGTATATTGCTTTAATCTCGGCAAATGTGATAGAATAGATACCATAGATATCGTGGAATGCTCATATCAATTCCCCTCTCTCATTTCGTAATAATCCTCCACCAGTAACTTGTAAGTTATTGACTGAGCCATCAGTATTTGATTTGACCCAGCCCGGAGTGGGTTTGTCCCACTTCACCAACGAAGCAATCCGGCATTTAGGGTGAAACATCTTAAAACCAGCATCCAAAAGTCGAGGAAGAAAAAATTCACTTTGCTTGATGATTGAAAAAGCAGATGGTTTGGCTCCTTCAAATTTGGCCAAAAAATTAGATTAGGTCTGGGCGATTAGATTGTTTGGTTAAATAGATTAGGTAGCGTGATTAGATAATTGGAGGATTTAAATAGAATTGTTGGTGAGTAACAAAAGTGATCGAATATATATATTACATTACAAGTCCATTACAAGTAGGAGTTGACTCTCTACTTTGTAATGCATTAGTATTGTTTGTAATTCACTATTAGTCGTTATATATACTTTGAAAATTCAATGCATTACAAGTCCATTACACTGATAGTTGAATCAATTATGACAATTCCTTTACAAGTCTGTTACACTTTTCCCACTATATAGATAGCTAATTTAAACAAAATGTACAAAAAAATTGAAAAAGAAAATGCACCTATAGCCACAAGTGTTGTTTAAGCGTTTATCAAAATATAGAATCCAAATTTCCCTAGCTATTCACTACAAAAAATTGGGCTTTTATGGGCTGCGACCGCCCATAAAGATCTAGTTTCTTGTAGTGGATTTCTTCGCTTTTTTAGCATGATTAGTGTTTCTAAGATCTCCTTAAAACAAATTACACAAGAAAATTTGAAGTTCATATTTTCTTATCCAAGGCATCTTGGAGAGCACACCATAACAACTCCGACTGATGTGGCACTTTGAGTAATGTGTCATAACCTGAGGAATGCACCACCTGGGTGCATCGGACCGGCTTTGGTAACAAGTTAAAGAGCATCCAATACACTTAGGTGCACTCTATTGCACACCTCGACTGATGTGACACTTCAATCTAATTGATGTGACACCCTGGCTCATGTAGTGATGTGTCACATCATCCCAGGGTGCACCAAATATGTTTCTGTAATTAATTGACGATGATATAGTATATGCTATAGCGCAACGTACCATAATGTGCACCCTAAGTGCATTGGATCAACTTTGGTAAAGTTAATATTTGAAACGGTCAACATTAATGCATCACAATTACTTCTCTATTAAACTAAATTGACTTAAATGCATTGTTTATGAAGGCATGTGATTATAAATAACTAAATGAAGTGCAATATAAGAATGGTGTAAAATCCGAAAAAAAAAAAATTTAAATCTGAGAGGAGTGAAATTAAAGATGCATTTTGAAAAGAAAGTTATGGTTAATGTGATAATGTTGATGATGGCAATATTTATGGAATCTGGTGTCGTCGTGGGAACTAAGTGCACTTTAAACTGTGAGGGATTATGTCACGAACAGTGGGTTTATAACGCGATAAATGTCCAAGTGTGTACAACAGATTACTGTCCAGATATTCGTTCGACATCATGTGTCAGTGACAAAAATTGTGACTGTAGTTACTACTGGTGTGATTGTCAGTAATTAATTAGTCTTCCACAAAACTTGATGTGCTACAATTTATATATATATGAAAGAAGAAAGACACTTGAGATTCTCAAAGTTGCTAATATTGCTTACAATTTTGCAATTTTCATAGCAGTACTGCTCGTGAGTCGATAAGTAAGCGGTTATGTATCATGATATCGTAATATTGATTAATGTTGTGGTTGTGCAGCATGTATACGTAACATTTGTGCTATTTTATGTTAGCTTGTGGAGACATGCCCACAATTGTCAAAGAAAGTGTGGAGACAAATTGTCCAATTTTTCAAAGTCAAAAATGGTTGGAGATTTTGTAGGATTTCTTAGTCAATGCATGGAAGATGAAGCCACAAATTTAGGCGGATTAGGTGGATGTTGTCCCAATTTTCTTCCATTTTTACCCCTCAAGTTTGCCTATAAATTGAGGCACATTTTGCACCCTCAAACACACCACAACTACAACACCACAATCAATACCAAAACACAAACTATATTGTGTGGCGAGAAAAGAGAGAGATCTTGTGTTGAGAGAGAGCTTCAGTGTAGAAGCTATACACGAGAGATAAAAGTGAGTGGAGTGATAAAGCCTTTGCGTAGGCAGAGAAAATACAGTGTAGTATTTTTGTACTCCTCCTTTTGAGATAGTGAAATATTTTGGTGTGGGTCCGTGGACGTAGGCAGTTTGGCCGAACCACGTTAAATCTCGGTGTTTTATATTTGTGCTTATTTTAGCGTCCATTATTTTCTCAGTTGCATATTATTTTTGTGTCCCACTGATCTTGGGCGGAATTAGCAGCGCCTAGTTCCCCAACAACTGGTATCAGAGCCACGTTTGTGATATCTCTTGAAATTCTTAGTATGCTCTGTGGTTGCAGCGTAGACTGATCTTCCACATCGAACGATTTCGAAAAATCACATTTTGTTCGAGTGGGAGTAATGGCGACAGACGAGAGAATTTCCAAAATTGATAAATTTGATGGCAAAAATTTTGGATATTGGAAAATGCAAATGGAGGACTATTTGTATCAGAAGGACCTATATAAGCCGTTGAAAGAAAAGCCAGAAGGCGAGAAAGACGACGAGTGGGAGGTGCTTGATCGAAAAGCACTCGGCGCAATTAGATTGACCCTATCAAAGTCGGTCGCTTTCAACATTAAAAATGAGAAGACAACGGCGGCGTCTCATGGCACTCTATCCAAAGATGTATGAACAAATTGCCGTCATAAAGAAATAAAGTTCATTTGATCAAGAAATTGTTCAATATGAAGATGATGGAAAGCGGGAGATTTGGAGAACACCTCAACGAATTCAATGAGGTAGTAGACCAATTGACAACGGTGGAAATCACTTTTAGTGATGAAGTTCGAGCTCTATTAATTCTTGGGCAGTTGCCTGAGAGCCGAATGGCACACGATACACCATCAAGAGCTCGGCCAGAAGTCGAAATTAAAGTTCGATGACGCTAGAGCATGATCTTGACCGAGGAGATCCGGAGACAGCCAGATGCGACTTCAACTTCCGGTCGCTTTCAATGTAGATAGCGAGGCGTAAGTTCAAACAGAGGGCATGGGCGTGATCGAGACAAGTCGAGGAATGGCGCATCGAGATCCAAAATCACATAAATTCCAACAAGTCAAAATCTGTTGAATGTTGGAATTGCGGTCGATTGGGCACTACAAAAATCGGTGTAGGGCAGCTCCAAAGGAAACGGAGAACAAGACCGAGGTCAATGTCGTGGATCAAGAAACGGCGTGATGCGTTGATATGTTCCATGGAGAAGAAGGCCGACTATTGGGTAATAGACTCGAGCATCGTTTCATGCCACCGCAAATCGACACTTTTTGCAAATTATGTGTCGAAACTTCTGAGAAGTATATCTCGGAGACGCATCATCCTTGCGGCGTGGTGGGCATAGGAGAAGCGCAGATCAATGTCAATGGATGCGTATGGAAATTGAAGGACGTGAGACATATTCAGGTGAGGAAAAATTTGATCTCCGTCAAACAATTGTCGAGAGAAGGATGTGACACAAGCTTCTCCGGTGATAATTGGAAAATCACCAAGGGGGCCATGATAATCACGTGGCAAGGATAGTGGCACCCTATACACGACGCGAATCGTGTATGACAATCGCAGATTCTTGATAGTAAGGATGCGAACTTGTGGCACCAAAGACTTGGGCATATGAGCGAGAAGGGCTCAAGTACATGCATGCAAAAGGAAACTACCAGGGCTTGATCTATTGATTTAGACTTTGCGAAAGTTGTATTTTCGGAAGCGTAAACGGGTGAGTTTCAATACAAGTGGCGAACTCTAAAGAAAGAGAAGCTTGAACTTGTCCACAGATGTGTGGGGTCCAATAGCTTTCATCGATTGGCGGAAAGTCATACTTCGTGACTTTCATTGATGACCACTGAGAAAGGTGTGGGTTTACTTCTTGAGACACAAATCCGATGTGTTCGAGGCGTTCAAGAAGTGGAAGGCCATGGTGGAAAATGAAACTGGTTTGCGAGTAAAGAAGTTGAGATCTGACAATGGTGGAGAGTACGAAAATTTGGCGTTCAAGAAATTTTGTTACCAAAATGGCATCAAGTTGGAGAGAACGTTGCGGGAACACCGCAATGTAATGGAGTTGCGAGCATGAATCGGACATTGTGAAAGAGCCGTAAGCATGAGAATACATGCCAGGGCACGCCAAAAGCGATTTTAGGCGGAAGGCGTCAATCTGGCGGCGGCATACCTAGTTAATCGTGGACCGTCGGTACCATTGGAGTCTGAGGATCTGGGAAGAAGTTTGGAGTGGGAAAGAAGTGAAACTTTCTCATTTGAAAGTATTCGGTTGTGTCGCGTACGTGCACATTAGTGACAATGCCAGGAGTAAGTTAGACTCCAAATCATTAAAGTGTACTTTCGTTGGATATGGTGGAGACGAGTTTGGGTATCGCTTTTGGGATGATCAGAACAAAAAGCTCATCAGAAGCCGGGATGTCATATTCAATGAAAAGGTGATGTACAAGGACAGAAATGCGATGCAGTCCAATGACACAATCCACGATGATCCAACATATGTTGTTCCGGACGACACTCTAGAAGGAAGTACGTCAAAGCAGACAGATGAGGGTCTGCAGACAGAGGAGCCCATCTCGGAGGCTGATTCACCACAGTCTCCAGCTCCGACCCCCATTGTGAGGAGGTCAAGTCGACCTCATGTTCCGAATCGAAAGTACATGAACTACATGTTGCTCACTGACGCCGGTGAACCTGAATGCTATGACGAGGCATGTCAGGTGGGAGATTCTGTTAAGTGGGAGCTTGCAATGAAAGATGAGATAAAGTCTCTCATCTCCAACCAGACGTGGGAACTAGCTGAATTGCCCAGAGGGAAGAAAGCTCTCAACAATAAATGGGTGTACAGAATCAAAGAAGAACATGATGGTTCAAAGAGGTACAAGGCGAGATTGGTAGTCAAAGGTTTCCAGCAGAAAGAAGGAATTGACTACACGGAGATATTTTCGCCAGTTGTGAAGCTAACAACAATTCGATCAGTGTTGAGCATTGTTGCAGCGGAGGGCTTGCACTTGGAGCAGTTAGACGTGAAAACTGCTTTCCTCCATGGTGATTTAGAGGAGGAAATCTATATGCAGCAACCGGAAGGCTTCTCAGTGAAAGGAAAAGAGAAGTTGGTATGCAAATTGAAGAAGAGCCTATATGGCTTAAAGCAAGCGCCTAGACAGTGGTACAAGAAGTTTGACGGATTTATGCAGAAAAATGGCTACACGAAGTGTAATGCTGACCATTGTTGCTACTTCAGGCGGTTCGAGTCCAGCTATATCATTTTGCTACTTTATGTCGATGACATGTTAGTAGCCTGCTCGGACATGGATGAGATGAAGAAGTTGAAGAAGCAACTATCGGTGGAATTTGAAATGAAGGACTTGGGAGAAGCAAAGCAAATTCTAGGGATGAGAATTTGTAGAGACAAGCAAAAAGGTGTTTTGCAGTTGTCACAGGCCAAGTATATTGATCAAATCCTGCAAAGGTTCAACATGAGCAGTGCAAAGCCAGTCAGCACGCCATTAGCGAATCATTTCCGTCTGTCCAACGACCAGTCTCCTAAGACAGAAGAGGAGAGAAACTTCATGGCTAAAATTCCATATGCCTCAGCCATTGGAAGTTTGATGTATGCCATGGTTTGTACCAGACCAGATATTGCTCATGCAGTGGGAGTTGTGAGCAGATATATGGAAAATCCTGGAAAGCAGCATTGGGATGCAGTAAAGTGGATATTGAGATATCTACGGGGAACTACTGATAAATGCTTATGCTTTAGACGAGGCGACGTGACACTACGAGGTTTCGTAGATGCAGATTTTGCTGGCGAGGTAGATCGCAGAAGAAGCACTACCGGTTATGTCTTTACTGATTGGTGCTCTGCAGTTAGTTGGATTTCGCAGATACAGAAGATTGTTGCGTTATCAACTACAGAAGCAGAGTACGTGGCAGTAACCGAGGCTAGCAAAGAGATGATATGGTTACAAGGTTTGTTGGCAGAATTGGGTTTCGAACAGGAGCAGAATGTCTTGCACAGTGATAGTCAGAGTGCGATACATCTGGCAAAGAATTCAGCATTTCATTCAAGAACCAAACACATTGGGCTCCGTTATCACTTCATCAGATCACTTTTGGAAGATGGAGTATTAAAGCTTGAAAAGATTCAAGGTACCAAGAACCCAGCCGACATGATGACGAAGACGGTAACCAAAGAGAAATTGGAGCTGTGCTCAGCTTCAGTTGGTCTTCTGCATTGAAGATAGAGGTGATGACCCACACCACATTTCACAGTAACTATAAGCACATGAGACGCCTTGAGGTAGAGATCCATTTGTCTCCAAGTGGGAGATTGTTAGCTTGTGGAGACATGCCCACAATTGTCAAAGAAAGTGTGGAGACAAATTGTCCAATTTTTCAAAGTCAAAAATGGTTGGAGATTTTGTAGGATTTCTTAGTCAATGCATGGAAGATGAAGCCACAAATTTAGGCGGATTAGGTGGATGTTGTCCCAATTTTCTTCCATTTTTACCCCTCAAGTTTGCCTATAAATTGAGGCACATTTTGCACCCTCAAACACACCACAACTACAACACCACAATCAATACCAAAACACAAACTATATTGTGTGGCGAGAAAAGAGAGAGATCTTGTGTTGAGAGAGAGCTTCAGTGTAGAAGCTATACACGAGAGATAAAAGTGAGTGGAGTGATAAAGCCTTTGCGTAGGCAGAGAAAATACAGTGTAGTATTTTTGTACTCCTCCTTTTGAGATAGTGAAATATTTTGGTGTGGGTCCGTGGACGTAGGCAGTTTGGCCGAACCACGTTAAATCTCGGTGTTTTATATTTGTGCTTATTTTAGCGTCCATTATTTTCTCAGTTGCATATTATTTTTGTGTCCCACTGATCTTGGGCGGAATTAGCAGCGCCTAGTTCCCCAACATTTTAAAAGTATTTGACAAAGGCGCTTGTAATACCTAGCTAACAACCTGAGAGCCCAAACCAAACTCTGGTCGCATACAGTACACCGTGGGAAACTCAATGTTTGTATATATATGCCTAATTTTCGCCAAAATTTAAAAATACTTTTTATGTTTTATTAATTTTTAAAGAGACAGCTTTATTGCCCCCTTTTTTGGGGGGTAAAATATTGGCATGTTTTCCCACTGTGTCAAAAGTGGTAACGCTGATGTTTTTGACTTTTTTAAAATTATTTTATTCAGGGCTCATATTTTTTACTTAAAGTTGTTGTTCTAAAGTGATAACATGAATCGATTCAAAAAATAAAAGAAAAAAAACGATAATAACGTGAATACATCTTATTATGATCTACGTACAACAAAGCATATTATTGCAAGTATACATTATTTTTGAAAAAAAAAATATTCAGTGCTTATTTTTAAACTGACATACGTATACCTCATCGCCCTTCCTTTTTAAAAAAAAAAAAAATCTAGAAAAAAAATCTAGAAGCTAGTGTGGCAGCCATTGTTTGCTTAATGCTTATATAAAATTTATATAAAATTTTATACAGATTATATATATGATCGATACATGTAATTTATATAAAATTTAATATTTAAAAATGAAATAATTTTTTTTATCAAATTGCTTTTCGACATAATTGATATAAATTCACTATACTATAAATTAAAATTTACCAAATTTGATATAAGAAAAATTATTTTTGAATTAACTATATCTACATTTTAAAATTATTGATACAAATTAATACTGAAATTGACTGAAATTAATTACGGTACTAACATAAACTTTATGTTTACCGTAAGATCGGTTATACAATCGTGATCCAATGGTGGTCGATAGTTAAATTTCTGCATCCTCTCGGCTCTTTCTTACGGTAATTACTCCTGATTTGCTTCATATTTTCTATAAAGTTAACATATCTTCACCTAATTTGGACTAATAATGATATTGATGTAAATTAATGATGAGCATACTGCATTTGGAGCTTTATAGAAAATATGAAGCAAATTTTCATATTTTGATACGGCACTTGTTCAATGTTGATGAGCGGCTAGCTAGAGGTCTTAAGATCAACGTTGATGCAGCACTTTTTCAAGACTGTGAACTGGTGTGTCTTCGCCTTGTTCTGCGGGATTCTTCAGCATCTTTTCATGGTGCTAAATGTATCCATTTGGAAGGTAAGTTTGAAGTGAAGGTTGCGGAGGCCATGGGAGTTCAAGAGGCCCTGAAATGGATCAAATTAAAGAGGCTCGCTTAGTCGCGGTCACTGTGGAGACTGATGGTCAACTCGAGTTCGAGGTTCTCTACATCTCTGATCCCGATCTCTCTCCGTTTTGTCTGATTATTGAAGACATCAAATATCTATCTCAAGAGCTTGTTGATATGTCTTTTTCTTGTGTTCGTAGATCTGCAAACCAAGTCGTTAAGTATTTATTTCTTTACCAGATTCTCGAGAGTGGTCCTCTAACCCTCCACCTGGGTGCCATCCTCCACTGTGACGGCTTTCGGGCTATGTTGCTGAGTGGTTGTCGAGTCAAATGCATTTCAGATGCTGGCTACTTCATCCACGAGTAAGTTTAAGATAGGTTTACTTATTCCAATTAAGAAAATTTTAGATAATAGTCTATCTCTGTGGAACGAAACAATATTATGAATTTAATGTTAATATGGAAATGTGATAGTTTAAAGTCACTCTTACAAAATTATTGCATATTCCAACAAAAAAAGTTAAACTTTAATATGGAAATTTTCGATGGTAAATCGAAGCTGTTGGAAATTACAGACAACTTAGCTGAGGTCGTTGGAATTTACTACCTGAAAGATAAAATCCGTCGGAAATTACCGACGATTTACTTGAGGCTGTCAGAATTTACTGACGGAAACATAAAATCCATTGGAAATTATCGACGACTTAGCTGAGGTCGTTGGAATTTACTGACGGCAACATAAAATCCGTTGGTATTTTCCGATGGCTAGTCTTGCTGTCAAGAATATCCGACGACTAGTTCTACTCTCGGAAATTTTCCACGTTGAGCATCAGCTATCGGAAAATACCGATCGATTTTATGTTGCCTGTCAGAATTTTCCTATGGTTATGTTGGGGTCATCGATAATTACCGATGAAACTAGACTCCGTCGGTAATTAAAGATGCCATCCTCATTCTTGTGAGAGTTTTAACTGCTTTTACTCTTTCGTTGGAGATTTTTGACGATTTTACTTTTTCGTTGGCAATTTCGACAAGTGTCTAACCGTCGGAAATATTCCATTAGTAATCAATAGTTTTTCAGTAGTGAAAAATAACATAATCTTCTGAAAATCATTGCAGGGTTTGGCTAAACTTCTGCCTGAATCATGCACATCAAACAGGGAGCCGGGTTTGGTTAGAGTTGTAACCAATACATTTATTAATTAGTTCATATATTCGAAAATTTGATGTTATCAGTACATCAAGCATTACAAACAAGTTTTCAGGATCTGCAAAATGGCTATATCATTACATATGATTTATATGGTGGTTTTGCAGAGTCTATAATGATTGTATCAATGGTTATAATTCGATCTTGGTTAACGTATACAATTTTATACAATGTTTTTTTCCAGAGTATCTTGTGAATGATGTATGAACTCCGTTGTTTCTACTCAATTCAAATTTAGATCAATTCCAGGTACGAATAGGTAGAAAGGAAAATTTTGTGTTGTTGTATTAATGACTCTCCTGTTAATTCTTTTTTCCCTTTTTCTTCATTTCAATTAAATTTTATTTATAATTCGGATAAAAAATAATTTGGATCCATTTCCTGGGGATGAGTTTGGTAGGGAGAATTGCACTGCGGATGTAAATCTTTCTACCCTAGGTCAACTTGAAACCATAAAACGTGAGTTCCACTTCTGTTTGCTACTTATTTTTTTTATTATTTCTCATGCAATTAACAAATTCCTTTTAGTTCTTCAAATAAATTCTTACTTGCTCTATTATTTCAGTTTTTGGAATTGATTTCGTCAAATCCTTGCCGAAATTCAGTAATTTTCTGTCAAGGGGAATGTTTATCACCTCTTGCTATACCCATGGGCGGAATGCAATCTTTCATCGAACTTGTGATCGCGTTCCCACTCTAGCAAACAAGGTAAAGATGAAACTTGTGATCGCATTCCCACTCTAGCAAACAAGGTAAAGATCTCTTAATAAACACGAAAAAGCTCCTTTATAATATATATACACATACACATAGCATTTCAATGTACAAATTAAATCATAATGCAATTAATTTATAATGACTTGCAGACAATTCTTGAAGCTGTGGGTGATTGGTATTTTGATAGAAGTCATTTCCAAGAGATTGATATCATTCACAATTTGCCATGGAATTGCTCGAATCCGCCAAGCTTGAGCTAAACAATTGATAATAATTACAAATGACTAGAAGTACTTATTTTTATAATATATTGTATGTTTTATGTCATCTATCAACAAGAAATTTTATTTCTCCTTCGTATCTATGCAAGTGCAAATTAGTACGTTGTGTAGTTTCAAGAGAAACTCATGCTCAATAGTATTATTTTTGAATGTTGTGAGTTGTCTAATCTTAGAGTTTACTCAGACGTATCTCGATTGTGTTCTAATTAAGCAAAAACTGTTTCTGTTTAACTTATGTGAGATGTATCCGACTTAGTAATTTAACAGAAACTGTCTAGACTGTGTGACGTGAACATAGATATATCAAGTGTAAAGCGGAAAACGTAACAAGTAAAGAACAAATGTAATTAACGTGGAAAACTCCAAATGGGTAAAAACCACGCGCATGCACCCTGCAAATAAATAGATCCAATAGTTGCCAAGAGTTTAAACAAATTACAAGCAAGTTAAGGTATGTTTATGCATAAATGATACAACGCCTAAGATAATAGTGAAAAACACTCCATGTTATTCTCTCCTAACATGTAATATGAGCTGGCATCCCATTGCTCTTTATAGCTTCCTGTAACTCCGCAATTTGACCCAGATCTACGCGGTCTTCCAATTGATCTTCACCTCCTGTGATGATCATCTCTCGTTGAGACTCTTTTGTAGTGAATCCGAATTCTCTTGAAGATTTCACTTGAATAAATTCAAGATGTGGACTTTAAAGAATGTTGCACTTGATATTTGCACGAACAAATCATAGATCTAAATTTACAAGTGCATGGGGAAGCCAAAGGATAAACAATGAAACTCGAATAGTTCTAGGCATTTTCTTCCAAGCTTCTCTGCGTGTGGGTGTGTGTCACAATCCCTCTTGACTCCTCTTGTATTCTTATACAAGTTAGTTTCTTGTCACATAAGAAACTTCCTTGTATAAGAACTCCTACAAAATTATCTCTGTTCTGGTAACATTTTCCTCAAATTGAACCATTGAATCTTGATCTTTACCGTTGAATTTGAAAACCACAAGTCCTAAAGACTTTGTCAAAATTTCACACAAATAGGCCTATGGTATATTGAGATATCTAACTTTTTCCACGACTGCACAGGTTGTCCCGTTCAACTCGAGGTTGGTCCTCCTTTTTTTTTTTTTTTTTGAAGATCCTTCCAAAAGATCGAAACCAAATTAATGTAGGATAATCATAATAAGGTAAGATAATAATTAAATACAGTGAATAAAAGTCTTGCTTTCCTTAAATTCTTATTACCAAGAAGACTAGGAATTCTAATACAATATAGTAAGCAAAAAACTTGGAGACCAAGCTAGTAAACATGCCTAGTAGGCGTGTGATCCTTTTAGGAATTCAAAATTAACTTTTTATTAATCACATGTAGTAAAAATATTCTAGAACATCATAAATAATTCATGTGATATAATAAGTTGACAATTAATTAGTTTAGTCATTAAAATGACTTTAACGACCAAATTAATTAAAATATGTATGACAACAAAATATTACCAATTAAAATCACATGGATAAGGAAAAATAGAAATGGCGACATAAAAATAAATAACTTATAATTAATTAAGTCATGTTCACTTAATTAAAAAAGCTAATAATCTTCCCATTTGGCTTTTCTATTTTCCCAAAACCTTGTTTTCTAAAAATTTTGTAAAGTCAATACAACAAGACTATAAAGAACTCCCCATAGACAAGTTTTCCCCCTCAGAGAAATCAAATGAAGTAACTAGTAGCATGTAAGCATATAAATATAAAAAAACTAACTTACTTCCTATAAAGATCAAACGAGATAGTAACTTTAAAATTTTTATTACTCCCCATTTTTGGAAAAAGGACAGTCAAAATCTCCATTAGAGCATTATCTGTAAACTTGCTAATCAGATCAGTGTAAAGAAAAATGATTGCAATATTTAGTTATAGATTCGAAATAAAAGGATTGAAAGCAGTAAAAAAGGTCTAAAGAGATAGAATAAAAAAGACACGTCCAGGGAAATCTCAAGTGAGTTGCTTCTTCTTTTTAATTAATGTTGTAAATCATGGCTAGATGCGCCGTCCTCTTCAAACCGGGTACCAAATGTACCTGGATCGCCAATGTTCAATCATCTGTTTGTTGCCAATAGCTCTAGCAGATACGTCTGCCTCACACCTCCATTTTGACTCTGTGAATTCCTTATGTAGATTTTTCCTTATAGTCCAAGTTTCCAAGAATTTCATATGGTGCAAAATTCCTTTATGCCAAAAATCAGTTACCAATTAGGAAATAAAATATCGAAGAATTATAGAACAATTGAAATACCACTAGTGTTGGACCCACAACTAACTGATTCGATCTACAAAAATTCACCACTTAAGCCCACTGTATATTGCCACTTTTTCATATTAAATTAATGATAAAATTGAAAAATCACAAAAATTAGGGCTGGATGCATTTGGTGTACTTTACAGTATGGGACGACGGAGATATATCCGAGTTCCATTAGCTTTCATTGAGTTAGATGCATTTGGGCAGTGTACAGTCCACCACGACATGGATTAATTTGGTTACAATGAGTGTGTGATTCAGACAACCATCAGTCAATCACGTACTGTCGATACCTTATGGTTGCCTTGACTTATTAGCTTTCACTGTAGTGCATAAGAAGACCAATCTTAATCTATGAGAGTGCAATTTTCAAAATCTGGCTTGCCAACTTTTTCTATATTTGGCATTATCTTTTGGAATGTGGAAATGACTACGTACGGTCTCCAAAAGCTATCTTTTCAATTCTTCCCATTTCCTTTTCAAATTTTGCTCATTTTTCACAATTTTTCACATTTTTCTTCATTTTTCTCTTTCTTTTGGAAATGGGTATGAGCTTGGCTTGGATTGATTGCTTTATTTTCCACTAGCCTTGCCCTTGGATAATCAATTCCGTGTAGTGCTAATGGTAAGAAATAGATCGTAGGTCTACACTAAGAATATAGAACCTCAATCGAAGTGATGACCTTATAGCATTGATAGTAGTGACTTATCTTCCGGATTGTCTAATTAAGTGATTTAGATTGATTAGAAAAATATGTTGACAGTCAACTGCCAGATGTATCATCCTCGCTGTTAGCCTGAGCACTTAGATGTATCCTATACAGATATGACCTATAATTAGACTTACTCACAAACACGGAATAAGATATATCTAACCTATATGCATTCAGAAAATGCGACAAACAAATGTAATAAGGAAAAAATGTATGGCAGTGTAATTTTTTTTTTTTTGGTATGATATACATAATCCTATTCGAGTGGGAGTGAGACTCCAATTTGTTTTCTACAGTTTTTAAATTTGGCAGTATCAAGGACCATAGTAAACAAATCTGCAAGATGTAGTTCAATCTGGATTTGATATAGTGAAATCTTGTTCTCGCAGGCATGATGTATCTTGTAGAGTTTGCTTTTTATATAGCTGAACCACATTCTTCTACATGTGTATGTCTGTGCTTGCAATAGCTTCTTGCTTTCCCTCACCACGATGGTTTGACCAAATTGGTCTTTATCTTCAAGAAAGTGTTCCTAGAAAAATACCATTCTCATAACCCCAATATCAAGTAGAAGTAATCTTTAGAATCAAACTTGGTAAGAGAGGCTAGAATTCAACTATAAGGAATGAAATCAAGTTTTCACAAATTCATGTGGGCAAGTCACAATAGCATAATCAAACCACAAGTTTCAATTCAACACGAACCATCAATCAAATGAAGGGCAATGAGATCCTAAGTGCATGCAAAAGTAGAAAAAATGCAAAACACGTGCAATTTTTTTTTTTTTTGGTTATAAAACACACAAAAAGTAAATGCAAATTAAAAACAAAGCATATCTCATCTTGTAAGAAAAGTGTGATTAATAGGGTACACAAGCTCAATTGGTATACAGTTATTTTCTTAAGCTTTCAAATCAACTTTTTCTAATCCATCCCTGTTTCCCTTTCAAGTTGGTCGTGGTGGTGGAGTTTCTTCTATTAGAGGACTTGTTTTTGGATAATTTAGAGGACTTGTGTCCTCTAGTCCCACAATAAAAATAAGTTGGCACATTCTTAAATCAACCACCATTCCCATTTTGACCATTACCCCATACTTTGTATGATTTTGCATTATCACAAGTCGTAAAGGACCTAAAAGTAGGTGTTGGCCTATGGGAATTATACCTACCATGATAAGTCTTACTCATGTTCAAATAATGTGAAACTCCAAATTTCTCATAACTAAATTTACCATAATGAAAGCATGCATAAGAGAAAGAATACTTACCTGGAGCTTTGACTTTCATACAACTTTGAGTGAAGTTCTTCTTCCCAACAGGGCTTCTTGGTTTCTGAGAATTGATAGATGGTCGTTGCTTCTGATTCTGGACCTTGGTCTGTGTAGATGTATCTGCTCTGGCTTTTGTCATGCCAGATGCATATGGAGTAGTGATAAGTGCTAGAAAAGCACTTAAATAACTCTTCTATTTTACGTATTTATGTGTTTTATTTGTATTATATGTTTATTTTTATGTGTTTTCCTTTTATTGTGTGTTTAGAGTCACAAGAAATCAAAAGGAGCCAAAATGGATAAAAACGGAGCGAAAACGGAACTTGGGACCGAAATGCAAGCAAATTCAAAGATGGAGGGCCTCCGATGCAATTTTATGAAAAGTTATTTTTACAATTTTTCTTGTGCCAATATCAAAGAATATCAAAAGAGGATTTCCACATTTTTTTCGGATCCCAAATCGGAGTTTCCTAGTGAAAGTTATGGCCATTTGAAGAGAAAGGACAAAGCGTAAAAAATCAGCAGCTCGAATTTACTGGCGCAGTTCAGTAATTTGACCATAACTTTTGCTACAAAATTCGGATTGACCTGCACTTTATATTGTTGGAAAGGACACTCAGAGGGCTACAACTTTGATGTTGACCTCTTCAAATAATTCGGATCATATCATGGTCAAAAATGGGCAAAACCGAGAGTAATGTGAATGGAGGATTTCTTGGGACCATGTTTTGATAGAAAATTCATAACTTTCTACTAAAATATCAAAAAAAGGAAATTACAATTGCACAATTCAGCCAAGATGCTTACCTATACCATGATACAATATTTGAACTAATGGAGCAATTTAAGATCATGATTTGGTGGTTACCAATTAGTGGAATCATAATGGAGTAGTTATACAATTTTTTATCATGTTTTCTTGTGAAATTTTGCCTATAAATAGAGGCATTTGTAAGGAAGGAAATGCACAACTTAGTGGAAGAGAATTAGCTAGTAGGTCTCTCCAACTTTCTCTTCAATAAAATTCTCTTCTTCATTTGTTCTTAGTTTTAGTTTGAAATATCTTAGTTTTTCATATTCCGGCGGAAGAAATAAAGGCTTCAATCGATCAATGATACTTCGGCTATGAATATGATTAGCGGATCATTTCTTCGATAAGTTTCTCTTTTCCCTTTTATTTCTCTACTTAATTCTTATCATTATTTACGTGATTTCTATAGTTTGTATATATTACTTGAGATAGTGAAGTATAATCTATCATATAGCAGTGGTGATACCCGCTAATATGAGTAGTTAGACTTCTCTATCTAGTTCAAGGGGGACGTTGTGTTCAACTAACATGTGGTTATCTTTTCTAACTCTTTAGTAATGTTTTATCTATTCCTCTACTTCAATTTGTTGATTTGTTATGCTTGTAAACTCGTTTTGAATTTATGTGATTATTGCATTCACTTTGGCCAATTGAATCAATCAATCTTTAAATTCAAGTTACTTGCTAGGATTGGAACTTTTGATCCGTAATTGTCACTAGATTCCAATCCACAGTAGCAAACGAATATCGTGCATATTTGTTAATAAATCAACTTAGATGTATTAATTCAAGTTTGTGAAATTGATCATCTAATTCAACTCATTCTTCTTGTTTATTTCACACTAGCATTGCATTAAATCCTAAGAACTTGTTTAGGGTTATCCAATAGCTAGATGTTAAGTTAAAGAACTCACTTTAATTTAATACACTTAAGGAAGAATTCGTTAATCAGAGCTTCTTGGTTAATTGAGAGTTGATAAATTGAAGAAGGAATAGTAACACGTTGCATGGGAAAGGTAAATATAAGTTGTCGACACAACCGAACCCGAGAACTAGATATTTTGTACAATTATTTTATTTCAATCTTTTATTTTGACGTTCGATTTTCTATTTTCATTCATATATCACAAAACCCCCCTTTTTCTATATTAATTGATAAAATCAACTAGATTAAGCACCGTTCCTCTTGGATTCGACCCTTACTTACCACTTCTACATTAATTTGTAGTTTTGAAATCAAGTAAGGAAATAAAATTAAACTTTGGCGCGCTGCGACAAACGCGCCCAAGTAGGTTTATGCAAACGAGTCTTGGAAACAGTTCTATTGGGCAATGCTTAAGTGTAATGTACAACTCCAATGTTATCTGTAGTAGCATAGGTCAGCTTGATCTTATTTTCTTTTTGTAGTCTGATCTGAACCCTACATGCTGTATCCGATGTTGCAGGGAGCAGATGTAATAAGCTTACTACTAGAGGTGTCAGATGTATCATGTCTTCTACTAGAGGTTGTAGATGCATCCGGAGGCGGAATAGCTTCGATGCTACCTTTTGTTGCCTTTTGGTGATCATTTTCTTTACCACTTTATTTTACAAAGACAACGTGATCATTTGTTGTGCCTTTTCTATTTCCTTCGTAACCAAGACCTAATTTATCATTGGATGGTCTTCCATAGCTTAGGATCTCGTTCAACCTTGCATCTCCAATGGTAAGTTACTTGACTCTTTCCTTTGTATCGTTCAATTCTTCTTTGAATTTGTTCAATTGACTCTCATTTTCTTGTAATAGATTCTGAAGGGTCAAGATAGTTTGTTTATTGGCAGCTTTCTCATCTTTCATGGCAAAGGCAAATGCCTCGAGCTTTATATTATTTTCTTTCTCTGCTGCTAATTTTTCACTCATGCTAGTACAATTTTGACAACTTTCAATATGTCCTTCAGATTTCAGATCTTGAGAGTCTAATCCATCATCATCAAGCATGGCCTGCAGCAAGTTTATCTGATGCTCATTCTCTTCAAGCTATTTTTTATAGCATGTCAGAGTCCAGGATAGATGTATCCAGATGATCTCTGGTAGATCGGGTAGTTTCTTATGGTCTAAGTCTGCGCAGATGCATCTGTAGTTTCTGCTGTGTTGGAAACAGTTATGTCTGTCTTATCTTTCTCAGATTCAGATTCAGATATATCCCCTTCATCTTTATTTTTGAATGCCTTGCTAGTTCCTTCATAAAGATCTTCAGATATGTTCCAAGCCTCCTTAGTACCTTGCAATTAAAGATCAAACTAAAGTGTTTAAAATCAACTGAATCCAATAAAGTATTTAAACAAATAAAGTTCCAATCACAGGGGCTAAGGTCATCTAAGTTTTTATTGCTACCAATTAATCTCCCCGTATTCAAATCAATTTTAGGAGTTGAACGAACTTGTTTGAAATCAATATTACTAGTCGGAATCCATTCATCCTCGATAGATGACCACACCCGTGGATCTAGAGCTTGCAAAAATATCTCCATCGTTGACTTTCAGTATGCATAATTAGTATACGTAAGTATGGGAGATCTATGTAATACAATCAAATAAGGATCCATAGTTTAGAAAATCGAATCTCACTTTCTAGAAATGAATACGCTCTGATACCAAGAGAAAGTTGTGAGTTGTCTAATGTTACAGTTTACTCAGATGTATCTCAATCGTGTTCTAATTGAGCAAAAATTGTTTCTGTTTAACTTATGTAACATGTATTTGACTTAGTAACTTAATAGAAACTGTTTAGACTGTGTTACGTGAACCTAGATATATCTAGTGTAAAGAGAAAACGTAACAAGTAAAGAACACATAAAATTAATGTGGAAAACCCCAAAAGGGTAAAAAAAAACTACGCGTCTACACCCTACAGACAAACAAATCCACTAGTTGCTAAGAGTTTAAACCAATTACAAGCAAGCTAAGGTATGTTTACGCATAAACGATACAACATCTAAGATAATAGCGAGAAACACTCCTTATTACGCTCTCCTAGTATGTAATACGAGCCAGCATCCTATCGCTCTTCATAGCTTTTTGTAACTCCGCAATCTGACTCAGATCTGCGTGGTCCTCAGACTGATCTTCACCGCCGTGATGATCTTTTCTCGTTGAGGCTCTTGTGTAGTGAATCCGACTTCTCCTGAAGATTTCACTTGAATTAATTCAAGTTATGGACTTTAAAGAATGTTGCATTTGATCTTTGCATGAGCAAATCATAGATCTAAATTTACAAGTGCATAGGGAAGTCAAAGGATGAACAATGAAGCTCGAATAGCTCTAGGTATTTTCTTCGACGCTTCTCTACGTGCTGGTGTCTGTTACAATCTCTCTTGATTTCTCTTGTATTCTTGTACAAGTTAGTTTCTCGCCACAAAAGAAACTTCATTGTATAAGGACTCTTACAAAATTATCTCTGTTTTAGTAATGGTTTCTTCAAATTGGACCGTTGGATCTTGATCTTGACCGTTGGATCTTGATCTTCACCATTGAATTTGAAGAACCACGAGTCCTAAAGAATCTGTCAAAATTTCATGTAAATCGGACCATGGGATATTGAGATATCTCACTTTTTCCATGACTGCGCAGGCTGTCCTGTTCAACTCGAGATTGGTCCTCCATTTTTGTTTTTTTTTTTTTTTTGGTCAAGATCCTCCAAAAGATGAAGGCCAAATTAATGTAGGATAATCAAAACAAGGTAAGATAATAATTAAATACCATGAATAAAAGTCTTACTTACCTTAAACTCTTATTACTAACAAGAATAGGAATCCTAATACAACATGATAAACAAATAACTTGGAGACCAAGCTAGTAAACATGCCTAGTAGGCATGTAATCCTTTTAGGACTTCTAACTTGATTCAAAATCAACTTATTATTAATTAATCACATGTAATAAAGTATTCTAGAACATCCTAAATAATTCATGTGACACAATAAGTTAACAATTAATTAGTTTAGTCATTAAAATGACTTTAACAACCAAATTAATTAAAATATGCATGACAACAAAATATTACCAATTAAAATCACATGCATAAGGAAAAATAGAAATGACAACATAAAAAATAAATAGCTTATAATTAATTAATTCACGTTCACCTAATTGAAAAAGCTAACAATTTCCAAGTTCATATAGGTTAAATTTTTCCAGTTTCAATTCTTTGTTATATTAAAAGTTTACTCGATATATAGTTCGCTCTATGACAACCAACAACATTCATGTGAGGACTAAGATAGAGGGATATGAATGAATAACTTAATGGTAATTTCAAGAATATTCACTGGTTGAATTACTTTTTTGTTACCTTCCCATGGATTGGATATCTACTTGATGGACTTTCACCCTTGATCCTTGCTTGTGATCTTATGGTACATTATGTCATATAAATTACATAAAGATTTAAGTACTCCTAATTATTTACATGTACAAGTAGAATAGTTGTATGATTCAAATTTTCACATTAATATCTTTACTTCTTTGCAATGCTTTTAAGCTAGCTGGTCACTTTATTCAAAAAAAAATTACCAAAAACAGGACTTTTAGGAGCGACAATCATCTTTATAGCCTCATGCTTGTAGAGCCTCGTACCTATAGAGCAATAGCAGCGACATCGCTCCTATTACTCTACAGGCATTAGGCTATAACAACGACAAGGTTATCCTTAAAGGTCCAGTTTCTTGTAGTGGAAAAAAAGCTAGCTAGCTAGTCACATTTTAAATTGTCTTTCAAAATTTTAATGATTTTTTATTGTAGTTTATTTTGTGCACTGCATAAACTATACATTGGTGGGTGAGATAAAACCACGTTTTTATGAACCACGAAAGTTATGTGAAAGTTGAAATTGGGTGAAATCACTTCTAGTTATCGTAAGTTTCAAAATTTTCCAATTGCTTTTTTGAAAGAACACACACAATACATGCACACAAGGCACAGAGACTCAGTGCGGCAATACTCAATGTGGATAGACTGTGTGTTGCGATTGTGGTGTTGAGTCTTATATTTATATCCCACATTACTCACTCAGTAAGTGTGTGTGTGTGATATATATTTGGTTTCGAGATATTCAAAATTTTCCAATTCTTGATACATGGTATCCTGTAAATTAAACAAAGACAAGTGAGAGAAGTTATATATCTTTATCATATCCCTGTATTTATTTGTTAAAATATTTAATTATCATTTGATTCTTTTACATACTAGTCTTGGGCATGTGGTTTAATTTGAGTTAAGTATTAATTAGTGCATCAGGCAGGGTGAAATACTACCATATATACTAGGAACCAAAAAACTTTGATTCCTTCTATCCAATTATATAATCCACTTTATTTTTTATATTATATAGATTAAAAATAGTATGGGAAAGAGCAATTGTACAAATAAATTTCCTCGAATACTCTCATTTAATTAGCATGGTGTATTAAAAGTCATATTGAAAAAGACAATATGGGGTATAATTATAAATGAATATAAAAGTGGACCAAATAAATAGGATATTCTAAAAAGGAAAAATGGGCCATATAATCGGGATGGAGGGAGTATAATTTGCATGGCTGCTCGTTTCCATTTTGATTTAAATATGTCAATTTACAGAGTTCATTTAAAATTAAATTGAAACGTCAAAATTAATACTTCGCATTTATCTCTCGGCATTAAATTAAATACGTGCTTTTGTGCACATTCATGCAAGTGATGCGTTGTCTGTGTACAATATAAATACACATAATTTAATCAATTAGGAATAAAAAATTGTTTAAAAGTTCACTAAAAATCAAACCTCACGAGACGGAAAGATGCATTTTGAAAACAAAGTTATTATGGTCCGGTTGGTGCTCTGGTTTTGTTGTGGGGCAAAAATGCACTTATAATTGTGAGGGATATTGCCATCAACAGGATATGTATTACGCATTCGACCCGACATATGTAGAAGCCAAGATTGTCCAATGAAAGCTCACTAGTGTAGAAGTGACCATTTTTGCGTCTGTGATGCTTATTATTGTGATTGTTACTAAGTCTCCCACAAAAACGGGGGTGGTAAAATTTGAAAAGTATAATTCTCCTTAAATTCTATAAAAATAATGGGTTAAGAAAATTTCGAATTGACTTTTTAACTGATGTTTCTTTGTCTATTGCGGACAATAGCATTAATCTTTAACGTGCATATTACTTTATCTGTCCCATAAAAATAGTCCACTTCTTATTTTTGAACATATATTAAGAAAGTTCAATTAATATTCTTATACAATTTGAGAATATTTTTCTTGATTTATCGTTACACTTAAATTATTATTCAATTTTGTTACTTCTTATTTGTTGATTATAATTCACGTTAAAACTTAAAAGGGGGCAATGTAAGGAAACCAAAAATAAATTAAGGATAGTGGACTATAATTTTGGACGGATAAAAATGAAATATTAGAATATCTTTGTGGGACGGATGGAGTAGTTCATATACAACTATAAAAATCTTGAAAACTAAATTAAATTCAATCAATAAAATAAGAAGAGGATTAAGAATAAAAATAGAGATGAACCATAAAAATGCCTTTTGTGATGTATGTCGATCACAATAAATCATTATTGGCGAGGAAAAGGATTTTCTATCTGTATTTATTATTCTTGCAATCTCAATCATTTGGTCTACTTTATTTTTCCACAAGGATTAAGAATATTATTAAAAAATTGTGAACCGTATTTCTAATTTATCTTTTTTTTAGTATAATTTGTCATTATTTAATAATTAACTTTTAAATTAATAATTAAAACTATAATATTAAATATAGTAAAATTAAATTAAATTAAATAAACTCTGTAATGTAGAAAAAAACTATATATACTTAAGAAAAATCTATATATATATATTATTATTATTATATATATAGAAAAGCAGAAAAATTTCAGAATATTTTTAATTAGATTAATAAATTTTCCCACCTAAAATAAAGTTCTTTTTTTCTTTTGATTTTTTCCTTTTTAAATAATTAATAATTAATCTCAAACAATCAATTAACTAATCATCATCTATATTGAATCTTATCCTCGCCAAAATTAGATTTTTTTTCAAACATCTACTAATTTGAACTTATCTTCTGTATATTTTTGGTCTTTTGATTTTTTTGCTTTTTTATCAAGTTATAATCAATCCTAAAAAATAATAAATTATTAGTTATATTAAATGCTAAATATTAAATCTAAATTTTGGTTCCATGCATGAGCATTTATAATTACTATTTTATTATATCATTCTAATTTGAATCTAAAGATTAATACTTATATATAGAATAAGAGAATTTTTATAAATAATTAACTATGAGACGGAAATTAATTCTTCAGAAAATAAAATTAATTAAAATTAATAATTTCATTAATATTTGATTATTGTGTGATACAAAATTAGCATTCTTTAAATTTTTACCCAAAATTAAAAAAAGAAAGTATAACATTAAAATTAAAAAATTTGATTCGATCCACTATTTAATTTTTTTAAATAATTAATTATTTTTATCAATATTTAGAAAACCGAACCGATCAGCAAATCGGAGAAGGCAACGATTCAAGAGTCAAACAGTTGGACCTGGTCAAACCATTTTTAATTAAAAAATTAAAAAATTAATTAAAACCAATAAAATAAAAAATAAAAAATAAAAAAACCGGTTGAACCATTACCAGGTCACCGGTCAAATCCGTTCAACTGGTCGGTTGATCAATTTTTGATCAATTTTGGACCCGTAGATGGTTGAACCGGCCAATCCAGTCCAATTTTCTAAACATTGATTTTGATAAATAATTAGCTGAGAAATGGAAATTAATCTAAATCAATAATTTCGCTAAGATTTAATTTTTGTGTAATATAAAATTAAAAGTCACTAAAATTGTACTTAAAAATTAAAAGGAACTTGTAACATGATTAGATCGGTCATTTTACTTAGTTTTAGAAATAATTAATTATTTTCAAAAATAAAATTAGCTAAAAATGAAAATTAATAAAAATTAGCAATTTTTTACGATTTCATTTTGATGTGACAAAAAATTACAATTCATCAAATTTATACACAAAAACTAAAAGAAACCCGTGACATAATTTTTTTAATTAATCATTCAGTTGTAACATTAATCCAATATTTTTAATTAATTGAATCTATATCTATATTTTTTAAATTACAGATATCCTTTAGTGGAAATAATTAATGGAAAATGTGTTTTAACATTGCATTTCAATAGTTATATCTTTTAAACGAATTTTAGATTAGTTTAGATGGTTTTATTATTGGATTTGATTAGTAGTCAATTAACTTTGAGAACTATTATCGCATTTCAACGGTTTATGTCGAATTTGAATTATAATTCTCATCAATTTTTATGGTGTTCACATAATTTGTTACAATTGAAAAGTTCAATGTACTTTATAATTTTTTCAAGTAAATTAATTTGTAATGCAACTATTGTTATTTACAAGTATAAAATATATTAAAATATGAATCAACCCAATTCGATGGAGTGCTTCCGATAAGTTGTTGCAATAATTATTCTTTATTCAAAGTGATAACTTATTTTTTCTCTCTTTTTTTTCCTCATTCATTTTTTATACCATTAGGTTAAGACGACACAATTTTTAAAGTAGTAACGGTAAATTTATGGATTAATCATACTTTCTTCACATGATTAAATTTTCCTTTTGAATCATTTATTTTTTGTGCCCACATAGAAAATGCTTTTCAATCGTGAAAGAGTTCCAATCAAAAGAGTGTTGGACTCACACTATTAAAGTTTTTCTTTTTCATTTTTTATATAATCAATTTTTAAACCATTAATAGGAATCGATACAGTATTTTTAATTGTTTAGGCAAGTCGATGGATTAATCGTACTTTCCTCACACTATTAATTTTTTCCTTGGATCATTTGGTTTTTATGCCAATATGTTCATTGTGAATTATACTTCTTTTGTACTGTTGATTAATATTTTTAGTTTACATAATTGATTGCAATTATAAAAATCCAATATACTTTATAATTTTTTCCAATATATTAATTTGTAGTGCAACTATTACTGTTTATAAGTATAAAATAAATTAAAATATTAATCGACCCAATTCGATGGATTATTTTTGACAACTTTGAAACAATTATTTCTTTCTTCACACTAGCAAATTGTTTTCTCTTTTTTTAATTAATTTTTATACCATCAGGATGAGACAACATGATTTTTTAAATATTAAAAGTAAATCTGTTGATTGATCATACTTTCTTCACACTATTAAATTTTTTTGTTGATCATTTATTTTTTGTGTCTATATCGAAAATGCTTTTCAGCAGCAAAAGATAGTTTTAATCAAAAGAGTGCCGAACTCACTTCGTGTGAAAAAAACGATTATAGTTTCTTCGCAATCCTTTTTTTGTATTATCAATTTTTTAAACCATTAGTACGAGTCGACACAATATTTTAAACTATTAAGATAAATCCGTGGATTGACTATACTTTCTTCACACTATTAATTTTTTTCTCTTAAATCATTTAATTTTTATGCCAATATGTTCATCATGAAAATTAATTATACTTTTTGTATGGTTGATTAAAATTTTTAATTCACATAATTCGTCACAATTGCAAAAGTCCAATAAATTTTTTAATTTTTTGGAGTAGATTAATTTGCAATGCAATAATTACTATTTACAAGTATAAAATAAATTAAAATATGAATTGACCCACTTTGATGGATTATTTTCGATAAATTGTTACAATAATTATTATTTTTTCACAATGATAATTTTTTTTTGTATCATTAATTTTTTATACCTTTTGGTTGAATCGACACAATTTTTTAAATTGTAAAGCTGAATTCGTTAATTGATTGTACTTTCTTCGCACTTTTTTTTTTTCCGTGGAACGTTTATTTTTTGTGCCAAAATGTTCATGTTAACTTAGTAAATTACTGGCTCATTGGTCCAATTGACACATCAATCATGAATCAATATTATTAGTTACGCAACATTGAAGTATAAAACTTAAGAGTATGAATTGTGTTCTTATTCTAATTGTATCATAATAAATTGTTGAATGAATATATATGAAAAAATGAGAGATTTAAAACTAAAAGTACGTATTTATTGAGTTACATTATCAAGAATTAGAATTAAAATAGTATTTACACCATCATCTTAATTTGTAATAGATCTATTTGGAATGAGATAAATTAAATTATATTTTATTTTTTTATTTTTCTAATTCATATAGAGTTAGTACAATTTTAAAGTATGAATCAAACCATAATAAGGTAGAGAAATAGGCTTTTAGGTGATTATTAGTTGTTCTTATATTCTAATTCTTATGATAATACAACGTTCAATCAATATATACGGAAAAAATCAATGTGGAAAAATTTGTCCCCTACACAACACACGGGTGAAACAGCTAAGGTTTGAATGGGAATGGGATATTGCAGTCTCGAGGGTGACGCATAGGAAGAGTTTAAAGTTTGTGCTATAGGATGACGATGGTCGTCCAACTACCATAACCACAAATATCGTCCATAAAAAAGTGTTTAAACTTATAGTTTCATACTTACTAATTGCATTAGGTACGTTGTTAACTTTATTTGTTTTTTTACATAAATCCTTTATGTCATTTATGGTTTGATATGTGAAGTGAAGGATTGTATTTATATATTATTGTATTTGTACTCTTATATTTATCTACGTATAATGTTCACTCTTCAAAAAAATCTAGGTATAATGTTCCCGTCACAAATATGACAGAGTTATACAAATTGATTATATATACCATTTATGCATTAGGAGATCCCATACCCACGCCGGAAAAAAATTCGTATGGCCCCATCGGCCCCACCATCAGGGGCCAGTTATGTATTATTTATCTAATCTAACATAGATACTAAAAAAATTTTAAAAAAAATTTGGGCGACATAGGGTCCTCACGCCACGTGGCGTGGGTACCGTCTCGACGTGGGGAACAGAGCATCGGTGTATGCATTAGTGGCACTGTATTTCAAAAAGGTAACTAAACGTACTTAGCAGTCGACAATTATACTTTTAGTAAGTTTTATTGATTATATTTTAAATACGATGTTATTTCTAATATTTTTGTAGGTTTTTTATGCTAAAGCGCCAGTATTTGTATAAAAGTAATGTCAGAGATGTACAGTTCATCTAAAATTTATTTATTATTTTGGCACAATTCAATTGTATAATATCACAAATTTTTATATTCTATGTGACAATTATGGATGTGACCTATATTTGAGTGCATTCATCTTTTTTGCCAACACATGAAGATGTTTATATTTTTTGTCTTGTGTATTGTTGTTGACTATATTTAATGGTGTTATGTTTGGATTGCTTTCATTGTTGATATCTTTAAGAGTATTGTAAATTAAATTTGTATTTTTTGGTGAGTTTTCCCCCAATTGTTTGCAGAATGAATTGGTACAAAATAGAAGGAAACTCTGTCGAAAATTTTCAAGAATTATTTCATTAGTTATATTAATTAAATTTATTGTTATGACTCATTATTTATTCTATTTTTTTGAGATCTTATGTTAATACAACTAACATGTATTAATACTGTTATTAGCTAAAAAATTATGTCCTCGTGCAACGCACGGGTGAAACAGCTAGTAAAAAAGAAAAGAAAGAAAAAGCGGATTAAGGGTATTAGTGGATAAATTTTAATATATTTTTATGAATAGGAAGTGAAAAAATGAGTGGAGTTGGATGGTGGAGATTTAATGAGTGAAAAGATATATGAATGTGATTTGTTTGACCAAATTTGAATTTCAAAAAGAATGAATTAAAATGCGTTTTGATGTGTATGCTAACAGGCACATATATCAACTTTGTTTAGATTGTATCAGATAAGCTGGTAACTTAGAAAGCTTATAGCTGAAATTTTAGTGAAATTGGGTACGTAATTGACGTACGTTCTATAAGTTTTGGTCATATAGAAGTTTACTATTATATATATATATTTTCCGTAGTTACTCTATTGCATTTTGAAAAGGTTTTAAATGATGTTTCATTGTTTATTGCATTGTCTGCGCTACACGTAAAATCATTGTTATGAATTTATACTATTTGGACTTAAAAAAATTATTTGTACTATTTGTGATGAATTGTATTTTGTCTTCTTAGTTTTTATCTAGTATTCAATTGGGGCACAATAGTGTTAATGCGGATATGTAATTGCAATATTATATTGTGACCTAATTAAACTTTGTCCACATGGCGAGTTGAACACTATATATATCAAAATTGATTGGACGTCGCATTGTGATCAACATTAATTTTTTGCAGTCTTGGTTCCCTTTTAATTTCAATTTCAATTGAAAAAAAAGTTAAAGGCTCTATCTTTTGCATTTATTGTTCAAATTAGGGCTGGGCATCTGGTCGGCGGGTCGGATTTGGGCCCGACCGAAACCGACCCGATGCCAATCGGTTTGAAGGGTCCCGGCCCGAAACCGAACAGACGGGCCGGTTTCTCGGCCCGAACCGACCAGAACCGATTCGGGTCGGTTTCAATCGGTTCGGGTTTCGGGTTTTTGGGCATAAATTTTGGATTTTTTCTTTTTTTTCTTTTTTTTATTTTCTGAAAACCGATCGGTTTTCGGGATGGTTTGGGCCAACCCGAAAAACCGACCCGAACCGATTCGGGGTCGGTTCCGGCCTGCGGGTTTTCGGGCCAAATGCCCACCGCTAGTTCAAATCGTTCATATGTTTCAATGGTTCGATTGATCATCTTCATTGCAAATTGACGGTGTTCTCCATTATTTTATTTACTTCCATTTACAATTGATATGTTTGTTTAATTGGTCACAAATCATTCGAACTTGCATAAATAAAAAGGCAAAAATAAATTTTCTTGTTGATAGATATATGGCATAAAACGTTACAATATTATAACAGTATGGTGAGTCATCCGACATTATCAAATGTTAGGCTCGAGTTTGTGGATGTTGAGCAATTCCATGGTACGCTATGGATGGTATCAATGACTTGGAACGGACTTCTGTCAAAATACCAATCTCCTAATGCTTCGGCGATTGTCTACAAATCGTGATTAATTATAAATCCCATTAGCAATAGCGATCGAGTATGCTGTATATATAGGAGCCTTTTTTAGGTTTGTATAGAAATCTTTAATTACCTTAATAGCTAGAGAGGGGATGCGATCACAATGTCGACTAAAGATTGCATTCTGTCCATGAGCGTAACAAGAGGTAATAAACATTCCTCTTGACGAAAAAGTGTTGGATTTTGGCAATGATTTGACGAAATCAATTCCAAAAACTGAAATAAGTTACATAGAACAGCTTAGAATTTATTTTTCAATATTAATTAATTACAAAAAGAGGGGGACAAAAAAGCCACTATAAGTGTTTGCTTGTCTTTAAAAAATAAATAAATAAATAAATGAATAACTAAAAGGTATTTGTTAACTGTATGAGAAATAAAAATAAAATATGTAGCAAGATGAGGAACTTACGCTTTATGGTTTGAAGTTGACTTGAGCTGCATAGATTTAGATCCCCGGTGCAATTTTTCCAGCCAAGCTCATCCCCGGGAAATGGATCCAAATTAAATGTTATCTGAATTATTAGATCATACAATTTTAATGAAACAAAGGACAAAGAAAATGAATTGACAGGATGTTGTATTGGGCTGCCACCGAGATTTGGGCTTGGTCTTTTACTCTCTTCGAATTGAGCCTATGTTGTGGACTTACTATGGACTTAGGACCAGTTTTTCCCTTTTACAATATACCATCCGATGGTTCATTTGTTCGGGTCAAAGACTGAGAGAGATTCTATGAAAAGGCTGCTACACTTTTCGTTCATTCTTAATTATTCTCTGTAACTTTTCCTCTTTTGGCGAGCTTTAGGTATAGATTAGAGTATATTTCATAGTGGTGATCCTGATTATACTGGTTATAGAGATTAGGCTGAGTGTTTATATTTTCTTCACTCTGAGTTTATACGAAACTATGTATTTGCGGTTTTTTGATGGAATGGAATGGAGTGTCCTTGTTGGTGGATACTCAAAGGGGGATGTAGGTGTTAGAAGTGGTCGCCGAACCTCCTACACGTTGTCTAAATCGGTGTTCTTTACTTTTGTTGTTTATTTACACTGATTTGGGTGATTTGGGGTTTTTGGTACAACACAGGAGATTCATTTATTCAACAAAGTTTTGTGTTTGAAAAATAGGCGCTATTTCTTATATTTTAACTTTTAATTAGGTTGAGTACATGTTCATACCTGGAATTGATCAAAGCGTGAATTGAGTAAAAACAACGGAGTCTGTATATCATTCACGAGATATTCTGGAAATAAGCACTGTACAAAGTTGCAAATCCTAGTTAAGATTCGCTTATAATATAAAGAACTGCCAATAAAAATGATAACCGCTCTTTAAATCATTATTATATACTGTGCAAAATAAATATATAACTCATATGTGATCACGTGGCCATTTTCCAGATTTTGTAAAAACATAAATTTTTGAATATGTAATTAACTAATATCACAAGTCTTACGTACCAAACTCGGATCCCTTTTAGATGTGCAGGATTTCGGTAGAACTTTCTCCAAACCCTGCAACGGTTTTTAGAGACTATGTTATTTTTCACTTCACATGCAAGAAAATGAACAGAAAATTAAACTATTAATTAATGCGAGGTTAAAGATAAAATACATGCAATGAGACTACTCCTGCGAAACGATCTTCCCTTTTCTTTACCCTTGGAAGATCTTTTCTATTCAAGTGTACAAAAAACAGAGGTCAGTCGAAAATTCATAATATTCTCTGTCCCACAGAGATATAGTGTATATTATCAACAATTTTCTTAATAAATTACGCGATTGTGAAAAATAGAAATGAACCCTATCTTCACTTACGCGTGGATGAAGTAGCCAGCATCTGAAATGCACTTGACTCGAGTAGCTCTAGGCAACATAGCTCGAAAGCCATCGCAGTGGAGTATGGTAGCCAATCCACCCGCAGAAGTGCCCATCAAGATGGCCTATAATTAATTACAATAAATTAATTCATAGTGATTTTTTTTCTTGGTGATTAATTAAGTTAAATTCGTCATACATCAGTGGCATTGATCATCCCCTTGTTGAGTAGATCATCCATCACAGCTTTAAAAACTCTTCTCCCACGATAGTGAAGGTTAGTGATCTGTGTGATTTGTACGTAGCAAAAAAAAGTAAACCATAGTGTTTTTAATAATGTTATTTATCAGTAGCAGTAATTGTAATTGTCCAAATACCCATGTACCATATACTTACTGTTAGGATCGGTTGTGGAACTGGGCACACAATTACAACTGAAGTAGAAATGAGAACAACTAGAAACACCAGATTTTACGTGGAAAACCCCTAAATTAATTCGGGGTAAAAACCACGGGCAAACGGTAGAAGGATTTCACTATCAACAAAAGAATTACAACAACTTCTCTCTAATATAAGGAGAGTACAATTGACGATAACTCTCTCTTATAATAGGAGAAAACACTCTCTCACAAATAAAGGAAAGAACACGAATTACTAGGAGAAATCTCACACCTTGTTTTCTCTCTAGTTCTCTAAACCTCTCTCTCTTTATCTCTAATTGTTGAGATTACAAAGGATTTGTAACTCACTACAAGGGATTACATGAGGCTTGTTATTCAGGAATGGGATATTGTTGCCAATTTATAGATGTCATTGGCGGTCGAGATGGAGGTTTGGTGCCTACAATGTTTGACTATCCCTTTTTTTTTTTTGTCAACTTAATAGGTAAGCAATGAGGTAACCAATCTTGCAGGTCAACAAAAATGGCTTTACTACCATCATTCTCCCACTTAAAGGCACTTTTTGTAATAATCCCTTTACCCTTTCTACGCTTGCCTTGTTCATGCTGCTTACGTCTCTACTAAGCCAATAGAAGATCGACACATTGAAAACTTGTCATTGTTGACCGGCTTTGTTAGCATATCCGCTAGGTTGTCTCTCGTGTGGATTTTCTGAATATCCACACTTCCTTCTTCCACCTTCTCACGAACAAAGTGATACTGAACCCGAATGTGTTTCGTCCTTGAATGAAATGCTGGATTCTTTGCTAAATGCAAAGCGCTCTGACTGTCACAAAATAGAGTAATCTTCTCATGTTTGTGCCCAAGCTCTTCCAATAACATTTGCAACCATATTGCCTCTTTGCTGGCTTGTGTAGCTGCCACGTATTCTGCCTCCGTCGTTGACGTAGCCACGATAGACTGCAGTTTGAAACCCAACTCATCGCTCCTCCAAAGAAGAGTAAACACATAACCTTGTGGTGGATTTGCTTTTATCAAGATCACTGCATAATCCGAATCAACATAGCCTTTGACAATAAAGTCGATCCTCCATAACATAATGCAAAGATTCGAGGTACCCTTGATATATCTCGGGATCCTCTTCACAAGATTCCAATGCTCTTTACCAGGATTCGCCATGTACCGACTAACCGCTCCCACTTTGCTTGTGCAATGTCGGCCTTGTACAAACCATAGCGAACATTAAACTACCCATCACGATGCATACGACACTCGAGACATCTCCATCCTCTTCGCTTCATCGCTAGGACTCATACTTGAGGATAACTTGAAATTAATAGGAAGAGGGGTAGAGATTGGCTTACAATCTTGCATATTGAAGCGCCGCAAGATTTTCTTCAAGTAATTCTTCCGAGAAAGCCAAATCTTCCTATTATTTCGTCTCGGTAAATTTGCATCCCTAGAATCTTGTTTCTGGTCCCAAGTCCTTCATTTCAAACTCCCTAGCCAATTGAGCCTTTAATTACATGTGAATACGATCTTTGTTGGGGCACTGCTACCAATATGTCGTCAACATACAACAAGAGAATAATGAAATCACCATCACCAAATCTCTTGTTATAGACACAACGATGCGCATTCAATCTGTATCCAAGGCTCGTGATGAAGGAATCAAATCTCTTATACCAACATCTCGGCGCTTTGTTTGAGACCGTATAGAGATTTGTTCAACCTACAAACCAAGTTCTCTTTTCCTTTTTCTTCGAAACCATCTGGTTGGAGCATATAAATTTCTTCTTCAAGTTCTCCATGAAGAAATGCAGTTTTCACATCCAAATGCTCCAAGTACAAATCAAATGTAGCACACATCGCCAGAACCACTCGAACTGTTGTCAGTCGAACAACAGGAGAAAATATTTCGTTGAAATCAATACCTTCTTTCTGAGCAAATTCTTTCACTACCAATCTAGCACGATACCGCTCCACTTGGTCATTGCCATCTCGTTTGATCTTGTAGACCCATTTATTTTCGATGGCTTTCCTTCCATGTGGTAGTGGAACAAGATCCCAAGTTTTATTTTTATGAAGAGCTTCCATTTCTTCTTGCATTGCTGTCATCCACAGAGAAACATCTTGACTCTTTATAGCCTCCATGAAAGTTGATGGCTCCCCATCCTCTGTTAGTAGACAGTATGCAATGTTACCCTCCATAATATAATCTGAGTGCCAAGCTGGTCCTCTTCTCTCCCGAGTTGACCGTCTAACTTGTGGAGTCACAAACTCAGCTTGCTCTTGTTCTTCGTGCTCTGGTACTGCTTCAGAAGAATCTAGAACTTCTTGTTCTAGTTGATCTTCAACTTGAACTACAGTAGTCTCTGGTTTCTCCTTTGAAATGCTATCATCACTTTGCACCTTATCTTCTGCAAATACAACGTCCCTGCTGATTATAACCTTATGGGCAGTGGGATCCCACAGGCGATACCCCTTAACACCATCAGCATACCCCAAGAAAATGCATTTCCTGGATTTCGGATCCAACTTCGATGTTTCTTGGGCGTTGTACATAGCATACGCAGAACTTCCAAACGTATGCAAGCGAGAATAATCAGCTGGCTTCCCCGTCCACATCTCCATAGGAGTCTTTAGATCAATTGCGGTTGATGGTGACCGATTGATCACATAACAGGCGGTCTTGACTGCTTCAGCCCAAAACGATTTGGCCAACCCTGCAGTTCTCAACATCGCTCTTGTCCTTTCTAACAAGGTTCGTTTCATCCGCTCGCTACTCCATTTTGTTGTGGAGTGTGTGCCACCGTAAATTGCCTTTGATACCTTCTTGTTTCTGAAGTTATCAAATTCATCGCCGATATATTCTCCTCCATTGTCCGTCCTCAAACACTTGATCTTTTCTCGATTCAAGTTCAACCCGCTTTGAAGATTTTGAAAACTTCAAACACATCGACTTCTTTCTAATTGGATACACCCAACATCTCCTGGAGTAATCGTCAATAAATGATACAAAGTATCTGGCACCTCCTAGGGACACAACCGGTGCTTGCCAAACGTCAGAGTGAACCAACTCAAGTATAGCTTTACTTCTAGCAGTTGAACTGCTGAATTTCAATCTGTGCTGCTTACTAGTAACACAATGCTTACAAAATGGTAAAGATACCTTTTTGAGCCCTGGAAGAAGCTTTCTTTCTGAGAGAATTTTCAAACCTCGTTCAGACATGTGGCCAAGTTTACGGTGCCACATCATCGTCACGTCTTCTCCCGAATTCACCGTCGCAGTTGACGCTTCTCCTTCTTGTTGTGTTTCGCCTTTAAGCATGTACAGATTTGCTGCTATCTTTTCTGCTTTCATCACCACAAGCGCGCCTTTAACAATCTTCATGATCCCATCTCGAACATGAGTACTACACCCAATACTATCTAATTGTCCCAGTGACAATAGATTTTTCTTCAGGCCTTTCACATGTCGTACCTCCTGGATGGTGCGAACAGTACCATCATACATCACCAATTTGATGGTACCAATACCAGCAATCTCCAAGGCATGATCGTTACCCATAAACACAGATCCTCCTGAGATAAGTTCATATTGGTGGAACCATTCTCTCCTAGAGGTCATATGCCATGTAGCTCCTGAATCCAAAAGCCACACGTCGGTGAACCTTCTTCTGCCTTCAACAACTGTCGTTGCTTCGCTGTATAATATCTCGCCCTCATCCGATGTATTCGCTACACAACCCTGAGCATTTAATGTCTCAGGTCGTTTTCCTTTGCTTCCTCAATCTTCTTGAGCCGCCAACACTCCCTTTGTAGTGCCCTTTTTGCCACAGTGATGACACTTGACATTTTTCTTACTTCTCGACTTTGATCTACTCTGATTTTGACTCCCACTGGGGCCACGTTCCGTTGATCTACCTCTCGCCATCATTAGAGCTTCGGCTTGCTGTGAGCTCCCAATTCTGTCTTCTTTATTTTTGCGCCGACTTTCTTCTTCAAGAACCGCAGCTGCAATATCATCAAAGACTAGTATCTCCAAATTGTTGGTCAAATTGATGATGAGTTGATCATACGAATCGTAGACTCGAAGTAGAATTTCAAAGACGCTCACCCGTCTCTATATTATGCCCCATTGTTGTGAGCCGTGAAAATAGAGTGTTCGAGGTGTTGATGTGGTGTGTCACGAAATTGACTCCATCATCCGAAGGGTGTATAACTTCCTCTTCAAGAAGATCTTGTTGTGTAGTGATTTGGCCTCGTACAATTTTGTGAGAGTATCCCAAATCTCTTTTGCCGTCTTTTTCTCCGCTACACTTGACAATACTCCGTCGGCTAGCGCTAGATGTAGATTAGCAATAGCATTGCCATCCATCTCACTCCATTTATCATCGCGATATCGTCGGGCCTTTCTCCAATTGCCGCCAAGGCTTATCTTTCTCAATACTGCTTTTATTCTCATTTTCCACAATGAGAAATTATTCCCATTGAATTTCTCTATTTCATATTTCGTCGCCATTTTTATAGGTGCCTCTTTTCCACTAACTGGATCTGATCTTAGCACGAACTCGGCTATAGATCTAGTGATTTTCTCAAAAAATCGTTTCTGATGTGGAAGATCAGTCTATGTTGCAACCACAGAGCATACTAAGAATTTAATGAAAAATCACAACCAATGCTCTGATACCACTTGTTAGGATCGGTTGTGGAACTGGGCACACAATTACAACTGAAGTAGAAATGAGAACAACTAGAAACACCAGATTTTACGTGGAAAACCCCTAAATTAATTCGGGGTAAAAACCACGGGCAAACGGTAGAAGGATTTCACTATCAACAAAAGAATTACAACAACTTCTCTCTAATATAAGGAGAGTACAATTGACGATAACTCTCTCTTATAATAGGAGAAAACACTCTCTCACAAATAAAGGAAAGAACACGAATTACTAGGAGAAATCTCACACCTTGTTTTCTCTCTAGTTCTCTAAACCTCTCTCTTTTTATCTCTAATTGTTGAGATTACAAAGGATTTGTAACTCACTACAAGGGATTACATGAGGCTTGTTATTCAGGAATGGGATATTGTTGCCAATTTATAGATGTCATTGGCGGTCGAGATGGAGGTTTGGTGCCTACAATGTTTGACTATCCCTTTTTTTTTTTTGTCAACTTAATAGGTAAGCAATGAGGTAACCAATCTTGCAGGTCAACAAAAATGGCTTTACTACCATCACTTACAATATAGTACCAATGTCCAACGGTGAAATCAAGAAGTACTTACGGGATCAACGGCTTCGATGTCTCCCATGAATGAGGATCCATCGCAGTATCCAACATATACCTTATTCCACTCGAAGAAGTCTATGATTAAAGAACAAAAGCCAGTCTTAAATTAAACTAGAAGCGAAATGGAGACATATATATAACCACCATTGTGCTAACATGAGACAATTCTACTTCTCGTTCTCTTTCTTTTTCTTTTAAAATAAAAGAAAAAATAATAAGAATAACGAAACAAAAGATCAAACAGTGTCATGCCAGGGTTGATGGATTGAATTCGGCTAAAAATCCCTTGGAACTTTATATCTTTTCTCTTGTTATTGGAGCCTCCAAGGCTGCCATTATGGGCTCTTTCGTAGCATGCCGCTAAGTTCTCACACCATCCTCCGCCCTACATTTTAACAGTCGAAAGAAGAAATACAACGTCAACACAAAGAAAATTTTACACATACAATATACTACAAAAATATCATCAAATGCTATGTATGACCTCAAGGAATATCATCCACTTATTCATGCCGTTGCTCAATCCTTCGACATGGTGGTAAGCGGGAGGGGTCCCATCAAGACAAACTGCAAGGGGATACCGTTGACATAAAATAAAACGTATCATTTTGAGATTCTACAAGCATTTCAGAAGGGCATTTTTGTTCGCAAACCTGCTCCTTGGGAGATAGCAGTGCTACCCAGGAGTGTTACCGGTGTGGGATATTGTTCATTGGAACACATGTTGTTGGGTTGGCAGGTTGTTTTCAGTACAAGGAACACACAAAAAAGAATTGCAATCTTTATGCTTAAACTCACCATTTTTTTTCCTACTTCACACAAAAGCACAATACACAAGACTTGTTCACTTACAATTTTTCTCTTACCAACGCCAATCTCTATGGAGTTGAAGTGCTAATTATGAATCTCGTGTATTTATAGATTGATGGGGGAAGAGAAAATGGACTGGCCATGTAACGCCCCGAATTCACTTAAATCCAAGCCGTTAACCTTTCTTATAAATCTTATAAAGCGTAAGAATAAATAGAAATTTTGATCATCAAATTCACTTTAATCTTTCGGAAATTCTCAAAAGTTGACGATGAATAAGAAGATGAATGGGTAAATAAGGTTTTTGTCAAAATTGACTTAGTTCCAAATAATCAAGCTTCACTTCATAAACAATTTTAAATAATTAAATTTTTAAACAATTTAACTTTTAAAATTAGCAGCTTCAATAATTGAAGACTTGACAATATGTGAAGAGTAATTCTACTATAAATAAATAAATAAATCTCATAAAATAGTTTTGTAACTTCTCTAATCGGTTGCCGCTGCCACTTGCCCCGTCGTCGATTCCATAATCTGCAAATGTTTTATAAAATTTGAAAATATGAGTAACGAATTACTCAGTAGGTCCACAACGCACGTTACTCAAATTGTAATAAGATGGTAGGTACATGCATGCATATTATGAATTACTTGCGTCCGGACGAACAATAAACGTGCACGTAAACATTTAATAGTCTTGTGCCCGTAGGCTTCTTGACATTCATGTGCCCGAAGGCTTCATAGCATTGTTGAACCTGAGGGCTCCATTACATTCATTATTCATAAAAATGACATAGGCAATGTACACTACACGAGCGGTTATCGTAACAAGTGCGCAAGTAGAAAAACATTAGGGACCTATCTTATTTTTTGAGTTTGAGCGTAGCTTGGGGGTGGTTTTTAATTCTCTAAATCCTGTGCGTCATCTACAATTAAAGGAAATTATTAAATTAGCGCTAGATGTTCGGCTTATAAAGTAAATGAGTGGATTTGCCTAATGTTTAAAATATTTTTAGCTTTACTCATTTAAAATAAGTAAAATAGTTAAAATAAAATAAAATAAGAATTATAATCATAATTTAAATAGAATTAAGTTAAATAAAATTAGATAATCATTCTCGTAAAATAAGTAGAGTTAAATTTAATAAAATAAATTGAGCATGATAATAAAACTAGATAGAATAGAATAACATAAATTAGAATATAATAGGATTTGCCACGAACTAAATAATTTTGGATAAAACGATTTAAAATAAGCTTTATATTGAAATTTAAATGGAATTATATTAAATTTACTCAAACAAGCATCTTTATAAGTTAAATGGAATTTAAGTAAAATAAAATAATCATCATAATAAGGGTAAATAGAATTTGACTAAATAAAATAAGCTGGCCATTAAAATAGAATTAAGTAAAATAATGTGTAATAAAATTACGAAAAACCAATTAATATTGGATAAAATAAAATAGAGTAGGGGATGCGATTTGCTAATGGAAAATTTTGGCTCTTGGGATTGTTTATAGAAGTGAGATAAAAAATGTAGGGACTAAATTTGATTTGAAGGGAAACTTTAGGACTTGGGACTTGTCTTTTAAAGGAAATCAAGGCTGGGGGCCAACTTATATCACTCTCGGAATATGGGGGACCTGGAGTGCAAACTCCTTAATTAATTTCCCCAAACTGGTTTCAATTTGCAGTAGGCTATTCTTTCTTATATACGAAACAAGGAAGACGAAAAAGGGAGATCCAATTCACACGACCCGGTTCTTCCCCCCAAGTTCAACTCCTCCTCATCGATTATTGGTGGTCTAGGTGTTAAATCCATGGTGTATATGCATATATATATATATATACACATACATATATATATATATATATACACACGTGTTCGTGTGTACGGGAGTATGTGTGTGTGCATCTTCGTGGATTTGTGATTGTGTGTGTTTGTTGTAGGTACGGGTGCGTGAAGATGGTGATGGTGGTGCCGTTTAGTGGTGGTGGTGATTGGCAGTGTGGTGGTGGTGGACTATGGAGGTGGTGGCTACAAAGTCCCCGAGTCGGGTTGTCGACTCGGCAATGGGTTTGGTTCTAATAATTCAAACATAACTCTCCCTGAAATTTCATAGTTCACAGATTCGACGGTAATCAATTGGCATGTTTGAGTACACGAGTTTGAGACCAGACCTGATTGAGATTGGACCAAGGATGGTGGCTAGAGGCTATCGGTCATGGGGTGATGAAGGATGAACGTGAATTGATGATGGTGGAAGTCACGAGATGCCAAGGGAATTGTTGTTGCTTTGCACGTTGATGAATGATGACGGTGGTGACGAAGGGAAAAGTCGGGTGGGCTATGGGTTTATAAAGTGAGGGGAAAGAGAGTTGGGTAGCTAGAGAAATTCCAAGGCTTGAAGTGGTGCTACACGAGTAGAAAAGGGGATCCATTAAGGATTATAATTGTTTTATTGCTTTAGAATCTTTAGACTAGAGGGAATTTTGATGATAGTTTTCCTCACATGGTGTTGAGTTTGTGAGGGACTCTATTGTTTGTATGAAGAGGTTGCCTTGACTCACAAGAAAATATTAGAAAATAGGCCACCAAGTGATAGGAATAGTTTATTAGGAGGCTAATAAAAATGAAATAAAACTAGTTAATGGAACAACATTATTATAATTTTTTTTAAAAAAGGAATATCTATTTTAATTTATAAATCAATATATATATATATATATATATATAACTGTAGACGGCGACGCTGGTGGACAATTTGGTAGATTAATAGACTTAAAGAGTGTCTCTCATCCCTAATGGTACAATTTGAATTTCTACGGATGTGACAAATAAAATGGACAATAAAGAAGAAACATCCTTAACAATGAGTTTGGAATGAACAACGTAATTTTAAGGCTATATATTTACTGGCTTATGAGGAGAGAGGACAATAAAAATGTTATATGTAACACCTTATTTACTTTAGTGTAAGGTGTATTGCATTAGATACATGACATATGAAATAATAATTTTATCCTGCTCGTTATTGTGAGTGAGCAGTAAACTCGACTGTGCACTACAGTATTGGTACATGGAAGATTACCTTATAGATAATGTCTAGTACAATATCTTTGAAATGTTTTAGAATGTTAGATGTTAAGCATATCCAGTGTGGAGGGCAAAAGTGAATGGGAAATTGGGAAAATGAAAAAGATATATTTTTACACTTTCAAATTATTTTATTGTGTGGAATGGGGAAAACCCCAAATTTAAGCTTTGCCCCCACACTAGAGATATTCTTATATTACCACATTGAATTATTATATTTTCATAATTCATGAGATTTAGTGGAGATGTTTGTCACGACTCAGGCTTCGTCGTGCTGCGTTAATTGTCCCGATCTTAGGCTGCCTCACACCGTCCTCAAGACTAACAGCTAACCCCACTGTATATCACAGATTTTTTCACCATGTTTTGTTCTCATTCGCACGTTTCCTGAGAAAAACTTCCCAGCCATCCTAGAATGCTCTAGGTCAAACACACTTAATTGTGGAATTTCTAAGTGATGTGCACTGGAAAAGAAAATACATCTTGATAGTATGAGTAGTACAAATCAATCTTTTTAAGCTCTCTTAGTTGGTGTAGGTCTCGTACCACGGTGGGTCGTTACAATGTTATTGTAATTAATGTGCATATGGCGTGTTGATTTGCATAGACAAACAAGAGTTAGGTTGAGTACCATTTTTTTCCCACGTTCCTAAACTAAGACCCAATCAACTGTTCATAATTTTTTAAATCTTCCACAAAATTTTTATTTAATTTCAATACTAAAGTAACCTAATTAAGTGAATCCTAAATAAAAATAATAAAAAAATAATCACAATGTTTCATTCAATTTCAATGCTAAATTAAGCTAACTAATCAACATCTTGAAATTAAAAGCCCAATGAAACTATAAGGCCAGATAAATGTGACTACAGTCGTCTTCTTCCCTTCGGATCTTCTGCGTGACTGTGTCTGCGATGTGCCATCGGATCAAGCCATCAAGGTCTTCATTGCCCGCGATGAGGTCTTCACTGCGGGTGCATCCACGAGTTCACTGCCTCAGAGCCATTGTTTGTCCCTCTAACTAGCGTTACTGGCGGCTGATATATGTTTACCCAGATGAGTCCACCCTCCAGATAGGCGACCATGGAGGATTCTGGCGAGTCAAGCATTCCCGGCAGCACCAGCTCAATGGGTGCTGGATCCGCCAGTGCTTATGCCTACATAAAGGCATTGAACTAAATAGTTAATTCTAATAAAGAATACTAGTATAGATACTTCCTTAATTTAGATAAATATCGTTATTCGATTAGAATAGTGTATGTTACTTTAGACAAATATCGTTATTCGATTAGAATAATGTACCGCGTTCATGATTTGATTTCTGCTGAAAAATTATGTATGACTAATTAGTTTTACCAAGTAAACGTAAATTCTAAATAGACTAACTTGAGGGACAAATTATACACCCTCCCAATTTTAGCTATAGATTTGAACTCCCCAAAACTTCAATTAAAAAAATTGAAAATTTTAAGAAGTTGAACCATCGCAGAAATTAAATCAGTGCCGGAAAAATTTCTTGAGTTGAATTGAGAGCATCTCCAATGTAAAACATTGATTTTACAGTTTTAAAATTCTAAAATAGAGTTAATGCTATAATATTTTACCCTATAAGCTCTAAATTTTACTCCAAACTCACACTATTCACTATTTTTTTTCCTTTCTTATTTAGTTAAACACATTTTCCTCTAAAATATTATTATACAAGAAGAAATACATATTTTTTACTTCAATATTAAATAATCTTCTACAACATGTTAAATCTTAATTAAGTACACAAATTCGATGAAATTTTTTCAATTCATTTCTTAAACATCAAGAAATAAAACACAAGTTGAAACCGACATTAAAACAAATAAAATATGTCACAAATACGTAGTAACAACACAAATAGAACAACGATACATAATTTAACCATTGGAGTTACTATATTCGTGCCATAAATGTTCGACCAAATAATTTCCTCTTTTTTTTTTTGTTTGAAAGTTTGAAACAGACCAACACATTTCTTAACATACACAAAAGATATTAAACCAACAAACATTATCTATAAAATAGGAAAAGATATTAACATACACGTACAAAATGAGATTAAAACCCTGTGAAAAGATTAAAAAAGGAAAAGATACCAAACTAACAAACACTATTTCACTATCTACAAAATACTCAAAATGAAAAAAGAGAAAAAAAAAGATTATTAACATACGCACAAAAAAGGATTATCAAAATGATAAAAATTATCATACTATATTAAGGTACACAAAATAGGAAAAGATATTAAACCAATAAATATTATCGGCAAAAAAATATACAAACTCAAAAAGAAAAAACTTGCGAAAACTTTAAAAAAATATGTGGACCATCCATATGCCGCTTGAAACGGCATATGAACAGTGCATGCGCCATACATATGGCGCTGCACTGTTCACAATCCCCATTTTAGCGTCGGAGATGGCGTCCGGCTGGAGAAAAATATACGCCAATTTCCAATAAAAATGCCATAATAGAGCTCGGCTGGAGATGCTCAACTTTACATACATAGTCTTTCTTGGGTAGATTAATTTTACGTTTTCGTGGCGTGTAATCAAAAATAAATTTCAGAGTCCAAACAATCCATGTGGTTACCCATTATAGTAGGTGCTTGTATGTTCTAAACACATTTTTCCTTAATTTTAGTTTTATTTTTTTAATTAGGTAATTGTTTTTTATACCACACTCGAATGGGGCATTTCTTGCATGCATGGACAATTGAAGTTTTTTTTTTTTTTTGATGATCGCATGGACAATTGAAGTTAACAAATTAAATCCACCAACTAATTGTCCTCTCGGTTACAGCAAAGTTTGGTTTTAAACTTTCTTACTTTCTTTTTTTTTTATCAACTAATTGCCCTATCAGTTACAACAAAGTTTGGTTTTCAACTTTCTTTCTTTCTTTTTTTCTTTTTAATTTTAATTTTAATTTTTTTTAGAGGAGAATCTTATTCAATAGCATTATCCGATGAAATTGAAAGTTGTGAGTTATTTAACTTACCGATTACTTAGACATGTATGGATTGCGTTCTATAAAAATACAATTTGTACACAGTCGACTTAGGCGAGATGTATCTAAGTCATTTTAATTAGAATTTAGATATATCTGGCGAAGGGTAAAACTGCGAAACCGTAAGTAAACATACAAGTTTAAGGTGGAAACCCCTAATAGGGTAAAAAACCACCCGCCTGCACCTACAGACAAATAGATTCACTAGTTGTCAAGAATTTAAACCTATTACGAGAAGTTGAGGATAAAATTACGCATAATGCTAACGAACTATTAGAATAAAAACGACGATGAGTCCATGATGTCTCTTCTAGCTTGTGATGTGAGCCAACGTCCCATTGCCCTTCAAAACTTCATGTTAACACCGCAATCTAAGGTAGATCTACACGGTCCTCCAACTGATCGTCACCTCCTATGGTGATTTTCGTAATTCTATCCTTAACTTCTCGTAATAGGTTTAAACTCTTGACCGTACAACTAGTAAATCTATTTGTCTGTAGGTGCAGACGGGCACTTTTTTACCCTATAAGGGTTTGCCACCTTAAACTTGTGTGTTTACTTACAGTTCCGCAGTTTTACCATTTGCCAGATATATCTAAATTCTAATTAAAATATGACTTAGATACATCTCGCTAAGTCGACCGTGGTACAAATTGCATTTTTATAGAACGCAATCCATATATGTCTAAGTAATCGGTAAGTTAAATAACTCACAACTTTCAATTTCATCGGATAATGCTATTGAATAAGATTCTCCTCTAAAAAGAAATAAAATTAAAATTAAAAAAAGAAAGAAAGAAAGAAAGTTTAAAACCAAACTTTGTTGTAACTGATAGGACAATTAGTTGATAATACAAAAAAAAAAAAAAAAGTAAGAAAGTTTAAAACCAAACTTTGCTGTAAGTGAGAGGACAATAAGTTGGAGGATTTAATTTGTTAACTTCAATTGTCCATGCGATCATCAAAAAAAAATAAAACTTCAATTGTCCATGCATGCAAGAAATGCCCCATTTCGAGTGTGGTATAAAAAACAATTACCTAATTAAAAAAAATAAAACTAAAATTAAGGAAAAATGTGTTTAGAAAATACAAGTTCCTACTATAATGTGGGTAACCACATGGATTGTTTGGACTCTGAAATTTATTTTTGATGACACACCACGAAAAAGTAAAATTAATCAACCCAAGAAAGACTGTATGTAAAGTTGAGCATCTCCAGCCGAGCTCTATTATGGCATTTTTATTGGAAATTGGCGTATATTTTTCTCCAGCCGGACGCCATCTCCGACGCTAAAATGGCGATTGTGAACAGTGGAGCACCATATGTATGGCGCATGCACTGTTCACATGCCGTTTCAAGCGGCATATGGATGGTCCACATTTTTTTTTTTAAGTTTTCTCAAGTTTTTTTTTTCCCCTTTTTTAAAAAATTTTCATCTAATTTGTGTACTTAATTAAGATTTAACATGTTGTAGAAGATTATTTAATATTGAAGTAAAAAATATGTATTTCTTCTTGTATAATAATATTTTAGAGGAAAATGTGTTTAACTAAATAAGAAAGAAAACAAAAATAGTTAATAGTGTGAATTTGAAGTAAAATTTAGAGCTGATGGGGTAAAATATTATAGCATTAACTGTATTTTAGAATTTTAAAACTGTAAAATCAATGTTTTACATTGGAGATGCTCTCAATTCAACTCAAGAAATTTTTCCGGGACTGATTTAATTTCTGCAATGGTTCAACTTCTTAAAATTTTCGATTTTTTTATTGAAGTTTTGGGGAGTTCAAATCTATAGCTAAAATTGGGAGGGTGTATAATTTGTCCCTCAAGTTAGTCTATTTAGAATTTACGTTTACTTTGTAAAACTAATTAGTCATAAATAATTTTTGAGCAGAAATCAAATCATGAACGCAGCACATTATTCTAATCGAATAACGATATTTGTCTAAAGTAACATACACTATTCTAATCAAATAACGATATTTATCTACGTATCAGGTTCATTTTACTAAAAGAGAATAACGAAAAAAAAATTGTATGTACCATCAAAAAAAAAAAAGTACCATCCACCGTACTGATCACCACTGCCATCTAGTTGGGTCATCATCTATCAAGTTCGTCATAAAATGATGAAAAAGAGTAAAAGTGGGAAATCCCACATCAGTAGAAAAAAGAAGAAAAACACCAATATAAATACAAGTGCAAGGATTACTCCCCTTGGAGGTTAACCTTTTAAGGTGGAAGCCATTGCACTTGTACAAAAAAATTTAACATGGTATCAGAGCGGGCGATGACCTGGGACCGATGCTCGGATGCGCCAACCCCGGCCAAAAATGGTCGCCGAAAAGATGGTTCCCGTGCAAAGGTTTGGAAAGATCCCGCCTGCACGTGAGGGGGGCGTGATGAAAAAGAGCAAAAGTGGGAAATCCCACATCGGTAGAAAAAAGAAGAAAAACACCAATATAAATACAAGTGCAAAAAAAGAAGAAAAACACCAATATAAATACAAGTGCAACGATTACTCCCCTTTGAGGTTAACCTTTTAAGGTGGAACCCCTTGCACTTGTACAAAAAAATTTAACAAAAACAATAAGAAGAAGATAATGCAAATGGGAAAATGTAAATAAAAAATCGCAGCGAAACAAGGAAAAATTTTGTTAGTAAATGGAAGTAAATTTTATAAGCAACATAGATGGAAGTTGGATACAACACAATAAAATTAAAAAGTAGGTGACTTAAAAAGCGAATGTGCAAACAATTGAAAGACTATATGAAAATAAAAAGAATGGAAAGGAAATGCCAATAATAATAATAATAATAATAATAATAATAATAAAAAATACACACTTGGTGGGATTTCCATAGAAACAATGAATTTCCAGGCGACACTTTTTTAATATCATAAGGATGCCAAACTATTTCAGTAATTAGGAGAAATTTTATCCAAATAATAATCTATGTTTATAAACAACATTTAGACTCTGTGCGGTAAACGAAACGAATTCATACCACGTAAACCAAGAACGAACTAACTTAAATAAAACTGAACTTCAATTTTTCCAATCAAGCGGTAAGTTGCAAAAAATTAAGGGTGGGACTATTCACAACCTATTTATTGCAAAAAATTAAGGGTGTTTAATAGTTTATGTCGAAAACGCTCTGTTCCCCACATAAGTATGTTCCCCACGCTCACGTGGGCAACTCTGGTGGCGTCATGTCACCAAAGAAAAAAAAATTATTTTTTTCTTTTTAGCATTTACATTAGATTAAATGAATAATACATAACTGCTCCTGATAGTAAGAGGACCGATGGAACCCACGCGAATTTTTTTCCCGGGCTATGGGTATCATAAGGTACCCACCGTGGGTACCAAAGCATTACCGTAGTTTAGGTGGTGTGAATGGCCCCACTCAAAAATTAATGTTCATCAAAATGTGGCGCCCAGTATATACAATTCATCGCAAATAGTTTTTGAAGTCTAAATGCTAATATGTTTGATACTTTGATTGCCAATATTTTTCATGGAAAATATGAAATAAGAAAAACTAACCTCCAAGTTGATTGTTTGATCAAAAATTTTTTCATGAAAATAATCTTTCATATACAATCACTTACAACATGTTTTAGCCTTACTTTCTATGAAAAACAAATTTTTGTCAAGCGCACCCTAAATTCATCACAATCATTTTACATGTAGTGAACACAGTACAACTAACAATGAGACATCATTAAAATTTTTTTCTAAAATACAATAAACTAGCCATCAACAAAAATATAAAACCTTGCTTACGTGACCGTTAAAGCTTTCTGAACTTCAATTACCCCATTTTAGCAAAACTTCAGTTGTAAGCTTTCCAAATTGAGAGCTTGTCTGATATGCCCTAAACAAAGTTTTAGGCGAACGTTCTCTCAATGCATTCAGGCTCAGAGACTAAGCAGAAAATACAACTACAAACATCACAACAGTTTCTCACACAAATACACTTCAATCTAGTATCTTGTTTTTGCAATGTAGTTATATTGATTTCACAACCTCCCAGGTAAACACAATTTCTTACAAAATCAAGGTTTTAAACTATGGAGGTCGACATTAACAGATTACGGGGGTTAGTAATATTTCCGACTGCCATCAGTTTTGGAGGACATGAAATCAAGTCGATGAATTAGAAAAGGCGCTTTCTGCAGTCAGCAGCGCCACAATGGCAAGCCATCTGTTTGATCTTCCCATCAGGGCCCAGCACGCTATCAAGGACGTACCCATAATCATATGAAAGTTCCTAAAATTTAACAAAAAAATTATGATCACTAAAAGTTTTCGACTCTTCTATAAGCAATTTGTTTGGGGCTTGACAAAATTAAGATATGAAGGGATTGAAGAACCTTAAGTGGCGGTATATTGTCTGCAGACATAAGAACTATCCTGGCGAGTTTGATGTTATGGTGGTTGCTTAAGACGCATTGAACAAACAAATTGGGTTGGCAACTGTGATTAATGAATTGAGCAAAATTACCGGTACGCCCTGCATCTATGCAGAATGGCACATTCTCGGATGTCTCGTCAACTTTTCCTACGTGCGATGGCAAAGCTACGTCCCTTAGTCGGCTCTAGAATGTAGTAGAAGTTTTCAGTTGTTAGTAACAATATAGAGAAGGTATGATGAGGCATTGCTGCCAAGGTTTCTTGAATAATCCCTCATTAATCTCGGTTCATATTTTACCATTTTTGTTAGTTTGATGTAGTAATTGGCAACTCTTACAAAGGAAAACATTAGGATGAGTCCAGACCCATTGTCCCATTATGTATCACATTGATTGTCTCATCCAATCAAAACAATCCACATCCACACCGTGTGTATGTGTAGCCTATTGATTCGATGGGACAAGCAAGGGGATCTAAATTCCATGAAGATACATGCAGGAATAATTTGTCCCAAATCGACATGTTAAACGCTAATCGTAAAAACTAAGATGAAATGCAATAACAATATGGGAGTCACAACATGTACACGCATGTCCATGTCTTGTAGCACCTGGAAACTTTTCGGACAAGAAATTTCATCTTTAACAAAAAATTTAATTGTTGCGCAAAGCAATTTTTGAATTGTTTAGTAGAAAAAAGTTTCGATTGGAAAAATTTAAAAACTAAATTTTTTTGTCCACAAAAGTAAGCTCGCAAATCTTGGCGCTTGTTCGGGAGAGATTTTCACGAGAAATTGAGAAGAGCATCAAAAATGTGAAAGAGTCGTGGATCTTATATAATTTGTAGTTAAAAAGTGAATTGCAGGGAAAATGATATTTCTTGAAAGACAAAGGAAAATCTTCAAATAAATGATTTTGGATCCAACAAAGATCTAAGTCCCATTGGTCTCAAGTAATGTCGGGATACCAAAAATAAAATTCAATAAAAGATATGACTTGAAACGTGTACCTCTCTACCATCCAAGGCATGCATTGTTTGTAAGCAATCGATGTCAAAAACATAACTGTTGTCAGCTGCATGATCTATGTCATCTGTCTTCATTAGCAGACCAGTGTATTCACAAACGGGTGCTCCCGAAGGTATATAGTCCCAAGATCTAACACCCCACCCCATCCTCGGTGTACGAAATACCTGGTTATCAGTGTCAAAAATGAAATTGCGATAGACATACTAAATACGATTACAAGTACCTACAATCTTACATCGCCTGGTACGCCCATATGAGGTGTCAAAATTTTGTGAAGGGAGACAATAATAACGTTGACACCACACGTGGCTGCAAGCATGGATGGAGACTAGAGGTAGTTGTAGCATTACTCACATCTGATACCCCATACAAACCTCAAGTCGATAGTGAGACGGCCTCTGAGATATCCGGTTGACACAATCAGGCCCACATCCACAATTTGGACCGCACTCAAATACAACGGCCCTCGGCTCAACTAATCGGCAAACACAAGTTAACAAAAACGAATCAGATAAATGACATTGTCACATTGCGGAATAGTAAATGAATAATTCAGAAAAATCAATGACCAAGGACACCGAAGAAAGTTTCTGATTTGTCAAAGCAGAGTGAGCAGGAGAGGAAAGAGAAGGCAAAGAAGTCGCGACGTGACCAACATATGAAACGACAGTGGTAAAAAGCGCCTGCTTAGAGTCTTTGATAGCATACCCTATAGAAAAACTGAGGTTTTCATTTCATGGGTCGCCATCCACCGTACACAACAATTCAATTAGTGTAGCAAAGAGGTCATTTTGAAGGGACTTGGTAGCAAGTAGGTTCTCACCTTCCACCATGGGTGTGCACATATGGAAAATCTCCTCCATTCAGTTTTGCACAAGCACATTTTCTAGGATCATTACACGTGCCTTGACAGTTGCATCCAGGGGAGCATTTGTACGATGATTTACATTCTTAGCAAATTTCATACTCTTGATGTAGGTAAAACCTATTTAATCACCGAAAAGACAATTTTGAAAACATGTCATCAAGGACAGAGTTGAGGTCAAAGTTGAAAAGGAACAGATTTAAGACAGAGGCATGTCAGAATCACAGAGAGAAAATTGAAATAGACATGTAAATTCAAATATAACAACATAGATATCATAGAAAAATATTAGTAACTAAACAACAAAAGAGGAGCTTCTTGCAATTGGAGTTGTACCAAGTAAAGATGTTGAATATTCCTCGAATCTCATTTCAGGTACATACACAATCACCATGTTAATCAGAACATATCAACCAAGTACCAAGAGAAAGCAGTGGCAGTCAGTCGAGCTTAGGAATCCTTATGCGAGTTGTCGCTGGTTGGCAGTCCATGAGTCACCAGCTCAAATGAAAAACCTAAATTACTAATAAATTAAATATCCAGCTATCTAATTTGCCAACACACTGCACGAGTCAGTGTGACGGTGTCCAATATTTACTGGACAACCTCCAAAACATATCAGTGGTCCAACTTTTTGGGCCAAAACGAAAAAGGAAAGTGAACAAAAAGGAAAAAAAATACTGCGCAAATTTTAACCAAGAATCTTGATTACCATAAGGAATGGACTAGAAGGAGATATCCACCTGAGATGAGCAAAAATAAAAAAAATAAAATAAAATAAAAATAAAAAAACATCTAGCCAGAAATGTGGAAAAAATTCAGACGCAAGAACCTATCCCATTTTTGTATCATAAATGTGAACATTTTTAATGCAACCATATAGAATGTTTAACTTGGTGCATTAGAAAAATAATTATACTAATAACAGAAGATGTGTCCTACTTTCTACAAAAATCACATGTTGGCATGTCTGTTGCGTATTCAGAAATTCAAGCAAACTGTTACGCAAATCTCCATCCCAAAAGGTTATTCATTGGTAAAATTACTCCAATTCCATATAACCTCATCACTTATCTCATAGCCCATGTTTAACTGATGTGAGACCTTATTAGTGTATTCCAACAATCCCCCTCTTAACGAAGTACCATGAGAACCTTAACAATAGTCCATACATCCATCCATCCATCCATCCTTCTCATATGCTCGCTCTATCAAGGTCCAAGTGTTTCACTGCATCAATGTCATTGCTGCCTTAAGACATTCATCTTTCTCAAATGGTTTATAACGATTATTGAAAAAATGATTTTTGGATGTATAGTAGAGAAAATGTATTAAAAAACATAACGAAGTTGTCAAATCAATATAATTAGTAGAAAATGATGATGACGAAGAAGAACGATTTTTTAATAAGTCGCAGCAAACAAGCTCTTAAATAGCAAAACATGAATTATTTTTCTTGGCCTCACGATTCAACATGGTGCTCAATACATTCATTTTGGTGGCAACTAGAATTGCCTTGTGCATATACCGACCACATAGGGATGGGACCTCAATCCCTAACAGTCCGAGATCTGAAATTTGGCTGTAATACCACGTTAAGGAATTGAAGTCGCATCGAAAAAGTTAATCCATCACGAAGAGTAGCTTGGCCCATTATAAACCCATCCCTTATCCCATGTTTAACTTGTGTAGAACTTTGCTGACACCTTTTCAAGACAAACAATAAACTCAGGCATGCGTAAGAATGCTATTGAAGAAATTCATCTGCACATGTAAGAGCAGTTTTTTCTCCCCTAAAAAATGAGAGCGTAGCCAAGACTGCACTGCCTACTAGGCCGATAATTCGTTTTACTAGATCGGTCGCACACGCACGTATGGCCACATGCACACACAAACATATATATATCAAGGCCTAGTTGGTTCACCCCTAGCTTTTCACCTGACCGGTTCACAGTTTTGAGATCTCTCACTTAATGATGATAGAGTTTCAGCAATGGAAACTAGTATAACTATTCCCCTACCACAACTTATACAAAGGCAAAAATATACTAATATGTAACACAATTGTGGAGTTCAACTTAGTAAATCAGGTTTTTTAAAGGGAGAGAGGGGAAAATTCTTGACTCCATCAATATTAGTAAACAAGTAAAAAATACCTGATTTGTAGTCAGTGGTGGCTGTCCTTCAAGACGTTTTAGACGAAACTTATAAACTGTGAACCCAGAAACACCCTTTTCAGCCCAGTATTTAACCACCTGCAATATACAGAAAGCATATGCCCCAGATGTCAAGATATCTTACAAATAAAAGGCATGTCATAAGACATAAAGTCACAAACAACAAAGAAAGAAGCATTTTCAATATATTAACAACGTAAATTGGACCCGGACATCAAATTTTTCATCCAATATGTTTTGGTCAAAAGAAAACCTCATTGCCTGAGAATAATCAAATTGCATAAAGTTCAACCAAAACTCCATATGCACCCCTTTTCGTTTCTTTTCTTTTCTTTTCTTTTCTTTTCTTTTCTTTTCTTGCAAGCAAAAAGACCAATATTTGCTTGAAACTATTATAAAACACCTAGTTAATAACAGTATTTTTGTTGCATGACAGGTCCTGCACAATTATGAACAGGTCCATGTGCATTCAGTTTTATGTGTTCTGACGGGTGGAATTCTGTAAAGTATGCATCGATCGATTTAGTACCTTAAGAGATGTTGCTTAACTGGTACTAAAGATTACAAAGCTTTGAGTCATCCGGTTGTGAGAATCTCTAATGTAGCTTACTCCAAATCTCACTTGCATTATCTAGGTAGAACACAGTAGAAGCGAGCGAAGGTGCAATGGATCTCAATAACCAGGCTACAAGTAGGTTATTGCGTCGAATCCAAGGTAGATATGTTGGATCTGTAGGAGCAGGTTTGGGAAGAGATTTATCAAAGAAGCCTTGCTTGTTTTAGATCGACACTGCAAGCAGAAAGCTCAGGAGTAACAATCACAGATCCGTGATGCTCTGATTGATGAATGAAGTATGGTGAGGAGGAATCTTCAGTGAGTGGGATACTTCGAGATCCACCATGATTTGGGGGTGCAATTCGTTCTCGTGGAGTTTCACCCGTTGCTTCTGCCATGGAAGCTTAACTGAGCTTCGAAGGTTATGGAAGAAAAAGGAAGAAACAGAGGATGAAGATTGTTAGTGTCAACAAAGGAAGCAAGAACACCAACAAAGAAGAAAAAGAAAGTCAAGAATGAGGGGCTTGAAGATTGGCTTGTCAAAAATTGTGGATTGAATTTGGAATCACCATAGCCAATGTCAAAGATGGAGGGTTGAAGATTGTGCACTTGCCTCCATTCTTTCCTTATAAATACGAGGCATGTTTGTAGCTTCATTACACCACAATCACCACCAAAAACACAAAACATCTTGTGTAGAGAGAAAAAAAAGAGAGATCTTGTGTAGAGAGAGAGCTTCAGTGTAGAAGCTATACACGAGAGATAAAAGTGAGTGAAGTGTTAAAGCCTTTGCGTAGGCAGAGAAAATACAGTGTAGTATTTTTGTACTCCTCATTTTTGAGATAGTGAAATATATTGGTGTGGGTCCGTGGACGTAGGCAGTTTGGCCGAACCACGTTAAATCTCGGTGTTCCATTTTTGTGCTTATTTTAGTGTCCATTATTTTTCTCAGTCGCATATTATTTTTTGTGTCCCACTGATCTTGGGCGGAATTAGCAGCGTCTAGTTCCCTAACAAAGATAGAGATCGAGATCGAGAGTTTCGAACCTCTCAAAGCTCTGATACCATGTGAGCTTTCTTAAAGAGAGAAATAGTTGAATGAATAACGATTAATTCTTGTTGATTAATTACAGCATGCAGCCTTAAAAAAGAATATATATATATACACGTGTGCACCTAAAAATCTAACTCTACTAATTACAACTAACACTACTAATTACAGTTAAAAGAGTATCATAACAATCTAATCAGCTAATCAGCTTCAATCTTTGGAATCTTCTTTGCATTCTATATCTTGACAACTTTTATAATATTGTAATGTTTTATGTCATCTATCAACGAGAAAATTTATTTTGCCTTTTTACTTATGCAAGTGCGAATGAGTTGTGACAAAACACACATCAATTGTAAAGGAAAGTAAAATGGAGAACACTGTTGATTTGCGATGAAGATGAGTCGAACCTTTGAAACAAACATATGAACGATTTGAACAATTATAATGCAAAAGATGGAGCCCTTAACTTCTTTCAATTGAAATTGAAAGGGAACCACGACTACAAAAATTAATGTTGATCACAATCCGACGTCCAGACAATTTTGATCGTGTGTTCAACTGGCTGCAATAATATTGTGCCCAAGTATGCTATTCACTGCACACTTTGCCTTGTTCTATATACATTAATTTCATCAACTTATATTTATTTTTTCTCTCTTATCTTTTTTAACCACGTAAACATTAATTTGACAATTTATTTATATTTTTTATTACAATTCTCAATCACACCTCCTACATGAAATTGAGTAAATAACAAATCTTTGTGTGAACTAGGGCACAATAGAATATTCTAAACAAGTGTGTTTATCGACATTCACAATATTGTGTCCAACTGGATATTAGGCCAAAATTAAGAAGACAAAATACAATTCATCACAACTAATATGAATTCATCACAATCATTTTACATGTAGTGCAGGCAACACAATAAACAATGAAACATCATTTAAAACCTTTTAAAAATGCAATAGAGTAACTACGAAAAATATAATAGTAAACTTCTATGACCAAAACTTAATTATAGAACGTCAATTACGTACCCTATTTCGCTAAGGGTGTGATTGATTGACAAACATGGAAAACAAACGGAAATGTTCCGTTGCCCACAGTGGGTAACATAAGGCAAAACCCATGCCGACGTAGCGCCATTTCGTGGCGCCACATCATCGACCAAAATTTTTTTAAATTTAAAAAAAAATAGTAACTACGTTAAGTTAGATGAATAATACATAACTGCTCCCTGATGGTGGGGGGTTCATCCGACCCCTATGATTTTTTTCCCCCCACTGTGGCGACATAACCTACCCACAGTGGGTAGGTGATCATTACTCGAAAAACAAAAACTGGTAAATATTTGTGTGCAAAACAAAAGCAACCTACCAAAAATTGAGACTGGAAGAACAATAAATTCAGATAGAAAATCCTTTTCCCCGCCAATGATTTATTGTGACCGACATACACTACAAAAGGCATTTTTATTGGTTCATCTCAATTTTTATTCTTAATCTCTTCTTATTTTAATGATTGCATTTCATTTAGTTTTCAAGATTTTTACAGTGTATATTAACTACTCCATCCATCCCACAAATATAGTCCAATATTTCTTTTTTATCCATAGAATACCCTTTTTAAGTTTTAATATGAATTATAATCAACATCAACAAATAAGAAGTAATAAAATTAAATAATAATTAAGTGTAAGGGTAAATTAGAAAAAATATTCTTAAATTGTACTTTTTCAATTAATCTATTCATAAATAAGAATTGGATTATCTTTGTGAAACGGGTGGAATAATATTTACGTTAAAGGTTAATGCTATTGTCCGGAATAGACAAAGGAACACGAGTAAAAAAGTCAATCCGAAAAAGTAATATTTTTATTGAATGTGAGGGGAATTATACTTCTCAAATTTTACCACGTCCTTTCTTGTGGGAGACTTAGTAACAATCACAATAATAAGCGTGACAGTCGCAAAAATGGTCACTTCTACAGTACTGAGCTTCCATTGGACAATCTTGGCTTCTACATTGGTCAGGGTCTATTGCGTAATACATATCCTGTTGATGGCAATATCCCTCACAATTAAAAGTGCATTTTTGCCCCACAACAAAACCAGATTCGATAAATATTGTCATCATCAGCACCAACGCGACCATAATAACTTTGTTTTCAAACTGCATCTTTCCGTCTCGTGAGGTTTGATTTTTAGTGAACTTTTAAACAATTTTGTATTCCTAATGCATTAAATCATGTGTATTTATATTGCACACAGACAACGCATTCCTTGCATGAATGTGAAGTATTAATTTTGACGAGACATAAATGCGAAGTATTGATTTTAACCGTTTCGATTTAATTTTAAATGAACTCTATTAATTGACATATTTCAATCAAAAGGCAAACATCTATTACTCCACCGGCCCTGCAAATTATACTCCCTCCGTCCTATAAAGATAGGTTTGGTTATTATTTCCGTTTGTCCCACAAAAATAGTCATCTTTCCTTCTAAATTATTACTCTCCCGGTCCCACAAATATAAACTTCTTTTTCCTTTTTGGGATATCCCAAATATATAGTATTTTCTTTATATTAAGAAATTTATTTTGTTCATTTACGAAAACAACCTTATTTAATTTGAATAGTTATAATCATTATTTTTTGGTATTATTTATTAAATGAGGGTCGATTAACAAACTAGTTATAAAATTTACTTTTTCAACTATTCTCTTAATCTTTGTGAAAAAGTTAATAAGCCTATATATATCATTGGGACGAATAGAGTAATTTTCTAATATACCCCTATTTAATGATTGTTATTAAGAAAATAAAATTATTAAAGTATAATAATAAGTGAATTAAAGGGTATCTATATATAAAATTGATGTGATTTGGTGGTTATCAATTTAAAAAAAAAAAAAGTTGTTAGGACAAATTTTTAGTTAAAAATGTGTTGTCCCACATATTTTCTGCCAAGTGTCTTGATTGTTTTTATTCTAATTAAAAGATAACAATTATTTTTTGTAACTATTGGCACCTTGTCCTTCTTTCACATAATTGCCATAAATCATGAAGAATAATTTTGTTCACCTTCCTGTTTTTGAGGGTAAATTCGAGAGGTAAATAATTGAAAATTTTAAAATTTTTTTATTCCATATTATTCTATTAATTCGCCGAGAGCTTTAATATGAGTGCAATTTGATATATAATTTATACTGTTCTAAAATTTACTTATTTTTAATGATAAGTTACTTATTTACTGTAAAATAAGTAATGTTTAAAATAGTAAAAATTATATATCAAAACTATATTCATATTGAAACTTTCGGTGAATAGAATAAGATAGAACAAAAAGATTTTAAAATTTTTAATTTTTTATCCCGTGAATTGATCCTCCAAAAGGAGGGTAATGTTCACCCTCCTTTTTAGGAGGGTACACAAAATTATTCTCTAAATCATGTGTTCATGTTATTTTACAATAATTCTATAGGAAGGAAATGAGTGAAGAAAAGTTTGAGGAAAATGTGATTTGATTCCAAAATTACCCTTAGTGATTCATTTAAGAATGCTTTGAGAAGGGTAATTTTGGAATCAAATCGCCTTTTCCTCAACTTTTTTCTCACCAATTTCCTTCCCATAGAATTATTGGTTATTTTAATTATAAATGACACAAAATTAATAATTTGTAACTATTTATTTAGCATAAATTTTTGATTATATTTAGGATGAGTTTAACAAATATTTCATATAGATAATAGAAAATACTACCTTTAATTTTGTAAATGAACTTATTTATTTATATCCAACCTGATTCTCTTTATTTCTATCATAGCAAGTTTACTCCGATTCAGGCATTATTTAGAATATGGAAGGATAACTGTGAAAGGAAAAAGTATAGTGGATCAAGCAAGTAGAAACGATTGCGACCAACAATACAACCAAGTTGGTTTATGGTTTATGTTGTAGGTGTTTTGATAACAAAAAATTATGCTTATCTTTCATATGAAACTGAATTAATATAAGTTTTTATAATGACTTTTGTAAGTTGTGAGTTATAATTGACTGTTAAATTAGTTTGAATATGAAATGGTTATGTTTCTTTTGTAAGTAGTCTTTTTTTTTCCTCTTTGAAGTACTATTTAAATCCCCATTGTTAAATTATGCTTTGATAAATTAAGAAAATTTTTTTAATCTTTAAGTATAAGTTTGGCCCTTTTTTTTTCATTAATAAATGCTGAAATTAATTTTTTATTTGTTAATAATTTAATCTCTTATTGTCAACTAATGGTTATAATTTTAGAATAATAATTGTATAATCCGAAATGGTAAATTTTAATGTTTTTCCAGTAATATTTTTCGGACTAGAAAAATCTCCTAACTCAGCAAAATTATATCTTTAATTCCAGTTTAAATATTTTCAATTATATATTGAATTTTTACTTTAAAATATTTTTAAATATATCTTTAATTTTTACTTAGGAGTAGAGAAATTTCCAAACACAACAAGATTATACCTTAAATTTTTTACTTAAATATTTTTAATTATATCTTTACTTTGTAGTATTTTTAATCATATCTTTAATTTTTACTTAAGAGTAGAAAATTTTCCTAGCACAATAAGATTTCCTTTATTTTCTAATTTTCTACAACCCAAAAGCCACATCAATATTTCCTAATTATTTTCTAAAAGTAGTAGAGATATTTCCTAGCATACGTTGTATTCTACATATAAATTATAAAGAATCACAATGCTTTGACGAATATTTGAAGAGGAATTACTTGTCAAAATGAAACTATTAAATAATTATGATTTCTATGTTCTTTCTGGTAGGATTAGAAAACATACAAACATTTTTTAGGTGAATTATATACAGATTTAGGAGATCTCTCCTAAATTGTCAATTTCATAATGCGATATATTGGTACGATAAAAGAACACATAAGCGTTGTAAAATATGTCGAGTTCCAAAATTTTCATTATATATGGAAATCCAAGTAATCAAGCTTCCACAAATGAGAGATCCTCCCATTATCTTAATTAATTTACTATATATGTAGCATCAATGAAAAAAGTAGTCACTTTATGCGAACCACTCGAGCCTACAACATGATGTTTTTATTTACATCAATGGGAAGACAGATAGATTCTACTATTAATGATGGAAGGTTACAAATGCGTCTTCTAGATGAAGGCTGTTTCATTAGTCCTCGACTAAATTTCTTTTATTGTTTAATATATAGTAGAGTATTTCATTAGTCATTCACTAATTTTATCTTATTGTGTAATATATGTAGTTTAATTATGTTATGATATTTTTATTTGTTTTCACGTTGGTTGAGTTTTTTTTTTCTCATTGGCGTAATTACAATTTATTTCAGCGACGAAGAAATGCACGACACTTTTACACAATATCATCTTACTTAGATGAATAATTATTGCAAATTTGTTTCAAATTGGTCTATCGTGGTTATGTTATTCATTTGTCGAGTTCAAAGTTTGAATGATATTTAATTGAAATTTTTTAGATACGTCATTTTTCAATTATTATTTTTCCATTCATGCAAAAAAACATAAGTTTAATATATTATATATTCCATTCACAAGAGAAGCACAACTAATAGACAGTGATCGCATGACGAAGGTATTAGTTAATTAAAGTGCATACATTTTGAGCGAAGTAATTAATATTTAATAGTATTTAATTGATTATATGTTTTGTATTTAATAGAATTTTATTGTCAAATCTTTTTATAATTGGATCTAGGATGACGTTTAGGCACATATGAATTTTGTGAATTATGAGTATATCATAAAATGGAAAAATATGAATTTTCTTTTTTATAATATTTCATTCTTTGTTTACACTTATTATCATATTTTAATAAGTTGGTTTTAAACTATGATCTGGATTTTAATTAATATTACATCCCTTATAGTTTTTATCGTCTTCTATATTGTTTTTTCTAAAATCACATTTATATTTCACATAAAAATTTAAGATAATAATCAAATTATTGTATACCTAATGCCTATTAGAATATTTTGGAAGAGTACTCATGTTAACGACAACTAATTTATTTAAAATAAAATCTCAACTAAGTGGACTTCAAATAGGTTTGTAGCATCATATACTGCAAAATATTTATATTCTGTATACGAGATGGTGTTACCAATTAAATATCACTGTCATTTGTTAAAATTTTTATTTTTCACTATTCTTTACCACAAAATTAATTCAATCTACCCAATTTTTTTTTAAATTTTATGTAAACCTACATAGCTTTACTCCCGTGCAATGCACGGCGGTGAAAACTAGTTTTAGAAAAATATCATTAACTTTTACTTTTCCAAAAATATTAATTGATATTTTCTTAAATTGTGTGGAAAAAAATCAACAAGACTAATTTTGTAGGACAGAGAGAGTAGTATTTAATTTTCTTTATTGGGAGCGTATCAAAGTTTTTTGTTTCCTTAGTATACTAGTATTTCACCCTGCCTGATACACTATTTAATACTGAGCTGAAATTAAATCACATGCTCAAGACTATAGTATGTAAAAAAATCAAATGATCATTAAATATGTTAACAAATAAATAGAGGGATATGATACGGGTATATAACTTCTCTCTCTTGTCTTTGTTTAATTTATAGGATACCACGCATCAAGAATTGGAAAATTTTGAATACTGCGGAACCAGATATATAACACACATACACCTATTAAATGGGCAATGTGGGACACAAGTCACCGACTATACATCACGAATGCAGCACGCTGTCTATCCACATTGAGTATTGGCTTGATGAGTTTATGTACCTTGTGTGCCTGTGTAGTGTATGTTCTTTCAAAAAAACAAAAGAATTGGAAAATTTGAAACTTACAATATCTAGAAGTGGTTTTACTCAATTTCGACTGTCACATAACTTTTTTTTGGTTCATAAAAACGTGGTTTTATCTCACCCACTAACGTGTATAGTTTATGAATTGCACAAAATAGACTACACAAAAATTCATTAAAATTTTGAAAGGGTTTAAAAAGTGACTAGCTAGCTACCATTTTTATATTTTTTGAATAAAGTGACTAGCTAAGCTTAAAAGCATTGCAAAGAAGTAAAGATATTAATGTGAACATTTGAATCATACAGCTATTCTACTTGTGTAAATTATTAGGAGGAGTACCTAAATCTTGATTTAATTTATGACATAACCATAAGATCACAAGCAAGGATCAAGGGTGAAAGTCCATCAAGTAGATCCAATTAATCCATGGGAAGGTAAACAAAAGTAATTCAACAAGTGAATAATCTTGAAATCAATTGACGAATGCATTCATATCCGACCCCTCTGTCTTAGTCCTTATATATATGACTGTTGTTGGTTGTTGTGCAGCGAACCACCGAATAAACTCTAAATATAACAAAGAAACTCGAAAAATTTAGCCAATATGAACTTCGAAATAATACTGCTGAGAAGTTTCTCTTGAAAGTACACAACTGATTTGCACTTGCATAAATACGTACAAAGGAGAAATAATAAAATTTCTTGTTGATAGATGACATAAAACATTACAATATATTATAAAAAAATAAGTACTTCCAGCCATTTGTTATCAAATGTTTATTAGCTCAAGCTTGGCGGATTCGAGCAATTCCACGGCAAATTGTGAATGATATCAATCTCTTGGAAAGGACTTCTATCAAAATACCAATCCCCCACAGCTTCAAGAATTGTCTGCAAGTCATTATAAATTAATTGCATTATGATTTAATTTTTGTGCATTGAAATGCTGTGTGTATGTGTATATATTTAATAAAGGAGTTTTTTCGAGTTTATTCAGAAATCTTTACCTTGTTTGCTAGAGTGGGAAGGCGATCACAAGTTCGATGAAAGATTGCATTCTGCATGTGACTGTAGCAAGAGGTGATAAACATTCCCCTTGACAAAAAATTGCCGAATTTCGGCAATGATTTGACGAAATCAGTTCCAAAAACTGAAATAATAGAGCAAGTAAGAATTTATTTAAAGAACTATAAAGGGAATTTGTCAACTGCATGAGAAAGAAAAAAAATAAGTAGCAAGACATGTGGAACTCACGTTTTATCGTTTCAAGTTGACCTAAGGTGCAAAGCTTTAGATCCGCAGTGCAATTTTCCCAGCCAAGCTCATCTCCAGGAAATGGATCCAAATTATTTTGTATCTGAATTATAAATACAATTTAATTGGGAAAAAATGGAAAAAAGAGTTAACAGGAGAGTCATTAATACAACAATACAAAGTTTTGCTTTAATTTGCACTTATTCATACCTGGAATTTATCAAAACGTGAATTGAGTAAAAACAACGGAGTTCGTACATCATTCATGAGATACTCTGGAAATAAGCACTGTATAAAATTGTATACGTTAATCAATATTGAATTATAATTGTTGATCAAATCGTTGTAGGCTATGTAAAATCACCATATAAATCACATGTAATGATATGACCATTTTGCAGATTCTGAAAACTTGTTTGTAATGCGTCATGCACTAGATAATAGTATCAAATTTTCTGAATATATGAATTAATACAATGTATTGGTTACAACTCTTACCAAACCCGGATCCCTTTTTGATGTGCATGATTCAGGCAGAAATTTTGCCAAACCCTGCAATGATTTTCAGAAGATTATATTATTTTTGACTTCACATATTGAAAGAAAATAAAGAGGAAATTAAACCATTGATGTAGAGGTAAAAAAATAAAAATACATGCAATGAGACTACTCCGGCGAAACGATCTTCTCTTTTCCTTACTCCGGGAAGATCTTTACTGTTCAAGTATGCCAAAAATATAGATGAGCCAAAAATTCATAATACTCTTTCGTCTCATAGAGCTAGACTATATTATCTAAAATTTTCTTAATCGGAAGAAATAAGCCTATCTTAAACTTACGCGTGGATGAAGTAGCCAGCATCTAAAATGCACTTCACTCGACAAGCACTCGGCAACATAGAGCGAAAGCCGTCGCAGTGGAGGATGGTACCCAATCCACCAGCAGAGGAGCCCATGAGGATAGCCTGTAGTTACCATACATTAATTTATTTTGTTTCATGGTGAAAAAACGCTCATTATTAATTTTTTCTCGGTGATTGGTCTTACATTAGTAGCATTAATCATCCCCTTCTTTAGCAGCTCATCCATCATAGCTTTAAAAACCCTTCTTCCTCGGTTGTGAAGTTTGGTGGTCTGTCGTCATAGGAAGCCAAAATAAAAATAAAAAAAAAAATAAAAAAAAAAGAAAACCATAATTTTTTTAGTAATGTTGTTTATGTGAGTGACAGTTTCAAATAATACTTACGGGATCAACGGCTTCAATGTCTCCCATGTACGAGGATCCATCACAATATCCCACAAAAACCTTATTCCACTCGAAGAAATCTGGGATGGATTAATAGAACAAATTGTATCAAAACAATGTTTCAACATATAGTTCACAAAAGTGCATTACTTGTAAAATGACCATATAACCTATCACCAGATTTGGACATTCCACATTCTGCAAGTACTACAAAAGGGATCATTTTGTAAGTTATACGAAACCATATGGACCCTTAGCATTTTCACTAAAGTTTTTTCGAGATATAACTTTTTTAAAGATAATAAATAAATAAATACATAAAAGAAAAGGAAAAAAAATAGAGTGTCATGCCAGGATTGGTAGACTGGGTTCTGCTAAATATCCCCTGGAAATTTTTAAAGACATCCTTATTGTTGGAGCCACCGACGTTGCCGTGATGGGCTCTGTCGTAGCATGCAGTTGCATTCTCACACCATCCACCGCCCTAATTTTAAAAAATATTAAAAAAAATCAATCAACCAATCACACTAGTTGAGAATCTTGAGATACATAATGTGTATAATATTTAACATCAAGAAATGCTATCCAGCTACTCATCCCATTCCCAGATCCTTCGAGATAGTAATAGGCAGGTGGACTCCCGTCCAAGCAAACTGCAAAAAATACCGTACATTAACGATAAAATACAACGAAAAAATTTTGTATGCCATGGTTATAATATATATATAGTACTTTATGTAAGGTTTTAATCGAACATGTGGGCTGATATATGTAATTATTGTGTATTAATTAAAGGCTATCATATTCGGTTAAGTCCGTTTAAAGTGATCTAATACGGTTTGAATATTGCGCTTTTATCATCAATTAAATTAAAGTATGAACTTTATATGTATAGATCTTGAGAACAGGAGTTCCTAATTACATGATGGGTAAATTAGGTTAACGGCCTTCATAAATATATATGGTTATATTCCTGCGTCACAAGTGTATTGTTCATTCTTTCTGACTCTCCATCATCAGAGAGAAATAAGGAGCCGCTTGTTGACTTGGAAGATCAAAACCATTCGTTTCCAATACCGCAAAGAATGGTGATTCAAGACGCCCACTTGGTTTATATATACTTTCTCAAAATTCCAACACGATAGATCCGGGTTTAAAGTGGAAATCTATTCTTACAAGTGGTATCAGAGCCTACATCGTTGTTGGAGTATAGAGATATATGGATTTATAATATTATTTCTTGGGATTTTCGTGTATTAGCATACATGTACAGAATTGGAACCTGTTTTGAGGCCACATGGAAACTAATGTATGTAAATCACATGGCTTGTTAACATTGATATTATGAAATTAATTACTTGTTAACTCGTACATGGGTCCAGCCGTGTATGCATTAACTCTTCTGGAATAGATTCATATTCTGCATATATATTTGCAATAAGCAGTATATAAAATCGTTTGGACCTGCAATCTCGAATTTGGCTTTTATGTTTGAAAAACATGTATGCATATATGTATGCATCCAGTTCGAATTTCGAATCCCTCTTGTGCCATTGTATGAATATATGCGTGTATATAGAGATTGGGATTGTGTATATATATATTGGTTATGTGTTTATGGATCTATAAATCCCCATGTTCGAATTCGTTGAATTATTTATGGATTTGTTCGAACTCGTTGCTTCGGATTGAGCCTTTGTTTAAACTGAAAATTTAACCAAAAAAAAAAAACACAAACGAGGGGTTTTCGAACTGGGGTCGCCGGCAGGTGGAAGCCGCCGTCTTCGCCGGCGAGTTAGCGGCGAAAGTCGACCTGGAGGCTAGGGTTTCATCCGTTTCAGTTGCAGGGACCTCGCGCGGAAATTAGACGAATTCGAGGACCTCGGGTGCAATTTCCGTTTTTAACAATATTTGCAATTTAAGTCCCCGACTCTTGTTGGTGCGTGTAAATTGGTCCAGTCAACTCCTTTTCCGCGGTCTCAGTCCCTGCGCTTTTGAATTAGTTGATTTCAGTCCCCACCAGCCTTTAAACTCGTTCATTTCAGTCCCTGAAGTTTTAAAATAATTAATTTGAGCCCTATAAGTTATAAGATTAATAATTCAGTCCCTAAAGTTTGGAAATTATTCCATTTTGGGCCGTTTAAGTTCCAAATTTTGCAATTAAAGTCCCTCAAAGTATGGAATTTCTTAATTTTTGGCCAATAAAGTTTCTAAAATTGCAATTCCAGGCTCCTAAAGTTTCAAAAGTCTTAATTTTGACCCCCAAAGTTCTGAATTATTAACTTATTAGACCCTTAAAGTTCCCAAAGGGCTCATGTATGCAAAATTAATTATTTTCTTCTCAAATTTTGGTACTAAGGACTCTTTTGAAGAGGTATAGTATTCGAAAATGAATTGATTGAAGCAACAAGTTACCAAAACAACCTCTATTGTGGAAATTAATCAACTTAGAATATTAAAAGGTATTTGTGTGTGTATAATTCGTGCAAATATTGATCGTCCCAAAGGAAGGTTAATATTTGGCTGAATTACATGCGCAGCTGTGGTGAAAATCATGCGGCGATTATTTGGTTTAACGTGTGATCAATAAATCGGTCCAAAGAAAGGTTTATTGATTGACATGTCTTATTGCCGGTGTTTGATCATTACACCAAGAGTGCCACTTACAAATCGATATTTCTATCCAAAAATTAAATATTGATGTTGTGCTAGGCATCTTGTGATGGGCCCTACCACTATTTGAAAATTATTATTTGCATACTAAAAATCATTCATGTGAGCCATTTTAATTGTTCTCTATTCACTTTCAGGTTCTGCTTCTAATATCTCTGCTAACATCAATTCCATTCCAATGCTCAATGGCACGAATTTCAAAGCATGGCAAGAGAACGTATTGATTGTTCTCGGAGTCATGGATCTGTACCTTGCTTTGCGGGTCAATCAACCTGTCGCACTTACTGATAAGAGTACCTGTGATGAAAAGAGGGAGATGGAAAGGTGGGAACGATCGAACCGCATAAGTGTAATGGTCATGCGTGCTTATTCTCGGGAAGCATTTCGGGCACCATGTCCGATCGGTGTGATCTGCGGCTAAGGGTTTCCTTGAGGATCTCGAGAAGAGGTTTGCCAGGAATGAAAAGGCTGAAACTAGTACACTCTTGGCTAACCTTCTTCTTCATTTGGTTTGTTCTGAGGTTAATTTAACTTCAGTACCTAGACACACATGGTGGATTGATTCGGGTGCAACAACCCACATCAGTGTGTCTATGCAGGGCTGCCTGAGTTACCGAAAACCAAGTGATGGTGAAAGATACATCTACGTTGGCGATGGCAAGACGGTGGAAGTAGAGGCAATAGGAAAATTTAGATTATTGTTGAGGACTGGATTTTATTTGGATCTTGATGAGACATTCGTTGTGCCGTCTTTTATACGAAATTTGATTTCTATTTCTGCTTTGGACAAATTCGGTTATTCTTGTTCATTTGGAAATGGAAAATTTAGTTTGTTTCTTGATTCAAAATTGGTTGGTTCCGGTTCTCTGTCAGGTTACGATAATCTTTATTTAATTGATACAATTGCCTCCTTTAATGAATCCTTGCATATAAGTACTCGAGGTGTAAAGCGTAAATTAACTTGTGAGAATTCGGCCTCATTGTGGCACAAGAGATTAGGTCACATCTCCGCAGGCGGAGAATTGAGAGACTTGTGTCAGGCCAAATTCTCGATTCCCTTGATTTCTGATTTTGACATGTGTGTTAAGCGTATAAAGGGAAAACAAACCAATAAACGGAGATATCAAGCCAATAGGACTTGGGCGTCTTAGAACTTATACATACGGATATTTGTGGACCGTTCCCTACGGCTTCTTGGAATGGTCAACAATATTTCATAACGTTCATAGACGACTTTTCAAGATATGGCTATATACATCTCATTCATGAAAAATCACAATCCTTGGACGTGTTCAAAAATTTTAAAGTTGAAGTTGAGAACCAACTCAGCAAAAGGATTAAAAGCGTCAGATCTGACTGTGGTGGTGAATACTATGGTAGATATGACGGTTCAGGTGAACAACGTCCAGGACCATTTGCTAAATTCCTAGAGGAATGTGGTATCGTCCCACAGTACACCATGCCTGGTTCACCCACTATGAACGGTGTTGCTGAACGACGAAATAGAACACTTAAAGACATGGTGAGGAGTATGATCACTCATTCTACCTTGCCACAATCACTCTGGGGAGAAGCATTAAAGACCGCAGCATATCTACTCAACAGAGTTCCAACTAAGGCAACTGATAAAACCCCATATGAGATTTGGACGGGTAAGAAGCCTAGTTTGAAACACTTACATATTTGGGGGTGTCCAGTTGAGGCAAGGCCTTACAGGCCAAATGAAAGGAAACTGGATGCAAGGACTGTTAGTTGCTATTTTATTGGATATTCTGAACGGTCCAGGGGCTACAAATTTTATGATCCCACAACTAAGTTAGTTTTTGAGACAGGGAATGCTCGATTCTTTGAGGATGTTGAGTTTGCAGGGGGAGAAAGGGTCACGGACTTTGTCTTCGAGGAGGAATATGTTGAAATTCCTCCAATTGCCATTGACAATGATCAGGATCAGGTTCTTATCCCTGACATTGTTCAAGAAGCAACTCCGGATCAAGACAATGTCATGTTATCTCTAGAAGAACAAACTCTACAACCTCAAGAACCCATGCCATTAAGAAGATCCACTAGAGAGAGGAGAAGTGCAATTTCAGATGATTATATTGCATTTCTCCAAGAACATGAGGTTGACGTTGGAGTGGTGGAAGATGATCCAATCAACTTCCGTCAAGCCATGGAAAGTTCTAATTCTCAAAAGTGGCTCGATGCCATGAATGAAGAGATAACGTCTATGAAAGACAACGACGTATGGGACCTCGTTCCATTGCCTAAAGGTGCGAAACTCATTGGTTGCAAATGGATATTTAAGACCAAGAGGGATTCGAAAGGCGATGTAGATAGGTACAAAGCTCGTCTTGTCGCGAAGGGCTTTACACAGAAAGAAGACATCGATTATAAAGAGACTTTCTCTCCTGTTTCTTCGAAAGACTCTTTCAGGATTATAATGGCATTAGTGGCATATTTTGATCTTGAGTTACATCAGATGGATGTTAAAACAGCGTTTCTCAATGGTGACATTGATGAGACGATTTATATGGTGCAGCCAGAAAACTTTGTATCAGGTGATGCGAAGCAAATGGTTTGCAAATTAAAGAAATCCATCTATGGACTCAAGCAAGCGTCTCGACAATGGTATTACAAATTTCATCAAGTGATCACCTCATTCGGTTTTGAGATGAATCGGCCGATGATTGTATATACACTTGAGTTGATGGGAGTAAATGTATTTTTACGGTTTTATATGTCAATGACATACCGCTTGCGACAATGATGTAGGCTTCTTGCACGAAACCAAGAGATTTCTAGCAAAGCATTTGAGATGAAAGATCTTGGTAACGCCTCTTTGTATTAGGAATCGGATACATCGAAATCGCTCTCGGGGTATTCTTGGATTATCACAAAAGAGCTACATCGAAGGGTACTTAAAAGGTTTGGCATGCGGGATTGTAAACCAGGTGATACCCTGTGGCTAAAGGAGACAAGTTCGATTTAAGTCAATGCCCCAAAAATGACTTGGAAATTAAAGAGATGCGGAAGATTCCTTATTCATCGTGATAGAGTCGATGTATGCTTTCAGGTTTGTCTGCGTCGAATATCGCGTACATTGTTGGGATGTTAGGGAGGTATTTAAGTAACCCGGGAATGGATCATTGGAAAGCAGCCAAACGGGTCATGCGGTACTTACAGAGAACAAAGGATTACATGCTCACGTATAGGAGATCGGATCAGTTGGAGATCGTTGGTTATTCTGACTCCGATTTCGCGGGATGCCAAGATAGTAGGAGATCCACTTCGGGCTATATCTACCTGCTTGCTGGAGGTGCTATCTCCCGGAAGAGTGTTAAGCAGACACTGATAACTACCTCCACCATGGAAGCGGAGTTTATAGCGTGTTATGAGGCATCAAATCATGGAATATGGCTGCGAAATTTTGTCACTTGGCTGCGCGTTGTGGATAGTATCGAAAGACCACTTAAGTTATTTTGTGACAATAAATGTGTAGTGCTATATTCCAATAACAATAGGAGCTCAACGAAGTCAAAGCATATAGAGATCAAGTTCCTAGCTATTAAAGAAAGAGTTCAAAGTGGACAGGTGTCAATAGAGCACATTGGAACAAACTCCATGATTGCGGATCCGCTCACTAAGGGATTAACACCCAAGGTCTTTCACGAGCACACTGCTCATATGGGTGTGATGTCTCTTGAGGGTATATAGTTTCAGTGGGAGTCTGTATTTTGTGCTTTTCATATTAGACACATATACTGTCGTTATGGATAAAGTTTATGGATACAGTTATTTCGGTTATAAAGTTAAAGTCTTATTTTGTTGTTATCTCTGAACTCATTTGAAACGATCTCACTAAGGTATAAAGGTGGACCAGTTGGAAATAGGCATGTTCCAGATCACGTTGCATGAAATTTCCATGCTACACATCCATACTTGATCCATGTCATTCAATTATATTGATATATGTGACCATTGATGGGTTTAGTTACCTATCTAAGTGTAACGAAGACCGCTTTGATCCTATATTGATACAGTTGATGGACCGGATTGTTTGGGGATGCATTCGGTAATGATAGCAAAATTCTGAGTACTCATAAGGCTATACACAATTATAAGGTGGCATATATAGCCCAAGTGGGAGATTGTAAGGTTTTAATCGAATATGTGGGCTGATATATGTAATTATTGTGTATTAATTAAAGGCTATCATATTCGGTTAAGCCCGTTTAAAGTGATCTAATACGGTTTCGAATATTGGGCTTTTATGCATCAATTAAATTAAAGTATGGGCTTTATATGTGTAGATACTAGGCCCAGAGTTCCTAATTCTATGATGGACTGAATTAGGTTAACGGGCCGTCATAAATATATATGGTTATGGTCCCCAGGTCACAAGTGTATTGTTCATTCTTTCTGACTCTCGATCATCAGAGAGAAATAAGGAGCCGCTTGTTGACTTGGAAGATCAAAACCATTCGTTTCCAATACTGCAAGCAATGGCTGATTCAGATACGCTTCCACTTCAGTTTATATATACTCTCAATAATTCAACACGATAGATCCGGGTTTGAAGTGGAAATCTATTCTTACACTTTATGTACAAAACAAATTTTTATTACGAGACCTGCTCCTTGGGAGACGGCAATAGTCCCCAGGAGTTCTTTGGGTGTGTGATTATCCTCATCTGGGCACACGTTAGTCGACTGGCAGTTTGACGCTTGCATGAGGAACGCACAAAAGAGAATTGCAACAATGTTTATAGTTAAACTCTCCATTTTTCAGAATTATATTTCAACACACACAAGACGAGTACTTGTTTAGTGGTTAATTCTCTCTCAAGTCTCAACTACTCTTAAGTCCAACTTTAGTTTAGTAAGTATTTATGGACACCGCCACCCGGGGGGGGTTTGGACAGTGCATGTGGAAAATGTTAATTATATTGTTTCTTGCTCTAATGTGTTAATTGTTCATTAATTATTTTGATGTAATCTATTTTCACCGTTTAACTAATTGTTATAACAAACAATTAACACATTAGAGCAAGAAACAATATAATTAATGAACAGTACTTAACAAAATTGGTCAAAGTAGGTTCTATACAACGGAAAAAATTTTAGTACTCTTAGAGTATCAAACACTCGGTACTCCAAGCCAATGAGAACTATCCACCTACACATAGGAGGGCCACATTATTTATTAAATTATGGCCCCCTATGTGTATGTGGCGATTCTCGAACTGAGCCGAAATCTTCAAAGTACTAAAATTTTTTTCACAACGGAAAACCCTATACAACACAACGATTGGAAGCGATTGATCATGTGGTAGATTCAAGTATTTATGCATTTTTAGCATACAATAAAGTGCTTGGCAAGTGGCAGGTGATTATAACTACATATTAAAAACTATATTTAAAGAAAAAATAGTTTAACTTTTTAACTTATTAAAATCAAGCCATGCACGAATGCAAAAATGGAAAATCTAGCATCACATTTTAATAAGTTCTCATTTAAGTGTATATGTGAGAAAAAATAATTAATTTTTTCGGAGGGTGTGTTACAAAAAAGTAAAGAAATTTATACACGTAGGTAAAAATGATTATTATTTTATTATAGAAATCAACTTGCTGTTTTAGAATTGGATTGATATCATATTTAATGAACTAAAATATATGTGACTAATTAATCTTATATATTGCAAAAAAATGTTTCGTTGGATTAGATGTTTGGGCTAATTTGGTAGAAAAGCAAGATATTAATATTTTTCTAAGAGTATAAAATGGTTAAAAGTGTCATTTAATTGGCTCCCCATAGTTAAAAAAAAAAAAATTGTATTATTGAACTTACACAAATGAGTTGCTAATATTGTGTTGACTAAATTTTATACTTTTCGGAAAATTATGTTTAAAGTTGCAACGTGAAAGTTCAATAAACCATTTTAGTCTATCTAAAAAATCTCATCACTGAAAGAAACGTTATATCTATAATTTATAAAAGAGTTATACATAAAATAATTTTACCAATTTTAGTTTATTTTCAATTATAATATCTCAATTTACTTCAATTACTTTAGTAAAGAGTATTAGTACTTTAAAATTTTTTATATTTTTCATTCATATTTTACATACAACGGGCGAAGCACATACTTACAACTAGTTTATAATAAAAGTAATATGAGGGTAAAATAGTTAATCAAAAGATTTTTGTTCATCCCTACCTTTTATGTTTGTATCTAGAAATAATTTAACAACTGAAATTATTTTTTTATTTCATAAGAATTAATGTTACATGCATTAACAATATGTTGGCAATAAACAATAATCATAATATAAAAAACGTTAGTCAAACGATGTAACAAGCATTAGATAAACTATAGTTGAAATGATAAAAAAAAATTAGTGTTGGATAATTAATACAAAATATTGACGACATGTCTCATGTTAGATATAAAAATATGGTTGAATAATATTATGTGATAATCGAACTAAAACAGTTATAAAGGAAAGAGTATTAGATGGAAGTGCATTTGAATAGGTAGAATAACATTGTTGTGATATGAATCTAAACTAAATAAATATTATAAATCATTAAAATCATTTTACGTTTTGAAATACTTCTTTAAACACTACATTCATTGTTGAGTTTTCGAGTTTACCATCAGTCACAAATCAAGATCTCCAATGGCTCTCATTAGTAACTTTGGATACTAAATTAAATGTCAACATTAGAAGCAATTATCTTGACTCTTGTTAATCGTTATCACATAAGAAACAAATAAAAGGTAACTGCTCTGTTATAACTTAAATGGTAATCATGGATTAGATGAAGTCAACGTCATTCTAGGAATGAATATTTTGTGACCTACATTGAATAAAAAATAATTTTGCCTCAACCACGTGTTCCCCAATCTTGTATGATTAATTGGGTTCCACTGCACAAACCTACTAAACGATTAATGTTTCTCAACAATAGTACAGGAATACGGACTTTTAGTTTCAGTTTATGATTTAACACCAGAACACTGAATAGCATTCAAAAATTTTCAATTCATCATTGACAGTTAAGCATAGACATGTGTACCTCAACAACCATCTTCTTTCCCACTTCTCACACCGCAAGTACTACCAATTATCCTTCAGTACAATTTGCAAAATGGTTGCAACAATGCAAAATGAATTGTAATTATCAAATTAATCCTAAAATATTTTAATTTTATTAATCAAACAAACGATTCTAAAAACTAACGAATAACTTAGTGAAGTTTGTTAATTTAAAAATGATTTCTAAAGCTATTATCCATATTTCGGATTTTACATCTTAATAGTTAATTCTAATCACCCTGTTAATTAATATAATAGATGAACTAAAAATATAATAATATAATCACTTAATTAGAAATTAATAACAATTGTTTGGATTATATATATTATTCTAAATTAAAAAGTTAACAATTGTTCTAAAAAATTGATAATTGGTTTTTTATTATTCTTTTATTTTTCAACATCCTAGAAGTTTCTTCAGATTATATAAACTTTTAAAGGAAAAACACAATTAATCGTCTTGTTCATTGTGGAGAACAAAAAATTCGTACTTTAACCTCATACTATGCACAAAATATGGGGCCACTATAAGATTTTCATTCATTGTCATTAATTAAAAAATTAAACTAAAAAGTTAAAAAAAATTAGATACTAAAATAATAAAATTATTATTAAACTAAAGGAAAACCAGTCATTACGGGCCGACTATGAGATTTTCAACCATTCATTATTAAATTAAAGCCACTAAAGTGTACTTTAACCTCGAATTTGGCTTGCATTGTGAGACCATTATGGAATTTTCATCCGTTATTATCAATTTAAAAATTGTTATTAAACTAAAGGAAAACGTACCGGACCAATTGCCTCAAATAGCCATTGCCTATAACTTCTAGTTACTTACTAATTAGTATTTTATAGAGTTGTGCATACACTCTTTTTAATAGCTACACTATGTGGTTTTTCTTATTCAATAGCGTAGAAATTATCAATGCTATCTAAACTTTTAAAGGCAAAGTTGAGAATTTCATTTTTGCAGGAATTCCAAAATAAATACTTCTACAACCAAAAAGATTCAACTAACTTGATATGAAGTTAGTTATTTGCTACATTAATTCTTAAATTATTATTATAATTCTTAATAATTAATATTATATTTTATCTAAAGAAATAAAAAAAATCATGAATTTTTCATATTAGTCGTGTGCACATGTTTTCATATGTGTAATTCTCCATATAATATATATTCACCCGTATCACCATATTTGTAGATATGTGTTACCATATATGGATTCTGCTATATATTAAACCACAGAAAAAAAATTAATAAAAAATAAGTTCCACATTTCTTTTAAATTAATTTTTTATTTGCAAAATAAGTAAAGGGTCCAATCTAATTTCTAGTTTTAATGTTACACCTTTATTTTTGTTTTTATGTAAAAAATTAATGAATTGTGATTTTTGTATCACAACAAAATTCAATCCTATCGAAATTTATAATTTTAATTCAATTTTATTTATTAGCCAATTATTTATAACAATAATTAATTATTTGTCAAATTAATTAATGGGTCCCATCTAATCTTTGTAATTTAATATTACATGTTTCTATGAATGGTAATTTTTTCTCATGCGAAAACACAATCTTAGTGAAATTATTAATTTTAATTAATTTTTCCTTTCTAGGATAATTATTCTAAAATTAATTAAAGAGTCCAATTTAAATTTATGGCAAATCGCATAATAATAATAATACCTATTATTATTATTATTATTATTATTATTATTATTATTATTATTATTATTATTATTATGTGATTTTCATCTATATGCTGATTACACCTTTAAATTTCATTTTATGTATGCCAAATTTATTATTTACACATATACACTTTTTCCATATTTAAAGATATGTAATTATAATTCCATACATATATATGTAATTCAACAAGGTTTTCCATTTTTATTATACGCGGTTTTTCTTTCCCAATATACCGCAATGCTAAAAACACTGAAAAAAAGGAAAAAATTATTTTGTTTTAGGCGAAAAAGTTTGTGCAAAAACACACACGGCCTTTATATATGGATATATAGATATATAGATTATATATATATATATATATATACAAAAGTGAAAAAGCCAATCGGAGAATTTTTCTTAATCCACACTTTTATATGATATAAGTAAATATATACTTTTAATTGTACCACATTTGCTTTCGTGGAAGAGTTAGTGACAATCACAATAATCATCACTTATACAATTGCTACCAATTATTAGACAATAATAGCTTCTACATATGTCGGGGTTTAACACATAATACATATCCTCTTGATGGCAATATCCGTCACAATTAAAAGTGCATTTTTGACCCACAACAAAACCAGAATCGATAAATATTGCCATCATCAGCACTGTTAAAATTGAAGTGAAGTAAGGATATTTGGTCTAACTCCTCCTAGAAAACCGGTTCTCTAGGGAGGTTTACCTTCACCTTATGAATTGAATTGACACCAGTTGAATGCCCGATGTGGGATCTAACACGCCCCCTCACGCACAACGTGGACCATACCCAACGACTGTGGACAAATCGATATTAGGGGCACCCCACACCGAAATTGGGCCTGGCTCTGATACCATGTTGAAATTGAAGTGAAGTAAGGATATTTGGCCTAACTCCTCCTAGAAAATCGATTCTCTATGGGAGGTTTACCTTCACCTTATGAATTGAATTGACACCAGTTGAATGCCCGATGTGGGATCTAACAAGCACCAACCCAACCATGGCTGTGTGTTTCAAAATGCATCTTCCTGTCTTGTGTGATTTGGTTTCCTGCGAACTTTTACACAATTCTTCTTGTATTCCTAATTCATTTATTATTATTGTACTACACAAACATTGCATGAAGTCAATTCAGTGCATGCACGTGCATAAAAGCTTGTATTTAATGATGGCGAGGGACAAATCCAATGGTATTCATTTTGACTGTTTCAATTTAAACTTAAATGAACTCTATTAACTGACATTTAATATTTCTACGTGCAATGCATTAGGAAAGATCTATTACTCCATGTGCCCTGTAAATAAAGTCATCTATTCCTTTTTAATCCATTCAAAATTATAATTCAATTCATTTCCTTGTTGAGGGTGTATCAAAGTTTTTCATTTCTTACTATATACTAGTATTTGCACCCGTGCGTTGCACGGGAAGATTAAAATCTTGTAAAAACAAACTAAATCTACGAACTCAACATTCCAAATGTATTAAGAATCAAAACAAATGAAAAAATTACAAACTTTGAAATACTTCTTTATACACAACATTCATCGTTGTATTCGTTGGTTTTCCATCCCTCTCACATATAAGAAACTTCAATCATGCACGACTTGTAACTCTGGAAACTACAACATACAATTGACCATGACTAAATACCGATTTCTTCAAAAAAAGACGGCGTGTGAAAGTAATTGCCCTTAACTTTTACTGTGTGAAAGCTAATTTTAAACTAATAAGATAAAATACAATGTTTAAAAAATTAATCTTTAACTATTAAGAATTTGAAATTAAATCAAAGTTTAATACATGGAAGCTAATCTTAAACTAAACTAATAATATAAATACCATGCTTTTAAAAAAAAAAAAAAATTTGTAGGAGTTATGAAGTAAATTGAAATTTACTAAGTATTGGATTACAATTTAAAGAATTTGAGATCGTATCTACTTTGACAAATTAAGGAACTTTGTTTTGTTTACTATCTTTTTAAACTATTGACGAAACAACAAATTTAAAAGTTGTACTAACATTAAATTAGCAAAGGAAAAAAACCTTAAAAGAAAAATATTAAACAAAACATAGTTCAAATGATATTAATATGATTGTTTGTTATCATTTTTAAATATTGGAACTAATTTCAATTTTAAAAGCTACACTTACCATTAAATTAGCAAAGGGAAAAAATTAAAAAATATATTGAAAAGGAAACAAAAAAAAAACCTAGTGTCAATTTAAATTAAAAGGAGAATATATAAAAAAAAATTGAACATTAAGAAGGATGGAAGTCTAACATATCCATTATAATAGGTAATAGGTTGTGTTTAATATTTTAAACAAATCCAAATATATTAAAAAAGATACGTTAGACTTCATCAGTATGCAAAACTTCATCAGTATGCAAAGCGGAAACAAATTAAAACATATATATATATATATATATATATATATATATAAAGGAAAAACAAACAATCCAAAAAGGCCCATTTCAAACAAAATTATGAATAATTCCTTATCAGTCCATGAACATGATTAAGCTACTTGTAAAACTACGCGGATGACCCGATAGAAAAGTCCATGTCTAGATCCTTCTATAGACATCGACTCTCGTTTCGTTATATTAAAACAGCCAAACCCTAAAATCTTTTCTCCTTTCCCGCCGCCTATCCGACTTCTCAATCTGAGCTTCATGTCGTCTCCCACCCCTAATCACAGCCTCTTCATTCATTATACACCAACCCGTTAACTTAATTTTACATGCTTAACAAACTCAGATTTGATGTTTCCCATTAGACCTGTATTTTTTTCACCTTGTTCTCACAACAAAAACATTGATCATACTATTAGATCGGATATGACGGGTGGAAGTACGGCTATATATATTCAAATTTGAGAGTCGTCGCGGCATAATGTAAGAAATTTTTAGATTTTTTGAACTTTTACACATTTAATTTCTATTTTAGTGTTTTTATCTCTCTTGATATAGTTCTTCGCTTATTTTAACATATCAAAGCCAAAAAAAACTCTTGCGTTTCAACTCGAGAGCAATCTTTAAGATTTGTAAGTATTTTGAAATTATCACTTGTTTTATATAGTTACTTCCTGATTTATCTATGTTTTCACAATTTTTTTCCGATATATTTGCAGATTAAGCCTCAACGCACGGGTGGATCAAACTTGCATTACTAAAGATCAAAGTTCGTCTGTTTTGAGAGCCCTTGTGGTTGTAGTGGAAGAGTTACGGTCAATTTTTAGATATTATGTTTTTATTTAGTGTTTTGACTCGAATTTATACATATCTTAATTTAATAATATTACTCACCTATGGATGCTAGAAATAATCTGTTTTTAAATACCGGTTGAAAATGGAGAGCCCATGCGTATGTATATATATAGTTTTTATACTATAAATAAATGGGCACGTTATTGTCTTTTCCTAATTAATGAAGTCAGTTTTTTGAAGAAAAATTGTAAAAAAAAATTAACACATTAGCGTTTTTATATTTTCTTTTCAAGTCTTGGGAGTTTGTAAATGTGTTAGCATTTTCCTACACAAGTCAATTAGAAGGTTGGTAACTTGAAATTTCGTATGGTTGTAACTTTTTAATTGTTACGTTTTGTATATCAACTTTTTGTTACATTATTTATATTGAAGAAATGGATTTTATATGATTCTTAGTAAACAGTTTCTTCCCTAATATCGTATATATATACAGGTTGAAAATGGATTGACAAAAAGTGGTTGGAGTAACGATGAAGATGATAAGTTGAGGGCTTAGGTTCTCCGAGATGGCCACTGGAATTGTCACTTGTTGCCCGAATATGCAGGTAAATTAATTAATTCAATATGATGAAGATTAATGCAGTTTCTTGATTGACCCTAATTTTCTTCCATCTTAAGAGTGAACTAATAATTAGTTGTTTAATTCACATGAATCATTCAATATTAATGTTTTGGCTCGAATTATTTGAGTGTGTGTGATGTGGATGAGTATAAACATGTTTATAAACAGGGTGTCATAATCACAGAAAATTAGATAAGTTCTTTCGAGAATTAGTTTCTTGATTGACTTATTTAATTTGAGAAGAAAAGTAGATGTATTTACAAACTTATTTTACCAAACATCTCCGAGTTGTCAGCGCTAGGATCACGCAAAAGAGGGTCAATATCTCAGAAATTATAAATGCTTAGAAAAAATTGTACTCTATGCTCAATGTCAGCTAAAGTTGATTTCATGAACTTTTAGTCTCCACTCATTTTTTGCTGCTTTGTAGAAAAGCTTATTTGCAACAACTTTAAAGTGCATCATCTTGTAGAATCATCTATCTTCTATGCTAACATTGAAAGTCTCGATCAGAGATTGTCTGGTACAATTTCTTGAATACATGTACCCTGAACCAAAAGATAAAAGCGAAATAGTAAGATAGTGTTTAAAGTAAATAGAAAATAAAAAAAAATTCGAATTACCGGCTCATCAATGAAAAGGAACTCCATGGTTCTTCCTGTTTTTCCATCATTTTGGGTATATTGCAGGAATCACTCCCCGGTGACGCAAACATGAATCCCCCATTCTGATTTGTGATCATTGATTTGATTCAACTGGCTCAACAAAGTACTCATTATTAGTTATTGATTGAATTATATTCTAAACAAATCCGTTCTTAAAGGATTTTTGCAGGCGCTTGTAATGAGGATGTGCACGATGGTGTCTTATTTATAGGTGTGCGTATTCAGACCAACTTCATTATTGTACAAAATCTATATATTAAGAAAATGAACAACCCAAGCATTTTTTGTTTTCCCGCTCTTTTTTCTTGGGCCTTTTCAGTGCAATTGGATACAATAGCTTTCAATTGGGCCATTCTTATCAGCGCAGCTCGGCCCATTCTTATCAGCGCAGCCCGGCCCATTACGAAATAGGATTCCTCTTCAGCCGCTTCTTCTTCTTTTCTTTACCGCTTCTTCTTTTCAGCCGCTTCTCTTCTTTCCTTCATTCGATTCCATATCTTTAATTATAGAAATACGATTGGATTTCTCCTCTTCAGCCGCTTCTTCCTCTTTTCTCTACCGATTTCTATGTTTCAGCCGCATCCCTTCTTTCCTTCATTCGATTCCTGTATCTTTAATTATAGAAATACGATTGGATTTCTGTAAATATAATTATAGAAATTAGATTAGATTGGATTTCTGTTCATATTGTTGTTCATACGCTATTTTCCTTCTTCAATTATGGAAAACCTAATTTTCCTCAAATTGAACTCTACGTTGAGCGTATATATATCACCGAATACATCGCTTCAAATTCCCATCGCATTTGTTGAGGTAATTTACATAGCCTGTTTTCCAAGTTCGATATTTGATATTTGTCTGTCCAGTCTAATATATAGTTGTCTTATTTTTTGTGGTTTAATTAGTAGAGAAGCAGTTTGAACTTCACAGTTGGTGTTTGTGTACACAGAAGCAACAACGAGCATCTGCTGTATCCCATGTCTTCTTCGATTTTATCAACTGTGGTGTTCTTGATTGTCCCAAGTTTTGCTCAATGTGGAGGTTTTGATGGTGTTAACATGATCGTATGTGAATACCTCCGCATACTATTAGTGTAATTGTGCCATCGTTTGATCATTTAATACAATGAGAACTAATTGTGCCATCTTCCCGTTTTTTTAAGGACTCATATGGATGCTCTTCTTTTTCTTTTTTTTTTAAAGCGATATAAATGTTTGATAGACGTATCTTCCCGTTTTTAGTGGGATGTGAATTTTCTTTTCTGGACTTAGCAACTTGACAACGTCTTTTAAGAAAAGGCATATTTAAATTAGAATATTTCAACGACATTCTTGTCATTGTTTTAAACAAACCAATATACGTATGAAGGCCAGAAATATTTCAACGACCCTTGCGAGATTCTTTCAAGACAACTGTTAGCACTCTTGCGAGATTGGATGCTCTTCGATTGTCCCAAGTTTTGCTCAATGTGGAGGTTTTGTTGGTGTTTAGTTCAACTTTTTTAAAATCATTTTTCCTTCAAAATAATTTCTATCTGCACATTTTTTTTATGTGAAGTGTTTTTTATGTGAAGTATTGTTGCTATTGATATGCTGGTTGTGTTGTTGCCTTTAAGATGTATCATGTAATTACAATAGTTTTTATTTTAATTTTTTTATTAACTGCATCGGTATTATACATGTTATTTTAACTACAATGCAGCTTCTACGTAATGGCCCCAAAAAAGATTATGCTGCGCGATATTCTTGGTCGTCTACCAAAGAAGGCCGGTTTTGTAGTTCGCGTTGTTCGCTTGTGGATTGTTCCATATAGGGACAATGGCAATAGGACTAGGTATTTATCGATGGTCCTACAAGATGCAGAGGTATTTTTCGTTTCAAAGTTTCTTTTCCTTCGCATTTACTCTAATCCCTCACGATAATGGATTGTTGATGATGGCTTTTTTGAAAATTTATTTGAAAAATGGAACTTTTTTCCCATTTGTAAGATAGTGTTTTAAACGGATTTTCTAACGATGATGAGGTGGTGCTATTACCTTTGAGATTGCTAATATATGCTTTTAGTGATAATGCCCTTTATTGAGATAAATTTTCTTGGGTGACATTGGATATTTTTTAATATTTCAGTTTTCCTATTTTAGTGAAATTACATATTCTAATAAAATTCAATCAATTTGTGTACAAGGGTGTACGTATTCAAGCTATTGCTGATAGGGAACTTGGTGACCGTTTTAAGCAGCTAATTGTTGAGCATGGCCTCTACGCTATGAAAAATTTCAACGTGCAAGAATGCGAAAATGGATGGAGGCCAGCCCCGCATCCATACAAGTTGTGCTTCCACGCCGATACAAATGTTGGGGACAATGTTTTTGGACGTGTCCCCGGCTTTCCTTTGGACCTTTACAAGTTCAAGACTATTGATGAGATATTGCAAATGCCAGAACATGACCAAAGTCCTGATTTGATTGGTGAGCGTAGATGTCTAAATAGTAGATAGATTATTGGTATGATAAATTTGTTTTTTGGGTATGAATTCTAAACTTAATTGTTTTGCAGATTTCATTGGCGCTTTCCTACCAAGCGAGAGGGCCTGGTATGGCAAACCTAAGAATGTGGATAGCTACACTCTTTCGTTTAGGTTGAGGGACCTCGAGTAAGGAATGTATTACTTATAATATTTATTTGACAAAAGACACTTGCTTCTGTTGATTCTATTCTTTTGATTTTATTTTTTAACTGTTAGTTTGTTCGTTTTATGTAATTAATGTCTCGCTAACTATTTGTTCTTTTTTGTAGAAATAAAGAAATCTCATGTAGCCTTTGGGATGTTTATGCCGATGAAGCACGTACATCCCTTTGTAGCAATCGAAATGTTGTTGTTGTGGTGCTACTTCAACTTTGTCGTATAGGACTAAAAAAAGGGGTAATACAAATTTTTTCAATTTTTTCTGCTTTTAGAGGAAGGATAGGTGTTGTTCTAACTAATATTTTTTCCCATAAGCAGTTGACAACTCCATAGTCCTAGCTTCGTCATTTCATGTGACAAAGGTGCTCATAGATGAGCACATACCCGAGGTGGAGGAATTCCGTAATCAGTAAGTTCACTTTTTGACACTTTTTGAATGAGTTTATAATTTTTTGGTATATTGCACATTGTTCATAATCAACATTTGTAATTTTATAGATTTACGGCTATGTATGGGTTTGATGTGCCGAAGAGTGGCTACTTATCTGCCTCTTCGGGAAGTCTTTGGAGGTGTGGGACCGATTTAAAATCTCAAAGTCGATGTACTTGAAAAATGTAATCATATCATTGTGTTTATGAATCTTTACCCCTTAAGTTTTTTTTTAATTGGCGTCGATTGTTTAGAACATGTTGCTATGTTAACTGATATGCTATCATATTTGTTTAGGCGAAGGGCTATTGGTTTTATGGCAAGATAAGCAGCATGTTGTCAACGGATGTTTGGTCTTACCCGGGGTGTGATGATGGTTCTTGCACTGGACGTGCTCAACCAGATGGTGGGGATTATGTGTGTGACAAAGACGGTTGCAAAAAGCGAATGGAAAAGCCCCTGGAGAAGTACAAATTGATGTTAGAGGTAAAGGATAAGGATGGAAGCACTGTTGTCGTGTTTCTTGATGAGTTGTGTCGGCAAATCCTTGGTAAAGGGGCTCTAGAGTTGCGAAATGAGATGGATGAGGCCAGTTCCTTCTCCTTTTTTGGTTAATTTTTTTAAATTTTCGACTTTTCATTGAACTATGTTTATCCCAACGCTTTTGATTTTTATTTATATAGGTCGATGAAACCCCAAGCAAATCTTGGATTTGGAGGGCAAATGTTACCTTTTAAAATATCCGTTACTCGTGTCAAGGATGATGCAAGGGATTGGTATATTGGTTCGGTGTGTGATGACCCATCAACCATTGTTGAATATGCCCAAGAGGATGAGTACAGCTCTGAGGTAATTTTCACACATGCAGTACTCTCTTTTATTTTAATTCATTCTCTTTTAGTTTTTTTTTTAGGACATGATTATGTATTAAGTTTTTGCAAAATAGGAAGGTAGCGATGATGAGAATCTCGACCTGCTTCTTGGTAGTGTCACCCAAGGCGATTCAAATGCGGTAATTCACATCTCTGTTGTTACCTATATATGGATCCAAGCATGAACTTTTTATTTATTTGGTTTTTGATTGTGGTGTCATTTTTCCCATTACTTTGCAGTCTGTGGGTGCTCCACATATCGCTGATGGAGATAATGGACTTACCCCGTCCTCAAAGCGTCGCCGAGATGAAGAAGATGATTCTCCAAATACTGGCCCGGATACTCAGAACTCGAGCAACCTAAAGTTCAAGACTGTGAAGCTTGAGAAGCGTTAGGTGATTCTATCGCAGCAGCGGCATTTGTTTCTTTTCTTATTTGATGAGTTTAGTTCATTTTCATTTCGAATTATTGGGGAATGTTATTGGATTTTTTGAGGTCGAGATTGTTTGTGTTCATGTGACGTTGGATTGTTGAGGAAACAGATTGTGTTATTAGTTGATTTGGTTTACGAATATTTCATTGTTACTGGTTTTGACTGATGAATAAAAATGGTTTCGTATTGGTTTTCACTTTTCCTTGGATTCATATATTCAATCTGAATACTTAAAAATGTTGTGTAAACAAGTCTTTATGTTCTCTTGCACAAATCGTCTATGCAGTATTCATAGAATTGGGTAAGCAATTAGTTAAAGAACATATGTAGTTAGACCAAACAAGCACATAATTTTTTAGGTAAGCAATTAGTTAAAGGAAGAATAGGCCCTTTATAAGTCCAAATGACCGGACCACCTTCCCTTTCACTTCTAGGAGGGTTGAACCATGGGAACTCGGCTCATGTAAAGGAAGAGCTATTGGTGAAGAAATCATACAAGATGGAGCAAGAATCAACTGAAGGCTAAATAACTCTTTGCCCTGAAACACACCATTGATGTCTTTGTGACAAACAATATCCTGCACAAGTTCTTATAAAATTGATTAAGTTAATACATTCTGCTCCCATAATGTCCTATTGCTATTTCATATAAGCCAAATGAAGTAAGTACACGAACTTAATATCAAGTCCACTGATTTGATAAAAGTGGTTTTATTTGATTTGAAACATTGGTTCAAATAATTATTTTACACTAATACATTGTTCTGTCTTTACGCTAAATGTTTTTTCCTTCCTCTTTGTTTTTCTTTTCTTTTCTTTTTTTGGTTGCAATCTATATATTTAAACGTATTGAATTGAGTACAAATACTTTTTGAACAATTGCTGAACGTAAATTCCTGAATTGGATTTAACTCTTTGCGATATTAATTCTTTTGTCGATTGTATCGATTATTTTCCATACAAATTCTATTAGTTACACAATATTGATGTACAAATTAATTTGTCATGCATTTTTTTTCCTTATTTTGTACACAATTCATCCTCATCAATTATTCACTTAACTATAATATAATTCATCTTGACCATTATTTAGTTAATATATATACATCAATAAAAGGAAATGAGATATCCAGGATGGCATCAATCCTTTTCATTACCAAATTCATATCACAAAGACAAGGAATCCTACAACACGTTGAACCCAACTCGGAATTCATCACGGAAAAGTTCATCACGCAAAGAAGAAAAAATACGGCATGAACTCATCTTCTCTCCTTTATCCCTTATTGTCCTCTCGCTTTCTTCTCTTTGTACCGTGAGATTTGTATTAAAACCAGTGTGTTACGAAGGCAATAAAGGCGTTTGCATCAACAAGCAGTAATCGAGATTTGCTCCTTCACCCGTGCGCAGAAAAAACAGAGGACAGCAACATCAGATGTGTTCGAACCAGGTGATATTTTATGATACTCTTTGCCGTCAATTGATGTAGTTACTAAGTGATTCAATGTCCATACTTTTAATTTGCTTGATGACCATTGTTAATATCAGTTTTTCCACCGCTTTTCATACGTAATCGAATTTGATTGTTCTCAACTGAAACTTTGGGTCAATGAGAAGACGGTTGTTTAGATGTTGTCAATACATATGGCTTCGTCCCCAATTGATATTTCGTCAAGTAGCAAAGTATGCTTTAGTATCTACATGAATCATCCGTATAGATCAAAGATTTTAATGCTGATGATTCAACATACACAACTTTTGGCATAGAATCCTTAATCCAATAAATACAAATTCTGTTTACCTTTCGGGGGCGTTGCCCCCGAGCCCCCACGGGGGGCGCTGCCCCCTCGACCCCCGTCGCGAAGCGGCAATCATAAATCGATGTGGCAAGTCATTTGTAAAGATCATGAGTTTACTTTTATCAAATTAATAGAAGTTCTTTTTCTTGTCAAGTAGTCAACAATGAAGCTTCCCATATAGCCATATTTTTAGTCAAAACTTTACAGAACGTAAAAGAACCATCGGATGATGATGATGACTGATGATCCGATCCCAACTTTTAAGACTTCATTGATTTATTTGTTTCTTGAATTCAGTTTGTATGCACTATCTTCTTTTAAATAGACTTCTATTGAGTATTTGAGTAAAATATGTCAACTTGCAATTTTTGGTAGTGTTTTAAATTTTTTTTCGAGGCTTACGCCTCAATGCACCTTGAGGCTACGCCTCGCCTCATAAGTGGAAGTTGCCTCAGTACCTAATTCCGCCTTTTCAAACTTTGGTTAGTCGATATATTTACAATCAATGGACAAAAACAATAAGATCAATTGCTTATGTGCCTTCCTTTTTTTTTTTTTTTATTGTACCAGCTTTGATCAATGAGAAAGTTAACAAAGTCAACTACGATTTCAAAGGAAAAGGGAATGCCTCTTGATGAACATGGTATGTGATAAACATCAAAAACGATATGATTGTTTGCATTGTTTTTGTTTGTATATACTAATTCACTCATGTTTTTTGGGTGCAGTTGAATCACAGCAAAAGAAAGCTCGAGTGTCCAATGTGGAAAATGCTTTGAACTCTACTCTATTTGGAGGTTTGTTAGATGGACGTTCGTCGATTATGACTCGGACACCTTTAACTGATATCACAAATGGTGTGTGTTTCTAATCAATATATATTAATTATTGGGTTTTTAGTTGGTACTTTACTATTCGGAGTTTACAATATTTAAAATGACTTTGATGCTTATATGGTTTACATAGTTTAATTATTTATTGAGGTAATTAATTAAATAATAAATTTAATTAAAAAGTTAAAAAAATAATAACTGATGGGTGATAAAGAAAGTGTAATAAGTCATTAAGACGTAGTGAATTTTCAATATTGAATAGTGTTTGTTGATTATATATTTGTCTCCATTGTTAATTGTGTTAGAATAAATAGAAATATTATTTGTTATAGGATATGTATTGTGTAGAATGCCTCTTGATGAACATGGTATGTGATAAACATAAAAAACGATATGATTGTTTGCATTCATTTCGTTTGTATATACTAATTCACTCATGTTTTTTTGGTGCAGTTGAATCACAGCAAAAGAAAGCTCGAGTGTCCGATGTTGGAAATGCTTTGAATTCTACTCTATTTGGTGGTTTGTTAGATGGACGTTCGTCGATTATGACTCGGACACCTTTAACTGATATCACAAATGGTGTGTTTTTCTAATCAATATATATTAATTATTTGAAATTTAGTTTGTACTTTACTATTCGGAGTTCACTATATTTAAAATGACTTTGATGCTTATATGGTTTACATAGTTTAATTATTTATTGAGGTAATTAATTAAAGAATAAATTTAATTAAAAAGTTAAAAAAATAATAATTGATGGGTGATAAAGAAAGTGTAATAAGTCATTAAGACGTAGTGCATTTTCAATATTGAATAGTGTTTGTTGATTATAGATTTGTCTCCATTGTTAATTGTGTTAGAATAAATATAAATATTATTCGTTATAGGATATGTATTGTGTAGAATGCCTCCTAAATTGCCGATTCACTTTAATTAATATTTTTTACTTACTATTCACTTTAATATATAGATTTTATCAATGGGATAAAATACATGTTTACAGTTGCAACACACGTGAGATGACTCGAATTTTTGCTTCCTTGGATGAACATGCTCCGAGGACTATTTTTAACACCCTTAACTAATATCACTAATAGTATCTTTTATTATTAATATCGAGATTCGTACATTGAAATGTTTGTTGGCTTTTTATATTGTTTTCTTGCTACTAAGTGTATTGGATTGTATTCTCATGTACTGTTTGGATATTGTTTTTTTTGGTAGATCGAATGGGGTCATACTATAACAAATCACCGATCTGTACGATCGATACAGATTCTAATCGAACCAGAGTTTATGGTTTATTTGACTCTTTGGTAACTCCCACTTTTAAAACGTCGTCAAGTTATGTAACTAATGGTGAGATCTTTATGCCTTCTATTAAAATTTATATTTTTCCACTATATAATTATTTAATCTACGATTTGCTATTTTTTTTTTATTAATATATATTTTGTAATAAGTTGCACCAGGGAGTGAATCAAAAGATCCTATGGTTGGTAAATCATCCTCTTCAAGGCCAAGATGTCGTATGATTAATGGTGTTCATCCAAGCAATGCCATTGACAATAACGAAGAAAATGACGCTTCTACTATTTGTAAGTATAATATTTGGGAGTATCAATATGTTCTGAAGCTATAATATTTATCACCTACCTAATCATTTAGTCCATTATTTACAATATTTTTGATTGATCAATTTTGTCATTAGTTGCTTCAGGGAGTCAATCAAAAGACCCCATTGTTGATAAACCATCCCCTTCAAGGCCAAGTTGTCGTAAAAATAATGGTGCTGGGCCAATCAATGCCGTTGCCAATGATAGAGAAAATGCCATATCTAATATTTGTAAGTATAATATATCATGTGTATCAATTGGTTCTGAAATGAATGCAATTTCTTAATTGAATTGTCCTAATTAATTATCCCTTGTGCGAATATGTCTTCTAAACAACACTTCAAAGTAAATAATAAACATTCAAAACTTATCGCTTATTTTATTTAATTTGCACAAATTTATATGGTTTCGCGTTATGCTTAACTCAACCTTCATTTTGAACTTATTTTATTCATTTTGTGGTTTTTTTTCATGTTACTGTACATGTGGGCTTTCAGTAGTATTCTCTAATCTGTGACGATCAACACTTTTTAATTAGTTTCTTCAAGAAGAAGATCAAAACAACCAATGGTCGAGTTAAGCACGCCCGTATCGAGACCACGTAGTCGCAGGCGTAATGGTGCTGGTTCGAGTAATGCTGTTGATCAGCATGAAGAAGTTGTTGGATCAAACCTTTGTAAGTATTATGCTTCAAAATCATTAATTTATGCAAATTTATAGTCTTGCGTTATGTTTAGCTGAATCTTTATCTTAAACTTACTTTAATTCCTTCGTTACTTTTTGCCTGGTATCGTACGTTGGTGTCATCAATTTAAATTTAATTTCCCTTTCATAAAGGATGAAAAAGTGAGATTGATTCACTGTTATTATATTCCTTAACACTTAGTTAATTTATTTGAGAAAACTTACTTAAGATATGGACACGCATCAATATTTTCAATTGATAGAAATTTTAATTTAGCAGACTTCAAATCAAAAATATAAAAAACTATTCTCCATACAATTTGTTTACACTAGAAAAAATAATTTCTCTAATTTTAGGATAATACATTATTTTGTTAATATAATTGACTTTGCAATGATTAATCGGAGATGTGAGTCCTTTTTTGTAACAAAGAATCCTAATTGTAATTGTAATTATATTACTAATATGTTACAATAAAACACTTGATCCTAATTAGTTTTTAATGTTTGGCGTTGAAAAAAGGTTTTGGTGATGGTAGTACAATTGCTTGATAATTTATATCGGTCGTTCACTTTATCCTTTCATGCTTTTAGTATTATTCGCTTATTTGTGATGATTATATATTTTTAATTAGTTCCTTCGAGAAGAAAATCAAAACAAGATATGGTTGAAAATTCGTCCCGGACGAGGCAGCGTAAATAAAAGTAATCTTCTTGATGAGAGCAATGCTTTTGATGAGGATACAGAAGATGCTGAATCGAATTTTTGTAAGTATTTTATTTGAAAAATATTAAATGTACGAACTTTAGGATGTATTGTCGTAACATTCAATTCATCACACTGTGTTCCCCTTGCAATTAGCAATATGTAATTCACTATATAATAAATCCCTGATTTTTAGTTGACGATTTTGGCGACACCTCAAGTGATTCCTCTGGGGAAGAGATTGCCTATGACGATTCTGATGGTATGTAAAATAAAATGGTAGATGGATTTTATCTCGCATGCTCATTTTTAACTTGCGTGAATCTCATAATATTATTTTGCAGGTGAAGATATTGAGTGTCACGACTTCTCCATCACTGTGTAATTGCCGACACACTTGGTGTATTATTTGTTATTTGGGGAATTTGTTTAATTCTTAGCACATAATTATATATACTTCTGGCGGAAGTATCTGACTTATCGCAATCGTTTTGGGTGTTCGTATTTCAACGGGTTATGACATATTAAGCGTCTCCTTCACTTTTTGTATATATTTTGTTGGATTATTTATTGATCTAATTATTGACAGATTATTTTGACATCGGAGATCCTGTGCATTCGTGCCAATATTGTGGTGCTTTATTTTGGTACGCCGAGAGAATGAGGAAGGATAAAAAATCGAAAGAACCGAAATTCTCGATGTGTTGCAATCAGGGTAATGTCGTGCTTCCTGCAATGAGACAACCTCCAAAGGTCTTGGATGCTTTGATATTCGGAGATGATCATAGGAGCAGGCATTTCCAAGATAACATAAGGTCCTATAACTCCATGTTTTCTTTCACGTCGATGGGTGGTAAGATCGATAAGGGGATAAATAAGGGTTCAGCACCTCCTATATTTAGGTTGAATGGTCAGAACCACCATAGGATTGGGGCTTTGCTTCCCAAGGACGGTGATAAGGCGAAGTTCTTGCAAATTTACATACAAGATCCGCAGAATGAGATTGTGAACCGAATTGAGGCCGTGAGGTTTGTTCTTGCAATTTTTTTCCTCCGTTGATACGTGTTGTTTTTGTTTCCTCTACATCTTTTTAATATTTTATTTACAGAAATTGCGTCCTATTTCTAAGTACAAATTTTTTCTTGGTGTTTTTAATAGGTCTGAAGGCATAAGGAACCTCTATGTAGAGATTGTGTCTGATTTGAAGGACATGTTGGACGAGCATAATGTGTATGCGAAGTTGTTTAGGATGGCAAGAGATAGGTTGAACGACAGTAATTGTGTTGATATTAAGATGAAACTTATTGGAAGGCGAAAAGGAGATGGCAGACAGTACGACCTTCCAAGGACTCACGAAGTTGCGGCATTGATAAAGAATGATATACGCGCCGATCGAGTTCAACGCGATGTGATTGTTGAAACGAAGGGTGGCACACTCCAGCGCATGAATCACCTTAATCCGTCGTTCTTGCCTCTCCAATATCCGTTGCTCTATCCTTATGGACAGGATGGGTATAGGGAAGATGTGGAGCTTACCCGTGCTGCAGAGACTTTCTCGAGGGGCAGAAAGCATGTCACTATGAGGCAATATTTCGCATATAGGATACAAGAGAGGTCAAATGAGTCACCTTATATCCTGCGATGTAAGAGATTGTTTCAACAATTCTTGGTTGATGGGTTCACGATGATTGAGGCATCTCGCATGATTTATATTCGTACGCATCAGCCGCAGTTGAGATCTGAATTGTATTGTGGACTGCACGATGCTGCCGATCGTGGAGAGACAGATCCGGCTAGGTTGGGAAAGCTCGTGGTGTTGCCGAATAGCTTTCAGGGCGGTCCCCGCTTTATGATCTCGAACTATCAGGATGCAATGGCCACATGTCGATGGGCAGGATATCCAGAGTTGTTCCTCACTTTCACGTGCAATCCAAAATGGATCGAAATCACACGTTTCTTGGAGCCTAGGCGGCTCCGGCCCGAAGATCGACCCGATATTATATGCAGGGTTTTCAAGATAAAGCTCGATCAGCTTATAAATGATATTAAAAAGAGGAAGATATTCGGAAAGCCGAAAGCTGGTAAACGTCTTTTTTGTTCGGTATTCTTTGAAATTTATTCTTATATGCTTTGTTGACATTTTATTTGGATTGATTTATTGCCTTTGTTCTTCTTGTATTGTAATCATTTTCTGTAATTGTACTTGCAGTTATATATACTGTAGAGTTCCAGAAGCGCGGGCTGCCGCATGCACATATTGTGTTGTTCATGGACCAGAGAGGTAGGAATCCTACTCCGGCGGACATTGACCGGATAATATCTGCAGAAATCCCGGATAAACGGACTGAGCCTGAGTATTACCGTCTCGTGCAGGACCTCATGGTGCATGGTCCTTGTGGTAATTGGAACAAGGAATCGCCGTGTATGGATAAGGGCAAGTGCACAAAGAACTTTCCCAAGAAGTTTGTCGACGAAACCAATGTCAATGAGAGTGGTTTCCCAGCTTATAGGCGTAGGGATAATGGACGGACCGTTGACAAGGGCGAGATTCAACTTGACAATCGATATGTGATCCCTCACAATCGCTACTTGCTGTTGAGGTATGCAGCTCATATTAATGTTGAGTGGTGTAATCAGACGAAGGCGATAAAATACCTATTCAAGTACATTACAAAGGGGCAAGACCGGATTACTGTTGCATTCGCTAGAAATGCAGATTCTTCTTCTGCGGAACCGGTAGATGAGATTAAGACATACTATGATTGCCGTTACGTCTCGGCGTGCGAAGCAGCATGGAGGATGTTTGGATTTCCCATCCACTACAGGGATGTTGCGGTTGAACGTCTGAGCTTTCATCTCCCTGGCCAGCAGAATGTTGTCTATTCTGAGAATGACGATGTTGGTACAGTAGTGCGGCGATGCTCTGTGAAGGATAGCAAGTTTAATGCATGGTTCAAGGCAAATCAAAAGTATCCTGCAGCTAGAGAATTGACATATGCTGAGCTTCCTTCAAAGTTCACATGGAAGCAAAAGACGCTCGAATGGGTTCCTAGGAAGAAGGGGAAGTCAATTGGCAGGTTATTTTTCGTTCGGCCTGGCGCGGGAGAAAGGTACTGTTTGCTTTATTTGTTTTCGATTTTTAGACGGCCTGATTAATCTTTTACATTGTTTGTTTGATAATGCCATCTTGTCTACTGCAAGTGGTTACAAATTACAGATTTCGATATCAACTTGCTAATTTCCAAGTGTAAATGAGTAACTTTGATTTGTTTGTCTGTTGTTTACAGGTACTATATGCGCACGTTACTAAATCACGTTCGCGGTCCGTTCGATCATCAAGATATAAGGACTTTCGACGGGAATGTTCATACGACTTACAAGGATGCATGCTATGCCCGAGGGCTTTTGGACGATGACAAAGAATATGTTGATGCGATCGAGGAGGCGAGTCATTGGGCATCAGAGTATTCGTTGCGGAATTTATTTGTCACTCTACTTGTGTCAGCTAGCTTGGATAAGCCCGAGGTGTTGTGGGATAAATGCTGGCAGTTGTTGTCCAATGACATCGAACACAATCACCAAAAGACTCTTGCCAACCCAGGTATTGCTCTGCCTCACTATTTATTAATCGTTGCATTGACAGATTGACTTGATGTTGGGTGATTCTATAGCTTTGTGTGGTTTTTTTGTCATTTTCGTACTTTGTCTTTTTCCATTATTTTTCTTTCAAACTCGGCACAATATTTTATCGTTTGTTGCAGACCTTCGACTGACCGAAGAACAGATCAAAGGGTACGCTTTGGTTGAGATTGAGAAGCTACTGCGCCAACGGGGAAAGAGCCTGCGCGATTTTGACTCCATGCCATTCCCGGATTGCTCTTATTTCTCTATTCTGGACAACATGCTGATTCAAGAGGAATTGAACTACGATAAGGACGCATTGGCCGAGGAACATTTTGGGTTGCTGTCCGACCTCACTGATGAACAACGTGGTGTATATGACACGATAATGAGTACAGTTGATGGTAATGATGGCGGTGTTTTTTTCCTGTATGGGCATGGTGGTACGGGAAAGACATTCTTGTGGCGCACTTTGTCAGCTGCAATCAGGTCTCGGGGTGAAATTGTACTTAATGTGGCATCCAGTGCCATAGCTTCTCTTCTCCTGCCGGGGGGGAGGACAGCCCACTCCCGGTTTGCTATCCCCTTGAATGCGGACGAAGATTCGACTTGCAATATCAAACAAGGAAGTCACTTGGCCGAGCTAATAGAGAGGACAAGGCTGATAATCTGGGACGAGGCTCCCATGATGAATAGGTATTGTTTTGAGGCATTGGATCGCACCATGAAGGACATTGCCCAGATTCAGCAACCCACGGGGCTGCCACCGTCCATTTGGTGGCAATACCATTGTGTTTGGTGGTGACTTTAGGCAGATACTCCCGGTTATTCCGAAGGGAACCCGGCAGCAGATAGTAAATGCATCTCTCAATGCCTCTGCGCTGTGGGACCATTGCAAGGTGCTGAGATTGACAAAGAACATGAGACTTCGTGGTCTTCCAGGAGATGAGCAATCTGATGAACTCCGTAGGTTTTCCGAATGGATACTAAGTATTGGGGATGGGGAAATTGGAGGGCCGAACGATGGCGAGGCGACTGTTGACATGCCACAAGATCTTTTAGTACCCCATTCGTCTGATTCTGTAAAGGCCATTGTCGATAGCATATATCCTGATTTTCTGACAGAGGGGCGATGTCCCTCGTACTTGAATGGGAGGGCCATACTTGCTCCTACACTCGAGGATGTTGGCATGGTGAATGACTATATGGTTGGCTTGAACCATTCCGAGCTGAAGACGTATTATAGTTCAGACTCCACGTGCAAGTCCGATGACTCCGAGACTGATTTGCTTAGAGAAATACACACCCCGGAATTTTTGAATGCCATCACGTGTTCTGGTGTCCCGAGTCATATTCTGAGGTTGAAGGTCGGCGTTCCAGTGATGTTGATGCGTAACATTGACCACTCTTCTGGCTTGTGCAATGGTACGCGGCTCATAGTCACTAGACTTGGTGAACGTGTGATAGAGGCGAGGATGTTGTCCGGGGTGAATGCTGGCAAGGTTTTTTTGATTCCGAGGTTGAGTTTGACTCCGTCCGATATGAGATTGCCATTCACGTTTCAGCGCAGACAGTTTCCTTTGATGGTTTGTTATGCAATGACCATCAACAAGAGTCAGGGACAGACCCTTACTAATGTTGGGGTTTACTTGAGAAAGCCAGTGTTTACTCACGGCCAGTTATATGTTGCGGTGTCAAGGGTCACAAATAGGAAAGGACTGAGGTTTGTCATTTGTGATGATGACGGTCGTCCTTCGAGCACCACTACAAACGTGGTGTACAAAGAAGTGTTTAGCAATTTATAACAACCTGCATATTACCAGTGTCAGGTGCGTGATTTGCATTTTTGGGATTCTTGCACGTTCTTTTTTCATATAAATTGATGAGAAAATCATACATTTAAGTGATATGTGATTGAATATGCATTACTAAATGTATTGTTAATATAGGTATTGAGAGATGAAGAAGGGTGTGAATTGATGTAGTTAATGAGGACAATGGTCGTGATTGAATTGAGGCGCGCGTGTTGTTTCCTTTTCGAAAACCTTACAATATAGATCTTTGAGTTCTTCTATGTTAATGTTAATTTCGTATTTATCCATCGCTTTGCAGGTTTGTTATACAGAAACCCAATGGTTGTGTTGAGATTTGTAATTCGAAGACGATGATTGATATTCATGCTTTGTAGTATAATATTGATTTCAATAGGTTTGATTGGTTTTTGAGAGTTTTGTGATCCGGGTTGTTTCTAAATTGTTGTTTATTCATGTGTATTGTGTTTCGGTAATGTTAGAATATTTACAGGATGGATTTCCCCGTATTATAAGGGGAACTTTGTCAAAATTTTTGTAGATTTTTATTTCTGCATCGTTGATTGTTATCGATAGTATTTTAATATTGTGAATCATACACTTTTACTATTGTTAGGAAGTTTATATCAGTTGTCTTTAACAATCCCGTGCAACGCACGGGTGAAGGTACTAGTTTTGGTTATCTTGTTTCAATCATCAATAAATGTCCTATAAATTTGAATTGTAATATGTGTGATGATTGTGTTTTCCTTGTATGCCAACAATTAATCTCCAAATCAACATTATATATGCAAAATATATATAGAATGATCCTATGTAATGATTGCTGAAAAACTGTTGCTAAATTAATTATTCAGAATTTGTTTCAAAATCCTTTTAGTAATCAAATCGCGTGACAATTAACAGGAAGTAATTATAGTAATTAAATCATTGTTTACTGCTATTCAAAAAAAAAAATCATTGTTTGCTTAGATTCAGTATTTAAATATTAAATCAGGGAAATCATAGAATATGTATAATGCGGTCCAGGTTCATTGTTGTCAATAATAATTATTCATGTGTTGAATTTCTATTTTTGGGAAAACTTTTAAGGTGTTATAATTCAGTTGTAATTTATTAATGGTTATAAAATCTTACTTTTTTTGCAAAATAGGCATTTACTTTAATGACAGCTAGTATATAAATGATATTAGTTAAACCATTTTTTAAAAATAGCTTTTTTGCAGTGCCAGCATGGCGCTGCCAACATGGCAGAATGCCTAGTTGGCACTGCTAGTATTATAATATTATAAGATAAGATATATATATATATATATATATATATATATATATATTCATATTTAAAGATGTCTCAAGTGAGGTTGAAACATGAAGAAACTGATTTGTTTCATCGGCTGAAAGGGCTAATAAATTGGTATCTACTGATCTTAAAATATTGAAATGTGACACATTAATGTTTCTAACAGAACCATATATATATTGTCTAGGTTTAAGGACAAATTAAGTGCGTAGAATAGAGACTAAGGAGATTAGATTTATAAAAGCATTACAAAATGCAGTCTGGCGGACAAATCAAACCCCGTTCACCCCTAATAGAAACTAATAGCATAATGGACGAATGAATCATAAAATGAAACTGCTGGAAGTGAAATTTTGACTATTCAATTGAAATAACGCTCGAATAACTGCTGGAAGTGAAATTTTGACTATTCAATTGAAATAACGCTCGAATTTTCTGGTGTAACTGCTGGAACTAAAACTGTGAGTATCCACGACGTACCCAATCTCTTAAGATATGAGAAACGTTGTATAGATATAGACGTAATGTTTTAGTTTCTAATGTTTCCTCACTTTATCGGAGCTAATGTTTACGTTAAAAAAGTTTTTTTTTTTTTAATTACCGTTAAAAAAGTTTTTTAATAAACAACAACTATTATTTATAAGGATATTATTAAGTGTTAATCAAAAGATTTCTTCATCCACACTTTCATTTTTGTATATATACATGTTTGATGATTGAATTTAATTTAATTTGAAAGATTTTTATGTTTCTATATGAAGAGACTACGGATCAATGCTGTTATCGGCAATGGACAAATTAAAGAACACGAGTAAAAAAGTCAATTGCGAAATTTTTTGTTAATGGTATATACTTTTCAAATATATTGTACCACGTTCATTTTCGAAGGAGACTAGTAACAATCACAAAAATAAGATTGACAATCGCAGTAAACATCAGTTTTACAATTGCTACCGACTGTTGGACAATAATCGTTCATACATTCCTCGGGGTTTTGCGCGTAATATTCATGCCTTTGATGGCAATATCCCTCACAATTAAAAGTGCATTATGAATATATAGATATATAGATTATATATATATATATATATGTGTGTGTGTGTGTGTGTGTATACAAAAGTGAAAAAGCCAATCCGAGAATTTTTCTTAATCCACACTTTTATATGATATAAGTAAATATATACTTTTAATTGTACCACATTTGTTTTCGTGGAAGAGTTAGTGACAATCACAAAAATAAGCCTGTCAATCACAATAATCATCACTTATACAATTGCTACCAATTATTAGACAATAATCGCTTCTACATATGTCGGGGTTTAACACATAATACATATCCTCTTGAAGTCACAATTAAAAGTGCATTTTTGGCCCATAACAAAACCAGAATCCATAAATATTGCCATCATCAGCACCAACCCAACCATGGCTGTGTTTCAAAATGCATCTTCCTGTCTTGTGTGATTTGGTTTCCTGAGAACTTTTACACAATTCTTCTTGTATTCCTAATTCATTTATTATTATTGTACTACACAAACATTGCATGAAGTCAATTAAGTGCATGCACGTGCATAAAAGCTTGTATTTAATGATGGCGAGGGACAAATCCAAGTGGTATTCATTTTGACTGTTTCAATTTAAACTTAAATGAACTCTATTAACTGACATTTAATATTTCTACGTGCAATGCATTAGGAAAGATCTATTACTCCATGTGCCCTGTAAATAAAGTCATCTATTCCTTTTTAATCCATTCAAAATTATAATTCAATTCATTTCCTTGTTGAGGGTGTATCAAAGTTTTTCATTTCTTACTATATATATATATATATATATATATATATATATATATTCATATTTAAAGATGTCTCAAGTGAGGTTGAAACATGAAGAAACTGATTTGTTTCATCGACTGAAAGGGCTAATAAATTGGTATCTACTGATCTTAAAATGTTGAAATGTGACACATTAATGTTTCTAACAGAAACATATATTGTATAGGTTTAAGGATAAATTAAGTGCGTAGAATAGACTAAGGCGATTAGAATTATAAAAGCATTACAAAATGCAGTCTGGCGGACAAATTGAACCCCGTTCACCCCTAATACAAACTAATAGCATAATGGACGAATGAATCATAAAATGAAACTGCTGGAAGTGAAATTTTGACTATTCAATTGAAATAACGCTTGAATTTTCTAGTGTAACTACTGGAACTAAAACTCTGAGTGTCCACGACGTACCCAATCTCTTAAGATATGAGAAACGTTGTATAGATATAGACGTAATGTTTTAGTTTCTAATGTTTCCTCACTTTATAGGAGCCAATGTTTACGTTAAAAAAGTTTTTTTTTTTAATTACCGTTAAAAAAGTTTTTTAATAAACAACAACTATTATTTATAAGGATATTATTAAGTGTCAATCAAAAGATTCCTTCATCCACACTTTTATTTTTGTATATATACATGTTTGATGCTTGAATTTAATTTAATTTGAAAGATTTTTATGTTTCTATATGAAGAGACTACGGATTAATGCTGTTATCGGCAATGGACAAATTAAAGAACACGAGTAAAAGAAGTCAATACGAAATTTTTTGTTAATGGTATATACGTTTCAAATATATTGTACCACGTTCATTTTCGAAGGAGACTAGTAACAATCACAAAAATAAGATTGACAATCGCAGTAAACATCAGTTTTACAATTGCTACCGACTGTTGGACAATAATCGTTCATACATTCCTCGGGGTTTTGCGCGTAATATTCATGCCTTTGATGGCAATATCCCTCACAATTAAAAGTGCATTTTTGACCCATAACAAAACCAGAATCGATTATAAATATTGCCATCACCATCATCATCCCAACCATGACTTTGTTTTCAATATGCATCTTTCTGTCTTGCGAGATTTGATTTCCTGTGTAGTTTAACTCAATTTTTGTATTCCTAATTCGTTTAGTTATCGCATATCAGTATTTATATTGTACACAAACAATGCATTAAGTCAACTACTTGCATAAAAGCATGTATTTAATGGCGAGAGATAAGTATGCAAAGTACATTAATTTTGACCATTTCGGTTTAGTTCTCAATGAACTCTATTAATTGACATTTAATATATAGTACCTGCATTAATGTGTCAGGTCATTATATATTTAATGTAATACTCCTTCCGTCCCATTAAGATAGGCACCCACCGTTTTTCACACATATTAAGAAAACATCTTAAATGTTTTTGGAATTATAAGATATTCATATATTCTTCCAATTTTACCCCTATATTGAATGGTCAAAAAGTAATGTGAACATGTTTAAATATCTTGGGAGATGAAATATCTATCTTGATGTTTAGTATTCCAATTATCTTAAATAGGGGTATTTTAGTACATGAAAAATAAATTATACATTCAATAAGGAAATTGGACTATAATTTGGGACGGACAAAATAGGAATACTTGCCTATCTTAGTGGGACGGAGGGAGTAGCAATTATTTACATGAGCCTAAAATCCTAAGTATCATGATTATCCCATAGAAATTAGAATAGGAGAGTTGGAGAAATACTCTGTTCATTGTAGAGATTTTACCTTGAAGGAGGGATACGGTTTCAATGAAGTGCGTTTTATTTTCATAAAAGAAAATATATTTTATCTTACCCAAAAAATATCATTCACAAAGTTTAGTTGTATGATAATCTTTTGATTCACAATTATATCAGAAACATTTTTGTAGTTCGATAATTCAAAGAATATATTTATATAACTAATTCTTGAGCAATTGTTAAATTACCTTAATTTAGTAAATTAAACTATAAATATTTCAATATATAGTGTACCTTTATCCAAGGATATAATTTAAAAATATAGATTGATCATTTTTTTCTGTAAAATTTTTTACATCTTTCTAATTAAGATATCACCTTGTTATAGTTTTAAAATTAGATTGGTATCATATTTAATCAACTAAAATATATGTGAATAATTTTATATATTGTAAAAAAAAAAAGTTTTGTGGATTATATATTTTAACTAACTTGATAGAAATTTGAAATATTAATATTTTTACTAAGAGTATAAAATGGTCAAAAGTGTCACTTAACTCCCCGTAGCTGGGAAAAAAAAAAGGAAGTATCATTGAGCTTACACGAGTGAGTTACTAATACTGTGTTGAGTAAATCTTATACGTTTTGGAAAATTAAGTTTAAAGTTGCAACGTGAAAATTCATTACTCAAAAAATCGTTTTAGTCTATCTAAAAAAACTCATCACTGAAAGAAACACTATATCGATAATTTATAAAAGATTTATACATAATATAATATAATTTTACCAATTTTAGTTTATTTTCAATTACAATAACTCAATTTACTTCAATTACTTTCATAAAGAGTATAGTACTTTAAAATTTTTTATATATTTCATTCATATTTTCATACAACATCCTAAGCGCATACTTACAACTAGTTTATAATAAAAGTAATATAACGGTAAAATAGTTAATCGGAAGATTTTTGTTCATCCTTACCTTTTATGTTTGTATCTAGATATAATTTTACCACTGAAATTATTTTTTTATTTCATAAGAACTAATGTTACAGGCATTAACAATGTTATTAATAAACAACAATCTTAACATAAAAAAAGTTAGTCAAAAGATTCACTTTATTCCCACGTTATATATATGTGCGTGTGTGTTTAATGACTGAATTTAATTTAATTTTCAAGACAAGAACTTTTGGCAATAGACAAGAACAAAAGTGAAATAGCCAATCCAAGAATTTTTCTTAATCCACATTTTTATAGGATGTAAGTAAATATTTACTTTTAATTGTACTACATTTTCTTTCGTGGAAGATTTAATTAGTGATAATCACAATAATAAGACTGGCAATCGCAATAATCATCACTTACACAATTGCTACCAATTATTGGACAATAATATTTGTCGGCGTTTAACGTGTAATACATATTCTCTTGATGGCAGTATCCGTCACAATTAAAAGTGCAGTTTTGGCCCACAGCAAAACCGGAATCAATAAATATTGCCATCATCATCAGCAACAACCTAACCATGGCTGTGTTTTCAACAAAATGCATCTTCCTCTCTTGTGTGGTTTGGTTTCCTGAGAACTTAACACATGCAATTCTTTTATTCCATTCATTTAGATATCTGTATTTATATTGTACACAAACATTGAATTATTAGAGCAACTCCAATGCAAATGTCTATCTTGAATGTCCAAAGATGAGAGATATAGACACAAAAAATTATATGGTCCCATATTTTCTCTAATTTTCTCTTTTTGAAATTACTTTTATCTCATTTACCCTACTTTTTCCTCATCCTTTCTTCCTCGCTTCCCGTGCACTTTCCAAAATCACACATTCATCTACACACTTTCTACTACTATTTTATTATTATTTTTAAATTTGTTTCTATCTTTCTCTTCATTTTTATTTTTCCCTCTCTTTTTTCTCTACCTTCCTTTCCATTCAATTTCAATTAAAATAATCTCCTCTCTCTATTTCTCTCCTTCACATCATCCCCAACATCCACATTTGCATTGGAGTTGCTCTTAAGTCAATTAAGTGCATTTATGTGCATAAAACCATGTATTTAATGATGGCGAGGGACAAATGCCAAGTGGTATTCATTTTGACTGTTTCAAGTTAAACTTAAATGAACTCTATTAACTGACACTTAATATTTCTACGTGTAATGTATTAGGAAAGATCTATTACTCCATGTGCCCGGTAAATAAAGTCATCTATTCCGTTTTAATCCATTCAAAATTGTAGTTCAATTCATTTCATTGTTGAGGGTGTAATCAAAATTTTTCATTCCTTTATATATACTAGCAGATAACACATGCGTTGCACGTGATTCTTGAACATTATTTTAAAACTATTCTATGTTTGACATTATAAAGATATAAGATGTATAATATGTGTAACAAATTGTGGCCAAAAAAGAAGAAGAAGAAGAAGAATAAGCTAAAATCAAATATATGGAGAATATCCATGAATATGATTTAGAAATTATGGGATGTGAGTGAGAGGGACTAAGTTTCATGAATAAGTAAACATAAGAATTGATTATTATTAGTGATCAACAATATTTTACGTTTTCGACAACCATGGCGACAAATTCAAATTCATATATAGGACGCATGGAAATTGAGATCACAATCCATAAGAAGGAAAGCAGAGCAACATCATCTCTGTAGGCATTGACATTTACAATAAAGTTGATAGTGAAAATACAAAATCCTCGCATCCATCGAGCGAGTAAAATAAAAATTTCATATTCCTTGATTCATTAGATTCATGACATTCTGATAGTACGAGCATGGTGATAACTGATAAGACTTCAAGGTCTAATAACCAAGTCGCTCCTTCACTTAGGGCCCGCACGCTACAGAAAAACAAAAAAGGAATGATACAAATTTAAAAATAACCCTTAAGACCCAACCAAAAGGAAAAAAAAATGCAGTTGACCATCCATGTACATTGTTTTTAATTTTATATTAATTAATATTAATAAAGGGGAAAATAGAAAAATTATATCTAATCTCTTCATCATGTCTAGTGCTCCTTATGTGTTTCATGAGTCTCAATGGTTCTTTTTCTCATAACTCGCGCTGTTACAATCCATTCTTTTTAATACAATTAATATTAAATCTTAGAAGAACATGAGATATTGCAAATAATATATGTCAGTTCCTTGTTGGGATCAACTTGAAACCCAACACACCCCACCGATTTAAATATATATAATACAAAAATGGTAATTGGCATAAATAATCTATGTGCCTTGTCTTCCTTGAAAGAAAGTGAATAAGAATTGAGGAATCAAAAAAAGAAAGAAACAAAATGAACAGTTTTTTTAAAAATTAATGAGTTAAGGATAATTAAAGAAATTAAAAAAATATATAAAGTATAATAGGAAAATCAAAAAATTTCCAATCATCCACTCTTTTATATATAAAGTCTTTAAAAATATGGTGTGCCCAGAGAATTGTCAATTTGGGAATAAAAAAAAGGTGAAATGGATAAAAATAATAATTATTTTGTAAACAACCAACTGATAAAAACTCACACAATATTTCAAAAAAATGTTTGATACAAATATTAATTTGGAGTTAAATTCTTAACAAAGAAATTATTCACAAATTGAAAGACATGACAAAGAAAATCAAAGTGTATTCAGCATAAAGGAAACATTACTATGCCACAAAGTCAGAATAGTACACGATTTGGATGAAGGTGGTTGAGTTAAATGGGGAGGCAATAATAATCAAGGAAAAAAATAACTGAGTCATTGTAGACATAAATAGTCAGAAAGGAAAGATGAATCAGATCTATAAAAACAACATGAAAGCAAAAAGTTTAAACTCGCTATACTAAATTTAAAAGCACATTTAAAAAAAATATTAAAGAAATGAAGCGTCAATAAGAATACACAGCTACACCACAATAAAGTTCGTTATTCTGAAATCTATTTCATTTCTTCTTTTAGTATTTATTATTAATTGGCCACATCAAACTATAGTTTTTAAATGTGCATGCATATCACGTTTGCATATCCCATTGTAATCTCATTAGATGTATGATTCAAGATACCCAAAAAAACCAAATACAAATAGGCGTCCAAAAAGGAATATAATGCATCTCATATTCCAACTTAATATACAAACATAAACGTCCAAAAAGGGATATAATTCATCTCATATTCCAACTTATAAGTAGCCAAAAAACACAAGAGGAAATGTCCATACCTCTTTGTCCATGAGTTTCAGCTTTATGATGTCAAGCATTCCATATCGTGTTTCATAAGTGTCACTTTTTCCTCTTCCTAGCACTCACTTTGAGTGTAAATGGTTTCTTACCTAGTTGAAGCTCTCTTATGAAGATGTGAGACCTCCCCTCGTTCGACATGGTAACTGTAAACAACCAATCAATTTTCCTCAAATTTTATGAAACCAACCAGCCTGTTAATCCCACATTACGGTTTAAAATATGGTATCAAAGGCACAAAGTGATTGAATAGGAATTAAAAAGGTCAAGTGGAACTCTGAAATTATGAAACTTTCAATTGGCACTACTAACACTGGCAAAGAAAGCATACCAAGCCGTGACAATTTGAAGTAAGATTTTTCTTTGATATTTCTTTGCTATGTTAAGTAAAAATAAAGGTTTTTCATGAATTTTTAAGGGAAACAAGTAAACTTCGTAAACAATCAATTAAGTAAAATGGTGAATATGATTACACTCAAATTCGATGATCGCCAAGGCCATCACAGGCTTGTGATTGTCATTTTGATACACATTTGGTGTAGCTTATGAAGAGCTTTAGCCAAAAGCTTATCTGGATGAGCCTGTATTGACAAAGCCTTTGCCACTGAAAGTACTTTCAAATCACCACTTCGCCAAAACTCAACTATAGCAACAGAGATATAGGACTTCAATTTCTACCTTTAATCAGTATATATAAATATATAATTTAGGGATCATATGTCAGAGACGCCCAAATAGTGAGAAATTCACAACTCCGAGAGTAAAAGATACGTCTAAAGTCGATGATGAATTAAAATTGACTTTTCGTCTTTTCCCCTAAACAACTGAAAGAACACTAAATTCTCCACAATTCGAGAGAGAGCTTACGAAATTCACAAATCTCAAGCGAATTTCACTCAGAAACACAAAGGGATTTCGACTAACCTCGTTTTCTATCGTCGTTACGCGGCACAAATTTGCCTTCAAAAGCAAAGCGAAGCTTTTGGGTGGCCACCAAATTGCGTCAAAATATTGGGCTAATCCTGGCCGAGAAATCAATTGGACCAATCCGTTCATCTTCTTAACTGAAGCGTGGGTGGGGCGTTTCACGGTGGAGAGGCAGTTGATGTACACAGCAGTAATGGTTGGGGAAGACGAAGAGCTACATGGATGCGTGCAATGAGGTAAATAGGGATCTTCGGTAGGACTCGTAAATATTTGGGAATTGAAAGGGTAATTTGGGAATCGGATTGTTTTGCACGGCATTGGCACTTTTAAGGAGGGAGTGATGATATATAATGAAATTTGAAGTCTCAAGTGAGTTTGAAACATGAAGAAAGTCATTTGTTTCATCAACTGAAAGGGCTAATAAATTGGTATTTACTAATCTTAAAATGTTGAAATGTGACATGTTGTTTCTAACAAAAACATATATTGTATATATATATAAGGATAAATTAAGTGTGTAGAAACTCTGAGTATCCACCACATACCCAATCTCTTAAGATATGAGAAACTTTGTATGGATATAGACGTAATGTTTTAATTTCTAATGTTTCCTCACTTTATAGGAACTAATGTTCACGTTAAAAACTGTCTTTTTTTAAATTAACGTTAAAAAGTTTTTAATAAACAACAACTATGATTTATATGGATATTAATTAAATGTTAATCAAAAGATTCCTTCATCCGCACTTTTATTTTTGTATAGAGACATGTTTGATGATTGAATCTATTAAATATATAAAAACAGAAATATTCGCCTTCTGTTTTCCGGACTATGCATTTTCGTGCATTTATTCTACTATGATCTTTTTTTTTCAATTAGATTATTTTGCCTATTCATTGTCTATTCTTTTATCCTTATCTCAAAATTCAAATTATGCATTGCAAAATATGATTTCTGCCTACCATACCTCCATATATGATTGCTACGGAAATTATCTTTATTTTTGGCAAATAGTTCAATTTAAATTGTAAGATAAGGTATATATATATATATATATATATATGTATGTATATATATATATCACAAAAATAAAGGATCTTTATTCAATAATTACAAAAATTATCTTTATTCAATTCAAATTAAATTATAAGATAGATAGATAGATAGATAGATAGATAGATAGATATATATATATATATATATATATATATATAAAGCCAAAATTATTTATGATCTTCAAATTTTCAGTAATAAGTGCCTCCTTTTTTCCACCCATGCCTTTTTTAGATTTATTATATTTATTTCCTTTTTATTATATTATTATTTTTGCACTCTCTATTTCTCAAATTATTTACTTAATTAACTAATTAAAATAAAATAAAAAATCTACTTTTTTATTTCGTTCTTTTTTTCCTTTCCGAAATATTACTTCCATGCATGTAAAAAAAATGGAAATGGAATTTAAGTTAAAAAAGAACTATTATTATATTTTATGATGGATAAATAAGAGAATGTAATCTATATTTATAGGAGGGAGTAGTAAGAAAGGACAATTTGGTCTAATTGTTATATGGAAGTGGTCAATGCTCCGTCCAATAAAAATAATGGGTGCCAAAATCAATAAAACCTCAAATATAGATTTTCAGGTTGAGATAATTCTTTTAAAAATCCTAAAAACATTTTCTTCAATTGTTTATACAACCAGATATAGTGCAAATAGATAAACAAAAAAAAATATGCAAATAAGTTTATCAAAGTTTTATCTTATTTACATTAGTGATTCTTGTCCATCACACAGGGCAAGCACTAGTTTAGTTTAATTTGAAAGATTGTTATGTTTCTATATGAATCAATATTGAGGTTACGGATTAATGCTATTATGGGCAATGGACACATTAAAGAACATGAGTAAAAAAGTCAATACGAATTTTTTCTCAATGGTATATACTTTTCAAATGTATTGTACCATGTTCATTTTCGTAGGAGACTAGTAACAATTACAAAAATAAGATTGACAATCGCAATAATCATCAGTTGTACAATTGATACCCATTATTGGACAATAATCGTTCATATATTCGTCAGGGTTTTGCCCCTAATATTCGTGCCTTTGATGGCAATATTCCTCACAATTAAAAATGCATTTTTGACCCATAACAAAACCAGAATCGAATATAAATATTGCCATCACGAACATCGTCCCAACCATAACTTTGTTTTCAAGATGGATCTTTCTGTCTTGCGAGAGGTGATTTCCTCGTATAGTTTAACTCAATTTTTGTATTCCTAATTCGTTTAGTTATCGCTTATCTGTATTTATAGTGTACACAAACAATGCATTGAGTCAATTCCTTGCATAAAAGCATCTATTTATGTTAGGATCGGTTGTGGAACTGGGCACACAATTACAACTGAAGTAGAAATGAGAAAAACGAGTAACACCAGATTTTACGTGGAAAACCCCCAAATTAATTTGGGGTAAAAACCACTGGCAAGCGGTAGAAGGATTTCACTATCAACAAAAGGATTACAACAACTTCTCTCTAATATAAGGAGAGTACAAATGAAAATAACTCTCTCTTACAATAGGAGAAAACACACTCTCACAAATTAAGGGAATAACACAAAAAATTTAGGAGAAACTCACTATCTTTTCATCTCTAATTTTTCTCTCTATTCCTCTCTATATGAGATTGCTCTCATTTGTGGGATTATACAAGTACGAAGGAATGGCCTCAATTTATAGAAGAAATTTCAATGGCAATCTTGTAATAATTAGCATTTATAAATGCTAATCACTCAATAATTTCCAACCACTTCACTAATTGGCAATCACTCCACGCATTTTCTTGAGCCAACCACTCCAACATGTAATGTAGCCACCATCCATCTTGTCTCCCACTTATCTCCACCATTTGACACTCTTTTGACAATTGAGCCACCTTTGTCTCCACTATCCAACAATCTCCCACTTGGAGACAAATGTGGATTTTCCAAGTAATCCTTCAATCCTTTCTACGCTTGTCATGCCCATACTGCTTACATTTTTGCTAGGCTAATAGAAGATCGACACAAGACAAATTTGTCATTGTTGATCGGTTTTGTAAACATATCCGCTAGGTTGTCTTTCGTATGGATTTTCTGAATATCCACACTTCCTTCTTCCACCTTCTCACGAACAAAGTGATACTGAACCCGAATGTGTTTCGTCCTTGAATGAAATGCTGGATTCTTTGCCAAATGCAAAGCGCTCTGACTATCACAAAATAGAGTAATCTTCTCATGTTTGTGCCCAAGTTCTTCCAATAACATTTGCAACCATATTACCTCTTTGCTGGCTTGTGTACATGCCGCGTATTCTGCCTCCGTCGTTGACGTAGCCACGATAGACTGCAGTTTCGAAACCCAACTCACTGCTCCTCCAGCAAGAGTAAACACATAACCCGTTATGGATTTGCTTTTATCAAGATCACCCGCGTAATGCGAATCAACATAGCCTTTGACAATAAAATCTGATCCTCCATAACATAATGCAGCATTTGAGGTACCCTTGATATATCTCAGGATCCTCTTCATAGTATTCCAATGCTCTCTCCAAGGATTCGCCATGTATCGACTAATCGCTCCCACTGCTTGTGCAATGTCTGGTCTGGTACAAACCATAGCGAACATTAAACTACCCACTGCTGATGTATACAACACTCGAGACATCTCCATCCTCTCCGCTTCACTGCTAGGACTCATACTTGAGGATAACTTGAAATTAATAGGAAGAGGGGTAGAGATTGACTTACAATCTTGCATATTGAAGAGTCGCAAGATTTTCTTCAAGCAATTCTTCTGAGAAAGTCAAATCTTCCTATTATTTCTGTCTCGGTAAATTTGCATCCCTAGAATCTTGTTTGCTGGTCCCAAGTCCTTCATTTCAAACTCCCTAACCAATTGAGCCTTCAGTGCATGTCTGATCTTTGTTGGGGTCTGCTACCAACATGTCGTCAACATACAGCAGTAGAATAATGAAATCACCATCACCAAATCTCTTGTTATAGACACAAGGATCTGCATTCAATCTGTTGTATCCAAGGCTTGTGATGAAGGAATCAAATCTCTTGTACCAACATCTCGGCGCCTGTTTGAGACCGTATAGAGATTTGTTCAACCTACAAACCAAGTTCTCTTTTCCTTTTTCTTCGAAACCATATGGTTGGAGCATAAAAATTTCTTCTTCAAGTTCTCCATGAAGAAATGCAGTTTTCACATCCAACTATTCCAAGTACAAATCAAATGTAGCACACATCGCCAGAACCACTCGAACTGTTGTCAGACGAACAACAGGAGAAAATATTTCATTGAAATCAATACCTTCTTTCTGAGCAAATCATTTCACCACCAATCTAGCACGATACCGCTCCACTTGGTCATTGCCATCTCGTTTGATCTTGTAGGCCCATTTATTTCCGATGGCTTTCCTTCCATGTGGCAGTGGAATAAGATCCCAAGTTTTATTTTTATGAAGAGCTTCCATTTCTTCTTGCATTGCTGTCATCCACAGAGAAACATCTTGACTCTTTATAGCCTCCATGAAAGTCGATGGCTCCCCATCCTCTGTTAATAGACAGTACGCAATATTACCCTCCATAATATAATCTGAGTGCCAAGCTGGTCTTCTTCTCTCCCGAGTTGACCGTCTAACTTGTGGAGTCACAAACTCAGCTTGCTCTTGTTCTTCGTGCTCTGGTACTGCTTCAGAAGAATCTAGAACTTCTTGTTCTAGTTGATCTTCAACTTGACCTACAGTAGTCTCTGGTTTCTCCTTTGAAATGCTATCATCACTTTGCACCTTATCTTCTACAAATACAACGTCTATGCTGATTATAACCTTGTGGGTAGTGGGATCCCACAAGCGATACCCCTTTACACCATTAGCATATCCCAAGAAAATACATTTCCTGGATTTTAGATCCAACTTCGATATTTCTTGGGCGTTGTACATAGCATACGCAGAACTTCCAAACATGTGTAAGCGAGAATAATCAACTGGCTTCCCCGTCCACATCTCCATAGGAGTCTTTAGATCAATTGCGGTTGATGGTGACCAATTGATCACATAACAGGCGGTCTTGACTGCTTCAACCCAAAACGATTTGGCCAGCCCTGCAGTTTTCAACATCGCTCTTGTCCTTTCTAACAAGGTTCTGTTCATCCGCTCTGCTACTCCATTTATCATAAGTGATATCGTCGGGCCTTTCTCCAATTGCCGCCAAGCAGTTATCTTTTCTCAATACTGCTTTTATTCTCATTTTCCACAATGAGAAATTATTCCCATTGAATTTCTCTATTTCATATTTCATCGCCATTTTAATAAATGCCTCTTTTCCACTAACTAGATCTGATGTTAGCACGAACTCAGCTATAGATCTAGTGATTTTCTCAAAAAATCGTTTCTGATGTGGAAGATCAGTCTATGCTGCAACCACAGAGCATACTAAGAATTTAATGAAAAATCACAACCAAAGCTCTGATACAACTTGTTAGGATCGGTTGTGGAACTGGACACACAATTACAACTGAAGTAGAAATGAGAAAAACGAGTAACACCAGATTTTACGTGGAAAACCCCCAAATTAATTCGGGGTAAAAACCACTGGCAAGCGGTAGAAGGATTTCACTATCAACAAAATGATTACAACAACTTCTCTCTAATATAAGGAGAGTACAAATGAAAATAACTCTCTCTTACAATAGGAGAAAACACACCCTCACAAATTAAGGGAATAACACGAAAAATTTAGAAGAAACTCACTATCTTTTTCTCTCTAATTTTTCTCTCTATTCCTCTCTATATGAGATTGCTCTCATTTGTGGGATTATACAAGTACGAAGGAATGGCCTCAATTTATAGAAGAAATTTCAATGGCAATCTTGTAATAATTAGCATTTATAAATGCTAATCACTCAATAATTTCCAACCACTTCACTAATTGGCAATCACTCCACGCATTTTCTTGAGCCAACCACTCCAACATGTAATGTAGCCACCATCCATCTTGTCTCCCACTTGTCTCCACCATTTGACACTCTTTTGACAATTGAGCCACCTTTGTCTCCACTATCCAACAATTTAATGGCAAGAGATAAATATGCAAAGTACATTAATTTTGACCATTACGGTATAGTTCTAAATGAACTCTATTAATTGACATTTAATAGTACCTGCATTATCGTGTTAGGTCATTATATACTGAATGTATTAGGTCATTATATATTTAATGTAATAGCAATTATTTACATGAATCTAAGATCGTGAATAGCATGATTATTATGGAGAAATTAAAAGAGGAGAGTTAGAGAAATACTTTCGTTCATTGTAGAGATTTGACTTTGAAGGAGGCATACGGTTTCTCCCTCTTGACCTATAAACCGTTATTTGTTGGATTTCGCAATTGATATTTATGATGGAATAAAATCTCATATTTATAGGTAGAGAGATGACCGAATTACAATTATTTTCTGTTTAGGATTGAATCTCAACCGTCCATCAAAGTAGAGTTGTAATTGGAAAAGATTTCATTTAATAAATCGAATTGAACATTAATAGCATATTTGCTAATGAGAATGGGATTCCTATATGAACCACATTATGGGTTAGGAAAAGATTTGCAGGTCAAGTAAATTATTTTCCGTACAGTCTCCCACTTGGTCCATAGGAAGATCCATTATTGTTTTCATTTAGGATATATAAGGTGCGCATTATATGCTAAACTCTTCTTTAGTCGATTATTATAAGTGCATTGGCTAATCCGACTGTCAATGGGAGTCATAGCAATCCCACATCATTCTTCAACATGATTTCTTCCATGTACCACACCATTAACAACTTTCTTAACTATACCATAATTAGAAATTACATAATACTTCCATAATGTCTTCTCTATAAAGATGATTTTTGTGATCATTCATCCAATCATAAACGGTGCACAATGGAAAATAGAAAATAAAAATAGATGTAGAAATGCATTAAGAGTTCAATGACAACTTTCTGTTTTCTAACATCTTGCTCAATGATTGATATTTAGGATCCATGTGTTTTGATCCGTTAGATATACTGTCATGCTTGGAGAATAAGATTTCAACTGCATTGTCACATTGAGTTGTTAATGGCTCATAGATGAAACCGATAATTTCATTACGGAGTTGTTGATCATTTAATACATCTCCCTTATTGTTTAACCGTTCAACAACATGAGAATTCCTTATGTCTTTCGAAATAGAGGGTAGAGGGATAGGTACCCTCATTTCCTTAATGATCACATCTTGAATTTTTTTACTCCCACTGATTTCTCTGCTTTCATAGAATCAGGCATTACTGGTTTCAACAATTCTCATACTATGGTTAGGGCGACAAAACCTATAAGGGTGTTAGCGGATGAGTTTTAATGTATTTTTATGAGTAGGAAGAGAGAGAATGAGTGGAGATAAATGGTGGAGATTTAATGAGTGAAGAAATATATGGATGTGATTTGTTTGACCAAATTTGAAATTTAAAATAAATGCATTTTTGCAAGGGTGCTAACGCCGCCTATATCCTTTGGACTTTTTGGGCTTATAAAGTAACCACCAATTGTTTTGAAATCCAATTTCTTTTCATGTTGATTATAAATTTTAGCCTCAACTGGACAACCCCAAACTTGTAGATGTTTTAAACTAGGTTTCCATCCTTTCTACAGCTCAAAGATGCCTTTGGAACTGTCTTACTAGCAGGGCGGTCCTATGATTTTTGTAGCTTGAGGCGAACATTATAAAATGCGGCTCTGAAAATGTAATAATTACTCAAATTTATAAGTGCATTGTGAAAATTAATAGCTAACTGAAAACACTACAATAATTGAAAAATGAAAAGAAAAAATCGCTATCATGCCACATTTCACATTATAGTCTAATAGCAATTTTGAAATTTAATATTTGTTATTTTGATAAAGAAGAAAAAAGATTAATCAAATTTTTAATCAATTTAGTTTTTTTTGCTGATACAATTCACAATTCTTAAGTAAAAGTTTAAAATTCATAAAGTATCATTTGATCTCCATAGTTTATAAAATTTTATGCGTATATGGTATTGTTGATATGTATAAAGTTCATATTTTTGTTGTTAAATAATTGGCATGAAGTTTATACAATCTATTTTGAATATTTTTCATTATTTATTTTAGTAAAAGGTGGAAATGAAGATGAGTGGTCAAACTGAGATTAATTATATATTGATAAATAAGTACTTTTACCATTAGGAAGCGTAATATAATAGGTCATTTTTTAAAATATTTTATAACTATTTATGTTCTAAACCAACAAGTTTCGGTCACTTGGAATACATTTTATTTGATGATATGAAATTTAAAAATATTAAATATTACATATATATGTATAAAACTAAAGGAACTATTTCAAATTTTATTCATAGGCTTGAGCTAACTTTTTATGATGCTAAATAATAAAAAGTAATACAGGTTATACAAACCTTTAAGGAAAAAGGGTAAAACTAATAATAATTCTTTTAAGTAGTAGTAATAATAATAATAATAATAATAATAATAATAATAATAATAATAATAATGCACCATATAAGAATTGAACCTGGGTTGCCTTATATTTGAAGCAACCCTATGCAACCAACCATTGCACTGCAAGTTTGATGATAACGGCAACATTTTGCAATACATTGTAAATATTTATATATGAAACAAGAAAAAAAAATCGCGCCCCCTCTGGTTTTGCTCCTAAGGCGAAAGTCTCACTTGCCTCAGCACAAAATCGCGTCTACTTACTAGGAACCTAACTAGTCGTTCTCACCCGTGCGTTGCACGGGGGCCTAAATTTCAAACAATTAACGGTTTTGATAAATATTAGTGGCAAGAAAATGATACAACACCAACAAAACGAATTTAAAAATGGTGAGTTCGATAAATAAACAAAAATAGTGAAGGAATTCGATCAAAAATCCGACAAAGTTTCCTCTATATTTTGTAGAATTCCATCATGTTAATACGAATATAACAACCCAAATCCACATAGACATCTCCACAACTTGAAAGAAACAATGAATATAGCCAACTATAAATCCCATCCGTAATTTTATGAAAGAATAACAAATTCGCGTTAATATACAAATCTCTGATAATAAGAAAACATATATGCATCATTAAATCATCTTAAAATTATTCAACATTCTATTACATGTAATTACAAAACTCGGGAGATTAATTATGCATCCGTGCGATGCACATCACTGGTAATATAATGAATATGTGAATGATAAATTTTAAAATTTGATTTGCGAAATATAATCACTATGAAGATATAATGCATTATAGAAATGATAATGTAATGAATACAGTTCGACACATCCCAATACCCCGCTGCACGAGACGATTAATCATCATAGTGATGGTGGTAATATACCACATTTTATTCATTGTAAAATCAAATCTACTAAATATAAACGCAAAGTAAAATAATATTAAATTCTATAATTATCAAAATAACCACACTAAAAAGCTATCTTGACTTTCATAGAGCCTATATTTTTTCCTTATAATTATTATACATTCATTTATATGCAATAAAAATTTGAGAGATCTTCCTTATACATCCATGCAAATGCAATTATATACAACACATATTTGGATAGTGATTTTTAAACTTTGGTTATGAAATATAATCAACATACAAATATATTATAGAAATGAAAAAGTAGCAAGTACAATTCGATAAACCCTGACACCCGTTCCTGCTTCGCTAGGAAATACTTATCCACATCCCAATCTAATCGAGTTTGAGCGAAGACATAGGGACTCCCTATTCCCCGTCCTCGCCCCGCTAGAAAGTTCTCATCCCCGTTCATGCTCCATCGTGATCTTTTAATCGGAGATTTTTATTTCTGCATTTTTAATATGTATAAATGACATCTAATTTTCTCAACAAATACTTTCTAAAAATACTAAACACTTATGTTAACATATTCAGTAAAAACGACAAATTTGATATATTTGGTATATTAACATATTTTTTTAAAACTCATCAATTGAGATATTTATTTTAAATAATTTAAATTACATAGGATTCTTAATATGTTTGACAAAAAAAATCTCATAGACTTTATGTTATCTTAATCAAATATTAGCAAGACCTCGCCATTTTCCAGCACTATTGCTCTCATGACTACAAATTTTTATTTTAAATAATTTAAATTATTTTCCCATTTTCCCTTTTAAAATAATTTTTCCTATTTTTGTGTAAATTAATTTTGTTACCAAAAACTTTTTTAAAATGTTGTGGTTCATTTAAAATATATCTTTCATTTTTTTAAGAGAAATCTTCCCAACCTGTAGCAATCCAATTAATTAAAAATATTTTTATTTTTAAAATTAATTGTATTTTTCCCCGTGTAATAATATAATTAATTTTGATTAATTTTCATCCAATGAAACTATGTGTAACTAAATTTTAGAAATATCATTAATTCTAATTAATTTCAATATAATTAATTTTTATTTTTAATTATTGCTAAAAATTGAATTATTTCTATGATAATTAATTTAACAACCATAATTTTAATAATTGTATTAATCTAATGTTTTCATCCGTTCGTGTTTCATGAGAGACAAAATTTTCAAAAAATAGGGATTTTGATAAATGTTAATGGAATATATCGAACTAATTTTTGATTTTTTTATACTTAATTGTATTGATTAAAAAGGAGTGGGATATTTTAACAACAATTGCATAGAAATACAAACAAAACTAATATTACGGTAAAATAAATAAAATGAAAAATATAAACGTCAAAGTAGAATGAGAAAAATATAGTCAGAAAAAATGGAAACAAAAAGTAACCATGTTTTGACTGTTTTTCAAGGTTAGTGAACACTAACTGTATCTGCAATGGGAGCGAAGATTGGGGGTTATGTGTGTGTAAATTATAGATGAGAGAGATAGAGAAAAAAAAAGAGGAGAGGAAATATTATTTTAATTGAGTGGAAAGAGAAAATAATTGAGAGAGAATGGAGGGGAAAAGTGAAAAAGACAGAAAGATAGAGATGATTTTAAAAAGAATAATAAAATAATAGTGATCTTTGTGTAAATAGATGTGTGATTTAGATATGACAGCAACGATTGAAAAAGAGTAAAAATAAATAAATATAGAGAAAAGTGATACAAAAAGAGAAAAAAATGGGACCCGTTACATTTCTTGTGTCTCTCTCACACACTTTTAGTAAAACACCATATCATCTGTGTGTATGGGAAATGCTCTCATTCATGAAGAACGGAAAATGGAAGAAGTGCCAACTAAAGTCTTAAGAGCATTTAATGATGAAGTTTCCAAAAGTGATGTCATTCACATACATAAGAAAACAATTTTATCAAAACAAACAAAAAGTGACATGCTACTCATCTAGTCATAATTATACCAGTATTAAACTTAAGTAATGATGCCTCAAAATATGTGCCACCTTTATTTTAAAGATATTGTTAAATATTATTTGTCTTATATGCCCTCATTTAATGTACATAGTTATTATCAAAATGACTTAATTGAAATAAAATATTCTATAAATAAATGGGTATAATAGGAAAATAAGTTTAAGTTTTACCTTTCCAATACTATTAATTGTATTTTTCTTAATCTTTGTAAATTAAAAGTGGCTATATTTATGGAGCAGGAGGTAATATTTATTACTTTTTCAATAGAAAACAATAATTTTTGAGCGGTACTATTAGAATCAAATTAGGTGAAGTCATTCATACATAAGAAAACAATCTTATCAAAACAAACAAAAGAAGTGACAAATTTATTACTTTTCGATAGATGAAAATAAGTTTCAAGGCGATACTATCCGTAACTCAAATTCGGGAAGATGTTTGTGACACGACCGGAGATACCCCAATTGATTGTATCACTGTGAATGTAAGACCATCTCCAACCGAGGCATGTATTGGGGTTTATGTGTGTTTAAATTATGAGAGAGAGAGAAAAAAATTATTTTGATTGGGTGGAGAGAAAAAAAAAATTAAGAGAAAAGAGAGGGAAAAGTGAAAAAATAAAAGAGAGATAGAGAAAAATGATTTGAAAAATAATATAGAAGGATGTGTGATTTTAGATGTGGCACACAGAGACACGATGTAGAAAAAAGTGAGTAAAAAATAAATAAATAAAAAGAAAAGTGATATATAACAGAGAATAAGTGGGACCCATTACATTTCATGGGTGTCTCTCTCATACGAAGTAAAACACCATGATATCTGCGTGCATTAAAGATGCACTAAGTTCATGGATGATGAGTCGTGTATCTGATAACACATAGGCTGGTATTAGGCAAGTAATATTACTCGAGACAATAAAAGAAAATAGATTTGGTAAATTCATCGGTAACAAAAGAAAATAGATTCGGTAAATTCATCGGTAGCGTAACCTGGAGCATCCAATCACATTAGATTATCAATATAGTAGCTATTTAAGGAAACGTGTAATCCAATGCGCCATGGAAACAATTATTCCTCCGATCTCCACAAAGATATACTTGGTTACTATTTTCATCCATCCCAAAAAGATAATAATCTTTTTATATTGAGTATGCATTTAATTTTTCATTTCCATAGGTGCTCCTCATTAATATACTTTAATATTAATTCACATCAATTACCTATGCGTAATAATTAATGATACATAAGTATATAAATGAAAAAATAAGCTAAAAGTTAATGTGTTTACCTAAGCTAACCACCATTTTCTTAATCTGTGTGAAAATAACTATAGGACTATCTTTTTGGGACGGAGGGAGTATTTCTTTTAAATTGTTTGTCTAAATTTCATGTTGGGCTAGTAGCAAAACAACTCAACTTGGTCTACTAAGCAGTCAACACAAAAAAAAAAGTCTTGGCAATACATTTTGGAGACCTAACACCATAGATGAAAAAACAAACAAAGGATTCAATGTAAATCAAGTGTCGCAGTCCAAATATTTGATTTCAATTCTGCTCGGCCTGGAAAAAATCAAAAGAAATACTTCACTTACATGGGAAAAGTGATAAGCCAGTGTGAAATCATTACATAATATACCCATAAAATGCCGCAAGAGTAATAATATTGAAAGATCAACACGTTTATCTGCGTACTGACATGGATCCGAATTAAAAGACAATAAGCTATGATAAAAATAATCAAAGTTACCATCTAATTATATGAAAGAACAAAATGAAAGAATAGGTAAAGCAGTTAAATAGGTTCTGGAAATGCTTGACACTACAATCTTCATAATATCATGCTTTAGTTGATTACCCAAGTAAAGAAAAAGCTGTCAATCTGTCTTCAAATTTGCTCCTTAATAAAGAATGAAATGAGTGAGTCTATTTAGATGATCTTATCGTATGCAAATCAATAAAGAACTTCGTTAGATTAACACGAAACCCGTAGTACAGGGGCAAAGCAAATAGAAATCCCTTTAGGGATTCTACTTTTCCAAAATTGTGGCGTTTGGCTGTGATATGATCTCAACTTGCATCAAAATTTTAGCTAAAACATCATTGTTATAGATAGTTGTTTAAATAATACTATTCTTCTCAAGGTCTTCGATAGGAATATAATATTGTGACCAAAAATATCTTGAATCAAAGTAATCACGATCACATTGGACACTACTTAAATTTACCCTATAAGCAAACATCCAAGTTCAATCATTGATGAACACTTTACATCTATTGAAATCAATCAACTACCTATATCCATTTCAACAACTATATATTGATCTATAAGCATCACATGAGGCAAACGAATTGTAACTAAATAGTTTCAAGTTAGAATATTTTGAGCATTCTCACATCCCCTTAGAATGTGGCGAGTTATTTGAAGCATTCATGATGGAGTCTCTCTCTCATTGATGTACGTAATTGAAATAGTTCTTCAAGCTCACATGAAAATCCCTCCCCTCCCTAGTGCAACTTTAAAATTACTACAGAGGGAAGCTGTAATCCAATTTCATGAAATTAATCAACTGAGCATAAGTACTTGTATTCACTTGTGTTTTATAAATTTTTGCAAATGCATGTATGATTAGTTAATAAAATTATTGAAAATTACGTGTGTAAATTAGTTAGTGAACTTATCAAATATGAGCATAATTGAACTTACGATTTAATGTGACGCAATCAAACGACACTCAGTTGCAATAACCTACCAAATCTTAATCATAAGAAAAAGAAAACCCAATGAAATTGAATGCACTTTCCGCATATTATCAAATGGCTAAATCCAAAGAAAACCAAACTAATATTGGGACGCCTTCATTACAATTACATTCCTTGTCAGAATAAAAATAAAAATACCATTTCAAAAGTTCACCTCACGCATAGTAAAAATTATGGTGAAGCCAAGATTATGATTCTATACCTCTCTTGCAAATTTTGTCGAAAGAATATCTATGCCTGAACAGATCAAACCATTGTCATCCATGTCATGATGATATAAGTCTTCGAAAGGACAAATTTGAAATGCATTTTTGACTAAAAAGCACACAATGCTACATTCATTTTCAATAGGGAAGCCATTGGTTTCCTTGAAATTGGGAGGTTGCAATAAGAATAAATGAAAGAAGTGAGTTGTAACACATCCTACGAATAAACATCCAAATAATTTCTTGCTTAAAATTCAATAGCGAAGCAATAAACACAATGTATTATATAAAATGCAAATTACTAATACAATCATATAACAATGTTTGGAGATCACAAAAGTTTTAAATTAGCGCCTACTCACTTAAATCTAAAAACTAAATTAATAACCAAGGATCTAAAATATTCGTCTCTATGTCTTAGAAGACAAATTAACAGCCAATGAACTGAATGAACTAATTAACTAAAGCAATCAAACTTAACTAAATAAACTAATTTCAATAACCAAATTGAAATTCACCGAGTACTAATTAACAAATGACCAACATAATGAATTCATTGAATTGATCCACTAAAGCAACCAACCTTAACTAATGTTAGTGACCAAATTGAAATTCACCAAGCGACCATCTCATATCATCATGATGTACGTGAATTTGTAAAAGATTATCTGACTTTGGTGCTTCAATTTAATTAATTCGACTAAAAGCGTTATTAATTTGTAGTGCCTAACTCTATCACAATTCACAAATTTATTAATCATTCAAATAAATCAAGCTTTTGCAAGTAAAAACTTATCAAAAATCAAAAAGTATGACGATGATACTGCTTGAGAATGCCGACATCAGAGAGAGATGAAGACGAGACCTACTCGACACCATAGTCATGAGAAAAAAATAATTAAAAAAAAAGAAAAGAGAATTTATATGGGTTGGGAACTAGCTAGAGCCGATCAATGATTCTTCTCATGCATTAGCTATAACGCAAAGCTATACCATACAATTTTTAGTTTCTTTCTTACCAAATCAACGTAACATCTTTTGCTGGAATTATAATCAATAACTGGGTTTCTTGAGAGCCATTGTATCGTTATTGGGAACTATATCTGTTTTCCACAGAGAAATCTTTCAAGAATTGAACATACACAAAAACAAAAGCACACGCAGCAGTAACGTATAAATGGAGATGGATGGAACGGTATTACCATGTCAGAAATCAAGATCTACGCAAAATTAGGGGATTTAGAAACTTCGATTTATGGAAAGATTTCTCCAAATTAGAGAAGTGGAAAAATCGATTGGCAATGGTTGATGCATATTGACAAATTATGGCGCAGAATTAGGGAAAGATTAGGGATTAGGAAAGCGATTAGAATATAGCGATTTTGAGCAGATTCAATATGGAATTGGAGTGAGGTTTTCCAAAATTAAGGTTAAATCAATCGCATCCTAGTCTTGTTTTGGAACCGCGAATGAATCATACGCAAAGAGGAAATTGGAACCGAGAATTCGAGAAAGAGGCGTGAAATGATGTGGGCCATGTTTGAGGATTTGGTGAAACTATTAAGCCTGTGTATTGTCCATTAATAGGCCGCGTGTATTGTTTTTATAATGGGCTGCGAGTATGACATGGTTGGTTAATAATTAAGGAATGTAATATGGTTGGGTTGGAGGGATATTTTGGAGGGAAAAAAGTTATTTTGTTTTGGGGGGAAAAATGGCTGTTTTTCTTTATATATAGATTCAAAATATAAATAGCCGTGTCTCACATGGCAGAGGTGTTGAATTGTAAAACTGGTGAGTTTCGATTTAATTATCTTGGGCTACCTGTTGGAGCCAATCCTAGGCGGACAAATATATACATGGAAAGTATTGGTAGATAAAGTTCGTCGTAGACTTCATTGTTGGGAGAACAAGCATCTATCATTCAGTGGTAGAATTGTTTTGACCAATGCGATACTCTCAGCTTTACCTATTTACTACTTATCTATCTTTAAAATTCCAAAAAAAAATTGCAAGGAATTGGAAAGACTTCAAAGAAACTTTTAATTATGGGGAGGGACAACATGGGAGAAAGGAAAATTGTTTGGGTTACATGGGAGTGGGTTTGTAATCCAAAAGAGAAGGGGGTTGGGGGTGAGAAATTTAAATCGTATTAACTCAGCTCTTTTGGAGAAATGGGGATGGACATTGGTGAATGAAAAAAATTAATTGTGGAATACAGTAATTAGGTCAAAGTATGAAGCTATTGGGAGGGATATATGCGGGGAAGCAATCAAATTGGTGGAAGGATTTAGTGCATGGTTGCTTAGGTAGAGAGTGGTTCAATTCTTAAACAATCTTAGACAGGAAGTTGGGGACGGGAATAAGTGTGATTTTTGGAGTGATTGGTGGATGGGAGATAGAAGCATTAGAAGCCTATTCCCAAGGCAGTATAGTGTAGCCAGGGGATAAATTAAAGACAAAAAGATCATAGAAAAAAAGTCGGTGGGAAGGGGAAAATGGGTGTGGGAGTGGAGAAGAAACCTTTTTGCTTGAGAGGAAGATTTGCTCGACAAGTTGTTTGATTTGCTCAATAGGCCGGTTTCCTATAGTGCATGACAAGAGAGACAGATGGAGATGGGAGGCAGGCGTTAATGGACTTTACTCCACTAGCTAGGAAGGCTTTTGACATTATTATTAGAAAAACTGAAATCGATGCACCGGAAGAAATGAAAGTTCTTAGTAAGGTATGGGTAAAGGTAGCACCGAGGAAAGCGGCAGCATTTGGATTGAAATTATTGCTGCAAATTAAAATAAATTCCCGATTAAAGTTAGTCTAGAAAGGGGGGAGCTATGGGCGAGAGTGATCCTTTACTCTGTGCGCTATGTGAAGAGGCTTAAGAGACAGCGGAGCACCTTTTGTTCTCATGTAAGTTTGCTTATCTCATTTGGGCAAAATGCTATTGCTGGCTGGGATTAGAAGATGTTCGTCACATTGAACCAATTAATCTTTTCATGCACCATATTGGCCTTACAAAGGGCAGAGACAAACTTGAGATTTGGACAAGCCTATGGATTTGCATTGTGTACGTGGAGTATTTGGCTCTCAAGAAATGAAGCAATCTTTAGAAAGAAAAAGGTGATGGAGGATAATATTTTCTTGAAGATTAGAATTTCATTTTGGTTTTGGATTAGAGCACATATACAAAAATGTAGTGAGATAACACTCCAAGCATGGTTTGAAAATCCACGTATTTGTTTGTCAAAATGTTTGGAGGTGTAACCCTTTGGATTTGTTCTGTGTTTGATTGTGTTGTGCATGTACACTAGACTTTGAAAAAAAAAGGTGATGGAGGATAATATTTTCTTGAAGATTAGAATTTCATTTTGTTTGGATTAGAGCACATATACAAAAATGTAGTGAGATAACACTCCAAGCATGGCTTGAAAATCGGACGTATTTGTTTGTCAAAATGTTTGGAGGTGTAACCCTTTGGATTTGTTCTGTGTTTGATTGTGTTGTGCATGTACAATAGACTTTGAAAATTAGGAAGTACTTATTGTGCTTCTTGATTGAATAAAATTTTTTTACTTATCATAAAAAAACATACATATTATTCCAAAGGATATGGAAAGGCATACATGCATATATCCAATTAATGGCAGAAGTGGGATCAGTTTATGCATATATATTAACGCACGCATATTTATATGTTAATTCAATTATGCCATATTTTATGCAAATTCCAATTATGCCGAGTCTAAATGAATATATATAAACACATAACTAAACGTATATATATGCATATATATAACAGAAGCCCGTATGAGCATAATTAGATGCCAAGTGAAATTAGTTTATGACGTAAGCTATGGAATCAGTTTATTCTTTGTATACATATGTAATATCAACTTGTCATTAGTATTGGCAATGGATCGGGTTCGGATCGGATCGGCCTAATCCAAATCCAAATCCAAATCAAAAACCCCGATCCAAATCCAAATCCAAATCCAAATTCTTCGGATCGGATTCAGACCGGATTGGATCGGATCGGATCGAAATAAGAAAAAAATCCAAATATGATCCATATTGGTAGAGGTTTTTATAAAAAAAATTAAAAATAATAAAAATAAAATAGAATAAATAAAAAATAAAAAATCAATTCGGATCGGATCGGATCAGATCAGGTCGATCCAAATTCAAATCAAAATCCGTCTCGGATCGGCCGATCCACGGATCAATGATCCACGGATCTTTGGATCGGCAAAAAATTACTCCATTCGGATCAGGTATCTATCGAATTTGGATCGGATCGGATTTTTCTGCCATCACTACTTGTCATTACATATGCATGTATATGCAAAAGACAAGATGAAATTAGTACTTTATGCACATATTTATGATATAAACACACACATATTCATATCCATTAGTTATGCAGAGTTGCTCAAAGTCAAATACCCAATAATTGTGACTTAAATAATTTATAAACGGACAATCATGTATTCAAAAACCTATGCTCTCATACCATATAGAATAGCAATTATTTACATGAATCTAAGATCGTGAATAGTATGATTAATTGATTATCATGTAGAAATTAAAATAATTGATTATCATGTAGAAATTAAAAGAGATGAGTTAGAGAAATACCTTTGTTTGATCTTGAAGGAGGGATACGGTGTCTTCCTCTTCGCCTTTAAATCCTTATGTGTTGGATTTCGTAATTGACTTTATGATGGAATAAAACTTCATATTTATAGGTATATTTATAAGTAGAGAGAGGACCGAATTCCAATTAGGATTTGTTTAGGATTGATCGAATCTCAATCAACTATCTATCAAAGTAGAATTATAATTGAAAAAGATCTCTTTTAGTAAATCAAATTGGACATGAATAGCATATTTCCTAATCGAGAACGGGATTCCTATATGGATCACATTACGGGTTAGGCAAAGACTTATAGGTCAAGTAAATTATTTTCCTTACATTTAAGTTACTAACGAAACATTTATTAATGGGAGACAACAATTAAACAATTAATCGAAACAATTCATAAAAATAAATGAGGTATAAAAAAGTAATTTAACTTAATCAGAACTCCACGATTTGTAAAATTGGATTTCAAAAATTTTATCTTTATATACACTAGTGGGAGACACGTGCGTTGCGTGTGATATTAATTGCAAATATTTTTGAAACTCAATGGACAAAGGTCGTCTTGTATCGTATTTATAAAAACACCTACACCACTTGAAAATTTTATTTCCTTTTTTCCAATTGAAAGTTAATCTTAATTTGCATTCAAAAACAATAATTATAGTAAAAACGAGATTCAATCTCAACATGTTCATTGAAGTAGTTACTATTAACTCGTATAATTTTCTTTTTTGATTAAGGCAACTCTTATCTTTTTCTTAATCTTTTTAAGTTGGGGTATTTCTTCATTATACCATGGTACTTGTAATTCTTTGCCAACAAAAAATGATAAAAGTTTAGAAATAGTTGTTAAAGTACAATCAAGAGAATCTATAATCCATAATAAATATGGATGATGATTTTTAATTATATATGGTTAAATAATAGTACAATTAGTAGTCACAAATTTAAAATGATAATCTCTTCGCCCATGAGAATGATCTTTTTCATGTCTAACATACCTTTACAATTTTTGTAACTCTTAACCACCCTTTTTTCTCTTTCTCCAATCGCCCATGATTTTGTAATTCATTCTCTTTGACACAACTCAAGATCTTTATTAAGAATATGAGACCTTTTTCAATCAACATGACAAGTAAAGATAATAGATATAAAATCTATCTAATTACATACAAGAATACTTAAAATATGACCTTAGAAAAAGTTTTTAAAATAACTGTCAATTGGAAACAGCATTCCATACCTCGCAAGAATGCAAATCTCAATATAGTTTTTTATTTTTATTTTTCATTTTTAATTTGTTTAACATCAGAAATTCTTTTAATGCATCACTCTCCAAATCACCATGCTCAACCAAATTGGCTGACTCAAGAGGCCTTTACCACACAATTTTGCCTGGAGGAATCCTTCACATAGGTTGCTTTTCAACCAGCTACAGCACAGTACATAGCTACTGATAAAATCAACATCGGGACAAGACAATCTACCCATGGAAGCCTATGTTTCATTCCGACCAAATCAGTCACGCATTGCACGTGGTATACAATAATACATAAGTAAACATGGTATAATTTTTAGTGCTTAAAAATTGTGAATTTATCTCGCCATATCAAAATCTAGGGAGTATACTCTTTTTCATTTCTTACCTATAAAATATAATATGTACATGAAATTCAAATGTCCTCTTATCATATATATTCTTTTGACAATGTAAAATATCGTACATATTAGATTACGGGAATGAATTGACAAATATAAATATATAACTATAACAACTCATATGAAAGAAAAGGATGCAAATGTTTTCTTTCGCTAACTATATGAGAAAATAAGAGATGATAGACATTAAATATTTATGCTCAATGATATTAACATGACATAATAATAGATCAATAATTACAAATTTTGTGTGGTTAAAAAATTGTAATGAAATATTAGTCTTCCTATATGAAAAATTAAAGAAATATATAAGTTTTACATCAATTTTTCCATACGAATTATCAAATAATATATATCAAAGGCTTGAAATTCAAATCTCGAGGCATCATATATTCTTTTAAAAGTATGTAGAATATGTATATGTAACAAATAAGAGCTCCTCTTTTGGGGTAATCAAGGTGAACACACATAATTGCATACTTTTCATCAATCAAATCAAATAATTCCTTAACCTCACCTAAATACAACACATCACAATCCAAAAACATGGCCCAACCATTGTAATAATGTAGTTAGACAAATAAGTGGTTGAGAATATGAAGAAGGAAAACTCAGTGTTCTCTATTTTCCCCTTTTGGCGCCGGTAAATACCTTTTTGCCGCAATTCATGTAGGAATAAATTTCCACTTTAAACCCGGATCTATCGTGTTGGATCATCAAGAACAGACATAAACTAAAGCGGAGCGTCTGAATCGATCATTCTTTGCGGTATTGAAAACTAATGGTTTGATCTTCCAAGTCAACAGCGCTCCTTATTTCTCTCTACGATGATGGAGAGTGAGAAGAATGAACAACAACGCTTGTGACACAGGGACCATATATATATATATGACGGCCCGTTAACCTAATTCAGTCCATCATAGAATCAGGAACTACGAGGCAGTATCTACAATATAAAGCCCATACTTTAATTTAATTGATGCATAAAAGCCCAATATTAAACCGTATTAGATCACTTTAAACGGCTTAACGCAAATATAATAGCCTTTAATTAATACACAATAATTACATATATAAGCCCATATATTCACTAAAACCTTACAATCTCCCACTTGGGCTATATATGTCACCTTATAATTGTGTATAACCTTATGAGTACTCAGGAATTTGCTATCATTATCGAATGCATCCCCAAACAATCGGTCCATCACCTATATCAATTTAGGATCAAAGCGGTTTTAATTACACTTAGATAGGTAACTAAACCCATCAATGGTCACATAAACCAATATATTTGAGCGACATGGATCAAGTATGGATGTGTAGCATGGAAATTTCATGCAACGTGATCGAAACATGCCTATTTCAACTGGTCCACCTTTATTCCTTAGTGAGATCGTTTCAAGCGAGTTCCCAGGAGATAACAACAAAATAAGACTTTAACTTTATAATAAACATTGTGTATCCATAAAGCTTTATCCATAACGAATTATATGTGTCTAATATGAAAAGCACAAAATCTGGAGACTTCCCCTTTGAAACTATATACCCTCAAGAGACATCACACCCATATTAGCGATTGTGCTGTGAAAGACCTTGGGTGTTAATCCCTTAGTGAGTGGATCCGCAATCATGGAGTTTGTTCCAATGTGCTCTATTGACACGCATCCACTAACGAACTCTTTCTTTATGACTAGGAACTTGATCTCTATATGCTTTGACCGTTGAGCTCCTATTGTTATTGGAATATAGCACTACAGATTTATTGTCACAAAATAACTTAAGTGGTCTTTCGATACTATCCACAACATGACCCAGGTGACAAAATTTGTGACCCATATCCCATGATTTGATGCCTCATAACATGCTATAAACTCAGCTTCCATGGTGGAGGTAGCTATTAGTGTCCGCTTGGCACTCTTCAGGAGATAGCACCTCCAAAGCAAGCGGTGAATATAGCTCTTTGAAGTGGATCTCCTACTATCTTGGCATCCAGTAAATCGTCGAGAATAACCAACGATCTCCAATGATCCCAGTCTCCTATCGTGAGCATGTAATCCTTTGTTCTCTGTAAGTACCGCATGACCCGGTTGGCGCTTTCCAATGATCCATTCCCGGGTTACTTAAATACCTCCCTAACATCCCAACAATGTGCAATATCTCGACGGCAGCGTAAACTTTGAGCATACATCGGACTCCCTGGCTGATGAATAAGGAATCTTCCGCATCTCTTTAATTTCAAGTCATTTTTGGGGCATTGACTTAAACTGAACTTGTCTCCTTTAGCCACGGGGGTATCGCCTGGTTTACAATCCGCATGCCAAACCTTTTAAGTGCCCTTCGATGTAGCTCTTTTGTGATAATCCAAGAATACCCAAAGGCGATCTCGATGTATCTGGATTCCTAATACAAAGAGGCGTTACAAGATCTTTCATCTCGAAATGCTTTGCTAGAAATCTCTTGGTTTAGTGCAATAAGCCTACATCATTGCTTCGGCAAGCGGTATGTCATCGACATATAAAGAAAAATACACTTACTCCCCCTTTGAACTTGCGGTATATACAATCATCGCCGACTGATTCATCTCAAACCGAATGAGGTGATTACTTGATAAAATTTGTAATACCATTGTCGAGGCCTTGCTTGAGTCCATAGATGGATTTCTTTAATTTACAAACCATTTGCTTCGCATCACCGATACAAAGTTTTCTCGGTTGCATCATATAAATCGTCTCATCAATGTCACCATTGAGAATATTTGTCTTAACATCCATCGATGTAACTCAAGATCAAAATATGCCACTAATGCCATTATAACCTGAAAGAGTCTTTCGAGGAAACCGGGAGAGAAAATCTCTTTATAATCGATGCCTTCTTTCGTGTAAAGCCCTTCGCGACAAAGGCAGGCCTTATACCTCTCTACATCGCCCCTTCAATCCCGCTTGGTTTTAAATATCCATTTGCAACCAATGGGTTTCGCAACCGAGCAATGGAGCGAGGTCCCATCGTCATTGTCTTTCATAGACTTTATCTCTTCATTCATGGCATCGAGCCACTTTTGAGAGTTAGAACTTTCCATGGCTTGACGGAAGTTGATTGGATCATCTTCCACCACTCCAACATCAACCTCATGTTCTTGGAGAAATGCAATATAATCATCTGAAATTGCACTTCTCCTCTCTCTAGTGAATCTTCTTAATGGCATGGGTTCTTGAGGTTGTAGAGTTTGTTCCTCTGGAGATACCATGACATTGTCTTGATCCGGAGTTGCTTCTTGAACAATGTCAGGGATAGGAACCTGATCCTTATCATTGTCAATGGCAATTGGAGGAATTTCAATATATTCCTCCTCAAAGACAAAGTCTGTAACTCTTTCTCCCCCCCGCAAACTCAACATCCTCAAAGAATCGAGCATTCCCTGTCTCAAAAATTAACTTAGTTGTGGGATCATAAAATTTGTAGCCCCTACACCGTTCAGAATATCCAATAAAATAGCAACTAACTAGTCCTTACATCCAGTTTCTTTTCATTTGGCACGTAAGGCCTTGCCTTTGGACACCCCCAAAATGTGTAAGTGCTTCAAACTAGGCTTCTTACCCGTCCAAAGCTCATATGGGGTTTTATCGATTTGCCTTAGTTGGAACTCTGTTGAGTAAATATCTTTGCGGTTTTAATGTTTCTCCCAGAGTGATTGTGGCAAGGTAGAATGAGTGATCATACTCTCACCATATCCTTAAAGCGTTCTATTCGTCTCTCAGAACACCATTCATAGTGGGTGAACCAGGCATGGTGTCTTGTGGGGGCGATACCGCATTCCTCTAGGAATTTAGCAAATGGTCTGAACGTTGTTCACCTGAACGTCATATCTACCATAGTATTCACCACCACGGTCGGATCTGACGCTTTTAATCATTTCTTGAGTTGGTTCTCAACTTGACTTTAAAATTTTGAACACGTCCAAGGATTGTGATTTTTCATGAATGAGATATATATAGCCATATCTTTGAAAAGTCGTCTATGAACGTTATGAAATATTGTTGACCATTCCAAAGTAGAGGCGGTCCACAAATATCAGTATGTATAAGTTCTAAGACGTCGAAGTCCTATTGGCTTGATATCTCCGTTTATTGGTTTTGTTTTCCTTTATACAATTAACACACATGTCAAAATCTGTAAAATCAAGGGAATCGAGAATTTGGTGGACACAAGTCTCTCAATTCTCCGATACTGGAGATGTGACCTAATCTCTTGTGCCTGATAAAATTCTCCCTGAGTTATTTCGCTTTACACCTCGAGTACTTATATGCAAAGATTCATTAAAGGAGGCAATTGTATCAATTAAATAAAGATTATCGTAACTTTGACGAGAACCAACCAATTTTGAATCAAGAAACAAACTAAATTTTCCATTTCCAAATGAACAAGAATATGGTTTGTCAAAGCGAGAATAGAAATCAAATTTCGTCTAAAAGACTGGCACAATGAATGTCTCATCAAGATCCAAATAAAATCCGGTCCTTAACAATAATCTAAATTTTCCTATTGCCTCTACTTCCACCGTCTTGCCATCGCCCAGCGTAGATGTATCTTTCACCATCACTTGGTTTTAGACAACTCGAGGCGTACTGCAGACATCGATGTGGGTTGTTGCGCCGAATCAATCCACCATGTGTGTCTAGTCTTGAAGTTAAATTGACCTCAGAACAAACCAAATGAAGAAGAAAGGTTAGCCAAGAGTGTCTTGGTTTGACCTTTTCATTCTGGCAACCTCTTGAGATCCTCAAGGAAACCCTTAGCCGCATGATCACGATCGGACATGGTGCCTGAAATGCTACGAATAGCAGCTTCATGACCATTAGACTTATCTTGATTCGATCGTTCCCACCTTTCCATCTCCCTCTTTTCATCAGGTACTCTTATCGAGTGAGTGCGATGGGGTTGATCGACCAAAAGCAATGTCCGAGATCCATGACTCAGAGAACAATCAAGGCGTTCTCTTGCCATGCTTTGAAATTCGTGCCATTGAGCATTGGAATAGAATTGATGTTAGCGAGAGATATTAGAAGCGTAACCTGAAACTAAATAGAAACAATTAGAATGGCTCACATGAGGGTGCTTAGTATGCAAATAATAATTTTCAAATAGTGGTAGGGCCCATCACAAGATGCTAGCACAACATCAATATTTAATCTTTGGATAGAAATATCGATTTGTAAGTGGCAATCTTGGTGTAGTGATCAAACAGCGCATAAGCATACGTCAATCAATAAACCTATCTTTGGGCGGATTTATTGATCAAGCGTTAAACCAAAGAATCGCCACATGATTATCACACCAGGTGTGTATGTAATTCAGCCAAATATTAACCTTCCTTTGGGCGATCAATATTTGCACGACTAGCGCACTGCATAAATCCTTTTAATATTAAGTTGATTAATTTCACAATAGAGGTTCTTTGTGACTTGTTCTTCAATCAATTCACTTTGATACTATACCTCTTCAAAGAGTCCTTAGTACCAAAATTTGAGAAGAAAATAATTAATTTTGCATACATAGGCCTTTTGGGAACTTTAGGGAGTCTAATAAGTTAATAATTCCAGAACTTTTGGGGTCAAAATTAAGAATTTTGAAACTTAAGGGGCCTGAAATTGCAATTTTAGAAACTTTATTGGCCAAAAATTAAAAAAATTCCATACTTTGAGGACCAATTTAATTAATTTTGAAACTTCGGGGACTTTAATTGCAAAATTCGAAACTTAAAAGGCCCAAAATGGAAAAATTTCCAAACTTTAGGGACTGAATTATTAATCTTATAACTTATGGGGTCAAAATTAACAATTTTAAAGCTTCAGGGACTGAAATTAACGAATCTGGAAGCTCGTGGGGACTGAAATCAACTCATCTGGAACTGTTGGGACTAAGACTGCCTAAACGGAATTGACTGGACCAACTTATACGCACCACTAAACTACAAGGACCTGGGCTGCAAATTACGCCAAAACACGGAAATTGCAACAGAGGTCCTCGGATTTGTCTAATTTCCGCTCGAGGTCCCTGCGTCCCCACCCGACCAAACCCTAGCCGCCCACGCCGATAGACTCCGATGCAACCTCCGGCGACGACGGCGGCGACCACCGGCCGTCGACCCAAGTCCGAAAACCCCTCGTTTGTATTTTTTTGTTTTTTTTTTTTTTGTTAAAAAACCAGATCCAATCACAGAGACAGGTTCGATCGAATCCACAAATAGTTCTCCAAATTCGTACATGGCGATATCTATGAACGCATAGGCAAACCATATACATAATTCCAAACCACAATACACGAATTTATGCACACTAAATCTCGAGTACCAAAATCTCAATCAATCATACAATGGTTTTCAAGAGGAATTCGAATTCGACTGGGTATGAAGTTTAATGCATACATATATACATACTGCAGTTTACGTCTAGCTTAACATATCCAGATTCAAGCACAACCAATATATATATACAGATTCGAACATGGTGCACATAAAAGCCAGTTGCAGGTCCAAACAATTTCATACATGTGAACACAGCCAGATCCCAATACCCGTGCATTATGTGTATACATATGAATAATCCCAAAGTCATATATTGAGGCCCCACGCATTAATAAAGAATAGATTTCAAGAAATCAATGTTCCAACTAGCCACGTGAAGAGCACATAACTTTATTAATTGGCTGAAGAAAATTCCCATATATGCACAATTATCGAGATAGCTTAAGCAACCATTACACGCACACAATTGCAGATTTAATACTCCATTTAATTCCAAACGTGTACGTGTATTCATATATGAGAAATTCCAAATAATATTATAAATCGATATATCTCAATAATCCAACATGATAATATTTCGTCTGAAACACTGCAGGAATAAATTTCCACTTTAAACCCGGATCTATCGTGTTGGATCATCAAGAACAGACATAAACTAAAGCGAGCGTCTGAGATCCAATTGCTTGCGGTATTGAAACTAATGGTTTTAATCTTCTGAGTCGATGGCTCCTTATTTCTCTACGATGATGGAAGCCAGAAAGAATGAACAACACGCGCACTTTGCGAATATAACCATATATATATATTGCTTAACCAATCGTCCCATCAGAATCGAGGAGCTACGGGACTCCAGGTATCTCTACACATATAAAGACTCATACTTTAATTTAATTGATGCAGTAAAAGCCCAATATTCGAAACCGTATTAGATCACTTTAAACGGGCTTAACCGAATATGATAGCCTTTAATTAATACACAATAATTACATATATAAGCCCATATATTCAATTAAAACCTTACAATTCAAACAGCTTTATTGAAAAAAAAAAAACTTGGCAGGAATTGAAGTTCTTTTTAGTATAGAGTTGTGACAAACGTCATATGCAATATCCTCCGCTTAGGCTGAAGGCATAAAACATGGGCCGCCTTTTAGGTTGACATAGAGTAATTGTTTAGGAAAAAAGAGGGCATTTTGGAAAGAAATGTTTTACAAAAGATACTATGGAGTTGCAACAAACCTCATATGCAACATCCTCCGTTTAGGTTGAAGGAGTAAAACATTAGCCGCCTTCTTGGTTGACATAGAGTAATTGTTTAGGAGAAGGGAGGGTATTTGTGGAAAAAAATATTTTACAAGAGATAGCCTCTTCTAGAAAAGGGGAAAGATACAGCTAGATACTTATCCATGGGCAGGTAACAAAATGCCATCCAATAAGTCCTTTTTTTTTTTTAAGTAGGGATTTTGCAAGAATAATTAGTCAAAAATTAGTTATTATGATTTAGTCACGAGATAATAATAAAGGTAGCGTGATAGTCAAAAGCTTTGGTCTTATGAATGGTCAGATTTGGATGGAATAAAGTCAGTTCTTAGTTAGTCAGTCATTTGAAAAGCTTGGGTCTTGCAAGATTTGGTCATTCGTTTGAAATAAATTATGCAGTCTTAACTTTAGATATTATTCTGATCAGTAAAGTTTGAAAAATGTATCTTGAGTCCCAAATGTAGTTAAATTGTATAATCTTTTATATTTTATTTTTACATGGGTGTTTATTTGGTCCAGTAATTAATTTTATTTAATTAAAATTAGTCCCAAATTTAGTCCCAAATTTAGTTAAATTGTATAATGATTTATAATAAATATAATTATTGTACCTATATAAAATTATTATTATGAATATAAAATTATTATATTTATTATTAGTCTATTTAAAAATCAAAATGTGTGCATCTACAATCTAAGAAAATTTTCAAATTTGTGATACTATATTATCTGACAACAAATGCTTTGTGTTGAAAATTTTTGATAAAAACATTCAATCGATATCAAATTAATTCAAAAAATTAATTCTGAACCAAATAAGCACCCATATTTATTAATACAGACAAATGCTCTTTGTGTTGATATGGGTGCTTATTTGGTCCGTAATTAATTTTATTGAATTAATTTGATATCGATTAAATGGCTTTTATCAAAAACTTCAATCTGATAGCATTTATATGGGTGCTTTATTTGGTCGTAATTAATTTTATTGAATTAATTTGATATCGATTAAATGGCTTTTTATCAAAAAATTCAATCTGATTGCATTTATATGGGTGCTTATTTGGTCAAGTAATTAATTTTATTGAATTAATTTGATATCGATTAAATGGTTTTTATCAAAAATTTCAACTTAAAGAGCATTTCTTCATTATTAATATAGTATCACAACTTTGAAAATTTTCTTTAGTATTAGAGATGCACACATTTTGATTTTAACCAATAGCTAATAATAAATATAATAATTTTATATTCATAATAATAATTTTATATAAATACAATAATTATATTTATTATAAATCATTATACAATTTAACTAAATTTGGGACTAATTTTAATTAAATAAAATTAATTATGGACCAAATAGTAAATGAAAAAATAAAATATAAAAGATTATACAATTTAACTAAATTTGGGACTAAAGTATACATTTTTTCAAACTTTTTGGACTTGATTGTAACAATATCTAAAGTTATGACCTTTATGCAATTTATTTCAAATGAAATGAATGAAATCTGCTCAAGTTTTCAAAGATTGATTTTATTGATTAAACGGACGGATTCCATCCAAATGACCATTCTTTGTAAAAGTTTTTTGGACCGTAATTGCCTTCCTTTTATTATTTGATTAAATACAACGAATAGTAATTTTTGGACTATTTGCGCCAAAATCCCTTTTAAGTACAATAAATGAATGTTAATCTTTGAACTGCTAAGCGATTCATAAACCCTACCTTAGATGCATGGTATTGGTTGTTATGGATTGAATGATCAAACAAACTCTTAATATAACAAATAGACTAGAAAATTTTAACCAATATTAATTTTCAAATGGTAATGCTTCAAATAAAGAGTCGGACTTTGTCTTAAAATCAACACACAACCCCTTCGCCGTTACATAAATGCGAAGCCGAAATAAATTTCTTATTGATAAAGCATTACAATATAATGAAAGTAATTATTTGCAATCATCGAATATTATCAAACTTTAAGCTCTAGCTTGGTGGATGACGAACAATTCCACGGCAAGCTGTGGATAATATCGACGACTTGGAAAGGACTTCTGTCGAAGTACCAATCCCCTATGGCTTCAAGAATCGTCTGCAAGTCATTATAAATTGCATTACCGATCAAGTACGATTTGTACATAATGTGTGTGTGTGTGTGCGCGCGAACTTTTTATGAAGTTTATACATAAATATTTACCTTGTTTGCTAAAGTGGGATTGCGATCGCAACTTCGATGAAATATTGCATTCTGCCCATGAGTGTAGCAAGAGGTGATATACATTCCCCTTGACAAAAAATTGCCCAATTTCGGCAATGATTTGATGAAGTCAATTCCAAAAACTGAAAAGTTACATAGAGAAAGTTAGAATTTATTTAAAGAACAAAAAGGTATATATATTATTGGATGAGAAATTAGTAGGAAGATGAGGAACTCGCGTTTTATGGTTTCAAGTTGACTGAAGCTGCAAGGAGTTAGATCCTTAGTGCAATTTTCCCAGCCAAGCTCATCCCCAGGAAATGGATCCAAATTAAATGTTATCTGAATAAATAGCATTTTATTGAATAAAAGGAAAAAGAATTTGACAAATTTTTGCTTAAAAAAATCGGTACTATTTCATCTGTTTTAAGGCGGAGTACTTGTTCATACCTGGAATTGATCAAAACGTGAATTGAGTAGAAACAATGGAGTTTGTACATCATTCACGAGATACTCAGGAAATAGGCACGTAAAAATTACACGCTAGGCAAAATTCAATTAAAATATACAAAAATGGGAATAATAAAAAATGTTAACCATCCATCAAATCATTAGACTCTGCAAAATCACAATACATGTGACCATTTTGCAGATTCTATAGAAGTCTTTGTAATGCTTGGCATACAAATAGAATTCAAATTTTGAATATATACGCGAATAAACTATTTTGGTTACAACTCTTACCAAACCCGGATCCCTTTTTGATGTGCATGATTCTGGCAGGAATTTATCCAATCCCTGCAATGATTTTCACAGTTTATGTTATATTTCACTTCACCAGCAATAAAATTAAACCATTAATGTAGGGGTTAAGAAAAAATACATGCAATGAGACTACTCCTGCAAAACGATCTTCTCTTTTCTTTACTCCTGGAAGATCTTTTCTGTTTTAAAAAATAAAATAAAATACTTGTGAGTTGAAAATTCATAATACTTATATGTCACACAAAGATAAAGTATATCTATAGATATCTACAATTTTCTTAACCAGACGAGTGTGAAAGTAGAAATAGCATACGCATGGATGAAGTAGCCGGCATCTGAAATGCACTTGACTCGACAAGCACCAGGCAACATAGCTCGAAAGCCATCGCAGTGGAGGATGGTACCCAATCCACCAGCAGAAGTGCCCATCAAGATGGCCTGTAATTAACATGGATCAATTAATGGTGAAAAGAGTTATTATTAATTTTTCTTGGTGATCATTGGTCTTACATTAGTAGCATTGCCCATCCCCTTGTTTAGTAGTTCACCCACCACACCTTTAAAAACCCTTCTTCCTCGATAGTGAAGGTTGGTAGTCTGTCATCAAAAGTAGCAAAAGAATAATATTATCCATCAGTAACAGTAATCATTACATACAAATACCAAAGGGTCAAATTAATTACGAATCGAGAGAATAAAGTGTGTCTACTTGGTTTCAAGAAACACTTACGGGATCAACAACTTGGATGTCTCCCATGTACGAGGATCCATCACAATATCCCACAAAAACCTTATTCCACTCAAAGAAGTCTAGGATTAATAGAGCTAAAGTCAGTCTTAAACCAAAAGATCATAAGTTATTTAAAATTAAATGTTCTCTCTACACCAAGCATTCTAGACAGATTTACAGAACCCATAAAATGACCATATACATATCACCTCTTTTCTTTTCTTTTTTTAATATACCTATCACTTGATTTAGAGATCTTGAAGATATCTAAGAATGGTTGTCGGGTCATTTTATAGATTCTGCAAACATGTATATGCACAGCTATTGAAAGATAAGTTTGCTAGAAAATAATAATAATAATAATAATAATAATAATAATAATAATAATAATAATAATAACAATAATAGAAAAGTGTCATGCCAGGATTGATGGATTGAGTCCTGCTAAACATCCCTTGGAATGTTTTTCTTTTATCCTTGTTGCCGGAGCTGCCAAGGTTGCCGTGAAGGGCTCTTTCTTGGCATGCAGTTACGTTCTCACACCATCCACCACCCTAATTTTAGAAAAAAAGAAAAAAAAAATTAACTCGATCAATGATGTGAAAATTAAATCATGCATGGTAGCTAGTCGTTGAGATACATAAAAATTATGGTAAAGTATGGATGATTAACCTCAAGAAATATTATCCATTTACTCATGCCATTCCCAAATCCTTCCACATGGTAATAAGCCGGTGGACTCCCATCCAGACAAACTACAAAAGGAAATATCATAAGCAAACATATATATCCTACAGTTCTCATCTAGTGCAAACGCTTGCACAAAATCGAGATCATGTTGGTGAAACTACCTGCTCCTTTGGAGACAGCAGTGCTGCCAAGGAGTGTTACGAGTGTTGGATACTGTTCATTGGGACACTTGTTGTTGGGTTGGCAAGTAGATTTCCGTACGATGAAAACACAAAAAAGAATTGCCATCTTCATGGTTAAACTCTCCATTTTCTGCTTTTCTCACTCACACAATACACAAGATTAATTTGTTTTCAGTTGCAGTACTCGTTCTCTCAATAACCTCAATGTCTTTGCTGGTTGAATCCTGATTAAATCCTGATAACAAGTTAACAACACACCTTAATAAGTATATATTAGAAAATGAAAATTTTTAGTACACTATCAATAAGGAAAGTTGTTGGACTTGCTTCTCTTTGGGCCTACATTGATATTGGGCCTATCCTATTTTCTATCAGATAAGATTGATTAGATTAACTAAGCTGGCTCCATCTCTATCGGATCACTTTGTTACGGATTTCTTGGCCAGAGACGTTGCAGAAGCCATTATAAAGGAAGGCCGGGCAGTCGTCTTCTACAGACCATCAGATCATCCTCTAGACTCTTCTCTCATATTCTCTTCTTCTCCTCTCTGTGAAAGCACCAAATACTTTCTTGTGTAGTTAGGATTATTCTCATATTTTTGAGATTTTGTAGAAGCGAAGGAAGAGATATTTTCGAATATTGTAGCGTGATTCTTGATCTTTCTAGTGGAATTTAGAGCTAATCCTTAGTGGATGCTCAGCGGAGACGTACTCCATTCTTGGGGAACTTAGGGCCATTTGTGGCGAAACAATTCTCTGTGTTTTGTGTTTTTCGTTAGATTCATTTTTAGCATTGTTTTAACATGCGAATTAAAGCCCTTTTATAGCAGCAACTTGTGATGGTATCGAGATAAAAGATCCAGTGTTATTTTTCAATCATAAAAATTTTTCAGTTAGGGTATCCTCGAAAATTCCTTTGGAGCCTGAAAATTTAGGGGTTTTTCGGTGGGCTCTAAGTCTGGATGAAATCAGGTGATCGATAGAAAATAAAAAAAAAAAAATTGACCGAAAAAAACGTTTGCCAGAAACCGATTGAAAATTCCCCAAAGCTGAAACCGATTGAAAATTCCCCAAATTTAAGAATTGTGGTCACTGCTCGTAGACAAAGGACCGGCTGGAAACTTGGAATTCTTGGTTTTTCTTCCCCAATTTGAGGATTGTGGTCCCACTGCTTGAAGACAAAAGGAAGGACCATTTGGAATTCTTGATTTCTTCCTTCTCACGTTGGAATCCTTGGTTTTTTCTTCCCAATTTAAGGATTGTGGTCCCACTGCTCAAAGACAAAAAGGACCAGTTGGAATTCTTGGTTTTTCCTCGCATGGTATTCGGCATATTTGAAAAATAGGTTTCAATATTGGGTAACTTCTATCCTTTTATATTTATATACGTTGTTTGTTTTTTGAATTTGTCAAAATTGGTAATCTGTGATTTTTGTTGTTGTGCTCTCTGTGTGTTTGCCCCATTATGTCTTCCCTTAAGTTTGAGGTGGAGGTTTGGAATGGTGTGGGTGACTTTAGTTTATGGAAACAAAAAATGAGAGCTTTGTTACTTCAACAAAAATGTGCTATGGCTATTACTTGTGAATGGCGTGCTGAGCTTACTGAACATAAAAAGAAAGAACTTGATGAAACTGCTTGGAGTTCTATTTTCTTGCACTTATCTGATAATGTCATTAGAAAAGTAGGTGAAACAGTAACTGCACATGCATTGTGGTCTAAACTTGACACGTTATATCTCACCACTACCATGCCAAATAAATGTTTTCTCCTAAAGCAGTTGTACAATTTCAAATTTGACTCTTCTCTAAATCTTGAAGAAAATATTGATAGATTTAACAAAATCATCAGTGATTTAGGAAATTGTGATGAAACTATTTCAGGCTGATCAACAAGTTATTGCTTTATTAAATGCTGTTGGTGAAAGATATAGAGAAGTTAAAAATGCTCTTGAATATGGCAGAGAAAGTGTTAACATTGACACTGTCATCACTTGTTTGAGAAACAAAGAACTTGAATTGAAAAATGATTTAAGAGATTCTAAGACTTATGAAGGCCTGTTTGTTAAAGGTCAATCATCTCAAAAGTCTCAGAGCTCTAAACATAAGAAAAACAAGAAAAGTGATGACAATAGTCAAAAGAAACACAAAAATCAAAATTTTTCAAAAGGCAAAGGTAAGTCTAAAGAAAGAGAATGTTTCTACTGCCATAAGAAAGGACATCTTATTGAAAATTGTTTCAAAAAGATTGCTGATTTTAAAGAAGCTAAAAATTTTGAGTCCAATAATACAATTGCTTGTACTGCTAATGGAGAAACTAGTGGTGTGGTGCTTACTACTACATTATGTGAAAAAAATTCTGATTGGATACTTGATTCTGGGTGTACATTTCATCTATGTCCCATTAAATCTTGGTTTACTGATCTTAAAGAAGTCACTGGTGGTCAAGTTATTATGGGAAACAATCAGTCTTGTAAAATATGTGGCATTGGCACCATTTATCTTGAGCTTGAGAATTCTAAAAGGTTAATACTTGAAAATGCTAGATTTGTGCCTGACCTGCAAAGAAATCTCATATCTATTGGTGAACTTGATGAGCATGGTTATGATGTATATTTGAAAAATGGTGTGATGAAAATTTCCAAAAATGGTTTTGATATCATTACATCATCCAAGAAAAATGGGATTTTTCATGTGTGCGCGGTTCCTACATCTTTATCTTTGCTTCATTCTGCATGTGATACTACTATGTTATGGCATAAGAGGCTTGGTCATATTAGTAACAAAGGCATGCAGCATTTAAACAAACTTGGTGTTTTCGGCAAAGATAAAATTGAAAATTTGGAATTTTGTGAAGGTTGTTTGATTGGAAAACAACACAGGTTGCCTTTTGAGAAAGGGACTCACAAATCATCTGGCATACTTGAATATATTCATGCTGATCTCTGGGGACCAGCTTCTATTAAGACCTCTTTGGTTTCAAATATTTCTTGCTGATTGTTGATGATTTTTCCAGAAAGATATGGGTTCACTTATTGAAAAACAAATCAGATACTTTATCTGTTTTCAAAAATTGGAAAATTTTGGTTGAAAATCAAACTGGAAAGAGGATTAAAGTCCTTAGAACTGACAATGGATTGGAATTTTGCAATTATGAATTTGATAACTTTTGCAAAAATTGTGGTATATTAAGGCACAAACAGTGGCCTATACACCACAAATGAATGGTGTTCTTTGAAGATTTAATAGAACTCTTTTGGATAAAGTAAGATGTATGCTATTGAATGCTAATCTTCCAAAATTGTTTTGGGGTGAAAATTTGTCAAAGCAATGACCTATCTTTTAAATAGAAGTCCAAACAGTTCTAAAAACTTTAAAACCCGAATCTTTTTGGTCTAAACGGCATGTCAACTATTCTCAGCGAAAGTGTTTGGATGTCTTTGCTTATGCTCATCAGTGAAGGAAAACTTGACTCCAGATCTTTAAAATGTGTTTTTCTTGGTTCTGAGTGAAGAATCTAAAGGTTATAGGCTTTGGGTAAAGAAACACCTGGTTTTAAAGTCATTATCGTGAAATGTTATTTTTAATGAAAACTTATTGCCTTGTGTTAAAATCTGCGATAAAATTGAATGCTGAGGCGGCTAAAAGGGGTATTTTGTTACCCAGCGATGATTATGCGCCTATTGAGGTGGAGAATCAACAAGAGCCTGAAAGCTCTAGCTCAGTAGTCTTCTTGATTCGATAATGATTCTAATCCTACTACGGGTAATAGTATGCAGTAGTAGTGTTCATCCCTCTCAACTTGATGATTATATGATTGCTAGGGATAGAGGAAGAAGGACTAGATTACCTTCTTCCAGATTGAATGATTTTGTTTCATTTAATGTTTTTGATGATCCTGTTGGCAATGAACCCTCAAACTTTGAGGAAGCAATCACTTGTAGTGATGCTAAATCTTGGGTGGAGGCTATGAAAGATGAATTGAACTCTCTCTATAAAAACAAAACCTGGATTCTTATTGAAAAACCAAAAGATAAAAAGATAATTGATTGCAAGTGGATTTTTAAAATTAAAGATGAAGGTGAAAATAAGAAGAGATTCAAAGCCAGACTTGTTGCAAAAGGGTTTTCACAAAAAGAAGGCATTGACTTTAATGAAATTTTTTCACCTGTTGCCAAATATACTACTATAAGAATCTTCTTATCTTTGGTGAATCAATTTAACTGGGAACTTGAGCAAATGGATGTTAAAACTGCCTTTCTCTATGGTGAGTTAGAAGAAAAAATTTTTATGGCTCAACCCCCAGGTTTTGAATCGTCTGATATTGGCAAAGTTTGTTTACTGCAGAAATCTCTATATGGGCTCAAACAAGCCCCAAGGCAATGGTATAAGAGATTTGACTCTTATATCCACAGTCTAGGGTTTGTCAAAGCCGTTTGATAACCTGTTTGTTCTTTAGAGACCTGTGAATAATGCTTGTCCTATATTTTTGCTATTATATGTTGATGATATGCTCATTACGTGTTCTAATAAGCGTAATATAGATCACATAAAGCGATGTTTGAGCTCAATTTGAGATGAAGGACTTGGGTGTAGCTAAAGAATCCTTGGCATACAAATTGATAGAAATAGATCAATGGGCACTCTGTTTACGCATCAAAGCGAGTATGTGAAAAAATATTGCATAAATTCAATATGTTTGATGCTAAGTCAGTTTCTTTGCCTCTTGCAAATCACTTTAAGCTATCACTTGATTGTTGTCCTAAAAATGAAGATGAATTTGTTAGAATGAGAGATGTTCCTTATGCCAAGCTGTATTGGATACATTATGTACTTAATGATTAGTACTAGACCTGATTTGGCTTATGGTATAAGTGTTTTGAGCAAATATATGTCTAATCCTGGTGAAACTCATTGGCATGCTTTACAATGGATGCTTAGATATTTGGTTGGCACTTATAACTTTGGCATTCTCTATACTCAATGTTCTGAAGGTGTAAGTCTTAAAGGCTACACTGATTCGACTTTCTTTGGAGATCTTGATAGCATTGAGTCTACTTCATCATATTATTACACTCTTTGTAATGGGTGTGTTAGTTGGAAAGCGCAGCTACAAAAGATTGTAGCCTTGTCCTCAACTGAGGCAGAATATATAGCAGCTTGTGACGCTGTTAAAGAAGGGGTTTGGCTTAAAGGCCTATTGAATGAAATTGGTTATTCTATCCCTACTGTCTCTATTTCTTCTGATAACCAATCTGCAATATACTTGAGTAGAAATCCTGTTTTTCACAATCGTACAAAACATGTTGATGTTAAATTTCATTATATTAGAGATATGGTGGAAAAGGATGAAATTAAACTTGTTAAAATTCCTACTCAAGTAAATCCTGCAGATTTGGGAACTAAAGTTTTACCTTTAAATAAATTTAAGGATTGTTTATCAATCCTAAATATTGGCACTAACTGATTTTGTTCTCAGGTGGAGCAAAGGAAGCTAAGGATGCCAGTTCTAAAATCCACAAAAGAAAAGGAAAGATCACAGTCCGGCAAAGATTCAGCAAAGGTGGAGAATGTTGGACTTGCTTCTCTTTGGGCCTACATTGATATTGGGCCTATCCTATTTTCTATCAGATAAGATTGATTAGATTAACTAAGCTGGCTCCATCTCTATCGGATCACTTTGTTACGGATTTCTTGGCCAGAGACGTTGCAGAAGCCATTATAAAGGAAGGCCGGGCAGTCGTCTTCTACAGACCATCAGATCATCCTCTAGACTCTTCTCTCATATTCTCTTCTTCTCCTCTCTGTGAAACCTAAATACTCTTGTGTAGTTAGGATTATTCTCATATTTTTGAGATTTTTGTAGAGGCGAAGGAAGAGATATTTTCGAATATTATGCTCTGTGATTCTTGATCTTTCTAGTGGAATTTAGAGCTAATCCTTAGTGGATGCTCAACGGGAGACGTACTCCATTCTTGGGGGAACTTCCGGGCCATTTGTGGCGAAACAATTCTCTGTGTTTTGTGTTTTTCGTTCGATTCATTTTTCCACTGTTTCTTTGTGCGAATTCCAGTCCCCTTTTATAACCACAACAAAAGTTGATTGGATCTTTATATAAAATAAAATTAAAAATTAAAAATTAAAAGAAGAGAAAAAGATAGAAAATTGACTGGATGAAAAGTGAATACTAAACTATCTCCACAAGCTGGAGGGAGCAGTGAATAATTTTGTAGCAACCTACACTGCTAGATATATAACTGTGAACATAATTTCCAAGGAATTATATTTATAGGATCCTACAATCAATTATAAGATGCCTGTCCTTAGAATTGTTGTTACGTTCAATACCATCATTGCATTATGTCTTAAGCAAAATTTGTACTGTATACTTCTTGTGGTCTCATAAATTAACGTTTATGCAGGGAAACCTAGAAATTTAATGCTTTCCACCGCATTTACTTCAAAGATACTCGGGATCAGTTGCCATTGATCATACAGAAGGTTTGCTTTCTCACTAGACTAGATAATAAATCAAAGGGCTAAAATGATCACTAAAGTTTGAAACTTTAATTCAAAGAAAATTTGAATTTTGAAGCCCATTTTAATTAAACAAGCGAAAATAATCATATAAGCAAATTGAGAATTACAAAGGTTTTTTGTTTTTTAGTAGTGTGAAAATTAAAGAACAAGATGATGGTTTAAGAAATTATCTTTTACAGCTATGGTTCATTTTACTAAATGAGAATAAATAAAGAAAAAAAATTTGTACGTACCAGCATAAAAAAAAAATAAATAAATAATAAAAAAAAAAAATTAAAAAGTACCATCCGATCGACCCGGCCTACCGATCACCACTGCCATCTAGTTGGTCTCCAAAGTTCGTCTGTCAAGTTCGTCATAAAACAATAAGAAGAAGATAATGCAAATGGGAAAATGTAAATAAAAAATGTCAGTGAAACAAGTAAAAATTTTGTTGGTACATGGAGTTGGAGGCAACACAATAAATTTAAAAAGGAGGTGACTTTAAGAGCGATTGTGCAAAAAATTGTAAGACTAATGAGGCTGTGTTTAATTGGAAGAAAATCGATACCCATGGGAAAAGATGGGTATAAAATCTATATCTATATCTATCTATATATTAATAAAATGAGATCATTTTCCCGCCAAAAGTTCTATTTTTATGAATTAAAAAAATAAAATTTAATTGTAAAAGGATAATCACAAATTTGCAACTCAATCTTTCCTTTCTCTTCTAGAATTCGAACTCTTATATATCTCCCATATAATATGAGGTCATTTTTCCGCGAAAAGTTTCATTTTCTGAATTAAAAAAATAAAATTTAATTGTAAAATCACACTTCGGATAATCACAAATATACAACTCAATCTTCCAATTCCTTACAGAATTGAACTTTTATATATGCTAAAGATTAGCCTTGTGGCGAAGAAAAAATATACTAGTATTTATGAAATAAGGATAAATTAGAAGGAAAATTTTGCTCTTAATAATAAATCAATATATGAACTATATGTGATGAAATAAGGATAAATTAGAAACATGAATTAATTGCATAAGTTGTTTTTCTATATATATATATATATATATATATATATATTACAAACAGGAGATGGGGAGGGTATTTGAAGAGTCGGAAATGTTCCGTTGCCCACTGTGGGCAACGTGAGGCAAAACTCGCGCCAACGTGGTGCCATTTCGTGGTGCCACATCATCGACCAAAATTTTTATTATTATTATTTTTTTTTTGTATCTATATTAAATTAGATGAATAATACATAATTGTCTCCTGATAGTGAGGGGCTCACCCGATCCCTATAATTTTTTCCCCCATTGTGGGCGACATAACCTACCCACAGTGAATAGGTGATCATTACTCCTGGGAGAGAATATGTGATCCGAACTTAGAACATACTTATCTACTACTGTGAATATGAATATCTATATTTAATCATTGTGGCACAATTTGGACCATTTTTCATAATCTTTTAATATATATATGCATGGGAAAACTAACAAGTCAATACAAATGGGACCGAGAAAGTTTCATCAGTGGACAAATGTGGCCACCCAACTTCTCCAAGGAATTAAATTTATAGGATCCTACAATTATAGGATGGTATGGCCTACCGTTTGTGATTGCATTCTATTTTAAGCAATTTTTCTAAAGTAATATGGTCTCATAAATATTTGTGTCGGAAGACCTAGGAATTCAATGAATTCCACAGCTTTTACTTCAAAACATATTCGGGATCAATCGCTACCAAAGATTAAAACAAATTTCTGTCTACTTTTGCAGTATCCAAGAGTCATAATTCAAATTAATAGATATTATTCAAATTAAATAAATAACGGAGTTCACATCCAGCAGGATAAGATAGAAACGAGAAACAAAAATAACGGAATCCCTAACAACTAAACAAATCCCTAGCAACTAAACAATTTTTTTTTCTGAGATCCCCCCACACTATTGTGGAGTGTGTTAGCAAGGACCCTATTTACTAACTAAAGATAAGAAAGTATAAAAGAATCAAATGTGTCTACACATACTTATAATCATATTTTACTCATTAAATAAGTGTATATACACATAAGACAGATCCTATTCAAAAAAATATACACATATATATGACACAGAGAGATTTAGATACTCCCTCCATACCAATATGGCCTTTTTCTTTTCTTTTTTTTTTTTTTTTTTTTTTTTTTTACTTTGATCAAGCATGCAATTAAATTTGTCACAATAGCAACAGTGTAGACTTGTGTTTTTCAAATTACCCCTACATTAACCATCAATAATTTATTTCCATGGTAACAACACACTTTAATAAGTATATATTAGAAAATGAAAATTTTTAATACACTATCAATAAAGAAAGTTGATTGGACCTTTATAAAAAATTAAAAATTAAAAAAAAAAAAAAAAAGAAGAAGAGAGAGAGAAGAAGAAAGAAAGAAAGAAAGAAAGAGAGAAAGTTCACTGGATGAAAAAAGAATACTAAATTATCTCCACAAGCCGGAGGGAGCAGTGAATAACTTTTGGAGAAACCTGCACTGCTAGATAACTGTGAACATTAATTCCATTTATAGGATCGTACAATTATAAGATGCCTGTCCTTAGAATTATTGCTTAAGACTATCATTGCATTATATTTTAAACAAAATTTCTATTTTCTTATTGTGGTCGCAGAATTCCACCGCATTTACTTCAAAGATACTCGGGGATCGGTTGGTATTGATATCATGCAAAAAGTTTTGCTTTCTCAGTACTACTCACTAGATAATCAATCAAAGGGCCAAAATCACTAAAGTTTGAAACTTTAATGCAAAGAAAATTTGAACTTTTAAGCCCATTTTAAAGGACTGAAAATGATCATAGCAAATTCAAAATTACAAAGGTTTTTTGTGTTTAGGAGAGTGAAAAAATTGAACAATATGATGGTTGAAGATGAAATTCTATAATATGATTAGTAGAAGGAGAAGAATAAATTAGCTCCGTCTTTTTATACATTTTTATCTGTCGTAAACTTAAAACTAAAATAGATCGAAAAACAATTTTCGAAAGGAAAGAAGTGTACTAAGCCCCGAGCAAAATGCTTATGTACTAATCAAAGTTCAGTTCCAACAACTCGATTTCTAGCCTAAGACATACTCCAATATTTATACTACTGTAAATTAAAAGTCCACAAACTATATAATACGACATTAATTAAACAGATAATCAGACTATGGATTATGGCTTTAAAAACTTAGTAATAGTCACGACGAAATGTCTTTAACTTCAAATAAGTCGAGAAGGTAAATTACAAACTTGGTTGAGACTTGAGAGTTCTTCGAAGTAAACTTCTTTGACGGAGAGTATTCATAATTTATAAGTAGGAGTTATCAAATGAACAATATTCATAGTTTTTGCTCTTTCATGAAGAGTATTCATAATTTATAAATAGAACTCGGTTGACCATTATCCAAAGTAAACTCTTTTCCACTGAAATCAATCGAACAAATTTATAAATAGGAGTGCTATTTTTCCGTAGAAACGCAAAATTGATTATTTTAATTTATTTATTTTAAAAAAATTATCTTTTACAGCTATCGTTCATTTTACTAAAAAAGAATAAAGAAAAAAAGTTTTGTATGTACCATCAGGAAAAAAAAAAAAAAAAGTACTATCCACCGTACTGATCACCACTGCCATCTAGTTGGGTAATCATCTATCAAGTTCATCATAAAACAATAAGAAGAAGATGATGCAAATGGGAAAATGTAAATAAAAAATCGAAGCAAAACAAGGAAAAATTTTGTTAGTACATGGAAGTAAATTTTATAAGCAATATACGTGGAAGTTGGAGACAACACAATAAAATTAAAAAGTATGTGACTTAAAGAGCGAATGTTGTAAGACCGTATGAAAATAAAACCTGGAAAGGAAATAATAATAATAATAATAATAATAATAATAATAATAATAATAATAATAATACACACTTGGTGGGATTTCCATAGAAACAATGAATTTCCAGGCAACACCTTTTTAATAGTATAAGGATCTTCAAAGCAAAGTATTTGAGTAATTGGGAGAAATTTTATCCAAATAATCATCTATGTTTATAAACAACATTTAGACTCTGTGCGGTAAACGAAACGAATTCGTACCACGTAAACCTAGAACGAGCTAACATAAATAAAATTGAACTTCAATTTTTCCAATCGAGAGTCAAGTTGCAAAAAATTAATGGTGGGACTACTCACAACCCATTTATTTCTTAACATACCCCAAGAATATCCTCTTCCCCAAAATACACTCCCCATTATAAAAATAAAAAATAATAATAAAAAAAAGAGCAAACGAGGAAGCCGGTGCCTCCGTGCTAGTGTAAGGTAACTGCAATTTCTGATAGCAATACTACCGAAAATTACAGCAAAAGAAGCTACCAAACTATAGCAGCTTCTTTTGCTGCAATTTCCGATAGCATTGCTGTAGGAAATTGCAGTGATTGAACTCCCCCTCTTGTTTGCTGTAATTTTACAAGAAAAAAGAGGGAGCGTCCTTCCCACCCAACCCCCCCCGGCCCACCAAAAATTCCGGTGAGATTTCGGCGAAGCTTGAAGCTTCCATTTTTGGCCAACCATGGCAATTGCAATATTGCAATTTTTCATTTTGTTTGACCTACCTTCAAGGCGTTCAGCCTCGGCGGGCCAAACATCTTCAAAGATGTTCTGCCATGTTCAGCCGAACAAATTTTTTTTTTTTTTTTTTTACGTAAATGCAAGGTTATTTTAGGGAGATTGGGATATTTTTTGGAGTGTGTTTAATAGTTTATGTGGTGTGAATAACCCCACTCAAAAATTAATATTCATCACAATATGGCGCATAGTATATACAATTCATCGCAAATAGTTTTTCAAGTCCAAATGCTAGTGTGTTTGGTACTTTGATTGCCAATATTTTTCATGGAAAATATAAAATAAAAAAGCTAATCTCCCAACTGATTGTTTGATCAAAAATTTTTTCATGAAAATAATTTTTCATATACAATCACTTACAACATGTTTTAACCTATTTTCTATGAAAAACAAATTTTTCTCAAACGCAGCCTAAATTCATCACAATCATTTTACATGTCGCAAACACAGTACAATTAACAATGACACATCATTAAATTTTTTTCTAAAATATAATAAACTAGCTATCAACAAAAATATAAAACCTTGCTTACGTGACCATTAAAGCTTTCTGAACTTCAATTACCCCATTTTCCTTAAACTTCAGTTGTAAGCTTTCCAAATTGAGAGCTTGTCTGATATGCGCTAAATAAAGTTTTAGGCAAACGTTTTCTCAATGCTTCCAGGCTCAGAGACTAAGCAGAAAATACAACTACAAACATCACAACAGTTTCTCGCACAAATACACTTCAATCTAGTATCTTGTTTTTGCAATGTAGTTATATTGATTTCACACCCTCCCAGGTAAACACAATTTCTTACAAAATCAAGGTTTTAAACTATGGAGGTCGACATTAACAGATTACGGGGGTTAGTAATATTTCCGACTACCATCAGTTTTGGAGGACATGAAATCAAGTCGATGAATTAGAAAAGGCGCTTTCTGCAGTCAGCAGCACCACAATGGCAAGCCATCTGTTTGATCTTCCCATCAGGGCCCAGCACGCTATCAAGGACGTACCCATAATCATATGAAAGTTCCTAAAATTTAACAAAAAAATTATGATCACTAAAAGTTTTTGACTCTTCTATAAACAATTTGTTTGGGGCTTGACAAAATTAAGATATGAAGGGATTGAAGAACCTTAAGTGGCGGTATATTGTCTGCAGCCATAAGAACTATCCTGGCGAGTTTGATGTCATGGTGGTTGCTTAAGACGCATTGAACAAACAAATTGGGTTGGCAACTGTGATTAATGAATCGAGCAAAATTACCGGTACGCCCTGCATCTATGCAGAATGGCACATTCTCGGATGTCTCGTCAACTTTTCCTACGTGCGATGGCAAAGCTACGTCCCTTAGTCGGCTCTAGAATGTAGTAGAAGTTTTCAGTTGTTAGTAACAATATAGAGAAGCTACGATGAGGCATTGCTGCCAAGGTTTCTTGAATAATCCCTCATTAATCTCGGTTCATATTTTACCATTTTTGTTAGTTTGATGTAGTAATTTGCAACTCTTACAAAGGAAAACATTAGGATGAGTCGAGACCTGGTGTCCCCTTATCTATCGCATTCATTGTCTCATCCAATCAAAACAATCCACATCCACACCTTGTGTATGTGTAGCCTATTGATTGGATGGGACAAGTAAGGGGATCTAAATTCCATGAAGATACATACAGGAATAATTTGTCCCAAATCGACATGTTAAACGCTAATCGTAAAAACAAAGATGAAATGCAATAACAATATGGGAGTCACAACATGTACACGCATGTCCGTGTCTTGTAGCATCTGGAAACTTTTCGGACAAGAAATTTCATCTTTAACAAAAAATGTTAACTGTTGCGCAAAGCAATTTTTGAATTGTTTAGTAGAAAAAAGTTTCGATTGGAAAATTTTAAAAACTAAATTTTTTGTCGACAAAAGTAAGTTCGCAAATCTTGGCGCTTGTTCGGGAGAGATTTTCACGAGAAATTGAGAAGAGCATCAAAAATGTGGAAGAGTCGTGGATCTTATATAATTTGTAGTTAAAAATGAATTGCAGGGGAAAATGATATTTCTTAAAAGACGAAGGAAAATCTTCGAATAAATGATTTTGGATCCAACCAAGATCTAAGTCCCATTGGTCTCAAGTAATGTCGGGATACCAAAAATAAAATTCAATTAAAGATATGACTTGAAACGTGTACCTCTCTACCATCCAAGGCATGCATTGTTTGTAAGCAATCGATGTCAAAAACATAACTGTTGTCAGCAGCAGGATCTATGTCATCTGTCTTCATTAGCAGACCAATGTATTCACAAACGGGTGCTCCCGAAGGTATATAGTCCCAAGATCTAACACCCCACCCCATCCTCGGTGTACGAAATACCTGGTTATCAGTGTCAAAAATGAAATTGCGATAGACATACTAAATACGATTACAAGTACCTACAATCTTACATCGCCTGGTACGCCCATATGAGGTGTCAAAATTTTGTGAAGGGAGACAATAATAGTGTTGACACCACACATGGCTGCAAGCATGGATGGGAGACTAGAGGTAGTTGTAGCATTACTCACAACTGATACCCCATACAAACCTCAAGTCGATAGTGAGGCGGCCTCTGAGATATCCGGTTGACACAATCAGGCCCACATCCACAATTTGGACCACACTCAAATACAACGGCCCTCGGCTCAACTAATCTGGCAAACACAAGTCCACAAAAACGAATCAGATAAATGACATTGTCACATTGCGGAATAGTAAATGAATAATTTAGAAAAATTAATGACCAAGGACACTGAAGAAAGTTTCTGATTTGTCAAAGCAGAGTGAGCAGGAGAGGAAAGAGAAGGCAAAGAAGTCGCGACATGGCTAACATATGAAATGACAGTGGTAAAAAGCGTCTGCTTAGAGTCTTTGATAGCATACTCTATAGAAAAACTGAGGTTTTCATTTCATGGGTCGCCATCCACCGTACACAACAATTCAATTATTGTAGCAAAGAGGTCATTTTGAAGGGACTTGGTAGCAAGTAGGTTCTCACCTTCCACCATGGGTGTGCACATATGGAAAATCTCCTCCATTCAGTTTTGCACAAGCACATTTTCTAGGATCATTACACGTGCCTTGACAGTTGCATCCAGGGGGAGCATTTGTACGATGATTTACATTCTTAGCAAATTTCATACTCTTGATGTAGGTAAAACCTATTTAATCACCAAAAAGACAATTTTGAAAACATGTCATCAAGGACAGAGTTGAGGTCAAAGTTGAAAAGGAACAGATTTAAGACAGAGGCATGTCAGAATCACAGAGAGAAAATTGAAATAGACATGTAAATTCAAATATAACAATATAGATATCATAGAAAAATATTAGTAACTAAACAACAAAAGAGGAGCTTCTTGCAATTGGAGTTGTACCAAGTAAAGATGTTGAATATTCCTCGAATCTCATTTCAGGTACATACACAATCACCATGTTAATCAGAACATATCAACCAAGTACCAAGAGAGAGCAGTGGCAGTCAGTCGAGCTTAGGAATCCTCATGCAATTTGTCGCTGGTTGGCAGTCCATGAGTCACCAGCTCAAATGAAAAACCTAAATTACTAATAAATTAAATATCCAGCTATCTAATTTGCCAACACACTGCACGAGTCAATGTGACAGTGTCCAATATTTGCTGGACAACCTCCAAAACATATCAGTGGTCCAACTTTTTGGGCCAAAACGAAAAAGGAAAGTGAACAAAAAGGAAAAAAAATACTGCACAAAGTTTAACCAAGAATCTTGATTACCATAAGGAATGGACTAGAAGGCGATATCCACCTGAGATGAGCAAAAAAACATCCAGCCAGAAATGTGGAAAAAATTCAGACACAAGAACCTATCCCATTTTTGCATTATAAATGTGAACATTTTTAATGCAACCATATAGAATGTTTAACTTGGTGCATTAGAAAAATAATTATACTAATAACAAAAGATGTGTCCTACTTTCTACAAAAATCACATGTTGGCATGTCTGTTGTGTATTCAGAAATTCAAGCAAACTGTTACGCAAATCTCCATCCCAAAAGGTTATTCATTGGTAAAATTACTCCAATTCCATATAATCTCATCACTTATCTCATAGCCCATGTTTAACTGATGTGAGACCTTATTAGTGTATTCCAACAATCCCCCTCTTAACGAAGTACCATGAGAACCTTAACAATAGTCCATACATCCATCCATCCTTCTGATATGCTCGCTCTATCAAGGTCCAAGTGTTTCACTGCATCAATGTCATTGCTGCCTTAAGACATTCATCTTTCTCAAATGGTTTATAACGATTATTGAAAAAAATGATTTTTGGATGTATAGTTGAAAAGTAGAGAAAATGTATTAAAAAACATAACGAAGTTGTCAAATCAATATAATTAGTAGAAAATGATGATGACGAAGAAGAATGATTTTTTAATAAGTCGCAGCAAACAAGCTCTTAAATAGCGAAACATGAAATATTTTTCTTGGCCTCATGATTCAACATGGTGCTCAATACATTCATTTTGGTGGCAACTAGAATTGCCTTGTGCATATACCGACCAGATAGGGATGGGACCTCAATCCCTAACAGTCCAAGATCTGAAATTTGGCTCTAATAACACATTAAGGAATTAAGGTCCCATCGAAAAAGTTAATATATACTAATATGTAAACTAGTATAACTATTCCCCAACCGCAACTTATACAAAGACAAAAATATACTAATATGTAAGACAATTGTGGAGTTCAACTAGTTTCCAAAATACAATTTGTCGAACAATGGATTATGCCCACCAAAACATATCAATAAACTTGCCTTTTGGAGGGACAGGCGGTTCATCAACCAAATTAGTAACAGGAATCGGAATAGCTTCTAGGCCTCGAGTAATGTCTTCACACACCAACCTTAACACTCAAAACAATAATAAGTTTTCTTTCAGCTTTTCCATGAGGTGGAAAAAAAAGAAGATGACACAAGATTATTATATAATGTTGACATACCCGCGTATCTCAGATATTGAAGTAGGAATACGGCCACGGGTAAAATAAACCTGAGGTAGACAAACGAAATGATGATGGAATTCATGCATCGAGTGGATACGAATTATAAAACTATCTTAGTAAATCACAAACATGTAGGAATTATAGGAACTGTAAGTATGAGCACAAAGTATTTCATCTTATATCAAGTTTAGTAAATCACATTTTTTAGAGGGAGAGAGGGAAAATTCATGACTCCATCAATATTAGTAAACAAGTAAAAAATACCTGATTTGTAGTCAGTGGTGGCTGTCCTTCAAGACGTTTTAGTCGAAACTTATAAACTGTGAACCCAGAAACACCCTTTTCAGCCCAGTATTTAACCACCTGCAATATACAGAAAGCATATGCCCCAGATGTCAAGATATCTTACAAATAAAAGGCATGTCATAAGACATAAAGTCACAAATAACAAGAAAGAAGCATTTTCAATATATTAACAACATAAATTGGACCCGGACTTCAAATTTTTCATCCAATATGTTTTGGTCAAAAGAAAACCTCATTGCCTGAGAATAATCAAATTGCATAAAGTTCAACCAAAACTCCATATGCACCCCTTTTCTTTTCTTTTCTTTTCTTTACTTTTCTTTTCTTTTTTCAAGGAAAAAACCTATATTTGCTTGAAACTATTATAAAACACCTAGTTAATAACAGTATTTTTGTTGCATGACAGGTCCTGCACAATTATGAACAGCACAGGATTGCCATCTTATCAGTTACAGGTTAAAACAGAAAAGACAAGATTATATGGGGTAAATTGAGGGCAACAACCTTGTACAGGCCATCATATGTGTAAACTTTTCCAGCATAGCTGTTTTCAGTCTTTGGACACTGATGTCCACGAGTCACTCTAACTGGTATGCACTGCTCCATACAGTTCTGCAAAAAAGAAAAAGTATTTAAAAAAAAAAAATGAAGTTACCCAGAGAGAAGCTAAACCACAAAACAACCAATGTGCATTCAGTTTTATGTGTTCTGACGGGTGGAATTCTGAGTTATATGAATTACACAATAGCAGAGGCTGAAGAAATATGCCAAATCAACGCTGTTAAGAAAAAAAAGCATCTGACACAGGCAAATTTTCTCTATTTAGCTGCGTAAAGCCTGTAGCACAACCATTTGAGTACAGACCTTCACAAGAGCAAAATGCATAGACAACTTGTTGCATGGCAAAAAATGTTTGCAAAGTTAGATCATGTAGGAAAAGCCATATTTGAAGGGCTTATTTGAGACAAGTTGAATTAAAATCACTTTTTCTCACTCGTCATTTTCATCCAATCAGTTGACAAGTGTTTACACTTGTCAATATATCTCTACTTAATCGCACATCTAAAATCTATTTTTCAATAATCCATCCACACGTCTAAAATCTATTTTTCAATAATCCATATTAGACATTCCCTAAATAGGTTTCTAGGTCTTATGACCACCGAGATCTATAATTAGCAATCAAACTACACAAGCTAAAGAAGTGATTGGTTTGATTCCAACTTCCACAGGGACCCATCAACATTTAGGTTCTAGATACATACATTTTGAAATTGGCCTTTTAAAAATAGAATAGCATAAAACAAATGAAGAGCTATTTTCCAATTAGGAAAAAGATGGCATTACCAAAGCTATATAATAGATTTAGTTAAAATTGAACTTCAAAAAGTTTATTAAATAGACATTTCTATTTTACTAAGCGGTAATTATTTACAAGAACATTTTTATATTTATTTCTGGTTCAATTTATTAGTCTAAGCTCGCATTATGGCAACTGTTGTAATGTCGTGAAGGCCATCTAAGTGTCATGTTTAGATTTTCATACCAATATGTGACATCTCAGTGCACTTGGCATGATATTATCAAATTTGGGCCTGACTCACATGATTTTGCTCTTGAAACTTTGGCCTAGAAGCTCTCATACCAGTTGAAAGTGACTGATTAACTTACAGATCATTCCTTATGAGGTTGTGGGCTATCACAATCACCCCACCGAAAGGGCCAAAACGCCCTCAAGGGCGACACTTCAACCATTTTTAACACCCCAATCCACTCCATTTGTAACATCCCAACCCACTCGAAACAATCCTCTTTTAGCATAAATTGCACCATTTTGCTTTCACCGAAAGGTACCGTGCCAATTGGTAGCAGTCTTTTAATTTAAAAATCAGTCGTACCTTTATTCCGTTTATTACGTGAATTTTGAGCTATTGCACATCTATAATTATAATGCTTGTTTAAAAGGTGTTATTTTTATGTCGATAATAAAACTATAATCAAAACTAAACCAAACTCTAAAAAATGACTTGCTATTGGTCAATTAGAAAAGTTAAATGGTTTGGTTTGAGAAAAAACTAGTTAAAAAACATAACAAATAAAGTCTCATTCACCTCTACAAACTATGAATGCCCAACCTAGAATTTGAAAACAATAAAGAAGGAATAGTTTGTGATAAATATGGAGTAAATAAAGCCTTTGTTTCTGTTAACTTCTTTCTACCTAAAAATCAACTTCTAGTATTAATCAAACATTAATATCAACCATACATCTCATATCATCACTCACTGTTATCCACACATCTTGTGTTACCTGCCACTATTCATCTAATAAGTCAATTTTTTGATAGAAAAAAGTTTACCCAGACATACTACATAGAATCATCAAACATACAATAAACCCAACATTTTCTTTCATCTTTTTTTTCCTTAACACATTAATAAAATTGAAAACCAGATTACCTTGTCAGTGCCAATGAAATTCATTACTTGGTGCAATACAAAGGCCTTGTTTGACTCACAACAAAATTAAAATTTTAGAATTACGCGTAGATTGTATGGTTGAAAATGGGAAATGGTGTGATACAAAAGACTTGTCTGCATCCTAACCATTCATCTTATCAACAATAAAAGTTTACATGGATGACCTACTTTCTTTGTCTTATATCTTCAACGATCAGCATTCTTCCATTGTAAATGACAATTTCTAACTAGAAAAAACCACTTCTCTTTTATTTCTAATCAGGTCATCAAAAAGGTAGCGGTACGCTCAATTGTAAAGGCATATACCACGAATTTTACACCATCTTTTGCTATTGAATATAAATGTTAATGCTTCTACACTTAACTCCCTAACAAAAATAATTTAGTTAACGGCATTCAGGGGAATTGTTGATTTAAAAGAGAAGTATCTAGCAACAGACAAAAAGTATAGTCAATGCATCCTAATATGGAAGATTGGAACACGAATGAGCAGCCCAAGGTCGACTGCTTATATATTTTCCAAATGAAGTGACAACATAAAGATAAGATAAACAACTGAAAGAGAAATCTACATGCCTTTAGTCCAAGATTACCACGTTCCATCACTTGATCTCGTATCTGACGCTTATTCCCAAGCAAGTTGTTCCCACCTTGACCCGTGTAGACGACATCCTCACAATTGTCTTGATCATCTTCATATTGGCCAGACAAAACAATAGACGTCGCGAGGGGTAGCGTATACTTACTTAAATCAAGTGACTGAAGGGAAACAAAAATCAAAACAAAAAGGAAGAATTGAACTCCTATATCATGATTTACTCCAATCAAACAAAGAAAGATTCCATTTAGGGCTTGTTCTATATACAATAATATATAGATTTACTCAAACGACGCGTTAGATGTGTGGTTGAAAATTGGAAAAATGTATTAAAATATTTAAAGTAATTATATGAGTGGTTGAAAATGATAGGAGAAAAAAAGTTAGTGGAAATTAATAAAAATTTGTTGTGTATAGAAATATGCCTTAAAACATGTACTAATGCAAAAAAAATAAAAATAAAATAAAATAAAATGAAAAGATATTGAAGACACAGAATTTAATTCTAAATTGAATTAAAAACAAGCTTTAGGAACCTTTCTTCAACTACGGGAAAGCCTAATGAACTTCAAAGGGTCAAGACAACACTTACGACATTTGAATTTAGTGTTTAAATTCACATTAAAACTTAATTAATTAATTAAAATATAAAAAATAAAAATTAAGCGGGAGGGGAGGAAGTCACTCAAAAGATTCGCAATTGTGCTTTGTTCAACATAGTCACAAATCTGATAGCTAACAAGTATAATATTCCTCAAACCAAAAGGTGAAGCTACATATCGCAGTTCTTACAAGGGAAATGGCCTCATAAGTCATAAGCTCACACATTTATCTAAACATTGTTATCATCTTACAAGAAGCTAGAGGACCAAGCATATAAAATAAAATAAAATATATGATAGCCATGATTGACAATAATAATAATAGAAGAATACCGATTTCTTAGCTCCTGTGCCAATAAAATCAATTCCATTCAGCCAATGACCGTGAAGACCAACCACCACCATCTCAGCCCGGGAGAAAAATTGATGACCAACATCAATTCCTACCACCAGAAATGCATTTAAAAATCCATTTATGCTTACCTAGAAAAATACAATGGCCCAAATCCAAGCATACAAATATATTACCTAGGATATTTATACCCAAGATATTTATGACATGTAAGATTCCTTTGCAAAAAGCTGCTTATTAGGGCATGTTTGATAGAGATTATTAAAAAAATGATTTTTAGATGTGTGGTTCAAAAGTATAAAATATAAAAAGAAAAGTAAACGTATTAAAAAATAGCAAAAAAAATGTCAAAACAATGTAATTATTGGTTAAAAATGGTGAGAGACAAAAATGATTTTTGTTCAAAGTTGTATCAAATAAGCCCTTAAAACCATTACACAATTGCAGATTTCTCCACAGCAACATTCAGCTTATAACTTTTGCGCAAAGTTTACCAACCTGGAATGGAGCCAAACCTCTTCTCAGGGTTTATAACAGCTCCCATCTCCATCATCTGCTAATTATCAACCAAGCATTAAAACATGTAAAAAGGAAAAGATACCACCACATGCAAGACAGACAGCAAATATCAAATTGGGGCAAAGCATCATCTTGTAGACAAACTTCAGACTAGCATTATCACAATATTTAAATGAGTATACTATCATAGACTTAGGGCATGTTTGATAAAGACATTTGATAAAATGATTATTGAATGTGCGGTCGAAAAGTAAAGAGTGGTTTAGAGCAGTTGAAAATGATTTTTTGTTTTAAATTGTATCAAACAAGCTCTCCTTTTAAATAATAAAAGTGTACGCCCTAAGCTTTTAGATGTCATAACACATCATTATAGTGCAGATTCCACTGTATAAAATCAATCCTGCTTACAAAGACACAATTTCATCAAATAAAAGGGCCACCCATTCCTCTGCAACAGCTTATGGTTTTTCTTCCAAATTAATTGCACAAACTCTCAAAATGGCCTGATTCAATATAAATACTTTCCCGGACGAGCTTTAAGCCTTAATACACATTGCGGCATAAGTCTCAATAAAGAATAATAAATTATTCAAAAGAATATAAGATTGTACAAAAACATGGTGATAACAAATAATTTACCATATTTTAGAATCAATGAAAGAAGATCACCAAATTTAGAACATGTCTAGCAAATAGTTTATAATCAAGTTATTTAGTGTGTCCATGAACTAGTAAATAAGGGTGCAAAAGTGATTTTGTAAATGAGTGTGGATAAAAACAAGTTTGGGAAATTTGTAGAGGTTTACAAATTGGCTTACTATGTGAGCATCATACTCCCAAAGTTTAGTTCGCAAACAAACAAAATAACTCAGAAAATACAAGTGGTCAAAAGCCTAAGTCCTCAATAATAGGTCGTCCGGAGAATGAGTGGTTGTATTGAAGACTTGGCATTGTGTCATAGGCTTCACTCATTTAGGACTAAGACTCAAACTATCAAGTGCAATCTCATAAATAGCGCTTACGAGGTTGGATTCAAGGCATTTGATAAAAGCCCACCGTCAGATGTCAGTGAGACTTGAAGTGGTAAATCAAAAATGAAATGCACAATATTCATTAGTAACTAAACTGCCTCAAAAATGATAACAAATTTGCAAACAGAGAAATATTAAAAGCACACCAGACTATGAGGAAGTGAACACCAACAAGGTGCAGGTGTATAGGTATAGCCCAGAGAACACAATGACATGCCTTACTTATTGCCTTCAAGTCAGGCCGTTGGGAACTCCTTTTCGTATCTTCTGCAATTTTAGAGTTCTTCTGCGCATGTTTTAGACATAAGGTAAATTAATTAATTTTGCCGTCCATGGAACAAAGAGTTAAGAGCTTGTTTGTTTACTTTTCAAAATCATTATTCTTCAAAATCATTTTTCCTATTTGTAAACATACATTCAGTCCCTCAATAGCTTTTTTATTGTATTAACCACATCTAAAAATAACTTTTTCAAAAGTCTTTGCCAACTAGAAGTTTGTTTCTCTGATAGAGATTTTTTATAAAATGAATTTTTTGATGTGTGGTTGACAAGTAAAGTAAATATTTTTTAAAAAATTAAAATACTATAAAATAATAAATGTAAAAAGTTGTGAAAATTATGCTAAATGTAAGACAATCTTTAAGCGTATAAGACTCATACAATCTACTTCAGCACAAGCACAAGTGAATTTTATCGCCCATGAAGAACATAAATAGGTGATGTGTTACTTAAATTAACTGCTTCATGCAACACATACATGGTCACTTCTGCACTAAAGGAAACGTTTGAAGGGTATTAAAATAATCAAACCTTGGATTTAGAGCTCTTTTGTGTTTTTTGATCAACTTCTTGTCCTTTACACCTTTTGTTTTCTTCCTATCAAAATAAATAAATAAATCAGAGATTCATATCAAATGCATTTGCAATGTACGTTCAGTACTTTACCATATAGTACAACAACATGGATGCAATAAATGTCGAAAACCAAAATATTACTAAAACATTTATGTAAAATGAAGGAAAAAATTGCAAGAAACAATGTATACCATCCCTTTCACACCCTACCACATATATAATTCCATTAAGCATCTTCCTACCATAAAAATAAAAATAAAAATAAAAAAAAGAGATATAGATAGAAGCCCTCTTCTGCTAGGCCACGAGAAGTAAATTTCTGATATCTTCCAAGTATTAACCAAATAAAACATAGTTTTGGACCCCGAAGGCATTTCCAATATACGTTCGACACTTTCCTAAATAGTAATAACATAAGGTCAATAACGACAGAAAACAACAATATTAAGGAAATTTTTATTAATAGCTCATTAGATAAAAGCTATAAAATAATCACTTTTTCTTATACTCATTTTCTACCACCCGTTCTCTTTCAATAGCCTTCCTTACTTTTGAATCATGCGTTCTTCCTTACTTTTGAATCATGCGTTCTTCTTCCTTACTTTTTAATCGTACATTCTTCTTGATAGAGGTGTTTCTTTTCCAAAAAGCTTTGTCAAACAAGCTCTTTGTCTTTCTACTAATCACCAATAAAATCCAAAAAAATAACAAAAACCTAAGGGAAGATATAATCTATCATCCCATTTAAAACCACCCACGCAGTTTCCTAAAAGAAGGGAAACACATGAAATGAATGTCCTTGTTCAATTCTTCTTTCAACAGCTAACCCAAAGCGAATTGCAGCAGTTTCCAAGTAGATTAAGGGTAGGTTTGATAGAGATTATAGGAAAAATGATTTTTGGATATACCAGTTGAAAAGTATCAAAAATATTTTAAAATATAAAAACATTGTCAAATTAATCTAATGAATGGTTGAAAATGAAGAGAAATATGATTGTTTGAATAAGTTGTATCGAACAAGCTCTAAAAGTATCTCCAATGGTATAATGTGGATTACTATTGACGTGGCATATATGGAAATGTGGATTACTATTGACGTGGCATATACAGAATGTGAAGAAAAAATATCTATAATGGTGGGTATCAAATGAAAAGTAATGGTATACTTATATATCAACCATTGGCTTTGGAAGAGAGATAATAAAGAGAGTTAGTTAAACAGACAATGTCTAAACGATATGCTACACATTGTCAACATGTAAACATTTTTGTGTCGTGCAACCAGGTTCTCACAATTCACGCACCATTGAAGATGCTCTAAATAAACCAGAGATTTGTCCCAAATGCATTTGCAAATGTATGTTAAATGCTCCGTTAGATGTTATGGTAAGTTGTAGTCAGTAACTATGAAAACTGAAATATTAATACACCAATTTGTCTTTCTACTCACAAAAGCAATTTAGGAGATAACAAAAACATAAAGAGCAGATATACAATCTAACATCACTTTCAAAGATTGACCATTCAATCAAAAGTATACCCAAAAAACAAAACATGTGAAGAATTTTCTTCTACAAGGTAACCTAAAGTAGAAGTTCTGAGGTTTCCAAGAGGTAAATAAATAGACCCAAAAAGTCAGTCTCAAATTCATTGGCAGCGCTTGTTCAATGCTTTGCTAAATTGTAATAACATTCAGTCAATAACATGGAAACCAAAATATCAACGAAACCATTTTTAAGTATTTCTCATAGAAGCAAAAATAACAAAAACAGAGAGCGGATAAATAGTCTATCATTCCTTTTAAAATCTCCGCATAAACACATCCAGTTAGAAGTTTACAATTTCTTCTTATTCTCCAAGTAGTAAGTAAATGAGGCCTCGAATGAATTTGCGATGTATGTTCAATGCTCTGCTAAATGGCACTAATATGGAATCACTGCGAGATGGCAACCAAAATAATCCAGAAAAAAAAAAAACATCTCCTTCAAACCTCACCACATAGAACACTGAATCAAGAGTTCACCTGAATAAAATGAAGATAATACTTGTTGAAAGTCCGCAAAGTCTCTGTGACCAAAGCATGTGCACTTTTTCCAACTGTAGCGTCATTAGCATTAGTAATCGTCGCAACACCATTCACCAATTCACGAGTCTCAGTAGCCTCCCACACTACTCCATTTTGGGGCTGCACAGTTGGTTCACTTTTCTCGACCTTTCTTTTCTTGGAAACCCGCGGGGTTGTCTTCCTCTGAACGCTAAACTCTTCCCCAACAGGTGCTGCAGATACCGTAGCAGGCGATGGGGGGGTTTGACTCTTCAACTTCTGCAACCTCGCGCTACTCCGCCTCAATGGAGCTCCTGCATTGGCGTTAGCTTCAGCATCGGCACCGCCATTTTCCGCCGAGATCTCGGCTTTGCGAGCTGGAACCCCCATTTTTGCGAGCTTCAACAGCACCCCGAGGAAATTTGAAATTTGAAATTTGAAATTATCCTTAGGGCAGAACAGCAAATTCAGTTCAGTGCAGGACGAGCTGTATATGTAGTTGACAGTGACATAAGAACAGACCGATTAATAAATGTACTTTGCTTTGAACCAAAAAAATTTTTGAATACCCGCTCAAAAAAATTAATACGGTCGAAAATGAGAAAATTGGTTAAAAATATTTTTCACATGGGGTATGTTTAATTACAAAAGATCCAATGTTAGGCCTTGTTCTATCCCATATAAATTTTATTAAAATTTTTTTTTTCAATCACTCATTTAATTATTTAATATATTTTTTTTAAATTTCAATAACACATTCAATACGTAAATCGAAAAAATAAAACTTGTATTCCAAAGAACATACCCTTAATATGGAGCAATTTAAGTTATTCATATGTGGACTGATAATTAATATGTGAGCAATTCTTAATGGTGTGAGATAGGAATACGTATCAATCTTCGAAACAATGCGGATATTACATTATTAATGTTAATAAAGATTCTTGAAAATTTTTAAAAGTGATTTTTAGATGAATGATTCAAGTAAATGAGGAATATTGAAAGATTAAAAAAAATCTCTCACGTTAGCAGATAAATTTTAATGTATTTTTATGAGTAGAAAAAGAGAATGAGTGGAATTGGATGGTGGAAATTTAATGAGTGAGGAGATATATGGATGTGATTTATTTGATCAAATTTGAATTTCAAAAAATGAATTAAAATGCATTTTGATTTGGAACTCTCTCTTCCTACTCATAAAAATACATTAAAACTCATCCGCTAACACCCTCTAGCGTATAAATTAAAATGTATTTTTATGAGTAGGAAGTGAAAGAATTAGTGGAGTTGAATGGTGGAAATTTAAAAGTACAGTTGATATACGGATGTGATTTGTTTGACAAAATTTCAGTTTTGAAAAGAATAAATTAAAATGAATTAAGAGAACTATGATAACAGGCTCATATTCTTTATTTTAAAGAGCTATTACTTAAAATTTTGCTCCAACAAACTCTTTATTATAACATTTAAATTTAGAGATTGGATTTTGGCTCTCCAAATTTGGAGAGCCAAGTGCACTCTTTATTTGGTTTTTTTATTTACATATTTAATACATTCACACATCTAAATATACTAATTTATTGACTTTTTGTACCTTTACATACACAAATATAAAGAGTGTATTGGAACATATAAAAAATTTTACTTTTTAAATTAAAAGATAATCTTTATATCTCAAAAGATGCTCTTTAAATATAAAAAACATGTTGGAAATGCTCTAATAGGCAAAAAAAAAATTTATAATCCATATAAAGGCTCTTTGAAAAGTGTTTCAATGAGAAGGTTTCAATAAAAATAATAATTTTTCAATAAAGACAGTAGCAAGATTACAAGTTGCTTGGATAACAATATATTGCTCTATTAAAAAATAAATAAATAAATAATAAATAAATAAATAAATAGCTATATGGACCCGAAGAGAATTTGACAAAAATGAGCTGTCAACGTGGTGTTAAAAATAAGGCCTTCTTCTTTTCGGTTTCACCTAATTTCGTATAATTTACGCATATTTTTTATCATACATATATTTTTTAATACAATACCAACCACATTTTTTACACGGAATATCGTGAATTCTTGAAAAGAAAGCCCTAAAGAGAACATTTTATAAATATGAGTGTGAAAACTGAGCGGTAAAGCACCTAAAATGGAGGCCACATGGTCCATAATTCACTCATTTTTCCTCCTCCTCGTCGTTGTTTGATTCACCTCTTTACTTTCTTTTTTTTTAATATCTTCTTTTATGTTCCATCAACACGACTAGTAGTAATGGTAGACCAGCATTGGTTAATTAGTGCATGTTGGTTAACGAATTTTAATTAATTTTCTTAACAGAACTATATGTATTACACAAATTTCTACCATTTAACTTCACTCATTCTCTTTCGTATTTCACTCAAAAATACATAAAATATCATCACTCACAAATACATAAAATATAAAAACAATGTCCAATATTAATTGGGAACTTTAGGCATTTCCTATGTGATTCATGACCATTTGCAACATCGTCATTTTCTAGTTCTCACAAAGAATCGGGCATTTTATAAACTTCATTGTGGTATCATTACCAACTTTTTTGTGACCAAACATGATCATTCACGTACCTAAAAAATTTTTAAAAAATGACCATTAATATTTCGTAACTAAATTTCCCCCACCTTAATGGTGAAAAATAAATATGCTAATTTCATAATTATGGTAACTCTATATTATTTAATAAAATTAAATGATATATTCTCTTGATATATGGTAATTGGTATGTAAATTAAATGATATTCTCTCAATATGTATGGCAACTGTGAGTGTGTTAGCGGATGAATTTTAATATATTTTTATGAATATGAAGAGAGAGAATGAATGGAGTTGGATGGTGGAGATTTAATGAGTGGAGAAATTTATGGATGTGATTTGTTTGACCAAATTTGAAATTTGAAAAAAAATGCATTAAAATGCATTTAAATTTCCATGCTAACACCTTCTGTGACTTGCATATAGAATTGTGACTTGTAACAGTAAAAAATGCATATAAAGTCAAATGTTTATAGGTCATATATGATATATTCATAATTTTAGGCCACATACAAGGGTCCCATACTCTTACATAGTCGCAAATTATTTAGTTCACACAAAATGACAAAACAAATTCAATTTTCGAGTCAGACATATATGACACCCACAAATTCAAATTTGATCATATTTGGTCATAATTTATAATGGGCACAAATTCATCACCGAATACACAATAATTCTTAAAATAGCCTTAAATGAATATATTTGGTCACAAATCCAACTAGCACACACATGAATGAAAATGTGACTTAAAAGTGTGAATCTATTTAAAAGTGTAGCGAAGCATGTGTTCTACAAAGGTTTCTAATAAAATGTATGTTCAACTGTCTAAAATAAAGACAGTATTCATATTAATATTCATCAAACAATATTTGTTGAAAGAAACCCGGGAAAATGTGCAAAGAATTTTGTGTAGTTGATGTAGGCACGCCTACAACTTCAATAAATTCTCGGATCGCAAATAATATGAACGAAAACTAAGATTGTTCTTATTAAAACGCAACCGCCTCAAAACCCTACATGTAGAAGTCTTAAATAAACAAGAAATAACCTCTTTGGTAGTGACACAGAAGCGTTGGGTGGCCTTATTAAATTAAACACAAACGAAAGGAAAAAATATAAAATTACGGTTTGACCTCAAACAACACCTCAAACGAAAATAAATCCTTCTTGCACGATGAAATCGTGTGGGTCAAATCCAACTTCTCACGACCTTTCCGGATTGGGGTCATGGACCCAAAACGGACATCGTATGCAAAAGTTATGCCCACTTCTTCGAACACCGACCAATGGCATAATCCATGAACCCATGCGCATCAGTAGTGTATTATACTTTAATTTGATCCATTTGCCCTTCGTATCTTCCATAGGTGAACCTTATAAAGCTTTAACTTGGATCTTGACTGGTCATATTAAGGTATTTTTTTTCCTAACAGATAAGAAGATCAAAAACTATGAGTTCTCCGTGTGCTACTCACCTCAAACTAGTGCACAAAATTTTGGTACATATAATTTTTTCTCCATTGAAAATGCAGTTTTCTGAGAGTTTGCTTAACGCTGTATATGACCATCATATTTATTTTTATTATTATTATTATTATTATTATTATTATTATTATTATTATCGCATTTATGTTATGCCAAGAATTAAATTAGTTAGAAAATAAACAGATGCTCATTTTCGTGTCTTGGAAATGGTAAAAATACGTTGTAAACCTTATCATCTATGCAGCACAAAATAGGATTGTGGCACCATTTTTTTTTCTCTTTTTTTTGTGGTTTTGTGTGTGTGGTGGGTGGGGGGAGGGGGATTTGTTTTGGCATATAAGCTTGTGGCGTTATTTAGAAAGGTACCAAAAGTAAAATACAGAACATAAAATCACCATCGCGAGTTTGAAAAACCCCATTCAGAAGCTAGAGCACAATATTTCTGTTTCTACATTTACAGAATGTATTCAAATGTATTCAATACTAGAGTGCTCTGCAGTTTCCTTTTGATGGCAGCGCTGGCATGTGCCAACGTGACTCAACCCCCACCAATTAGGGGGCTATGGACTGCTGGCAAAATGCCGGCGCTGGCATTATAAAAATTGCGGAGTGCTCTATTTGATGTGTACATTTGTATGTAGTCTATTATTTGGAATGTGCATAAATACTTCTGCTCTATTTAATATGTACATGGGCATTTTATTTGTTTGAAATGTGCATATCTAGGATATAGTTAATCACTCTTTTTTTTTTTTTTTTTTTGAATGTGATATAATTAATCACTCTTAAATAGTTTTGTAATGATCTTATTAAATTTAATTTAACCTAGAGACTGGGAAGAAGATAACGGGATCAAGGAGATGTCGTGCCTCAGCAAGGGGGCTAATGGTAACTTTATTTTATTTTTAATTTTGTTTTTTTTAAGTTTATGATATACTAATTCTATGTAGATATTCTAGAACTTGTTTGATAATTCCTTTCGTTTAACTAAATTTATTTTCTCAAAATATGTGTAATTAGAAAATTATGGATGTTTTGCAAAAATGTCAATAATAGTATTTTCCGCCCTTTTCAAGAGTTTGGATTAAAATGAGCATAGGGCATGTGATCAAATTTTAAAGATTCGTAAGGAAACTTGCTAAATGCTAATCTTAGAGAATGTTTGATAAACACAATAAATTAGCTTATAACTTATTCAAAGAACTCATCAACTTCTTCTACTCAAATAAGCTATATTTTGTTTTAAGAGCTTATTTAAAAAACTAGAACTTATTTGAAATATTTTTTCTTTTTTATTAGCTTTTCAAATAAGTTGATGAGCTTTTCATTGTATATTCCATTTTTAACATTTTTTTTGTAAAAAGAGAAATATTATTATTTTAAATATGTTATTTTGAGTCATTTTATATTTCTGAACTAATTTTTCACCTAATTCTACCAAACACTAATATTTAAATCAATTAGTTTTTCAACTATCAACTATAAGCCATAAGTCATAAACTTTCAATTGGCTTATCAACCATAAACCAGCTTAGGTAAGCTAGTTTATTAGCTTTGTCTACTAAACATACCCTTATACTAATGAACGTAGGGAATGTTGTTCATACATAAAAGGCTGGAAGCTTTGTATGCCTGGCAAATTCTGTTCGCGAAGGAGAGACATGCGTATGCGAATTTGTGCAAGATGATAGCATGTTTATCAAATCCAATTCCAATAAAAAGATCGAATAAAAAGATTTCTAATATCAAGAGAAAATCAATAGGAAAAATTCGACTCCTGCAATTTCTCTTCATTCAACATTTCAACCTAAAGTACATTGGGATATTGCTCCACATGCACTTCCTTTTCTCCAGAAATCGATTATACAATTTGGCAACCACTAACAGAATTAGATTGAAATGACTTCAATTACCCTGATCTGATATTAAAGGTTTCTTCGGCCTAACTGCCATGCATATTGATCTAAGAGTATCTCCAATAGACTCGTTATTTGGAAAATATTTTTTTATTTTAAAGAGTCATTACCTAAAAATTTGCTCCAACAAACTATTTATTACAACATTTAAATTTAGAGTAGTGATACCCACACCCATGTTTTTAATCTCATACACCCACCTTTTAAGCCCTTTCCAATTTTACCCTCGTCTAATACAACGGGTGGGTGCAGAGATGAATTAGGAAGTTTGGCCAGCCTTGGCCGAGCTCCCTCATAGGGAGCTCGGCCAAGGGCCGAGCATCCAAAATTGTATTTTTTTTCATTTTTTAAAAATTTTGATTGATAATGTAATTCATACTCTTTTTTATATTATTTTTTGATTTAGGGAAGGAACATATGATGTTTGAATTGGATCGAACAGGACGAAACCGCACATTGTAGATTTAATATCCGAAGTCGGTCTTGGATAAATAATATACCGATTTGGGATAGCTCGACGCCACGAGTGAAACTCACTCCTTTGGGGGATGTACGATAGATTTTGGCCATCTAAGCGCGTTTAGGCAGTGAAATCAGCGTTTTTCTATTTTTCAAATAATTTAATTCTTTTCATTTATTTGTTTTTAATTTTATTTTATCACCATTTTCATTTTATTTTTTAAAAATGCACTTATTTTAATTTATGGTGATAAAATAAAATTAAAAACAAATAAATGAAAAGAATTAAATTATTCGAAAAATAGAAAAATCTTGATTTCCTACTAAACGCTTCGATAACAAAATCCATCGTATATCACTCTAGAGGAGTGTGGTCGACTCGTGGCATCGAGCTACCCCAAATCGGTATATTATTTATCCAAAATGGAGTTCGAACACTAAATCTACAATGTGCGGTTTCGTCCCGTTCGATCCAACTCATACATCACATGTTCCTTCCCCAAATAAAAAATATTAATTACATTATCAATTCATTATCAATTAATTTTTAAAAAATTAATTACGTAAAAAAATAGAATTTTGGATGCTCGGCCACCCTCGGCCGAGCATCCAAAATTTCTCCTTACACCCACCCTCTCCTTATTACGTGAGGATAAAATTGGAATTTGAAAAAATGTGGGTGTTGGGTATTAAAATAGTTGGTGTGAATAGCAAAACCCTTAAATTTAAAGATTGGGTTTTGGCTTTCAAATTTGGAGAGCCAAATGCACTCTTTATTTGATTTTTTATTTACATATTTAATGCATTTACACATCTAAATATACTAATTTATTGGCTTTTTGTAATTTTCAAGATCAATTATAAAATTCAATACCTTTACATACACAAAAATAAAGAGTGTGTTGAAAAATATAAAAAATTTTACTCTTTAAATTAAAAGATACTTTTTATATCTCAAAAGATACTCTTTAAATATAAAAAACCTGTTGGAGATGCTCTAACAGGCAAAAAACACAATTTTTTACTTAATCCATATAAAGGCTATTTGACAAGTGTTTCAATGAGAAGGTTTCAATAAAAATAATAATTTTTTAATAAAGACAGTAGCAAGATCACAAGTTGCTTGGATAGCAATAAATAGCTCTATTACAAAATAAATAAATAAATGAATAAATAAATAAATAGCTATATGGACCTGAAGAGAATTTGACAAAAATGAGCTGTGAACGTTGTGTTAAAAATAAGGCCTTCTTCTTTTCAAGCTTTCACGTAATTCTATGTAATTTACACATATTTTTAATTATATATATATATATATATATATATATATTTCAATACAATATCAACTACACATTTTACATGAAATAACGTAATTACTCTTCTAAAGAACAAGCCCTAAAGAACATTTTATAAATACTAGCTGTTTCACCCGTGCATTGCACAGGAGACAAATTTTTCAACTAATAACGATATTGATAGATGTTAATAATATTAACATAAAATCTAAAAAAATAATTAAAATAAAGAATGAGTTACAACAATAAACTTAAATAATTTAACTTGAAACAATTCTATAAAAATTTCGAAAGAGTTTCTTCTATATTTCGTACTAATCCATCCTACCATTATACAAGGAATAACTTACGAAAATCCACACAACTTAATTTATTATTCTCCATAGAATAATAATTTAATTAGCATTTACACCTGTACTTTGTACGGGATGATAATTTATAACAGTGATTGTGATAATATATAATATTTTACTCATTGCAAGATTAATCTACTAATATAAATCCAAAATAAAATAACCTTAAATATTATAGTTATCAAAATAACTCTACTAACATTAGTAGAGCTCATTGTTTTTCTTTAAAATTGTTTTACATTTTATTATATGCAATTATGAATTTTGAGAGATATTAATTATGTATCAGTATGATGTACGTTATTAACAATTAATATGTAAGTAATGATTTTTAAGTTTTAATTACGAAATATAATCAGTATAGAGATATATTCTAAAAATAACAATGTAGTGAGTAATGTCCGACAGGCCCTAATATCCCCTTGCTGCCATGCTGGGAAACACTTATTCTCATTTTGGCACATCTTCATTTACTCTAGGGTGAGCGCGGATGATATGAGAATTACAAACTTCCATTCCCCGTCCATGCCCCGCTAGACAATTCTCATTCCCGTCCACGTACGCCCCATCATGATGGTTTAATTGAAAACTTTTATTTTGATATTTTATTTCTTCAATAAATACCTTCTAAATATACTAAACACGTGTATGAACATATTAGGTATAAACTTAATAATTTAACATATTCAGCATATTAAATATTGAATGATTTGATACAGCATTTAAATTAATTTGGATAAGACAAATAAATTGAAATATATATGATTAATACTTAAAATATACAATCTATTTGATGATATTTAAAAATTAAATAAAATCTCAATTGCCAAAATTTGATATAAAATAAATAATTTAAAGTAGGTAGGATTTTTAATATTTATTTAGGAGATAGAAACTTAGATAAATATTTAATATAGTTGAAAGCCAGTTAAAATATTCTAATTGAGTCATATAATTCCAATAATTGATTGAGTCGATAACCAATTGTTTAACAAGAATTTTTAGACTTATTCCCTAGCGAAAGCGACATATTGAACCAAAGAATTATTATATAATTATTGGTTCGAGTAGTACCAAAATAACACTATTTGAAAACCTATTTTTGGAGCTTGTTACTTAAAAAAATGAGCAAATCCTTTGAAACACCCGTAACTATGTAAAAAGAAATATTAATGTTTTGTCATCAACTGTAACCCAAAAGAAATATCATAGAAAATACAAAAACACATGAGAATTAAAAGAAAAGCATGTTTCGAAAAAAGCATAATACTGAAAAAAGTAAATAAAGTTAATTATGGACTAATGATCAGTCGACTTACTTTGCAATAAGATGTAACACCGCAATTCTAAGAATCCAGAATCTTATAGGTGTTAATTTAACTTTATTTTAAAATACATAAAAAGATAAATTAATTTCGTAAGCATATTTTTCTTCCCCGTAGCAATCTAATTACTTTTAATAATTTTTCATTTTTTGAAATAATTATGTTTCCCCCATTTAGTTATTTAATTAATTTTGATTAATTTTCGTCTAATAAAACTCTCTCAATTTTCGTCAAATGAAAATATATCCAATTAAATCTAAGAAATAAAATTAATTGTAATATAATTAATTCTAATTAATTCTTGTTTTTAGCTAATTATTTATAAAAATAATTTATTATTTCTAAATCATTAGTTTTTTAATCACAGTTATAAGAATTGTATGAATCTAATTTTAAAGATATTTTATAATTAAAAAGATATCTTGCATGTCAAAAGATTTCTTTCATTTTTAAAGAAAAATCTAGCTAACTATGGTAATCTAATTAATTTTAATTATTATTTATTTTTTAATTAATGTTATTTTTCTATTTTAACAATACAATTGATTAATTTTCGTCCAACAAAACCATATTAATTTTCGCTCATTGAAATCAACTCCAATTAAATAATAATAGTATTACTAATTTTAATTAATGGTATAAGAATTTGTTTTAATTGAGTTTCATTTTAGCTAATTATTTATGAAAATAATTAATTATTTCTGAAATTACCATTTTAATATTTACACTTGTAAGAATTATATAAATATAATTTTAAAGAAATCTTATAATTTAAAAGATATATTACAATTAAATTTTTTTTCATTTTGTAAGGAAAACCCGCATCAATTTAATGATTTTTTTTTTAAAATCAATTATATTTTCCCCTTTAAGAATGTAATTAATTTAGATCAATCGTTGTCCACTGAACACATGTATAGCAAAATATTAGCAACGGAATTTATTATTTTAATTAATTATTGTTTAAATAATTATAGTTAATTTTTTATTTAATTTAATTATTTATAAAAAATTAATTATTTCCAAAATAATTTGTTTCATAGCCATAATTTTAAGAATTATATAAATCTAATTTTATCAATATCTTATAATTGAAAATATATCTTGAAATTTAAAAGATATAGATATAGATTCAATTAATTAAAAATCGATTAATGTTACAATTGAATGATTAATTAAACAAAATTGATCTTGCACATTTCTTTTAATTTTTATGTAAACATTAAATCAATTATAATTTTTTATCCCACCAAAATTAAATCTTAGTGAAATTGCTAATTTTAATTCATTTTCATTTATTAGCTAATTAATTCATTTTAAAATTAATTAAAGGGTCCAAGCTAAGTTTTAAACTTTCATATTACACATTTATTTTAATTTTTATGTAAAAATATAATCAATTGTAATTTTTCATCACACAACAATTAAATCTTACAAAAATTGGTAATTTTAATTAATTTTTGTTCCTTAGCTAATTATTTATAAAAATGATTGATTGTTTCTAAAATTAATTATTGAGTTCAACCCAATTTTTAAATTTTTTAGTACAAATTCAGAATCGTAGTGGTGAGATTTTGTCTCAAACTCGGGCCAACTGCCAGTAAGTTTTTTTTTGTGTAAAACTTTAATGAATCTTAAATTTGTATCGCAAAAAAATTGAATATTAGTTTTAATTAATTTTTGTTTGTTAGCTAGTTTTTTAAAAATTAATTAATTATTTTTAAAATTAAGTAACGGGTCTGATCTTATTTTTTGATTTTAATGTTAAACCTTAATTTAAATTTTTGTGTAAAAATTTAATCAATGGGAATTTTGTATGGCATAAAAATTAAATCTTAATGGAAATTCTTAATTTTAAATAATTTTATTTTTTTAAATACGAAAATTATGAAAAAATGATCAATTAAAAATTCATTCTAATTTCTAGAACACCCGTATATTGTTCAAGATATAAACTTGTAAATTGAAGATTTGAAAGAAAAAATAAGAAAATTTGAAATTTACTGATTCAAAATAAAAATGAAATTTATCACAAATATGTAATATTTTTCGATTTTGTGTAATTACACGAGAAATTGTATTTAAGTACTATCTATCTATATATTATATAAAGAAGATGTGATTTGGAAGTTGTTAATTTAAAAACGGTTATTAGGACAAAGTTTTAGTTAAACATGTGTTGTACCACTTATTTTCTGTCAAGTGTCACCTTTATTGTTAATTGTTTTAAGATAATAATTATTATTTGTAACTTCCCCATTATCTTCTTTTATATAACCTCCATAAATCATGGGAGAATAATTTTGTTTATTTTACCTCCTTTTGAGGGGTAATTTGAGGATAAAGAATTGATATTTTTGAATTTTTTATTTCATATTATTCTATTGGTCGAGCTTTAATATGAGTAGAGTTTGACATATAATTTTTATTATTTTAAAAGTTACTTATTTTTTTTGATAACTCACTTATCACTAAAAAAACTTTTAAAATAGTAAAAATTATATGTCAAAACTATATTCATATTGAAGCTCTCAATGAATAAAATAATATAAAACAAAAAATTAAAATTTTCAATTTTTACCCTTAAATTGATCTCCTCCAAAAGGAATGCAATATTGACCATATTTTTAGGAGGGTGAACAAAATTGCTTCTAAATCGTAGGGTTCATGTAATTTTAATGATAAATGATACGAAATTAATAATCTATAATTATTTATTTAGTATAAATTCTTTATTCTATTTAAGATGAGTTTAACAAATACTTCATATAGATGATAGAAAACAAACCTTTAATAATTATGTTAATGAGCCCATTTATTTTTTATCCAGCCAAACTTTTTATTTCTACCTCGAGCAAGTCGACTCAAATTCAAACCATTACTTAGAATCTAGATGGATAATTATAAAAGGAGAAAGTAGTCGATCACAAGCGGGAAACGATTCTACCTAACAAACAAAGACAATCGGTTAGTTTATAGTTTTATGTTGTATGTGTTTTGATTGCAAAAACATTATACATATATTTCATATGAAACTAAATTAATTTAAAATTTTATAATTATTTTTTAAGTAGTGAATTTAATTGATTATTAAATCAATTTCAATTTGAAATGATTACGCCTTTTTCAATATCAAAGGTATTGAACTATATTTTTGGATTATTATTATTATTATTTTTTAACGATATACTTTGTATATATTTCATTACTTTTTATTAATATCATTGTTTTTCTTTTCTTTTTTCTATCAGGGACAATGGGTGGAGATAAATTTGGAAGCCGTGATCTTCATGGTAAGTGATTGAGCCTTTAACCAATTTCTTAATCCCTTTGATGCCTAATATCATTGTTTATGATTAATAAAATCAATTTATGTAAATTATATAATGATTTTACAACTACTACGGTAATAGTTTTACTTCAATTTGATATTAGTTCAACGTTAGCTAATTCTAATAGGTATTTTAATTCTAATTTGGCATAAATTATTATAACGAATTCTAATTAATATATTCTACAATAATAATTTTACAATACTAATATCTTATAATCTCTATTTTTGTTCTATTTTATATAATTTTTCTTATTTGTTTACAAAGTTTCTGAATGTATTAATTCTAAAGATACAATATGAGCTGAAAATAATTCATTCATTTAATATTTTCAAATGATAAATATATAATTTATCATTACTAATTAACAATAATTTTTTTTTTTTAAAATCTACTTATTTAATCCCCCAATATGTGTGTGCGTTTTTTAAAGTACTATGTAAATCCCCATTATTAAATGACCTTAAATGAATTAAGAATATTTTTTTAATCTTTAAGTATAAGTTTCAAATTTTTTGATTAATAAATGTTTATATTAATTTTTTATTTGTTTAATCTCTTATTGTCAACTTATGTTTATGCTTTCAAAATATTTCTGTAATATTAAATGACAAATTTAATGTTTCTTCCACTAATATTTTTAGGAGTAGAAAAATACCCTAACACATCAAAATTATATCTTTAATTTTTAATTTAAATATTTTCAATTATATCATGAATTTGTACTTTAAATATTTTTAATTATATCTTCAATTTTTACTAAGGCATATCTTAAATTTTTTTGTTTAAATTTTTTTAATTAAATCTTTAATTTGTACTTTAAATATTTTTAATTATATCTTTAATTTTTATTTAGGAGTAAGAAAATTTCCTAACACAACAAGATTTTCTTCATTTTCTAATTTTCTACAACCCAAAAGCAACATCAACATTTCGAATTATTTTCTAAAACCAATAGAGAAATTTCCTAGCATTCATTGTATTCTACATATAAATTAAAAATTAGAAAGAATCGCAATTCTTTGACAAATATGTAAAGAGGACTTATTGAAATAAAACTATTAACATAATAATTTTGATTTCTGTGTTCTTTTAGGTGGGATAAGAAAATATGTAGACTTTTTTTAGGTGAATCATATACAAATTTATAGGATTCCTCCTATATGTATCAACTTCGTAACACGATATATTGGTTTGATGAAAGAACACATAAGCATTTTGAAAGATGTCAAATGTCAAATTTCCATCAAGGTTGTATATAAGGGCAAGCGATCAAGCTTCCATGAATGAGAGATCCCCACTATAATTAGGTGATTTACTATATAGCATGCAATGAAACAAAATAGTCACTTTGTACAAGTCATTCGAGTATAACATTATGTTTTTATTAACAATGAGCGAAGGATGGATTCTACTATTAATCATGGAAAGTCACAAATGGGTCTTCTAGATGAAGAGCATCTCATTAGTCATTCACTAAATTTATTTTGTTGTTTAATATATAGTAGAGTATTTCATTAGTCTTTCACTAATTTTATCTTATTGTGTAATATATAATTTGAAAATGTTATGTTATTTTCCTTTGTTTCTACGTCGATTGAGTTCTTTCTTTTTTAAAATTATCAATTGCTAAGTTACAATTTGTTTCAGCAATGAAGAAATGCACTACACTCTTACACAGAATCATGTTGATATACTTGAAGTTCATACATTTCAAGCAAAGTAATTAGTATTTCAATAGTATTTAATTGATTATATGTTTTGTGTTTAAAAATTTTTTAGTGTAAAATCTTTTTATAATTTAATCCAGGATGACAATCAACCACAGATTAATTTTTTGAATTATCGGCACATCATAAAATGAAAAAAAAAAAGAATTTTCTTTTCATAGTATTTCATACTTATTGACACTTTATTTGATTGTTTTAAATTACATTTAACTTTCTGTTGAAAATTGTTTTGATTTCTTTTCTAATGAATATAATTTTTCTATTAGTGTATCATAAAGTAATTTTTTATTTTGCTTACACTTATTTTCGTGTTTTAATAAATTGGATTTTAACTATGATCTGGATTTTAATTAATATGATATTTTTTTAATAGTTTTTATCATCTTCTATATTATTTTTTTCTAAAATCACATTTACATTTCGCATAAAGATTTAAAATAATCAAATTGTTGTATACCTAATGCCTATTAGAATATATATATATATATATATATATATATATATATATTCAGGAAAAGTGTTTATTTTAACCATAACTAATTTATTTACAGTAAAATCTCAACTAAATCAACTTAATTTAAATAGATTTATAGCATCGTATGCTACAAAAAATTTACATTTTATATTATGTTATGGTGTTATCAATTTAGCACAACTATCATTTGTTAAAAAAAATTGTTTTTCACTATTCTTTACCGCAAAAATCAATCTACACAATTTTTATTTTCATTTTTTTTTTAGATTTCACGTAAACCTATGCAACTTTACTCCCGTGCAATGTACGGGGGTGAAAACTAGTATCAATATATAAATTGTTATTTTGGTAAATTAAATATTTATTAGGAAAAAAATTATCTAGTTTTAAACATAAAATAAAACTAGCTTTACCATATATTTGCGAGATAAACAAATTGAAGTATTATTTTTTATTTAGTTTATTTTCAAGGTAAATCAAACATGGAATAGAATTAAAAGTTAAAACAATTTATACATTTCGTTATATTTGAATTTTACACACAAACATCGATTAAGTGTCTAACAAATTATTAATTTATATTTAAGTTGGACACTAATTTATATATTTGTGGTAATTTTAATTTTTCAAAAAATAAAAATTTATGTATTAATGGTATACTTATTTTAAAGCTCTCATCAAGTATTCAACTCGAGTGAAATAGAATCACAATTTTTTTTATATGTAGAAAATGAAAAAAATGAGAGAAAATGATAGATAAAGTATTTAGATGTTATGAGATGGGATAAAGTATGGTAGAAATAATAAAATAAAATCTATATACATTAATGTTAGTATATTAGGGAGGGAAAAAATAAATAAAGTTGGATATGGATTCGAAAATAAAAAATAAAAAATAAAAAGAGAATTTTTAAAATGGGAATACAGATTTAAGACAAAAAAAATATAATAACAAAAATCATTATTTTCTATATATATATATATATATATATATTATATATATAGATAGAAGATTATATTAGGAAAATTTAATAGGCGGGAAAAATTGAGGGTGTATTTAGGAGGAAAAAATGCTCCTTTTATATATATAGATATAGATATAAATGAGTGTGAGCACTGAGCGGTAAAGCACCTAAAATGCAAGCCACATGGTCCAAAATTCACTCATTTTTCCTCCTCCTCCTCGTTGTTTGATTCACCTCTTCATTATTCTTTTATATATATATATATATATATATATATATATATATAGCTTCTTTTTATGTTCCATCAACACAACTAGTAGTAACGGTAAACCATTGCGCATTTTTACAAGTGTTAATTAGTGCATGTTAGTTAACTAATTTTAATTAATTTTCTTTTAATTTTCTTAACAGAACTGTATGTACGATACAAATTTATACAATTTAACTTCACTCATTTTCTCTCGTATTTCACTCAAAAATACATAAAATATCAAAACAATGTCGAATATTAATTGGGAACTTTAGGCATTTCCTATGTGATTCATGACCATTTGCAACATTGAGATCATTTTCTAATTCTCACAAAGAATGGGGCATTTTATAAACTTCATTGTGGTATCATTACCAACTCTTTTGTGACCAAACATGATCATTCATGTACTTAAAAAAAAAATGACCATTAATATTTGGTAACTGAATTTCCACCACCTTAATGGTGAAAAATAAATATGCTAATTTCATAATTATGGTAAGTCTATATTATTTAATAAAATTAAATGATATTCTCTTGATATATGGTAATTGGTATGTAAATTAAATGATATTCTCTCAATATGTGTGGCAATTGTGACTTGCATATACAATTGTGACTTGTAACAGTAAAAAATGCATATAAAGTTAAATGTTTATAGGTCATATATGATATATTCATAATTTTAGGCCACATACAAGGGTTCCATACTCCTACATAGTCGCATATTTTTGAGTTCACACAAAGTGACAAAACAGATTCAATTTTCAGGTCGGACATATATGACACCCACAAATTCAAATTTGATCATATTTGGTCATAATATATAATTGGCACAAATTCATCACTGAATACATAATAATTCTTAAAACAATCTTAAATGAATATATTTGGTCACAAATCCAACTAGCACACACATGAATGAAAATGTGACTTAAATGTTTCAATGACAATGTCAATTCTCATTATTAATATACCATTTAATATCATGGCTCTTGCTCCCCTGCCCACTAAGTGGGCATGTAACATGCCAACACATGGTAAATTTTGGGAAAAAAAATGTGGAGCTTACATGAGCCCCATCAGGAGGGCTGTTATATATTATTCATCTTACTTAACGTAGATTAAAACAAAAAAAATGTAAAAAATTTTTTTTTGGCGACGTGGCACCCCCATGGTGCGCCACGTAGCCATGTGGGCATGCTCCCTGCCCACTAAGTGGTCAGGGGAGCAATAGCGTTAATATCATATACAAGTAAATTAATTAAATCCTTTAATTAGTTATTAAGATAAAATAAAATAGAATAATTTGCTAATCTAATTAATATGGTGAAATTAAATAAATGAAATTCTACAATAAAGTTGTGAATCGATTTAAAAGTGTAGCGAAACATGTGTTCTACAAAGGTTTCTAATAAAATATATATGTTCAACTGTCTAAAATAAAGACAGCATTCATATTAATATTCATCAAACAATATTTGTTGAAAGAAACCCGGGAAAATGTGCAAAGAATTTTGTGTAGTGTCTATTATTCTTTAATTTGATCCATTTGCCCTTCGTATCTTCCATCGGTAAACCTTAGAAAGCTTTAACTTGGATCTTGACTGGTCATATTTAGGTCTTTTTTCCCTAACAGATAAGAAGATCAAAAACTATGGAGTTCTCCGCGTGCTACTCACCTCAAACTAGTGCACAAAATTTTGGTACATATAATTTTTTCTCCATTGAAAATGCAGTTTTCTGAGAGTTTGCTTAACGCTGTATATGACCATCATATTTCTTGCACATTATCATTATTATTATTATTATTATTATTATTATTATTATTATTATTATTATTATTATTATCGCATTTATTTTATGCCAAGAATTAAATTAGTTAGAAAATAAATGGATGCTCATTTTCGTGTCTTGGAAAGGGTAAAAATACTTTGTAAACCTTATAATCTATATAGCACAAAATAGGCTTGTTGCACCTTTTTGTGGGGGTGGGGGTGGGGGCATGTGCCAGCGTGACTCAACCCCCTGCAATCAGGGGGTTGTAGACTGCTGGCATTATAAAAATTCCGGAGTGCTCTCTTTGATGCGTGCTCTATTTGATGCGTACATTTGTATGTTGTCTATTATTTGGAATGTGCATAAATACTTCTGCTCTATTTAATATGTACATGGGCATTTTATTTGGAAATGATAAAGCACCATCGATGGTGCTTTAGTTACGGCACCATCGATGATGTTTTCGGGGTCGATTCCACTTCCGTTTTGAAATCCGAGACAAAATCTGGAATCAGTACAGCGATGGAATGTTCCAGGAATTTCCCGAATTTTTTCCGGCGACACCGTGGCCACCGGTCAAAGTTTTAGCACTATTTTTGGCCAAAAAATAGTGTCAAAACTTTGACCGGTAGCTACGGTGTCGCGGAAAAAATCAGGAAATTCTGGAACACCCCATTGGCATGCTGATTCCAGATCTGATTCCGAATTTCAAAATGGAGGTCGATTCGACCCCGAAAATGCTATCGATGGTGCCGTAACTATGGCACCATCGATGGTGTGTGATCATGCCTGGCATTTTATTTGTTTGAAATGTGCATATCTAGGATATATAGTTAATCACTCTTCCTTTTTTTTTCCCCTTTTTTTGAATGTGATATAATTAATCACTCTTAAATAGTTTGAAATGTGCATATCTAGGATATAATTAATCACTCTTAGATAGTTTTGTAATGATCTTATTAAATTTAATTTAACCTAGAGAGTAGGAAGAAGATAACGAGATCAAAGGAGATGTAGTGCCTCAGCAAGGGGGCTAATGGTAACTTTATTTTATTTTAATTTTATTTTTTGAGGTTTATGATATACTAATTCTATGTAAATATTCTAGAACTTGTTTGATAATTCTTTTTGTTTAACTAAATTTATTTTCTTAAAAGATGTATAATTAGAAAGTCATGGATGTTTTGCAAAAATGTCAATAATAGTATTTTTCCCCCCTTTTCAAGAGTTTTTATTAAAACTAGCTTTTTTCACCCGTGCGTTGCACGGGAGACTAATGTATCAATAATTTCAGGATTGAATATACATTAATACTATATTAATAGTACCACCAAGATAATAAATCGAGTACTCGTGAGCTAACAAAACTTCTAAATTAATACAAGTGATGAGAGAATTTTAGAAAAAATTCAGCAGAGTTTCCGTTATATATCGTACAAATCGTTCCTGTAAAATATGCAAAGAACAAATATATAACAACAAAAACACTTGATTTACAATTGTCCGCAACAACGCACATAATAGAAAAACAACACCATCAATATCATAATTGGGTCAGTTAAATCTAAATCTCAACGCTAACTTTTCCCAAGAATATCAACTTCTTGTTAATTGTCAAATGCATCGTAATACGATAATAACATATATTTTTATCTTGAACTTCAAATATACCCAAATGCTCATGGCCTTATATGACGAACCCGTAAAAATATGAAGATATAGTATCAAAAGTCAGACATAATCAATCTAACTTGCTCTTGATGGTGGAATTTCCAATAATGAGCGAGCCTATAGTAATCCCAACTCATCTAAAATTTTGTAGAGCCAATGATTTTTTCTTTAATATTATTCTATATTCTATTATATGCAACTACAATTTTTGAGAGGTATTACTTATACCCCCGTGCGGTGCACGATACTGATAATGAATGTGTGAATAATAAAATTTTAAAATCTAATTATAAAATATAATTAACATACAGATATAATATATAAATGACAATATAGCAAGTACAAACTCCAATATCACATTTCTTGTCCACAGTTTGGAAACACTTATCATCAACTCCACCGCATCCTCATTTAGTGAGGTTGAAGATGATATAAGAATTACAACGAGGATGGAACTCCGATTCCTTGTCCCCATCTGTTAGAAAATTCTCATTCAGTCCGCGTTCCATAGTGATAAGCAATTGGATACTTTATTGCTAGGTAACCACGTGTCTTGACGCGGGGAGACATGTCTATTGATCGTGGTTCCCATAAATATAAATAGAATAACATTAATAGTGTTAAAAATGATTACAAAAAGTCACCACAATCTAGAACATTACGATTTAGGTAACACAAATTCAAATTTTGTAAGAATTTTGTGAGTTTCACTTGTATTTGGATAATTCCATCTGTAAATATCCAATAATTTAGGTATTTATTTATTGTTTAGCAATATAATTAATTTTGATTAATTTTTTATTTAATATTTTATCACACAAAAATTAAATTTTGGCAGAAATTTTTAGTTTTAATTAATATTTTTTTAATTAATTTTATAATAATAATAATAATAATAATAATAATAATTATATCTAAAATTAATTAAAGTGCCCAATCTTTTTTTTTTAATTTTAATATTACATGTCTCTTTCAATTTCTATGCAAAAAATTAAACAATTTAAATTTTGTATCTATAGAAATTAAATCCTTCTGAAATTCATAATTTTAATTAATTTTTATTTCTTACGCTAATTATTTAAAAGAAAATAATTAAGGGTTATTTTCATAAAATCCCCAAATATTTCGAGTTTTGTAACAATTGCAATTACATCCCCTTTTTTCAATGTGGAACCCACCAATTTTTAGATTAAGTGTCACTGTACTCTCCACTAACCGATTTCATTCAATTTAGCGTTAAATTAACTTTTTGTAATTTTCTACACTAAAGTTTGGGGGTAAAACTTGAAACAATATTTTATTTCACAATTTTAAATCTTTTTAAACTTCACAAATTTTAACATTAATGTACAATTTAGCTCTAAATCTTGTTCGACATTACAATTTTAACTTTATTTTACAATTTAGTCCTAAATTTTTTTTGTCTACAATTTCAACATTTTTTTGAAAAATTGGTGGAGTTGGTCCATAAATTTTGTGATTGCTAAGAAATTGGTACGAAATGAAAAAAAAGGTAGCGCTATATTAATTTCGTTGAATTAATTAATTGATACTAACTTTATTTGGTCTGCAACTAATGATATTGAATTTATTTGACACCTACTAAATAATTTTTATCGATAGTTTTCAACAGAATAACATTTCTTCATGTTAATATCTAATTTCTCAAACTTTTTTTATCGAGATATGTATATTTCAAATTTAACTAACAATTAATAATTAATATAATTATTTTATCTCTATAAAATTTTAGTAGAAATTTATCATTGTAAAACCTATACTGAATATAAAGAAATAATAAAATAAGATAACAAAAATTAAAATTAAAAATTAAAAACCCTGAATATGACGGCGATTTAGTAGAAACAACTTGAAGAAAAAGCCTGGGCTTGAGATTGCTTGTTATACCCGACATATCGAGGGTTTCCCTTACGATGGGCTTTCCTTGAATTTCTTTGATCGACAATCATTAATTGTACCATCGACAATTAGCGGTTGTACCAGGTAATGGTACAATCGATGAGTTTTACTGTAAGCGACTTCGCCTATAGGCAACAAAGTCAGGGAAAAGCTACGCGGATTATTGATGGTAGGGTAGGTGTTGTTGGATTTGGTTAGAGGTTGGGTTTGGTGCGGCTGGTGCGGGGTTGGGGCTTTTGTTTATTTTTATTATTTTTTTTAAGTTTTTTAATTATATTTAATTATTTTTCTATATTGGATTATTTTTATAGTGATATATTCCCTCTTTGAAATTTTATAGATTATATTTATTATTAAGCTTGTTGGTTTGAAATTAAAATGTGCATGTGTTTAATTCTAAATAATTTGTTTGAAAAATTATGATATTAATGTGATCAGATTCTACTATGTTGAAAACGGTCGATAAAAATTATTTAATCGGTGTCAAATAAATACGATAAAATTAATTATAGACCAAACGAATTAGTATCAAATTAATTAATTTGATGAAATCATGCTACTTTTTATATCGTATCAATTTAGCGACAACAGTATAATTTATGGGCCATTTCCATAATCTTCAAAAATAATATTGAAATTGAAGAGGCTATGACTGCGATAAATGATTCTATTTGATATCAACTAATGAGACCACTTCATTAAGCTTGTGAGTAATGACTTCATACGCAGCAGGTAATCGACCATTTTACACACCCTTTTACCAGCGTGGACTTCTAGAACTTTCTTCTCTAGATGACTTTTACGCCTTTGCATTGAGGAGAGCGATCTTTGTCGCTAATGGTCTCTCAGTCCCGTGCATTCATTGTGAGGAGTTGCATTTATTTGGATCATATCGGGGCCTATTTGTCTTAGAGTAAGCTTCATACCACTTCCTTACCACCCCTACGCACTTCATTGAAGCTCCAAATATTGACATTCTTTGGCCAAGATTAAACAAATAATGAATAACATACAAAGTCTATTCAATGGAAATTGCCAGGCTATAGAGGCGATATACGTACAATTCAAGCAAAATACATTGTGTGATAAAGCGACTTGTATGTGATGCCAGAGCTAGAGGTCCTGAGAGAGACCTTCTATGGGTGAACACGAATACTTCATTTTATTAAATCAAAACATCACAACTCTAAATAACTTCTTTCTCACCAAAGCAAAGAAACCACATATGCTTCAAAATAACATCCAGTCCTATATAATTCATTTTAAGTTGACTCAATCAGCGACAAGCAACTTCTTAAAAAAGATAAAATAATAATAAAGCTTGACAAGCAAGGTGGCAATAGCAACCAATTGTATATTTAATGAGTAAACTATGAACTAATGGATTTTAAGAAAGCGGCATCATTAGCCAAACGTCAAGAAACAACAGCCTTTGCATCATTTCACGATGAGTTGACTACAAAACATAGAACATAGACATAACTGCTGTGAGAACATCATTTTCCCTTCCATAGACTAATACTTTGATGCTTCCAAACTCCTCCCAATCAAATAATTTTTATAACTATAGTAGTATAAGTTTCTCCTCAAAGCGTGAACGATATCAATATCATGATCTCAGCGTAAATTATGAGGTGAAAAAGCCACTTCGGTGATTAATCTAATGGTTTACTTAAACCTCAAAAATAATAGGTCGCGATTGATAACATAGATACAATTAGCAGTTCAGAAATACTAACCTCCACAAAGTTGGAGAATTTAGGATCCCCATTTACGACCAATCAATGAACCTACATTCCAAATTGATCACGAATAAATATCCAGAAAAATTAAATACCAAAAACTCCAAATATAAATAGTTAATACCTCTATTCGACTTTGTGTTTTCAAATTCCTCTGAGGAATGTAATATTTTGCTAATCGAGTTTTTCTCTTGTTCTGTAATAGTATGAATAGGATACTGCAATTTTCAAAACCAAAAAGAAAAAAAAAATCCAAGCGGTTAAGCGAAATTTTATGCGATGAAACTAAGCGTGACTTTCTCCACAATCTCATACAGGTATCATAAACCAATTTACTATCACCAAGAATTTCAAGTACCTTTCAACATCGGGATGCAATTTCCCCATAGGTTGACCCTCGAGGCTCTTTTCTCCTTTCTTAGCTTGGTCCCTCGTGTCCCTCTTTTCTCCTTCCTTAGCTTGGTCCCTCATGTTCAATATTAAAAATATGGACAAAATATCATAATCCCAGCGTTGCTATACACTAAGTTCAATATTCAAAATAATCAGTCGTTCAATTGCCCAATCCATAGTAATCGAAGGAATGTAAGCATATACATTCTCTTAAGTTTCCAATAGATAGAGGCAGGACATCAAATTCATGATATAATAAATGAGAAAATTAGTCTTAGTATTGAAATAAATTGTCTAATAGTACAATACTAATAGCAATTGAATAAATTGCCATTCTTTAAATTAGTCGCTCTAATTTATCAAAAAGAAAGCCAAGTTCATCATAACGTTCACACCATTAATCATATTCGATTCTTAGGTGCATATATATAATAAAATAAAATCAAAAATCAAAAAAGAAAATCCCATTAACTTGCATAGTTAACATCAACTAAAGCACAGGTAGTTTAGCACACTTTGGAAAGATTTGCTAAGGCTAGAATAACCACAAATTCGATGAGAACCAAAATCACCACGATAATTGTGTAACTAATAATATAAATGAATTTAGTCCCAATAAAACTTGGGAAATTGAGAATTCACAAAGATTTCAAATTAAATCTTTAACATGTGAACAAAAAGAAACTAATATTTTATGCGAATCGAACTTTTCCATAAGAATGAAAGGAAATCAAATTAATTCAATTCCTTGAATTTGGGTAATTGAACCCCAAAAAAGTATCGGCTCTCCGAGAAAAGTACCTGAGACAATGGCATATTCACACAAGCGCTTCTAGAAGATTCTGATCAACAACCGTCAGATGATTAAATTTCTCACAATACTAAGAGTTTCACCACGGGGAATGGAATTATTGAGAAGACCAGAACACCAGAAACCTACAAACGAACACCCAGAAATAGGAATCATCTCGAATAAGGGATTAATTTTAGGAGATAAAAATTGACTTGGAACTGAAATCGGATATGGCCAATTGATGGAGAAGATAATTGCGAATCAAAGGAAAGAGATTTGATTAGATTTTTCTGGGATTTGTCTGGATAATTGGCGGGAAAGATAAATTGCCATTCCGGGTAATTGAGCTGAAATTAGGGCGAAATTGTGAATAGAATGGGAAGTTGGAGAGCATAGGGTTCCATCGGGTTGAGGTGTGAATAGTGTGTGATTGTGTGATATTTGTTACTGATTTCATTAACACCTTACAACTAAAATTAAAAACTAAAAATTAAAAAATAAAAATGATTAAAGATTAAAATAATAATTTGTATATTCAAAAAATAAGTAAAATGGGCGGGAAAACTTGCTTGGTTTATTTATATATAGATATAGATATAGATTATTATTATTATTATTATTATTATTATTATTATTATTATTATTATTAAGAAGGAAATATTGTTATGTAGATAAGAAAATATTGAAAAATTGGAAAAGTCAAATTAGGAAAGTTTTTTTGAGTGGGAAAAAAGTCTCTTTTTATATATATAATAAAATATAGATTATTATTATTATTATTATTATTATTATTATTATTATTATATCATAGATATTGGTACATGTAGATAAGGAAATACTGAAACATTATAGAAGTCAAATTAGGAAGGTTAATAATTAATAATTCAAAATTCAAAATTAGTTGAATCTATATTATTATTATTATTATTATTATTATTATTATTATTATTATTATTATTAAGAAGGAAATGTTGTTATGTAGATAAGGAAATATTGAAAAGTTGGAAAAGTCAAATTAGGAAAGTGTTTTTGGCGGGAGAAGAGCAATATCTAGCATGTAATAAATTAGAATCCACATAAGGGGATAAATGCAAAAAAATTTCTAAAATTTTTAATAGACTTTCGTCTATATTTTACACAAATACATCCTATTATAGTAAATAGCATGACTAAAAATAAAAAAATTTCACATAATTTTATATTGTGTTGATCAAACTTGCACATGGATTGGCTTATTTTAACGATTGTAATTTTTTAATTCGAGGAAAAATAAGCGACCGATCGCGTGTATATATGTATACCTATTTGAAGAAGCAGGAGTTGGAAAAGACATGTAGAAAATTTGTAAAATTAGTTCTTGCCATAATTAAAAATTGATTTTTAATTGAGAAAAATAGGTAAAAGTGAAGGGAAAATGTCTGGTTTTATTAATATAATAATAATAATAATAATAATAATATAGATATTAATATATTAGGTATAAACTTAATAATTTAACATATTCGACATATTAAATATTGAATGATTTGATATAACATTTAAATTAATTTAGATAAGACAAATAAATTGAAATATATGTGATTAATACTTAAAATATACAATCTAGCAGATTATACTTAAAAATAAAATAAAACTTGTCAGCAGGGGAAAATTGATTATAAAATAAATAATTAAAGTAAGTAGGATTCTTAGTATTTATTTAGGAGACAGAAATTTAGATAAATATTTAATATAGTTGAAAGCCAATTAAAATATTCTAATTGAATATTATAATTTCAATAATTGATTGAGGTGATAGTCGATTGTTTAATAAGAATTTTTAGATTTATTAAGTGAGCGATATATTTGAACTAAAATTATTATATAATTATTAGTTGAGTAGTATCAAAATAAAAAATATTCTATTTGAATCACGCATTTTTGGAGAGCACATTCTTAAAAAAATAAAAAACATGGAAGCCGAGATCCTTGGAAACACCGGTAATTACAAAAAAAAAATTATTAGTATTTTGTGTCATGTAACTCAAAAAGAAATATTATAGAAAATATAAAAAGCATATGAGAATAAAAAAGCATATTTTCAAAAAAAATGATCTTGAAAAAAGTAAATAAAGTTAATTAGGAATTATGATCACTTCGAATTCTTTACAATAAGATATAATACCCCAATTGTAAGAATCCAAAATCTTATAGGAAAGGTAAATTAATTTAAATAGCACATTTTCTTTCATTAACAATCTAATTAATTTTAATTATTTTTAGTTTTTGAAATAATTATGTTTCCCCATTTTAGAAATTTAATTAATTTTGATTAATTTTAGTTCAATAAAACTATCTCAATTTTTATCAATGAAAATATATCCAATAAAATCTAAGAAATATAATTAATTGTAATTAATTGTAGTATAATTAATTCTAATAAAATCTTGTTTTTAGCTAATTCTTTATAGAAATAATTTATTATTTCTAAATAATTAGTATTTTAACATAATTTTAAGAATTGTATGAATATAATTTTAAAGATATTTTACAATTAAAAAGATATCTTGCATGTAAAAGATATCTTTTTCATTTTAGGAAAATCTAGCCAACAATGGAAATGTATAACTAATTATAATTATTATTTATCTTTTCATTAATGTTATATTCTGTTTTAGCAATATAATTAATTTTGATTAGTTTTTCAGTGAAATTGTGTCAATTTTTGCCAATTGAAGCCAAATCCAATTAAATTGTAACAATATTATTAATTTTAATTAATCGTAATATAATTATTTTTAATTAATTTTTATTTTTAGCTAATTATTTATGAAAAGAATTAGGTATTTACGTGATAATCATTTTAATATCGTGAAACTTACTTTCTGATAAGATGTAATACCCAATTCTAAGAATAAAATTCTTATAGGTATTAACTTAACTTTATGTTAAATACATCAAAAGATAAATTCATTTAAGTAAGCATATTTTCTTTCATGTAGCAATGTAATTAATTTTAATTATTTTCATTTTTCAAATAAAGTTATGTTTCTATTTTAGGAAAATTAGGAAAAATACAGTCACAATGATAGCGGAGTCCTAATTAATTTTTAATCGTTATTTATTTTTAATTAATGTCATTTTTATGTTTGGAAATATAATTAATTTTATTAATTTTAGTCCAATGAAACAATGTCAATTTTAAGCCTACTAAAACCAAGTCCAAATTAAATCTTACTTAGTATTAATTTTAATTAATTGTAATAGTATCAATTTTAATTAATTGTAATAGAATTCATTTTAACTAATTATTATTTTTAGCTAATTATTTATGAAAGGAATTAATTATTTATGAAATAACTATTTTAATATCATCACTTTTAAGAATTGTATAAATTTAATTTTGAAGAAATCTTGTAATTTAAAAGATATATTACCATTTAAAGGTTTTTTTTTCATTTTTTAGGGAAAACCCCCAACAATTTAATGATTTCTTGCATTTTTAAATTAATTATGTATTTCATTTTAGCAATGTAATTAATTTTTATCAATCTTTGCCCACTAAACCCATGTCTAGCTAAATATTGGCAATAGAATTTATTGTTTTAATTAATAATAGTTTAAATAATCATAGTTAATTTTTGTATTTAATTTAGTTATTTCTAAGAAATAATTAGTTCCAAAATAATTGGCTTGATAGCCATAATTTTAAGAATTATATGAATTCAATTTAAAAAATATCTTACAATTGAAAAGCTATCTTGGAATTTAAAAGATATAAATATATATTCAACAAATTGATCTTATACAGTTATTTTAATATTTTATTTAAAAATTAAATAAATTGTAATTTTTTATCCCATCAAAATTAAATTTTGGTGAAATCACTAATTTTAATTAATTTTCATTCATTAGCTATATATTATTTTTAAAAATAATAAATTCTTTCTAAAATTAATAAAAGGTCCAAGCTAAGTTTTTAATTTTCATGTTACATATTTATTTTTAATTTTTATGTAAAAATTTAATAAATTGTAATTTTAAATCATCTATAAGAATTAAATTTTATAGAAATCGCTAATTTTAATTAACTTTTATTCTTTAGCTTTTTATTTATAAAAATAATTGATTGTTCTAAAATTAATTATTGGGTCCAGCCTAATTTTTAAATTTTTTGAATGCGTTGGGGATCGTAGTAGTGAATTTTATGCTCAGGCTTAGTATTTCTTTGGTAAGTTTTTTTAATTTTTGTGTAAAACTTCAATGAATCGTAATTTTGTAGTGTAAAAAAATTGAATCTTAGTAGGATTGCTAATTTTAATTTTTTTGTTTCTTAGTTAATTATTTACAAAAATAATTAATTATTTACGATCTTATTTTTAATTTTAATGTTAAACCTTTATTTGAATTTTTATGCAAAAATTTAATCAATGGTAATTTTTATGGCATAAGAAATTAAATCTTAGCAAAAATTGTTAATTTTAAATAATTTTATTTTTAAATCTTGAAATTATGAAAAAGCAATCAGTTAAAAATTAAATTGATTAAGACAGCATATATTGTTCGATCGTAAATATATATTAATTGAAGATTTATTAGAAAAAATATAAAAAATTGAAATTTTTAATATTTGAAAGAAAAATATATAATACTTTAAAACTAAATTACAACTGTTAATAATAGAAAGCTAATGAGGTAACAAATTAAATTTGTAATTTGTTATTGAAGTTTGGATGTTAAAGTGCAAAATAATGAAATACCTTATTATATTTTAATTTCACGCGCAAAGCATCAATTAAGTGTCGTAACAAATTATCAAAATTTTTAATCTTATTCAGTCGATAGTCGTTAATCTATATTAATATCGATTTATATTTAAATTGGGTACTAATTTATATATTTGGGGTAAATTTTAATTTTTTTAAAAATAAAAATTTATATATTGATAGTATCTTGTTTTAAAACTCTAAGTCAAGTCGAGCAAATAAAATCACAAATTATTATGTTTTATACGTATAAAAAAAAAGAGAGAGGAAATGATAGAGAGAATATTTAGATATTATGAGATGGGGTAAAGTAGGGTAGAAATAATTAAATAAAATCTCTATACATTAATATTAATATATTAGGGAAAAAAATAAAAGAGAGTTGGATATGGATTAGGAAAGAAAAAATAAAAAGAGAGTTTATTTTAAATGGGAAAATGGATTTCCGACAATAAAAAATATAATAATAGTATTTTCCCCCCCTTTTAAAGAGTTTTTATTAAAATGAGCATAGGGAATGTCATCAAATTTTAAAGATTCATAAGGAAACTTGCTAAATGCTAATTTTATGGAATGTTTGGTAAACACAATAAATTAGTTTATAATTTATTTAAAGAACTTATCAGCTTCTTTTACTCAAATAAGCTATGTTTTATTTTAAGAGCTTATTTAAAAAACTAGAGCCTATTTGAAATATTTTTTTTACCCGCTTTTCAAATAAGTTCATGAGCTTTCCGTGTTTTATTCCATTTTTAACATTTTCCTTTTGTAAAAAAGAAATGTTATTATTTTAAATATGCTATTTTCGATCATTTTGTATTTCTGATCTAACTTTTTACCTAATTCTACCAAAAACTAATATTTAAATCAGTTAGATTTCTAACTATCAACTATCAGCCATAAGTCATAAGCTCTTAGTTGGCTTATCAACCATAAGTTAACTTATCAGCTTGTCTACCAAACATACCCTTATACCAATGAACGTAGGGAATGTTGTTCATGCACAAAAGGTTGGAAGCTTCTACGCCTGGCAAATTCTGTTCGCGAAGGAGAGACATGCATATGCGAATTTGTGCAAGATGATAGCATGTTTATCAAATCAAATTCCAATAAAAAGATCGAATAAAAGGATTTCTAATATCAAGAGAAGATCAATAGGAAAAATTCTGACTCCTGCAATTTCTGTCCATTCAACATTTCAACCTAAAGTACATTGGGATATTGCTCCACACTTCCTTTTCTCCAGAAATCGATTATACAATTTGGCAACCACTAACAGAATTAGATTGAAATGACTTCAAATTACCTTGATATGATATTAAAGGTTTCTTCGGCCTAACTGCCATGCATATTGATCGAGGGCCACCATTGCACGAGATGCTGATCCGATAGAGCCTTCATATCTGCAAGAATCCATTATGCGCAAGAAAAGAGAATAAGCAAACATCAATTCATATAGACCAAGCGTAAAGTTCATTATTTTCCTGCATCTTCTGCAGAACTTTTCGGATACTTACAGTCCAACCAAAAGAAATGCTGCCGTCTGCATCACGATAGCACCTTCACCCGCTGGTTTTGAAGTGTTGATGCACCTTGCACCAAACCAATTCTCATGAATTGAGGTGACGAGATCTGTAACAGAGTTTTATCGGACAAACTTCAGATTCTACGTGAAAAACATGGAATTGTTTAACAGGTTTGAGTATTTGTCAGCAAACTATACAGACATTTCACTGATAAGCATTTATTATTTCAACAGATTGTTTATGTTACAGAAGTTAAAATATAAACTTATAGGAAATATAAACCTGTTATTAACCATATTTCCTCTTGAAGCCTTGGTCTACCATCAACACAGCAACAAATTCCTTAAAAGTCTTTGGTTGCACATTTTTACCACATTTGCAGCCCTAAAGTAGACTCTCAAACGATTGGAATTGGATATCTCCAAAGCATGATCTTCTATACTTAAAATAAACAAAATTTTAGCCTATAATTATGGGTGATTACAAGGCACAACTACATGTATATTACATAAATTCTATGCAAGATATCTAGTTAAGTTACAGCAGACTTCTACGTGTAGATTTGTGGCAGATTTACAGAAGAACTACAGCTCCATAATTCTGGTAGATTTGTTGTATAATATCTTCACAATTAGATGGTAAATAGCAGCAGATTAAGAGCATATCCAGATTTACAGCTAATTTGAGAATCTCGACAAACAACATATTCATACTAGTTAAGAAACTCACATTCGTTTTGACCAATATAGAAGCTCTCTGTCTCAAGTTTGTTTCTCTTAACATAACCAACGAATTGACTTAGTTCGATCGGATCAGCTTGTATACCCTCTTGCTCTGCTCTACAAGGACAAAGGTGAAGCTTTAAAATTGGTTATTTCAATGGTCTAAAATAGTGTATGGACTCATATATGGAATGCAAAATTTCTAACTCGGCAACACAAAGAAATACAAAACTAGATTGGGTCAGCATTCGTAAATGTGCAGAGTTTCACGTCAAGGCACACTATCCACTTAATGTGGCATAAGCCCCTCCACAACTAGGTGAACCTACAAGTAATAAATAATTGAAGAAGAAAAACAAGAGGAGGCACCAAATCACTCTTCCATTCGTACAAGAGAAATACAACGTCTTGGGGTCCAAATTTGCCAATTACTTTCTGTTTTGGGACTTGTCCCAAACTGTATAATAAAGCCTCGAAGGAAGCTTATATTTTATCAGGATACATCACATTGAGAAAAAATGTATTTGCTTCTCTAAAATCAATGAAATGGTATTACAAATTTATAGTTACAATTTCGAATCTGAAGATGGAAAGTAAAATCACCTAAATTGACCAAGAACCAAAATCAATCACCTAGAATCAATGCATAAGGATTTTAATGGATTTTCTGTAAATTCAAGCAATGTGAAGTTTCAAGAGTTTCACTTCTCCCAAAATACCACTCACCTCAATTCTGCCTCCCCAACTTACACCTCACCCCTGGTGTTTTCAACTCTGGCACCTGAGTGCTTATTTTGGAAACTTTATTGCTGGCCCACCTCCCACCGCATCAACCACCATGAAACCCAAAAGGAAAAACAGAACCCACCAAGCAAACGGTACAAATATAAAGAAATTTTATCTGTTGAAATGTGTTATATTGTATCACAGTTTGCAAAATAATGCAGATCAGTTTACATTCTCCAACAAACTCTCAAACTATGGACACCAATTAGGCTCTAAATATATGGACTAGTAGAAAGCCTCCAAACAAGAGTGCATAAGTTAACACCCAAAAAGAACAAGGATGATCCAGAAGCACAAAGCATAACAAAATTAGACTTGCAAAAATAAATAACTAACAGCTTATCTTACATGGTAGATGCTAGGCGAGAGGGCCCGGTTGGATCATAGTTAATTAACAAAGCAACCTTCAATGGGTAGTCTGCTTATAGGTTACTGATTAATTTGTACGAAAAGTCTCCATAATTTAAAAAGGAAAGATTTGAAATAGCAGTGGTAATTGCATGCTCGCCTGGGAGACCAATGTTGTTAGATGCCCATTTGTCCCAAGTTCTATGAACAAAACCCCAGTCCATTAGTTGGCTTCCTCAACTGCAGCAACAAGAATTACATCACATGAAAAATGGTAGTCCGTAGGTAGATAATCCCGGTTCTGTAGTTTATGGGGCCTGAGGCGATGTTTTAAAAACGGCCCTCGTAGACTCTGAAATAATACTATATAGTGGCTTAGCCCGGATTCCGAGCCAATGCGGTCACAAATTCTTATCAACAGAAAATGAAATATATTTTAATAATAAAAATAAATACAAATATCGTACCTTACAATCATTCTCTACGAGTTTTCATGTTCTAAAGCCATTTTACAATGACTTCGTTATTAATTTTTGAAAATATCTCCCTCATTCATCCCTCCATCACCCATTCGATTATGCAATTTGTCATTTCACGAAGTTCATTGCAGAAAACAATCTTTCAACAATAACAGTGCCAACGAGTAAAGTCAAAAGCTTATAAATCAAAGGATATACCCGATTTTTCCTTGTCTCAACCAACCATATTTGTGCTCCCCGCAATTCTATTTGAGCTCTCCCAAACTTTATCTGTGCTCTCCTCAATTCTATTTGAGCCTTTCCCAAACTTTATTTGTGCTATGCACTTGAGCAACTATCTTTTAAAAATATTTCTCCAAAATGTCCAAGAAAGAGAATTTGTCATATTCAACATTATCCAACTTAACGGAGAAATGAATCATATCAAACTAATTAGTTATTTTTAGTTTGTTTTAAGACTAATATCTAATAACCAATAAGTAATTCCCAATTCCGAAATTCCAAATCCACATCTTAGCGAGTAATAGCCAATAAGTAATTAAGTAATTTCAATTGCAAAAAATAAAATTCCTATTTTCTATTTTCTCAATCCCCAGCTTAAGTTCACCGTAAATGAGCGACAATCAATAGTGGAAATATGAAATTTCAACTTTCAATTGCATAAATAAAACCCAATTTTCAATTGCACGTCTAGTTTCAAACATTTTTTAAAAGGAACATCCAATTTTCAAACAAATAGTACATACAACACAAATTAGGGTTGAGCGAGCAAACGACTTACTGCTGAGAATCACGCTGGCGTCCGGACAGTGGACTCCGGCGAGGCAGCCGGCAGGCAAGCAGGAGTTAAGGACTTGAGTACTTACAACCCAGCGTGAGGGAGTGACGCTCGCCAGGGATTTCGGATTGTAGAGATGAGACGAGAGCGACGTTACCCTTTTTTTTCTGGGGGGCCCCCCAAAATTTTTTGGGCGGGGGCAGGGGAATTTAATTTTTTTAATTTTAATATAAGCGAGGAGAAAGATTGAATATAATTGAATGGTTAAGATTTGTATAGGATATTTAGGTCTCATAAAATATGTGAATGTAATTGATTTAGAAAAAAATGGATAAAAAATTTATAAAAAATGGTAAAAATTATATTATCTATACTATATTAAAAAGTGGGAATGTGTGGAAATCTTTTGATTTCTAATAATATCCCCACTAATATTTTGTTTAGTCCAAAATGTCCTTATTAAAGAAATATATTTAATTATATAATTAATTAATGAGTGACTCTTCATATTACATTCAGTAAATTAAGCTACACATGTTTTAAATATATTTTGATTTTATTCAATGTAAAAATGGTTATTAATAACAAGAAAACTTTTATAGAGTTATGTAGCTGTATGATAATCTTTTGATTTAAAAATATGTCACAAACATATTTGTAGTCCAATAATTAAAAAGATATAATTACATAACTAATTTTGAGTGATTTTTAAAATTACTTTGATTTGATCAAACTACAAATATTTCAATATATAATGCATTCTTATTCAATGTGTGTAATTTAAAAATATATATTAATCATTTTTTTCTAAACATCTTTCACAATTTTCTAATTAGAATATCATGCTTTTATAATTTTAAAATTGGATTAATATCATATTTAATCAACTTTAATATATGTGACTAATCTTATTGGAAAAGAAGTTTTTGTAGATTAGATATTTGAACTAACTTGGTAGAAAATTGAGGTATTAATATTTTTACTTAGTGTATAAAATGATCAAAGTGTTATTTAGCTTACATGTATGAGTTGCTAATACTAAGTTGATTTAATTTTATAGTTTTTTAAAAATATTTAAAAGTTAAAAGTTAAAAATTTATGATTAAAAAAAATCATCAGTCTATACCACATGCGAAGCATGTACTCAAATGTTGTTATAAAAGTATAGAAACAATAGAGATAATGAATTCTAAGGAATTCACATGAATGAATTTCATTAATAACTGAAATCTTATTTATAGGAAAATTTCGAATGACAAAATCGTAATTACATAATTTCATCAATGGTATAATAGTCATTCACACCAATAAAATATTATAAAGAATTCCCTCGGGTGCCTTGCTTCCTATATTATATTTATAACACTCCCCCTTAAATGATTATTAGTATAAACGTCTTCTGGACTTATTTGGAGAAAAATCCAATGGGAAAAAATTTCCAAACTGATTGTAGAAAAGTTTGGAGTGGTTATATATTGCTTTGCCAAAATATTGTTCCCCCTGATTTCTATCAGCGGTATATGATTATTCACGTGCTGCCTCGTTAAATCCTTATCAAAAAAATCCAGTGAGAAAAACTTGATCGAAGGAAAAAAAATACAGGTACTCCATCTGATTTCATATCTTGAGGACGGATACCCTTACTTATGGTAAAGGATTTCAATATCATCATTGTTTAGATCTAAAGCATTATCTCTATTATAACTTGATCCAATAGATACATTATTTTGATTTATCCTTAGTCCTCAATATACCATGAATATGCCTCGTTAAAATCTTATTAGGAAAAATCCAGTGGGAAAAATCTTAATGAAAGAAAAAAAATATATTGTTCATGTGAATACGCCTTTAATGTTGCCTCATTAAAAACCTTGTTAGGAAAACCCAATGGGATAAAACCTCAGTTAAGGAAAAAAAAGTGCAACGTGTATTTTATACAAGTATGCTGCAAGCATTTCAAAATCTTTCATAGATTTGTATGAGTATCATACACATTGGTTGATACTCTTCATTCATCTCCACGTGAATGAAATTTTAGATGTTATACAATATCATGTTATATTCAGTGCATATATGTAATCAACAATCTTGATCTCATTTTCTCATTATATCGAGGTATATACCTAAATCTCTTCTGGAGATTTCGAATTAGTTGAGATTGAGCTACCTCGTTAAAAACCTTATTTGAAAAAAAAACTCCTTTGGGACAAAAACATCAATCAAGGAAAAGAGTACAGCATATTAATTTCTCAACAATATTAATGTAGATATTTTGAGATGTTGCATGCACTGATACAATAATACATTTGGAATTCTTCAAGAGTTTCATTCTCATTTTTCATCAAGCCCGTACATGAATACATCAATCAAAAGGGCATATATTTTAGCATCGGTATTTTTCGATGGATTTCAATATCCTCACTATCATTGATAGTATGTAGCGCTATCTTTTCATAATGTGTCGACACTTTTAATTTTATTTCTTTTCCCATATCGACATAACTTATCGAGATATCTCATTATCAATCCTCTTGTAGGATTACACAATATAATTATGCCTATATATTATTCAAGAGCATATGCCTCTGTTATTAAGACCATCTTTAATAATTTGCTTCGATATATATGATTGGGGAAATCTCATAATATCAACGCTTCTGGCGTGCTAGCTTATCAAAACATCTTAGTTGATATATGTGATTGTTCATAGCATCTTTTATGCATCTTGGAACTTCAAATTCATATTTTAATTGTGAGGATATATCATGATGCATTTCACATATCATTTTCAACCTTTAATACTCCCCCTCATGCTGAGAAAATTTAGAACACCAAAACTCATAGAGTTGGTATGATATTAATCATATATGTTCTCATTATTCAACATTAATATGAGAATTTAGACAGTTTACATTATATTCTCGATATTGGCAATTTATTGGAGGATTTTAAATAATTTGCCATATAATATCTCATTTGTATGCGCATACTCAAATCCCTCGGGGATTTATTCAAGTAATTGGGATATATATTTACTAGCTTTATCATTAAATCTGGAAATCATGCTCATATCGTGAGCAAATCATTTCGTAATCTTCCAATTACGAATCATATAGACATATGACTATCTAGTGGATCCATATCATAATATCTAGTAGTCCACATGGAGGATGAGTGGACCCATATTTCTCATCCTTTATATATTTCAGATATATTTGAGATTTTATTCCCAACATTGGCCAATAATTATTTATCGAGAATAATTATTTGAAAAATTCTTCTAATTCTTCACTTGAAATATTGATTTCAATAATTATTTAAACCGGGATGGTCAGTCCGGTTCTGCAAACGAGTATTATTGAACTTTTAGTTCAGTAAATTCTTATATCGATTTCACTAGTATCTGTATAGTACTCAACATGATTTATCATAGAAACAATTCACCGACATATTCCATCATCTTCTGGTGACATTATTGTCTACTATTGTACAAACACCGATTTACAGTTCATACGCATCACATCTGACTACTGTTCAACTGTGGAGTCTTAGCTCTTACACTTTACAGAGTCCTAACTCATACGCCTCGTATTATTCTATAAATAGATCGTCGAAATTATTGCAAAATTTATCCTAACAAGGGTCTATACATTATAATGGATCATATGCTCTCAAATCTTCGAAAATATTATTCATCACTACCGATCAAAATTCTAAAAAGAATTTATCGAGGTAGGCTTGAAAGGTTGAGGATGCTAATGAATAAGGGTATCCCACAAGATATTCGATAGTTGATTGAAGCAAAGGTTTGATTATCTGATGAGGTTTCAATTCCTTCTAAATACATGCCTAATATGGGTAAAAATAGTTTTTCAAAGAAATGGAGAGCAAAAAGATTATGAGGATGCTACAAGTGTGCTCGGTGGACATGTGACACTTGATGTAAATCTGTGGGGTACTTGTCCAGAAACCGAGAAAATAAAATAGTATTCATTAAGGATGAATTGAGTAAGGAACTTTTGGATGATATTCAACAGGCTCTTGAGACACATCCTAGTGGGCATGTACAAGGTGAACTGATGGCCTTATGGGCCAAATTCAAAGATGAACAATCACGTTATAGTCTTGAAAAACTTATTTTAGAAAATCCTATTTGTAAATTTAGTAGAAAAACTTAGTATAATAATTTTCTCATATTAATATAAGGAAGTTCGGTGTAATAACGAATATCAATATATTTCTTTTATTTGTAAATATCGTTTTTTCAATTTTTAAGATATATGTATGTATATATATATATTATTTTTCAATCACCGACAGGTATATATCATTTCACTAAAATTTTTCTACATTTTTCTCTTTCATATTTGTCAAAAAGTAAATAGTGCAATCAATTATTGGTTTGAAAATTTTCCTTTAAATAGAGGGATTCATGTCTTTCATGTTCATACGTTGAAAGTATAGTGCAAAAAGAGAGATAGAAGTAGAGATAGATATGGAGATTTTAGAATCATCTCATACAAGTCAGCCTTTACCTCACCAGATTAAAACCGTATGTATTCTTGGTGGGTCTAAATTGGTAGGCCATATCCAATATGTGGATATGGCAAACCAACTCGGAAAAGAGTTAGGGAGATAAAAAATCAATATACTATATGGACGAACCAACAACAAACTTTTAACTAGACTTATAATGGCCGCACCATCATGGGGAATAAGAGTTTCGAGTGTAATACCTTTCCATCGAGTTGGATCTAATACTCGATTGGCGCCAGTTCTACCATGGGTCCAGCAGGGTTGGTGCTACAAGCGCAATCCATCCACAACTGCATGATGTATATGATGAACAATAGTGATGCTTTTATTGTCCTTCCAGGCGGCTATAACACACTGGAGGAAATATTCAATATAACATCATGGGCACAGTGGAACTTTCATACCAAACCCATAGGTTTGTTGAATATCAATTGTTTCTTTGATGGCTTACTAGCGTTCCTAAATCAGGGTGTAAATAATAAGTTTATCTCTCATTCAGCGAGAAAAATACTTACTTCTGCTAGTACTGTTGATGAGCTACTCATCAAATTTCATGCATATGTTCAAGAATACTGTGAAACCAGCATCCATCGGTCCACAGACCAGTGTCAGCGAAAAGAAATTCGGATCCTTTAGATATCTCATTATGAACCCTGATGTTGGGGGTGGCAGAGTTACGGAGTATTTATACTCTCGAAATGCACCCTTCCTTTATGGGTTCAATATGTATTTTCTTTTCGCATTTCTATATTTTCGAGTGTTTATTGCCATCTTTAATATTCTCAATATGTTCAACTTCGGGTGTTTTGTACTTCTTCTGGAGTAATAATAATGATATCATATTGGCTTTATTCAAATACAGAAATCTAGTGATTATACTTTTTCAAGAGCATTTTATTCTTATTATCTACTTCTTCAAGAGTAGGATTAGAATGTTTGATCAACTACTTCTTCTGGAGTAGGATTCGTTATAACCAATCGTGTAGTATAACCCACCATATTGGAAATATGCACACTAATCGTGTGGTATTACCCACCACATTGGAAATATGCCTTTATTTTAAAGTGTATAAATTTAAATTGCAAAAATTAAATTCTCCCCAATAGGTGATCAAATCTTCCATATGGAAATTATGACAATAAATATAAATTTACGGAATTTAAATTGCGAGAATTAAAATACATAATGATTAACTACTTCTTCAGGAGTAGGATCTACTTAGTAGAAGGTATTACCCATCACTTAGCATATAAATTGCATAAATATATAAAACCTTCTGTTTAGTGATGGTTGAACCCACCATCAGGTAGGAGGCGTTCTGATATTTAAATTGCGATAAATAAAGTGCGAGAATTAAATATTGAGCTCGCTACGGAGCAGATTTGTTCTTCTAGAACAAATACTCATTACTTCTACAAGAGCACACTTATCCTTTTAGAACAAGTATATTATGTAATTAAACTCTTCGGGAGTTAAAATAATATTCGGATCTTTTAACTCAAATGGACTTCAAACCATTTTATATAATCAATGGATTTAGAATTTCTTCATGAATATTCTATTCATTTTTCACTATCGTCAAAATTAGGTCGGTTTTACCCTAAGGGTAAAATTGTCCATTCAAATTCGCAAAGGTAAAATTGTCAAAATTATTTTATCAATGTTTTACGATTGGAAAATTATCTCCTATCTACTTTAATTTATCAATATCAAAATGTTCAAGGACTATTTTGTAATTTTTTCAAAAGTTGGGGTACTGATTTGTAAATTTTTGAAAGTTTACCTTATCAATATTGGTGTCAAATCGAAGCTCTCGTTAAATCGAGTATAATGGAGTTGAGAAAAATTGATTTTCATAATGTATGCTCCTTATATTTCGAGAAAATAAATGTTATGGTTTAATATATTATTATATTATAAGATAATATATATTTATATACATTTCCTTTCCTATTTTTGTTTTCATCATACTTTTCCCCACTTTTTCTGTAAATTTAGTTGTCTCTCCATCTGCCAATTCTTGAATTGCCCACAACTCTCTGTCTCTGCATAAATATTTTCTGTGAGTGATTGGGGAGATAGAGAGAGTGAGACGTGAGAAAGTGGGAAAGAGATAAGAGAGAAAAGAAAGATAAGTATTGCTTGGAGATGGATTAGGTTATTTATAATAATTCGGTTTCTGATACAGAAAATCATCTATAAAATGCAACTGTAGAGCATACCCCCTTCATATTACTCAAAAAGGTTAGAGACTCGTCGATAACGTGTTATAAAAGTATAGAAACAATAGAGAGAATTTAGAGAGAATGAATTCTAAGGAATTCACGGGAATGAATTTCATTAATAACTGAAAACCTATTTATAGGAAAACTTCGAATGACACAATCGTAATTACATAATTTCATCAAGGGTATAATAGTCATTTACACCAATAAAATATTATAAAGAATTTCCTCGGGTGCCTTGCTTCCTATATTATATTCATAACAATTATATCACCCACTTAATCCTCACACTCGCTTTTTTATTAGACGAAAATATTCATTCTTGCCATTACTATTTTACCTTTTCTCCTTTTAACGTGGGTGCGCGAAGATCTTGGCCGAGCATCCACAAGGCCATTTGCTTTTAGTTTTTTTTTAAATAATGTAATTAATTTATATTTAATACTTTTTTAATAATATAATTAATTTATACTTAATAATTTTTTTAATAATATAATTAATTTATATTTAATAATCACATATTGTTAATATAAATAATTTAAATAATCACATGTACTTAATTTATATTTAATAATCAATATTATTATATTTAATTAATATTGATTACAATAATTTTTGAAGTTAGAATAATTATTTTTATAGTAAGTAATTTTTGAAAATCGATAACAAGCCAACTTGCATTTCTGACACTTACATGCTTACTTCACACTCCTTTGAACGATCTGATACGAGCAGAAAAAAATTGATAGATGGCAAGGGAAAGGGGATGATTTTACCGCTAATCCCAAACTATATGCGAGTTGGTCCTTGATTCCTCACTCTTTATTGCTAGCTGTGTAACTTCCTGGTTAGGCTAGATTACTCTTGTTTGACACAATTTAATTGAAAACACGTTTTTTTTTTTCATAACTAGTTTATTTTTATTCTTTTTTTTTGTTGTTTTCATAACCTTGATATATGTATATACACACACATACATGTATTTATTTATTTGTCAATCATATGTTTAGATGTTTTGTTTTCAAATTATCTCTATCAAGCATATCTTTGAGGGAAGATAGATAAAAATAAATAAATAAAATTAAAGGAAGTTTTCATGGTTTTGATTAGCAAATAATCTAAAAATGAACTTTTTTGGCACGCCCAACTTCAAAATCCAATAACACATTTTTGTTTCGGCTTTTAACACAGAAAATATTCGAAATAAAAAAAAATCATTTTGAATTTTCTTTGTTATTTTCAAAAATATAAAAAAAATCGTGTTTTCAGTGATTCAGGAAATAGCTCAAAAATAGTCTCTAGAATAAATTTTTAGCGCTTTTTTTAATTTAAATAATAAATATTTGTTTTGAAATAGATAATAAATACTTATTAAACATAGCAAAATACATAAGAATTCACACCCCTAGATAGTCATTTCAAATTTCAAGCTTTGTTCTAAAACGAATGATTAAGCATGCTTAAATTTAATTTTATAGTATTATTAGTCATTTGAAATTTCAAACTCGCACTAATTGCACAACAAGCTTTGTTCTAAAATGAACGATTAAGCACGCTTAAATCTAATTTTTATATTATTATTATTATACTTCGTCGCGTTTTGAATTTTACCACATATTAACTACAATTTTATTTTATCTTAACACTCAACACCCTTAAAATAAAGCGTGTCAATGCTTTTCTAGGCAACTTGTGTCCACCAAAGAGTATGCGTTGTAGGCGAATCATTCGTCTATTGCCGATTTTCGCTTACCTCATTTCACTGGCGCGTCTGTTTGTGTATGAGAGGGAGCAGAAACATACTCGAAGAAGATGGAGTAGTGAAAAGATGAAGGCAAAATGAACAACACCGCAAACAACATGAATCACTCTCACCACTCCTACATCGCCGCTCCCCAAGATCTGGACCCCCAACCTCCTCCACCACCTCCCTCCGCCGCTGCCACCACCACCACCAACCGGTACCACCCCCAACCTCATACAGTTGAACCCCAACCAACTCGCCGCCCCCGTGGTTTCGCCGCCACAGTGTCTAACAACACTAACACAACCATCACTCCACCACCGAAAAGCCGGAAAGAGAGGGAGAAGGAGAAGGAGCGGACTAAGCTGAGAGAACGCCATCGGAGGGCCATCACCAGCCGTATGTTGACCGGTCTCCGCCAGTATGGGAACTTCCCGCTCCCCGCTCGAGCCGACATGAATGATGTCCTCGCTGCCCTTGCCCGCGAGGCTGGTTGGATTGTTGAGGCTGATGGCACTACCTACAGACAATCCCCGCTTCCTCATCCTCCTGCCTCTAATCCTTCTACCATTAATCATTACAGTAATAACACTTCCAACATGGTGAGATTTTTAAAATTACAAACGACGAAGTTTTCTTTGATCTGTCTATTAATTGTTTCTAGCTTATGTGGTCAATGATGTGTAGTTTGCGTGCTGAGGATTTTTATAAGCTCTTTTCCCTTTTTATCCGTCCATAATATAGGCTAGTTTCTGTAGTTTTGTGCATTTGATTTCTTCATTTTCACATCATGCCCTTATTTAATGTGCATTGTTTATATTAGGATTACTAGTTGATGACGGAGTATATATATGAAGAAATGCAACTAAATTTTATTTTACCAATAAAATTAATTGCAATTTTAGAGCAGCTGCACAACGATGTGAATTGTTATGGCTGAGAAACTGAAGAATGACAAGTCACAGCCCAGCTCTTAATCAAACTATGCGATAACAAGTTGCTATTAATATTTCACAGTGGACTGGCACTTCATTAAAGAAAATGATAATGAAGGTAATTGGTATGAATTTTGTACCCACAAAAAAACCATGCAAGAGACTTTACTCAGAGACTTGCAATGCGGACCTTTGGTGATCTCATGTTCCAAGTTGGAGAAATTTGAGGAGTATCGAAGATGCCAAAATTTTTTAAATTTTGCATGTAAATATTAGTTTCCTTCTTGGTTTAGATTCTTATTCTTGGTGATCTTAATGTTTGACTATATATTGTAAAGTGATTTTCCCAATGGAACATTAGAAACACAACATATCTCAATATGGTCGAGACCTGTTAATTGGACTTATTTTTTGAAAATCAGTTTCTGCTTTAAAAAATATCGACCAAAGAGGTTCATACAAGATCCAAATCCTATTATCCTATTTAAGGTAGCAAATTTGTACAATTCTATTCCCATGTTTATTCGTAACTAAATAAGTACTGTAAGATGGATGGAATAGTAATTCTAACTTACATCCACAAGATTGACATAATGAGATTTGGTGATATCCTTGGTCACTACTAATAATACAATGCAAAGACGACAAGTATGACTGTCTGACACATTATCTCATATTGCAGCTATACTTTTTAAAATCAGAATTCAAATGATCTCCCATTCTGGTCCATGTCTTCTAGATGTGTATGTTTAAAAATCCTAATGAATCCATGGGTTTTATTATGTTCAGTTGGTATGACTAGTTGAATTACTTATGCATATGGATCATGAATTCTTTGCCTGAATGGCTGATGCTGTTACATTCTTGTGGAGATCTCCTATAATTGGTTGCTGAGGAATTTTCTGTATTTGTAAACATATCTTACATTGTAATGAACGTGAAATTATTTGACTTGGAGGATCGACTAATCTTTGAAGCTCCTATGACCTATGGTGTCTCCATATGCTAGTGTATATACAAAATCTGTCTTGTATTGCCACTGCATGATAAAAACATATCAGCTTTCTCATTAGTCACTGCAAATTTGTGCAGGGGGCATATCCAGCAAGGTCAGTTGAAAGCCCATTATCTTCTAGTTCTTGGAAAAATTGTTCCACAAGATCTTCGGTAGACTGTCAGCCGACTGCTCTCGGAATTGATGAGACGTTATCACCAACATCTCTAGATTCTGTTGTTGTTGCAGAAACAGATGCAAGGTTTGAAAAATGCGTAAGTGCTGGTGCCATCGAGTCACCTGAATGTTTTGGAGCAGACCAGGTGATTTTTTGAGTCTTATATCCTGATTATGTGGTTGGTACTGGAGGCTTGGTGATATCCTAGTGCTTCATAATGACGAAAATCATATTGTGGCTCTCTTGTCAGCCAAATTATTATTTTCCTTTTCCTTTTTCCTTTCATTGGTTACTTCAAAAAGAAAGAACATGACAAGTGTTTTTTCTATGAAATTCTATTACTTACTGGAGTCATCACTGTTCAGAGTCTGCGGCGATGCTTATTCTGACTGGATGTGCAATTTCAAGTCTCGTCTCAACACACCTATTCTATGATAAAATGTAGAACTGTATTTATTTTTCATATACTTTTTGTAATTATTAGTTTTAGTTTAGAGAAAAAACTGTTTCATGTTTTGGCAACTTACAATGTTTTAACTGGCATTTTTAGACCACGCAGACAGTTGATTTGATATATATGGTGATACTGAATTCACCCCTGTACAGTTCTCTCTCTTTTATCTTTCCCGCCCTCCATCCCGTGCGCTCAATAAAGATCTGATAGAGATGCTTTGGAGTTGTTCTATTCTGTCCAATAATGAATTTGAAGCTCATGGTTGAGTTGTGCAGATTGTGCAAGGTATTCATTGTGGGGAGCATGGAAATGGCTTTTCAGGAACCTTTTATGTTCCTGTTTATGTGAGACTAGCTGTAAGTGGTCAATCTACTCGTATTCCATTTGTTCATTGAATGCTTTTGCTTCATATATGAAATGATTTTCTCATGTGAACTCCATTGTGGCAGACCGGTTTAATCAACAATTTCTGCCAGCTAGTGGATCCTGAAGGTATTAAAGATAAGTTGAGGCATTTGAAGTCATTGTGTGTTGATGGTGTTGTTGTCGAGTGCTGGTGGGGCATTGTTGAAGGGTGGAATCCGCAAAAGTATGAATGGTCAGGATATAGGCAACTGTTTGACATCATTCGCGACTTTCAAATTAAGTTGCAGGTAAAAATATCTACGACTTGTTTGGTCTAGATTTTTTTGGAAGATCATTTTACCCACCAATTTCAGAAACGTAACAACTTTTTAATAGTACCAAAAAAACTTTACTTTTTAACTACGCATTCAAATATCTCCCAAACAAGAACTCACTGTTACTGAATTTAAATTATCATTGGTTTTGCTTGACATAAACTATTAACAACTATCAATATATTAAAACAGTTGCTCGGGCCCTACGGTCCTCACAATTATATAACCAGATCCATTGTGTTCATTGATTATATTTTGTACATCTGAATCAAATAATGATTTAAGCATTCACTTGTGTGATTTCAATTTGTACTTGCCGGAAATTAAATCGAGAATTAAGAGCTTTTTCGGTGGTCATTATATTGTTGGGCACGATATTCCGTAGAAAATGTGTGGTTAATATTGTATTGGAGAATGTGTGTGTGGTTGAAAAGAGGAGAGATAAAATTTTTTTGTTGTATAATTTTGAAAAGAACAAGCCCTTAAAACTTTATGAACTCAAAGAACTTCCCGAAACAGACTTATTTCATTCAAAAAACCTTTAGGGATTCCGGATTCAGCATGAAGAGAAAATCATCTCACGTAAGTTAGCAAACCATTGTCTTAATAAAATATATGAAAAACTAAATCTTGAAAATCGTATTTGCCATCCCATCACAGCAGCGCTGGGTTTCGATCTCCCTAATCATAATTACCTGGGTATAAAACATGGGGTGGTGAGGGGATATAAAATATGGGGTGGGGAGGGGTGTTTGAGATAAGTCTCAACAAGCACATTAGGCACTGTTTGCATTTAATGCATAACATAAACATCAGGAAGCACGAGAAATTCTACCAACTTACAGGGTAAGAACCTCGTACATAGCGCTACTAAGCTCCAACAGTCCAACTCCATAAACTTATTCATAACACGAGGGATTACATAACTTAAGTGTAAATAAATGTGAAAGTAGACAAGATTGATTTGGCTTGAGAAGTGAATTTCTTGCACTTGCTTAGATAGCTCTTTACACCACTATACAAAGATTGGAGTAAGAGAGACGGCCAGAGAGAAGATTTTGAAAATGAGTTTTGCTGTGAAAAATTTTGAAGAGCGAAAGACAGATTTATAAGGCTAGAATCTGGATTTTCGAGGACTTCAAATCTTATGGGGAGGTCAACTCCAAAAGCATCTGATCATACAATTACATTTATCTTCAACGAACTTCATAATGTTAAACTATCTGATCTAAAAGTTTTAACTCCTAGATGAGGCGATATGTATATGATGCAGGATATATTTTTCCCCATCAAAACCTAATACGTCCACAATTCATTTAAATGGATGGCGGTGAAATTCGAACACGGGTATCAATCTAAAAGCTTAAACTATTAGATCAAGTCAAATGTATATGATTTAACTATTATCTTCAACTTATAATATAAATCATTATGTTGACCAACCTTATCAAGAGAAATTATCATCCCTAGCGGAGCTTATCACATCACATCACATACATGCGCTTATTCCTAATTATCTTAAAAAGAAAACGAATTTATTGATGGGTTAAAATTTGTCATACATCCAGTTTCACATTTTGGCCTGTCACTTAGATTAAATGGTTAATAATGATATTAATGGGTGATACACAATTTTTATCTTTTTGTTGCCTAAGTAATTTTTTTATGGAGTGGTCGGTAGTAGATTTTCATGCTAAGAATTTCCTTAAGGTGCAACTGTAACAAAATTCACTTATTTTTATGAAGGTTGTAATGTCATTTCATGAATATGGAGGAAATGATTCGGGTGGTATCTATGTAACCCTGCCTCAATGGGTTTTGGAGATTGGAAAAAGCAATCAAGATATATTTTTCACAGATCGTGAAGGAAGAAGAAATGCTGAATGCCTTTCTTGGGGCATTGACAAAGAACGAGTATTAAGGGGTAGAACTGGCATAGAGGTAATAACTTATTGTTTACTTATCATAGAAGTTCACTTAACTTTTCAAATTGTTTGCATTTTTCATACTATGTTGATCCCCAGTTCAATTTAATTTCTTACCTCTGTCTGTTTAATTCCAACTAGATGGTGGTGTGTAATGTGCACCATATTTGAACCTTTCTTTTCTTAAATGGAAGATTTGATGCTTCTTTGCTTTTTCTCTTTCCAATTGCCAAAGAAAAATTGCATTCTTATCGGAATAATGCATGTGTCAACTGCCATCGACCTTTAGTGTGTCAGTAAAAGGAAACAGGAAATCCACAAAGGAGGGAAGAAGGTGACATGTGTACAAATAACACATTAAGGCATCCACATCATCTGTAAATTTATTCTTCTGGAGGACCTTTCCTGAGTTGATGTGCCTCCAGGTGTTTGCATTTCCAGTTCTATGGTCATTAAATGGTACAAATGTACACTCATTGTCACCTAGCAAGATTCCCTTATCATTATTTATCTTTACCTGTTAGAAATTATCATACAATTGGAATTGACAAATTGCAGCTTCCCTTAGAGAAGAACAACCTTATTCTTGTGCAGATAATTTGATACTCACTGTATTCGCAGGTATATTTTGATTTTATGAGAAGTTTCCGGACTGAGTTTGATGATTTGCTCACTGATGGCCTCATTTCGGCTGTTGAAGTTGGACTAGGAGCTTCGGGGGAGCTAAAATACCCTTCTTTTTCAGAAAGAATGGGTTGGAGATACCCTGGTATTGGTGAGTTTCAGGTATCTGATAAATCGGGGTTTCTTTTTAGCATTGTGCATCTAACAAAGCTGAGAGAGATTTAGGAAATGTGAAAAAGTTGGGGAAGACTATTAGTGACCTTTGTCCGGTATAATGAAATTTTTCCTCGATAGTTTCTTAGGAAAACTAAGTAATGCACTAACTCACGAGGGCATATAAATTTCACTAGAGAGGATTTCACATCATTATGACCACAGCTAGATTCCAATGTTATCATATTTGTCGACTGTTATATAATGTGCAAGTGTGCATGGTTGTGTCGTGAAGACTGATCATGCGATTTCTATGGTTTTACCTGGTCCCTCATTCTGTTTTTGCTTTCAGTGTTATGATAAATATTCAATGCAAAATCTTCGTAAAGCTGCAAAACTCCGTGGGCACTCTTTTTGGGCACGAGGCCCTGAGAATGCTGGTTATTATAATTCGAAGCCACATGAAACTGGATTCTTCTGTGAACGCGGTGATTATGATAGCTACTATGGACGTTTCTTCCTCCATTGGTACAGTCAGGCCTTAGTTGATCATGCTGATAATGTTCTCCGCCTTGCTAAGCTTGCTTTCGAGGACACACAACTAGTTGCTAAGGTACTTTTACCACAAACCTTGAGTCATTTTGTTACTTAGTTATATACCACTTCTTCCCCACAGTTCTCTGTGTGTGTGTGTTTTGTTGATTGGTAAATTACTTGATTCTTTTGTTTAGATTCCATCAGTGTACTGGTGGTACAAGACAACAAGCCATGCTGCTGAGCTCACTGCTGGATATTATAACCCTACTAACCAGGATGGTTATTCTCCAGTCTTTGAGGTCCTCAAAAAGCACTCTGTCACAGTGAAGTTTGTTGTCCCAAGATTGCAGGCTTCATATCACGAAATTGATGATTCCTTGTCTGATCCTGAAGGCTTAAGTTGGCAGGTACTCATTCTCATGTTATTTTCGTCTTCTGTTACTCTATGTTGCGCAGTTTGCTTTGAGGAAATATAAGAGCTAAATTTGCTGTTAATTTCAAGGTCAGAAGGTGGTGAATAACACTTTTTCCCAGTAAAAATTTGTGTAATGGCCTGCATTTGGCAAGCTTATAAATGGTACACAGAATAATAATAGTAGTGGGCTCATGTAATGTGCAGATAATAATGAACAATATTTATGTTCGGTGGAAAGTGAGTGCTTGTTTGGTATGATTTTACAAAAATACATTCAGTAAGATTTAGGACTTTACCCCCTTTTTAACCACATGTTCTTCTTAGAAAACCATCTTTACTATGAACAAAACTATAGTAAACAATCGGTTCAAAAAAAAAAAAAAAAAACTATAGTAAACAAGCAATAATGTCTGAACTTGATTGAATTTAGGAACGACTTATAAATTTGAATCCTTACAGAGGCTTGATGTGTACGTTCACCATAATTGTAGGTATTGAATTCCGCCTGGGAACGAGGGCTTACTGTAGCAGGTCAAAATGCACAATGCTGCTATGACAGAGACGGGTTGACCAGGCTAGTTCAGATTGCAAAACCACAAAATCATCCTGATCGCTGCCACTTCTCTTTTCTAATGTTTGAGCAAGCTTTGCCTTCGGTCGAAAGAACCATATGCTTCTCAGATATTGATTGCTTTATTAAAAGCATGCATGGTTAGTGTTCCTCATAATCATTCTTGTTAACCAACAATAACTAACATGCTTGCATCGTGAAGTACAATGCATAATAATAATGTCCTCTCTGCATTTTCATGTAAATTTTCTTTCCACTTTCTTGGTTTATCTCCACTATTTTCCATTTCAACTGTTGCAGGAATTTCGAGTAATTAGGGGTCCTAAATTATCTCAAAATATTGTAGCATTTGGAAAAAAGAACATTTCTCATTGCTAGAAGGACAGACATTTCCAGAAAGTAGAATTACCATAGAGCCCTTCAAGGTAAGCAGGATGCACGGGAAATGGATGGTATATATACATTCACATTTTGTTCCTCGTCGTTGACTTGTCTAGTGAATATAACTTACAATCTTTAGAACACGAGGCATCAGTTTTTGTATTTGTATTTCAAGACCTTATATTTCCAGGGGTACCTACTTTCATTAAAAACGTGTATAAAGAGAAGTTTGTCAATGTGAATGAAACACAAAGGATGGCTGTTGGCTTTGGTTGCTTGTACCAATCTGCTAACATGTAACTAAAGCATATTTTCTGGTTACATTTGTGGATTTCTGTTACGTGGTTGTTCTGTTGCGTAGTTAGTCTTGATACCACATGATTATGTTATTCTATAGACCCCGTTTTTGATGCTTATGGATATCCTAATAAGGGCTTGCCTGATACAACTTTAAGTAAAAAAATAATTTCTCTTCGCTTATTTTCAACAGCACGTTAAATTGATGGGATGATTTTTAAAATTTTTTTATTACGCTTTATTTCTCTATATTGCAGTTAAATATCATTCTTTCAATAATCTTGATCAAATGTACCCTAAGATTATCATTTGTCTGACTCGGACGTACTCCAAGTTTGCCAACCATTTTAACGGTAGTAGTTTATTAGTAACGAAAACAGGACATAAACGACCATATATGGAACAAATGGTAAAACCAAATATTCAACTAGTACATGAAAATTATTATGTTTCCCTGTCGGTTTGAAAATTATGTTTACTGTTTAGTCAAATGATCGCATTCGGAACTGCTATTAATCATTGTCATTTCATTGTCCCTACCATTTTTTGACGAGAAAGTTCTTTTGTTAAACGGGTATTAGTGTATGTGTAAAAATGGGTTTTTATGTATTTTTATGTGATATAGGAGAGAAAATGAGTGGAGTTAAATAGTGGAGATTTGTGTAGTGCAGGTAAGTCTCACGAGATATGTTGATGTGAAACAGGAGAGAGAATTAGTAGGGTTGAAAAAAATATTTGAATATGTGTAACACGCGCTAAATTGAAAGTTAATCTAAACACAAGTTTAGTAATTTTTCTTGTGGCATTTCAAAAGGCTAAATTCCAATGTATATCAGAATCTGAAATCAATTCTTCACTCATCCGTAATTGTAATAACTCATTACCAGAATCAACATGGATCAAAATTGTCCTAATTTTGTGAATCACAATACTGAGGAAATGCACACTGGCAAGGACCTTTCCTTACCTTGCGTAAGGTAAGAGACACTCTCCTCGACCCCCTCCGAATCTCACATTCATTCACTTTGTCCACCTGTAATCACAAATTACAAATCTCACATTTGATTGCTTACAGATTACATTATAAAATATCAGAAACCATAGATTATTGTTGAACATCTAAAGGCTACACACAGGTAGTATACCTTGTGGTGAGGAATGTAATGATGCCAAGCATATCGGCCCTCGCCAGATAAAAGTAACATTGATCGAGGTGGAAGATAAATGGCCCTCCGCTTGAAATTTGAGCTATGTTCTGATATTTGTTCCTCCGCGTCACAATTGGAGGTGTGTTTTGACAGCCAAATGCCTTTTGAATAGTGTCTGAATTCCATGATGCAAGGGCCCGCCAATGAGAGGCTAAAAATTGATCCCTCGAAAGCTGAATGGGTGTCTATATGTGGGGACAAACCAACCCCAGGTGGATACTCATTGACCTGTTATTGTCGGGGGAAAGGTTCTTTTTAGTCCCAAGAATTTGAATTGCCCATTAAATATGAGCAATAGATTTCACTTACTGTTAATTGATCCATGCATACATCTGTAGAAGAATCAAAATTTTGAAACATTTTGATCTTATCAAGTACTGGTGACACGAAGGATGGAAGATCACCTAAGTGGTGCTTTGTGTTAACGTTCCTTATCTGTAAGACAGAAAATAAATAAATAAATAAAATAAAATAATAAGAAAAATAGAGGACGAAGGCTGTTTCTGTGTTAAGTATGTCTGATAATAATGAATCAGAACTTACATCATAGCGAAACTCATACCCGTAATGCTGAACTCTTCTTTTGGCAAGATGTTGCCATGGCTGAGTGTCTACTGCTGCAAGTAATTCCTATGAGCACATAACGTAACACAGTAAAATTATGTGCATGATAATAAGTAGGAGAAGAACAAACACTCGGTAAAAAAGATCACATATAACACCAAAGGGTTATCCTGTACCTGCTCTTCTTCTGCAGTAACAAAGTCATGCACCAAGTAAATGCCAGGAATGTTCAAATCTAAAGTTGATGTTGATACTGGAACAGTATCATTGACCATAGCCTTCAAAAAAAAAAAAAAGAAGAAGAGTCTCTTAGTGGAATACATACAATGGGAACATCAACGAAGAGAAACCATTAGTCTTAAAAATCCACCGAAGTATAGAATCAAAGTAAACGAATATGCAATGAACGACGAAGGCCAAAGGGTATTGCTACTACCTTGCTGAGTGATTGTGCAGAATAGCGAAGATGTAATGAACGGCCTCCAAGATCAGAGCATGGGCGCCCATCTAATGCCTTAAATGCTGCTTGTGCGCTACTCTCTGCATGATAGGAAACAATCACACGAGTGCCACTCTCATCAGCGGCATAAACACCCTTGACTTCACCATATGTGCCAAACACGGTCGTGATATGTTCAAATGAAAGTCCAACTGCAGGGCCACAATTAGCCACATAAAGGTTGGGACTTGACTCACAATCCCCTCCCTTGGGTCGTGCAAATCTCGGCAAACCCATAAGTTCTGTGGCAACAAGAGAGAAAAATGTTCCTCACTTGCCAATTGCAATTATCAAGGAACCATGGAAGTCACAGTCTTTAAAATACCAAAGAAAAACACCAATGTCTTATTCCCAACAATCATCTTGTCAACTTTGAATTACTTTCGGTCATTCTTCACTCCAACTTAAACCCACTAGGAACAAATCTATGTCATCCAAGTTTAGCCATGCAATTGCAAGCATCAGACTTTTCCCCCCTTCGAGTAAGAGACTTTGAAGTCATCGAAGTCTTCAAATTTCGAAGAATGTATATGGCTAGTAAACAGAGATTCAGACAGGATAAAAAGCAGCAGATAAGCCCACTGCCCACAAAATTTTAGTATCATAGCTGAATGATCATTGCATTTTCATTCAAAGTTGATCCATGTACAATGCAATTAGAGGTTAAACTGGCATTGGAATCTAATTTTAAGCAGCAAGTGACGAAATAGCACATCTATGTACAGTTGAGGAACCCAGAACTCAAGTGATGCAGTCTGTTTCAAATTTATCGCAGTGAATGCAAATCTTCAACGGAGTAAATCTAAATTGAAATTCTAATTTTTCAATTCACCATAAAATTTGCGAATAAACCTTATGAAGGAATGATATAATGGCAAAGCCTCATAATTTCCCAAATTAAAGTTATAGCTGCATAAAATGTCCACCAATATTTGCAAAAAATGAGAAATCTAATTTCCTCCAATGCTCTGACTGAAATTTGAAGAAAATTATACCAACTAATAGCTTTATATGAACCGTTCATATATCATTCATCAATCCTTGAAGTTCCGCACAAGTGAGAAAAACACAAATTCACAAAATCTTCATCAATTCGGCAATTCCCAAATTGCTTTTCCATTTTTCTTTTTTTGTTTTTTTTTTTTCAGTCGAGAGGATAAATTTTGCCCCTCTGAAATCTCGCTCACACAGCATTAGTTATTCTCGTAGCTTAAAATGGAGATGTACCTGAAGAAGAAGCTCCAAAAGGTGTTTGCAGAGGTAATTTAATACCTCTCGCTGCTGTCTCTGCAGAAGTTCCAGGATCGTCAATGGCGTAATTGGTTTGCTCGTGCAAATATGTTGACGCAAAAGTACGAATTGCAACCCGGCCTAGCTCGGCCCGTTTGGAACACAAACCGACTCGGCTCGGCTGACGCTTTGCGGACCGAAGTACCGAACCGAGAGTCTCTTTTTTCTTTGTTTCTTTTCTTTTCTTTTTTATTTTTTTACACTGCAATTTCCCGCAAAAATAAATGTAGGCGCTAAGGAGTCGCCACGTATACAAACCCAACGCCCCCACTGTTATTCCACAAACTGTCCTTTCTTTGTCGGTCCTCAGTCGAATCGCCCCCCTAAAATTCACACTCAATTTCGTACTTCTCACTCGCACAGTGACAGAGCATCAATGGCGACTGCTACGCTCACCTGCTATAATCCCCCAAAACTCAAATTCAAACCTCCATTTCTCAATAATTCGACCTATTTCCGTCGAAATTACAGAAGCCCTCGGAAATGCCACACTCTATCCCCACAAGTGACAGTAAATTCAAACTCGTCTGCTTCAATTGGTAGAACAATTAACAATGTCAAAAGCGATATGTACAAGCATGGCAATAAGATTTACAAAAGGCTTCATTCTTGTCTAGTAATCCCTCCGCCTGACGATGTGCAACCGAAAGCATTAATCAAATTCCTCGGCGGAGCGTTCATCGGAGCTGTGCCGGAAGTTAGTTACGGGTACGTACTTCATCTCTGCGTATTGTTAAATGTTTTCGTTTAAATCTTCGTCTCCGATGATGAGTATGTATGGGTGCGCATTTATATATATAATGAGGTTTCTTCATTGGTGCAGCTATTTATTGGAGCTTTTGGCCAAGGAGGGGTATTTGATTATATCAGTGCCGTACAACGTGACATTTGATCATGCACAAGTTACTAAGGAAATTTATGAGCGATTTCATGCATGCCTGGGTTCTATTTTGGCGTCTGGATTGCCGGAGAATGGACTTTCAGGATTCGAGATTGCTGATCTTCCTTTTTATTCAGTTGGACACAGGTGATCTCATTACTTGTTCACACATATATTCTCTGTAAGTGGGGATGGTGATCCTTTCTGAAGTTTCTTGTAATAATTTTTGGCTGATAAAATATCATATAAGACCAGTTGATTTATGGAGTTGTGGGCACGAGAAACTTCTATTGTTAGGATGATGTAGAAAATGGGTCTCATCCGGATTTATATAAGACCACGTGGCATTTATATATTGCTGGTAGTGCATAATGGATTATGGAAGAGCTTGTTGACACTAGCAGTGACATTTCTTCTAAAACACCTTTGTCTAACAAGCTCTGGGTAATAAGACCAAAGTCGAAAGCCTCACGAACGAAAGCCTCACGAAAATCATGACAAGTAAAAGGAAATTTGCTTCACAGAGAGTGGTCTGCAACATCGCATTACTAGGATAGGTGGTGCCATGCTATAGCATTTTCTGTCGAACATTCTCAAATAGGAGACTTATTGAAAGTATGTGTATATAATGGTAAAATGATTGTATTGTACATGTGTCCTTGTTTGTGAATTACCATAGAACGATAAGTAGTAGCTGATCATGTCTGTTTGATATTGTTGTTTTAATATGCATCTGCAGCAATGGTGCACTGCTTCAGGTGCTCACTGGAAGTTATTACTGTGAGAGGATACCAAAGGTTCAGTGTGACTCTTCAGGCTGTTAAATATGCATGTCATTTGATGAAAGGCAAATATATAAATTTTTTTTACAAAGAGTAGTATGTTTGTTATTGAAGGCTAATGCAATTATATCATACAACAACAGGCCAGCATCAGAAGCAGTACCATACTTTGAGCAGGTATTTTATTTGTGACTTCGAGTATTCAATTCTGAAATTATTGTGAAGTGCTCTCAATTTCTGGAGAATACCTAATACAGTAACGCATTCATAGAGATGTCCTCGATGGATCTTTGTGTTTTTCGTCCATGTTTCTATAAGTAGACGACAAAGATGGAGTTACATGTTGGATTATTGCCCAAGTTAGGGAAATAATCATTTCTTTTGCATTCAAAGAAATGCTTTTCCTCATTCTTTTATATCCTACATTCTACTCATGCTGAAGTTTCTCTAGTATAAAAAACAGAGTCCATGCGGTTTGATTCTGTTGTTCTATATATATATATAAATATAAAAGGGGTTTTACAGTATTATCCGACACCAACAGATTCCAAATTGTCTGCCGTTCTTTTGGCAGTTAGGTCCTCTTGTCAGTCAGATGATGCCAGTCATGGAAGCATTTCCAGTGTATTCAATGGCTCAGAGCGTCTCGGGTATGTTGAATGTAAAATGTACATGCAGCTTATTTGCTATATTAGTTTTGTATTTCTGTCGAAGATTGAAATAATAATTCTCTTGTACTATAATTTATGAACTTTGTATTCTTGAATATTAGTGCTCAGTGTTCACTACATTGTCCAGTGCATCTATGAGTACAAGAAAAGTAAATCAAAGTACCACAAAAAATCGTAATGTGTAAAAAAAGCTTCCCTGTAAGTTTCACAAGTGTTGTAATGGCTTGGTGCAAACACACTCAGTTATGTTTGCTGAGAGAGGATTATGGCATAGGATAGATATTTCATGTATTCTTAGTAATATCGTAATGATTCACTTTTTCTTTGCTACTGATGGATTTTCCATTCCTTGAAGCTCAAAGAGAGTAATTTTTAACTTAGAAGATCGTTTAACTGTCATGTGCTGGTACTATATTGAATGCCTTTGCATTGGGCTTTGAATGTAGAACTGTTGATCTTTCTGATCATATACTTAAAATAAGTAATAGAAGTTATGGTTGGGGAAAATACTTATGTTTATGAGGAATGGATTAAATTCCTAAGTATGTTCATTCTGTAAATGCTGCAAATATTGAAAGTTCAGTTGCATTGAATCAAGTGTAAGGGTCACCCGATGGAACATGATATTTTGTTTTGAGTTTGCAGAAGAGGGATCTGACTGCTTATATTCTCACATAAATGTAACAATTAAAGTCTACACGCTCAGCTCACAAATTATACATAACCAAAAATAGATGAAAGTTACATGAACGAAAATTGATGAAAGTCACATGAACGGCCAACATGATCCCGAGTTCTTGTGCCCTTTTAGCTCCAGAGTTCATGCGCGCTCCAATTCTAGAAGTCGATTTTGAGACTTCAAATTTGTTCTTTTTCTTAGTTGTATTAGTTTCCATTGCACTATAAAGTCGGGATGTTAAGTAAGTTCAGCATGTTAATGTTAGTAGTTGTGTTATGCTTCCGTAATTTTTGTCTAATATGATGCTTCAGTAATTTAAAGATGTGGAATAATTAGGAGATGCATGGAAAGTTCTACTTGACATGGCTGAAAGAGTTGTACCCGAATACGATCCAGAAGCTGCTGTCTCATTGAACAAATTTATCGATCAGTTGCCTGCAGTATTTAATCAGGTAATACGTTGCTCATTGCCTCTATAGCTTTTACATTATTTATGGTTCAAATTTCCTCCAAATTGTTCTCGTGCTTCCATCTCGAGGACAGTTACAACTGCTCTAATTACCACTAATTCCTGGTGTAATGCTTCGGTGAACTCTTTACTCTCAGGTTCTAATTGCTCTCCAGAAAAATCTTACATAGTATTTTCATATAGGTGGCACAAGGGATTTCTGAGTTCAGGCCAACACCTTCTGAGAATCTCGAATGTTTTAAGACGTTATACAATGTTCGCAACACATTATTGGTACTTGTTCTTCCACTTAACCGCTGTTAAAATCAAATCATATGCTGTCTAAATTTTACTAAGCATGTCACTTTTTCTCTCAGGTAAAGTTTGATTTTGATACAATTGACGAGACAGATCTCCTTGAAGAGACACTAAAGCCCCGTGTTGAGTCTTACGGTGGAAAACTTGAGAAAGTTATTTTAAGTGGTAACCACATCACACCGTGCATACAGGTAGTATACACACTTATCTATTTGCATGAGCACAGATGAGTGACATCTGCTTTCACTAGCAATCCTAAATGTATATTTGTATTATCAGGAACCGAGGTGGCAAGTAGGACCCGTGTACACACCAGCTGATGCTGTTGCTCAACGGCTAAAGGCTCTCTCATTAAATGACACTAGAGTCCTCTCTAGAACCATCAGTAACTGGCTCAGGAAACTTGAAGTATAATCGATGCAAAGGTTTGACTACATCCTACTTTGTTTGCTGTAGTATTAGAAGCTGTAGAATTCATTTACTGTCATGTACTATGATGAGCCCAGTGGCTAGAGAAGAAGATTGATGTTTTTATCCTCAATGATTGTGGTGGAAATATAATATAATTAATTCATAACCATAAGCAAGAAAAATGCAGAAACTCAAAAAACAATGCATTCATCTTTAGTTCACCTCTCAAACAATCAGATAAAACATCATGAAGCAGTTTACAGCTAGACCTCCCTTCAGTAAGGTTTACATGTAACTCAAGACCACTCTTGCTCTCCATGAAGGGAAATCACTCTAACGTCAAGATGCAGCTATAAGAAAAGCTGCTCTGTGACATGAAGATGGTATTAATATTATGTACACAAGAATAGTAAAAAACTGCACGGCTCCATCTCACGGGGAATTCTGAGCAGACACACTCTGGCAAGCCTCTCGACCGATGCACCACACTCGGCTTCGACTGGGTGTTGAAGTCAATGAACTACTTATTTTAGCTTCAGAGAACTCACTATCATGGGACCCACGTGGTTTCACATCAACACGGTTCAACTGATGTATAAGAGAGTGCCTCACGCGATCCAACATTGGACTGTCTGAAATCCCCGGAATCCTAGCGCCAATGAGATGTGAAATTGCCATAGGGGAATTAGGATTGCTCACAACGTCTTCTTGCAGAATATCTCCTATCCGAGAGAGAATGCTGAATGACAGGTTAGCTAGAGTTCTAGAGTAAGCTTCTAGAATAGAATGCCCTACATCCTGCAAATGCACATAGAACGATCAAATAAGAAGGAAAAAACACTTGGTATAATGGGACCCACATCGTTAAAAGAGCACAAAGAATAGCAACAAACTTACCTTTCCATACTGAACTTTAGTGACATCAAGGAAGCTTTGTGGAAGATTGGGATACTTGGTCTTTATCAGCTGCAGAAGTACTTCTACTCTGTTCATCAATGACTCGACTCTATAAAGCTCAGATATTGGATCCTTCCCAAAAGACCAAGATGTTCGAACAGGAGATTTGCCACTTTCTTGCTCCAGCATTTTCTCTTTCCAGGCAAGCATTGCTATTTCTGATCTGTTAACAATGTCAAGAACTTCATGTTCGGATCTCAGATTGAGGGAGTTGATCATTTCCTCTGCCGAAATTGAATCTGTTGTCAATATTTTGTAGAGTTCCACCCCGAGGCTTGCCTTTCCAGACTGTAGAACATGACAGTGAACCATAAGTTAGCACTCAGCAAACGGTTTCAATTATTTTCGTGTTTCAAATGATTTGAAATTAATGAAAAACCATGCTTGCCTTTGGTAGCGCATTCTTGATTTCAGGAGGAACAGGCATTTCGAGCAAGACATTTTCATTGATAGATTTGGCAGCCTTGAACACTTGATGAAGCAATTTGCCATGATGAAGCAACCTCTTTCTTTCTTTCTCAGAGAGCCCAACTGTAGGTACTCGGGGTGAAGGAAGCCACCACCTCTTGCTCTGTCCAGCACTTCTGCTTCTTCCTTCTGCTCGGCTACCAACTTCTGAGTACCAAAACTCCGTATTGACCATTGAGTCAAGAGTTTCCTGTCAGTTTGACATGTTAACCTTGACTTTGACTGAATAGTAAATGTTAACCTTTGGATAGAAAATAGAAGCGAAAATGAGAGCAGGGTTAGCTTTCTAAGTGGCGAGACCACCTACAAGAATCATGCAATCCAACTTCTGCAATGCAGGAAGATTCATATGAATGTCTGATCGAGCCTTCGGGGTCATTACCTGCACCGAGACGAAATCAAGCTTATGTATATCTCCACTCATAAGTAACTTATCTTAGTACCAATGGTAACTTCTTGTAAATTGTATTGATGTTATAAAGCTATAGTTACCTCCATTGTCCGGCCATTGACGCCATTTTGCTTCGCAGGAACTAGCTCAACCATATAGTTAGTCGGAGATAGCAACCAATTCATTTCTCTTTGCCACTTGCTTTTCCGTTCCTCCGGCAAAGGTTCCAACTTCCAAAGCTCGCCAAAAACAGACGCTAAAAATTTCACCAACAAAATTTCAAACTTCGTAGTGGTAATTCAATAACAAGCACAAATGATGACTCTATTACTATCAAATAAATTACATAGTCATGATCTTCCTCTCACTAGTGGTTGCCAACGACCTGGGTGAGAGACTTGAAAATTCATTTTTTTATTTATTATTTTCAAATCTCCAACACTGGGTGGGATTCACCAATGGGTGGGAGATCATCTTATTTAAATTACCTCCAAGATTAGTTATGGCATTTGATAATGCCAATGCAGTAGAAACACCTTTACGACCACCCGTAATATCCTCCCCAAGCAACAACTTAGAAAACTTCTCTTTCATCGTTTCAACTTCTGAATTTTCACTTGGCTTTTTGTTTTTATAGTAGTATTGTGGGCTTGTAGAGAAGTCCCATTCATCTGTGCCTCGATCATCCTTTTTCATTATTGTCCAGAGAGAAGAAAATGAACCAAAAGCGTTGTTGCTGGACGAGCAGCTGGAGTCATCCTCGTCCAAGGAATCTGTGACACGTCCGTCCCCTCGACTAGTGCTACTAGCATTGTCGAAAGAGTGACTGTTGAGTATACAACTCTCAAGGCCATTGTATGTCACTATTCCTGATAGTATCAAATTTTAAGTCAGTTTTTCTTATACAAGTGATGAGAAGATTAGAATGCTCAAACATATACCAAGATTCTAATCGAGGATGAATCCCGTTCGCATGAGGGGACGTATTTGTGTTTTATATGACATTGACTTACTGAATTTGATGCTCCAAACCGATTAGTACTGGCTAGGGATCTATTTATTTAGTTAGTTGAAGTTTCTTACGAGTATGTGAGTAGTATTCAATAGTCAAGAGTATTAAATCTGTTATGGAATCAATCTTCGGATTGCCCGAATTTATTTTTTCCTTAAAAATTAAATTTTTTTTAATATTTGTGGGACATTGGACATCGAGAGCTATGAAGTATATCCCGAATCAAAGATAGATAAAAAATGGTTGAAAGGTCGCAATAAAGGATCTAAACGCAACTGCATAAATAGAAAAAACAACCAAAAAACAAAAGAACACGAAAGAAATGGTACAGAGAGAGAATCCAATAGCAGATATTGAGCCAACTGAAAGGAAAAACAAACTTTTAAAAAAAGATTGTCACAGAACAATGACTTGTTTGTCTCCATTAAGTTATTTCATTGTCCCAGTGAAATGGAACTTACAATTAAAATGCTGTACACCAAGGTCCACCATTTATGTCACTCATAGGCTTTACAAGGGCCACTAAAATTTCTGGGTGGTATTCAATTGTCGCACAAGATCAATTACACGAGTTCAGATCTGTTATCTTATTGAATGTTCCATCGAACTATAATACTCTATAGACACAACAAAATATCGATATAAAGTATTCAGATTAGATGGGATAGTAAGGAGGACGGTAAGGGAACCAGTAGATCTCGACTTTGATTCGAGTTTGGGACAAATTTTCATGCTCATAAGTTGGTCAAAAATCACATATCTTGGGAGTTGGGACTCATAAATTTTAGCATTCTTCTGTATCCAGTGTCTTTACTGCACTCACAAATGACACTATAACACCAATAAATAGTATGGACAAATCTACTACTTTAAATTTTCTTCTGTAGTTTCTTATAAGAGGACTGCAAAACTGAATGTACTTTTCAACTGTATCATCTTATATTTAAACTTAGCAATAGTGAAATGATGAGTCAAGATTTGTACTCTGGGGATACTGTGTGAAGTAACAATAACTTAATAAATATTACTACCCCACATGGCCAAAGCTCACATGATAGTATATGGCACCCATTTTTGTTGAGTTTGGACCATTAAAAACAGAACATTTTCATGTCCCCATTTACACTGTTCTATTTCTTGAAGGCAATGGGCCATATTCCAAGTAATTTAAAAGCATCTAATGCGTGACAAAACTTTCCTAACAATGATTTCTTGTTTTACACTCATTTCTCCGTAAATTTTCGTAGTTTTTTTTATCGTACATTCTTGAAGAAAATCACTATTTCACATTTATCGCTCGTTTTATAAGTAAAACTAAGATAGTACTCGACATACTTGTCATGTATCGTATACCAAACACGTCTCTAAAAAAAATGTCATTTTCTCTAATTTTGTTCTTGGAGAGCCATGTGGTAGGTAATTCACTATCTTTCAAGACTTTATTTTCTCTTAACTCAATTATGAATTTATGACCCACACTCCTAACGCAAATTAAGCAAATCTTTACTGCATAAATTAAGCAAAAATATACATACACGCACGTGTATGTATACACAGAGAGAGGGGGGAGAGAGAGAGAGAGAGAGGGGCTTACTGTCTTGTTCATCAAAGTCAATACTGATTTCTCTGTCTCTTGTGCAACATGCTAGTCTCCTGCTCATTATCATTTTTTTCCACACCTAAATTGACAAAATCACATTATTATTCACCAAACTTTATATTTAATTCACTCATTCTCCAAAAAAGAATTACCTTTTTTTTTTAAAAGAAAAAAATCTGTCAAAAATGCTTAAAGATCTGCTATTAATGTTATATCAGAGGACTCAGAGGGGATGGTGGAAATTATAAATGCCCATACAAGTCAAGACGAGTACCATAGGCATCACAATTTGTACAAACAGTAGTAATTTTCAGTAGATAAATGTGAATTAACTCCAGTCAAAAAGTGAGAATGGAAGCTTAAATGGTAAAATATTTTTTCTTTTCCTTTTCTTCTTCGACCAAACAGCCTTTAACAAGTGTACTTAAAAGGGATATATATAAAAGTCCGAGTCACTATCCAAAAAAAAAAAAGAAATCTGAGTCAACAAGAACATGACTCACCGAGTTTAATAATACCTCAGAGATGATCTAAAGAGTCCACTGTCGATACATTGGAAATTTTTTTCGAAATACATTAAATTTGATATTATTTACAACTATAATATTTACAAATAATGATAAATTGATATTCATGACCTAAATATAGGATTACATGGATAATAGATTAGAACAGTGTTTATATGTAATGATATGGTGTGTAAGAAAAAGAAGAAGTGCAGAGTGCAAAAAGAACCTTTGACGCAATATACAAACACTTTTTCAGATAAAGAGTCAAAAAAGGGGAAATTATAATCATGGTAAGAAATGAAATTACAGAAACAACACATTCATAAATAAAACTGAATTAAAATTTGAGCCCAGTATCATTCATCATCAAAAACACATTTTCTTTTTTCCTATTTTTTTCCCATCAAACTCTTCAAATCTATCACCTCCCAAGTCCCACATTGACAAATTACCAAAAAAATACAGATAAAATGCAGTGAACATAAGAAGAAGAAGAGAGAAGTCAGCATACCTTGTGCAATAAAATGAGCAACAAATTCTTCTAAGGCTCTGTGTTTTGTATGTATACAATGTCTATATATAGAGAGAGACAGAGAGCGGGAGAGAGAGAGAGAGGGGTGAAAATGGGATGTGAGAGGTCAAAAACAGGGAGCAAAATGAGAGCTATAAATACAAGGCAGTGTTACAGAGCTATAGAAAAATTTGAACGAGAGAGAAGAAAGCAGTTTGAGGGATTGGGGATGTAGAAAAGGAAAACAGAGAATGATGAATTTAGGGGGAGAGAGAGAGAGTGTGTGTGTGTGTGTGAGAGAGAGAGAGTGGTGTGTGTCAGTGTGTGCGGTGGTGCGGGGTTTGTCTCCTTGCTCGGCTACTAAAGTTTGAAAATTGCACTCATCAAAAGCCTAAAATAGTTACATTATTAACTTAATAATAGCCGTATTATTGTCTAATCACATTTCAATTTATTAATCGCCTAAATAGTTACTCCTTTCGTGCATCTCCAATCGTGTGAGTTCTTAAATTTGGTTCCACGGGACATAAAAGTATCGACATGACCTTTGTAAAATAGATACTATTTAATACATTATTATCTCAATGTGACGGGTTTATTAAATATAAATATAATCTATTTTCAATTTTATAATAATTCTCATTGTTATTTCTCTTCATAAACGAATAATTAAATTACACTCATATCATTACATCATAAATCTACATTGACAATTAGAGATGCACTCTCTCTCTTTCTTTTTAAATAATTTTCTATTCCGTTCTTGCCACATCAATCAACTCACATTATGATATTTGATACGTGATTTAGAACATCTCTAATGCAACAATGTTAAGCAAGAAAATTTTACCAAATGGCTAAAAAGTGATTATGTGGCACATTAATTACTAGATATTGTCAAGAGCAATGTCTAACTCTAGATATTGTACTTGATAATGTCTACTATTAATTTAAAATTTGATATCTAATTACTTTATTTCTCTCTCTTCATTTATTTTAAAACTCAAATAATAATTTGCCATGTATTGAACGTTCGCATGTATGCATTGGAGAGATTTTTTGTTCTAATGTTAATGTCCTAGGCCACATAAACATGTTAGACATTGTTGCATTAGAGATGCTCTTAGGATAATACTAAAAATGTCATATAGTCTTTGATCTGATTGATAATATAATAATAATAATAATAATAATAATAATAAAATTAATATCTTGCCATTAATAAATGGTTATATTTATAATTAATATAAAATGTATTGAAATCATTTTATCCTATTATGACATTTAATATGTCAACGTAGTGTGGTCGCGCTATTTAGAATAACTGCATTATTTCATTATGTCATTTATTCTCTTTACAAAAAAAAAAAAAAAAAAGTAAAAACTTTACGGCAAATTCAATGAAGGTTGCCAGTCTATACATCTATCTGCACGCCCCTGCCTAGCCTTTAAATCTAAATTAGGAGATCCCCAACATCTGAAAAATTGGCGCCAGTCATCCAAATTGATGAATTTTATCATTAAATGGTTAGGTTTCGTTTAACTTTAACAACCAATTATATATAGAATCCTATTATAATTGAAATTAAAGATTGTCTTCACATCACGCGAGATCACATAGAAGTTACATGTGTACGCAAGGACAAAAAAAATCATGTAATTTGAAATTTTTTCTTTGTGCACACGTTTTATTTCACTTTTCTATATTTCCATGTACCATGCATGAATTTGAAATTTAATTTCAATTATATTAGGATTCGAATTAGTTAGTTGACAAATGGAGCCTAATGATAAAATCGTTTTGGATGGCTAGCATCAATGTTTCAAGGTTGGGTCTCTTGGTCCAAGTCTAAAGTTTAGGGACGAAAATGCAAATAAATGCAAAAGTTGAAGAGCTTTAATGCAATTTACCAAAAAATTAAATAGTTTAATTTTATTTATAAATGGTAAGAAGTAGAAATACTATCTCATTCTTTCACTGTTTTTTTTTTTTTTTTTTTTTTTGTGTGTGTGTGGTTTATAAGACTATGATTTATGAAAACTTTATTTACAAACATATCAAATGAGGAATGTTGATCCTGTGTTCACATAGATATACAATTATTGTTATCATAAGATTCATATCATTTCGATGTTATTAGATGTCGTTGCTTCGATATGGTATAATCGCTTTGACATAATTCAATATTGACATTACATATGTTTTAGGAATAGTGCAAAGAGAATGATGTAAGAAGATCTCAAAATATCATATTGTGAGATCATCAATGTTTCTCCTACAATATAATAAATCTTGTTGTTGATAATAATAATAATAATAATAATAAGAGTACGAAAAAGTGACATGCTTAATAAACACACTTTTATTTATAGTATATTTCGTAAATAATTTATAGGTGAGTTTATTTAATAGATGGATAAAAAATAGTCCAAAATATTTATAAACAAAATTTCGAGTCTATAAACAATTTACCAAGCATATCCTCAATTAATCTTTAACACTAGAATAGCGATATTTAATTTCAAGCTGTCCGTGAATCAAACAAAATGGACACTAGATACAATTTTAGAATCCCTGCATCCTTCTTATAGCATGTTTAAAAAAATGTAAGAAAAATACTTTTAAAATAGTTTTCTTCTACGCTCAATTTCTATGATACACTTTACAACTAGTATACCGCTGCTTCTCGCGGTGGTGTTCGAACTGAGCCTGACGGAGGAAGTGACGGCGTGGAGGAGGTTAAAGAAGGAGAGGAAGTGGTTGGATTTGCAGAGAAAGAAGCGGAAGAAGGAAAAAGAGACCAGGTGAAGACGGAAGGACAAATGAAGACGGAATGCAGACAAGTGCTTGTTTTGGTCCTTTAAGTAGCGAGAAAACCTCACTCCGTTTGGTAATAAAAAAATTTATTTTTTATATTTCTCTAAAACAATCTTTACTCTCTTACTACACGTTCTCTTTAAGACTTCTTTCCCCCTCAAGCGATTTTGTCAACCAAGCCTAAAAGTTACTTATTTTAGAAAAATAAATAATAAATCATTATCCCGAAGTTAGAGTTACTTTCCACCGGATGGCTTTGTCAAAATAGAAAATAAAAATTCCAAACGTGGCTTATAAGTCAATTGGAGACTATCCCTCTCTCTCAAATACCTCACAAGTAAACTATTTTAAGTTTTTAACTAGTGGGTTTTTGCACCCAAGAAGTAAGAGTACTAAAGCTATGATATGATGCTTATATTGCACCTGAAATAATTTTTATATATGTACTATGTCTGTTTGATATTGTATCAATTTTTTAATATCTATTGATATATTTATTTATTCATTAATTTAGAATAATTTAAATATTGTAAAAATGCTTGTGAGACAAAGGTTAAAATTACATATAATTAAGGTTTTGCATCCTGATGAATTACCTTTTAAAGATGCCTGAAAAAAGAAGCAAAAAAGGTGAAAACTAAAAGGTAATGAGGAGCGGAAATTATAAATTTAAATGGTTGGAATGGTTGACAGGCAATATATATCTATGGCTTCCAGTGGGCCCCATAGTCCATAGAAGCTAGATGCTATTTTTGAAAATTGTTATCCAAATAGCTTCTGTAAAAGGTTATTTGGGAACTGGTGGGGCTTCAATCCAATAAGCAACGCCCCGCTATGAGAAAAGGCCAGACATGATTGACAAAGTTTGTTTGGAGGAAAAAATATTTGAACTTTTTTATTGCAAATATACGATTGAAAGAGTATAAAAAAATATTTCTATAAGTAATTTTTTCAAATGATGAAAATTCATTAGTGATGTGACAATATATTTTTCATAGAGTATAAAAAAACATTTCATGAGATATATTTTCATCATTTTTCCAAATGATAAAAAATGTATTTTTTATTGCGAATAAGTATTAATATGTTTACCACGATATATATTTTAGGTACAATATGACAAAAAATTGTGGAATTTATAAAGGAAAAAAAAAGGGTAATGTGTTCACGTACCATGAGTGCGGGTATAATAAGCTACCCATTGTGACTAGGTAATGAAGGCACTTCCTAGGAAGGTTTTATGAATGGATTATTATAAATCAACTTTATGGTTAAACGTGTTTTTTCAAGTGAAGTTTTTATCTTTTAAAAAAATTAATTTTACAGATTGAATAGTGGTTGGGGAGATTACGGAACACACGAATAATAATAAGTAACGATTTATTTTGAGATCGATAATAAATATTGATTTGAAATGTATAACTAATATTAAGGCTAGACTTTAATTAAATATTTAATAATTAAATAGTAGAAATTAACATTTTGGATAAAGAAAAAAAAAAGGTTAAAACCAACATGCTAATTGATGAGGAATGTTAGGTCACGTGTTCAAGTAAACTTCTGATTCGCCGAGGCGATTTTTCTCCATCGTTCGGACTCCGTTTTGAAATCCGAAAATTTTGTTGGATTCATCATGACGAGACGGAGCTTCAACAATTTGGAAAAAAATTGGACACCATGGGTCCGTGGCGGCCCGTGGTGACCGGTCAAAGATTGGTCAATGTTTTTGGCCAAAATTTTGCTAAAAACATTGACCGATCTTTGACTGGTCACCACGGGCCGCCACGGTGTCCAAAATTTTTTTTCCAAATTGTTGGAGCTCCGTCTTATCGTGATGAATCCAACAAAATTTTTGGATTTCAAGCAGTCCGATCGAGAGAAAAATCGCTGGCCGATCAGAGTTATGGTCACGTGAGCTGGATCGATGGCGGCTAATTGATGTCGGAACAGATTACCCACGTATTGGTCTCCACCAACAAGACTCTTTGCCGAGTCGTTTCCAAATTTGCCCCTCCACCACTCCTTGGTATGTGGGATTGTTAGAATTGGAGCTGGGGGCAAGGTTCTAAAAGGCGCGATGCATGGTAAGGCGGCGATGCGAAATTTTAAGCCTCAGAAGTCTAACGGCTTGTTCTTTTGAAGAGTTCACGTCATTCCATGTAAAATGTGTGGTTGATATTATATTGGAAAATTTGTGTGTAATTGAAAATGTGTGTAGATTACACAGAATTACGTGAAACCTTGAAAAGAATAAGGCCTAAGCGAGCCTAAGCGTAGAAATGCTTTTTTTTTTTTTATTTTTATTTTAATTATTCTAAAATGATAAATAAGTAAAATAAATTTAGATTTGAGATATTTTATAGAAACTTCAATATATTTTTCATTTTTTCAATAAAATATATAATATTTAAAGTATTAAAAACTTCAAACACTTGGCAAATTATTATCAATTCCTACAATTAGATTACAAAACGAATACAAGTGGAAAATATTCTTTTCATAAGTTGGTCTAACTTCAAAAACAATAAGTACAAATAATCCAATATTTAAAATAATAATAAAAAAAACTTAACTGATTTTAACTAAAAGGCTCCCGCCTAGGTGTGCCTAGGCCCATCTAAACCCTACTTTTTCATGTCTTTGGCACCTTTTCCACGCCTACCTACTATGCGAGACGTTTCCACGCCTCCTCACACCTAGCCAGCGCCTTTTCCTGCCTTTTATAACATTGGTTTTGGGTAACATAGTAATCACAACTTGTCACTGGCCATTCCTTTCATCCATTTGAAGCAACGTCCAGGTCTACAACAGAAATTCCGCTCTTATGACCAACACTAGGGCCCATTGCCAACGTGATTTAATTCAAATGTGAATTAGGGAAAAGTGATTTATTTAATAAAAATATGAAATAGGGAGAGAATTTGTGAAAATAAGTGGTGAATATTTATTTATTTATTTTTGAATGGTATACATTACAAGTTCAACATATTATATCAGAATATATCATTAAAGTATTTGAAACACGGTGACAAATCCATTCTAATCTCGATATGAAATATTGGGGCTTACGGAGAACAAATCTGGGAGCGATCACAGGGTTTCATAACCACCATGTGACAACGAAAGAAAAACTGAAATAAAAAAAATATAACAAACCACACAAAGGTGGATAAACCAAACTACCACAGAAAGGGGTGAATATTTATTTAGTATATATGATTTATTTCTAAAATTTAAATTTGAATGTGAATGGGTTTGATAATATAGGCTATAATTCTTTCCGATTCTCTAACCACGTGTTGACATGATAAAATACTCGCACATTGATATGACGTATGCAAGTGATCTACATCAGTGTGTAGGACACTTTGAACTACTTGAAAACTACCACATAAACATGTGGATATTTTAACATGTCCATACGTAACAAGAGTGTTTGTACAATTTTGATTCACAAACTATTTACGCACTCGTGCAATGCACGAAAATATAATATCGCATATTATATTTTAATTTTTTAGACATTTGTTGATATTTTTTATTTGCAAATTTATATGTAATTAATGACTTAATATTTATTCATTAATAGGCATTATTCACACATAATTTCCTTTTATTACGTGTAATAGTTTAGCACGTACCTTTTCTAAACATCTACGGAAAAAAAGGAAAAAAAATTTAAAATTTAAAAGTTGATATAAATCAAAAATTGCAATAATTTATTTGTATGTATCAATGTGAAAAACTAATTCAAGGATATGTTTATTCTTTGATTTTCGAATATTAAATTAAGTAGATGTTAAATTTGTACTAATCTATATCTATATATTAATAAAATGAGATCAGTTTCCCGCTCAATCTTATAATTTTCAGAATTAAAAAATACTATTTTATTTATATTTCCCACTCAAGCACGAATACCTAATTTTCAACCCATGGATAATCTCTCGTTATTATCACCCCTGATCTTTTGATAGAATTACTCATTATCCCTCCAATCCGGATTATTATCATGTGTGATCTTTTTAAATCTCAAATCCATATCTTTTTACCATGAAAAAAAGGAAAATATGTTATTATAATTTTTATTTTACACATATTTTAAATTATAACTTGACCATAAATCTCCCCGTGCAACGCACGGGAGAAAATACTAGTTACATATAAATAAATATAATTAATTTTACTTTGATTTTCGAGTTAGCTAAGATAGTTCCCTAAAAAATAAATATAATTAATTTTACTTTGATTTTCGAGTTAGCTAAGATAGTTCCCTAAAAAATAAAAATAACTAGTTTTCACACCCGTGCGTTGCACGGGAGTAAAATTGTGTCAATTTAATGAAAAATAAAATATTTTACATATGATTTACAATTATTTTTAATTAATGAACTATTTATATTGAAAATGTGTTATACATATCTTATAATTGAGTGCAAATTAATCAAAAATACGTCAACATGAACAATACGCCAACTATTGTGCTGTATCAAAAATTTACTTTCAATCCCAATTACATTTGAATAAAGTGATTAATTATTTTACAAACACATTTATACGTAGAACTAATAAAATTTAAATAAAATACCATGTAAAAAAATATACACTCTACGTGTAATTTGAAAATATCTAGAACAATTAAAAATAACAATAACAGCAGCAATAATAATAATAATAATAATAATAATAATAATAATAATAATAATAATAATAATAATAATAATAATAATAATACTTGCATAACAAAAATAAAATTACATATTTTCTTTGAAAGAAAAACATATTTTAATTGATTGTATCCATTTTCGATAGATGTTATCCTATCATCATGATTTCCACCAATGGCAAAATTTTATCTTCCTACATAGAATAAATAATACATTAGAGAAAAGATGTATTAAATGAATTAAATTATTTGACAAATAAAAATAATCACAAATGAACACAATGTACAACTGAAAATTAATTATTTTGAAAACTATGTGAAGGCAATGTTGAATTGTTGAATTTAAAAATAAATGTAATTCAAAACAATCACATAAAGTACACTGACGATAACGATGTTCAAAAAACAAAGAAGAAATGATCTTGCTTTTTCATGGATTGAGTAATTAGGGTGTAGTCTACCTTTCATCTTAGGACAAATTAGAAAACATATGTAACATTGAAAATATATTAAATATAGAGTAAAAAAAAAAGAAAGTTTATATATTGAAATGCTTACTTAATTTTCTCAAAATATTCACACTTCTAGTATATAAATGCCAGTTACAGTTTTGTCGCAATACCATCTACTATTAATTATTACAAACTTGCAAATAGGTAATACGTAATGTATTACATTTAAAAATTTTCCATAAATGAGAAACTAATAATTGAAAAATAAATGTAATAAATGATTTGTATCCACCATTTAAATGTTGAATTTGATAAATGAATAATATAATCAGAATTAATCGATTCAAAATTGTTTGATAATATGTATTAAATCGAAAAGCATGGAGTTACGTTAGAAGACATTCTATTTTAGCATCATTGAAAACAAATTAAAATTATACAAAAATGACATAATATATATAGTGAAACTATCTATTAAACGCTAATTTAAAAAGAATAGAGGATTAATGACATATTTTTTCATCTTGAAGACATAATTTCACAGAAATCAAACACTCTATGTTATTACACATATTTATTTTTCCAAATATATACATTATGAGTATACTCTTTTATAATTTTTTAAGATCTTTAGTTAATATAATAAATTTTATTCTTTGAAAGATTTTTAAATAGATTTCATAATTCTTGATGAGAAATGCCTGGACCAGGATTTTGTTGAAGATGATAGTATACCTAATTCAAGCGTCATATTCAAAAGCTATGTTTTCATCATAAATCTACCACTGTTCATATACAGTCAATTATCGCCAGTATCAAATGTACCCTAAGGCAAGTGTCCATTCACATATGTGAATTTTGTTAATCTTTAAGTTTATATAAATGCATGTTTCTTTGTTTTTGTTAAGTTTCATCTTCTACAGTTTAGTAGTTCATCTTTAATCATTTTCACTAATTGTTTTATCTATTACCTATTTACCTTTGACCATTAATCTTTTATTTGCTTATTTACATAATTCTATCATGAAACAATGACCTAATTCCGATCAAAATATGAAAATAATGTATTTGCAGTTTGATCTTTTTATGTAGTTATTATTTTTTAAATGATAAGTACTAATATAAATTCTTTTTAGTTTTATAAATAAAATTTAACAACCATGACCCATGTTATCTAGTGGCATTTGGATTGGTCTTGCGTCCCTTAGGTCAATGGTTCAGCTCCCCCTCCTTATATCTTCTAATGCCAAATAAAATAAAATAAAATAAACATAACTATCAAACAATATATATATATATATATATATAAACAAAATTTCTCAATTATTTTCAATTGAAATATGTTATTTATCTTTTAACTACTCTCAATAGAAAAATAATTTTAAATAAGTAGATAATTATAACAATTTCACAATATACCAATTATTATATATATAAATTTCAAAAATTTACCTTTGTTAAAAATAAATTATAATTCTCCTTAAAAAAAAAGATTTTAAACAATTTTTTTCACGATTAATTAAAAAAACCATTTCATTGACAAAAATCATAGTTTCCCGTTAAACCATAAATAACTTAACAAAGCATCTGTAATAATTTTAAATAAATGATTCATACAATAATTATTTTTTTAATTAATACCGTAATAGTTTGTACACATCAAAACATGTAAAAGTACTTTAATTAAGTTGATAAATTTATAAATTTTCATTAATAGCAACATTGTTAATTGTTTTAAATATCATTATTGAGGAAATTTAAAAATTAAGAGCAACATTTTTAATTTATTTTATTTAAATGGTGTAATCGTCATTAGTATAATTTCTTTTTTAAATAAGTTGTTGGCTTAACATGTATAATAATATAAATAATGATATTGCCCCTATTATATTGATGTTTTTAATAAAATTATAAAATGTCAAAAGTGTGTGTCTACATATTTAATTGAATAAATGCAGTACTATAACAATGTTTAGTAATTTTATAATTTTTCTTTGAAACATTCAATAACCTTATAATTAATTAAGTTGTGCGAGATATTATTAAATTACTTTTATTGGTTAATCCACATTTCATTGAAATAATTTAAGCATTATAATAATTTAGATTTAAATTAATTTGTTAGAACTATTTACGTGATATAATAATGTTAACCGTATAATGATTAATATAGATTAGTTGAATATCATAATTATTTTCTATTGATCAAAATCATGTATAACTACTTTAAATAAATTATAGCAAGCAATTTTAAAAATAAATATTACAGCAATGTAATGTATAAATTCTAACAAATTATTGATAAAACTTAAATAACAAAATAATCAAGCCAAAGAAAAATAGTAATGGCGGGGCAGACATTTCAATTTTGACAATGTTCTTGAATGTGTTGATCTGTTAAATTGGAACAATTACCTAGAAAATAAAATTCAAATGAGACCCTATTAAAATAAAATAAAATGAGATTGATTTTGTTCACTCCCGTAAAAGAAGGGTGAACATTACCCTCCTTTACGAAGGTCAATTTGGAGGGTTAAAAATTTAAATAACTAATTTTCTTTTTGTTTCATATTATTTTACTCATTGAGGGCTTTAATATGAATACAATATTGATATATAATTCTTACTATTTTAAAAATTACTTATTTACCTATAAAATAGTAACTTATCACTATAAATAAGTAACTTTTAAAATAATAAAAAATATATATGAATATTGTACTCATATTAAAGCTCTTGATGAATAGAATAATATGGAACATAAAATTTTCAAAAATTTCAATTCTTTAATATTGAAATTCAGCCTCCAAAATGAGGGTAATATTAGCCCTCATTTTTAGGGGTGTGAACAAAATTATTTTCAATTAAACATGCATGCTTTCATGTGCATAAATAATTGTAACCAATTTGGTGATAAGAAAAATTGCCAACATATGCACACGTGGCACTATTTGAATGGTCTAGTAAAATATAAATTTTTTATCCATTAACTGTTTTTCAATTGTAACTATTTTATTAAAACCTAAAAATATATAATATATAGATAAGTTCCACCTGCATATAAAAATATTACAACTGTCCCATATATATTTTCAGTAGATTAAGCAGGCCTTTTTTTTTTTTGTTTGAAACTTCATTTTTATAATATTTTTTTAAAGAAAATTGAATTGGATTGAATCTTTCAACTTACATAATCATTATAATTTTAAATTTAAACATAAAATTGAAGAATGTCAACTTACAGAATCATTTGTGACACGAACATTTCTTTTATTTTTATTTTAAAAACTACATGTGCCAACTATTAAGGGTATGTTTGGTAAGTACAATAAATTACTTTATAGTTCATTTGAAGAATTTATAAACTCCTCTTATTCAAATAAACTCTATTTGGTTAGAAGAGCTTATTTGAAAAGTTAGACCTTATTTGAAAAACTTTTTTTACTATTTTTTCAAATAAGCACATAAACTTTTCATTTTTTTATTCCATTTTTATTATTTTTTTAAAAAGAAAATTATTATTTTAAATATGTCTTTTTCTGTCATTTTGTATTTCTGAATTAATTTTTAGCTAATTTTACAAAACACTAATATTTAAATCAGCTAACTTTTCAACTATCAATTATAATGTATAAGTCATAAGCTTTTAGTTGGCTTATCAATTATAAGTCAGCTTACAACTAGCTTATTAGCTTGTTTTATCAAACATGCCCTTCATATACATAATCAATTAGGAAAAAACTTCTAGTATTTCTTGTATATTGTATATGATAATTGCGTTAACTAATATCGACAATCTACATATAAAAGATATATTATATTTTATTAATTGTTGTCTCCTAAGTAATTAATCAACATTTAGTGAGCTAAGTCCAAGGGATTTGACGTAGTGGTAAGGTATTCACTTACCGGTATATTTCGTGTTCGAGACGCCACACCCCATTCTTATGATCCCCAATTTGTATTAAAAAAAAAACATTTTTAGTGACCTAAAATATCAAGGGAGAATGCCCAATAACTACATATTTTTTTAAAAATTGCCAAATTAACCATAGCATCTTATTTTTTTACCACTAACTCTATTTTTCTCTAATAAGACACAAACACTCCATCCACTCCATTTAATTTACCACTATACTACCGGTTAAATCTAAAATTCAAATAACCTAGATTATCACCCATACAAAGAGGTCATCTATCTCTCAAATTGCAAAGTAGGTCCTCCAACTTTCAAAATTTTCATTTTAGTCCTCAATTTTTGAACTTTCTTTTAAAAATACCCCAAAATATTTACACACAAGGTCCTCCATCTTTCGGATTGTTTCATTTTGGTCCTCAATTTTTTGAATTTTTGACACTTTTAGTCTATTTTGCTCATCTTTTTTCTTGTGTTCTTGTACATTTAGGAAATTCACCTATAAATACTATATTTAAGATAACATAAATAAATAAATTTATCATATCTTCCACAATACACACATTTAACTTCTTCATTCCCTTGTCTCCGACTTTTTCTCTATACGCACTGTAACAAAAATGTTACCTACCACCGGATAATTTTATTACCTACCCAAATAATAATATGACGTACCTAACTAATAATCAACTCTCGCTTCCCTCACCCCCGACTTTCTCTCTCAGTTACCACTACAGCCGTAACTCCACCACCACCAATATTCTCCCACCACCATCATAATCATAACCATACTACCACCACCACCACCATCACGCCCGCCACCACTACCACCACCATCACGTCGCCACCACCACCACTCATTCTTCACCACCATCACCATTCCGCCACTATCACCACCACCATCACCACTACCAATTCCGCCGCCACCACCATTCCTCCACCACTACCACCATTCCCACACCACTAACATTCAACCACCACCCCTCTACCACTATCACCATTCCTCCACCACTACTATCATTCCCCTACCACCACTACTACGACCACCACCCCACCACCATTGCTCTACCACTTCCCCATCATTACTTATCACGATAATACTTTTACTTGCTCCAATAATACTATTATATATATTATTACATATCATTATAATTATATTACCTTCTTTACTAACAGCGTTACCTACCAAACTACCGCTATCGCCATTCCACCACCACCATCGCCGCCGCCGCCATTCCATCACCACCACCCACGCAACCATTTCTTACCCCCAATAATACTATTACCTGTCATAGTAATACTATTATTGATATTATTACGTGCCTTGGTAATCATATTACTCTGGTAACAGTATTACCTACCAAACCACCACGACCACTACTCCAATAATACAAATACATATCCCCGATAATATCATTATTTACCCCCAATAATAATGTTATCTACCATGATAATGTTATTACTGATTGTGGTAATCTAGAGAGAACAAAAGAGTAGAGAGAGACAGTTGGGGTGAGGGAAGCGAAAAGTTGAATATTTGTCGAGATCACCTAAGGTGGTAATCTATAGAGAAAGTGCGTAGAGAGAAAAAATGAGAGACGAGGCAAACGAGAAGTTCAATATTTTTCAAGATCACTTGGGGTGGTAATTTGCAGAGAGAAATTGAGAGACCAATGAAGCGAGAAGTTGGATATTTATCAAGATTACCGGGGTAGGTCATGTGTATTACTTGGTGTGGTAATCCGTGATACTTGGGAAGGTAATATTTGTACGTCTATTGATATTTATGAATTGCTACTAAGAGTATTAAATGAAATATAAAGTTATCTTCATACTTGTCATATTTTTTTTTATCATGATGACAAATTTATTTATTTATATTATCTTAAATATTGTGTTTGTAGGTGAATTTTCAAAATATAAAAGAAAATAAGGAAAATGATGAGATAAAGGACTAAAAGTGTTAAAAATTCAAAAGTTTGAGGACAAAAAATGAAATAATCCGAAAGATAGAGGACCTTGAGTACAAATATTTTGGGATATTTTTGAAAAAAAATAAAAATTGAGGACTAAAATAAAAAATTTGAAAGTTGGAGGACCTCTTGTGCAATTTAAAAGATAAAGGGAAAATGAAAGTGTGGAAAAAAAAGATTGGGAGCAAAAATGTTCATAAAACACCTAGAAGAGTAATTGGTAAATCACTTTTTATAAGTTGTAGTTAGTGATTAAAAAATAAGATGTTTTGACTTACTGGGCAAAAACCAATTTTGACCTGTAGTTATTGGGCATTTTCTCAAATATCAAATACTATAGAGACTATATGGTACACCAAGAATATTACTCCCTCCGTCCCACAAAAGATAGGGATATTTTCCTTTCCCGTCCATTCTAAAATATAATTCACTTTCTATTTATATCTATTTAATTTTTTTATTTTTCTATTGTGCCCTTATTTAATGTGCATTGATATATTAACAAGAATATATTATCATCATTTAATACAAGACCATATTTAAGAAAATACAACTAAACATCAATTTTCCAACAACATTAATTACTACTTTCCCAATCCTTATAAAAATCAAACTGTGACTATTTTTATGAGACAGAGAAAATATAATTTTTATTTTCTTTTTTTCCATAAAAAGTCATAATTTCATTAATCGTAACTTGATAACAAACATTTAGTGGAAGGGTGTAGCTAAATACATCCCACATTTTTCTCTTCACACCCACATAAACTCACATAAATTTGAAGACAAAATTACCACTCAACAAAATGACGAATGCACCTTCGGCCCAGTTTGATTGAATGTTCAATTGGATATTCGGCCAAAGATTGTAGAACATCCAACTGGACATTTGGCCGACATGTGCCGAACATCCTTGTGGAGATTACAAACATATATGGCCGAACATCCACACGGATATTCGGCAAAAACATGGCCAAATAACATGGCCATGTTTGGCCAGTAAACGTTTTTTTTTAATTTTTTTTTTGTAATTGCTAATAATTATGATGTTATTTATATTTAATAATAATAATCACATATTATTCATATTAATTATTTATCTATAAAAATTATTATTTATCCATATTAATAAATTTTATATTTATATACTTATTATAAAAATTTTTTATGATAATTGTAACTCTAAAATTTATTGTAATTAATATTAATTATATATAATAATTTTTTGGATTCTTATTTATGTAATTAATTGACTCTTATTTCGTATTACAATATTCACGGCCAACAGTTTTCCATAAAAATAAGAATTGTAAGTATAAATATAAAATTTATTAATACACACAAATAATTATTATAAATAATTATTACTATTATTATCATAAATATAAATAATTTTATCATAAATAAATAATTAATATGATTATTATTGAATATAAATAATTTTTATTTATTATGAATAACAAATTAATCTTAAAAAGAAAAAAAATAAAATTTTGTTGTTAGGCGAAAATGGGCAGAACACCCTTTGGGGTGTCCAGCCAAAGTTGGCCGAACACCTCAAAGAGTGTTCGGCCATATTTGGCCAAACGCTTCGTGGTGTTCGGCTAATATTGGTTGAACACCTTAACGGCTTTTCAATCAATATTGGCCGAACACTCTCACATCTGTTCGACAAACCAGTGTCGAACAGATGCGCGAAAAATTTGGACAAAATTTAATTTTTACATAAACAATCACTGAATTTTTGTATTGTAAATTTCTCTATTGTAAGTTTCTCCTTGTTCCTATTAACAAATGAGCTTGATTCTTACAGATGTAGTTTTTGCTTCTCCTCTCCTTTTGTTTGAGCACGATTGGAGGGTTAATTTTTTTTTTTTTAATGGGTGAAAGGATAAAATTGGAAATAGAGGGTGTATTGAGCAAGTTAGGAATGATATAAAAAAGAAAGGGTGGGGTGTATTTATTATGTGGGTGTGAAGAGAGAAATATAGGGTGTGTCTAGCCGTACCCTTAGTGTAATAGAGTATCAAATGCTCCCAAATGCTCCCAAATGCTATAAAGTTTTTCCTCTAAAGTAGCAATAGTGTTCGAGCACAAATGGGCATTCCGTGGTAAATACCAAAGTAGTAAACAATGAAATAAATAGTGCCTCAAGAAGAGATGATATTTCAGAGCCAAACAATCACTAGCTAATTTTTTAGTGAAGTCAAACACATTCTGTTAGGTTACTGCAAACGTACCAAATCCGTGTGATCCACGGTATAACGTTATATCAATGATATTATCAAATGATTCAAATATTAAGTTATGCTTGCCAAGGTGACTTCACTTGTTACGAAAACTAAAAGGTAAGAAACTTCACTTTTATAAGGTGATAGGGGTTGGTTTTTAAAGGTTTTTAATGTAAATGAGGAGAGAGAATGAGTGGAGTTAAATGGTGGAGATTTATGGATGTGATATGATATGTGGATATGATTGATTTATGGTAAAGAAAGAATGGATAAAAAAGTGGTAAAAAGTTTTAAAAATGGTTGCCTAACACTATAAATTTCTTTTACGTTTTAAAATGTAACTATTTTTTTTTAACATAAGTGCCATATAAATTTTTAGCAAAAATTACACTAAAAATATTGCCTTGGTGAGTTCGGGGTTCAATTTATTTTCCATTACGTAGAGCATAAAAAGATTACACTAAGGACTTATTGACGTTTTTAAATTCTTCTTCTAAAGTAAATTTTTGAATAAAAGGTACTCTTCTTCTAAAGTAATATAGAAAAATGTTAATTTTGCCAAATGAATCAACCATTTGTTTGTAGCAGTTTTGCTCTCCTACATACTAGTGTGTAGGAGAAGCGTCTGTAACTCGCCCAAAGTCGTAGAGGCGTGTGGTATACCATCAGTGAGACAGTTATATATTATTAAATGCTACTTATCGTAGATTAAAAAAAAAATGATGGCGTGGTGCGCCGTTTGGTAGCGCGTCATTAATGTCTTGTATTTAGTGTGTAGGAGAGCACCAGCATTGTTTGTAGTTTGTACTCACCTTGAACGGAATATAGATGGACAAAAATCAAGAAATCTTGAAAGCTGAAAAAAAATATAAAAGATAATTTGGACATAATTAGGATAGTGAGGGAGAGATAAAAGAAGTATTTTTGAATTGATCTTGTGTGTAGTTAAGGAATGAAATTCGATGGTTTGTATCTCTAGATTTTGACTTTTTTTTTCGGCAGTTAGGGGTCGACGTTACAATAGTTGTGTTTCTTGGTCCAACCATGACAATTATATTGCACGGTTTAGGTTGCGACATGAGACGTGGTTCAAATTATATCATACATCAAAATTATGACTTATTATACCCATATTGCACCTGAAAAGTGATGCTCAAATATATGTAGCCATTAAGTACTTGTTCAGTTGTTCCTATTCACCAAAAAAAAAAAAAAAAAATCACCCGTAGTCCTAAAAACTAAAAATTCCAAGAATACTAAGGCTTGTTTGGATGGTGTTCAAAAATATATAGAATGAGTAGCCCACCTCATGATTTGAGTACATTAAAGTATCCAAATTAGGCACTAGATTAAAAGTAATAAAAATAGGTGGTACATATGAGCTTTAAGAAATGAAGGATGAAAAATGTGGATAGTACATGTACTTTTGTTTCATGTATAGTAAAAAATTTGCCTTAGATTAAAATTGGCCACTTCATTAAAATTTAAGGTTAAAAACAAAAGTGGATATAAAGTTGTTGGTAGGATAAAATGTTTGATTGAATATAAAGCTTGGCTATTCTCAAAATTACTTTGCCAAAACAAAAAGATTTATTTTTATTTTAGATGCCCAAATAAAATTTAATTTTGAAAGTAAAACTTGAGCACCCTAGAGCGTACATGGCGCGGTACAAATCATTACCGCCACCGCTAGACTCAGTAGCCTTTTGAAGTTTGTTGGGTCATATGTTTCCTCCAATTTGTCTGCCTCCGACAGTTACCCCCAAATTCAGCTAGAATTATTTATTGTTAACAAACAGTACAGGGGAAGATGTTACTCATTTTTGTTCCCATTTAACTAATTGGGCTCGTATTATCTGCTAATGGAAGACCCGGCTTGATCTGGTTCCAGCGGCACTGGAACCAGCAAGAGAGAACCCCCCGAGCTCCACAGCATTCCTTTTTTTGGGGGCACTCCGGAAGCACTATTCCTCCTCCCAGCAGTTAGAACCAGAAAAATTTCTAATGAAAAACATGTTTTGGTCTTACATTCCGAGATATGTCCAATCTCAAGAAAAACGAATATGTGTGTACGATCTTCCTTAATGACCCTTTCTCTTGGAACTAGATGGAGCAAGACAAACTTGTTTGCAGAATTCTAGTTATACAGCTGGCTAGTTTTACGATTATACAGAGAGTGCTACAATCTTGTGAGAATATGATAAAATGATGGTGGTGACATTTCACTTAATATGATTATGACACTTTATTTAGTTGTACAATTATTTCATTTGTATGTACAACTACCTTTTATATTTTTGTCTAATATTTGTTTGTCTTATTTTTGTTCATGATAAGAATTTGGCATTGGTACTAATTAACATGGACCAATTTTTATGAAGATAGCGATGGATGAGGGATGAGAGTGGTTATAATTGGTTGATGTTATACGCGTAGCATGAAGAGAAAGACTCTATGAAGAGAGCACACGAGATATTGATCTTGATGTGGTCTTGTGTTTCACACTATAGCAGGGAAAAATGGAAACGAATAAACGAAAAATTATGTATATGCACTATATTAAAAATGGAAATTTATATATATTTGAGAAATATGTATATGCAATATATTAAAAATGGAAGTTTTCAATAAATTTATGAGGTTAATAAAAAAAGACAATAAGATACACATCAGAAGAGTGTGATTTGATCGATGATTGTAACACCCATTATTCAATTTAATTAACTAGGGAAATTTTGGAGAATACTAGTCCTTCACTTTTCATTTTCAAGATTAAGAAACATTTTGTTTCTTTCAAAAAATCTGGTGGTCACAATATATTATTTGATCCCATGTCAATTATTAGGTCACATTAGGTCATAATACCACGTCACAACGCCAACATCATGATGCCACCACAACGACCAATAGAGTCACGGGACCCCAATCAAAGGTCAGAATTGCCCAATTAAACGTCACAATTTAAAAATTTTCACATGGTCACAAACTACAAAAAATAATCACCAACAAGCACCATCTACAACGCCGACGAGATGGTACAATTACAATGGTCACAACTGACAAAATACAAGAGAAAATCATATGAAATCACAATCCACAAAGCAATAATCCTTTGCCACTATTCCCCAATTGATTTGAAACTTCCACATTGTGAATCCCTTATGAATTGCGGATTGATATATTTTCAATACCCCAATCGAGAGAATCAATGAAATTTATGAACCATTCGTAACAGGAGTCAATGACGGACAGTCGAATGATTTGTCATGTTTGTGCTTGTCCTGATTCAGGGGATTGACGGGTAACTGGGGGTGATGATTCGGGAAATTAATTTGAGCAAGTTGGTGGAGAAGCAATTTTTGGGACACCTAATTTTTCAAAAAGGAAAGATTGCGCAGCTTAATGTTGAAAGTTGATCCTCTCAAGCCCTATTTTTCTCATTTTCCCTTCAAAATTTTGATTTGTGATAGGAAGTATTGATCTTCCACCCGCTGGTGGGGTAGGTTATCATACTCACATGTGAGTGAGATTTGAAATTTTATTTTTGATTATTTTTCAAATCCCAATCCCACAAACAGGGGGCACCGTAGATAGGAGATTATCATTTTTGTGAAAGGATTAGTAGTGCGTCAGTAAGCATTTTTGTGAAAGGATCACGAGATGTGTTGATAATAATAAATAATGATTTGAGATTTGTGGCTGATATTTAGTTTGAGGAAGAAAAAAAATCTATACAAACAACGGCTAACTGCAGTACCTACTTGTTAAAATCAAATTTTCTTTTACTTTGAGAAGATAATCAAAATTACTTAATTTTTCATAAAAAGTATTATAAATATCACAAATATTTTAATAAGTATATATAAAAATGATCTACAATATCAAATTGTAATACTAAGACATTTAAAAAGTATCAATTTGTGATATTTAAGTAAATTTCAGTTTTCAAAAAATTATAAAAGGTATAAAGATATGATACTTCTTAAAAGAAATCAATTTCAATTATAATACTGGATATTTGCGCATTTAATCCTTTGTGAAAATCATTTATTCTAAAAACAAGAAAATTGCGGCTTGTTCTCTTTGTGGCTTTGAAACTGTTTTAATTTTCTATTTCTAAAACGTTGAAAACTTGTCTCACTTTATGTTTCTGAAAATCGTAATTAGCTCGAGAAGGACATATCCTTGAACCGAAGAAGTTGTATTCCCAGCATTGAGAGAAATTTTTTCTCCCACCGCTGGGACCCACCTACTGACCCCACGAGGGTGGTGGGGCCCCATGGGAGCTCCCTTGACCAGTATTTGGGAGGCTACCTCCCATGGCAGCAACAAGCTCATCCTTGAACATACTTGCGTTTCCTCCAAATAGCATTGTTGAAGATAATTCTTAGACAATATAAAATAGAGTCGATCCAACATTTTGAACTTTTAGATCGATTAGATGGTTCAACATGGTGTTAGAGCAGGCAAGCATCCTATGTTCGAATCTCACGGCCACATTCAAATCTCACAGCCACCGGTTTAAATAAATTGTCTACGTGTTAGGTTTCAAATGGAAAAAATAAATCCCGCTTATACGTGAGGAGCGTATTTAACTTAATTGTTTTTTTATTTATTAAAAGAGATTTTTAAAAAAGAGGGGGACTTAGAAAGTGCAAACGGCAAACTATAAAGTGCAAAGTGCAAACCATGCAGGTAGAGGTAATTTGTCTAGGAAGAATTTCAAGCACCATCGAGCGGTTTTTAACTATGGAATGCTCGGGCCATTTTGATGGCCCGTTCGATCTCCGTTTTGAAATCCGGGACCAGATCTAGAATTAGCACGGCGAGAGTGAGTTCCATGAATTTTCCGAATTTTTCGGTGACCGTGGCGATCGTGACCGTCAAAGTTTAACAATATTTTTACCCAAAAATGTTGTTAAACTTTGACAGCAGCCGCTGTCTAAAAATCGAAAAATCTGGAACTCACTCTGGCCGATTCTAGATCTCGTCTCGATTTCAAAACGAAGATCGAACGGCCATCAAAATAACCAGCTGCCGTAAGATCTAACACTCGATGGTACCAGAAACAACTTGAATTTGTCTAAGGTATAGAACGTCTAATTTATAAAATTCTCATGAAAGTTTTCTTCTTATATTAGTACAGGAATGATCCGGTCCCCTCGAGCGGTTTTTAAGTATGGAACGCTCGGGCCATTTTGATGGCCCGTTCGACCTCCGTTTTGAAATCCGGGACCATATCTAGAATTAGCATGGCGAGGGGAAGTGCCAGGAATTTTTCGAATTTTTTCCGGTGACACCGTAACCTCCCTAACCACCGGTGAAAGTTTTTGCATATTTTTGACCAAAAATATTGTTAAAACTTTGGCCGTGTCACGCGCTACGGTGTGGCGGAAAAATTCAAAATGGCACTCTCGCCGTCTTGATTCAGATCTGTCTCGAATTTCAAGACGGAGTCAACAGGCAATCAAATGACGAGCGTTCCATAAGATCCAGAACCATCGATGGTTCCGGAACATTTAAGTGTCTTAATAACCTCAGTTGGCAAGGAAATTCTGCTACTTTGTTTGCTTCCCTCCACATTCTTTGTTTGCCTGTGTAAAATTTTATCAACAATATATTGCTGTAAAAAAAATATATCAAATAAAAAAATTAATCAAATCAAATAATTTTTTGAAAAACAAATAAAACAAGAAAAAAATTAAAAAACCCTCCCACCCCAACCCATCCGTTCCCCCTCCTCCCAAAACACCACCACGATGCTGGTGGTGGCATTGGCGGTGATGGCTTCGAATTTGGAAGCCACCACTAGCACTTGATCTGGTGGCGGAACCACCAAATCTCGATTTGGTAGTGGTTGCCACCACTAGATCGAGTGCTGGTGGTGGTTGTTTTGGGAGGGGGAAGCAGGGTGGGATGGTTATTTTTTTATTTTTTTTATTTTTCTTGGAAAAAAATTTGATTTGATTTGATTAATTTTTTGTATTCGATATATTTTTTTACAGTAATATATTACTGATAAAATTTTATGTAGGTACAATAATTACATTATATTATATTAATTATTGTTTAAAATCAAAATGTGTGTCTCTAATATTAAAGAAAATTTTCGAATTTTTTTCTTCTTTTGTATTTTTTATTTGATTTAATTAATTCTTTATATTTGATATTTTTTTGCAGTAACGTATTCCTAATAAAATTTTATGCAGGTATAATAGTTATATTTATTATTAAATGTGAGCGTCTCTAATGTGAATTTTTTTTGGAAAGTTGTGATATTATATTTATACGAACGAATGCTACTTTATTGAAATTTTTTTATAAAAACTAAATCAATATTAAATTAATTCAATAAAATTAATTACTGACCAAATAAGTACCAATGGAAAAAATAAAATATAAAATCGTATAATTTAACTAAATTTGGGATTAAAGTATATATTTTTCAAACTTTGGGACTTGATTGTAATAAAATCCAAAGTTTCGGACCGTTTCGGACCATTTCGGCCTTGAGAGGCAGCAGTTGAATTGCACAGGGAGTGACTTAACGGGTAAATATAATGGCAGTTTGATAGAAGTCCTTACGTCACAGTAAAGATTGAATTTGAGTACTGAATTATCAAGGAAAAAAACACAGGTCTGTAGTGCATAACGAGTACAGAACATATAACCTAGCTATGTTTCAACCACTCATTATTCAAGAATACTTTGGATTCATGTGAAATTTTAGTCCGTAGTATTGTTTTCACGGAAAATATTGTCACATCCATCGAAAACAATTTCCTATTTCTGAAATTGACACAAATGAAATTAGAATTGGACTTCTGTAGTAAAATCTTTCCATGCAAATTTTAAACCACTTTCCATAGAGAATTGAAACTAATCCGGAGGTGAAAATTGTTTTCCATCAAATTGTAAAATATTTTTCTTTTCCATTTTTTTTTATTATAAAGCACACCCAAAATATAAAAAAGGTAAAACGATTAGTATCACACTCTCATTGTAGAGCTAGATTGCATATGGGATCGGATCTACAGGCAACAAACTTTGAGGATTTATCGAACTTTTTTTTATCAAGTTTACAACAAACAAGAATAAACTTGATTGAACTTGATGAACACTTCGATATTTCGAGACATCATTTGAACTTTTATTTGGATTGAAAGATGAATGTAATGATTTTTTCACCATTCTCCACATCGAAAACCGACTTATTTATTGTGCTTTTGGTGTCCATTGATGAAGGGGTGTCAACCCAATTCAGAAGGATGCATCAATTCCCGAAAAGGTGCTTCAAAAACCAACCAAAGAGGCACTACTCGTTAAAAAAATGCCTACGCAGCCGCACAAATGGGTTGTGCGGCCGCACTGCATCTTCTGATAAAAAATGTGCTGACTGCACTATGCGGGTACGCACACTTTTCGAAAATTTTTTCTCACCCATTGTCTTAGCAGTCCATACTTGATCTTATATTTGAACAACTTCGGAAATAAATTTCCTACATTATATAAATCACTATAATAAGTAACATAATTCACATAACATTTGAAATTTAAGTGGCACGTAGAATAATCATTGATGTAAAAATAATGCGATTGATAGAATAATAAAATCATGTTAAGTGCATTTATTATGTGAACTAGTGTGAAGCCATTATTGCCCCAAAGAAAAGCTCGTGATCGGGGTAGTGTAGAGTTGATGCTAGATGTTAGTCGTAGCGTGCGGTGTGGGGATTTTCACTCGCTTTGGGGGGTGGTCGCTCGTTGAATCTGTCTGCGGGGCGCCATTTATCTTTTGATCGTGAAGTCTGCGATTCACCGCGTTCTGCGATCTGCGTGCGAGGCGGTGCAAGTAGGTTGGGATGTCCGGAATTACACCTTTTGGTACCTAGTATGAAGCCATTATTTTAAGATTACTATGATTATTGCATTGACGGTACCTTTCAAACCCGTATTATTCAAACCTCAAATCCTGTCCATTTTCAGTGAAGTACCACCACAAATGAAATTATTAAAACTTCTTGTGAACATGAATAAATTTCTCTCCCATTCAATGTCCACGTATTTTGCTAAGTCACTTTCAATCGTTTACTTATATTATTTATTTATTTATAAACATGCCTACAGATATTAAGCTAAAATGTGTTACACGAGAAAGGATTTACAAGGTTGGCCTATTATTGCAACAAATTTGTGTCTGCAAAGTAATAACAATAATATTATTGTGTAGGTACAAAAATTATTGCAACAACGGATCGCCCTTATAGGTTCCGTTTTCCATCCTAAAAGATCATGCAACATTCAATATAATATATGTTTATGAACAAGATGCTTATAAGATACGATAAATTATTAGTGAAAAAGTAGTTTGGAGAAACATTATAGCAAATTGGTGCTAATTACTGTTTAAATGATTCGACCGTTTAAATGCAACTTATATTGACAAATTTGGAGTATGCTTGGTGGAACTTTTTGGAGAAATTAATTTTTGCTAATTTATCTCCCAACCATATATTTAATTGACCTAAGTACCTAACATCAATTTCGTATTACTTAATACTTTTCTTAGCTTTTAAACAATATACTATTGTCAAGCATGTGCATTGGACATACTATGCAAAGTATGAAAGATTTGCATAATTTAGGGCTTGTTCGGTTGGATAGATATTTGCCATGCACGAAATTCCGTATAAAATGTGTGGTTAATATTGTATTGGAGAATGTGTGTGTGGTTGAAAAGAGGAGAGAGAATTTTTTTTTTTTTCACTACTTACCAACCCAACAAGCCCTATATCCTTAAGATTCAATAATCTGTAATCAATGAAAAAATGAATCAAAGTATGTTTAAAAGAAAGTATTAAAAAAAAGTATAAAAAAAGTTCATATATGATATATAATGGTGACCTGCGTATTAGTGCAGAGGACGTACGGGATTTTTGAATTTATTTTACTAGGATATTTTTTTAGTTTCAAACATAAACAAAGGTATTAATTTGTTTAGATGTCCTAAGTATTTTAAGTAATAATAACACACATTAAATAAAAAAACATAATGAAAAAATTACTAAATTAAATATACAAGAATATTAATTAAAGTGACCTGCATTTTGAGATTAGTAAAAAAAAGAAAACAACATATTTTTAATTATGAGACAACCATATGACTCACGTATAGTATGTATCATATTTTTATGAGACAACCATGTGACTCTCGTATAGTATGTATCACATGCAAAGGCGCCCGATAGCCTATAAGTTTTTACAAATTTTTATACATTTTTATATATTTTTTTCAAATCCACTTATTCTCTTTCTCATTTCACATCCACAAATCTCGTGGGATGTGCCTGTACTACACAAGTCTCCACCATTCAACTCCACTTATTTTCTCTTCTCTATTATATTAAAATCCATAAAAATCCATTTTTACATATACACTAAGGGTGTGTTTGATTCACATTTGTTTTCCAGGAAAAATCCGTTTTTCAGCTTTTTTTTTTCCTTTCTTGGTTGTTTGATTGCCATTTCTTTTCCCGGAAAACGTTTTTTAGTTTTTCTCGAAATCCGCATTTTTCCTTATTTTTGAGGAAAACGTTTTCCTTGGGGGGAGGTAGTTTTTGTTTTTCGGGAAAAGTTTGACACTTTTTTTTTTTTTAAATGGACAATTTACTTTAACCATAAAGATAAGGAAAATGATCAAATTTCATTAAAAAAACCTCAAAAATAAGGAAAATAATATTATTTTTCAACTTTCAAATTAACCCAATCAAACACCTACAACTACCATTTCCATGGAAAAAGTTTTCCCGAAATTCATTTACCTGGAAAACGTTTTCCTTCTAACCATTTTCCGGCTTTACAATCAAACACACCATAACAGTTTTGTTCAAGTCCACCCGGGTGGACCATAGCTTATGGTACGCCCGGGTGATTCACGCTTTCGTTCGGACTCCGTTTTGAAATATTGTCAAAACTTTGACCGGTGGTCACGGCGGTTACGGTGCCGCCGGAAAAAATTCGAAAAATTCCTGACACTCCCCCTCCCCGTGCTGATTCCAGATCTGGTCTCGAATTTCAAAACGGATGTCGAACGGGCCATCAAAATGACCCGAGCGTTCCATAAGATCCGGAACCATCGATGATTCCGGAACATTTCCGTATCTTAATAACCTCAGTTGGCAAGGAAATTCTGCTACTTTGTTTGCTTCCCTCCACATTCTTTGTTTGCCTGTGTAAAATTTTATCAACAATATATTGCTGTAAAGAAAATATATCGAATAAAAACATTAATCAAATCAAATAATTTTTTTAAAAACAAATAAAACAAGAAAAAAATTAAAAATCCCTCCCACCCCAACCCCATCCCGTTCCCGCTTCTACCAAAACACCACCACGATGCTGGTGGTGGCATTGGCGGTGATGGCTTCGAATTTGGAAGCCACCACTGGCACTTGATCTGGTGGCGGAACCACCAAATCTCGATTTGGTAGTGGTTGCCACCACTAGATCGAGTGCTAGTGGTGGCTTAGAAATTCGAAGCTGTCGCTCCCACCACCACCAGGGTGGTGGTGGTTGTTTTGGGAGGGGGAAGCGGGGTGGGATGGTTTTTATTTATTTATTTATTTATTTTTCTTGAAAAAAAATTTGATTTGATTTGATTAATTTTTTGTATTCGATATATTTTTCTGATAATATATCTTGATAAAATTTTATGTAGGTACAATAATTACATTATATTATATTAATTATTGTTTAAAATCAAAATGTGTGTCTCTAATATTAAAGAAAATTTTCGAATTTTTTTCTTCTTTTGTATTTTTTATTTGATTTAATTAATTCTTTATATTTGATATTTTTTTGCAGTAACGTATTCCTAATAAAATTTTATGCAGGTATAATAATTATATTTATTATTAAATGTGAGCGTCTCTAATGTGAATTTTTTTTTGGAAAGTTGTGATATTATATTTATACGAACGAATGCTACTTTATTGAAATTTTTTTATAAAAACTCAATCAATATTAAATTAATTCAATAAAATTAATTACTAACCAAATAAGTACCAATGGAAAAAATAAAATATAAAATCGTATAATTTAACTAAATTTGGGATTAAAGTATATATTTTTCAAACTTTGGGACTTGATTGTAATAAAATCCAAAGTTTCGGACCATTTCGGCCTTGAGAGACCGCAGTTGAATTGCACATGGAGTGACTTAACGGGTAAATATAATAACAGCTTGATAGAAGTCCTTACGTCACAGTAAAGATTGAATTTGAGTACTGAATTATCAAGAAAAAAAACACAGGTCTGTAGTGCATAACGAGTACAGAACATATAACCTATGTTTCAACCACTCATTATTCAAGGAGTACTTTGGATTCATGTGAAATTTTAGTCCTTAGTATTGTTTTCACGGAAAATATTGTCACATCCATCGAAAACAATTTCCTATTTCTGAAATTGACACAAATGAAATTAGAATTGGACTTCTGTAGTAAAATCTTTCCATGCCAATTTTAAACCACTTTCCATAGAGAATTGAAACTAATATGGAGGTGAAAATTGTTTTCCATCAAATTGTAAAATATTTTTCTTTTCCATTTTTTTTTATTATAAAGCACACCCAAAATATAAAAAAGGTAAAACGATTAGTATCGAACTTTTTATCAAGTTTACAACAAACAAGAATAAACTTGATTGAACTTGATGAACACTTCGATATTTCGAGACATCATTTGAACTTTTATTTGGATTGCAAGATGAATGTAATGATTTTTTCACCATTCTCCACATTGAAACCCGACTTATTTATTGTGCTTTTGGTGTCCCTTCATGAAGGGGTGTCAACCCAATTCAAAAGGATGCATCAATTCCCGAAAAGGTGCTTCAAAAACCAACCAAAGAGGCACTACTCGTTAAAAAAATGCCTATGCAGCCGCAGAAATGGGTTGTGCGGCCGCACTGCATCTTCTGATAAAAAATGTGCTGACTGCACTATGCGGGTACGCACACTTTTCGAAAAAATTTTCTCGCCCATTGTCTCAGCAATCCATACTTGATCTTATATTTGAACAACTTCGGAAATAAATTTCCTACACTATATAAATCACTATAATAAGTAACATAATTCACATAACATGTGAAATTTAAGTGGCACGTAGAATAATCATTGATGTAAAAATAATGCGAGTGATAGAATAATAAAATCATGTTAAGTGCATTTATTATGTGAACTAGTATGAAGCCATTATTTTAAGATTACCATGATTATTGCATTGACGGTACCTTTCAAACCCGTATTATTCAAACCTCAAATCCTGTCCATTTTCAGTGAAGTACCACCACAAATGAAATTATTAAAACTTCTTGTGAACATGAATAAATTACTCTCCCATTCAATGTCCACGTATTTTGCTAAGTCACTTTCAATATCGTTTACTTTTATTATTTATTTATTTATAAACATGCCTACAGATATTAAGCTAAAATGTGCTACACGAGAAAGGATTTGCAAGGTTGGCCTATTATTGCAACAAATTTGTGTTTGCAAAGTAATTACAACAATATTATTGTGTAGGTACAAAAATTGTTGCAACAACGGATCGCCCTTATAGGTTCCGTTTTCCTTCCTAAAAAGATCATGCAACATTCAATATAATATATGTTTATGAACAAGATGCTTATAAGACACGATAAATTATTAGTGAAAAAGTAGTTTGGAGAAACATTATAGCAAATTGGTGCTAAATACTGTTTAAATGATTCGACCGTTTAAATGCAACTTATATTGACAAATTTGGAGTATGCTTGGGGAACTTTTTGGAGAAATTAATTTTTGCTAATTTATCTCCCAACCATATATTTAATTGACCTAAGTACCTAACATCAATTTCGTATTACTTAATACTTTTCTTAGCTTTTAAACAATATACTATTGTCAAGCATGTGCATTGGACATATTATGCAAAGTATGAAAGATTTGCATAATTTAGGGCTTGTTCGGTTGGATAGATATTTGCCATGCACGAAATTCCGTATAAAATGTGTGGTTAATATTGTATTATAGAATGTGTATGTGATTGAAAAGGGGAGGGAGAATTTTTTTTTTCACTACTTACCAACCCAACAAGCCCTATATCCTTAAGATTCAATAATCTGTAATCAATGAAAAAATGAATCAAAGTATGTTTAAAAGAAAGTATTAAAAAAAAGTATAAAAAAAGTTCATATATGATATATAATGGTGACCTGCGTATTAGTGCAGAGGACGTACGGGATTTTTGAATTTATTTTACTAGGATATTTTTTTAATTTCAAACATAAACAAAGGTATTAATTTGTTTAGATTGTTAGTGGGTTGGTGGCACACAAAGAAGGAAAAAATTGAGGTCAAAAAGAGGGGCTCAAGAAACAACTTGTGCATGCATTGTTTGACAATTGTGAGGATTAGGTGCAACAACTCTCCAATCTTTCCCTATAAATATGGGAGAGTTTTTGTAGCTTCATACACCACAATCACCACCAAAAACACAAAACATCTTGTGTAGAGAGAAAGAGAGAGATCTTGTGTAGAAAAGAGGCCAGTGTAGAAAGTATAATACGAGAGATAAAAGTGAGTAAGTGATAAAACCTTTGTGTAGGTAGAAAAAAATACTGATTATTTTTGCTCCTCATTTGTGATAGTGAAATATATTGGTGTGGGTCCGATGAGGGCGTTTAAGCACGTTAAATCTCGGTGTTTCATATTTGTGCTTATTTTAGTGTCCCATTATTTTCTCAACAGATATATTTTTTGTGTCCCACGATCTTGGGCGGAGTCATGTATAGCATTCCCAAACAAGTGATATCGAGCTTTGTTTGTGATATCTCTTGAAATTCTTAGTATGCTCTGTGGTTGCAAGCATAGGTGATCTTCCACATCGAAGCGATTTCTAAAAATCACATTTTGTTGAGTGGGAGTAATGGCGACAGAGCAGAAATTTCCAAAGTGATAAGTTTGATGGCAAAAATTTTGGATATTGGAAAATGCAAATGGAGTGACTATTTGTATCGAAAGGACCTATATAAGCCATTGAAAGAAAAGCGGAAGGCGAGAAAGGCGGCGAATGGGAGGTGCTTGATCGAAAAGCACTTCGGCGCAATTAGATTGACCCTATCAAAGTCGATCGCTTTTTCAATATTAAAAATGAGAAGACAAGCAACGGCATCTCTCATGGCAGCTCTATCCGGCATGTATGAGCAGCCTGCGACAATAAAGTTCATTTGATCAAGAAATTGTTCAATATGAAAATAATGAAGCGGGGAGATTTGGAGAACACCTCAACTAATTCAATGAGGTAGTAGACCAATTGACCACGGTGGAAATCACTTTTAGTGATGAGGTTGAGCTCTATTAATTCTTGGCGTTGCCTGAGAGGTCGAATAACACGATCCGCACGACCATCGGATTTTTCACTGAAGTCAGTGAAGTTCGATGGCGTTGTGAGCATGATCTTGGTAGGAGATCAGGAGGCAGTCGAATGCGCACTTCAACTTCCGGGGCGCTTTCAATGTAGATAAGCGTAAGTTCAAACAGAGGGCATGGGCGTGGGCGAACAAGTCGAGAATGGCAGACGAGATCAAAAATCACATAAATTCCAACAAGTCAAAATGCATTGAATGTTGGAATTGCGGTCGATTGGCACTACAAAAATCGGTGTAGGGCAGCTCAAAGGAAACGGAGAACAAGGGCATCGAGGTCAATGTGTGGATCAAGAAGCGGCGTGATCGTTGATATGTTCCATGGAAGAAGGCCGACTATTGGGTAATAGACTCGGAGCATCGTTTCATGCCACGCAAAATCGACACTTTTTGCAAATTATGTGTGGGGAAACTTCGGAGTATATCTGAGCGATCATCCTTGCGGCGTGGTGGGCATAGGAGAATGCAGATCAATGTCAATGGATGCGTATGGAAATTGAAGGGCGTGGACATATTCCAATTGAGGAGAAAAATTTGATCTCCGTCTAAGCGATTGTGTCGAGAGAAGGATGTGACACAAAGCTTCTCGGGTGATAATTGTGGAAAATCACCAAAGGGGCCATGATAATCATGCGTGGCAAGGATAGTGGCACCTATACCACGGCGAATCGTGTATGACAATCGCGATTCTTGATAGTAAGGATGCGAACTTGTGGCACCAAAGACTTGGGCATATGAGCGAGAAGGGCTCAAGTACATGCATGCAAAGGGAAACTACCAGGGCTTGGTCTATTGATTTAGACTTTGCGAAAAGTTGTATTTTTCGGAAGCGACTGGGTGAGTTTCAATACAAGTGGCGAAACTCTAAAGAAAGAAGCTTGAACTTGTCCACACGCAGATGTGTGGGGTCCAACAACGATTTCATCGATTGGCGGAAAGTCATACTTGTGACTTTCATTGATGACCACTTTCGAAAAGGAGTGTGGGTTTACTTCTTGAGACACAAATCCGATGTGTTCGGCGTTCAAGAAGTGGAAGGCCATGGTGGAAAATGAAACCGGTTTGCGAGTGAAGAAGTTGAGATCGACAATGGTGGAAATCACGAAAATTTGGCGCTCAAGAAATTTTGTTACCAAAATGGCATCAAGTTGGAGAGCGTTGCAGGAACACGCATGAGAATGGAGCTGCGAGCATGAATCGGACATTGACGAAGAGCGGAAGCATGAGAATACATGCGACCACAGCAGTTTTAGTGAAGGCGTCAATACGGCTGACATACCCTAGTTAATGCGTGGACCGTCGGTACCATTGAGATCTGAGATCTGGAAGAAGTTTGGAATGGGAAAGAAGTGAAACTTTCTCATTTGAAAGTATTGATTTAAGCGTGCGTGCACATTAGTGATAATGCCAGAGTAAGTTAGACTCCAAATCATTAAAAGTGTACTTTCGTTGGATATGGTGGAGACGAGTTCGGTGCACGCTTTTGGGATGATCGAACAAAGCTCAAGCCGGGATGTCATATTCAATGAAAAGGTGATGTACTGGGGCAATGCAATGCGGTCAATGACACAACAAATGAAGATCCAACATATGTTCGGACGACACTCCGAGGAAGAAATACGCGTCAAAGCCAGGCGGATGAGAGTCTGCCAGACGGAGAGCCCATCTCGGGCTGATTCACCACGCTTCTCGGCTCAGGCCCCCATTGTGAGGGAGGTCAAGTCGACCTCATGTTCCGAATCGGAAGTACATGAACTACATGTTGCTCATCGACGCTGGTGAACTCAATGTTATGGACGAGGCATGTCGGGTGGGAGATTCTGTTAAGTGGGAGCTTGCAATGAAAGATGAGATAAAGTCTCTCATCTCCAATCAGGCGTGGAACTAGCCGAGTTGCCCGGAAGAAAGCTCTTAATAACAAATGGGTGTCTGAATCAAAGGAGAACATGATGGTTCAAAGAGGTACAAGGCAAGATTGGTAGTCAAAGGTTTCCAGCGAAGGAATTGATTACAGAGATATTTTCGCTGGCTGTGAAGTGACAACAATTGATCGATGTTGAGCATTGTTGCGGAAATGAGGCTTGCATGGAGCGATTAGACGGAAACTGCTTTCCTCCATGGTGACTTAGAGGAGGAAATCTATATGCAAAGAACCGGAAGGCTTCTCGGTGAAAGGAAAAGAGAAGGCTGGTATGCAAATTGAAGAAGAGCCTATACGGCTTAAAGCAAAGCGCCCTGAAACCGATTGGTACAAAAAGTTTGTGATTATGCGGAAAAATGGCTACATGAAGTGTAATCGCGACCATTGTTGCTACTCAGGCGGTTGAGTCTAGCTATATCATTTTGCTACTTTATATCGATGACATGTTAATAGCGAGTTCAGTTTATGGGCGAGATCAAGAAGTTGAAGAAGCAACTATCGGTGGAATTTGAAATGAAGGACTTGGGAGAAGCAACGCAAATTCTAGGAATGAGAATTTGCGAGACAAGCAAAAGGTGTTTCTGCGGTTAGCATGAGCCAAGTATATTGATCAAATCTGCAAAGGTTCAACATGAAGCGGTCAAAGGCCAAAGACGCCATTAAGCGAATCATTTCCTATCCAACCCGGTCTCCTAAGGCGAAGAAGGAAGAAGCTTCATGGCTAAAATTCCATATGCCTCGGCCATTGGAAGTTTGATGTATGCCATGGTTTTGTACCCAGGACCAGGATATTGCTCATGCAAAGGGAGTTGTGGCGGATATATGGCAAATCTGAAAAGCGACATTGGGATGCGAAGAAAGTGGATATTGAGATATCTCACGGGAACTCTTGATAAATGCTTATGCTTTAGGCGAGTGACACTACAGGTTTCGTGAGATCGATTTTCTTTGGTGAGGTAGATCGCGAGAAGAAGCACTACGGTTATATCTTCAGTTGGTGCACTGCGATTAGTTGGATTTCGCAGATCTGAAGATTGTTGCATTATCAACTCTGACGAGCGGATGCACGTGGCAGAATCGAGGCTAGCAAAGAGATGATATGGTTACAAGGTTTGTTGGCGATGGGTTTCTAACGAGGAGCGAATGTCTTGTTGATAGTCGAGTGCGATACATGGCAAAAGAATTGACATTTCATTCAAGAACCAAACACATTGGGCTCGTTATCACTTCATCAGATCACTTTTTGGAAGATGGAGTATTAAAGGCGAAAGATTCAAGGTACCAAAAACCCGGCCCGACATGATAGTAGATAACCAAGGAGAAATTGGAGTTTGTGCTCGGCTTGATTGGTTTTCACAATGAAGACAGGTGGTGACCCACATCATATTTTTCCGCGAAGCTACAAAATAAGATGTCCTAAGGTGAAGCAAGATTGTGACTGATTGAAATCAGTCTTCAAGTGGGATTGTTAGTGGGTTGGTGGCACACAAAGAAGGAAAAATTGAGGTCAAAAAGAGGGGCTCAAGAAACAACTTGTGCATGCATTGTTTGACAATTGTGAGGATTAGGTGCAGCTCTCAATCTTTCCCTATAAATATGGGAGAGTTTTGTAGCTTCATACACCACAATCACCACCAAAAACACAAAACATCTTGTGTAGAGAGAAAAGAGAGAGATCTTGTGTAGAAAGAGCTTGATGTAGAAAGTTTATCACTAGAGATAAAAGTGAAGTAGAGTGATAAAACCTTTGTTAGGTAGAAAAATACGGTGCAGTATTTTCAGTACTCTCATTTTGTGATAATTGAAATATATTGGTGTGGATTAAAGTGGGCGTGGCGGTTGGCCGAACCACGTTAAATCTCGGTGTTTGTATTTGTCTTATTTTAGTGTCCATTATTTTCTCAGTCGCATATATTTTTGTGTCCCACTGATCTTGGGCGGAATTAGCAGCGCCTAGTTCCCCAACATAGATGTCCTAAGTATTTTAAGTAATAATAACACACACATTAAATAAAAAAACATAATGAAAAAATTACTAAATTAAATATACAAGAATATTAATTAAAGTGACCTGCATTTTGAGATAAGTAAAAAAAAGAAAACAACATATTTTTAATTATGAGACAACCATATGACTCACGTAGAGTATGTATCATATTTTTATGAGACAACCACGTGACTCTCGTATAGTATGTATCACATGTAAAAGCGCCCGTTAGCCTATAAGTTTTTACAAATTTTTATACATTTTTATATATTTTTTTCAAATTAATCTACTTATTCTCTTTCTCATTTCACATCCACAAATCTCGTGGGATTTGCCTGTACTACACAAGTCTCCACTATTCAACTCCACTTATTCTCTCTTCTCTATTATATCAAAATCCATAAAAATCCATTTTTACATATACACTAAGGGCGTGTTTGATTCACATTTGTTTTCCAGGAAAAATCCGTTTTTCAGCTTTTTTTTTTCCTTTCTTGGTTGTTTGATTGTCATTTCTTTTCCCGGAAAACGTTTTCCGGTTTTTCTCGAACTCTGTATTTTTCCTTATTTTTGAGGAAAACATTTTTCTTGGGGGAGGTAGTTTTTGTTTTTGGGGAAAAGTTTGACACTTTTTTTTCTTTTTTTTAAATGGACAATTTACTTTAACTATAAAGATAAGGAAAATGATCAAATTTCATTAAAAAAACTCAAAAATAAGGAAAATAATATTATTTTCCAACTTTCAAATTAACCCAATCAAACACCTACAACTACTATTTCCCTGGAAAATGTTTTCCCGAAATTCATTTACCCGGAAAACGTTTTCCTTCTAACCATTTTCCGGGTTTAAAATCAAACACACCATAATAGTTTTATTCAAGTCCACCCGGGTGGACCATAGCTTATGGTACGCCCTGGTGATTCACGCCTTCGTTCGGACTCCGTTTTGAAATCCGAAAATTTGGCTAGATTCATCACGATGAGGTGGAACTCTAATAATTTTGAAGAAAATTTTGGACACCGTGGCGGCCCGTGGTGACCGGTCAAAGAGTCAATATTTTGGCCAAAATTTTGCAAAAAATTTTGATTGGTTTTTGACCGGTCACCACGGTGTCCAAAATTTTTTTTTCAATTTGCTGGAGCTCCGCCTCGTCGTGATGAATCTAACCAAAATTTCAAATTTCAAAATGGAGTTCTGACGAGGGAGTAAATCACCACGACCATAAACTATGGTCCACCAGTGGAACATAGCAAGGCTGCATTCACTAACACGCCCTTACTACAACACGAATAATGAAAATTTTTATAGCATTCTCACTACATTGAGGTGACAAATAGAGTAGAAAATATCTCTAATATTGAGTATAAAGGAGGAATTATGAATTAATGATTTTTATGTGTATATTAATTATCGATTAGAGATAATAGAGAATAAAGAAATTATTATAAAAAATTAAATTGATTACTATATATTTAGTACAATCATGTCTAAATGTACATTATCTATTTTACATTCATAATTTTTTGTTTTTCAAATGCATAAATTATTAGAGATGCTATTACAACTATGGATCAAGATCTTGTGGATTAAAGCATTTAGCATTAAACTAAACTATTCTAGAGCAAATTTATTTAAGTTTTCGTTCCGACACCAACCAACGACTGTCGGGCTATCATCAATGCCGTTAGATTAAATATTTACCACAAATTAAAAAAATAAATTTATGGACACAATTGGAAATACGAGTGTGTTCCTTGAATTATTGTATGTACTAAACAACCAAACTGCCTTTACCACAACTTGGAAACAATTGTTTGGCTCAACCAAACAAATTGTCTCTTCTTCCCTTGTTACGAAACCTTATTTGAGTTTGTCGGGGCAGTAAAATAAATTTGTAAAATGTACACCAAGAGCTAAGAATTTTTTTTTTGTTTTTTGTAATAGTTATTATCCAAAAATAGTCATACTTTAGTTTATTTGTAGTTGGATAAAATAACTAAAAAGTTACAACCAGGACTGAATTCGATTTGTTGGCGAACCATACATATCCGTGTTCACGTGAAACATGAACCGGACTTGCTTGGCGAACCACGATGGTGCGCTAGCAAACAAGAGCTAGTTTGCCATTGGTGAACCACAAGTTGGTTCGTTCTATGGGTCGGTGGTTTAGTGTTTGGTGGTAGGTTGAAGATGAATGCTAATTAATTTATGTAGTCTGAAAAGTTTAATTAAGTACAATTCTTATTGTATCAGTTTGTCAGTTTTAAAGAATTTCTAACCAAATATATATGTCTTTTCATTTTTCTTATCAAAAATAATTTTTCAAAATAACAAATCAAACCCTTCTAATTTTATCAAAACAAATACTGAAGGCGTTGAATACAAAACAAAATGAAAACTAAAACAGGAAAACTGAAACACGAAAGAATGACATCATATATTGAGACAAATCGATAAAAAAAAGAGAGAGAGAATGAAAAATGGAAAAAATTGGCAAAAAAAGAATTTCTAATTAGAGGTGATTTTTGAAGAACCAAGCGATTTCATGGCCACTACATGTGTTTATCCCAAGTTAGTTTTACTACAAGAAGCAGGATTTAGAGGGACGGCCTATTTCTCCAAAAGCCTTGTATAGCAACAACATAACATTATGTAGCTACTAATGCTCTACAACCACAAGGCTATTGGAGTAACAGTCCGTCCTTGGTGGTCATTTTTCTTGTTTAATTTGTGTTTCCACGTTATGATATAACTGAGGTTCCTGCAACGCTGCAAAAATGAGTTTCCAATGAACTTTCTGAAACTAACTAAATTTAACGTCAGGGACTAAATCCTTGTTCGGTTCACAAGTAAATTTCCATACACGAAATTCGAGGTAAAATGTGTGGTTATAGTATTGTATTGGAGAATGTGTGTGTGGTTGAAAAGAAGAGAGATAATTTTTTTTCCTTACATGTGCAACCGAACAAGGCCTAAATCAACATAAGTTAAAGTTCAAATTGGAATTTGCTAAAAATTTATTCCACGCGTCACGATTAATTGTGACTCGAGTAATGTGTAGACCATGCACTCGTACACAGTCCATCTCGTCATCATAGTCTAATCATGTATTTACCTAGTATAGTACTTCACTTTCGTCCCACCCAAAGATTCTCCATGCTTAACTGTAAGATTCGTATCTATTTTTCCATTTTCTGTGTCATTGGTTGTCCAATCCAATTAAAATAGTCAATATACACAATTAAATATATAAATATCATAACGTGATCGGATAATACTAGAGTGTCATAACCTTTGACATGATCTGTTATGATTAAATGAGATAGTCAAGAATGCGAGAAATGAGACCGCACACCTAAATTATCAACTATAAATTGATTCTCTCCTACAACAGATGTATCTCAAGAAAGGCTCTCTTCTTGTTCTTCTAGACCAATTCCTCAAAATCACATTAGCAAAAAGCCCTAATTAGCCATGGAAATTCCTTCCACCTTTGCTTTCAAGATAAACAGGCGCGAGCCTGAGCTGGTGGCTCCGGCGAACCCTACACCACATGAAATAAAGAAACTCTCCGATCTAGATGACCAACAGGGTCTCTGGTTTGAAGTTCCACTATTGTTTTTCTATAAAAGCAATCCTTCAATGAACGGGAAAGATCCCGTTGAACTCATTCGAGAAGGGCTTTCTAAAACGCTCGACTATTACTATCCATTTGCCGGTAGACTTATCGAAGGAGATAACAAAAAACTTATGGTTAATTGTAATGGAAAAGGTGTGCTGTTCATAGAAGCTGACGCAGATGTAAAGATTGAGGAGCTTGAGGATAACATATTGCCACCGTGTCCACTCTTGGAGGAGCTTCTCCATGACGTACCTGGTTCTAGGGGGACCATTGGTTGTCCACTTTTGTTGATTCAAGTAAGAACTAAGAACTGACTTATTTAAAAGTTTAAAAACTGTCACATACGTGACAAGATAATACACTAGTGCATATGTAGATGTATCAAGATCTGGTAGTTTTGGTGAGAGTAAACAAAAAAATAGTAAAACACCAAAAATAATTTGTTTTAACTTAACTTTCATGCATGTATAGACTTGATGCAACCGCCAATTATCGATGAACTGGTTTGATACAGTTGTGTTCAGTAATACTTTTCACAGTAGAGCTTTCAACAGTGGAGTTTGGGTCTTAAACTTTAGTACAAGAGATGCTATTGTGTCCATGAAAATTTTTCATTTGTAATTTCCCTAATGAGTTCTTTTCAGTAAGCAGTCTATACAAAATAAAATTTTTCGTTTTTAGAGTAAAATTTCTTGAATTGAAATTTTGTTTATGAAACTTTAACGGCCGTTTGTTTAACTGTGATGTTTATTTTTCTTCTTTTTGCCCGGGGAGGTGGTTCTGCTATTTTTAAGTTTCTTTTTGTTAAAAAAAGTGCGTTCTTTGTTTTGTCAAGGGGCAAAAAAACAAAAAAAATGAAAATGAAAGAGAAAGGGTCCCTTCTTTGTACCTTGCTAAAATATTTTTAAAATCAATGGTACTTTGTGTTATAAAAGTATAGAAATAATAGAGAGAGTTTAGAGAGAATGGTCTAAGGAATTATGAATGAATTCGTTAATAATCGAAACCCTATTTATAGTGAAACTTGAATTCGCATAAATCGTAATTACATAATTTCATCAAAAAGATAATACTATTCACATCAATGTAATAATAATATTTATTCCCTGAGTGCTTCATTTGTTATAAAATATTCATAACACTCCCTTGAATGACTATTTGTGAAATTGTCTTCTAAACTTGTTTGGAGTAAAAATCCAACGGAAAAACTTCCAAATTGATTGTAGGATAGTTTGGAGTGGTTATATCGCTCATCAAAACAGTCTCCGATGTCTCATCGATTGGTATAGGAGATATTCACGCGTCACGCTCGTTAAAACCTTGTCAGAAAATCAGGTGGGAAAAAACTGATTCGAAGGAAAAGAATGCACTCCATCCGATTTAAATATCTTGAGGGCGGATATCCTTACTTACGGTAAAGGATTTCAATATCATCATTGTTTGGATCTAAAGCGTTATCTCTATTATAACGATCCGATAGATCTGTTTGTGTCGATTTCTCTTGTTGTCCTCAATACACCATGAATATGCCTCGTTAAAACCTTATTAGGAAAAAGCTCAAATTTAAAAATCCTAATGAAGGAAAAAGAAGACATTATTCATGTGAATACGCCTTTAATGTTGCCTCATTAAAACCTTGCTAGGAAAACCCGATGGGATAAAACCCCATAAAAGGGAAAAAGAGTGCAACGCGTATTTTATACAAGATATCGCAAAGCATTTCAAAATCTTTCATAGATTTGTATGAGTATCATATACATTGTTTGATACTCTTCATTTATCTCCACGTGAATGAAATTTTAGATGTTATACAATATCATGTTATATTCACGTATATCACGCAATCAACAAACGATCTCATTTTTTCAATATATCGAGATATATACCTAAATCTCTTGAAGATTTCATATTACTTGAGATTGAAATGCGCCATTAAAAATCTTGTTTGAGAAAAACCCTTTGGGACAAAAACATCAATCAAGGAAAAGAGACAAAGATATGAATTTCAACAATATCAATGTAGATATTTTTGAGTTCGTGCAGACGACTGACAATAATACATTTGAAAGCTTCTTCAAGAGTTTCATTCTCATTTCTCATTAAACCTGTGCATGAACACCTTAATCATAGGGCATATATTTCAAAGATTTGACATTTTCGATGGATTTTAATATCCTCACTATTATTGATAGTATGTAGCGCTATCTTTTCATATTGTGTCGACACTTTCAATCTTATTTCTTTCCCCATATTGACATAACTTATCGAGATATCTCATTATCAATCCTCTTGTAGGATTACACAATATATATATGCCTATATATACTCTTCAAGAGTATGCTACTCTGTTATTAAACTATCTTTTATAATTCGCTTTGATATATATGATTGGAGAACTCTTATAATATCAACATTTCTAACAATATTAACTTATCAAAGCATCATAGCTGATATATGTGACTGTTCATAATCTTTCATGCATCCTGAATTTCAAGTTCATATTTCATTGTGAGGATATAGTATGATGCATTTCACATATCATTTTCAAACCTTTAATACTCCCCTCATGCTAAGAAAATTTAGAACACTAAAACTCATATGCTCTCATCATTCAAATTTAATATGGGAATTTATATAGTTTGCATTCTATTCTCGATATTGGCAATTTATTGGAGGACTTTAAATAATTTGCCACATAATATCCCACTTGTATGCATACTCAATCCTTCAGCGATTTATTCAAGTATTAGGATATACATTTACTAAATTTTATCATTAAATTTGGAAATCATGCTCATCTTTAGTGAGCAAATATTTAAGAAATTTCAAATTACGAATCATATACACATGTGACTATCTAAATGGATCCATATCATAATATCTAAGTAGTCTACACATGGAGGATGAAGTGGACCCATATTTCTCATCCTTTATTCCAGGATATATTTGGGATTTATTCCTAATATTGGTAAGTAATGATTTCATCATTTATCGAGAACAATCATTGAAGAATTCTTTTAATTCTTCACTTGAAATATTGATTTCAATAATTATTTAAACCAGGGATGGTCATTGTTAGCAAGCGAGTATTATTGAACTTTTAGTTCAATAAATTCTTATATCGATTTCACTTAGATATCAGTATAGTGCTTAACATGATTTATTACTTTCATCATATGTATAGCTCACCGACATATTCCATCATGTTTTGCAGAGCATTATTACACATCACTGCTCAGCGTGGAATCTTAGCACATACGCTTCATGTTTCGAAATCGTTCCAACGCTGAGCCATACCTCATTCGCTATAAATTATCCTGAAGCGATTCTGATGTCACCATAATAATGGTCCATATATAATAATGGATAATTTGCTCTCAAATCTTGAAAATACTATCCATCACTACCGATCAAAATCCTAAAAGGATTTATCAAGTAGTTTGAAAGGTTGAGGATGCTAATGAATAAGGGTATCCCACAAGATATCCAGATGGTTGATTGAAGAAATGTTCGATTATACGGTGAGGTTTTGATTCATACGAATACATGCCTGGTATGGGTAAAAATAGTTTTTCAAAAGAACTGAGAGCAAAAAGATTAGGAGGATGCTACAAGTGTGCTTTCGGTGGACATGTGATACTCGATGTAAATCGTGGGGTCTTGTCAAATCGAGAAGATAAAATAAGATTCATTAAGGATGGATTGAGTAAAGAGCCTTTGGATGATATTCAATGCGCTCTGAGACACATCCTAAATGGACATGCATAAGGTGAACTAATGGCCTTATGGGCCAAATTCAAAGATGAACAATCACGTTATAGTCTTGAAACTTACTTTAGAAGATCCTGCTTTGTAAATTCAAGAGAAAAACTTAGTATAATAATTTTCTCATATTAATATAAGGAAGTTGATTGTAATAACGAAGATCAATGTTTTTCTTGTAATTGTAAATATTGTTTTTCAATTTTTAAGATATATATATGTATATATATTATTTTTCAATCATGCAAGGTATATGCTATTTCACTAAAATTTTTCCTGGTTTTTTTCTCTTTCATATTTGTCAAAAAGTAAATAAGTACAATCAATTATTGGTTTGAATTTTTTTTTTTTTTAAATAGAGGGATTCATATATCTCTCATGTTCATACATTAAAGTATAGTGCAAAAGAGAGATAGGAGTAGAGATGGATATGGAGATTTTAGATAAATCATCTCATCTAGTCGTGCACCTTTACCTCGCCAGATTAAAACCATATGTTCTTGGTGGCTCCAGACTAGTAGGTCATATCCATATGTGGATATGGCAGACCAACATGTAAGTGAGTTAGGAAAACAAAATATCAATATACTATATGGAGGGACTAATAACAAACTATTAAGGAGTCTTATGATGGCCGCACAATCATGGGGGATAAGAGTGTCAAGTGTAATACCTTTTCATCGAATTGGAGGCAGTAATCGAATTGGAGTTAGAAATGTCATTAGTCCAGCTGGATTGATGCTACAAACACAATCCATCCACGACCGTTCGATGTACATGATGAGCAATAGTGATGCTTTTATTATTCTTCCAGGCGGCTATAACACGCTGGAGGAAATATTCAATATAGCGCCATTTGCACAGTGGAACTTTCATAACAAACCCATAGGTTTGTTGAATATTAATTATTTCTTTGATGGTTTGCTAGCATTTCTAGATCAGGGCGTAGAACATAAATTTATTTCTCGTTCAGCGAGAAATATACTTGTTTCTCGCTAATCGATTGTCGATCTACTCATCAAGATTCAATCATATGTTCAAAAATTAGGAAGCTAAAACCCATCGGTCACACTACGATTGTCAAGCAAAAAGAGATCCTTTGGATCTTTCATTATGAACCCGAATGTTGAGGTGGCGAGTTACTTGAGTATTTATACTCTCGAGACGCATCCCTCATTTATGGGTTCAATATGTATTTTCTTTTCGCATTTCTATATTTTATTGCCATCTTTGATATTCTCAATATGTTCCACTTCGGCTGTTTTGTACTTCTTCTAGAGTAATAATAATATCATATTGGCCTTATTCAAATACAGAATCTAGTGATTATCTTCTTCAAGAAGCATTTTATGCTTATATCAATACAGCCTCATATCATTAATGAGATTACTTCATATAATCTCTCCATGCGATATATTTTCTTTGATTTATCAACATGGGATCTATTGAGCATTTTATTTATCCAATGGTAACTTGTGCGATCACTTACTCAATTTTCTCCATCAATATTCAATAGACGTGGAAAGTGAACATTCCTTTATTAAATGCTTCTTTAAGAGCATTTCTCATCATATCACAATATACTAATCTCATAATGAGATTTTTCACCACAAAGATATTTTCTTTCTCTTTTTATCACAATGGGATTAACTTTGAGCAATTTTATTTCATCAATACATACAACGGTAAATTTCCGCATCACTTGCTCAAATCCCTTCTTTAATATCAATAGAATATTCATATCGAACATATATAAATCGCTTATCCAATTGTGGGGTTTAATCCAACCACATTTGTAATAAGTATTCTAAACTTGTGGTATATCCCACCACATTGAAAATATGCATACCAATCGTGTGATATAACTCACCACATTGGAAATATATACAAATTTCAAAGTGCATAAATTTAAATTACGAAATTAAATTCTCCCCTTAATAGGTGGCTGAACCTACCACATGGAAATTATCGCAATAAATATAAAGTTACTTAAATTTAAATGCGAGAATTAAATTGCATAACATTTAACTACTTCTTCAGAGTAGATTCTCGCTTAGTAGAAGGTATTACTCTTCACTTAGCATATAAAATGCATAAATATATAAAATCTTCCGTTTAGTGGTGGTTGAACTCATCATCAGGTAGGAGGTATTGCAGTATTTAAATTGCAATAAATAAAGTGCAAGAATTAAATATCTATAGAATAAAATTTGTTCTAACTATTTCTTCAAAATATAATTATCGTCAAAGTAAACGTCCGTAAATTGAAATATCTGCGCTACAGGTTCTTAGTGCAATGCACTTTGGCGGATGCGCTACACATATTTCTTTATAAAACATTAATACATACTGCATTTGTCAGCCAGCTACGGTTCTTGCGGCGTCGCTGGCAAGTGCGTGGCATTACACATATTTCTTTATAAAGTTTTGACATTATAAGCATTAATACGTAAATATTCACAAGTTCAAGGACCCTTTTGTAACTTTTTCAAAAGTTGAAGTCTTGATTTGTAAATTTTGAAAGTTTACTCTTATCAATATTGGTGTCAAATCGAAGATCTCGTTGAATCGAGTATAATGGAGTCGAGAAAATTTTATTTTGATAATGTATGCTCCTTATATCTCGAGAAAACGAATGTTATAATTTAATATATTATTATATTATAAAGTAATGTAATATAATATAATATATATATATATTATATACCTCCCCACTTTGACAGCCCACAACAATATGTTCTTCCTTGGTTAATGCAGACAAAACTCCCTCTACAAACTTTGGATTTTTAACTTGGCCTTGTGGTGTGATGAACATGTACGGAATGTTGAAGGCTTTCTCCACATGACCATTCTCAAATTCTTCTAATGTTATGTGTTTTGTATGTATACTGTATGTATATATATATATATATATATATATATATATATATATATATAGGAGTGAAAATGGGATGTGAGATGTGAGAGGTCAAGAGCAGGGAGTAAAATGGGAGCTATAATACAAGGCAGTGTTATAGAGTTATAGAAAAATTTGAACGAGAGAGAGAAAATATCATGTGCTTGATATTTTTGAAAATTGGAGAGAATTTGGCTTATAATTATATAGATTTCGTTAAAAATTGAGTATTTCAAATTGTAATAATCAGGTTTAAATCTGGAAGATCACTATAAGATGAATGTAGAAAGCATACTACTTCTTATTACTCAAAAGGTTAGAGACTGTCTTTGATAACGTGTTATAAAGTATAGAAATAATAGAGAGAGTTTAGAGAGAATGAATTCTAAGGAATTTACGGGAATGAATTTCATTAATAACTGCCTATTTATAGGAAAACTTCGAATGGTACAATCGTAATTACATAATTTCATCAGGGGCATAATAGTCATTCACATCAATAGAATAATAATATTTATTCCCTCGAGTGCCTCATTTGTTATAAAATATTCATAACACTTTGAACATTTAAAATTTACTTTTATTTGTTAAAAGTCCACTTTTTAAAGTTGGGTTATTTTCGCATTAGCCCCCCAAATTATTTATTTGGATATAATTCCAGTCCCATTCTTTTTTTTTTTGTAATCCTACCCCCAAACTATGAGAAATTATCTCCGCAGGACCCCGATAATGTTTTCCATCCAATTTCACCATCAAATAACCCTATTTTGTCTTTTAGTGGCCGTTTTTTGTCTTTTAGTGTAAGGGGAAATGGTCCTGTGAAACAGATAGTTTGGAATCCTATATCGAAAATACCAATAGCTAACTTTAATTTAATAGTAAATTAGTTGAATTAATTTTAATTCGAAAATACCAAGTTTCTAAAATGTGAAAATTAGTCCTAAATCTTTCCTGTGTATCGACTACGCTTCTAAACCAAAATAATAATAAAAAGTAGCTCAAATAGTAAAAAAGAAATTTGGTATGCGTTTGGTAAATTAAAGTTTTTATTATTAAATTTACAAAATGCATACCATTTTTTTATTTTTTATTTTTTACCATTTGAGCTACTTTTATTATTATTTTGGTCTAGAAGTGTAGTCGATACACAAGAAAGATTTATGACTAAATTGCACATTATATTAACTTGGTATTTTGAATTAAAATTAATTCAACTAATTTACTATTAAATTAAAGTTAACGATTGGTATTTTCGATATAGGTCCCCAAACTATCTATTTCACAAGACCCCCGGACTATTTTACCCTTACACTAAAAGATAAAAAAACGGCCACTAAAAGGAAAAATAGGATTATTTAACGGTGAAATTGGACTGAAAATGTTGTCGGGGTCCTGCGACGGCAATTTCTCATAGTTTGGAGGGGGTGGTAGGAGAACTAAAAAAAAAAGGAATGGGGTTGGAATTGTATCAAAATGGATAGTTTGGGAGATAATGCAAAAATAAGCCTTTAAAGTTTAACAATGGTGATAATTAATTGATGTGTCATAATAATAAGTAAAAATTGTGATGTGCAGTTAATATAAAAATTTGATATTAAGAAAATAATACTCCCTCCGTTTCACAAAGATAGTCTCACGTTGACTTTCACACAATTTAAGAAAAATGCAATTAATATTATTGGAAAGGTAAAATTTTGTTGCAATTTTCAAATATGCCCATATATTTAATAATATTAATATATCTTCATTAATAACAATGCATATTTAATAAGGGTATAATAGGAAAAATAAAAAGACTAAATATACATAAATAGAAAGTGGGCTATATTTTGGGACGGATGAAAAAGGAAAATGGGACTATCTTTGTGGGACGGAGGGAGTATATATTTATTTTTATGTAGAGAAAAAATTAAAACAATCACTTATTAGTTTCTTAGAAAGCCCTTCCAAAAACTCATCTTCTTCAAAAGTTGTGGACCAAATAAGCATAAAGTACTATGATGTCAATGAGTCATCAAGTAAGATGGCAGCTCTTGCTAAGGACTGTATATATATGAGGAAATTAGGTAATTATAATACGGTTTTTAGGTTTCAATTCATAGTTCAAATAGATGGTGTTTTGGACATATTTCAAAAGTTGGGTGACAAGCCCAGTATGGAGAGGTCGCCTAATTCATTTATGGGCCACACCCGGCTGTAACTCATCTTCTTCAAAAGTTGTGGACCAAATAAGCATAAAGTACTATGATGTCAATGAGTAGTTAATTAAGATGGCACCTCTTGCTGAGGACTACATATATGAGTAGGGGTGGGCGTTTCGGGTACGGTTCCGGGTAGTTCACTACCCGGAACCGAACCGTAAATTCCGGTTCCTTGAAAAATGGATTCGTTCGGTTCTTTTCAAATGAAGTAAAATGCAGTTCAGGTTCCTTAGGTTCAGGTTCTACCGTCTGCATTTGCCCGATTATTTACGATTCATTTTTTATTACTGGAAAAGTACAAGATAAAAATAAAAATTTTGATTCGAACATAAATATAAGACGAAAAAATTTTGATTAGGTTCGCAAGAAGGCTGCTTCGCGGCCAGCGAAGAAGAGTCTTCTTCTTGGCCGAAGAACAAGTCACGCTTAGCAAATGCTTGTTGATGGCGGCAAGACAGAAAAGTCGCCAAGCGGCGGCGGCGAGCTGGCTGGCGGCAAGACAACATCTTTGCTGGCGGCAACATATGGCAAGAAGACATGTTCTTTGTGCGGTCTTGGCGGCAAAGACAACATCTTTGCTAGCGGCGAACAACATGTCGCTGCTAGCCGCTTGGCGGCGGCAGTCTTCTTTGCTAAAGGCGGCTTATTCTTCTTTGCCTAGCAGCTTTCGGCAAAAAGTCCGCAAAAGTCGAATAGAAATCTAGAATTCTAGTAAAATTCTAGTATTAGCACCAAAATTTACTAGGATTAGCACCAAATATTAAATTTACTAAAAGAATTCACAAAAGTTGGCAATCAAATAGAAGAAATAGTGCTATTTCTTATCCTATTCCGGTTCCGGTTCCGGGTTTTTAGAAAAGGATCCGTTCGGTTCTCATTCGGTTCGGTTAGTTCAGTTCCTAATTTTTTTAAAGAACCGTTGAGTTAGGTTCTACCGTTAGGTTAGGTTTTTGCCCACTCCTATATATGAGGAAATTAGGTAATTATAATGCGGTTTTTAGGTTTCAATTCATAGTACAAAAAGCAGGTGTTTTGGACATATTCCAAAAGTCGGGTGACACGCCCAATACTGAGCGGTTGCCTAATTAATTTATGGGCCACACCCGGCTGTTTACTATAAAAACTTTCAAAACCCATCGGTGGGTTTTCAAATACGGAACGCCGGGCCATTTTGAAGATCCGTCTTACTTCTATTTTAAAATTTGAGATCAGATTTAGAATCAACACAATGAGAGAGAGTTCCAGTAATTTTAAAAATTTTCCTATTACGCTGTGGCGATCGGTCAAAGTTTTGACAACAATTTTAGATCAAAATTATTGCTAAAATTTTGATCGACCGGCACGATGTCAAAGTTTTTGAAAGTTTTTTTTGCTCTTTTTTTGGGGGGGTTGGGTGTATTTTTAAGCTTCTTTTTGTTCAAATTAAAAGGGCCTTCTTTGTTTTGTCGAAGGGAAAAAAAAAAGAAAAAGAAAGAAGTCCCTTGTTTGTACCCTGCTAAAAGTTTTTAAAATCAATGGCGCTTTTAACATTTAAAAATTACTTTTATTTGTCAAAAGTTGACTTTTTAAAGTTTAATTATTGAGTGTTAGGATTCCATCTTAAAAATCTTAATTTATCAAGAGGAGTAGTTCAATCTCTTATATATTGATTTATTATTTTTTACTTTTTTTAAGTGGGATTTATCCTCAAACATTAACCATGGTGATAATTAATTGATGTGTCATAATAATAAGTAAAGATTGTAATATGTAGCTAATATTGAAATTCAAAGAAAATAATATATGTTTATTTTTATGTAAAAAAAAATTAAAACAATCACTTATTTAAGCATTGTTCTTTTTAACGTTTCACGCAATTTCGTATAACTTATACATATTTTCAACCACATACATATTTTTCAATACAATACAAATCACATATTTTACACAGAATGACGTGAACTCTTCAAAAGAAGAAGCCCTTAATTTCTTGGAAAGCGCTTCCAAAAACTCATATTCTTCAAAAGTTGTGGACCAAATAAACAAAAAGCACTATGATGTCAACCAGTCACTCTAAAGTAGGATGGCTAACATGCCAGACATCTTGCTTAGGACTATGAATATGAGGAAACCAGCCAACCACGTAATTACGCGTGTGTTCGTATATATTTTTTTATTTAAAAATTATCTATTATTAAAAGTTAAAATCAAATATCAATATTAATCACACATCTCATATCATCGCTCATTATTATTTATATATCTCTTGATCCCCGCCATTATTGTACTGAAGCAGTCGCTAATTAATTTATGGGCGATGCCCAGCTTTTTACTATCCATGTTTATTTCATAAAATTATTGGTTCTTTCCTAATATTTTCTTGCTTCGCAATCACATCTTCTTAAAAATCTACTTTTCTTCTTGAAATGCAAATGCAGGTAACTCGATTCACCTGTGGTGGCTTTACTGTCGGAATCAGATTCAACCACACTATGACAGACGGTTATGGAGTAATGCAATTTCTAACTGCAATGGAAGAATTCATCAAGGGTTCATCTACACCTTCTGTTTTACCCTTATGGCGAAGAGAGGAATACTTTACTGCAAGATCACCCCCAAGAATCACATGCAAACACTACGAGTTTGAACAAATAACACACAACAACCCATCCACAGACATCATGGACTCGGACAAGTTGATGCTCACATCTGTTTTCTTCAGCCCTAAAGACATACAAGCACTTCTCAATCAGGTCTTATCGGAGAGATTCTGTCGTTGTACGAGGTTTGAACTAATAACTGCGTGTTTATGGACATGTCGCACGATTGCCCTAAATCCGACCGACCCGGATGAGATCATACGTCTCTCGATGTGCGTTAATGGGCGTGGAAAATCGGGATTCGACTCTATACCGACTGGATATTACGGCAATGCGTTTACTTATCCGGCTTTAGTGACTAAAGCGGGGGCACTATTGAGAAATCCATTATCATATGCAGTTCAATTGATTCAAAATGCGAAAGCGCAAATTAGTGATGAGTATTTTAAATCAGTCGTTGATCTTCTGGTGATTAGGAACCGATGTAAATACACGGCGGATTGGCTATTTATCGTTTCGGATACGACTTATATCGGGTTTGATAAGGTTCGATTTTGGGTGGGGAATCCAGTGTATGGTGGAATTCCTTGGGCAGCTACGGTGATTAGTTTCTATAATAATTTCAAGAATGGCTATGGAGAAGATGGAGTTGTTGTGCCTATATGCTTGCCACAGTTTGCTGTTGAAAAATTTCATTGCGAGGTAAAAAGATGACGTTGGTGAGTTGAATGTGTTGTACTGGATTATAGTTACGTTAACTCGGCAAATGTATGTCAAAGGTTTCGCTGCTACGAGTGATGTGTCAAAATCTTATGGATTGAAATGTGAATGTAATCATGTTGTAAGCTTGTGTATGTCAAAGGTTGTATTCTTCTAAATTATTATTATTAATGAGCCAATGCATGGCCTTTTCTTACAAAAAAATAAAAATAAAAATTATATTAACCCCAATGCACAGTAATGATACAAATGAATCGTGGAAAAATTTGCACAACCGGGGGGAAAAACCCACTCAACTTGCAATTGAGGGTACCTAAACCTGGTACCTTAAGGTTCCAGGGCCTCAGTCTTTCCAATTACACAAATCTTCATTGGCAGTGCATGCTTTTTTAAATAATGCACAGCACAATCACAATCAATGTGCATTAATTGCATTCGTATGGGGCCAAGAGGCCATGCACGGCCTATACATTTTGCCTTTGTTTTTTTTTTTTTTTATACTTTTAATTTGGTCTGATGTACACCAGGACCGTTCCAAAACCATCGAGCAGTTTGTAACTATGGTTCGCTCGGGGCCATTTTGATGGCCCGTTCGACCCCCGTTTTGAAATCACCCAAAATAGTGCCAAAACTTTGACCGGTGGTCACGGCGGCCATGATGTCGCCGGAAAAAATTCGAAAAATTTCTGGAATTCCCTCTCGCCGTGCTGATTTTAAATCTGGTCTCGAATTTCAAAACGGGGGTCAAGCGGACCATCAAAATGGCCCCGAGCGGACCATAGTTACAAACCGCTCGATGGTTTTGGAACGGTTCTTGCACACAATTTCACATGTTTTTAAATTCTTGAGAAATCTTTTGTATGTTGTCGAAGTCAAATTTGGTAAGTGAAATCTGTTTATTAAACATATATGTATCAACCGGTTTTAGAAATTAGGATATAATTTTTGCATCAATATAATTTTAATTATTAAAATTGGTACAAAGTAACATTTACTTAAAATTAATATTGAAAAAAAACTTACTTACGAATTAGTTTTTTACATTGATACATACAAATTAATTACTGTATGTAATTGATATAAATAAATTATTGTAATTGATATATATTAAGCATTTAATTAATTCAATATCCAATTTTTATAAAAAGAAGTTAGTCCTCGCTAATTGAGATGAATTTATTTTGGTGTTGACAAAACTACTCATTGTGATCGAGAAAATTTGACATTTATTTATTTTCATGCCCCATTTCTTTTATAAAATAGATTTTACATTGCAAATCAATCATTTCAGTAATATAAATTAATTATTACGATTGATATAGATTTAAATTAAATTTATTTTATATCCATTTTTAAGACAAACTTATTCTTGCACTGATTGAGATAAATTAATAATTGAATTGATATAAATCAATTCTTACAATTAATATAAATTTATTTCTTACTTTATTTAGGATATACTAGTGTTTCTACCCGTGCGTTGCACGGGGAGACATATATTTAAGATATAATTTAATTAGAATTCGTGGGTGTATTTTGTATTGTGCAAACTTAAAAAAAAAAATAGTAATACTATAGCGAGAAAGAGTACTGACTAATAGAGAGGTCTTCGTGAAGATGGATACGTAATATAATTCAAAAAATAGATAAATATCAAGATTATTATCCTTTGCGTGAGAACATAATTTTTTATTAATTATTTAATTCAGAAAATAGGTAGAATGAGCGGGAAAATGTGCTGGTTAACGCACAAGGAGACATATATTTAAGATATAATTTAATTAGAATCCGTGGGTGTATTTTGTATTATGCAAACTTTAAAAAAATAGTAATACTATAGCGAGAAAGAGTACTGACTAATAAAGAGGTCTTCGTGAAGATGGATACGTAATATAATTCAAAAAATAGATAAATATCAAGATTATTATCATTTGCGGGGGAAAAATGATTTTTTTATTAATTATTTAATTCAGAAAATAGGTAGAATGAGCGAGAAAATGTGCTGTAGTTATATATATATATATATATATATATATATATTTGATAAGCACAATAAACTAATTTATAGTTTATTTGGAGGGTTTATAAGCTGCTTCTATTCAAATAAACTCTATTTGGTTGTTTGAAAAGTTAGAGTTTATTTAAAAAATTTTTATTAGCTTTTCAAATAAACTTTTCAACTTTTTATTTTTTATTCCATTTTTACCTTTTTATTTTTGTAAAAAAAGAAATGTTATTATTTTAAACATATCATTTTCGGTTCATTTTGTATTTTTACCTAGCTTTTCAACTAATTTTACCAAATATTAATATTTAAATTAGCTAGCTTTTTAACTACAAACTATAAGTTATAAGCTTTCAGTTGGTTTATAAGCTATCAGTTAGCTTATCAAATTATTCTACCAAATATACCCTTAATATCTGAAAGAAACTAATTATATCCAAATTAGTTTTTCACGTTGATTGATACAAAATGATTATCGTAACAATATAAATTAATTATTTCAATTAATACAGATTTAAAATTCAATTTATTTTATACCCGAAAGTTTAAAAAAAACATTCTTGCACTATCTGAGATGAATTAATAATTACGTTTACAAAAAATCAACTGTTATAATTAATACTAGTATCACGCTAGTGCGATGCACGAGAATAATTAAATTTATATATAATAAATAATTGATATAACATTATAAATATATTGAATATAAATGTTGAATTCCATAATTGATGTAATTTATGCATAGGAGATAGCATAATTGTAAACAATTGTAAGTTAAATTCACAATGTGGGCATATCACATCAACAGTATTAAAAATGACAAACATAGATTAAGTTTTAATTAAAAACTATATATAATATATGTTGGCAGTGTCAATAGGCATTCGCCAAATGTAGTACTTCAATTATAATAATATAAAGATTAATAAATTACTATTTACTTAAAAATAAATAAATTTTCACTATTTGATTTTAAAAAATAAAAAAATAAAAAATACCCACTATCTTTGAATATTCCAATTCACATAATTAAGGAAAACTATCAAAACCTACAATTCTAACACGGTGAAAATAAATAAAAATATTTATTATTTAATATTTTGAATTAGAACTTTAAAAAATGAAGTTATATTTAAAGTCTTTCAAAAAGTAATTTTTCTCATTAAATGTTTGTTTAAATATTGGTTTATTTTCAATTATATTTTTAATTACTAATAATTAATGTTGGTTTATTTCCAAAACTAATTTTATAATTTTTTAAAAATATTTAATGTGTGTCACGTTGGCATTTTTGCGTACGTGGCACTTCACAAATTATAATATAAAGATAGATTTAGTTACATAGTCTAATATCTCAATAAAAACACCTTTTTTCGCAAATTAGTCTTTTACATTAATTGGTATACTTATGTAAGATTCAAATAATAGAAATTAATTCATTCAAAAAGAAGAAGAAGAAAATAATAGAAATTAATTATAATATTGATGTAAATCAACTATCAAAACTGATATTGATTTAGAATGGAATATATATATAATTTATTCTCAAAATGTTTTACTGCACTAATTGATATGAATTAATTATTGGATCTATGTAAGTGAATTAATGTGATTGATATAAATTTAAAAATTAGTACCCATCCCTGCCCTCGTTGTATTAAATGTATATATATGTATGGTATTGATATAGGATTTAATTAATTTTAATTAATTGTTATATTGTTGTAAAGCAATTATTGATATTGTTATTGTTATTGTTATCAATTTAAAATTGGTATATATTTGGATTTTACTAAATTCCATATTCCAAAAACCAAAAAAAATTATATATTCCCAAAATATTTTTCTGCGCTATATATATATATATACATACACACACACACACTAGGGTTGTATGAACGTGCAATTAATGCACGTTACATTTATTTTGGGTAAGCTAGTGTAATGGAGATGAAAATGGAAACGTTGACTTGTGAAGCATGGTGCCGCTGAAATAAAATGCAAGACTTGAACTATATGATAATAATATTACAAACAAAGTATTTGGCTGTGCAGTTATGTACTATTGTTCTTATGATCTGTTTAGCACTTCAAAAGATAGCCTATACTTTCAAAATATATAGGCAACAGAATGGTTGCATTTATTAACACTGTTTCCCTAGGCAAAAGCACTGGAGGAAACGTTGTCCATTGACATGTTGTGATGAAATTGACCTCCGTTAGGGCTGCCCCAAAACATCCATCCAGCCATTTGTACTAATATGAATCATATCAATTTTATCCTTTCCAGTATCCTATGCGGTTACAAGCATAAACTTCATATTTGTATACATAACTTCTTCACATATATTTTTGTTTGGCTGAAAAGTTTTTATCTTAAATGAAATGAATTTAGCAACTGTTAAGCAACTGACAACATCTTTCCATTGTCAAAAATGAAAGATCTCATTCCCATCTACCAACAAAGTTGAAATCTGGTTGTTTCTTCCAAAACTCCATTAAATATACCTCTAGCTACAAAAAGGATTTAAATGCATTATATTTCCAGACTACATAATTCCATTACTTTGCGGTGTTATTATTTATCTTCCTCATTGGATTTCACAGATAGCCAACGTCGTCTGAGACATTGAGAACCTGAGAAACCTGTTTCAACGAGCATCATAGAGAGGGAAAAGGGCTGTCATCGAAAACACTTCTGAAATAGGAAAATAATTACAGCAGAAGTTTGATTACCAAGTAAAGCTCGGTACTGCGTTCGGTTGCACTCCGAACACTCGATTAGGTGAGGAAAATGTAGATTGGCTCAGCTGAAATTATAAAGCACCGGCTAGATTTTGCACGATTGCACCTCCAAATAGTAGACTGGAAACTTCAAATAGTGAGTTAAAGGTAGATCCGAGTGAAGCAAGGCAATAATCGAAGGTATGTCGGTAGATCTAGAGGATGAAATTACTATAGGTAGAGAGAATTTGAAGAAAGATGAAAGGAGTAAAGAGGAGAAATGGAACCCTAGCCACAAGAATCACCAAAAAAGGAAATTTGGGTCGAATGTTTTTGGTCCAGTTGTGGATCTGGGAGTTAGTAGTCAGGTCATATCTAATGTGGCTGGCCCAAGATGATGAAGTTTGGAGAGTAGACGGGGCAAAACGGCGTCGTTTTGGCGGCGTCGTAATGAACAGTATAAAAACTATTCCCACTTATATAATAGAAACTATATATATATATATATATATATATATATATATACTTGTTACTTTGCTACTTATTTGTGAATCAAAATTTTATTTTTGAGTTGATCAGGTTTCATGGTTTCAATATTTTGCCATCTGTTTCATACAAGATTTCTAAGAGAAATGTTGCGCTCTTCACATTTCGAAAATTTTAACATGTTTTGATTTAATGACGATGATACACTACGACAAAAATCACTTAGGAATCACGCTTTATGAGGCGGTTACAACTCAAGCGCTGCATAAAGTCCAATTTGTGGCATTTTGGAAATTAAGAGGATGTTCGAAATATACATTAGGCAGCGTTTTTTTCAAACCGCTGCATAAACATACCTTATGCGGCGGTTATAATAACCGCCGCATAAAATCCATTATATGTTTGAATTTTGAAAGACGGGATAAACATACTTTCAGCGGCGGTTATGATAACCGCTTCATAAAATCGTTTGAAATTTGAATTTTGAAAGATTTAAGCGGGATAAACATACTTTAAGCAGCGGTTATTTTGACCGCCGCTTATAATATTTTATGCGGCGGTTATAATAACCGCCACATAAGACCCATTATATCAACCCTCAATCATCAGCAGACTCCATTTTTTGCGATTGAAGAAGCAGTTGGAGTTTCATCCAGCGATTTTGGGCGAATTTCATCTCCTCCATAGACAAGTTAGCTCCAATTCAAGGCGGAAACGTGGTTTGGGTATCATTGTCGACCTTCAAACAAGATGTAATTTCATTATCTTCACACCTTCATAATTTTTTTTCATCTTAGGGTTGTAGTTTGTGGATCTTGCAATTCATGTGTGGATTGTTGATTTATGTATGTAAATATATACCCATAAGCATGGGCATTGTAATGTATGCGATTTCAGTGCTTGATTTTGGTGCAATGTGCATTCATGCTTTCATTTTTTGCGATCTTTTGGTCGCGAATTTGTTCTTCGTTTCTTTTTTTTTAAATTTTTTTTCAAATATTCATCTTCCACTCACATGAAAATATTTAGGAATAAAAAGTTATATTTATAATTATGATAAATATATAGCAAAAAAATAATAATGGAAATAGTGAACCTGGATTTTTTGTAGTATATAATGATTATATTTTTTAATTAGTATATGAATATAAAATTATTAGATTGGAAAAAAAATTTACTGATTTACGCAAATTTACCTGAAAAAAAGAAAAAATAAATTTAGGCGGTGTTTAAGGATACCGCCGCCCAAAGAAACAAAATTAAAAAAAAAATGAAAAATGACTTTATGCAGCGGTTTTTGACCAAAAACCGCTGCATATACTAGCTTTATGCGGCAGTTATTATAACCGCCGCATAAAATGCCTTTGTGAGGCGGTTAAAAACCGCCTCCTAAAGTCATCCGACTTTTTGCAGCTCTCTCATATGAGGCGGCTGAAAAGCGCTGCTTAAATTCATTTTCAAGCGCCGCAAAAGTCATATTCTGTACTAGTGATATAAAGTTTTTCCTCTACCACCTCTTCCTAGTTTTCAAAAAAATTGTTGAAAAATATAAAAGAAAAAAATCATCAATAATTTGAAGAACTGAAGACTCAAACAACAAATTGAACATGCCATTAATTAGAAGGTAGATTGTTGCAGCCATAAACCACGAGATTTCATCTTTGGATGACCTTACTTAGAGGTTGCTCGCAACAAGGAATGGCTTTGTGAACGGAAAATTGTTGGGAAATCAACCCGAATATGATTTCACAGTTGTCCCAAGATCTTACCTTCAAGTTGAGAAATACCAAAAATAGGAGAAATAACTATGCATGGAAATAACAACACAGGATTTACGTGGAAAACTCCAAAATTAGAGAAAAACCACGGGCGGACCGTCAAAGCTTTCCACTATATGAAAAATTTTTACAATCATATAGACTTTTCACTCGCCCAACCCCAACCCCAACCCCAAGTATTACAGGAAAAATAACCCGAGCTTTACCACACCTAATTTTCTACTCTTTGTACAAACCACAAAGAGTTACAAGAAAATTCTCAAGATGCTAGACTCACAATTTTTCTTTTAGATTTGGTCGCCCAAAGTATTACAGAGAAAAATACATCAAGTCTTACCGCACTCACAAATTGCTACTCTTTGTACTACACACAAAGACCACAAAACCAAAGTACTAAACTACTATTTTTCTCTCAACCCACACTTGATTGGTACCTCTTGTCACACATTACAAGAAGAGAAAACACAATAATTTATAGAAAAACAATTAACCTAAGCCCACCACAATAAGGAGAACAATTCCTAATTCAAATTGGTTTAGAATTTTGACCAAAAGTTTTCCTTTTTCCTTTTGGATTTATTTTTGGCAATATTCCAACAATCTCCACCTTGCAAAAAATAAACAAAACTTCTCATCTTCTCTTCAACGGTCTTGTACACAATACTTGAAAATTACCGAGCAAGCTTTTGACACACTTTGACGATCCCAATTCTCAAAACCAGAGAATTAACATACTCCACCATAAGAGTATAACCACTTAGAATTACTTACCAATTCCAAGAATTTCATCGGCTCAATGTCGAAATAAAACCTACTAAAATTTATGGTGCAACTCTCTTGCTGGCTTTCCAGAGAGCTCATCAGCCATCGACATTACTTCAAACACACACCCTGCATCGATGCCAGCCAATGCCCGTGTGCAAACCTGCTAGTAGTAACACATCCTCTATCATGGCAACTAACGACATGCCATAAGGATGACCATCCTACTAATAATACTTCTCAACCGCCCTCACACTGAGAGTCGGATTGTCCAAATCTGAGTAGCAGCCGAATCTACTCCACCTGAACAATATTTTCTCACGTGACCAGTTCATCCATACTTACAACAAGTTATTTTCTTTTCCATGGAGTTACACATCTTCCACTTTTCAGCAACAAGCAATGAAAGAAACCCGATAAATATAAATAATTTATCAATTATAACTTCAACAATCACCAGTTCACGGTCGATCCTATTGAGAATTTCAGTACCCACACCAATTTCCAAGTACAATAGATTTGAAAGACATCTTGCCCGATACGCCGTGCTCAATTCATGCCATAACTCCTTCACAGCAAATAATCTACGAATATTTGCAAGAACATTACTGACAAGACGAACACGTATCCTGTTTGCAATTATCAAATCTAAATCATCCCAATTGTCATCAACCATACTAGCTTCAGTAACTTTGTTAGAACATAGGGTTGCCTTTTTTTCCAAATCCTTGTATAATCCAGCCTGAATCAATATATCCTTGACTTGTACTTGCAACAAATCAAAATTGATTCTTCCATCAAATTTCTCCACATTCAATTTGGAACCTAAAATTTCTACTCTGCGATCCAAACTCCACCACACTGAAGGACCTCGCTCTGATACCACTTGTTGGGAAATCAACCCGAATATGATTTCACAGTTGTCCCAAGATCTTACCTTCAAGTTGAGAAATACCAAAAATAGGAGAAATAACTATGCATGGAAATAACAAAGACAGATTTACGTGGAAAACTCCAAAACCGGAGAAAAACCACGGGCGGACCGTCAAAGCTTTCCACTATATGAAAAATTTTTACAATCATATAGACTTTTCACTCGCCCAACCCCAACCCCAAGTATTACAGGAAAAATAACCCGAGCTTTATCACACCTAATTTTCTACTCTTTGTACAAACCACAAAGAGTTACAAGAAAATTCTCAAGATGCTAGACTCACAATTTTTCTTCTAGATTTGATCACCCCAAGTATTACAGAGAAAAATACATCAAGTCTTACCGCACTCACCAATTGCTACTCTTTATACTACCCACAAAGACCACAAAACTAGAGTACTAAACTACTATTTTTCTCTCAACCCATACTGATTGCAGTACTCTTGGCACACCTTACAAGAAGAGAAAACACATTAATTTATAGGAAAACAATTAACCTAAACCCACCACAATAAGGAGAACAATTCCTAATTCAAATTGGTTTAGGACTTTGACCAAAAGTTTTCCTTTTTCCTTTTGGATTTATTTTTGGCAATATTCCAACAAAAATAAACAAAGGTTTGCGCTCATTTTGAGTTTGAGTCAAGTGAACTCTGTTTAACATTCCCAATCCAATGCGTAACGCGACCTCTTCCATGCCAATTGCCTTAATTTCCAATTTCGGCACTTAACTATATATAAAGTTAGACGGTGTATATTTGAATAAATTGAAGTTAAATCTTTTTCAGTATTTCAATTGCGGTAACTTCATTTGTGTTTGTTTGAAAATATTTAAAAAGAAAAATAATCACTAATTGTATGTAGACATTGCAAGAATGATCAAGCACAAGCACAAGCGCTAGCGTCATAGTTACGGCGTTAGCGCTGTGTTTTTCAGCCACATACGATTTCTGTTTTTTACCAAATTATGGCCAAAAAATTTGACCGAAAGCTATCGCGTGGCCATAGTGTCGACGGAAAATTTTTCGAATTGCTGGAGCTCCCCCTAGCCGTGTTGGATCTTGATCTGGTCTCGAATTTCAAAACGGAGATCGTATATGGCCAGAAAATACAATGCTAGTGCTGTAACTAACTATGGCACTAGTTCTTGTACTTGATCATTCTTGGTGGACATTAATGAAAGAGAGAAAAAAACTCAAGATTGTCACACCAGCAAAATATAAGGCTAAAAATAATTATAGAGGAGAGAAAGTTGTCTAATCTCAACACGTACAAGTGAGGACATCTCCATGGTTACCCAATTATAACCCAAATGGAGTATATATTTCGACAAATGTGTTCCAATCGCGCTTTATCTCACCACTCAGGAAATGAAAGATTGCAAATGACTTCTTTGGCCAGTTGCACCACCCCACCTCCATTGTATTGAGATATTTTTTTTATTCCCTTTGTGTCGCTAGCCATACTGTCTTTATGTGGATGCACGGTATGTTATTATGATAGATCCTAGTAACACATGTACATTTCATAAATTAGAAAGGGTTGTTTACGCAAAAGGATCCTAAATTATCTATTTTGTAACAAATTCAACCCTATTTTTTTTATCCTGCTAGATCCCAAAATTTCAATTTGTTCCACTGCAGACCCCCTTAACGGATTCCATCCATTTTTCCATCCATTTTATCCTTTTATGCATGAAAGTTTGGGGTTCTTTTTGAAAATAATCCAAATATCCATTTTTAATCTATTGTATCATTTTGTGCACGAAACTTTGGGGTCCTTTTCTGAAAATAATTCAATTGGACAAATTTTAACTTTGAATTTGTACAAATTAGTCCTAATACTTTTTTATATTTATAATTTTAACCTTAATTTTGGGAAAAATGGCACAAATGATTCAAAAAAGTGGTTACTTCAAATTTAATCTAAAATAAAAAAATTTGGTGTGCATTTAATTTAAATAGAAGAAATCTTTCCAGTCATGCAGTTAATTCCTTAGATTTTCGCTATTTTGTTTATTTGGTCCATAATTAATTTTATCAAATTAATTTGTTATTAATTAAATAATTATAAAAAATTTTCAACACAGTAACATTTGTTCGTATTAATATTATAACTTTTCACAATTTTTAATAGCATTAACGACCCGTACATTTTGATTTTAACTAACATTTAATAATAAATGTAATTACTGTAACTATATAAAATTTTAGTAGGAATATATCATTATAAAAATATATCGAATGTAAATAGTGGCGTTAATCCGAGGGTTGGCTGGGTCGGGTCAGGCCGACCCGCTAAGTGTTGGCCCGTGATCAGCCTGCTTGGTTCATAGGCATGCTCACATGGGTTGGCAGACCAGGTTGGACCGGCCCTATTTTTCGTTGTGACCCAGTTGGCCCATCGGCTCATAGAGCCAACTCATACGAGTCGAGGGGGCGGGCCGAATCATATGAACTTAAATTTAAATTTTTAATATTTATTTTTTGAAATTAAATATTACAATAATAAAAAAAGGAAAAATAAAAATTTGTTTGACCTTAGGGGACGTATTGTCTCCTCATGGTCAAAGTAGTTGGTTGTAGTTTTGCGACCTTGAAAGTTTTTAGCAATTTTTATTTTTATTTTTATTTTTATTAATATATGTAACTGGCCAGTTGGCCCGTGACATTTGACTCGGCTCGGGTCCCGACATGACAAGCCGCGGGCCAGCAAGATATCTGGGCCAGCAACTAGTGGGCCTGTCCGGGTCTGACGGCCAACCCATCTTGACACCACTAAATACAAAGAAATAATAAAATACAATACAATAAAATTTTGAAAAGTTATGATATTAATGCGGCTAAATATTACTGTGTTGAATTTTTTCGATAAAAATTATTTAATTAGCATCAAATTAACTGCATGACAGGAAGGATTCCATCTATTTGAATTAAATGTGAGCCAAAATTTTTTATTTCGGACCAAATTTCACTTTTTTGGACTATTTGTGCCATTTTCCCAAAAATTAAAGTTAAAATTGTAAACAAAAAAAATATTAGGACTAATTTGTATATATTTAAATTTAAAATTGGTCCAATTGAGTTATTTTCATAAAAGAACCCCATACTTTCAGTGCACAAAAAGACAAAATGGATGGAAAAATGGATATTTGGATTATTTTCAGAAAGGGACCCCAAACTTTCATATATAAAAGGACAAAATGGATGAAAAAATGGATGGAATCCGTTAAGGGGGCCTGTAGTGAAACAAATTGAAAGTTTGGGATCATAGCAGGATGAAAAAAAGAATAGGGTTGGATTTGTTACAAAACAGATAGTTTGGAGGCCTTTTGCGTAAATAACCTAATTAGAAATTTCTCTTTGAAAATATAAAACACACTAAAAGACAAATTATCTATTCCAAAAATCTTCAATGACAGGTATTGAAGCATTTAGCAAGAGTTTGGAAACATAATACTATATCCGTCCCAAAAATATTATCTGCTATTCCTTTTTCGTTCATCCCAAAATATAGGCTACATTCCTTTTAAAGATGTAATTTAAATATTACTTGTCTTTTATACCGTCATTTAATGTGCATTGATATTATCAAAATAGAGCAGTTGAAATAAAACATCTAATAAATGAGAGGATATATTAGGAAAATAACCTTGAATTGTACTTTTCCAATACCATTAATTGTATTTTTCTTAATCTGTGTGAAGATAAGAAAAATGTTATAATTTTGGGACGGAGATAGTATAAAGTATTGGTTAACCGCCAACGGGCGATGCGTGCCCCTTGTCCACGTGCCTCTAGGTTTTTTATTTTTTCAATGTTGGTTTGAAATACGATCAATTTGATGCATGCCTTAACTTATTCTTTTAAAGATGTTTGGGTGTGTTTTCTAGGAAAAATTAGATTTTCCATCATTTTTCATCTTTTTGGCTGTTTGATTGCACTTTTTTTCCCTGGAAAGGTTTTCTAACTTTTCTTGATTTCTGTTCTTTTCCTTTTTTTAAGGAAAACGTTTTCCTTGGGGAGGTGATTTTTGTTTTTCGGGAAAAATTTGGCTCTTTTTTTAGTGGACAATTTACTTTAACCATAAAATAAGGAAAATGATCAAATTTCATTAAAAACAAAAATATGGAAAACAACACCATTTTCCAACTTTCAAATTAATCCAATCAAACACCTACAACTATCATTTTCCCTAGAAAACCTTTTCCCAGAATTTATTTACTCGGAAAATATTTTCCGTCCAACTATTTTTCGGTTTTGCAATCAAACACACCCTTATTGATTTACTTGAATTGTATTGTAGATATATAATTGAAAACTAAAAAAATATATATTGAAAAATGTAAAGTAATTGCATTAGTGGTTGAAAATGATGATGAGAAAAAAATTAGTGAAAGTAAAAAATTATTGTATGGAGAACAAGGCCACAGTTGACTTTTTAACTTACTGTTGGGACAACCTTGGGTGTACATTGTTCAAATGTACTTATACGTGGAGGGTGTCCATAACATGGATTTTGATAGAATCCAATGGATTCTAGAATTCATTACTAAAATTTTATTAAAATCTGTTGAAATCCACTAAAATCTGGGGAATAAAATTCCATTAAAATATGATCGATTCTCTTAATTAATTCATAAATCCAAAATAATCACTAAATTCTATGTTGGGGCCACCATCCTTAATAATGTACTAATTGGGAAATTGGTCACAATCTAATTTTAGTTTATCATTTAATCAAAAATTTTGGAATTGGGTCGAGCAGATAGCCTGCCCCAAAAAAAAAAATGATAAATTAAGTTTACTACTAAGTTTTTTTGATTACAAAATTAAAATAATAATTATAACATCATGAAAATGGTTAGACTTAAGTTTATTTTTCAATTTTGTAAATAAGACATATATATAGCTAATAATAATAATAATAATAATAATAATAATAATAATAATAATATAATCTTTATATTAAAAAAACTGAAGTGCCAACTAGCCACTGTGCGAAATTAGCACGCATTTATTTAAAACTAAAAAGGAAAATTTTATTTTGAAAACAACATTAAATATACATTTATTATTTTATTTTCTGTATCTAATTTATTTTACTTTCTTTATTTGGTATTTTTTATTATTTTTTTATATACATTTTAATTTTTGGATATAAATTTTAATTTGAGAATTATAAATATAATTTAAAATGAATTATATGCAAGTATTAATGAAAATATTATATTATAAAGCCAAGGTTGTAATTTACAATGATATTTGAATTATTTGAAAAAAATAAGAATTAAATTTTTTATATCTATTATAATTTGATAATATTATTTTTTCAATTTTTATATTTACATTTTAATTTTTGAAATATCTTTATATTAAAAATCTTGAAGTGCGACATAGGTAAAGTACTTGGGTGGCAGTGCCACTTTTGGCCTTTTTGTAAAGATTAATTGTTTTTCTTGTTTAATTTATTCTTCTTTTCTTCTTTTGATTGTTTTCCTTATTTTACATATTTATATATATGTTATTTCTTTATGTGTATTTTAATTCATGAATTAATTTATATAATTTTTTTAAAATTCTATTATATTTAGTATTGCATGTGTTAATAAAACTGTGCAAATCAAAGTTACAACATAGAATATCTATTAAATTAATTCTGAAAATAAGAATGAATATTTTCTATATACATTTTAATTTTTGGATATTACGTTTTAATTATTTTATATTCATATTAATTTTCAAATAATATAATAAATAAATAAATATATATATATATATATAAATATTTTATTTTTAGCAAAAGTTGAAGTGCCAAGTTGGCAATGGCGGGGATTTTTGTTTATAGTAAAACACATTTTTACGTATTTAAAAAATAAAATAAAAATCATCTATTTTATTTTTATCGTGTTAAAAGGGTAGTATTAGATAGTTTTTATGGGTAATGTGCATTGAACGTTTTGAATAGTAGATAGTTTTTTTTAAGTCAAACGGGGAGTAATTAAATAATTAAATTTATTTAAATGGTAATTACTTAATTCAAAAAGAAATAGAAAATGACAATTTATGTATCCCATTTCATAATAATTATTAAAATTATCATTTAATCACCGCCTTATATTTTTTCGAAAAATTACAAGTATGAAAAATCAAAAGTTTTAATTTTTTTTATACGATCTCAAAGTCATAGCTTACAATACTAATTTCATTAATTACGAAAATGGAATTTAACTTTTTTATATGCATTTTAATTTTTGAAGTACCTCTAAAAAAATCGAATTTAGAAATAAATTTTAAATCTTTTAAATCTGAATTCCTTTTTGAATTCAGCCTTATTCAAAAAACTTGGTTTTATACAAATTAAAAAAAGATTTTCGATTTAAAAATAAATGTTAATTGTTTTTCCTTTTTTAATTTGATTTTATATATAAAACGCCTTTAAAAAATATGATATATTGATTGATTCTGTCTGTTATTAAACGAAAGAGGAAAACTCGAATTGTGGCATCCATTTATTTAATTTTTTTAAAACTCCAATTGAAAAGGAAATCTCGAACAGAATATGACAAATGGACTATGTTTTTCCGCTATTTGATGTTCCGCATTTGTTCCGCATTTGATTTGTTAATTTTTACTAATCGTGACACAAATAAAAAAGAAAGCTCGACTTGGATATGATTCGAATTCAATTTAATATTTGTATCCATATATTATTATGACAAAAAAAACTAATAGTAGCAAAAATAAAAAGTAAAAAAGAAAACTTTAATTGGATATGACCAGATTAAAAAAATCGATATTCAGCCGTGATTAGTTGTATGTCATAGTATCGAATGTTACATGTCGTGCAAGTTTGAAAGTTTTTATGTGACAGAGATAGACAACCAATGAAATTAATGATGACTGCTGTTTACACAGAAATATTTCAAAATTTTTAATTTTTATTTACTTCAAATCTTTTTTTTTTTTTTTTTAGTTACAAACTTGATTGAAACCCCACTGAAGCAAAACCTACAACCGTCTTGCCGATGGAAGAACTGTAGCCGTACGGCTATTACAACTCCAATTATAACTATAATAGCAACTAAGGCCGCCTTATGGGTGGAAACTGAAGCCACGTAATACAACACGTGGTTAGTAGGACTCAAACCTAATATCTCTAAGTATCAGTCTTTGTCCTCCTAATTAGTCAGATAAGACCTCATTGGTGTCAATTTATTTGCATTTTTAATGCATTTATATTGTCTAAGTTATAGTGTTAATTTAATTATATATATATATTGTAATATCCCTTTGCATTGCACGGGTGTAGTACTAGTAATAATATATAAAAGGGTACGTAAATGAATTAGAAACTTTTGATGTTCCTATTTTGCCCTTCAAATATTTTTTAATTCCTAATTTATCCTTAATTTATTAATTGAAAAAATAAACTCTTCATTTTCCTTTGTCTTTTCTGTTTCTTTTCAATTGTCGCTCTCGCATTTTTATTTTGAAAAAAAATATAGTTATGCAAAAAATTATGCAATATGGATGTTAAATCAAAGGTCTCAATTTAAAGTTTAATATGAACTTAGTTTTAATAGCTAATTATAAATGTACAATCTATCGTAGACGTCAAAGACAATGTGTAAAAGTCTTTTTTTTTCAAGTTTTATATTTTCTATCAAAAGCTCAATTTATTATACTTCTTTCAATTAATTCAAATTGCATTTGTAAATTATCAATTTAATTAATCCCTCAAGTTTATTTTAATATTTATTTCAAATTAATATCCCTATTTTATAAAAAAATAATTAAATTCTAATTATTTTTACATTCTAATCTCGATTATTTTGATTGTCATTTTTCCGCTATTTTTTGTAATTATATTTTTTCAAGTTATAAATCTAATAAACACTCAGATTGTGTAATTTAAGAATGGCAGACTTTGGTTATTTTTATTTCATTTTGATTATTATTTTTGAGTTATTTTCTCATTTATATATTTCTTCAAATTGTAGACCTGACAAACAATCACATTGTGTACTTCAACGAAAATAAATTTTAATTAACGTGCTTTTCAAGTGTTAGTTTGTCTAATGTTTTCACAGAAAGATATGCTAGGCATACGAGTCGCATTGTTTGATTTAATGCCGTGAAGCATGCCTGTAGATTTATGACCTATTAGATATGATATTTATCACAATAATCTATAAAAATCAATTATATTTAAATGTTATGTGTTGACAACATATATGGACAATGTTTAAAAAATTTTTTGTAAAAGACTTATTAGAATAAAACTATTTGAAAATAATCAACTTACAGATTACACATTTACACTAAATAATTAAATACACCAATAGATTGTTAGACTAATAACTTCTACTAAATGCTACATGGACCAATTACACAATAATGAGAAAATTGCGAGCAATAATATTCTTAAATCAATAAAAACTTGCGAATTAAGATTTTTTTGGTGATGGCACATTCATTCAAATATTTTATTAGTTTTCACGTATTCATTCTTAACTCAATTTATTGTAGTCAATTTTTATTATTTTTGGTGAAAAAACATTGGTATAATACCACGTGTAAAGCACATATTTGTAACTAGTTGATAAAAGTACTCATTAAGTGTGGTTTGAATTATGCGGCAGTGGTTGATTGCTCACATTCTAGGCAGGAGATTCCGAGTTCGAACCACACGTACCTCCTTGTATAAAAGAAGTACTCGTTAAAGTATATTTTAATTCAAATTTTCACTAATAATTATACTAATAAAAAGAAAGAAGAACTAATTAATACATAATATTAATTAGAAATTAATTATTAGTTTTTGAGAAAAAATCTTGAAATTTATAATCCTTGCTTAGAAAATCAAAATATACAAAAAAAAAAAACATATCATGTACTGCTTTTTGAAAAGAATATGATGGAAAATAATATATACAAAAAGAAGCGTTTGTTCTAAGAAAAATCTGTAAGTTGAGCCTTGCACATGTATTGTTTGGCCTAATTCTATACAATAGTTGTTGGGTTGATGCTGCCTTTGAGTCTTTGGGCCGAGCAGTTGGGCCTTGACTGCTATTTGAAGGCTGCTGTTTTTGAGGCCCTTTACTCGTGAAGCCCATCTTTAACCAAAGGTGATCCTAGCCGTTGATCCATTTTAGGGCTTGAATATAAGAGCCTGCGTCTGCCCTTTCTGTTGAGATACACAATACGATTAGGGTTAAGAGCTTGTTGGTGGCTATGTGTTCTTGCTTAGATCTCGAGCGATATCTCTGTATAATCTTAGTGGTAGGATTGATTCTAGAGAGGGCAAATTCCTGATTTGTCATTAGAGTTGATGTTAGAGTTACTTTGATTGTGTATTCGTTTGTGAAACGAAAGAGTGACAGAGTGTGAGATCGAGAGAGTGAAAGGCTGTAAATCTCATTGTAAACCTTGCTACCGACGTTTTTGCGTGTGCTAGTGGATTGAGCAACATCCTTGATTGTGGATGCTCAACGGGGGACGTAGGAGAGATCCGAACCTCCGGGGCTTCGGCCGAAAAATCGCTGTGTTGTTTTTGTGTTTTTTCTTTACTGTTTTGTTGTTGATTTGCTGCCTTATTTGGTTAGATCTTGTTGTTTTTATCTAATGTCAACAGTGGTATCAGAGCAATACCTGGGTGTTTATCGGCGATCTAGGGTTTTCGAGTGGCGATCTGTGGTTTTCCAGCAGCGATTGAGAGTTTTTGGTGGCCGTTGGGTTCTCGAGTATCCTGTGAACCTTCGATTGTGTGTTTGGTGAATGTCACGGTGATTTTGTGAAATTCCGGTGGCTGTGCAGTGGTGATTAGTGATTCCGGTGGTGTTTCTTTATATTCTCCGGCAATAGGTTGCGGCTCTTCACCGGTCAGTGTGACCGTGGTATACTCAAACTTACTCTCTCTTACTGTGTGTGTTTGCCTGAGTTGTTAACAACACCTAGATACCCCTGGTGTACGGTTCTTGTCCGAGATCCTTGAGATCCCTCGGAGTTTGGAACAAAGCCAGAACGGTTACGGTGTTTGGTTTGGGTGAGTTCTGATTGAGGTGAATGTTGGTTGAGATTGTTCCATTTCTTGAGTGCTTATTGTTTTCTGCCAGAGATTAGTTGATTATAGGTTGGTTTTGGTGTTCTTTTTAAACTGCCTATTATTGTTTTGATTGTGTGGAGTTGTATCAATTGAGGTAGAGTCACTTGCTGTTTTGATACATTGCACATTCATTTTCTTGATTACTTGGTTGTTTCTGCTTGTGAGATTTAGTACTTGTTATTTAGGGGTTAACTGGCATTCTTGAGTTTACTTGTGACTGTGGTTAGAGTTTAATTGTCTATTTGTTGCATACATTGATTTGCTTTGCTGTGTGTTGCAAGAGAAGTATTAAACAAAATTTTAAGTGGCTGTTTTTGGGGGGCATTGATTAGTTTTGTGTTACCTCAACTAGTTATTGTTTTTGATCAACTTTTGGAAAAAAGTTATTTTCAAATTTCTGAGAGTTCATTCAAAGTGTTATTTAGCTAGTGAATTGGTGTTTTTCAAAATGGCTACTGCCAACTCCTTTATCAGATCTGAGTTAGGGATTTTTGATGGGAAAGGGGATTTTAAAATTTGGTCACTTGAACTGAAAGCACTTCTTATGCAACAGCGGTGTGCTAAGGCTTTAGATGATTCCTGGCCTGATGGCATCTCTGATGCTCGAAAGGCTGATGCTAATGAGATTGCATGGGGTACTATCTTTTTGCATTTGTCTGAAAATGTGATTAGAACTATTGGTGATATTGAAACTGCTGCTGAGTTATGGACTGCCTTGCAAGAACACTATGATAAGAAAACTATTCCAAATAAATGCTTTATGCTTAAGCAATTCTTCTCTTTTAAGATGGATATATCTGCTGATCTAGATGAAAACTTGCATACCTTTAAGAAACTTGCTGTTGATTTGACTAATGCTGGTGAAACTATTTCTGATGATCAAAAGGCTCTAGTTCTTTTGAATGCCATTCCTGATAAGTACCATGATCTGAAAAGTGCTCTTGAGTATGATCGAGATTCTTTGATCGCTGATATCATCTCTAATGCGTTGAGGAACAAAGAGCTTGAGATGAGGTCGTTGGGGAGTAGTGGTTCAGTCAAGGAGAGGTACTTTTCTCCAGAGGAAGAGGTGGAGAGTGGAAAATCGAGTGGGAGGAGATAGTGAGAGAGGAGATGGTGATGAGAGTCAAAACAGCAAGAAGAGTAAGGGTAGAGGCAAGTGGAGAGGGAAAGAGAAGGGAGAAAGGAAGGAGTATGAGTGCTACGAGTGTGGTGAAAAGGGGCATTTCATTAGGAGCTGTCCGAAGAAGAAGCGAGAGCTTTTGGACAAATATAATGGGACTGCTACCTGTGCATTTGATGGTGGCCTAGAGGGCCAAGTTCTCAGAAATGGCCCATCAGATCGGTCATTTACAGTTGTGTTAAAAGTTTTAAATTCTGCTCTAAGTTTAAGTTGAGTTATTAACTGTTTGAGTTGAGAACAATGTATTGACTTGTGTGTTCTTGCAGGTACATGAGTGATGAAACAATCTGGGAGTGGCAGTTCTTCCATTAGCACACTGAAACAAAGACCCAGGCAAAGCAAGGTGGAGTTGGGTTGATGTCGCTTTAGTCTTTGGGGCCGAGCGGTTGGGCCTTGATTGCCGCTTTGAAGGTCAGCTGCTTTTTAGGCCCTTTACCTGTGAAGCCCATCTTTAACCAGAGGTGATCCTAGCCGTTGATCCATTTTAGGGCTTGACTATAAGAGCCTGCGTCTGCCCTTTCTGTTGAGATACACAATACGATTAGGGTTAAGAGCTTGTTGGTGGCTACGTGTTCTTGCTTAGATCTCGAGCGATATCTCTGTATGATCTTAGTGGTAGGATTGATTCTAGAGAGGGCAAATTCCTGATTTGTCATTAGAGTTGATCTTAGAGTTACTTTGATTGTGTATTCGTTTGTGAAACGAAAGAGTGACAGAGTGTGAGATCGAGAGAGTGAAAGGCTGTAAATCTCATTGTAAACCTTGCTACCGACGTTTTTGCGTGTGCTAGTGGATTGAGCAACATCCTTGATTGTGGATGCTCAACGGGGGACGTAGGAGAGATCCGAACCTCCGGGGCTTCGGCCGAAAAATCGCTGTGTTGTTTTTGTGTTTTGTCTTTACTGTTTTGTTGTTGATTTGCTGCCTTATTTGGTTAGATCTTGTTGTTTTTATCTAACGTCAACAATAGTGTTTAGGAAAAAAAAAAATTTTTACTCGACAGAGAAATTCGAAAACGGCAAAATTGATAAAACACTTGACTCGTTGTTTGTTTCTCCTGAAAGATGGTTTTACAATTGACTAGTCTGAAATTTTTTTTACTAAAACATTAAAACAATTATTATATGTCAGAAAAATGGTAGAAATTTATTCTTTTTAAATTATATTGACATAGATAAACAATTTTTTTTTTTTGTTTTTTTAATGAACATATATCAAAGCAAGTCACGGTTCTAAGAAAAGCTGAGTTTTGCATATACATAACGTATATTAGGCAGAGGCTTGTAGTTCGTATTTTCAAAAAAGAACAAGAAAACAATGAGTATTTCGACATTTAATCTCGAAAGTTGAAACCGATCAACCAAATAACGTGCTAAATTAGGATATTCGACTAGGAGTATTAGAAATTGCATTAATGAATCAATTAAATGCCTCTCATTTACAAATAAAAAAAGTTAATTATGTTAAAGTCCCAAGCTTTGAGTTGATTGGCACTTCCGTGCATCACAAAACCTTGGGTTGATTTACATTATCGTGCATCGTCAGTATTTCAATCTTTTAAAATAAATACATTTAAATCATAAAAATATTAATTTTAATACTTCAATTTATATTTTATAAAATACATTATGTATATATCAACTTCCACTGGCGGCGATAGGAAGAAATTTAATCGAGGGCCAAAAATTTCTAGCCTGAGATGTTGGAAGGAGGATCGACCCGCTTCTCGAGGATTGGGGGATTTCTTTACCGAATATCATTGAAATAAAAAATTTACACAAGTTTAATTTTAATAAGATTACAAATTTCAAATATGTCTATTTAAAATAAGCAAATCTAAATATCTAATGAAGAAAAAAACTATATACAACAAACATTTTCACAATTTCAAGTTAATTACCTTGACAAGTAAGATAAATATAAAAATATTTTCAAATGAAATATGTCTAACAAACTAAAATAACTAATAGCATTTGTTATGAAAACTAATGACAACTGGCTGATTTTTGCTAATACAATTAATAGTTGGAATTTGCTACAGTATATCCCGAACAAAATCCATACAAGAGTAATTGCAACCAAAAAACTAAAAGAGCAGTGGGGTCCAAGGACCCCCACAGCCCCCATATGGGTCTGCCGCTATCAACTGCTGTGCATTGCATGGGCGATATATTGTTAGTTTAACTTTTAATTAGTCAATGTCTAATATTATTTTTTGCAATATAATGTTTTATTTTATTTGAAGTAATAATAGTAATGACATTTTACTTTTTTATTTATTTATTTTTTGGTGATCAGGGGACACAATTCGGTGGGGATGAGATTTGAATCCGGCCTTTCCGTTAAGGGATCAAACCTTTTGACAACTTAGCCAACCCTTTCATTCATCTCTATAATAGTAAAACCGTTTTTTTTTTAATTTTTGTGCAGTAAGTAAAACCTTATTTGATACACAACTTTAATTTATATATATATATATATATATATATATATATTTATATTTATATATTCTCTTATCATTTTTCACTCATTCCATTAAATTAATATTTTTTAATATTTTTAATATATTTCCTCACTTCTTCACTGATACTCATTTTGTCAATAATGCCTTGTGGTATTCATAAAGAGGAGAAAAAAAAAATCCTTATCTAACATATATGTGGATGAAAATAAATAGCAATATTAAGCCGTCTCCAATGGGACATCAATTACTAATCTTCATTTTAGAGAGATATACACAGAAAAATTTTTAGTGGATCCCATATTTTTTCAAATTTCTCTTTTCTTTAATCACTTTTCTTTCATTTATCTCACATTTTCTTTACTTTTTCTATATAGATTTCCATACCATGTCTAAAAATAAACAACCATCTAAAATTTTTTCATTACTATTTTATTATTATTTTTAAATTTGCTTCTACGTCCCTTCTCATTTTAATTTTTCTCCAATCAGAGCCTGATGCATTCTCAGCATTTGAAATAGACATCTAATCAATCGCGTCATGCCGTGTATTAAACAATTGCGTCATCATATCCCTATATTATAATTCCATTGCGTCATGCACATATCATACTCAGTGAAGGATGATCCCATCCTTATATTTGTTCTACGCCACACGTCAACTTCTTAAAAAAAAAGGCCCCACTTTGGCCTCCAATGAGGCTGACATTTGGCATGACCTCCTACATGGAGAGGGGATCAAAATTGCATACTCAATTGGACCATGCTATAACACCATAATAAATACCATAATAGTTGACATAATGGATATGTGGCATGATCCTACAATTTCAACCACTCCATCACTTTTAAATGGACGGTTATTAAATATGCCAACAACCATTATATCAACCATTTATATGATATTCATTACAGAATTTCAAAGATTTCCTACTCAATTTAGTACTTCTTTTGTTTAACTTTTATTTTAGTAGAAATATAAAAATAAAAAATTCAAAAAGTTTTTCGTTTTTTGGGGAAAGAAAATCTCAAAGTTAACAAAGGCTTTTCACCCATAGGTATCTTTAGGGTTTTTCTTTAGTGCAGGAATTCGATTAACAATTTGATTACAGCAGTTTTTCCAATTTCTTCAGATTAAATAAATTTGAGAATTTGCTCTTGTACCGAAAAACGATAATTTTTCAAAAAATGTATACAAAAAATATACCAAAACCAGATCTTGTGGGGCGTATTCAGAAAAAAAAAAAAAAAAACACACACACACACACACACACAGATGTTGTGGAAAATGCTTATGGCCACACAATCTTGTGAAAATGAAATTAATTTTTGGGTAGCCAATCAGATCATATGCCAGATATTTTAAGGTGGCTTTGGCCAAGCATTCCATATTAGTTACACACCACCCATCCTACCCAGTGTGGGAGTTGGGTAGAGGTGATCGAACAATGTTATCCTGTAGGACCTATACATATTTGACACGAATGAATGTTATGCAAAATTTCTACAATAGTCATCTATCAAGGGTTCCACATTTTCTTCGTGATTTATCGGTTTTGACTGAGCACATAATTATCATGATGCTAACTTATAATACTGTCTTTGTTCTTAATCACTATTAAAAATAAGATTTTTAGCGGCGACAATCGTCGCTATACCAGATTGCAAAGAATAATAAAGAATATATTCACGTGGAGAGCAAAGAAGAACGTTCATTCTTATTACTCTACATACATAAAGCTATTTAAATGACTTAACCGTCTCTAAGGTCTAATTTCATATAGTGAATTATCTTAAATTACGAATGGAATGCGTATAACACGAGGGAACTAAAGTAGTTAAACATTCTACTCACCATCAAATTGATGTCTGATGACCGTGTATGATTGCAAGACGTGCATAAGCTAAGGTAATTCATTTGTGGGCTTTTTACATTTTGGGTCCCCAGCGTTTCAACTTTGACACAATCTGAATCTGGTTTCCTTTTTTTTTTTCAATTCCTTGGATTCCTACCGTAGTTAATGTATCGTTTCATATACAACTCATCTTGGGTTTGATAAGGTAATTTTGGCTGGGGGAATCCCAGACATGGTGGAATTCCTTGGGCAGCTCTGGTTATTAATTAGTTTCTATAATAATTTCAAGAATAGCGATGGAGAAGATGGAGTGCTTGTGCCTATGTATTTGACACGATTTCTTGTTGAAAAATTCCATTATGAGATGAACATGCACCTTGTTCTTTTCATAATTTCATAATAAATTTTTTTTTCTCTTATTGTTTTAATTACATATATTTTTCAATATAATATTAACTGCATATTTTATACGAAATACTGTACATATTAAATTTATTCTCAAAAGAACAAGGCCTAAAAAGATGAAATTTGTGAGTGAATGTGTAGTACTTATTCTAATTAATTTGACAAATAAGTCAAAATGACACTATTTGATGTATTAAAATATTGTGAATTGAGATATGAGTGTAATTATGTTGTGTAGACTTGTGGGTACGTATAACCGCGTGTTAATGTATGTGTTTTAATAAATTTTTATATATATTTTTTACTCCATTCATTTTCTCTCCTATTTCACATCCACATAATTCGTGGGGCCTATTTGTACTATACAAATATCCATGATTCAACTACATTTATTTTCTCTCCTATAACACATCAAAATCTATAAAAAGTTATTTTAATATATACATGTTGGGATTGTGACCCGAATTCTATTTCGAATCAAATTTGGAGAAGTAACTTATCGGACAGGTGATTTTATCCCTATTATCCCGATATTTGGCTATCTATTCCATTGTGATTTATATTCCTCATTCTACGGTGACAAGATTTTATCCTAAGAATAACAGTGTTTGTTTTTCTCCTATATATACTACGCCATGTGAAATTACGACATTCGATAAGTAAGAGTTAGAAAATTATCTCCTCTTGTAACCATCTCTGATATAAATAAATTTTCCTGCCTCGCTCATGGGGTTTTTCACCCAGATTCGGGTTTCCAATGAAACAAATCATGTTCTTTCTTTTGTTCTATAATCTTGCTGCCGCTATCGTCAGATTCCTAACAAACCTGTATCGAGCTAAGGTTTGATTACTTATAATGGCAACCATGAAGTATGAAATTCGCTTTTAGATCGCAGAACACCAGATTTTCGCTATGGCAAAGTTAAGATGCGAAAGGTTGCTGCAATGCATGGATTTAGATGACGCATCAAGTTGGTTTGATAAGATGCCGCTCATGGACTACAGATGAAAAACAACGAGGATCAAAAAGCCTATCTCGATTCATCTTCATCTTTCAAACCAAATTTTACAGACGCCTTGAAGGAGAAAATCCGCCGCCAAGTTATGGTTAAAATTGGAGCAAATATGTATGACAAAAAGTCTAACTAGTAAGTTGTATCTCAAGCAACGCTTGTATTCCCATCGTATGGTTGAAGGTACACGCTCTAGAAGATCACCTTACTACCTTAAAGAAGTTGTTTCTAATGAGGCTTTGTAGAGGTAAAGTATGATGAGGAAGATTCGCTTTGATTTTATTGTGCTCAAGTGTCTCTTCTTATGTATCTTTTAGAGATACTATTCTATATAGTCACGATACTCTTACTTTGGATGAGGTGTATGATGCAATCGTTTCTAAGGAGAAGATGAAAGAGATTTACTGACTCGAGGCTCAAGCTAGAGAGCCTTGTTCGAGGAAGGACTCATGATAAGAATTTCGAGGTTATAACAGAAGTAGGTCAAAATCACGTAAATAAAGATAAGTACCGCAATTATTGCAAGAAGAAAGGTCATATCAAGTCCTAATGTTACAAGTTGCGTAATAAAATTAAGAGAGAAGCTGCTAATCTGTAATGGAAAGCTACTCAGATAATTTCTGTGAAGCTTAGCATTGCAAATGTATGATAAAATGATGGAGAACTTCTAATTGTTTGCAACAAATGTAACCTCGAGGATTGCATAACTGAATCTGATCCTAAACTCCTTGTTACTTCGATGGTGTCTCCAATCCTTCCGAGGAATGGATTTTGATCAGCCTTGCACGCTTCATGTGTGTTCCAATTGGGATTGGTTTTCAACATATGAAACTGCTTTCTAAGTGGTGTTGTGGTTGGTTGGAAAATAATGCACCTTGTAAGATTGATGGAATTGGCACAATCAAAATTAAGATGTTTGATAGAGTTGTTCTGATATTGAGTGATGTCGATTTGTACTGCATCTAAAGAGAAATCTCATCTTCTGGGTACTCTTGATGAAAAAGGGTACAAGTTCGGCCGGTGAAGGTGGAGTTTTGAAGATCACCAAAGGAGCATTGGTTGCAATGAAAGGTTTTAAAAGGGTCACAAATTATATGTCCTTCAAGGTTCTACAGCCATGTGAAGCAAATGTGAACTTCTCCTACACTATCGACGTTGATACTACTAGACAGGGCATATGCGCCTTGGGCATATGAGTGAGAAAGGATCTGGCGTAATCCAAGCAAACGAGGACTTTTGATGGGGCGGCCAGATACTAATTTGGAATTTTGTGAGCATTGTATTTTTGGAAAGGGTAAGAGAGTTAGATTCTCTACAGGTATTCACAACACGAAGGAAACACTGATTATATACACTGCATTCAAAATTGGGGACCATCTAAGGTGCTCTTCTACAGAGGTGCAAAGTATATGTCGACTATGATTGATGATTTCTCTCAAAAGTTTGGGTGTTCTTTTTCAAAACAAAAGAGTGATTTGTTTCAAACATTTAAAGAATGGAAAACCCTTATTGAGAAACAGATCGTAAACATATAAAACGCTCTTCGCATTTATAATGGTTTGGAGTTTTGTTCGTGAGTTTGATGCTTTTGTAAATCAAGGAATATTAAGGCACTACACGCTTCCTCTATACTCCACAAAGAAATGGGGTAGCCGAACGAATGAATAGGACTTTGATTGAAAAAGTGCGATGTATGCTTTCCAATGCCGCTTCTTCCAAATCGTTGGGCGTAAGTCGCTTGCAGCCTTGCTTTATTGTTAATCGATCTCCTTCGATTGCCATAAACAAGAAAACTCAAGAAATATGGTCCCAGTCCGGTAACTATTCAAATTTGAAAATATTTGGATGTCCCGCACGCTCACGTGGAATAATGGTAAGCTCGAACCCAGATCCTTAAAGTGTATTTTCCTTGGCTATAAATTTGGGGTCAAAGGTTATAAATTGTGGTGTTCTCAAACCAAAATGTGATAATTAGCGTAGATGTTATATTTGGATGAATCTGGCAATGCTTCAAGTTCACCTTCGAGAATGTTCCGACAAACAAGAAAAATAAGCACTCAGGTGGAGTTTTCGACCGGGTCGTAAAATATACAACCGCAATCTCAATCAACACCACCATCAAATCCGAGGTAAAGGATGCCACTACTTTTGTTCCACCACATCAAAGATTGCAAATATTCTATTGCTAAAGATAGGCCTAGAAGAGATATTAGACTTCCAAAGAGGTATGGCCGATTTGGTTGCTTTATGCTTTAAATATAGCCGAGGATATTGACTTTAGTGAAGAACCTTCTTCATATTCAGAGGCAATTGGTTTGAGCGTATTCTCATAAATGGATGATTGCTATGCAAGAAGAGATGGAATCTCTTCGTAAAATGGCACTTGGGACTTAGTGAACCGGCCAAAGATAAGAAAATAGTTCATTGCAAATGGGTATTTAAAAGGAAAGAAGGAACACCAGAGTTGAAGATGCTAGATATAAAGCTAGATTGGTCGCTAAAGGTTACAAATAAGTTCCGTGTGTTGACTCACGATGTGTTCTCTCCAGCTGTCGCACAGACGTCGATTCGCCTTACTTGGTATTGTGGCCATGCATGATCTTGAGTTAGAGCAAAGAGATGTAAACGTGATTCGCATGATGGAGAACTTGAAGAGGACATTTATATGCAGCACTGTAAGGTTTTGAAGTCTCCCAAACGAAGACTACGTGATGTTTGTTGAAGAAGTCTCTTTATGGCCTTAATTTCTCAAGACAAAGGGTATAAAAGGTTTGATTCTTTTATGACCACTCATGATTTCGTAATAGTAATTATGATAGTTGTGTTTACTTCAAAAAGACGACGACGGAATGCTTGTATATTTACTTTTACGTTGATGATATGTGATAGCACCAAACACAAGATGTAATTAAATAAGGTAAAAGCACAACTCAAGAAGGAGTTTGAGATGAAAGACTTGGGAGTTGCAAAGAAGATACTGAATGGAAATTCAGAGAGACAGAAGGCGTGAAAATTATACCTAAGTCGAAAGGGTATATTGAGAAAGTCCTTTGCGTGATTTAATATGCAGAAGCCAAGCCTGTCAAGCTGCTAGCAAAGACACTTTAAATTATCATCTTCATTATCTCCACAAATGATGAAGAAATTGAATACATGTCTCGTTCCATATTCTAGTGCGAGGATCTCTCATGTATGCCATGGTTTGTTCACGCCCGATTTATCATATGCTGGGTGCTTAGTAGATACATGGCAAATCCGTAAAGAACATTGGAAAGCAGCTCGGATTTTTAGATACCGCGTGGATCAACTAATGTTTGTTTACAATTTGGGAGATCGAATGATGGAGTAATTGGATATGTTGATTCCGATTTTGCCGAGATCTTGATAAAAGAAGATCACTTACAGTGGTATGTGTTCACCGCTAGCGGTTGTGCTATCGGGCTGAAAGCGACCTTTACTGTGCTACGCTTGTTTATCTACTATCAAGGAATATATGGCTATTACAGAGGCTTGTAAGGAAGCTATTTGGTTGAAAGGATTATTTGGAGAACTCAAGTGAAGACTTGCAAATCACCAAAGTATTTTGTGATAGCCAAAGTGCTATCTTTCTGCAAAAGATCGATGTTTCTATGAAAGGACAAAGCATATTGACGTCCGTTACCATTTTGCGAGAGAAGTTATAGCTTCAGTGATATTGTTAGCAAGATCAAGACTATGATAATCCATATGATGACCAAGACACTTCCTATTACCAAGTTTGAGCATCGCTTGATTTATTGGTGTTGGCTATTAAGTTTTAGCCCCTCGGGCTTTGTGGAAGAGTATTGCAGAATTTTTTTGGTCAAAGATTGGTTTTTGCATTCATTCAATGCACTGTGGTCAAGGTGGAGATTGCTGGATTGACGACCAATTCTATTTCTCAATCACCTGCGTGTTGAAGAATTTATCGGACAGTGATTTTATCCCTATTATCCTCGGAGCATATCGTGTTTATCTATTCCATTGTGATTTATATTCTCATTCTACGAGGATTAGTATTCTTATCCTAAGAATAATAGGCTTGCTTTTTCTCATATATATACCTACGCCATGTTCTCACAGATTCGACAAGCAGCAGCTGTAAAAATTATCTCCTTCAGAACCATCTCTCGATATAATAAATTTTCTCCTGCCTCGCTGCTTTTTCACCCAGATTCGTGCTTTCACGAAACAAATCAAGGTAGTTTTCTTTTGTTTCTATAATCTTGGCTGCCAATTATCGTTCGTATTCCTAACAATACACTAAGACGCGCTAAGTGTATTGACTAATTACTTTAAAAGAATTTCAAATTTGCAGCCTCGTTTTCTTTGCATTTCAATATTAGAGAATTATGAGTTTTGAATTATTTTGAGTTAATCTATTTTTGGGTTGAGTTTTCAACGTTTCAATAATTTCCCATCTGTTTCGTACGAGCGAGGTTTCTAAAAGCAATGCTGCATCTTTTGCTCCTTCAACATTTTAGTTTGTTTTTATTTAAAAAAAAAAAATCGAAACAATAGAAACTCACACATTTTTAGTAGTTCCAAAAATTTGTTTACAAAATGTAAAAGCAAAAAATCATCAATAATTTGAAGAATTGAAAACTGAAGTAACGAATTGAACATGCAATTTAGAAAGTGGATTGTCGCAGCGATAAGTGGCCAGATTCTACTTTTGCATTGCATTTCTTGGAAGTTGCTTGCTTGTAACAAGGAATGGCCAGCGAACCGAAGATACAGATAGCGAGATAGATTTGCCCCAATGGCTTTTGACTTTTGAGTTTGAGTCATGCTAGCGGTCAACTCATGTTCAATTTTTAAACTGCGATAACGTTGTTCAATTCTAGTGATTGCGTGAGAGGATTAAAAATAAAGATTTCAATTAATTGTATGGTTAGAAAGTGATGATAAAATCGAATTAATTATTACATCAATAAAACAAATAGTTAAAAATAATTTTATAAAGAAATATTTTTTGTAAGAATCTCAACCCAAATAGAGTGTTTCACCGAAATAGTCTCAAGGGTGTTCCGACTGTGCTTTGTTCCAAAATCCCAATCACCGTTTTGAAACCTGGTCGGCCCTGGAAACCTGCCACCTGGCCAAAAAACCATGCTGGGTGATCTCTAAAACCTGGTCTAGTACTCAAACCCGGTCAGAGCTTGCGGTTTACTTGAAATATCCGGTCAACCTGTGAGACCGGATTGGTTTTACCCGAGTTTTTGTATTTTCTTTTATTTTTTAATATTTTGATATTTTATTTATTTTTATAATATTATTTTAATTACCGATCGACCCCAAGTTAATCCTGTAACCCTTCACCCAGTTCTTTGGTTGGATTGATCGTTGGTTCGAGTTTTAAAACACTGGTCCCAAGACTTGACAATCATTGCCATTGATATTTTGATATTGTTCGCTAATCCACCAAAACGTCCCCGTCAAACGAATCCCTTCCCCCCCCAAAAAAAATCCTTGCGTCCCTACGAATATGAATCTAACTTGACTTTTATAAAGATTAAAAACCTATAATTGATATTGTTGGAAAATTAAATTTTAATTGTATTTTCTAAATATATTCCTATATTAAATGATGATAATATATTTTTATTAACAACAAAGCAAATTAAAATAAGAATATAATATTTCAAATAAGACTTGGCCTGTTGGTTTAGAGAGGTAAGCTGAGGCCTCAATACTCCAGGTCTTAGGTTTGATTTCCTTATCTATAGGTGCTCTTATATTGTACTATTTGATACTTGTATGTTATATTTGGAAAAAATAATAAAAACATAAAAATAAAATGAAAACAAATAAAGTCGTCTATATTTTAGAATTCGCAAAAAGGGAAAACCACCCAATACATGTATTAGGGAAGGATTACGTTTTTAAGGTGGGTCAATAATATCGAATGGCATTGTCTCCTTGTCGTGGCCATTGAACCACCACAAAATGACTTGACTGATGCAGGCCAGGGGGCTGCCGCTAAATACAATGTACTACTTCCATTTGAAAAGGAATGATTTATATGTATGATTTAAAACACTATCCATTTGAAAAAACCCAAATATATATATATATAAAACACTATAATTTTTCTCAAAAAACATTTTCTTTTTGATTGAGGGACATATAGGGTGGAAATGAGATTTGAACCCGAAACCTTCCAAATAAGGAATTGAACTCTTAATCACTGAGCTAATCCTTTGATCCCTAATAATAAAAGATAAAAAATTAAGACATTATAATTGATTTTGTTAAAAGATTAAGGTGAAATTTCCTCAAACTCTCCCTGTCCATAACATTTGTCACGTTCTAAACAATTCATTTGAATTTGCAAACCAAGCAATCACTATCTTTAGAGTTTAGACCCTAAGGAACGAAAAATAGTTTATTAGGCCAACTCCAATGTCAATGTAAATTGCCACCCTGTGTGCCAGGCCCAGTAGAGAGGCTATAATTTTTATTTTCTTACTGCCATAATTAATGGTCCCTCAATAAAATGGCCCTTCAAAATAATCATAATTATAGTTTTGAGTACTGACGTGATGAGTCTCTCTATCTTGCGTGCATGTGTTGTGTGTTCTTTCAAAAAAATAATAATTATGTGAAGAAATATTATGTGAAAAATGGCCCCTAGCTCCAAACAAGTTAATTCGGACAGCTATTTTTTCCACTCATAAGAAGATACAAGCACTTCATAATTAATTGGGTTTTGTCTGAAAATTTCGATCATCACTGTACGAGAACTAATCTAATAACGGCATGCTTATGGAAATGTTGCACCATTGCGCTAAATCCAGCCAATGAGGACGAGATCGTACGTGTCTCAATTTGTGTTAATGCGCATGGAAAGCAAGGATTCGACAAAATTCCTATTGGATACTATGGTAAAAACACGTTTACCTCTCCATCAATAGTGACTAAGGCAAGAGTTCTGCGCAGAAGTCCGTTATCGTATGCAGTTCATTTGGTTACGTTCAAAATGCAAAAGCACAGATGAGCAATGAGTACATTAAATCAGTTGCGGACCTAATGGTGATTAGGAAACGACGTATTTACCCAACGAATTGGATGTTTATTGTTTCGTATATAACTCAACTTCGGTTTGATAAGGTCGATTTTGGGTGGGGAAATCCAATATATGGTGGAGTTGCTTGGGCAACTCCACTTATTAGTTTTTACAGTAATTTCAAGAACGGTTATGGAGAAGATGGAGTGGTTGTGCCTATCTGCTTGCCACAATTTGCTGTTGAGAAGTTCTACTTTGAGGTTAAAAAGATGATATCCTGTAGAAGACAATGTTGTGCTAGATTATAAATATATAGTTGAAATTGCATGATCATTTACTTATATTTTCTGATTTAGTATCACTTGTATTGTAACTGATATTTCACCCGTGGGATCAACGGAAGTTAATATAAACAAAATGAATTATTTATTAAAGTAATAAAATTATATGTTTTTAGTTATGCAAATTAAATTATATTTTTAGGTGATTTCAAAAAGAAATTGAGATATTGATAATGCATGAAAGTACAATTCAATCAAAATATTCCAAATGTTTTCTAACATTTACCCCCTTTTTAGTTTAGATTAGACACATTTAAATATATCAATCAATATTATTAAACTCACAGGAGATTCTAGAATCTTTTTCCCGCCAAAATCTCAATTTGCTTATTTATTTAAACAACATATTTTTTGGACGTTTGAACCCATGACCTTTTGTTTAATATATAAGATTCTTACCATCTAAACTACCACCATTTTTGTTTATCATTTTAACTGATGATGATAATTTTTTTTAACTTAACACATCCTTTATATGACTGATTGTTCTAATAATAATTTTTATTTAGTCAACTAAAAACAAAATTGTTGGCCACAACATAATTCATATACTATAATTTAACTTGATTTTATTTTTCTTATCAAATTAAATAAACTTACATCCATTTACCAATTTTGTTAACTAATTTTTAATTCTTATAATTTTAATTTTAATTTATATTTTTTTGTGTGCCAGAATACTTTCCAATTGCTACTATTTTTTTTTGGAAAATTTAAATTTATTGTATATTTGTTAGTGACTCATGCTATTTAGTTTTCAAATAAAATACAATAATATTAGAATAAAATTTATAAATATATGATGTATGACTGTAAACTATATATTTATTTATATATAAAATACTCTAAATTAACACAAGGATTATAAGTAAATATATTTTTTGCAAATTAATATTTATGTTGACTTATATGTTTCGAATGTCCAATTATAATTTTATTTTCCGATACAACTGATAGTTTATCTGGTTTTAATGGTGTTATATACAATATTTATATTTTATATATTATATAAGAAACATGGCCTATAGGGCGATCTGTCATTCCAATAGTTTTGTATCCGTTGAGCAATGGTAGCTACTATTGCTTTTTATGTCATTGCTATTGTTTTGTAGGTACAATACTATTGGGACTCTAGAGATATGACCCTTCTTGGGCTTCCTATGAAAATTTTAGTTTATATTGTGTTAATAATTAATTAGTATAAAGATCTTATTATTATAAAATTAATTAGTTTGATGATGTTGATAGTTAATTAATCATTAAAGAAAATTAAATAATGGTTTTTTTACAAATTGGAAATGGGTGCAGGTTGAGAAGAAAATAAATATTTTATACTCATTCCCTCTTTTATATATATATATATATATATATATATAAGTGATAAACACTTAAATATTTGTTAATAATTTTTTAATTTAATAGATGACAAACAAATTATTTGCATAATTTATTTATGATAAATATATTATTTAAAATTCTTGTAAATTAAAGAAATTAATATTATTTGATAATTTCTATGAATGTATTGATTGTGTTTTTCAAATATTATTTGGTTTAGCACAAATACCTAATTTGGATGTATTAATTGAATTTTTCAAATATTTCGCCATTTTAGACAAAAGTTGATTACATGAATTAAGTTAGTATATTATCACATGAATATACTTGTACATCGTGCGGGTGAAAATACTAGCTATTTTTACGATTACTTTTACCAATCCTAGTTAGTTACCCTGACGCAGTGAAGTAATCAGTGGACAAGATTACCGGGTTTCACAGTTAAATGACAAATACTACACCCCCCCCCCCCCCCAAAAACCCAGCAATGAAACTTTTAATTATAAGTAGACTCATACAATATATGTATTCTCTTAGTGTTGAACATTTTGTATTTTAAGATTTGACCATAAAGTTTGTGATGTTATACTTTAAGAGCATTTCCAAGAAGTTCTTTATATTTAAAAAACATCTTTTAAGAGATAAATAGTGTTTTTTAAAATTAAAGAGTGATTTTTTTTAACATTCTCCAAAGCATGCTATATATTTATGTATGTAAAAATAATGAATTTCACAATTGATCTTGAAAGTTGTAAAAAGTCAATAAATTAATATAACTAGAAGTGTGAATGCATTAAATAAGTAAATACAAAATAAAATAGATAGTGAGTTTGACTTTCTTAATTTAGAGAGCCAAAACCGAATTTGTAAATTTAAAAGTTGCAATAAAGGGTTTGTTGGAATAAATTTTTAAAAAATGACTCTTTAAAATCAAGAGTATCTTCCAAATAAAGAGTCTTTCGGAGATATTCTAAGTCCTCCAGCGTTAAGATTTTTAACCTTATTTAAAGTTTGGGTTTAAGATGTGTTCTTTAAAATTTTTTGTGCTTGACATTAGGACTCGTGAAGTGCTTAAATTTTAGAATCGCACGGTTAAAGTTTTAAAGTGAAATTAAAGTTTAAATTAATTATAAATTGGCCTTTAATGTTTGGGTTTTGAGATTGATCCTTAAAATTGTGCTTTTTAAATACTGAGCTCTAAAGTTCGGATTACAAGATCCGCACCTAAAGTTCTTGGTTTGAAAATTAATTCCTTATAATTCTTTATAATAATCTAATTAATTGTGATTAGTTTTGATATTAGCAATTTTTTTTCAAATCAGATATTACTAAATAAAGATAATATGTCATCAAACTAACATCTGTCGTGTAAAGTTATCTATTATGAAATATTAAGATGCATGCATCTATTTTTTTTGTAAATAATCATCGGCCCAAAGGAAGCATACTGTTTCTTCAAATGGTAGACACATACTTGTAGTCTTGCAGTAATAAGTAACATCTGTCGTGTAAAGTTGTCTATTATAAAATATTAAGATGCACGTGTCTATTTTGTCCATGAATAATCATCGGCCCAATGGAAGTGTACTATTTCGTCAAATGATAGACACATGTAGTAATAAACATATTACAGTTATCAAGTTTTCATATCATCCAAATTTAAGTTGATGAAATTAAATTTATTTTAAGATGTATGATTGAAAATTAGAGATGAAGTATTAAAGTATATAAAGTATTTGTCAAATTAATGTATGGGTTGTTTGAAAGGATGATGGACAAAAAATGAATTTAATTTTGATGAAAATTAATGTGAATAGAACGAGCTTGTCGGTCAGAAGAAATGCCTACTGTTGATCTGACGGATTTATTATCAATATTCAATTACTACATGTTGAGTACCATTTAGACGCATGATTATTTTTGTCCGAATACTAAAATGCCAGTTCATGTGCTAGGTATTTAATTAATGATGGGTCACCATTGTAGTCTTTCATGTTTTAAGTTATAAAATAATTATTACACGGTGAGCTTATCATTTTATTGTGTTCTTGATTCAATACTTATTTTGATTCAATTGTATTAATCGATGTATATAAATCTCATCTATTATTTAATAGAACATATCTTAGGAGTCAAAAAGAATCCCGGGCACTAGTCTAAGGATTATTTTTATACTTTATTTATTTTTCTAACAGTTTTTTAATCAGCGGCTCGATCGTGAGTTGATCTTTTAACCATTGACCCAGTCCTTCAGCCAGATCGATCATCGGTTTGGCTTTTAAAACATTGGTCCCAATACTCGAAGATGAAAGATTACTAAAATGACATTTCGTTAGAAAGACATTGCAATTTATATTTTTATATTTTTATCGACTCCAGTCCCCCCCCCCCAACCCACCCTCAAACCCAATTGTATTTAGATCCCTTTTTCCCCCGTAATTTCCTTTTGTGTTCCCCAATTTTACTTTTACAAGAATTAAGAAAATATAATTTATATTATTGGAAAATTAAATTTTAGTTGTATTTTTTTGAATATATTCTCATATTAAATTATGATAATAAATTATTATTATTATTATTATTATTATTATTATTATTATTATTATTTTCCTATGCAATGCACGAGATTGCACAGGAACGATTAAGATGGTTTATTTACATAAAATAATATCAATACAAAAAATAACAAATCTATATAATATTATAGATTTCAATAATGGTTTACAAATTTTAATCCAAACCATTATCTTGTAAGAGAAATATATCATATCAGTTGTTGTAATTGATGATTTTAAGCAATAACAAAATATTTGAAATTAAAATTTAGAAAACACTTATTTAAGCAAATGAAATGCGCCTGTTAAAAATTATTTTTATCACCAACATCATTCAAGTGTTAAGCCACAACGATATTTTGAACTTCGAATTTTTGAATATTAGGTTTTGGAGAATTTATACGATGTAGATTGTGTATTGAATGAAATTTGATACTTGTAGTTTTTTTACAAAAAATAATGATTATATGATAATTTTAACAATTATTTTTTAAGTGGCTTGTGACATGATGAAATGGGATATAAAAGCTGTCATTGTCTATTTTTTTAATTAATTAATTATTCATTATAAATTTAATTATTTAGCTACTCACTATTTGATTTTTTTAAAAAAATTACCTACTATTTGAACCGTTCAATACACATTACTTACGAAAACTATTTAAAACTACCATTTTAATATTGTAAAATAAAAAAGGGGCTTTTTACAATCGAAAACATAGCCTATGTGGCATTGTGCCATTGACACATCAATTTTTTTAATAAGAAGATATATATATATATATATATATATGTGTGTGTGTGTGTGTGTAATTTAAAAATAAATAATTAAAATATAATATTAAAAAATTCAAATATATATATAAAAATATTAATTCTCATTTTCTAAATTAATTTAATAGGCCCTGTAAGTTGTAACTTTAATCTCTTATTACATTTTCATTTATGCATGCACCACTAAATATAAAAGAATCTATATTTATATATTATATATAGAAAAGTAGGAAAATTTCAGCTTATTTTTAATTTTTAAATTAGTTTAATTAGTTTTCTCACCTAAAATAAATCCTTTTTTGTCTTTTTATTTTTTAATAATTAATAATTAATATCCAACAATCAATTAACTGATCATTATCTATATTAAATCTCATCCTCACCAAAATAAGAAATTTTGTATAGTAAAAACTAGATTTTTTCCAAATCTCTACTGATTTGAACTCATCTTTCATATGTATTTTGTATTTTGATTTTTTCCCTTTTTGTTAATTCATAATCAATCTTAACAAATAAATTAATAAATTATTATTTATATTAAGTGTTAAATATTAAATCTAACTTTTGTTTCCTTGCATAAGTATTGATAATTATTCTTCTATTATATCTTTTTAATTGAATCTGAAGATTTATATCAATATATAGACTTTTTAGAAATAATTAACTACGAGAAGAAAATTAATTCTTAAGAAAATAAAATTAATTAAAATTAATAATTTCATTAATATTTGATTATTGTGTGATATAAAATAAGCATTCATTAAATTTTTACATAAAATTAAAAGAAATGTGTAACATTAAAATTTAAAATTTTGATTCAATCAACTAATTAATTTTTTTAAATAATTAATTATTTTTATCAATGTTTAGAAAATCAAACCCGTTAGCAAATCGAAGAAGGCGGCGGTTCAAGGGTCAAACGGTTAAACCGGGTTGAACTGCGGTTGAAAAGCTTTTAATTAAAAAATTAAAAAATAAATTAAAACAATTAAAATTAAAAAAGAATAAAAAACCGGTTAAATCGTTACCCGGTCACTGGTTAAACTGGTTGAACCAGTCATTTGATCAGTTTTAACTGGTTTTCTAATAGTCCGATTTTAACCTATAACAAGATCGAATTTTTGAAAGGTTCACAGTTGAACCAGCCAGTCCGATCCAGTTTTTTAAACATTGATTTTTATAAATAATTAGCTAGAGAATAGAAATTAATCTAAATTAGCAATTTCGCTAAGATTTAAAAGTCATTAAAATTTTATATAAAAATTATAAGGAAGTTGTAACATGATTAGATCGGTCTGTTTACTTAATTTCAGAAATAATTAGTTATTTTCAAAAATAAAATTAGTAAAAAAATGAAAATTAATTAAAATTTGCAAGTTTCCACGATTTCATTTTGGTGATATCAAAAATTACAATTCATCAAAATTGTACACAAAAATTAAAAGAAACACATAACATTAATTTTTTTTAATTAATAATTCAATTGTGACATTAATCCAATATTTTTAATTAATTGAATCTATATCTATATCTTTTAAATTACAGATATCCTTTGGTGGAAATTATTAATGAAAAACGGGTTTTAATATTATATTTCAACAGTTATATCTTTTAAACGGAATATTAATCGACTCAATTTGATGGATTATTTTTTGGCAACGTTTAAACAGTTATTTCTTTCTTCACACTGGTAAGTTGTTTTCCTTTTTTTAAAAAAATTAATTTTTATGCCATTAAGATGAGACAACATGATTTTTTAAATAGTAAAGGTAAATCTGTGGATCGATCGTACTTTTTTCGCACTATTAATTTTTTTTCTTCGATCATTTGTTTTTTATGCATACATGGAAAATGCTTTTTAACAGTGGAAGAGAGTTACAATCAAAAGAGTATCGAACTCACTTTATGTGAAAAAAACAATTATAGTTTCTTCGTAGTGATAAAATTTTTTCCTTTTTTTTTGGTATTATCAATTTTTTAAATTTTTAGTATGAGTCAACACAATATTTTAAACTGTTAAGATAAATCCGTGGATTGATCGTACTTTCTTCGCACTATTAATTTTTTTGTCTTAGATCATTTAGTTTTTATGCCAATATGTTCATTGTTAAAATTAATTATACTTTTTTGTATGGTTGATTAAAATTTTAAATTCACACAATTCGTCACAATTGCAAAAGTCCACTAAACTTTTTAACTTTTTTAGCAGTAGATTGATTTGTAACGCAATTATTACTATTTACAAGTATAAAATAAATTAAAATATAAATTGACCCACTTTGATGGATTATTTGCGATAAATTATTAAAATAATTATTATTTCTTCATACTGATAATTTTTTTGTATCATTAATTTGTTATACTTTTTGGTTGAGTCGACACAATTTTTTAAATTGTAAAGGTGAATTCATTGATTGATTGTACTTTCTTCACACTTTTTTTCTGTGGCACGTTTAGGAGGCGTTCTCTTTGTTTAATATTTTCTGTTTTCATTTTTGAAAATATTTTGGTGTTTTCCATTTTTAATTGATGTTTTGAGAAAATTGAAAATGCAGTTGGTTCATTATTTTGAAAAATTATTTTCGAAAAGAGAAAATAGAAAACACGTTGGATTTATACTTTTACAAATACAATAAATTGGTATATTAAAATTACAAAAAAATCCCTAAACTTTTCAACTTAACAAAAAGATCCCCATCTTTATCACCCACCCCAACCCCACTGACCCCATCTTTAGATCTCTCTCCTCTTACAGTCGCCGGCAACTGAGGGTACCACCATTTCATGGTGGTTCGCACCACGACCAGGTGGTCGCGACCACCTCTGATGTGGTTTTGAGCCACCTTTGCAGGTGGTCGTGAACCACTAGAAGGTGGTTTGCACCTTTTGGTGGTCGGACTACCACTTTTCGTGGCCAAATCATCAGATCTGGATGTTTGATTGATGAATCTAGTGGTTTGACTTTTTCTAGTATCGGTGGCTGTGGCCAGCGGTGGTCGGTGGTGGTTGGGACTAAAATATACAAAAATAAAAATTTGGGACTCAAATGTAATAAATATAAAATTTAAAATTCGAAAACGCATTTTCCTTGTTTTCGACATTTAACATAGAAAACACCGAAAACGTTAAAACGACGTTTTCGAGTTTTCTATACAAATCTGAAAAATATTTTTGAAAACGTGTTTTTGAAAATAATAAACAGAACGCGTTTTCAACATTTTCAAAAATAGAAAATAGCCCGAAAATTGCAAAGAGAGCGCACCCTTATTTTTTGTGCCAAAATATTCACATGTTAACTTAGTAAATTAGTGCCTCATTGGTCCAATTGACATCTCAATCATGAATCAATATTATTAGTTACGCAACATTGAAGTAGAAAAGTTATGAATATAAATTGTTTTCTTATTCTAATCGTATCATAATGAATTGTTGAATGAATATATATGGAAAAAAAAAAGAAATGAGAGATTTAAAACTAAAAGTACATATTCATTGAATTAAATTATTAAAGATTAGATTTAAAAGTGTAATTATCTTATGAGTACTTCCACCATCATCTTTATAATTGATTGATTTGGAATTAATGAGATAAATTATATTATTTTTATTTTTCTAATTCATATAGAGTTTTACAATTTTAAAGTATGAATCAAACCATAATAAGGTAGAGAAATCGGCTTTTAGGTGATTATTAGTTCTTATATTCTAAGTTTTATGATAATACAATATTGAATGTATACATATATATATATATATATATATATATATATATATATGAGAAAGAAATAGATGTTGAAAAATTTGTCCCCTGTACAACACACGGGTGAAATAGTTAGAGTTTGAATAGAAAGGGTATGTTGCAGTCTCGAGGGTGACGCATAAGAAGGGTTTAAGGTTTGTGATATATGATGATGACGGTTGTCCAACTACCATAACCAGAAATGTCGTCTATAAAAAAAATGTTTAAACTTATACTTTCATACTTATTAATCGCATAAGGTATGTTGTTCACTTTATATTTTTTTACACAACTCCTTTATGTCATTCATGGTTTGATATGTGAAGTGAAGGATTGTATTTATATATTATTTTGTTTGTGCTTTTATATTTACCTAAGTATAATGTTCCCGTCACAATTTTGCCGGAATTATACAAATTGATTATACGTACGATTTATGCGTTAGGAGTAAAGATCCCGTACCCACGGCGGGAAAAAATTCGTGTCGGCCCCATTGGCCTTCCATTATCAGGGGACGGTTATGTATTATTTATCTAACCTAACGTAGATACGATTTTTTTTTTAATTTTGGGTGACGTGGGGCCCTCACTCCACATAGCGTGGGTACCATCCCCACATAGGGAACAGAGCACTGGCGTACGCATTAGTGGCACCGTGTTTCAAAAAGGTAACTCAACGACTTAGTGGTCGAAAATTACACTTTTAGTGAGGTTTATTGATCATATCTGAAATATGATATTATTTCTAATATTTTTGTAGGTTTTTTATGTTAAAGCACCAGTGTTTGTATAAAAGTGATATTAGAGACGTTCCACTCATCTAAAATTTATTTATTATTGTAGTACAATTCAATTGCATAATAACACAAAGATGTGACAATTATGTGACAATTTCATAAAATTTATTTATTATTGTAGTACAAAATTTATTTATATTCTATGTGATAATTATGGATGTAACTTATATTTGAGCACATTCATCTTTTTGTCAAAACACAAAGATGTTTTTATTTTTTTGTTTTCTGTGTTATTGTTGACTATTATTGATGGTGTTATGCCTGGATTGATTTAATTGTTGATGTCTTTAATAGTGTTGTAAATGAAATTTATGTTTTTTGGTGTGTTTTCCCCCAATTGTTTACAGAATGAATTGGTACAAAATAGAGGAAAACTCCGTCGATATTTTCCAAGAATTATTTCATTAGTTATATAAATTACGCCCCTATTCTTCTATATGTTTTTACACATTTTTATATATTCTTTTCAACCCCACTAATTCTCTCTCCTATTTCACATCCACATGTTTCGTGGGACCTACCTATACTACACAAATCTCCATCATTCAACTCTACTCATTCTCTCTCCTATATCACATAAAAACACAGAAAAATCTATTTTTACACACATCCTAACACCCTTAAGTTTATTGTTGCGATCCATTACTTATTTTATGTTTTTGAGATCTTATGTTAATACAACTAACACCTATTGATACTGTTATTACCTAAAAAATTATACCTCAGTGCAACGCACATGTGAAATACCTAGTTATTATATGAATTAATTCAAAATTTGAAAATTAGAATATATATATATATATATATATATATAATAAAATAAGGAAAATGACACCAAAAAAGGAAAGTAAAATAAATTAAATAATAAAAACATTTAATCCTTAAAAATTAATACCAAATATGGTATTGCCACCTAAGCGTTTTACCTAGATGGTTTTATTTATTTATTATTATTATTATTATTATTATTATTATTAAGGTACACTAAATAAAAATATAATAGTGTCAATGAGACTTGATCTATTGGTTTAGAAGGGCAAATTAAAGCCCTAAGACTATAGGTCTCAGATTAACTCGTTTGTCTATAGATGCTCTTATATTATTTGATGCTTGTACGTTGTGATTGAAAAATAAATTAAAAGATAGTGGATACACAAAAATTAAATGGACACAAATAAAATGGTTTATATTTTAAAACGTCGTGAAAACAGAACCAACGTATATTTGTGTTAGGGGTTGTGGTACGTTGTTAACGTGCATCAACGATATCAGGTGCCATTAATTGAGCACCACAAAATGACTGACAGATGTACTACTTGTCTACCTCCATTAGAAAAGGAATGACACACATATATATCAACATTTAAAAAATTAAAAATTAAAAATTAAAGCACTATAATTTTTCTCAAAAGACATTTAAAACACTACGGAATTTTGTCAAAAAGATCTGTAAGGTCAAATTTCCTCAAACTCTCTCGATCCACAAGATTATTTGTCACGTTTAAACAATTCATTTCAATTTGCATGCCAAGCAGTCACTACCTTGTCAAAGAGTAAAATGCCCTGTTTACGAACAGATAACAATGTAGAAACGAAGTCTATATACACACACAAAGAAGTCTATATACACACAGCAAATTCAAGTGATTTCACGGCCATGACTTCATGTGTTTGTACTAAGTTTAATTTCCACATTATGATATAAAATAACTGAGGAAAGTGCCTGCAACAATGAGTATATATATATATATACACTTTTATTATTGCTTTTTCATTTTTATTCGACTAATTTAAATCATAAGTTCTTTTACCAAAAAACAGAAAAAAAAAAAATTAAAATCACACGTTCTGAAAGAGACACACGTAATAAGTGGCTATGAAATATTAAGCTAAGGGTATGTTTTATATAATAAATTATTTTAAAAAATTGATTTTAAATTTATTTATAATTGAGAAGTAGAGAACATGAACTAAAAATAATAAAAATCTAAAATCAATATACAACTCATCGAAAAAAATTGATTTTAAATAATTGTTTCACAGTGAGCTTATCATTTTATTGTTTTCTCGATTCAATACTTATTTTGATTCCATTTTCAATACTTATTTTGATTCCACTGTGTTAGTCGATGTATATAAATTTCAGCTATTATTATTTAATAGAATATATCTTAGGAATTAAAAAGAATCCGGGGCACTATTTTGAGGATTACTTTTATATATATTTTATTTATTTTTATAATATTATTTTAATCACCGGATTGATCATGAGTTGATCCTCTAAGCATTGACCAAATCCTTTGGCCAGGTCGATCATTGGTTCGCGTGTATTTAGATCCCTTTTTTCTGCATAATTTCCTTTTGAGCTCCCCAATTTGACTTTTATAATGATTAAAAAAATATAATTTATATTATTAGAAAAGTAAATTTTAATTATATTTTTCGAATATATTATTATTATTATTATTATTATTATTATTATTATTATTATTAACAAGATACATTGAATCAGAACATAATAATGTCAATGGGATTTGATCCGTTGGTTTAGGAGGCAAATTAAAGCGCCATGACTTTAGGACTCAGATTTTTAATTCGATCGCTTATCTATGGATACTCTTATATATTACTAGTTATAAGAACGTGCTTCGCATGTTATATGCAATAAATGAATGAAAGACATAAAAAAAAAGGTAATAACATTCTTTATGAAAATAATTGAAGTAAATTGAGATTGTTAAAGATAAATTGAAATTGGTGAAAATATATTATGAATAAACCTTTTATAAATTATAGCGATATAGTACTTTTTCATATAAATTAAATAAGTTTGCAATTCCGTTGCAAAAAGATCTCGGTTTCGTAAAAAATTATGAAAATGTAATAGCATGACTAATTCCCATCTGATACGTAATTTCAGAAGTTATAATGAATTTCTTCGTAAACATATTGAGGCTACGTTACAACTTTTTTTTCCAGCAAAACATTTGTAGAACAAAAATATTCGGCGTCTGAGTTTTTCTTTATATGTATCGCTTCATGTGTTCAGATCATATGGAATGCTTAATTTCTGCCCACCGCTTCACATCATCACATGCATACCTGCCCTCCTAGCATGCAATATGCAAAATCGAATTAATTACACACATGACACAATTGGTGTTCCAATAGAAGTTCATATGGTAAGTTTGCGAGAACATCAATATTTATTTGACACTAATTTTTATCATGAAATGAGATATTTTTCAAAGTTAATTTCTAATTCTTGGGCCGCGGCTGATCGAGGAGCAGAGCAAGCGATTTGTGAGTCTGGAAAGAGGAAATCGGAGACCGAATGTCCAACAATGCTTTCTTCTTCACCCAGCATACGTCGGGAGGTGTAGGCCTTCTTCTATTCCTAACATTGACTCCTAGTCCTTGCTTAACATTCAAATATCTCATTTTACACAGACCGCATTCATGTCCATAATTTTCAACTCTATATCAAGTATGGATAAAGGAAGTAAACACGATCTTGGTTCATCAACTTAAGTTCTAAAATGTACTTTTCAAGTGTAAGAAGCTTCTAATACAAATTTGCCATTTTCATTACTGACTTGCCTACGGCACAAACAACAGTAATCTGTTCATATCTAATCTCAATCTAACGGTTTTGTGTACACGACACAATGAGATTTGTGCGCTCTCTTTCTCACTTCCCAGCAAGGAAATTGCAGGTAGATTCAACAATTTCACTCTTTCAAAAATGTTTATAGATAAAACAAAAAATTAACCCATGGGGGATAGAAATGCAACATACGCTTCTCAAATATCAACTTCTTAGTCATTTAAAGATTTCATCAAATAATCATCAAACAAAACTTTAGTAACTTTACAGGAAAATAAACAATTAAAATATAGTTTGCAAGGACATACTTTGCATCAAAAGTTGACTACAAACTCTAATCCAGTTTCATCCTCCTCTTAGAAATACACAACGAATGCAAACAAGATTCGAGGAGACAAATATGTGAAACAGGGTATTGTAAAAATTATTGACACAACTAACTTTTAATCATGGTTGATTTGTCTCCTTCTAATTTGAATACATGAATTATCAGGTGGAGACAAATGCAGCCTAGTCCCAGCGAGATTTTGGCCCTCGGTGTTCACGAATTATACTTGGTCTATTCTAAAGGCAAGGATATCAAATATCCACATAAAAAATTCAAGAGATATTACTCAGAAGAAAAATAATGGAACTCTAAGAAGCATGAAGATAGGAATTCAGGACAGTCAAATTGAGTGTGAAATCAATACTGCAATCCTCTTTCAGTTTAAGGACATCATAATTTTCACATTCAATCTAAAATTGAGCTACCTGTTATCGATTGAACAGTATACTAAAAAATAATCAAGAGCATAGCTCTGCAAAAAAGACGATTGAATCAATATGGAATTCAAAACTGTAACATCTTTCCAGGCGCAACAAGATTTTCCTCTATATATGGACTCCTTATAGTATCTTCAATTTAGTGTAATACACTTTTGTAGAATTCTAAGCTACCTTGGGCCTATAACACAAAACATATACCAAACACACTTCGAATTGGTACTTCTGATATATCATTAATAAATCATACAAACTATAGCGTCACATTTTTGCAAATTAAAATCACAGAGCTATTCCAAAAGGTAAGCCAAAGACAATAATGATGTTTGCCTGTAACATATAAAAACAAACAAAATCAACACACACAGAAACCAATCAAAAAACAACCAACATCAAGGAAATGATAGGTACACATTACAGTCAGTACCGAATGGAGACCCCCACAATTCCAAATATTTACATGTGCTACCTGATATCCCTAATTACGAATTGCACGTGCATACATGGCAGCCCAGCTCATTATTCGCCTACTTAATGGCACTCGTTTAAGTGCCTATAGAAAAGCACATGGCAGCCCAGCTCATTATTCTCAACCCATACATGAAATAAATATATACAAAGCAAACATGAACCAAATTAGACAATTACGTTCAAAAAAGCATGAGAGTTAATGTGTTCCCTCTTCCCAAGATCATATGAAACTCCCTCCCAAATAAACATTGGAATAAATTATAAAGAGGGAAGCTGCAATCCAATTCCAAGGAATTAATCAACCTAACATACGTATTAGAAAAGAGGGAAGCTGTATTTGCATTCGCAATAATGTCAGTGTAAAAAACCATTACTACTTGAAAAATAAAGGAAGCACAATAAGGATCAGTGAAATTCAATAAAACTTACAACTTGAGTAGGGGAGTTGGTGGTAATGGTGAACTTCTGCTCGCATAATCATTGTACAACAGATCTAATCATCTAATCCAAACAAAAAACAATGAATCATAAAACAACTTCACCCAAACCCCAGTATAGTCGCATAAGAAAAAATGGCAAAGAATCACAATTAAGCAATTGGGTTAACGAATTGGCTGATTACGCTGATTCGAATGAAAAATTTTGCGGTGATTGGAAGATTTGAGCAATTCGGAAATGCAAAGATTTCCAAGACATGGGGTGATTGGAAGATTTCCTTCTGCCAAGAGTGACAGCTGCGGAGGAGATAGTGGTCACCGGCTGTAATGGTGAGAGTAGGCGATGGTTAGAAGATGAAGGGTTCTTGATTGTTTTTTTCCATTTAAGTTGCCGTTGTGAGAGAGAGCTTGCTGGAGGTCGATGTTTGGGGGGAAAGATGAAACGCTACAGTGATAAGAATGCGTGCACTCGATAAATTGGGATATCAGGTAGCACGTGTAAATAGTTGGATTTTGGGAGGGTAGTTTTGGAATAAAATGTTTTGCATTTTGTAGCCCCTTTTAAGGGAGAGATTATTTGATGATTGTACATTGTGATTGAAAAATAAATTAAAAAATAATAAAAATAAAGAAATTAAATGAAAAGAAATAAAGTGGTCTATATTATTAAATGGGGCGTATATTTGTGGTGGGGGCGGTAGTACGTTTTTAACGTGCGTCAACAATATCAGATCTCATTGTTTGTGGTTGTCGTGGCAACAAAGCCATTAATTGAGGACCACAAAATGAGTGGCAGATGCAAGCCACGCCGTAAATACAATGCACCACGTGTCTATGTCCACTACCTCCATAAAGGGTAATTTTGCAAATTCAAGTGATTTCACGGCCATGAGCCCATGACTTCATGTGTATGTTCTAAGTTTAATTTCCACATCATCGTATATAATAACTGAAGGAAAGTGCCTGCAGCAATGAGTATATATAAGCTCTCAATATTTGACAATACTTTTATTATTAGTTTTTAATTTTATATTAGACTAATTTAAATCACAAGTTCTTTAATTTTACAAAAAAAAAAAAAAATTTAGATCACACTTTCTGAAAGACCACACACATAATATGTGATTGTGAAATCTTATGCTAAGGGTATGTTTGATATAAATTATTGAAAAACATATTTTAAATTTATAATTGAGAAGTAGAGAATACGAATTAAAAATATTAAAAATCTCAAATCAATATACGAGTCATTCAAAAAGAAAAGACAAGAAAGAAAATTTGACTTAAATTTAATTAATTTATGTCAAATAAGCCCTAATTGCTGAAATTAAATTAAATTAAATTTTGCCACTGAAGCCGCGTAAATAATGTTTAACTATACTACCCAATTGAATTTGATTTCTAAATATTTCGAGTTCAATATGGTGCCCCGATTCATACGTCCACTTAGGGCTCACGCAATTTTACTCTCATTTGAAGGAAATTAAAAGTTTCCGAGCTAACATATTTTCATCATTGTCATTTCATTTCACACAATTTTAACTTATTATTATGCCCACATATACCCCTTTATGGCACCCCAACCTAACTTTGAGTGTTCAATGGCAATTATGAGACTAGGCTAGCATAGAATGCCTAATTTATTTATTTATTTTTATCAAAAAAACCCACAAAGCCGAACTTAAAAAAACGCATTTAATATCAAATTTCGTCTAAAGTCTCCAGCTAGCATGACGTAGCGCATTCATGTCCACACTATAAATTGAAACTCTCCCTACCAAAGATTAAACCCAAGAAATAAACTTCTATTTTCTTCAAGTCTTCAAAACGGTATTAGCAATAAGCCTAATTAATTAGCCATGGCAATTGCATTTAGAGTACACCGGCGTGAGCCCGAGCTGGTGGCGCCGGCTTATCCTACACCACATGAAATAAAGACACTCTCGGACATAGACGACCAAGAGGGTCTCCGGTTTGAAGTTCCGATGTTGTTTTGGTACAAAAACAATCCTTCAATGAATGGGAAAGATCCGGTTGAAGTCATTCGAAAAGGGCTTGCTAAAACACTTGTCTATTACTATCCCTTTGCTGGTAGAATTATCGAAGGTGACAATAGAAAGCTTATGGTTAATTGTAATGGAAAAGGTGCGTTGTTTGTGGAGGCCGATGCAAATGTAAGGATTGAGCAGCTTGGGGATAACATATTGCCACCATGTCCTTTCTTGGAGGAGCTACTGCATGATGTACCTGGTTCTAGCGGCACCATTGATTGTCCACTTTTGTTATTTCAAGTAAGAATTAATTAGATATTCTAGAAGTTTAAATTTCTATCTTCTTCAAAACGTGACTCTTTTATTTTTATTCTAACAAATTATACGTCAAAATATTATGTAAAATATGGCCCCTCCAAAAAATTGTATCCACCACCCCCAAATTTTTTATTTATGTCAAACTAAAAGTTTCTTATTTTACACTATATATTTAAAAGAAATGATATCTTTCATGTTTGTCAAATAATTTTTTTTTTTAATTGCATAAATTTCAATGACTAAGTGACGTGTCAGAACTTTGAATGTCACTAAAAGTTATAATTTTAAAATGCCAATCTAAAACTATTCATGTTTGAAATGCAAATGCAGGTAACAAGATTCACCTGTGGTGGCTTTACCTTTGGAGTCAGACTGAACCACACCATGACAGATGGCTTTGGGGTGATTCAACTTCTAACTGCCATTACAGAATTTGTCAAAGGCTCCTCTGCGCCTTCTATTCTACCCGTATGGCAAAGAGACAAATATTTCACTGCAAGATCACCCCCAAGAATTACATGCCAACACAACGAATTTGAACAAACACCACCCGACAAATCATATACAGACATCATTGAATCAGACAAGTTAATTCGAACATCTGTTTTCTTCACTCCTAAGGACATACAAGCCGCTTGAAATCGGGTTTTGTTTGAAAATTTCGATCATCACTGTACGAGAACTGATCTAATAACGGCATGCTTATGGAAATGTCGCACCATTGCGCTAAATCCATCCAATGAGGACGAGATTGTACGTGTTTCGAGTTGTGTTAATGCGCATGGAAAGCAAGGATTTGACAAAATTCCGACCGGATACTATGGAAACACATTTACCTATCCAGCAGCAGAGACTAAGGCAGGAGTTCTATGCAGACGTCCATTATCGTATGCAGTTCATTTAGTTCAAAATGCAAAAGCGCAAATGGGCGATGAGTACGTTAAATCAGTTGCGGATCTAATGGTGATTAGGAAACGACCTAAATACGAGATGAATTGGATGTTTGTCATTTCAGATATAACTCAACTTGGGTTTGATAAGGTGGACTTTGGGTGGGGAAATCCAATATATGGTGGAGTTCCTTGGGCAGCACCACTCATTAGTTTTTACAGTAATTTCAAGAACAGCTGTGGAGAAGATGGAGTGGTTGTGCCTATCTGCTTGCCACAATTTGCTGTTGAAAAGTTCCATTCCGAGGTTAAAAGGATGGCATCTCCCAGTAGAAAATGTTGTGCTAGGTTATAAGTATATAGTGGTAATTGCCTGATTTACTTGTATTTTTCAATAATATATTTTCTGATTTAGTGTCACTTGTATTTCAAATACATTATAAAATAAAGTAATAAAATTATGTTTTTTTAGTGATGCATATTAAATTATATTTTTTTACCTGATTTACACTATCAGAAACATGATCTTAAGGATGGCTTGTTGCCTTGTGCCCGTAGGACCACAAAGCCAAACTCATGAAAAAGCCATCAATATCAATGTCACAGCCCATGCATGTTCTCACTATAAATTGAACCTTCTATTTTCTTTGGGTCTGCGAAAAGGTATTAGCAATGAGCCTAATTAATTAGCCACGGCAATTGCTTTCAGAGGCCCGAGCTGGTGGCGCCGGCTTATCCTACACCACATGAAATAAAGAAACTCTCCGACATAGACCACCAAGAGGGTCTCCGGTTTGAAGTTCCCATATTGTTTTTCTAACCCCAAAACACAACACTCCCTTGCCAACCCCGGCGGCAAAAAAAAAAAAAAAATCCTTCAAATCTTCAATGAATGGGAAAGATCCAGTTGAAGTCATTCGAAAAGGGCTTGCTAAAACACTTGTTTGTTACTATCCCTTTGCCGGTAAATTATCGAAGGAGATAACAGCGAGCTTATGGTTAATTAATGGAAATGGTCTGTTGTTTGTGGAGGCTGATGCAAATGATTGTAAATAATGATCAGCTTGGGGATAACATATTGCCACCATGTCCTTTCTTGGAAGAGCCCAAATTAATGGAGAACGGTCAATAGAGAAATAGCTTGCACATTTAAGACACCCGATAAGGAAGAAAAAAACTAAAATTAATACAAAAATATTAATAAATAAAACTTTCCAAATGCCTAGCCTGTTGCTTTTGCATCCGATTTTACAAAATTCCATGCGCTCAAAAATGAACAGAATCGGAACCCATTGTTTGCAATCTAGCTCTACATAAGACTTAACATACTTGACCAATTCTACCCTCCCTGAAATTTTTGGCGAAGTCTCAGAATCAAGAGTTGAAACATCAATACATCCCTTTGCAACAGTCATTTGCCATAGTATACCACCTTTAACTAAAGCCACTTAAAACACAACCTAAACATCACACAATATTGTCCGAGTTATTCAACACTACAAGAGCATTAGCATAAAGTATTAACAAGAAATAGATAGGACAAACGTAGAAGTGAAAGACTATAAAATAGAATAAAAATGCTAACAATAGATGCACCATTTAAAAGTATTAGGCACCTTAACGGCACCTTAATCTATTCGATAATGTCCAATATAAATGGGGAAAATATTGGTATAATTAATTTGCATGTCCTATAAATGGTGTAGATGCATGTTTAAAGGATATATAATATTGGCATCTTTAACTCCCCCCTATTGATATTCAATGATTGAGCCAATGCTCATATTTCTCGCGGTTCCCTCATGGTAAATTATAACATTTCGAAGGAAAGACATTCGATTTTTCAACAATATTACTGGTTCCATCAATTCTCTAGAGGAGCAAACAATTACTACGTGTAATATGTGGATATAATTATTTCAAATTGGTCTCCAATCTATCGAACAGCTAATTTTCAGGCACGTAAACATAACTATACAACATATAAATGTTTGCCCTCGAATGTGTAGTTGTCTTATCTTCTGACCATTCATAAGAAAATGAACATTTATTTTGGATGTATCTTGCATGGAGGAATTTATGATGTCCTTCGAGATAGTTGTTTCCCCTTACCGTGCCTCTAACCATACAAGCATGTCCGTTAAACACCACTATTGAAAGATTCATTAAATTCATAACTGAATTTATATATGATATTCATCTGTCACATTTGCAGCTTAATATCAGCAAGCATTCTAATTAGCTTCGTTAGAAACGAAGCATGTTGACACTGTTTCATTTTAATTATACATGCATGTACATGTTAGCATAGGAATTTTAATTCATTTTAATTTATTCTTTTCAAAATTCAAATTTGGTCAAATAAATCACATCCACATATCAACTGTACTTTTAAATGTCCATCATCCAACTCCACTAATTCTCTCTCTCTTTCTACTCATAAAAATACATTAAAATTTATCCGCTAACACCCAAGTAAATGTTAGATCAGCAATATCATTTATCTACATTTAGAGTAATAAATGCGGAAAATGTAATTGTTTTCCTAGATAGCAAACAACGCACAAGCATAATAATGCAAAGAGCTGAGTCATAAACGTGAGAGAAGTTAAGATAGGAACTGATCAGACTCTATGAAGAAATCGACTGATGCATCCTTGAGACTGATTTTCGTCAAGTGATCCTTAAACAGACATGAAGCGTTCTCTCCACAATTGTCATGAATTTTGACACCAAAGTGATGCACCTTTACACACTGTAGAAGACAATTTTCAGTTAATATCCCAAGAAAACAATAATTAGATAACATAGCGTTCATTTGCGTATTATCAGGACTTGGAAGGGCTTAAATAACATGAGATCTAGAGTTCATTTGCGTATTCTCATGACCAAGACACAGTATTATGCTACCCCCGTCCCACAAAGATAGGCTTGTATTCTATTTTTGTCCGTCCCAAAATATAGACCACTTTCTATTTACTTTATATTTAATTTCTTCCATTTTCCAATTGTACCCTTATTTAATATACATTGTTATTAGTTAGCATTATTTTATGCAAAGGTATATTTGAAAAAATACTCTTAAAATTTATTTTTTCAATAATATTAATTGTAATTTCTTAAACCATATGAAAGTCAAATCAGGCATATCTTTGTGGAACGGAGGTAGTAGAAAATCAAAATAGAGTAGGAAGACAAAAGTGGGAGGGTAGACAAAATTTAACATGGCATGTTGTAGTTGCTTTGATCTTCCAACTAATCTACTAATGAATTGATGCAGACGCTTCATCTAATCAGTAATTAAGAAAACACAAATTCATTCAAACCTGAATGTGATGCCGTTATAACAACTTTAAAAATTGTACCAACTAATAAAAGAGAAGCCAGGTACATTCACTTACCCTCATTTGTTTCTCTACCTGTAATCTTCAGTTCAGTTCTTCGACTGCTTTCCTAATTTACTCTTGGCAGCTTCACGAGCTCCGATTTCTCTACAGCCCGTGTTTCAATAAAAAATTTTTGAAAAAAAATCGAACTTTCTTCATGGTGAAAGCTATTGCACAATACAAATACACGCACTATAACAACTTCGAATTAATGTGCAAGCAATAAAAGAAAATAAAAAAATAATAATAAGAGAGGAAGGAAAAAAAAGGAGGAATTGAGGTGGTTTCTATCCTTAGCCTCTCTGTCATCTCTGCTAAACAAAGGAAGCCCGGGGATATTTAATCTCGTAGACAACCAACCTAAGAAATTTAGACATTAGGGAACATAGTGTAATATCCTAATACATTATAGTGTAAAACATACAGCAATGAAATAATATAAAGTCAGTTCATCAATTAGAAAAGAAGTCACCGTCGCACAGGACATAATTTTGATCGTCCATTGTCCTTTTCTTTGATGTGATCCCAATGACAAAAAGATGAGTCACAGGCTTCAAATAATCCATGATTGGAACACAAGTAAAAATAAAAATAAAAAAATTTATGCTAAAGGACCACCGAATAGAAAGATGAAAATTCATTAATTAGCTAAAACGAGCCTACTTGGAGGTGAATGTAAATGATTGATGTCATGTAATACAAATTTGGGTTTGGCCTTCCCATCCGCAATGAACTACATGATTACAATGATATAAAAGATTTAGCAAGAGGGAAACATCAAATTTATCCTTTAGTATACACATATTATCTTACAAGGATCACAATATATCTATTTCGTAGGTAATTTTTTTCTAGAATTTCTTCATAATGATATCCTAGTTGATGTCATTAATTAATCAGTGCAAGCAAATGTATTTACAACGGGCGGCAGTTTCTTCCAAGAAACCGCCACCTAAAGATTTTTTTTTAATATTAAAAATACAAAACAATGGGTGGCGGTTCACTTGAGAAACCGCCACCCTAAATATAATATTTAATTTTTTTAATATTAGATTAGGTGGCGGTTGTAGTAAGGAATCACCACCCGTTTTTAAGAAAAGATGACAGTTCCTTTCTACAATCGTCACCTTTTGTTTTACTTAGTTTATTTTTTAATATCATATTTACTTTGGGCGGCGGATTTTTGTGACAACTTCCACCCTTTGTGTGCCAGAATATTATAGGTGGCATTTTTAAAAACGCCACCCAATGGACGACCCCTAATGTCTATTGTGTACTAGTAAACACAAACATGTGGCCAATTTCATAAGTCATAAGAGCATCACCAATGCTAAAATAGATTGTGGGATGATGTTGAGGAGCAGGATAGAGAAAAGATGATTATTTTAATTATAGATGAATGAAAAAAAATTTAGAGAAAAGTGAAAAGGAAAATAAATAAAGAAATAAATTCAAAAATAGTAGTAAAATAGTAGTGAAGGATTTGTATTTTGATATGAGAATATAAACATGACACTAACACAAGAAGTGACGAATAAAAAGTAAAGAAAAAGTAAGAAAAATAGAAAATAAAAAATCTGCGGGGACTACATAATTTTTGTGTCTTTCTATTGCTCGCTGATAGAAGATATGACAAATGCAAATCTGCATTGGAGATGCTCTAACCATTGATTTAAACATGATGTGGTGTGTGCAAGAAAAGGATCTTATCAAGTATATTTTTTCGCACAAAGATAGATTCATTTTTTTTATATGTCCTTATTTAATAGATATTATAATCAATAAAATAGAACTATTAAATTGGAATATTTGATAAATGTAAAAGCATATTAAAAAATAATTTTAAATTTTACTTTTCAAACAATATTATTAATCACAATTTTCTCAATCTTTATACAAATAGAAATGATAATATCTTTCTGGGATGGTGGTAGCTAGTAATAACTTTGTTATACCTGTATGGAGGGAGCTCCTATGTGGCATGTGCTCCCTAATTTTAGGGCCTAAACTCTCTTTTTTGAATTTTTTATTTTTACATTCAATTAATTTTCGTGACTATAATTTTTATTTTCTTACCTCCATAAATGGTCCCTCAAAGATTATAAAAATTATGTCAAGAAATATTGTGTGAAAAATGGCCCCTCCAAAAAATTGTATGTGCCCCATAAAAAAAAACAAGAAAACAAATTGTATGTCAAATTAAATTTATTATTTTAGACTATATATTTAAAAGAAGTGTTATGCTTCATGTTGTTCATATAATATTTTTCTTTTTTACTTTTTAACTGCAGAAATTTCAATAAATTAGTGACATGTGAGAACTTAGAATGTCACTAAAAGTTGTCGTTTTAAAATGTTAATCTAAAACTATTCATGTTTGAAAAATGCAAATGCAAGTAACAAGATTCACTTGTGGTGGCTTCACCTCCGCAATCAGACTGAACCACACTACGGAGGATGGCTTTGGGGCAATTCTGGTAATTAATGTATTTTTCTTAATTTTATATTTGAACTTTTATGTAATGGGCCTACAGGTAGTCTTGTCTTTAGTCCAAGTCCATTAGTAATTTTACTTGTATTTGGGACTCTATCCGTACGTAGGACTTTTTGTGGACTGAATTTGAAAACAGTTGGGTCCCCAAAAACCTTATCTCTTCTCTTTCTCAAAAACAACAATAACAGCCGCCTACTGAACTTGCCCCATATTTTCCTACTTCAATTTACAAGGCCATGTTTGGTTTATTTGATAAATGTCTCAAGTACTAATAGAGGTGAAACAACACCCAACAGATTCAACTTCTAACTGCCATTACAGAATTTGTAAAAGGCTTCTATATGTTGGGAAATTAGAGCTAATATCAAACTAGAATAATTTCCCCTTCCACGTGTGGTTAAAATAGGAATTCAACTTAGCACAAGCAATCAGAAAATAACGGAATAAAAAAACCAAAAGGGACACCAAAACTTATTTAACGTCGTAAAAACCCTCCAATGCGAAGGGAAAAATAGACGGGGCAAACCGACAAATCCACTATCACCAATAATAATAGTACAATGTTCTTCTCAAGATTTTTGCCTTAAATCAAGAGCGTAACCCTAACACACCTTCAAGATATAATCTTGGCCTCCACAATACATCTCATCTAAACAATAGATGGAAAAACACTAGACAGATAACAACAATAGAGATAATTAATCAATAGCACCAAAATACCATTCCAAGATAAAACTTGGAGAAATCTAGACTAACCCTTGAGAAAGAGGAACCCACAAAATCGCAACTCTCTTCTCCAAAGTAAAACTAAGCTATTGACCTTTTTCTTTCTCAATTGTTGACCGCGTATATATTTTCCAGGTTGAAGACAAACAAGGCCTTTTTGTTCTTATACCCACTTTCTGCCGAGAATGAATCCTATATAGCCAATGCCTCCAATTCTCCATTTTTTTTTTTTTTTAATTGTAATCCCCATTGGGTAATTTAATGGGCCTCCACATAACAAGCCCGATAAATTTGAACATGGGCTGGATGACATTAGCCCAACACTATATGCCTTCTACTCTCCCTGTATGGCAAAGAGACAAATACTTCACTGTAAGTTTACCCCCAAGAATTACATGAAAACACAAAGAATTTGAACAAACACCACCCGACATGTCATACGCAGATTACAGACATCATCGAATCAGACAAGTTAATTTGAACAGCTATATTCTTCACTCTTAAGAACATACAAGCACTTCGTAATTTTGTTTGAAAATTTCGATCATCACCATACGAGGATTGATCTAATAACAGCATGCTTGTGGAAATGTAGGACAATTGTGCTAAATCCAGCCAATGAGGACAAGATTGTACATGTCCTGATTTGTGTTAGTGCGGATGGAAAGCAAGGATTCGACAAAATTCGGAGTGGATACTATGGAAAAACATTTGCCTTTCCAGAGTAGTGACTAAGGCAGGAGTTCTATGCAGAAGTTGTTATTGTATGCAGTTCATTTGGTTCAAAATGCAAAAGCATAGATGAACAATGAGTATGTTAAATCAGTTGCTGATCTAATAGTGATTAGGAAATGACATATTTACACAACGAATTGGATGTTCATCGTTTCAGATATAACTCAACTTGGGGTTTGATAAGGTTGATTTTGGTTGGGGAAATCCAATATATGGTGGAGTTGCTTGGGCAACTCCACTTAGTTTTTATAGTAATTTCAAGAACAACTATGGAAAAGATGGAGTGGTTGTGCCTATCTGCTTGCCACAATCTGTTGTTGAGAAGTTCCACTCTAAGGTTAAAACTGATATCTTGTAGACGAAAATATATATAGGTTAAATTGCATGATTTACTTATATTTTTTGATAATATTTTCTGATTAGGTCTCACTTGTGCTGGATTAAAAATATATAGGTTAAATTGCATGATTTACTTATATTTTTTTGATAATATTTTCTAATTAGGTCTCACTTGTACTGTCACTAATATTTCACCCGTATGATGAACGGAAGTTAACATAACCAAAATGCATTATATATTAAAGTAACAAAATTATATTTTTTTACTTATGCAAATTAAATTATATTTTTTGGTGATTTCAAAAAGAAATTGAGATTTTGATAATACTGCATGAAAGTACAATTCAATCAAAATATTGGAAATGTTTTCTAAAATTTACCCCTTTTAAGTTTAGATTAGACCCATTTAAATATATCAATCAATCTTATTAAACCCACAGGAGATTTTAGAATCTTTTCCCCCCAAAATTTCAATTTTCTTATTTCTTATCTATATATATTATAAGGAAGATGTGATTTTACAGTTGCCAATTGCAAAACAGTTATAAGGACAAGATTTTAGTTAGAAATGTGTTTGACTAATTATTTTCTGCCAAGTGTCATAAATCATTGACAATAATTTTGTTCAACCTAAAAAAGGGGTAAACACCACCCTCTTTTTTTGGGTCGATTTGAGGGATAAAAATTAAAAATTTTTAAATTTTTTTGTTCCATATTATTCTATTCATCGAGAGCTTCAATATGAGTATAATTTTGATATATATTTTTTATTGATTTAAAAATTACTTATTTTTAGTGATAAGTTACTTATTTATCAGTAAAATAAGTAATTTTTAAAATAATAAAAGTTATATATTAACACTATATTCATATTAAAGCTCTCGACAAATAAAATAATATGGAACAAAAAAATTTTAAAATTTTTAATTTTTTAACCCTCAAATCGACCCACAAAAAAGAGATTGATGTTCACCCTTTTTTAAGAGGTTGAACAAATTTGTTCTCTAAAAGGAGGGTGAACATTAACCTCATTTTGGAGGATAAATTTGAGGGGTAAATAATTGAAAATTTTGATTTTTTTTGTTCCATATTATTCTATTTATCGAAAGTTTAATATGAGTATAGTTTAGATGTATAAATTTTACTATTTTAAAAATTACTTATTTTTAGCGATAAATTACTTATTTACCTGTAAAATAAGCAACTTTTAAAATAACAAAAATTATATATCAAAACTATTTTTTAAGCTCTCGATGAATAGAATAATATGAAACAAAAAAAATTTAATTTTAAATTTTTTACCCACTTATATTGATCCTCCAAAATGTGGATAATATTCATCCTCCTTTTTAGCATGGTGAATAAAATTGCTAACTAATAATAATTTATTTTTAAAAACTGTATTTATTTAATCCCCAAATGTGTGTATGTTTTTTTTTAATTTTTAAAAGCACTATCTAAATCCACATTACGTTTAAATAAATTAAGAATATTTGTTTAATCTTTAAGTATAAGTTTCAATTTTTTTCACTAATAAATATTTAAATTAATTTTTTATTTGTTAACAATTTATCTCTTATTGTCAACTTATATTTATGCTTTTAGAATATTTGTATAATCTGAAATGAAAAAATTTAAATGTTTTTTCACTAATATTTTTAGGAGTAGAAAAATGTCCTAACACAGCAAAATTATACCTTTAAGTTTTAACTTAAATATTTTCAATTATATCTTGAATTTGTACTTATTAAAGAAAGGAAATATTTTTTATTATATCTTTAATTTTTATTTAGGAGTAGAAAAATTTCCTAACATAACAAGATTATATCTTAAATTTTTTACTTTAAATATTTTTATTATATCTTTAATTTATACTTTAAGTGTTTGTAATTATATCTTTAAATTTTTAGTGCAGAGTAGAAAAATTTCCTAGCGCAGCAAAATTTTCTTCATTTGCTAATTTTCTACAGCTCAAAAGGGACATCAATATGTTCTAATTAGTTTCTAAAAATAGTAGAGAAATTTCTTAGCAATTAGCATACATTATATTCTACTTATAAATTAAAAATTACAAAGAATCACAATGATTTGACAAATATATAAAGAGAACTTACTTATTAAATGAAACTATTACATAATAATTTTGATTTCTATGTTTCTTTTTGGTAGGATTAGAAAATATATAGATTTTTTTCTAGGTGAATCATATACATATTTAGGAGATCCCCCTATATGTGTCAACTTCGTAACGTGATATATTGGTATGATAAAAAAAATACATAAGCGTTATGAAAGATGTTGAGTTCCAAAATTTCCATTGTGTTATATGTAAGGGCAAGTGACCGAGCTTCCACGGATTAGGGATGCCTCCGCTATCTTAAGTGATTTACTATATAGCATGAATGAAAAAAGTAGTTACTTTGTGCAAACCGTTCGAGTCTATAACATGATGTTTTTATTTACGTCAACGATATGACAAATGGATTCTCTTATTAATTATGGAAGGCTACAAATGAGTCCTCTAGGTGAAGAAATCACTTATCATTAGTTATTCACTAAATTTATTTTATTGTGTAATATATAGTCAGATTATATTATGTTATTTTTATTTGTTTCTACATTGGTTTTTTTTTTTTTATTATTCTCATATATGGAATTACAATTTGTTTCAGCAGTGAAGAATTGCACTGTACTCTTACACAGTGTCGTGCTACTTAGATGAATAATTCTTATGAATTGGTTTAAAATTAGTCTATTGTGGTTATATTATTCCTTTATCGAGTTCAAAGTTTGAATGATATTGAATTGCAATTTTTTATATACATCATTTTCAATTATTATTTTCTATTCGCACAGAAAAAGTAAGTTTACTACATTCTATATTATCGATTTACAAGAAAAGCATAGCTAATAAATGGTGATCGTGAGACAAGACTTTTGTTAGTGCTAATATCCTTGAATTGTATACATTTCGAGCAAAGTAATTATTATTTCAATAGCATTTAATTGATTATATATTTTGTATTTTATAGATTTTTATTGTAAAATCTTTTTATAATTTAATCTACGATAACAGCAGACCGTAGATGAATTTTGTGAATTATGAGTACAGTATAAAATGAAAATTTTAAATTTTCTTTTCTATAATATTTCGTTCTTATTAACACTATTTACATTTTATATTAAGTTATGGTGTTATCGATTAAACACAACTATTATTTGTTAAAAAATTTATTTTGTATTATTCTTTACCACAAAATCAATCTAAATATTTTTTTTTTAGATTTTACATAAATCTATATAGCTTTACTCCCATGCAACGCACGAGGGTGAAAACTAGTTTATTTAAAAAGTATTTTTTTGACGTTTGAACACATGACCTTTTGTTTAATAATATATAAGATTCTTACCATCTGAACTACAACCATTTTTTTTTATCATTTTTACTAATGATGATAATGTTTTAGGCTTACTACATCCTTTATATGACTAATTGCTCTAACAATAATTTTTATTTAGTCACTATAATTTAACTGGTTTTATTTTTCTCATCAAATTAAATAAACTTACATCCATTTACCAATTTTGTTAACTATTTTTTAATTCGTATAATTTTAATTTATATTTTTTGCGTGTCAGAATACTTTCCAATTCCTACTATTTTTTTTGAAAATTTTAAATTTATTGTATATTTGACTCATGCTATTTAGTTTTCAAATATAATACAATAATATTAGAATAAAACTTATAAATATATGATGTGTGATCGTAAACTATATATTTATTTATATGTAAAATACTCTAAATTAACACAAGGATTATAAGTAAATATATTTTTTGCAAATTAATATTTGTGTTGACTTATATTTTTCGAATGTCCAGTTATAATTTTATTTTCCGATACCACTGATATTTTAGGTTTTAATGGTGTTGTATACAATATTTATATGTTAGATCAGAAACAAGACCTATAGGGCGACATATTGTTCCAGTAGTTTTGTGTCTGTCGAGCAATAGTAGCTACTATTGCTCTTTATGTCGTTGCTATTATTCTGTAGGTATAATACGATTGGGACTCTAGAGCTATCACCCTTTTTATGCTGCCTATGAAATTTTTGGTTTATATTGTGTTAATAATTAATTAATAGAAATATCTTATTATTATAAAATTAATTAGTTTGATGATGTTGATAATTAATTAGTCCTTAAAGAAAATTAACGAATGTTTTTTTTACAAACCGAAAACGGGTGTAAGTGGAGAAGAAAATAAATATTTTATGCACATTCCCTCTTATATATATATATATATATATATATCTAAATACATATATATATATATATATATATATTGATTAGTGATAAACACTTAAATATTTGTTAATAATTTTTTAATTGACTAGATAACAAACAAGTTATTGGCATAATTTATATATGATAAATATATTGTATAAAATTGTTGTAAATTAAAGAAATTTATATTGTTTGATAATTTCTATGACTATATTAATTGTGTTTTTTAAATATTATTTGGTTTAGCAAAAATATCTAATACAGATGTATTAATTGAGTTTTTCAAATATGTCGCGATTTTAGACAAAAGTTAATTATATGAATTAAGTTAGTATATTATCACATGAATTGCACGGTGAAAATTCTAGTCATTTTTAATGTTACTTTTACCAGTCTTAGTTAGTTACCCTAATGCAGCGAGTGATCAGGTGGACAAGATCACCGGGTTTCACAGTTAAATGACAAATACTCAACACCCCCAAAAAAAAAACACACTTATGAAACTTTTAATTATAAGTAGAGTAGTAGACTCATAAAATATATGTATAATCTTTGTGTCGAACGTTTTGTCTTTTAAGATTTGGCCATAAAGTTTGTGATTTTATACTATAAGAGCATCTTGAAGAAGTTCCTTACATTTAAAGAAGATCTTTTAAGAGATAAATAGTGGTTTTTAAATTAAAGGGTGAAGTTTTTTATATTCTCCAACGCCCTCTTTATATTTGTGTATGTAAAAATAATGAATTTCATAATTGGTCTTGAAAGCTGTAAAAAGTCAATAAATTAATATAACTAGAAGTGTGAATGTATTAAATAAGTAAATATAAAATAAAATAAAGAATGAGTTTGGCTCTCCAAATTTAGAGAGCCAAAACGCAATTTCTAAATTTAAAAGTTGTAATAAAGAGTTTGCTAGAATAAATTTATGAACAATAACTCTTAAAAGAAAAAAAGAGTATCTTCCAAATAACGAGTCCTTTGGAGATATTCGAAGTTCCCTAGCGTTAGGATTTTTAACCTTATTTAAAGTATGGATTTAAGATTTGTTTTTCGAAATTTTTAGTGCTCAACTTTAGGACTCGTGAAGTGATTAAATTTTAGAATTGCACGGTTAAAGTTTTAAAGTGAAACTCTAATTAAAGTTTAAAATTAATTGTAAATTGGCCTTTAATGTTTGGGTTTAAGATTGATCCTTAAAATTGTGTATTTTAAATACTGACCGCTAAAGTTCGGATTACAAAATCCGCACCTAAAGTTCTTGGTTTGAAAATTAATTCCTTATAATGGTTTATAATAATAATCCATGTTATAAAAGTATAGAAACAATAGAGAGAGTTTAGAGAGAATGAATTCTAAGGAATTCACAGGAATGAATTTCATTAATAACTGAAGCCCTATTTATAGGAAAACTTCGAATGGCACAATCGTAATTACATAATTTCATCAGGGACATAATAGTCATTCACATAAATAAAATATAATATTTCATTCCCTCGAGGCACTCATGAATCAATATTTAAATATTTATAACACTCCCCCTTGAATGACTATTTGTGCAATTGTCTTGTAAACCCGTTCAGAGAAAACTCAACAAACAAAATAAAATTTTCAGCTTGGAGTGATCATATACTGATTTGTCAAAATATTGCTCCGTCAAAATATTGCTCCCCCTGATTTCTATCAACGGTATATAAGTATTCATGTGCTGTCTCATTAAAACCTTGTCAAGAAAACCCAGTGGAAAAAAACTTGATCGAAGGAAAAAGAGTACAGCTACTCTATCTGATTTCATATCTTGAGGACGGATATCCTTACTTCTGGAAAAGGATTTCAATATCATCATTATTTGAATCTAAATCATTGTCTCTATTATAACTTGATCCAATAGATACACTGTGTCGATTTCTCTTGTCGTCCTCAATATACCATGAATATGCCTCGTTAAAACCTTATTAGGAAAAATCCAGTGGGAAAAATTCTAATGAAGGAAAAAGAGTACATTATTCATGTGAATACGCCTTTAATGTTGCCTCATTAAAAACCTTGCTAGGAAAACCCAATGAGATAAAACCTCAGTCAAGGGAAAAAGAGTGCAACGCGTATTTTATACAAGTATGCTGTAAGCATTTCAAAATCTTTCATAGATTTGTATGAGTATCATATACATTGGTTGATACTCTTCATTCATCTCCACGTGAATGAAATTTTAGATGTTATACAATATCATGTTATATTCAGTGCATGTATGCAATCAACAGCTTCGATCTCATTTTCTCACTATATCAAGATATATACCTAAATCTCTTCTGGAGATTTCATATTAGTTGAGATTGAGCTGCCTCGTTAAAAACCTTGTTTGAGAAAAACCCTTTTGGGACAAAAACCTCAATCAAGGAAAAGAGTACAGCATATAAATTTCTCAACAATAGATATTTTGAGATATTGCATGCACTGATACAATAATACATTTGAAACTTCTTCAAGAGTTTCATTCTCATTTCTCATCAAGCCCGTGCATGAATACATTAATCATAAGGGCATATATTTTAGCATCGGTATTTTCCGATGAATTTCAATATCCTCATTATCATTGATAGTATGTAGCGCTATCTTTTCATAGTGTGTCGACACTTTTAATTTTATTTCTTTCCCCATATCGACATAACTTATCGAGATATCTCATTATCAATCCTCTTGTAGGATTACACAATATAGTTATGTCTATATACTCTTCAAGAGTATATACCTCCGTTATTAAGACCATCTTTTACAATTTGCTTTGATATATATGATTGGGGAACTCTTATAATATCAACATTTCTAACAATATTAACTTATCAAAGCATCCTAGCTGATATATGCGATTGTTCATAGTCTTTCATGCATTCTTGAACTTCAAGTTCATATTTCAATTGTGAGGATATAGTATGATGCATTTCACATATCATTTTCAGTCTTTAATACTCCCCCTCATGCTAAGAAAATTTAGAACACTAAAACTCATATATGGTCTCATCATTCAGTCTTAATATGAGAATTTATATAGTTTGCATTCTATTCTCGATATTGGCAATTTATTGGCGGACTTTAAATAATTTTCCACATAATATCCCACTTGTATGCGCATACTCAATCCTTCAGGGATTTATTCAAGTATTGGGATATACATTTACTAACTTTATCATTAAATCTGGAAATCATGCTCATACCGTGAGCAAATATTTCGTAAATTTCAAATTACGAATCATATACACATGTGACTATCCAGTAGATCCATATCATAATATCTAGTAATCCACATAGAGGATGAGTGGACCCATATTTCTCATCCTTTATATATTCCTGATATATTTGGAATTTTATTCCCAATATTAACCAGTAATTATTTATCGAGAATAATTATTTGAAGAATTCTTCTAATTCTTCACTTGAAATATTGATTTCAATAATTATTTAAACCGGGATGGTCAGTCTGGTTCTGCAAACGAGTATTATTGAACTTTTAGTTCAATAAATTCTTATATCGATTTCACTAGTATCTGTATAGTGCTCAACACGATTTATCATAGAAACAATTCACCGATATATTCCATCATCTTTTGGTGACATTATTGTCTATTACTGTTCAAACACGGATTTACAGTTCATACGCATCACATCGCTCTTTGTTCAATCATGAGTCTTAGCTCTTACGCTTTACAGAGTCGTAACTCATACGCTTTATGTTACTATTTTAACGCGGAGTCGTATCTCATACGCGTCGTATTATTCTATAAATAGATCATTAAAATTATTGAAAAATTCATCCTAATAAGAGTCCATATCTTATAATGGATCATATGCTCTCAAATCTTCGAAAATACTATCCATCATTACCGATCAAAATTCTAAAAAGAATTTATCGAGGTAGACTCGAAAGGTTGAGGATGCTAATGAATAAGGGCATCCCAGGAGATGTTCGATATTTGATTGAAGCAAAAGTTCGATTATCTGGTGAGGTTTCAATTCCTTCTAAATACATGCCTGGTATGGGTAAAAGTAATTTTTCAAAGAAATGGAGAGCAAAAAGATTAGGAGGATGCTACAAGTGTGCTCGGTGGACATGTGACACTCGATGTAAATCTGTGAGATGCGTGTCCGATGTGAGAAGATAAGATAGCATTCATTAAGGATGGATTGAGTAAGGAGCCTTTGGATGATATTCAACAGGCTCTTGAGACACATCCTAGTGGACACGTACAAGGTGAGCTGATGGCCTTATGGGCCAAATTCAAAGATCAACAAGCACTTTATAGTTTTGAAATACTTACTTTAAAAGATCTAGTTTGTAAATTCAGTAGAAAAACTTAGTATAATAATTTTCTCATATTAATATAAGGAAGCTCGGTGTAATAACGAAGATCAATATTTTTCTTATAATTGTAAATATTTTTTTTCAATTTTAAGATATATATATATATGTATATATATATTATTTTTCAATCACCGACAGGTATATGTCATTTCACTAAAATTTTTCTGCCATTTTCTCTTTCATATTTGTCAAAAAGTAAATAGTACAATCAATTATTGGTTTGAAAATTTATCTTTAAATAGAGGGATTCGTGTCTCTCATGTTCATACGTTGAAAGTATAGTGCAAAAAGAGAGATAGGAGTAGAGATGATATGGAGATTTTAGAATCATCTCATACAAATCAGCCTTTACCTCACCAGATTAAAACCGTATGTATTCTTGGTGGATCTAAACTGGTAGGCCATATCCAATATGTGGATATGGCAAACTGTTAAGTTATATTTTTAGTGTTTTAATTATCATATTTCTATAATGTTTTATTATATTTTTGTATATTTTTACTGGTTATTATTTACTTTTTATGTTAGGAGTTACAAAGAGGGAAAAAACGATAAAAACGGATGAAAAGTCGTATTTCTTGAAGATGAAAGATCGCATGGCAATGTTACGAAATTTCTCCTCGTATTGGCATCTCCGGATAATCATTTGAGAGTTGTTAGTGGGAATATATTGGAGTGGAGATAATGATGGAGGCAAATGTTAGTGGGAACAAAAGAGAAAAGAAAATGGGAACATCATAATTGCCCATCATGTAAGAACACAATCATCACTTCCTTTTTCCTTTGTTGACTAACAATTGGGCATGTGGAAGAATTGAAAGTGGAGCTCTTATAAAAGAATGCAAGGCCATGTTACGAGAGAGATGATTCAGAGTGGAGAGAATGCATGCAAATTCCTACTGAAAAATACGAGAATAGAGAGAGTACATGCATGAGAGGATTTACACTCATATCTTGAAATTTACATATGCATTACAAGAGTGAAAAAAACCCATACTATAGAGAATTTATAGAAATACATAGCTTTCAAGGAGGAGGTGCAATTGGAGGCAGTTGAAGAAGAGCGGAAGGAGAAATACCCAAGGAAAGACACCAACTCGTTAACATCCGGTTATGTATTTCTATATTTTATCTAGTGAAATTCTCGTACTAAAATTCATGTGTAGCTAAATTTTATACTTGGGACGAACAATGAATCCTCTTTGTGAACTCTAGTATTTTGTTATTGGATTTAATAGTATGTGACTGGTTTGTCGTTAATTTTATGTTGTTGGACTTATAAATTTATCTTTACGATCAATTGATAAATTATGAATTGGTTTGTGTTGGATTTGAGAAATGAAAATACAAATTAGAATAAACAACATAGAACACTAATTTAGACAAGGTTTAGAGATAAACTTGTGGTTAGTGTGATCTTTAGGTAAAGTTTCAACGTAACCTAAGTGAATTTAGCATGTGAATGCGTTCTAAAAGGTTGATAACGAATTTATTTAGAGATAAATAAATTGGCCTAATAGAATAGAATTATTTATCCTCGAGAGAGGTAAATAGTTATTTTGTAAATTCGATCGTTGTGAAAATTAGATCACTACTTGAATCAATTACGTATACTAGAGAGATCAAAGTCGGTGAAATTGTAAGTCCCAAGTCTTATAATTCCCATCGTTGTTTATTTATATTTCGCAAATATTACTTCTTGTTATTTAGATATTCTTTAGTTTTTATATTTATTTAGTAAGACTTTATTTCCATTGAAAAATAAAACAGCATTCGAATTGTCTTTTCAAATAGAGTATAAAATTGATAATTTTGGTAGTTAAATCAAGTCCTTGTGGGATCGATATTTGGACTCAAAAATCCATTTCACAACGAACACAAACCAACTCGTAAAAGAGTTAGGGAGATAAAAAATCAATATACTATATGGAGGAACCAACAACAAACTTTTAACTAGACTTATAATGGCCGCACCATCATGGGGAATAAGAGTTTCGAGTGTAATACCTTTCCATCTAGTTGGATCTAATACTCGAATTGGAGCCAGTTCTACCATGGGTCCAGCAGGGTTGGTGCTACAAGCGCAATCCATCCACAACTGCATGATGTATATGATGAACAATAGTGATGCTTTCATTGTCCTTCCAGGCGGCTATAACACACTGGAGGAAATATTCAATATAACATCATGGGCACAGTGGAACTTTCATACCAAACCAATAGGTTTGTTGAATATCAATTGTTTCTTTGATGGCTTACTAGCGTTTCTAGATCAGGGTGTAAATAATAAGTTTATCTCTCATTCAGCGAGAAAAATACTTATTTACGCTAAATCGTTGATGAACTACTCATCAAATTTCATGCATATGTTCAAGAATCTGTGGAAGCCCAGGTCCGTCGGTCACAGACCACTGGTGTCAAGCGAAAAAGAAATTCGGATCCTTTAAATATCTCATTATTAATCCTGATGTTGGGGGTGGCAGAGTTACGGAGTATTTATACTCTCGAAACGCACCCTTCCTTTATGGGTTCAATATGTATTTTCTTTTTGCATTTCTATATTTTCGAGTGTTTATTGCCATCTTTGATATTCTCAATATGTTCCACTTCGACTGTTTTGTACTTCTTCTGGAGTAATAGTAATAATATCATATTGGCTTTATTCAAATACAGAAATCTAGTGATTATGCTTCTTCAAGAGCATTTTATTCTTATATCAATATAGTCTCATATCATTAATGAGATTATTTCGAATGATCTCGTCATATCAATGAGATTACTTCATATAATCACTCCATATGATATGTTCCTTTTATCAATATGGGATCTATTGAGCATTTTACTTTCATATATTTATCCAATGGTAACTTTAGGTACCACTTACTCAATTTTCTCCATCAATATTCAATAGACGTGGAAGGTGAACATTCCTTTATTAAATGCTTCGTTAAGAGCATTTCTCATCATATCACAATATACTAATCTCATAATGAGATTTTTCACCACGGTATATTTTCTTTCTATTTTATCACAATGGAATTCTTTGAGCAATTTCATTTCATCAATACATACAACGGTAAATTCTGGCATCACTTGCTCAAATCCCTTATTTAATATCAATAGAATATTCATATCGAACATATATAAATCAGTTATCCAATTGTGAGGTTTAATCCAACCACATTTGTAATAAGCATTCTAAACGTGTGGTATAACCCACCACATTGAAAATATGCATACCAATCGTGTGATATAACTCACCACATTGGAAATATATGCGAAATTTAAAGTGCGTAAATTTAAATTGCAGAAATTAAATTTCCTCCAATAGGTGGTCGAACCTACCTTATGGGAATTATTGCAATAAATATAAATTTACGGAATTTAAATCGCGAGAATTAAAATGCATAATGATTAACTACTTCTTCGGGAGTAAGGTCTGCTTAGTAGAAGGTATTACCCTTCACTTAGCATATAAAGTGCATAAATATATAAAACCTTCCGTTTAGTGATGGTTGAACCCATCATTAAGTAGGAGGTATTGCAGTATTTAAATTGTAATAAATAAAGTGCGAAAATTAAATATCTATAGAAGCAAACTTGTTCTAACTATTTCTTCAAAATATAATTATCGTCAAAGTAAATGGCCGTAAATCGAAATATCTGCCGCTCTTTGCTACGATTCTTGTGGCGTGCCGCAACAAGTGCGTGGCGCTACACATATTTCTTTATAAAACATTAATACATACTTTCACATTAAGTTACTTGGCCGGTGCCTGGGAAGTGCGTGACGCTACACATATTTCTTTATAAAATTTTAATAGTATAAGGATTAATACGTAAATATTCACAAGTCCAATGACCATCTTTTAATTTTTCAAAGTTTGGATACTACTTTATAAATTTTGAAATTTTGATATATTTCAAAATGAACTGTTATGCTATCAATATTGGTGTCAAATCGAAGATCTCGTTGAATCCAGTATAATGGAGTCGAGAAAATTTGATTTTGATAATATATGCTCCTTATATCTCGAGAAAACGAATGTTATAGTTTAATATATTATTATATTATAAAGTAATATAATACAATATATATATATATATATATATATATATATTATATACCTTTCCGTTTTGTCACTTAAGCCTTGAAACCAGTATTCGTCGTGTTTGGCTTGGAAAATTCCACTAATTGACATAGTATTGTGACTGCTCTGTAGGAGTTATTGGAAGTCATTGAAGCAATTTTCTCAAGAAAGGAACTCTTCTCTTCTTTGATGGATTTGTTTTGTTTAATATGGAGTAGGTATTTTATAACGGAGGCTGTGGTGTGCTTGTCTGCTTTAGAGAGAGAATGTGACAGAGAGAGATTTTATAGAAAGTTGAGTATTTCAAATTGTAATAATCAATTTCGAAATCTGAAAGATCATCTATAAGATCAGCATGAAGCATACTTCTTTCATATTACTCAAAGGGTTAGAGACTCGTCTTTGATAACGTGTTATAAAAGTATAGAAACAATAGAGAGAGTTTAGAGAGAATGAATTCTAAGGAATTCACAGGAATAAATTTCATTAATAACGCTCTATTTATAGGAAAAGCTTGAATTACATGATCGTAATTACATAATTTTATCAGGGACATAATAGTCATTCACATAAATAAAATATAATATTTCATTCCCTCGAGGCACTCATGAATCAATATTTAAATATTTATAACAATCCAATCAATTGTGATCACTTTTGATATTAGCAATTTTTTTTTCAAAGTAACATCTTTCGTGTAAAGTTATCTATTATGAAATATTAAGATGCATGCTTCTATTTTTTCTGTAAATAATCATTGGCCCAAAGGAAGTATACTGTTTCGTCAAATGGTAGACACATACCTGTAGTCTTGCACTGATAAGTAACATCTGTCTTATAAAGTCGACTATTATAAAATATTAAATGCACGTGTCTTTTTTTTCCATGAATAATCATCGGCCCAAAGGAAGAGTACTATTTCGTCAAATGATGGTAGACACACGTAGTAATAAACATATTACAATTATCAAGTTTTCATATTATCCGAATTTAACTTGATGAAATTAAATTTATGTTTAGATATGTGATTTTTTTTTTTTTTTGAATGATTTTAGATATGTGATTGAAAATTAGTGGAGTATTAAAGTATGTAAAGTAGTTGTTAAATTAATATATGGGTTGATTGAAAGGATGATTGACAAAAAAATAAATTTCATTTGATGAAAATTAATGTGAATATAATGAGCTTGCCCGTCCAATGAAATGCTTACTGTCTCATGAGAGATTTATTATCAATATTCAATTACTACATGGTGAGTACCATTTACAAGCTGATTATTTTTATCCGAATACTAATTAATGACGGGTCATCATTGTAATCTTTCATGTTTTAAGTTGTTGGGAAATAAAGCAGATTTCCCCACGGCAACTTGCGCAACAAAAATAACCAACAATACGAGCGAGAGCAAAATAAAGAACAACAATAATTTAACGTGTGGCTCAGCTATCCGCCGATAATCACTGGAGAAGAACCTCTTTATTGATGAGAAAAATCCACTTTACAATTTTTCTTACCCACTCAATTTCTTCACACAAAAATTAGATAAGAAAAAGAATACAACACTTTCCTTTTCTCTCTCTAATTTTTTTCCTCTCACTTTTCTCTATTTTTTCCTCCTCACCTTTCTCACACCTTCTCTCTCTGGATTTTGTGTATGAGACTGACAGTCGATGTATATAAATTTCAACTATTATTTAATAGAACATATCTTAGGAATTAAAAAGAATCCGAGGCACTATTTTAAGGATTATTTTTATATTTTAGTTATTTTTTAATATTATTTTAACCACTAGATCGATCATGAGTTGATCCTCTAACCCTTGACCCCATCCTTTGGCCAGGTTGATCATTGGTTCGAGTATATTTAGATCCTTATTTTTCCGAGTAATTTCCTTTTGAGCTCCCCAATTTGACTTTTACAATGATTAAAAAAATAATTTATATTGTTAAAAAGTAAATTTTAGTTGTATTTTTCGAATATATTCTCATATTAAATGATGATAATATATTAATATTAATATTATTATTAATATTATTATTATTATTATTCTTATTATTATTATTATTAATATTAATAACAAGATACATTAAATAAGAACATAATAGTGCCAATGAGACTTGATCTGTTGGTTTAGGAGGCAAATTAAAGCGCTAGGGCTTTAGGACATAGATTTAATTCGATCATTTATCTATAGATACTCTTATATTATCATTATTTGATGCTTGTACGTTGTGATTGAAAAATAAATTAAAAAATAATAAAAACAAAGAAATTAAGGGTATATTTGATTCACAATAAATTTTTAACATAATTTCTCTTTTGTTTTTTTCAACAATACATATAATTATTTTATATTTTTTAATATACTATCTCCAATTTTCAGCCATACGATCTATACTCAAATCGAATAAATAAAATCTATTTCAATTTTTTAGTGAATCAAACAAACCCTAAACGGAAATAAATAAAGCGGTCTATCTATACTACCATTAAAAGTCTAGAAAGGATGGGAAACATTTTTTTTTTCATTTTTACCCTCACATTTTAAATTAAATTACATTTGCATCATGCCTTGAAATTGTTAAACACCCTTTCAATTGCCCTTTTAAATTGTAATTATGAACAATTTTTAATTTTTTAAAAAACATTTTGACACTAACATAAAATGATTTTTTGTCACTCTATTTTCCATTTTCTCATTGCTTGTATTCTTTTTTGGTTTCTCATTCGTTATTTTTCCTCTAAGTTTTGACGATAGCTTCCAGGGATCGATCTAGGGATTGGGCAAACATGACTGTAGGCCGTGTTGGCCCAATTTTTATTTTTATTTTTTTGAAATTTTACATAAAAAATTTTGTACAATATAATCTTAGTCAGTTAATTATTTTATTTATTACTGACCATATCATTAAAATTTCTAAATCCTTCCCTAAATTATTTTCAAATATATGTGTGACATCATTATTTAATGAAAAAGTATAGAGTTGATTGCATGCACTAATTCTATCAAATGTCAATGAAATGAAATGAAAAAGTACATAACTTTAAAATTGAAATCAGCGGAAAACAAATCCTAAAGAATGATTTTTTCTATCTTTTTAACTATCAAGCAGAAGTCTCTTAATATCAATTCCTTCTTGAAAAGTAAGTTATTGATGAAGTTTGATTAATTATCATGCAATTAAGTTGTATAAATAAATTCAAATAGTATGTAATAATTAAGATATTTAACACAAATAACCATCTCAAATTTGTGCCATGCAGACTATTTTAAGTGATAAATTTTAACTCGGAAAAATCTTATTGAAATTTACTAAGGCATGAGAACACTATGATTTCTTTTAAACGTGTGTTAACATTTCACAAACTAAATTTATCTTTTCTGAAATCTTTCTCTTGGTAAATTAAATTATATACTGAATCGAATATTTAATATATAAGTAAAAAATATATTATAAGTAAAATATATTTTGATTAAATTTATTTAATTTAAAAATATTTTAAAATGTATTTTAAAATAACTTGCAAAGCACGTTTTCAAGAACTAGTATTATTAAGGCCTTGTTCTATTCAGGATAAATTTTATCCCACACTCTTCTCTCTCCTCTTTTCAATAATATACACACTTTTTAATACAATATTAACCACATATTTTATACGAAATACCGCGCTGATAACTTTTATCCCCAATCAAACAACCCCTAAATGGGAGGTATATTTGTGGTGGGGGCGGTAGTACATTTTTAACGTGCGTCAACAATGTCAGATGTCATTGTTTGTCGTTGTCGTGGCAGCAGAGCCATTAATTGAGCACCACAAAATGAGTGTATACTACCTCCATATATATCAACATTTAAAACACTATAATTGATTTTGTCAAAAGACCCGTAAGGTCAAATTTCCTCAAATTAGCTCTCTCCATCCGTAACATTTGTCACGTTTAAACAATTCATTTCATTTTGGATGCCAAGCAATCATTACCTTGCCAAAGAGTAAAATTCCTTGTTTAAGAAAGTCTTCTATTCTTTAATTATTATGTACAAAGAGGAAAAAGAACACAAAAGAATGTAGAAAAGAAGTCTATATATATACACACCTATAAAGAGTTAAAATAAAAGGTAATTTTGCAAATTGTGTATGTTCTAAGTTTAATTTCGATATCATGGTATATAACAACGGAGGAAAGTGCCTGCAGCAATGAGTATATATATGCTCTCAACATTTGACAATACTTTTATTATTAGTTTTTAATTTTAATTAGACTAATTTAAATCATAAATTCTTTTACCAAGAAACAAAAAAATTTAGATCACACATTCTGAAAGATCACACACGTATGATTTTTTTGTGGAATGAATTTGAAAACAATTGGGTCCCAAAAAACCTTATCTCTTCTCTTTCTCTTTCTCAAAAACAAAAATAACAGCCGCCTATTACATTTGAACACATGACCTTTTGTTTAATCTATAAGATTCTTACCATCTAAACTACAACCATTTTTGTTTATCATTTTAACTAATGATGATAATGTAAGCTTACTGCATCCTTTATATGACTAATTGTTTTAACAATGACTAGTGTTTTATCGTTCTTGTGAGCACTATCATAAGCATGTAAAATTCGCCGCCATAATTAAAAATTGATTTTTTTAATTCAGAAAAATAGGTGGACCCGATGCGTGTTTATATGTATACACGCTGAAGAAGAAGTCAAGTTGGAAAAGATATACAGAAGCGGTAAAACTCGTTGCTATAATTAAAAATTAATTTTTTAATTTAGAAAAATAGGTGAAAATGGAGGGAAAATGTGTTGGTTTTATTAATATATAGATTTTTATTTAGTCAACTAAAACAAAAATTGTTGGCCAGAACATAATTCGCATACTATAATTTAACTTGGTTTTATTTTTCTTATCAAATTAAATAAACTTACATCCATTTACCAATTTTGTTAACTAATTTTTAATTCGTATGATTTTAATTTATATTTTTTGCATGTCAGAATACTTTCCAATTGCTACTATTTTTTTGAAAAATTTAAATTTATCGTATATTTGTTAGTGACTCATGCTATTTAGTTTTCAAATATAATACAATAATATTAGAATAAAAGTTATAAAATATATGATGTGTGATCGTAAACTATACATTTATCTATATGTAAAATACTCTAAATTAACACAAGGATTATAAGTAAATATATTTTTTGCAAATTAATATTTGTGTTGACTTATATTTTTCAAATGTCCAGTTATAATTTTATTTTTCCGATACCACTGATATTTTATTTGGTTTTAATGTTGTTATTAGAAACAAGACCTATAGGGCGACCTATTGATCCAATAGTTTTGTGTCCATTGAGCAATAGTAGCTAATATTGCTTTTTATGCCGTTGTTATTGTTCTGCAGGCATAATACTATTGGGACGTTAGAGCTATCACACTTTTTCGGTATTTAATGAATAACGGCTCATCATTGTAATCTTTCATGTTTTAAGTTGTTGGGAAATAAAACAGATTTTCCCATTGAAACTTGCTCAATAAAAATAACAAACAATACGAATGAGAGAAAAATAAAGAACAACAATAATTTAATGTAGCACAGCTAACCACGGACAATCATGAGAGAAAAACTTCTTTATTGATGTGAAAAATCCACTCTCTAATTTCCACACTCTCTCAACTTTTTCACACAAAAATTAAATAAGAAAAAGAATGCAACACTTTTCTTTTCTCTCTCTAATTTTTCTCCTCTCACTTTTCTCTGTTTTTTTCTCCTCACTTTTCTCACAACTTTCTCTGTGGATTTCGTGTATGAGACAGTCGCCAACCTCCAATTTCCCTCGTCAATTGGCAGCTTGACCTCGTTTCTCTATTTTTTTCTGGACACAGCCGCAAGCCTTTTTTATTCTATCTCATCAATTGCCGCTTGACCAATTGGAAAAGCAAAAAAAACGTAGCCCTCTGCCTGAATTCCATTCACCTAATGGGCCAAGGCCCAATTTAACTTTTTTTTTTTGTCTTTATTTATTTTTTTATTTTTCTCTTCAAATATTTTAATTATTTTCAAATCAACTCGCAACATAAGTTATAAAATAATTGTTTCACAGTGAGCTTATAATTTTATTGTGTTCTCAATTCAATACTTATTTTGATTCCATTTTCAATACTTATTTTGATTCCATTGTATTAGTCGATGTACATAAATTTCAGCTATTATTTAATAGAACATATCTTAGGAATTAAAAAGAATCCGGGGAACTATTTTGGGGATTACTTTTATATTTTATTTATTTTTTTAATATTATTTTAATCACTGGATTGATCATAAGTTGATCCTCTAACCCTTAACAAAATCCTTTGGCCAGGTCGATCATTGGTTCGTGTGTATTTAGATCCCTTTTTTCCACGTAATTTCCTTTTGAGCTCCCCAATTTGACTTTTACAATGATTAAAAAAATATAATTTATATTATTAAAAAATAAATTTTAGTTGTATTTTTCGAATATATTCTCATATGAAAGGATGATAAAATATTATTATTATTATTGTTACTATTATTATTATTATTATTATTATTATTATTATTATTATTATTATTATTATTATTATTAACAAGATACATTAAATAAAAATATAAGAGTGTCAATGAGATTTGATCTGTTGGTTTAGGAGGCAAATTAAAGTGCTTGGACTTGAGGACCCAGATTTAATTCGAGCACTCATCTATGGACACTCTTATATATATATATACATATATATATATATATATATATATATATTATTTGATGCTTGTACGGTGTGATTGAAAAATAAATTAAAAAATAATAAAAACAAAGAAATTAAACGAAAATAAATAAAGCGGTCTATAATATTAAATGGGGCGTATATTTGTGGTGGGGTGCGGTAGTACGTTTTTAACGTGCGTCAACAATGTCAGATCTCATTGTTTGTCGCTGTGGTGGCAACAAAGCCATCAATTGAGCACCACAAAATGAGCGGCAGATGTGAATGATTCATATATATCAACATTTAAAACACTATAATTGATTTTGTCAAAAGATCTGTAAGGTCAAATTTCCTGAAATTAACTCTCTCCCTCGATAAAAGCTGATTTTGCAAGTTCGAGTGATTTCACGGCCATGACTTCATGTGTATGTTCTAAGTTTAATTTCCACATCATTGTATATAATAACTCAGGAAAATGCCTGCAGCAATGGCTATATATATGCTCTCAATATTTGACAATACTTTTATTATTAATTATTAGTTTTTAATTTTAATTAGACTGATTTAAATCATAAGTTCTTTTACCAAAAAACAAAAAAAATTTAAATCACACGTTCTGAAAGAGCACACACTTAATATGTGGTTGTGAAATCTTATGCTAAGGGTATGTTTGATATAAATTATTAAAAAACATATTTTTAAATTTATAATTGAGAAGTAGAGAATACGAATTAAAATAATTGAGAAGTAGAGAATACGAATTAAAAATATTAAAAATCTCAAATCAATATACAAGTCATTCAACAAGAAAAGACAAGAAAGAAAATTTGACTTAAATTTAATTAATTTATGTCAAATAAGCCTTAATTGCTGAAATTAAATTAAATTTTGCAACTGCAGCCACATAAATAATGTTTAACTATAGTACCCAATTGAATTTGATTTCTAAATATTTCGAGTTCAAATTTGTGCCTCGATTAATATGTACACATAAGGTTCACGCAATTTTACTCTCATTTGAGGGAAAAGTTTCCGAGCACACATGTTTTCATCATTGTCAATTTATTTCACACTATTTTAACTTACTATTATACCTATGTATACTCCATGCACTTCTCCCTTATGGCGCCCCAACCTAATATTTGAATCTTCAGTGGCAACTATGAGATTAGGCGAGCATAAAATGCCAAATTTATTTATTTTTTTATAATAAAAAAAAAAACCCACAAAGCCAAACTCATAAAAAAAACCATTCAGTATTAAATTTCGTCTAAAGTCTCCATCAGGACACAACTTGTGCATGTTGGCACTATAAATAGAAACTCTCCTTACCAACTTAAGATGAAACCTAAGAAATACTATTCCATTTTCTTGAAGTCTGCAAAAAGGTATTAGCAATCAGCCTAGTTAATTAGCCATGGCAATTGCACTTAGTGTACACCACCGTGAATCCGAGCTGGTGGCGCCGGCTTATCCTACACCACATGAAATAAAGACACTCTCGGACATAGACGACCAAGAGGGTCTCCGGTTTCAAGTTCCGATATTGTTTTGGTACAAAAACAATCCTTCAATGAATGGGAAAGATCCGGTTGAAGTCATTCGGAAAGGGCTTGCTAAAACACTTGTTTATTACTATCCCTTTGCCGGTAGAATTATCGAAGGTGACAATAGAAAGCTTATGGTTAATTGTAATGGAAAAGGTGTTTTGTTTGTGGAGGCTGATGCAAATGTAAAGATTGAGCAGCTTGGGGATAACATATTGCCACCATGTCCTTTCTTGGAGGAGCTACTGCATGATGTACCTGGTTCTAGGGGCACCATTGATTGTCCACTTTTGTTATTTCAAGTAAGAATTAATTAGATATTCTAGAAGTTTAAATTTCTATCTTTTTCAAAACGTGACTCTTTTATTTCTATTCTAACAAATTATAAGTGAAAATAATTGAAAACTTAGAGATCGAAGCAGCGATAAGGTGCTCATAAGGAGACTATTTATTAATATTGATGTGAACTAAAATGTAGGACAGTATCGAATATACTCATGCCATCTTTTTTTTTTTTTTTTTTTGGCCATATATCTGTTGTGGCATCACTCTTTTATTTGTTTATTTTTTCTTTAATTTGCCTCTAGGTATACATTAATTTTTCAAACCATTTAGATTCAAAAAGTCTTCCTTTTAAAAATGTGTGTACTTGGATGTGAGAATGTAGACATAACACGGGAAGCGTTGGAAAAAAAGTGTGGAAAATGAGAAAAAAGTAATAAAAAAATCGAAAATAAAAAAAATATGTGGGGTCTACAAAATTTTTTATTTTGGTCCCCCCCCCAAAAATAGACATGGCAAATGGAAACCATTGATTTAAATATGATGTTGTGTGGAAAAATAAGATCTCACCAAATATATTTTTGTACAACTTATTATATACTACCTCCATCCCACAAGTTAAACTTAGATCTCTTTTTCACCCGTCTCAAAATATAGGCAAAATTCCTCTTGAAAATAATGTTGAGATATTAACTTTCTTATATGCTCAAATTTAATGGACACGTTATAATGAATAAAATAGAATTATTAACGTGGAATATTTAATAAATATAAAGGAATATTGGAAAAATAATCTTAAATTTTTATTTTTCTAATATTATTAATTATAATTTTCTTAATCTTTATCTAAATAGAAATGCGACTATTGATTTGGGCATGAATGATCAAGTGCTAGCGGTGGTGCCATAGTTACGGCACTATCGCTAGCATTTTCGGACAAATACGATCTCCATTTTGAATTCCGAGACTAGATTTGGGTTCAGCAAGGCGATGGGGAGTTCCAAGAATTTTTCGAATTTTTTCCGGTGACACCGTGGCTGCTGTGGCCACTGGTCAATGTTTTGACACTATTTTGGCGCAAAATTATGGCAAAAACTTTGACCGGTGGCCGCGGCAGCCACGGTATCACCGGAAAAAATTCGAAAAATTCTTGGAACTCCCCATCGCCCTGTTGAACCCAAATCTAATTTCGAAATTCAAAACGGAGATCGTATGTGCCCGAAAATGTTAGCGGTCGTGCCATACACCACCGCTAGCACTTGATCATTTTCCTTGATCTGGGACGGTGGAAGTAATGACTTTGTTATACCTGTATGGGGGAGGTCCTTTGGGGCACGTGCTTCGCTAATTTTAGGGCCTAAACTTTCTTCTTTGAATTTGTTTTTTTTATATTCAATTAATTTTCTTGCCTATAATTTTTATTTTCTTACCTCCATAAATGGTCCCTCAAAAAAATAATAATTACAAGAAATATTATGTGAAAAATGGCCCCTCCAAAAAATTGTATGTGCCCCATCAAAAAACGAAAAATTAAAAATTGGACGTTAAATTAAATTTCTTATTTTAAACTACATATTTAAAAGAAGTGTTTTTTTAAAACTATATATTTAGAAGAAGTGTTATGTTTCATGTTTGCCATATAATATTTTTCTTTTTTACTTCTTAACTACAGAAATTTCAATGAAGAAGTGATATGTTAGAACTTCGAATGTCACTAAAAATTGTCATTTTAAATGTCAATCTAAAACTTAGGGCTAGCATATAGACCGGCCAACCAACCGACCAACCGATTGAAACCGACCGTATTGGGCCAATTCAGTTATTTTTTGGATCAACTGGGTCAGTTTTCGGTGGTTTGGTTTATACCAAACTGAAAAACGATCTGCTGGAAAAATAAAAAAATAAAAAAACCGACTGAACCGAGTCAGTTCAGTTAGTTTCGGTTTACCGAACCGACTTCGGTTTGAAATCCCAAAAACCAATTTCTAATTTGTTAGTTTCGGTTCGATTGGAAAAACCGAATCGATCGACGGATGCCCACCCCTACTAAAACTATCCATGTTTGAAATGCAAATGCAGGTAACAAGATTCACCTGTGGTGGCTTTACCTTAGGAATCAGACTGAACCACACTATGACAGATGCCTTTGGGGGGATTCGGCTTCTAACTACCATTACAGAATTTGTCAAAGGTTCATCTACACCTTCTATTCTCCCCGTATGGCAAAGAGACAAATACTTCACTGCAAGATCACCCCCAAGAATTACATGCCAACACAATGAATTTGAACAAACACCACTCGACAAATCATATGCAGACATCATCGAATCAGACAAGTTAGTTCAAACAGCTATTTTCTTCACTCATAAGAACATTCAAGCACTTCATAATCAGGTTTTGTCTGAAAATTTCAATCATCACTATACGAGATCTGATCTAATCACGGCATGCTTATGGAAATGTCGCACCATTGCGCTAAATCCATCTAATGAGGATGAGATTGTACGTGTCTCGATTTGTGTTAATGCGCATGGAAAGAAAGGATTGGACAAAATTCCGACCGGATACTATGGAAACACATTTACCTATCCAGCAGCAGAGACTAAGGCAGGAGTTCTATGCAGACGTCCATTATCGTATGCAGTTCATTTAGTTCAAAACGCAAAAGCGCAAATGGGCGATGAGTACGTTAAATCAGTTGCGGATCTAATGGTGATTAGGAAACGACCTAAATACGAGACGAATTGGATGTTTGTCATTTCAGATATAACTCAACTTGGGTTTGATAAGGTGGACTTTGGGTGGGGAAATCCAATATATGGTGGAGTTCCTTGGGCAGCACCACTCATTAGTTTTTACAGTAATTTCAAGAACAGCTGTGGAGAAGATGGAGTGGTTGTGCCTATCTGCTTGCCACAATTTGCTGTTGAAAAGTTCCATTCCGAGGTTAAAAGGATGGCATCTCCCAGTAGAAAATGTTGTGCTAGGTTATAAGTATATAGTGGAAATTGCCTGATTTACTTGTATTTTTCAATAATATATTTTCTGATTTAGTGTCACTTGTATTACAACTGATATTCTCTTGTAAACAAAATGCATTATAAAATAGAGTAATAAAATTATGTCTTTTTACTGATGTATATTAAATTATGTTTTTTTACCTGATTTGCACCATCAGAAATAGAATCTTTAGGGATGACCTTTTGCCTCGTGCCTGTAGAACCACAAAGGCAAACTCATGAAAAATCCATCAATATCAAACTTCACCTACTATCTCAAACTTGTCATAGCCTGTGCATGTTCATTTTTGACCTTTTGCTTTTTAAAAATTATTTTAAATATGTCCTTTAAGAAATTTTATATCTTTGAGCTAATTTTTCAACTAGTTTTGCTGAACACTTATATTTATATCGGTTAGCTTTTAAACTATAAACTATCATCTATCAGTTATAAGTGCCAGACCAGTTTTTCAGCAACTAACTAGCAACTAGCTTATTAGCTTTGTGTGCCAAACATAACTTAACTCTACTTCTCAACCACACACAAAAACTAATTTTTCTCCCCTTCTTTATCATTAAGAAAATCTTATATTCTTTGTGAGCAAAGGGGAAAAAACGAGTGAGACTTTGCTCACCCTCTTTAACAGGGGTTAAGATAACGTACCCCCGTTAAGTGGGTTGGATAAATGTTAGTTATATCCAAGCTTTCTCTCTCTCACCCCGCCTAGTCTTCTTCTCACCATAAATACGTACCTGACTCTCTCTCTCTCTCTCTCTCAATAAATATTATCTCTCATCCTTCTTTATAATTTTTCAACTAGAAACCAAGAAAAAAAATATCGACTCCATTTTATTTGATTCAACGAGAGCTTTAAAACGAGTATAATATCAATATAGAAATTTTACGCTTTTAAAAATTTAAAATTTATGACAAATATATAAAGTTATACAAACTTATACATGAATTAAAATTAATATTTTTTAAAGGGTAAATTACAGGTTACAACTAATATTAACATAGATTAATCTATATTTAATTTTACATCTTCACACTTTTACATAACAAATTCTTAAAATTTAATTTCTCCATGTGATTAATCTATGTTAATATTATTTGTGACTTGTAATTTACCCTTTAAAAAATATTAATTATGATTTATGTATAAGTTGGAATATAATAACTTTATATATTTGTCATAAATTTTAAATTTTTAAAAGAGTAAAATTTTTATATTGATATTATATTCTTTTTAAAGTTCTCGTTGAGTCAAATAAAATTATTATTGTTATTCTTCTTATTTTGGTTTGTAGTTGAAAAATTTACAAAGAAAGGTGAAAGATGATATTTATTCAGAGAGTGCACATATGATATAGCATAAGGCAAACTGTAAGATATAGCAATGCATTACACAAGGCATCAAACACGCGCCATGTCTGAGGTTGTTTTGGTGAAATCGTGTGTTTGAAGGGAAGTTACATTGGTTGATAGATTCTATGCTACATTTCTTTCTCGAAGCTAGCTCTTCTTCTAATTGAATGCATATGCATTTACATCCAAATAACCAAAATGGCTCTCCGTTGAATGCGATATGCAGTATACATGACCTTACTTTGAAGTCACTTCCCCCAAAAGAACATCCCAAAAACTTGACGCAAAGGAGATATCGCTTCAACATCATCCCCTTCAACATCATCAACAAGAATTCACAACCTGCAAATGTCCTAAAATGTTTTCAGTTGCGATACAATGAAGAGAATTTGCAGCCCTTATCATGCAAATACTTGAAGACAGAATTGAACTGCTAACTACACTTATAGAGAAAACTTGCCCACTAAATTCTGCACATCTCTTTTTTGACAATTAACTCATCTTTTACACAATAAGACCAAAATGGAATTTAAAAATCACAAATTTACAATAATGCCACTCCAATAAAATAAACATCCAAATTTACAATAATGCCACTCTAATAAAATAAAGTAATAAACATTCAAATTTACAACAATGCCACTCTAATAAACTAAACATCCAAATTTACAACAATGTTATTCTAATAAAATAAACATCCAAATTTATAACAATGCTACTCTAATAAAATAAAGTAATAAATATTCAAATTTACAACAATGCCACTCTAATAAAATAAATATTCAAATTTATAATAATGTCACTCTAATAAAATAAACACATTTTCTCTCTCCAAATTACCATCACAAGTAATCTTGCTCAACATTCAATTTTTCCTTTCCCCATTTTCAACTTTCTCACTCTATGCACTTTCTCTCTCCGATTACCACTACAGGTAACATCCACCAATATTCAGCTTATCCATTTCTCCATCTATGCACTTTGTCTCTCAAGATTACCACCCAAGTAATTTCGATCAACATTCAATTTCTCCCTTCCCTCATCTCCGATTTTCTCTCTATGCATTTTCTCTCTCTGGATTACCTCACCAGGTAATCAGATTACCACCACAAGCAATCTCGTTCAACATTCAACTTCTCATTTCCCACATCTTCAACTTTTTTCTATTTACGTATTTTTCTCTGTAGATTACCGCCACAGGTAATCTCGATCAAAATTCAACTTCTTCATTTCTTTGTCTCAAATTTTCTCTCTCCAAATTACCGCTCCAAGTAATATCGATTAATATTCAACTTCTCCCTTCCCCCATCTCTCACTTTCTCTCTACACACATTCTTTCTCCAGATTATCTCACCAAGTAATCAGATTACCACAAATAATTCACAAATAATCTCCATCAATATTGAAATTCTCTTTTCCTGTCTCTGACTTCATCTCTCTATGCACTTTCTTCGTTCAGATTACCTAGCCAGGTAATCAGATTACTACTACAAGTAATCTCGATTAACATTCAACTTCTGCACTCATATCTCTGACTTTCTCTCTCTACACACTTTCCCGCTTCAGATTACCTCGGCAAGTTATCAGATTACTACTACAAGTAATCTCGATTAACATTCAACTTCTCCGCCCCACCACCATTTCGCCACCACCACCCCGCCGCCACCACAATTACACCACCACCTTCCTAGCACAATTCTACCACCACCCCTCTGCCGCTACCACCAAACCACCATCGCCACCACCACTTCACCACCATTCTACCACCGCCACTCATCGCCATTTCACAACTACTATCGCCATTTCACTACCACCACCACCGCCATTATATTATCACTACCAACGCAACAATTTCTTACCCTTGATAATACTATTACCGCCAAATAATATTATTATCGATATTATTATATGTCCTAGTAATCACATTACCTTCTTTAGTAAATGATTACCCACCAAACCACCACCACCACCACCACCACCACCACCGCCCCAATAATACAAATACATGCCACCAATAATATCATTACCTTCCCCAATAATAATATTACTTATCGTGATAATCCGATTACTACCACAAGTAATCTCGATCAACAGTCAACTTCTCCCTTCCCATTCTGACTTTCTCCCTCTCCGCACTTTTTCTCTCTCTATATATTCTCTCTCCAAATTACCTTGTCGAGTATTCAGATTACCGCCACAAGTAATCTCAATCAATATTCATCTTCTCCTTTCATGTCTCCAACTTTCTTTCTGCACGCATTCTCTCTCCAGATTACCTCGCTAGGTAACCAAATTACTACCACAAGTAATTTCGATCACATTCAACTTCTCCATTCCCGTCTCTAACTTTCTCTCTCTATGCATATTCTCTCTCTAAATTACATCGTCAAGTAATCCGATTACCACCACAAGTAATCTCGATCAATAATCAACTTCTTCCTTCATGTCTCCGACTTTCTCTCTCTACGCAAGTAATCTCGATCAACAATCAACTTCTCACTTTAACATTTCTTTATTAGCTTCCACAAGTAATTTAGATCACTACTCCAGCAATTATTATCTACACGCACTATCTCTCTCGATTACCACAACAAGTCATTTAGATCACCACCCCAATAATATTATTACCTACATAGGTAATAATATTAACTACATTTGTAATAGTATTACCTACCCCGTTAATACTATTAACAACCCCAATAATCACAGCAATAACCAAAAATAAAAAAAAATAAAAATTTCAATCTCATCCACAAAAACTCTATGCACTTTCTTTCTCTAGATTACCGCTCCCGATAATCTAGATTATCATTCATCTTCATGCTTTCCTTGTCTTCAACTTTATCACTATAGCCGACAACTAGACCAAAATATAAGATTTACCTTCTAGATTACCACCTTTGTAATCAATATTATAACTCCACAATTGTCAAATAAACAAAAAGAAAAGAATTCACACTTGTTAGGAAAGCATTACCAATCCGGTAATATGATTACCTATCTTTTTAATCTCAATCACCATTCAACTTCATGTTTCCTTCGTCTTCGACTTTCTGTCTACTTTCTTTCTTTTTCTAGATTATCACCTTTGATAAAATAGATGACCAGTCGCTTATCGCTTTTTACCGTCTTCAATTTTCTCTCTCTAAATTATCACCCCTGATAATCTAGATCACCATTCACCTTCTCGCTTCCTTCGTTTCTCACTTTCTCCGTTTGTGCACTCTTTCAATATTTCCATCCTCGGATAATCTTAATCGCCACCCCAATAATCTTTGAAATTGGTTCAGAACAGAAACATCTTGGTAACAATACATGTAATGTACAAGTTTTTAGCGGTAATAATAAATGCCATGTGAGAAAAAGAAATAGCAATAACAAAACTAATTTTACAATATAAGAAGATTGAAAACTAAACAAACCATTCAAGCACAATGCAACAAAATGACTTTTAAATTTCATTTATTTAATACCATATCCCAAAACATATATAAGCTAGCTGTAAAATTGTCTACAAATACTAAAATGGAAAGATTACCACCCCGAGTAATAAGATTACCGCACTCGGTAATCAGATTATTGCTCGGTAAATTGAAATTATCTTATACTATAGTGGCATTATTATTTGAATCAGTAGTACGGAAATAGTCTTTATTTAACTAAGTTTAAAAACTCTTCATGCTATGCAGCGATTCCTTTCCAAGGGCTTCTATAGGTCATTCTTTCTCCCTTCTTAGTATCCCAAAAATTCTCAACTTGTCCAAATCGACTTCTAATAATTCTCAGCTTGGCCAGTATTTTTTGATTTCATTGACTTATAAAAGGCAGACTGTTTAACTTGTGATTATCGATAGGATATGAAATTTATATATATTTGCCTGGAATTTCATGTCATAACATCATTTTTGCTGCCTTAAGTTTTATAGCTATGGAAATTCTTGAAGCTTTTAATTTCAAGATATCGACGTTTAGTATATGACTCCAGCAATTAAATATAGTCATCATTTTCCCATTTCCTCTATCTTTATTTAATTAACTACTTAATTAATTGCTTTATTTTTCCGTTTTTCCACACTGAGATCACACTTAGCATCTGCAAGGATATGTTCTTTGTCTACAGGATTGTGTGTGCTAGTATGCTTGATCACACGAGTTACGAGTGCTGGGAGCTTGGGAATACAAAATAGAGTGATTCTTCATGATATTTTTAGAAAAGTTACTCAGGTGACGGTGCATGTTGACGAATCAAAATGAATATTAACATGTAGGGCAAAAGTATCATAAAAATGTGAAATTAAGTAAGTGGTAAAAGAGTTTATAAAATGTTATAGTTAATGGGCAAAAATAAGATGATCTGTAGTTAGTGGACAAATATCGGCTTTGACCTGTATTTATTGGGTATTTTCCCTAAAATTTATATATTGATATTATATTCTTTTTAAAGATCTGGTTGAGTCAAATAAAATTATTATTATTATTATTATTATTATTATTATTATTATTATTTTGGTTTGTAGTTGAAAAATTTACAAAGAAAGGTGAAAGATGATATTTATTGTGTGTGAGAGGGGCAATGGCGTGAAAGAAAGAGAGCTAGATCCATATTTATGATGCGCGTGAGAGAGAGGGAGCATGGGTTGAAAGGGAGAAAGTTAGATATAATAAAATATATTAATATTTCTCTAATCCTCCTAACGAGGTTATTTTAACCCCCATTAAAGAGGGTGAGCAAAATCTCACTCAAAAAGAACACAAAAGAATATGGTCTATATATCTAGAAAACATCTCAATGCTAGAGTATTAGTATTTTTTATTTTTTATTTCTTCCCATCTAAACCCTTTGGCGACCACATATTCCACCTCTGTTAGGCACGAATATTAATTTGGCCGTCACTATTGTTGGTCGCTGAAGGTCAAATTTATAGTCGTGACTATAAACCAACATAAAGAGTTAATTAAACTAGCAGGACCGATCAGGCACTAACGTTGGCGCCGTAATTACGGCACCATCGATGGTATTTTCGGGATCGATCCAGCCTCCGTCTTGAAATCCGGGACCAGATTTGGAATCGGCACAGCGATGGGGAGTTCCAGGAAAAAAGTGCCAAAACTTTGACTGGTGGCGCGGCCACAGTGTGGCCAGAAAAAAATTCAAAAAAATTCTTGGAACTCCCATCGCCGTGCTGATTTTAAATTTGGTCCCGGATTTCAAAACGGAGGTCAGATCGACCTCGAAAATTCCATCGTTGGTGCCTGATCGGTTCTGATACTAGATCAGAATGCGATGTTGGCAAATTCAAGTAATACAAATTTTAACGCCACTATCTCGTGAGTTTGTGAATCCATGTTTCCACACAATGAATTTATGATATAATAACACAGGAAGGTGCCTGCAACAATACATCATTGAGTATATATGCTCATAATATTTGACAATACTTTTATAGTTTTATTACTGTTAATATTTTTTAAATTACACTCATTTTAATAATATTTTGTGAGAGATCGAGAGATAGACTCAGTGATTAAGGGCTCAACCCTTACCGAGAAGATCCAGGGTTCATATTCCATCCCTGCCCCTATATGTCCTCCAGTGAAAACAAATTAAAAAAAAAATGAAAATAACACTTTGTGAAAGATATATAGGTAATAAGTGGTGAAATCTAAAAAAAAATTTCAATAAAGTTGTTGAAACTAAATTAATTATTTAGTGATTCAATCCACATGCTCGTCTTTTTTACCTAAAAATTATTTATTACTAAAAGTCAAAATCAAATATCAATATCAATCACATATTTCACATCATCATTCATTATTATCTACACATCTCGTGGTCTCCACCAAGTGATGCGTAGTGATGGCAAAAAAATCCGATCCGATCCAAATCCGATGGATACCCGATCCGAATGGAGCGATTTTTTGCCGATCTAACGATCCGTGGATCATTGATCCATGGATCGGCCGATCCGAAACGGATTTGGATTTAGATCGGATCAGACATGATCCGATTCGAATTGATTTTTATTTTTTATTTTTTTAATTGTATTTTTATTATTATTATTTTTTTACAAAAACCTATACCAATATGGATCGTATTTGGATTTTTTTCTTGATCTGATCCGATTCGATCCGATCTGATCCGAATCCGATTCGAGGAATTTGGATTTGGATTTGGATTTGGATCGGAGTGATTGATTTGGATTTGGATTTGCATTAGGCCGATCCGATCCGAACCCCGATCCATTGCCAACACTAGTGATGCGATTACACTAGTTAATTAGCCAGCTATTTCATATATAATAGTGTCACATAGGTGCTCATTTCAGGTCAAATTTTTTAGGATGACATATTTCCCCTTTCCCATTTCATGGCATTTGGCATACCTGCATGTAAAACTTTTTGTCCAAGTGGTGTACTCGTGGCGCTTCTCCCATATGGCCCAACCAAAAATCTGCATGTTCGGAGCAATATGAGGTTTGGGGGTGCCTAATTTAGACTTTTCCTAATGAAAAAAAGGTGTACTATACCAGACTCTTTTTTTTTTTTTTCCGAATGAACTATACCAGACTGAATAAAAACACATAATATCTAGAGTAAATTATGTCATATGCCAAATTAATTGTGAAGATATTTCATAAAATATTTCATAAACTTAACTATTGCATAAAATGCTTACTAATTTAAAATCCTAGTTCTCACTCTATACGGGTGATTGGAGTTGATTTTTAATAGTTTTTAAAAGTTTTTAATGTAAAGGAGGAGAGAGAATGAGTGGAGTTGAATGGTGGAGATTTGTTGATGTGATTTGATATGCGGGTATGATTGATTTAGGATAAAGAAAGAATGTATAAAAAGTGGAAAAAGTGGTAAAATTTTGAAAAAGTTATTCCCAATCACCCTGTATGTCTGCACTCATGATCATTACTTCTCCCACCACCACTATTTCGGCCTGAAAATTGAATCTCGAAATAGAAATTTTATTAAATAAAAAAAGAGTACACCTAATGGAAGGGGAACATGTGAACCTTACTGTGCTTACCTCCCATGAAAGATAAGTTGATAGCCTTACCTTCAAATGTAGGCTATGCTGGTCTTAAAAATATAAACTTTCACTATCAAATAAAAATCAAAATTTGATATTAACTCTACATTTTAAAAAAAAAAAATCTACATATTTTGTGTTACGGTCACCTTAAAAAAAATTAGGGAAAAAAGTCATTCCCAAATAATGTTGAGCGGGAAAATTATGAGGAAAATGAGCCAAAATTGATAGGTAACTTAATCCCTAAAATAAAATAAATAAATAAATAATGAATTCATCACAAAAGTTGAAAAAATAGCCTTTTTTTATCCACATGTCATTATATTATTGGTTAATTTCAAGTTTTGTATGGTCATTTTTGGAGGGGCTTTATACTCTCTAAATTTGGGAGTAACACCCCGTTCAATTCCGTATGAGATTTGAGATGATGTAAATGTGTTTTGCTATGGTTATTATGTGTTCAATATGTTTATGACATGTGTCTAGGTGTATTCGGTGTGTTTAAATGTGATACAGTCTTGAAATCTATGTTAAGAGGGGAAAATTTCAGCAGAGCGATATTTACAGCCATAAGGTTTCTTGATACGACCATAATATTCAAATTATGGCCATAATAATTTATGATAGGGCCGTAAAACTCGTGAAGAAGTTTTTAAAAATTTTCAGAGAGCAAAATACGTCCGTAAATTATCATCATACGACCGTAAATTGTAAAAATGGACAGATATGTAAAGTTTTCAAAAACATTTATATGGCCGTACATTTTGCCGATACGATCGTAAGATCAAAATTTACGGCCGTAAGGGTAACGTTTACGACCATTATTTATAGTCGGCAAAAAACTTTCTTGACATTTATAGCCAATTGGAGAGGTATAAATGGCCAAATTTTTGTCCCCAGCCCTCATAACACCCCTAAGAGCATCCCTTAACACCCTAAGTTTCCATAACCTTACTTGATATTAATTTACCAAGATTCATCGACATATTTTCATTGTTGTGCTAAGAAGGAGAAGAGGAAGGAAAGGAGAAGCCGTCTAAATCATCTTGTGCTTGTTTTCTCCTATCATAAAGTGGGTAATAGATGCTTTTATATGTGTACAAAGGTAAGTTATCCATATATGAGATTAAGGTTGAGGTATGAATGCAAAACACAAGTTCTTTCTTGTGGGGATATTTGAGATTGAATCAAATGTAATTCCTAGTAGAGACTTATGATCATATGATTTATAATGTTTGAATGTGTTTTGTGATACTTAATAACATATGATGTTGCATTGGGAGAAGTTTATGAGCTTTAAAAAGTAAAGAAGAGGTTAGTGAACTCTTCTTGATTGAAATTTGAATTAAATGTTTGGATAACCATGCTACAAACACATGTATGCATTTAAAGACTGCCAATCACGTGTTTACATATATGTGAAGGTTAAGATGGCCAAAACGGGGGATCTAAGCCACAAAATATGATATGAGGCCAATGTAGTGGGCTATCTATGTGATACGAACTTTGTACGGCCATCCATGATATGTGGCTCTGTTGGCGCCATTCTAGACACATGATTAGCAATCGAGCCCAAATTCATATGTTACATGTACTTGCATTTGCATTTATATCCCACAGAATCTTTATGACTCATTTTGTGTTCGTTTATGTTTTAGATGAAGCAGGACATGGTAAGCAAATGCGAGATGGGGGAGAGTTCTCACGAACTTGATGTGTAGGTGTGTGCAAAACAAGGGAAATGCCAAAGATCCTGTATAACGTATTTTGTAGTTGAAGCCGAAATCGCTTGATTTCAAAGTGGACTCGTGATTTCGGAAATGTAATGTGTTACTAATGTCATCTCTAATTCTGTAACGTGGATTGGAGGAAAATATTGTGCACGTGCCCATCATGATGTGCCTAAGTCTATCGTGCACTATGTGAATTCTGATACGAAACGAGAAATTATAAAAACTTTAATGAGATATTAGAGAGGGTGTTATATTGGGGACCAAATTTGATCCAAAATTTAGAGAATAGCCTCCCAAATTTAGATTTGTGGACCTTAAATTCATACATTATTATTTGGAATGCAATGGACAATTTTGCTCTTACAAATTAGAGCACAATTAATGTTGAGTTTACCCAACAAAGCCAAATAATGTTCAAAATCTATGGTGAAAGTTAAAACTCATTTTGAGGAAGTATTGGGTAAAAATTGGACAAAATTTACCCCCATTTTTAGCCAATTCCTCATCACTTTTCATGGCCTTCATCAACTTTCATCCACTAGTAGTTTGCCAAGTGTCAATCTGTGGGACCAAATTTAACATATTTATTTATTAGGGCGAAGAAAATACTTCTGTTTTTTGAAAGAACACACACATACACAGAAGACACAGAGACCCAGCACGCCAGTATTCAAAATCATGGTAGAAAATACATCTTATTAACAATTAAAAATGCAATTGTATATATATATATATATATATATATATATATATATATATATGTTAAGGCAAACTCAATTTTTAAATAAAAAATTAATTAAAAAGAAAAAAAAGAATTGCAAAATGCGTCTCATTAATTTGAATGCAAATGTTATTATCAACATAGAGAAATTAGTTTGTATAAACAAATGAAAACAATACATAAAAAAAAGTGATTTATATAAACACAAATCTATATTCAAATTTTCGCCCCAAATTTTCCCCATCAATATTATTTTAAATGAAATTAACTTTTTTCCCCTATTTTTCCCCCTTGCATTTTTTTCCAAACATTAATATTATTACTATTAAAAGGAAATATTCTTAGGAGACAGGCGATTGATGGCATCTGTCTTTGACTTTGAGGATTCATAGTCCATTCATATCCTATCTCCTCAACCCCCTTTTTGGAAATAAGAAATATAATTAACCTACATTTTTTAAAATACTTGCTCAAAACCTCAAAATTGAATCTTTCAAAAGCCAAAGATTCCAGATTACCTGTGGTTTTAATAGTATATTGATTGTATTTCTTAATTAAACCAAACTTTGTCCAATTCATAGAAGTTCTTAAAAGGTTCTGAAAATCTAAGCATGGTGATATGTTGCCCGCGCTGGGAGAAAAAAAATTCTCCCGGCACGGGCCCCACACACAGAACCCCCTGAATGCGGGGACCCTACAGGGGGGGGGGGGTAGCCAAATGCCCGCGCTGGGAGAAAGAGGGAACATAACAAGGCCCGAAAGGCTAATACACATGTTACAACTTAAAAAGGAAAAAAAAAAATCTTAGGACAGGCTATTGGGGGCTCCATATATTCAATAACAAGATGCGACTTTTTCTTTTTTCGTTTTCTTTTTCCTATAAAAAATATAATAAAAATTAAATTAAAAAAAAAAACAATTAACCTACATTTTTGAAAATACTGGCGCAACTATCATCTTCTTAACCTCAAATTTGAATCTTTCAACAACCAATAGTGGTAAGAATAAGGACACCACAACTCCATCTTCTCCCTTACTGTTCTTCAAATTCATGTAAACACCAAAATCTGGAGTGGCAAAAGGAATTCCCCGTAAACCGGATCGCCCCACCCGCAATCAATCTTTTCAAATCCTCTCCGATTTAAATTGACAACAATCAAATTCCAACTTGCTACGAATTTTGGTCGTTTCTTGATCACCATAAGATCAACAACTGATTTAACATACTCCTCACTCATTTGAGCCTTGGCTTTTTGAATCAAGTGAATTGCATATGATAATGGACTTGTGCATATATTTCTTGCACTTGTTACTGCTGCTGGAAAAGCAAATGCATTTCCATAATAACCAGCTGGTAAATTTAGGCCCGATAAGCTACGTGCGTCCATCATGACAGAAAGACGAACAATCTCATCAAGATTTCGCAGATTAAGTGCAAGTGTGCGGCATTTCCACAAACATGCCACGATGAGATCGAATCTTGAACATTGGCGAAAATTTTGCAACGGAGATACATGATTTTGAAGTGCTTGTATGTCTTCAGGAGTGAACAATACAACTGTCCTAATTAACTTGTCTGAACCCATAATGTTGGAGCATGATTTGTTGGGTGGCATTTGTTCATACTCATGGTGTGTGCATGTGATTCTTGGGGGTGATCTTGTAATGAAGTATTGTTCTCTTTGCCATATAGGGGTGACAGAGGGTGTGGAAGCACCTTTAAGAAATTCACCAATGGCCTTTAGAAATTGGACTATCCCATAACCATCTGTCATAGTGTGGTTGCATCTGATTCCCAAGGCAAATCCACCACAGATGAATCTGGTTACCTGTATTTTATTTTATTATTATTATTATTTCAAATGAAAAAAGAACAGTTATGTAGGATGTCGACTCTGTTTTCTCAATTCTTGTTTGTTTTCATGTTTCGTCCAATCAAGACAATTCACATGCATCAGAAAGTGTAGTAAGATTAATGAGACAACTAATGGGACGTGACTGAAACTAAAGATCTTAACTCATTACTTATATAAGCACTACGAATGAGTTGAGATTTGAGGTCTCAATTTATCTCCAGATATAAATTGAAACAGTAGATATTGACTTACTAGAAAAAACCCTTCAAGCTTAGGTTATGTTGTCTTTAGAAATATTAAGTACTTTTACTATCAAATAAATATCAAATTTTAATATTAACTCCACAACGAAAACAATCATCTACATATTTTGCAGTATTCATCACTTGTTCATCCTCGAACGGATTTTTTTTTTTTTTTGCAAAATAAAAATTTATCCAATCAAACACAAGTCGAACTTTTACCAAGAATAGTAGTGGGTTTCACAAAATTAGGTTTCTTACTTGAATTAGCAAAAGTCGGGAGCCAATGGTCCCTTCATAACCATATACATCATGCAGAAGCTCATCCGTGTACGGACATGGTGGCAACATGTTGTCACCAAGTTGTTCAATTTCTATATTTGCATCTGCCTCTACAAACAACACGCCTTCGCCATTGCAGTCGACCATTAGAGTTCTTTCCGGTCCTTCCACAAGTCGACCGGCTAAGGGGTAGTAATAAACCAGTGCTTTAGCAACTCCTTCTCGGATGACTCCGGCCGGATCCTTCCCCCTCATTGATGGACTATTCTTGTAGAAAAACATCACCGGGAAATTAAACCGGAAACCCTGTTGATCATCGATGTTCGAGAGTTTCTTTATCTCACGAGGCGTAGGTTTCAGAGGAACCACCAGTTGAGGGTCGCGGCGTTTTACTGTGAAAATTATTGGGGAAGATGATTCCATGGGAAAGTGAAATAGTTTCTAGGTCGTCAATGATACGAATGAAAAATGTGTTGCTAATTTTAGCTTTGGCCTTTGATATATAATAATTGATGAATAATCCTCAATTCCCTACTCATTTGACATCAGATCGGTTGACATCCTCTTCACGTGAGAGTGGTGGAGGAGGGACGGCGTCTAGAAATTTTAATGACATGGATTGTAATGAAGAAAAACATTTAATTCAACTAAAAGTTCATACAAAAAAAAAATTATATTTAAAACTTCGATTTTTTATTTTTATTTTTTTGGGGGGTGGACAAGGACTACTGCCGATGCTTGCCCTATGCTAGATCTGTCTAACTTCATTGCAAGCCACCTCACCCTCCATGTGAGGGGGGTATATCAACCTCAATGTTAAACGAGGTAACGATAGCACACTCATAACTGGTAGAGATATGAAAAGAATATGAAAGAAAAAAGATTAATGATAATAAAAAAAAATTGAAATTGACAGTTGCAAAAACCATAAAAATATATTTTTATTTCAGGGTCACATAAGTTTGAGCGAACTAGTCAGCAAAGTCGAACTATAACTATTTACCCTACCCTCCCTCTCTCTCTTTCCTTTTTCTTTTTTTGGTCGTTGTTTTAAAGTTCTAATGTGGCCTTGTATTTTACATGTCGTTTATTTCAAGTTTCATTGTTGTTCTTTCATTATATTTAACTTTAGGTAGCTCTTGCATTTGGTTTTTTTTTTTTTTTTTAAATCAAAAGATTCAGAAAAATAACCGAATTGTTTTCATCCTCGGTTATAGACAGAAGTTAATAATGCGGTTACAATATTGTAATCACAACTAAATTTAATCATGCTCTCACGACATATTAAAACATATATAAATTTTAAATTCCACTTAATTAGAGGCATGTGATTGAAAATTACAGTCAGATTGCTCTAATTAAGGGGTAGGTTGCCAAGTAATGGACAAGTTCTTAACCCAATGGACTTTTAGCCCACCACTAAATTTCTTGGCCCGCTGGAAATTGAATCAAGGTGTTAGCCCAAACCCGTCCCCATAATCTTTCCTCAGGGACATTTTGGAAATTTTTTTTTTTTTTTTTTTTGACTGGGAATAACATTTTTTTAAAACAAAAAAATAAAATAAAAATCAAGAATTGACCTTATTAATTTCACTGTCTACTCTTTCCTTGGGCTTTTCATTTCTTCAAACTTTTCTTCTTGGCTCTTCATCTTTGCGAGTTTGTTCAGTTGCCCACATGTTGGCAACTTATGTTGCCAACATGTGTGACGTGGCGCCCTCACCGGGCCAATTTTTTTTTAAAATTTTTTTTGGGAATCTACGTCAAGTGAGATGAATAATACATAACTGTCCCCTGATGGTGGGGGGACTCGTTTGGGCCCCATTTTTTTTTTTGGACCCAAAAATGGGTGTTGGCATCTTCCGTTGCCAACTTGTTGGCAACGGAACATGACTATTCATCTTTGTTTTCTCTTTATCTTTGTAGCTAGCAGTCCTTTTTTCGCTATAATTGACCTTAATAATTGTTTTTGTTTTTTGCGAACTAATCTTGTAATCTTATATTAAGTAGTTCAATGAAGTGTTCTTTAAGTTTTTTTTCAAACATTTATAATTTATTCTTACAATTTGAGCAAAAATTTTTTACGATACCTATACAGTTAAATACTCGTTTTATATTCACAGTGTTTTTTTTTTATCAACGCTAAAATGCTCAACAACATTTTTAATAAAAATTCTTCTCCCAAAACTTCTACTATTAAATGTTTAATTGTCAAAAACTCTAATCGCAATAATTACATCAAGTGGAGCCTAATATGTATAGATAAGTGTCATCGATCGGCAAGGAGAAAAAAATGACAAACACGTTTATTCAACATAATTATTTTTAATATAATAATGTCGCACGGGGCGGATCCACGACCTTTAATCTTCTCATGTTCATGTCACGAGATTAAGTTATTAAAATATTCCCATTGTACACAAAAATGATTTGTCATATTCCTATCACATCACGTGAATATAATTGTCAATTAGTAGTTAATTTAGTGTTGAAGCCAAGGTTTGTCCCCTATAATTAATATATCGTTAGGCTGTCAATTTTAGCTTTGTTATATATAGTCATTATTTAGTCATGATCTTGGGTACTAATTTTGTAAATTAGACATCGATGTGTCTTTGAATGGAAACCATGGGTTAAAAGTAGATATGGACTTGGGTTAGCCATACCTCAATTCAACACATTTTAATTATCACACCATATTTTGGAAAAACCACACCCATTTCTTGATTGAAACTAATTAATATGGGTTAAATTTGAATGAGTTGAGTCGACGGGATTAAAGAATAATTTAGGTCAAAAATATGTAAAAAAAAAATCAAAAAGAAATAAACGAAGTTAATACATATTTTACGCCAAACTAAAATGTTCGGTTAACTCAATTTGAATTGGATTGGGTTGGGTTGGTTCCATTAACACTATATGGGTAGGTTGATTTCCTTAATTGAGCTGGTGACAAAATTGAATTTGAGTTGGGTTGGATTGGCTCAAAAATCTCAAAATCAATTCAATTCTCAACCTTAGATCAGAGTGGGGAATTAGAATGCGCAATACAATATTTATATTTTCCAACTTGTGGTTTTTCCCCGTCCTAAAGGAAATGCAATTTTTCAGGAGAAAGCTTTTAGAAAGTAACTAAAGAATGTAATTGAAAAATTCATTGTTTTGGTCATAAAATTTATGATTGGTAATATGTATAATAAAAATTAATTTAAATGAAGTGTTGTAAAAAAATATTGGCATGCATTAGTACCTTGATACATGAAAACCACCAAGAGAGAAGTTTGCAAGCTTTAGGGCAATCAAGCCATGGCACTCTCCTATATATTTAATGAAATTAAATTTGAGTGTTATTCATCACTCCTAAGAGTTTAAAGCCTAGAGGGCGATAATTACTAAGGTTGTATTGGTTTTAACTTTTTTTTTTCCTACATAAAATTAATTTATCTACCAAGTAATCACAGATTGAAAACATTTAGGGTGCGTTCTATTTGTTTTGTGTTTTCATTTTCGAAAATATTTTTGTATTTTCTATTTTGAGAAAATTGAAAATGCATTTGGTTTTGTTATTTTGAAAAATTATTTTTGAAAAGAAAAATAGAAAACGTGTTTGATTTATAATTTTTCTAAAATAATAAGTTGGAATAATAAAAATTTTAAAAAAAGTCATAAACTTTTCAATTTCTTCAGAAAGGCCCTCATATTCAGCGTTCCATCCAACCCCAACCCCTCAATTCTTACTCATTGGTTGCCAACAATTCGTCGGCGACCAGCATGTGGTCGGAACCACTTGGTAGTGGTTTGCTGCCACCATAATAGATGGTTCGACCACCTGCAAGTGGTGATTAAAGGTGGGTTCAACCCAACATTAATGGTGGTCACCACCTACAACCATCGGATATGATGGTTTGACCACCGGATTTTTGTTCTCCTGTATGATTGGGGCAGGCTAGCAGTGATTGGCGGTGGTTGAGCACTAAAGTATATAGGAATTAAAAGTGGTGACTTAAATGTAATCAATGTAAATTTAAAATCCAAAAATATATTTTCTTTATTTTCGATATTTAACATAGAAAACATTGAAAATGTTTTCGAAATGCATTTTCGAAAATAATGAATAAGACGCGTTTTTAGTATTTTGGAAAATAAAAAATGGCTCAAAAACAGCAAACAAAAGGCAGCCTTATATTTTAGAAAAGACATGACTTTTGGGCTTTATTTTCAGAGCGTAATTATAAAGACAGAAAACAACAGTGCAGTGTCTATTCATTTTAACCTTTTGACAATCGATGAATAAATATCATGACTTCTACAGAATTCACAATCAAGCACTTCCATCTTCTGGCATTCATAAATTCTCCATAGTTTCATAGATATCGGTTGCATTGATCCCGTCGTCATGAGGAGGGTTCAAAACATACTATTGTTCTCCGTTTTTTGTTATTTGAAGTGTTTCCAAATAAAATAAAAAAATAATAATATATCATCGTATCATGAGAGATGATTTTCATTAAACCATGAGTACCTAGGCAGAGCAAATTTGTTTTAAAGACGTATAGTGAAACTCCAACCTCGATGTACTTGTTTTTTAATTTTTCATGTTTCAATATCCAAATACATAAAGTAAGTTTTCTCGATTTTCTTAACGAATGTAATCTACACCACACGACATATATATCACCAATGATAGGAGAACAATTTGCTTAAGAATATTCTCATCATGTCATCAGATAAAACATATTTGACAAACATGACTCTCTTTGCACATTAGATATGATTCGTGATCGATACATGTTCATCATTTCATTTTTGTTATTTCAATGGCTAATCCGGGATTTTTAGCCAGAGGGGCTGTAATACATAAAAAAAAAAATTAATTCAATGAAAATTATGTATAAAAAATAATTTTTTATATATAAACTTTGTGATTTTTTTTTTTTGGGCCGGAGGGGCTACTGCCCGTGTGAGCCCCCCTAGATCTGCCCTTGGTTATTTATGAATAGTTTTGCAAATTATTGAGCGGAATTAACCATTCATGATTAATGAAATTTGATTAATTATACCTAGCAATTAGGTCATTCAAAATTATTTGAGTGTATAGAAGGTTAGTCTTGGTTCAAATATATTAGTCATACAATGAGAGAGTGACAATTTTTGAAAAAAAAAAAAGAAAAAAAGAGCTTTTTCATTTTCCACATAATAAGTAATAAGTCTCGATCACAATCAAGAACTTTTAACTTACGATTAAAACCACAAAAAAGTACTAATAATAATAAAATAACATAAAAATAAATTATAAAAATATGGAAAGAATAATAATTGTAGAAGCAAATATTGAAGAATACACAATATGGTTTTATTTTAATAGAAAAGTACAGAACATGCGTACTAAATATAAACACAAGTAGTAAATATATGTATGTATGTACGTACATTTCTTTATAATTGTTTTTTTTATTTTTAACATAGATCCTATATAAATTAATATTATTTTTCGAGAATATATAATTTTAGAAACAAACAATATAAATTTTTCTCTCGACTCGCCAACAATCTAAAGCAGTGCGCGAGACACGAATCCTGCTGAGCTAACTCCAAATTTCTCTCTCTGTGACTTTTTTTTTTTTTGGTTTTTTTTCCCCTAGCGCTTCTTTCAAAGAACTCATGCGACATTCATATATTCATTTATATATAATTTTTTTTTGAATAGATATATTTATTTTTATTAACGGTATCATATAAATATATTACATTTCATGTATATTTTCCTATAACCTTACATTTTTAACTATATATTATTTTTCTGGTCCAAAATACATTATCAAACAAGCTTCTAATCCCACGCACTGCTGTACATTCTGTAGAGATTGGCCTAATTAATGAAGTTTATCTGCCTTTTTTTTTTTAATGAAATAGTATAAATGAAGATTATCTTGAATAGATGTTGCATTGACGTGTTTTAAAGTATGCCGCAGACATAAATTTGGATTGGCCCGCTTTACATGATTCCATGCAGACCAGAGTGGACTATATTGACTTTTCCGTAACAAAATGTTGCTTAGGTGCTGTATTGATTAGATATCGTGATGTGCCATTTGGCTTGCCTACAGTGAAATGTTTAACTCATGTACAAATATTAAACGTTCTCCTACATGTGGCCGACATTCTTTTCCAATGTTTACATTTACCTTTTATTTTATTTTATTTTTTTCACTTCGGCTCGATAAAATTTACGGACATAACGCCTTGGGGAGAAATTTTTCTAGATATCATATAGCTTAAATTATGAGGCAACCTTTTTTTTTTTTTAAATACGAGATTGGGATCGTAGGGACGGACTGATATCTCGAATCTGGGTCAATCACCCAATAAACGAGTGTCTTTTCCACTAATTAGGCCAATCCCGTTGGACTATGTCGCAACCTTTGGTGGTGCACCCAGTTATAAATTTTTTTCTTTTATAAGTTCAATTTTCATGGGCTAATTAAAAAGATTCTATACCTAGGGCCTTAGGCGACTTTTCGATTTGGTTTTAAGAGTTGCTATTGGTTTTACGTGCAATCTATGTTCGCCTTGGAGATATTTGTACTCATTACATAATTTACAGTAAAGTATAGGAAGTTTAACCACCGGTGGGTTGGAGATACTTTTGTGAATAAATGGCATTTCCTTCATTAATTCTTCCTTTATGCGTTTGCCTGAATTGGAGAGAAGTCGAACTCCAAATCTACATATTTTGGCGACACCCTAAAGGCCTAAAATTGTACACAAGCCACATCTATCAGGTGTACCAATCGAGGCCAACACTTAACATCGACATTGAAAATTCTAAGTTGTATAAATTTCGTTTAAAATGTTCAGATAGATCTAAATAGTATTCTCTGTTAATTAGATTAATCCGATGAATATTTACTATTTTATAGTAAGATGCATCTGCAGATCTGTAACTATGTATAATAATATCCTTGTGTGAAAATGTATCACTATAAGTCATCGTCATCAAATATCTCCGGGGACGCTAGCTGTATAATCTAAAACAATTATTCCCGATCCAAGTAATAAACATCTAATAACATTTAAATCAAAACGATATATAATGTTGATAAATACACATTTACGAATTGTGGAAAGTGATACTTCCACAACATGACATTCAAATAATGTCAAAATGCAGTTTATCTTGATTAGATGTTGCATTGACATGTTTTATAATATGCTGCTGGCATATTGCTTTTTCGTTCCATCAAGTAGTTGTCTTTTATGCAATTATATTGACTTTTCCGTAACAAAATATTGCTTATCAACCGGTCGATATGTGTTGTATAGATGATATATTGTGATGTATTATTTGGCATTGACTATAATGAAATTTACTTAACATGTACCTATGTACAAATATTAAATTGTAGTAAATCACATTGTGTACAAGTTTTTCTACATCGATCTAGATAGCATTCTTTCCAATGTTTACATTTATTGCACTTAGCTCGATAAAATTATAGACATAACGCCTTGGAGAGAAATTTTTGTAGATATCATCTAGCTTAAATTATGTGGCAACCTTTCAGCGGCACAGCCTGTAGTAGATTTTTTCTTCTATAAGTTTTCTGGGCTTAAAAGATTGCATACCTAGAGCCTTAGACGATTTTCTTATTCGCTTTATTTAAGAGTTAATATTACTACTGTTTTTACGTGCAGTCTATATATGTTCGTCTTGGGAATACTGTACTCATTGCATGATTGAGAGTAAAGTGGTGCCCATCATATTTCCATTATTTAATATATCATATATAGAGTACAAATGGCATTTATTAAACTGTACTCGTTGCATGGTTAGAGTAAAGTGTTGCTGCCATCATATTTCCATTATTTAATACGTGGGTGATAAGGATTTATTTTTAATGATTTTTAAAGGTATTTAATATAAATAAGGAGAGAGAATAAGTAGAGTTGAATAGCGAATATTTATAAATGTGATGTGATATGTGTGTATGATTGATTTAGGATAAAGAAATAATAGATAAAAAATAATAAAAAATGGTGAATTGCACCATTCATGAATGGTATTCGACAGTAGAGAGAGTGACATAAGCCAATTAGGTGGATTCCAATTTGCGCGTGCATGGCTTTTCTTTTTCTTTTTTCCATCACTTTTTTAAAAATCAATTATCCCTTTTTTTATTCACTTTTTCCGTCTAGATTCTCATATCACATCCAAAAATAGACCCCGTCTAAAATTATTTCACCATTATTTTTGAATTATTTCTATATTTCTCATCTTTTTTACTTTTCCCTCTCTTTTTCTCTACATTTCTTTTTATTCATTTTCAAATAAAATAATTAAATTATTCATCTTTTCATCAATTATTTTATTATTATTAACGATAGGCCTAAATAAAACGTTATCCAAACGTTATCCTTTTGAAACTTGCCATGTCTTATTTCCTACCCCTTTTTCGTCTATATCACCCGAGACGAATTGATGATTGATGTTTACATTTTCAATTTGGCCGGACAAATTCGAACATCACTTTTGTTGATGTTCGAAAGACAAAATTAGTGTATAAATGATTCGAACGTGTTATTGAAATATAAGGAAATACTTTTTAAAATACGGAAAAAATAAATTAACAAAATTGGTTGTTGAAAATAATCACTATGAAAAAAATGATTTTTGAAGTAAGTTTTAGTAAAGTTTATACCGGCATACCACATATATATGCAATTCGACAAATGTGGCAATGAAAGAGAACTTGAGAAGGGCACCACACTAGCAAGTGATTGGACCATGCTAATAAGTATATGGTTTTCAATTTATAAATAACTAGTATATATTTTCTTCCATAGGTTGCACGGGGAGACATATATCTAGCATATATTTTAGAATTCGATGGTGAATTTTGCAACTCCCAAAGTTTTTGGAACAGCTCCGAGTAGGCATGTATCTGAATCTAGTGTTTCAATAGTTGTATTGCTAATTAATTCAACTCAATTTTCAATTTTTACGATTAAACGACGAAATAAAATTAAAATCACCAATCACCGTTCAATTAATTTGTTCTTGCCAAAATAAATTGATAAATTGTTAAATAGAGATTTTAAATAATAATTAATAAGATCTATTATTGGCAACAATGTAATGGGTTAATTCAAGCATTGGAGTTTATAGATTTCAATACCTATGTTATGTATGTTAGTTGAGTAGAAAAATATTCCACTTCCAAATCCTAAGTACCTAACACAACAATTTTATATTAATCAACAAAAAGTTTCCATTTAAGAATACAAAAGCATATGCGATTCTTATCATTTCGGAAAATTGATATGCCTCAAATGACAAATATCCAGGAATTGCAACCGAGTTATATTTCACTGAAATTTCATAACAAACTTCATACACAAAGCAAAAAATAGAAGAATAAGACCAACTATTTATATAAGTCAATCAATAAATTTTTTTTTTGAAATTTTGATATTATATATATATATATGTGCTTATTCTATACACAATAATATAAATTTATTCGAACGACATGTTAGATGTGCGGTTAAAAATTAGGAAAATGTATTAAAAATGTAAAGTAATTGTGTGAGTAGTTGAAAATGATGAGAGGAAAAATTTAATGGAAGTTAGTGAAGAATTATGGTGTATAGAGCAAGGCATATATATATATATATATATGTATGTATATATATTTACATATTTATTTATATATTTCAAAATTGTCAACTGATAAATTTCTATAGAAATGCCAATTAAATTTGTGAGTTTAAAAAACCACAAATTATTTGGCGTATGTTTTTCATCATTGAGCGAATGAGAGAGAGAGATAGAGAGAGAAAGGTGGATGTGGATGGATTTTGGGAGATGAAGATGAGAGTGGTTTTAGGGATGATAGATCAATTTTGAAATCAATAAAATAATAATTATTGCGAATAAAAGAATGAGAGGGGAAATGTGAATAAAATAATAATTTTTTAATTTTGAAAAATGCAAGTTTAAGCGAAAAATGTCTTTGGTTATTACATATAGATGATTAATTAACTTTTCCCTGAACAGTATATTATTTTAACCAAATCTATATCTATTATCTATATCTATATCCATATCCATATAATATAATTATGTATTCGGTCCATTCCAAATATATAGTCCACATTACCCTTTGGGATATCCCAAATATATAGTTATATTTCTATGTTTAGTATGATTTTTTTTGTTCATTCACAAAAATACCCCCAACATCTTGAGGAAAGTAAAATGTGAATGCTTTTTTAATAAAGGTACTACATTCGTCCCATAAATATAGTATATTTCCATTTTCACAAAGATTAAAAATATACAATTAATATAATATTGGAAAAATAAAAATTAATATTATTTTCTTAATATACACTGTCATTTATTTGATATTTTATTTCGATTAATTTATTTTGGTGATAACAATCTACATTAAATGAGAGTATAGAAGATAACTAATATTATAATTACATCATTAAAAAGAATGTCACATATATATCAGGATGGATAAAAAGGAAATTTGGTCTATCTTTATGTGACTGAGGTAATAGTATTTACCAATACTCACATTAAATATTTGCACTTTAGGAAGTTTATTATTATTATTATATAATTTATTTTCTCATAAACATTCTTAATCCTTGTGCAACACCAAAGTGGTTTATATATTTGGGACCATGGGAGTATAAATGTGGTAAACAAGTCATAAATATTTTTTGACCAAAAATATAACCACCACTTTCATTTAATTTTTGTTTTACCTTAATCAATAATAATTTTTATCAATATCTTATAATAATAATAATTTTTTTAGTAGTTTAAAAAGTCCCTTCAAATTCAAAATTCATAATCTAACTTTTCACTTTTATATTGTCAATTTATGTATATCTGATTCATCTATTTTTTCAGTCATTTGTCTCTTAAAAGACTTTCGTCAAAAAAGATGACTTAATTAGTATTTTTTTAATCTTTTACTATATTAAAAATTTCATTAAATTCATCAACGGACATCATTGATGATTGTATTAAACATACTTTTTAATATTTATGATTTTTTTATTATTTGGATGTTGACTAAGATAATTTCTTTTATTTTGTTCACCTTGCTTTTCTTGATGGATTTATGATTTTTTTTTTTTAATAAGGAGCACACTTGTCCCAACAAACAAATATAACCAAATCATGTCATATTATTATACACAAATTAAAAATATAATCATTATAGTACGTATCGCGTGCACCGCACATGTTACATATTAACAGGGCACGTGTTACATGTTATTATTGTTAATAAATGGCATTTCCTTTATTCTTCCTTTTTGGGGTCTGCCTGCATTGGAGAGAAGCCGAACTCCAAATCTACATATTTTGGCGATTTACATACAAAACCTAAAGGTTGTCCTTTGAGATGGGCTTGTTGTTGTGACCAATCGAGCCACAAGTTAACATTTAACATCGAGACATGAGAACGGATAAACATTTACGACTTTAAAATAGGATAATTAAACAAAGGTAAACAGAAAATAAAATAGTTTTTGTATTATAAAGGAAGGCACTAATACACAAGTGACTTTAGGTGACGGGCATTAGGTGGCGTTTTCATTGAAACTGCCACCATTGATGCTCGGAGTTAAGAAATGATGGCGGTTATAGCAAAAATCCGCCACCCTAAACCAACGTTAAAAAAAAAAAAATTAAGAACATAGGGTGGTGGTTGTGTAAAACAACCGCCACCCTAAGTTCTTTTAGGGTGGCGGTTGTGTTAACAGCCGCCACCCTAAACCAACGTAAAAAATAATAATAATAAATAAATAAAAATAAATAAATAAATAAAATAAAATAAAATTAAGAACATAGGGTGGCGGTTGTGTAAAAGAACTGCCACCCTAAACCAACGTTAAAAAAAAAAAAAATTAGTACATAGGGTGGCGGTTGTAAGCTAACAACTGCCATCCGTTTTTTTATTTTTTTATTATTAAAATACTTTTGGGTGGCGGTTTTTTGCTACAACCGCCACCCTTTCCCTTTAAATATTCCACCAATTAAATCACCAGATCTGGTATTCCCGCTTCTGAGTTTCTTTTTCTTTTGAAAATTTTTCGAAATTTCTTGAAATATTCACGGTTTGAAATTAGATTTAAGTGCAATTTCTTCACAAATTGGTGCCATAATTTAAGCAAGGTAAGCTTTTTTGATCTTTTGGTCCCAATTTCGTTTATTTTCGTATAATAGTTAATATAATTTTTTTCGAGTGTTTGAGCATGCAAACTTTAAATGGCCATAACTTTTGCATACGATGTCCGTTTTCAGCCCACTACACCAATCCGGAATCGTCGCGACGAGATCTACGACAGTCACCGCTATTGCCGTGACCCCATGTTTCAGGCCGATCTGAGATCATCTAAGGCCTCAAAATGCAATTTTTAACTTTTCATCTTATAGTTTTGTGTTTTTGTTCTTAGATTATTCATTTTATTGTAATTGGATGAGATTGGTTTTGAATAAAAATTAGTTCGTGTGTTTTTCATAGCTCATATCTTTAAAAAAAAAAAGTGGACTTTGGGTTGCGGTTTTACACTAGAACCGCCACCCAAAGTGCTTTTTTTTTTTTAAAAAAAAGATTTAGGGTGGCGGTTGTTGGATACAACCGCCACCCTAAGTTGACTTAGGGTGGCGGTTGTTTTTAACAACCGCCACCCTAAGTCTACTTTGGGTGGCGTTTTTTCAACCGCCACCCTTTCGACGACTTTGGGTGTCGTTGGTTTGGGTGGCGATCAAAAAAACGCCACCCTAAGTCTAAAACAACAACCACCTAAACTCCTTTTTGTACTAGTGAGACAAAATTAAAGCAAAACTACGTACTCATTTTCTTGCAGTTAATGAACATGCTGCACCAATGTCCTATTTTGATGCTCGATTAGAAGAGTTTCATATGTCATTTTATCATGAAATGTTGAAATGGCTTCTGGATTGGAGTTGGTCTAGATATAACATATTTTGCATAGCGGAGTTGTATTTGCTTAAAATATGCAATTTAGTCCGTCAACATTGGATAAAGTATAATAATTGTAGAAATTGCAAGAAATGTTCAAATTTACAATGACAATTTTAAAAATGGTTAAATTTAATTGCATTGCCAAGTGTCAATTTTCCTTTTTCTTGAACAAAATAATGTTCAAATTTGTATTTCTTGAAGTTTAAAACGCCAAGTGTCAAGAATTAAAACAATGAATGTTTCTCTGGACACTTCAAATGTCTAGATTGCACTTTCCAGAGTCGAGATTTTACATAATCAAGTTAAAATGATATAACCAAATGTCTGATATCGATGTTTTTTAGTTGGCTTGCATTTAACAACACCCACTCATAATTATATAAGCCACATTTATACCAGGTAGTTCGTTTATCTAGCTTCATTTCGCATTCAAGTCCACACACCACGTCTCCGTGGGCGTTTAAAGAATATTATATTACCTTTTAGTTACATCACGTACTCTCCATTATCTAGTGGATCTATAACTACGTATAATGTCCTTGAGCAAAAATTGTATCACTGCAAATAATAGTCGTCAACTATCTTTGTGAATGGCATGTTGTCTAAACAATCGTTCTCGATGGAAGTAATGAATATCTAATCTAACATTTACATAAAAAAAAAAATGGGAGGTTAAAAAAAAATTTACATCAAAACAATACATGATGTTGATAAATACGGTTACGAATTGAAGAAAGTGACACTTCGAGATAATTTTCTCAACATTAAATGATGTCAAGAAGTATATATATATATATATATATATATATACACACACATAAAATGTTAGAATGATATTTCGAAGTCTTGCCATGCCAAATTGTAATATGGATGCAAAAAAATGGACATTTTTACGATAACAATGATCAAAATCAGGCACATTTCAAGTGACAAAACATAATATCGACATTTCTATAATTCTCCCGACTTAATTTTGTTGAGGAAACGCGCAAACTTGCTCTAATTAATTGCTCTCTTAAACACTCTACATCACGTATCTACATCTAGTAAGTCTTCAAATTCTTCCATATGCTTCATGAGTACAAGAACACTCCATTTTTCTCCCCATTTGATGCAGGCGGATGTCCAAACGATAACTAATACATGATTATAAATATGATTTGCTCACGAATCAACCATTTAGGTGCATAATTGAAGAATCACTTCAATATCTTTTATTCAATGTTCACAAATGACTACTTACAATAAACCCTCTAACTATTATTTAATTAAATAGAATTCACGAGCTTGATGACCAAGCAAATAAAACTAAAATAAATAAAAATAATTAAATACTAGTATCACGCCCGTGCGATGCACGGGAATAATTAAATTTATGTACGATAAATAATTGATATAAAATTATAAATATAAATGTTGAATTATAGAATTAATGTAATTTATGCATGGGAGATTGCATAATTGTAAATAATTATTAAAATCTATAATATTGTATATTATAATCAATGCAAAAAATATGGAGTAAATTTACAATTGTAAATTATAAAAATTCACGTGTATCACATAATTAAGAAATTTATCAAAACGTATAACCTTAATTCTAATTGCCTTGTATAGCATGCACAACAATGATCGTGGAGATTAATTAATTGTAAACGAACCATGGGGAATGAATATATAAAAATTCTTTAATTATCAAAACGTGTCTTTTTGGTTTTTACATATTAATTTTACATTGAACACCTTTCTTCTTTCTGAAATAGACATTATGCACTCTAAATTTTATGATTTTATGCGTTCTTTTAGTGATTAGTTGTAATTAATTTTTAATTTTAACTCTATTGTATAAGAAGTATTATAGTTAATTTTAAATAACTTAAATTTGTAATAATAACGATAATTTTCTATATTTACATAATTCATTTGATTTCTTTCCATTTACGTAAAGTGTATGTTAATTGTAGAAACAAAAACTTTTTATTTTTAATTTTATATACTTAGAAAAGGCAAAAAACGTACGTACAATGCAAAATTCAATTAGTGAGCATATCACATCAACTGTATTAAAAAGGAAAAATATTAATTAATTTTTTTAATTAGAAACTATGTGTCATGTTGGCACTGCCAATAAGGCGTTCACCAAAAGTGGCACTTCAATTATAATAATTTAAGGATTAATATATTACTATTTTACTTAAAAATAAATAAATTATTCAATATAAATGCAGCTATAATTTTAACCACTCACAATTTAATTTAAAAAAGGAAAAAAGTAAAAAATATCCACTATTTTTTTAACAGGCCAGTTCACGTAACCAAACAAAACTATCAAAACCTATAATTTTATCACGATAAAATTAAATAAAAAATAAAAAATATTTATTATTTAATATTTTGAATTAGACCTTTAAAAAATGAACTTATATTTAAAGTCTTTCCAAAATAAATTTTTCTCATTAAATGTTTGTTTTAAATATTGGTTTATTTTCAATTATATTTTTAATTACTACTAATGAATGTTGGTTTATTTTCATAACTAATTTTATAATTTTTAAAAAAATATTTAATGTATACCGCGTTGGCATCTTTGCCTACATGACACTTTACCAACTGTAATATAAAGATTAATGATATGATAATAATATAACAATTCAAAATATAAAGATAAAGATTCATAAATTACTCTTTATTTAAAAATAAATAAATTATTCAGTGCAAATTCAATTATAATTTTAGCACGCACTATTTGATTTAAGAATAATCTACTATTTATATAATCCAATGCACATTACAAATCAAAACTATCTAAAACTCTAATTTTTTAACACGGTGAAAATAAATACATAAAATACTTATTATTTAATGTTTTCGATTAGAAGTTTGAAAATGAAATTACATTTAAAGTTTTTCCAAAACTAATTTTTTCTTATTAAATTTTCTTTATCACATTTAATGAAAAATTTATGTTTCATTAAAAAATAATTATATTTAAAGAATTTTCCTATTTAAAACTACTAATTAATGTTAGTTTATTTACAAAAATAGAATTTTCTTTTTTTTAGCTACAAAATTGACTTTTATGATTTTTTTAAAAAAATATTAATGAGTGCCATGTTGGCACTATTGCCAACATGGCACTTCTCTTTTTATAATATAAAGATTTAAGAGTCCTTACATATTTAAAGTCTATCTAATTAGAATCTTTAAAATATCTTCACTATTATTTTGTATCTTCATCACCTTTCCTCCAAGTTTTGGTTTTCTTTTTCGATAAAAAACATCAATGCATACGTGCTAATTTGTAAAAGTATACCTGAGTAATAAATTATTAAACCGTTTTATAAGCATAGTTTGCCCGTAAAACACGCTTATCACAAACTTGTGTAATCTCCATAGATGTGAAGTATAAAACCACAAATTAGATATAAATCTTATTTTAATGATGTCATAATTAATAACATTATGCGTTTCTCGAGAATGATACTTCATTTCCGTTACCATCATTGCAATACACTATTGTAATCATACTTTATTTCAGTTATCATCATCGCAATACAATACTGTCTATTGAGACACTGCAATATGATGTTGATTACGGAGCATTACATATACGCGTTGAAATCTATTGCTAGGAGCATTACATAGGTTATTATATTTGAAGTGAAAACATTTAAATTAATCAAAATATTACACCACTTTGAATACATGCCACACGCACATTAGTACATTACCTTTCACATTCTGCAAATAATTGAATAACAAGCAATCTTCTTGAGCTCATATTTGAATCTTTCAATAGCCAATGGTGGCAAGCATATGGTTACCACAACTCCATCTTCTCCCTTCCAATTCTTGAAATTCATATAAACACTAATATTTGAAGTAGCAAAAGGTATCCCACCGTACTCGGGAGGGCCCCACCCGAAATCAACCTTATCGAAACCTAGACGAGTTATGTCCGAAACAATCAAATTCCAACTTGTAGTGAAATTTGGTCGTTTCTTAATCACCATGAGATCAGCAACTGATTTAACGTACTCTTCGCTGGTTTGGGCCTTTGCTCTTTGAATCAAATCAACTGCAAATGATAAGGGACTTTTGCATAGAATACCCGCCGTCGATACGGCTGCCGGAAAAACAAAAGAATTACCGTAATACCCACGTGGTATATTCAGCCCGGGCTTGCCGTGGGCTGTTGTAATTCCTGAAAGACGAACAACCTCATCTGGATCAAATGGACTAATCGCAATTGTACGACATTTCCACAAGTATGCTGTTATTAGGTCGAACCTTGAACACCGTCGATTAAAGTTACACAAAGTGGTGACATGGTTTTGAAGTGCTTGTATGTCATTAGGACTAAAGAAAATTGCTGTTTTAATCAACTTGTCCGAGTCCATAATGTCTGTATATGATTTGTCAGGTGGTGTTTGTTCATACTCATAGTGTTTGCATGTGATTCTTGGGTGTAATCTTGCAGTAAAGTGTTCTTCTCTTTGCCATATGGGTAAAATAGAAGGTGTTGATGAACCTTTTACAAGCTCTGTAATGGCAGTTACAAAGTGAAACATTCCATAGGCATCTGCCATAGTGTGATTGAATCTAATTCCCAAGGCAAATCCACCACAGATGAATCTAGTTACCTGCAATTTCAACCATTCATTTTGAAGAATTAGTCTATTGAGTTTTAATGACTCCTCCACATCTGTTGTGCCCTTCGCAGCTTCTTTAGCTGTTCCATCAAATCAGAATACTCTACATTTAAAGCTTGTTGTGTATGTGGAGTATTTTAATTGGATGATACAGCTAATGAGATAGCCCAGAAGACAGGAGTATGACATAGTAAAGCATTACAATCTTAAATAGAACATTACAGGTGAGTTGTAATGAGTTATAATGTACTAACGGTCATTCTACAGATTCTTAAACTCATCTGTAATGCTTAATATACAGATAACATAAGAAATGACCTAGATAGTTCTTACTTGAACCAACAAAATTGGGCAGCCAACAATTCCTCCCGAACCAGGTACGTCGTGCAAAAACTCGTCCAAGAACGGGCATGGTGGCAATATGTTGTCACGGCCGAGCTGCTCAAGCATGATATTTGCATCGGCCTCAACGAACAACACGCCTTTTCCATTACAATCAACCATAAGCTTCCTATTTTCTCCTTCGATAATCCTACCAGCAAAGGGATAGTAATAAACCAGTGTTTCAGCTAGTCCCTCTCGTATGACTCCAACGGGATCTTTGTCTCCCATCGATGGATTCTCCCTATAGAAAAACATCATCGGCATTTGAAACCGCATACCTTCTTGGTCGTCTATATCGGAGAGTTTCTTGATTTCACGCGGTGTAGGCTTTGTGGGTACTACTGGTACAGGGTCACGCCTTTTCACCGTAAAAACCAAGGTGGGAGAAAATGCCATGGCAAAGCAGAAGTGTTAATAGATTGAGAAAGAGAAAAGGATGGTTTAATTAGCTTAGACAGTTTGAGAGCAGTGAGCTTCTATTTATACTAGTATAAGAATTTGGCATGTTGAGTTTGGAAGTTGATATAGGGTGTCGATGGCCAATAGAGGGACTAATTTCGTAAACGTGAATGAGTTTTATTAAAACATTGGTGAAATGATATTTTATTAAACTAGTTTCTATTTTATGGTAATTAATTACATTTTATATCTAGATGAAATTCTTTCCAATGTTTACATCAGAGGCGGAGCTAGGGGGAAGGGCGGGCGGGTAGCGGTCGCCCCCCCGACACGATGTGAAACTCCTTTGGTCGCGCCTGCGAAATTGGGTCTAAAAATTTTTTTCTTTGATATTTTGTATTGAATTTTTTTCGGCTCCACGAATGAAAATTTTTTACTCCACCACTGGTTTACATTTACCTTTTTGTCGGGATAGCCTGTTGTGAATTTTTTCTGCCTCAGTTCATTTTAATCGGCCAAAAATGTTGCACATACTTTGGTCTTTAGACAACTTTCGAGTTTGCTTTATCTGACAGTACGTTACCATTGTTTTTTTACTTTTTACGTACAATTTACATGATTGCGAGTTGAGTGTGATTATCATATTTCCATGATTTAATATCATATACAGAGTACAAGCAGCGTTTGTCAAGCTATGGAACTTAATTATATGATGCCTTATATGTAAGGAAGGCACAAATATCAACTTTGTGTTAGAATAGCATACTACTTTTTTTTTCTTTAAATTACAAGTGGGGGATCGGAGAGGTGGGATGGTGTCTCACACTCAATCAAATACCTATAAAATATGTCTTTTCTATGAGGATAAATCCCTTGAACAAAATTGAATACTTTTATTAACAAGTGTTGCTGACCTAAAAAAATGAATGCCAGCATTCCATTCCTGGTCCGTCCCTACATCACTGCACACATAACACCCGTCACAACCCTAGCCCGCAGGAAAAGAAGGGTTCCGACGACTACAAGAACTCCGACGGTCAAATCAACAGTAGAAAGTGTAAGAAGTGTAAGGGAGGTTAGGGTTTAGTCTATGAACTCACCTTTGTAATGAAATGGATTCACCTAAATGTAGACACTACAGAAAATTGGAGTTTTGGGGACGGCGCTGTTGTCCCTATAGCTTCATGTCTGTAGAGTAATAGGAGCAACATCGTTGCTATCTCTTTGGAGCCACGAGTATGTTGCTACTATTACTCCACAGACACGAGGCTACAGTGACGACTGTCGCCCCTGAAAGTCCTAGTTTTTGTTGTGAGAATGAATGAAATGTGCCATAATGGACCGAGACGAGAGGTGAGCCGGTTGAGGCCCAATAACTCTTGATTTAATTAATAATGTTGTATCTTAATTTCAATAAGTTACAAGTGTCATATAATTTTAGTGTAATTAGAAAGTTAGAATAGAATTACTATAAATTCTATGTATTCTGCTTATGTTGATTGCTTATGTTGAATTTTGGCAACAACAATAACGAGCTCAGCTAATGCGATTTTCTTTAGAAAATTTTGATACGGGTCTAACTAATATTCACTCCATATATCTCTCATAATTTGGATGCATGCTTAGTTGCTTATCTTAATTTCTTCAATTATTTGATGATCTTGACTATTCATCTTTTCATCAGTCCTTGCTACTGTTAAAGATAAAGGTCTAAATAAAACGTGTATGTTTATTGGTGTTCATATTTCATTATTTTCACTATCACCTGACACCTAGGTTGCACGGAAACGGATATGGGATACGAAACGAAACAAGAAAATGTGATTTTTGAAAAATCTAGAATACGAAATGTTATGGACGCATTATGTGATAATTATTATTTTTTATATAATTTCAAAATTCAACATCCAAAAACTAGCTAATCAAGATATCAAAATCAAATAAATTTAATTAAAATTTGAAATTTTAATGACAATTTTGAGATCCAAATTTCACTTTGTATTTTAGGTTAATTAATAATTAGAGCTAGTTGCCAAGAAGAATTCTATTTAGTTTAGTTTTTTTAGGTTAATTACTTAATTAACATTTTTTGTGAAATATAATTAATTTTTATTTTTATTTTTTTTAATCTGAATTTTTGTCGTAAAAGTTCCTAAAAGTTTCTTCAAAGTTTCCGCAGAGTATCTATAAAGTTTCCATAGAGTTTCGAAATTTATTAAAAAATAGGAAACTTTTTTAGAGTTTCCGAAACGTTTCCGGAGAATTTCCTGCGAGTTTCGGTTTCCGAAATGTTCGACACGAAACGCTTGCCTTGTAGGAGTTTTCGTGCATCATAACCTAACACAAATTGATCATTGATGTTTATATTTTCATTCACGAAAAATCCCAACATCAGTTTCATGTACGTTCGAAAGAGATTATTGTATAAATGATATTAGAATGTGTAATTGAAAAGTAAAGAAATATTTTTTTAAAATAAGTAAAATTTTAAATTAACAAAATTGGTGGTTGAAAATGATCAATATGGCCAAAAAATTGATTTTTTCAAATAAATTTTGGCAAAGTTTATATAACATATGCAACATCTTATAAATATTTCTACTCTTTGTATTGATGTGGTCTAACAGTTATTAAAACATCCACAGTAGATGTATTAACACATATGTTAGGAGATGAAGAGGTTCAAGTGCTTGTTTTACAAAACATTTTTAACTGTCACTTCTATCTCTAAATTTAAGTTAGATGTGGATCACTTCCAAGTGCTTGTTTAAATGTATTATCTGATTGGATTACGATATACGCGGTCTTAATTTCTACTTTTCATTTGCTACCGGTTCATTAGATAGATGGTTGAAATATTATGGAATTGATTTTTTGAATAGTTATTGGTTGGAAAAGATTAATTATGAAAATATTACATTACCACATTAGATTGTGCATATATAATTTGTTAGGACACTCATTGTAAATATGATGCAAACTGTTTAAACTCTAATTTATCGCTCCACTTTGGTGCACCTTCCTAGTACAATGATAAGAGTGTTGTTTGTGATTAAATCTCAATGATTGCTTAATTGGTTACATGATGTTGCATAGCTTACTAAATACTATATGTCAGTGTAATATATTTGGCACTATTACATTCATTACGCATAACCAGGTTGTCTGATTAAGAAAAACTATGCAAAGTGGAAAGAAACTTTCGCAGAGCAAAGCTTCATGAGAAATTACATAGAAAACATGATAAATAGTTTACAAGGAATTGGCTTATAAGGCATCACTTTCTTTTTGTATGAAAAAGTAAATGCCAATTATTCTCCTAACAGAAATTCAATGTAGGTGAGTTGGTGACCTTTCAAGATTACTTTATATATATATATATATATATATATGATTAAATTTTGCTAATAAAACAATGCACCAATTTTTGCACATAAATAGAACACGTCAAGTTCAAGTTCGAATATTTATGCATACACACACACTCAGAATGATCTAAGCACCATCGATGACAAAATTATCCTTCAAAGGCTGAAAGAACATTATCAAGACGACCCCCCCCTCCCCCGGCTAAACAGCTTAGTCGCTCTGGAAAGCCTCCTCCATGTGCCTATTATAAGGGCCATCATACCCTAAGAATAAGAGCAGAAACCGCCCCAACGTCAAAATGGGAAAAAACAATAGAAGAAAAAACATATATGTTATAAAAGTATGAAACACAGACTTAGAGAGAAATTTAATTCGAATGAATGCACTCTCGAATGAATTTCCATTAATAACTGCTCTATTTATAGGAAAACTTCGAATGGTACAAACCAGAATTACATAATTTCATACTGCAGTATAATAGTCATTCACATATAATAATTACATCTTTTACCAAATTATTCCTCCACCAAATTATTCCTCTACCAAATTATTCCTCATAATTCATAACCACCAAATTATTCTCAATTATTCATAACACTTTGAATGACTATTAATACAAATGTCTTCCTGACTTGTTTGGAGAAAAACCCATGGGAAAAAAACTTCCAAACCGATCAGGATAGCTGGTGGTTATATACATCGCTCATCAAAACATTGCTCCCCTGATGTCTTCCAAATGCAGTATAGAGTATTCATGTGTCACTGCTAAAACATTGTCAAGAAACCCAAGGGGAAAAAACTTGATCAAGGAAAGAGTACAAGCCCGCTTTTGATTTCATATCTTGAGAATCGATATCTTTACTGGTGAAATGATTTCAATATCATTATCGCTTGGGATCTAAAGCATTAGCTCCATTATAATCTCTGATCCAATAGATACATCAGATCAATTTCTCATATCGTTTCAATATACCATGAATATGCTAAAACCTTATTAGAAAAACCCATGAAAAACCCTAATGAAGGAAAAGAGTACATTATTCATGTGAATACGCTTTAAAGTTGCCTTCATTAAAAACCTTGCTAGGAAAACCCAATAGGATAAAACCTCACCAAGGAAAAAGAGTGCAACGCGTATTTTATACAAGTATGCCGCAAGTATTTCAAAATCTTTCATACATTTGTATGAGTATCATATACATTGATTTTATACTCTTCTGCTCATTTAGAGTGCATCAATTTTCTTACACAACTACAAAACATTCACCATGAACACATGTCTCCAAATACACAATTTAAAGCATATAAATTCATTGTAAAAACATGTAAACATATAAGTAAACCTTCATAACTAACTAACATTTAAAATATATCATTTAACATTTAATACTCACTTAATAGGTTATTTCATTCCTGTGGGCTTAGTTCACCCTTTAGGGTACTCATAAACACGGTTTAGCCTATCCGATCCTTTAATTTCCTTTTCGCACTACACACACGATCTGGTAATTTAACTTTTCATGAGCATGCAACATATAATGACCACCATGCTTATCTTTAAACTTGAGCATTAGTCATCATCATCTCATCATCTCATAAGTTAAGGATTTCACATTCACCATTTATCATCTTCAATATATCTCAATATTTTCATTATCATTGATCATATGTAGCGCTACATTTTCATATCGTGTCGACACTTTTCAATTTCATTTCTTTTCCCCATATCGACATAACTTATCGAGATATCTCATTATCAATCCTCTTGTAGGATTACACAATATAGTTATGTCTATATACTCTTCAAGAGCATATGCCTCCGCTATTAAGACCATCTTTATAATTTGCTTTGATATATATGTTTGGGGAAATATCAACGCTTCTAGCGTACTAACTTATCAAAGCATCGTGAAATTTATATATGATTGTTCATAGCCTTTCATGCATCTTTGAACTTCAAGTTCGTGATTTCAATTTCGAGGATATAACATGATGCATTTCACATATTATTTTCAACCTTTAATACTCCCTCATGCCGAGAAAATTTAGAACACCAAAACTCATACAGCTTGGTATGATTTTAATCATATATGTTCTCATCATTCAAATTCTTAATATGGGAATTTAGACCGCTGCATTCTATTCTCGATATCGCAATTTATTTGAGGACTTTAAATAATTTGCCATATAACATCCCACTTGTATGCGCATACTCAAATCCTCAGGATTTATTCAAGTATTGGGATATACATTTACTACTTTATCATTAAATCAAAATCATGCTCATACTCATGAGCAAATATTTCAGTAAATTTCAAATTACGAATCATATACATGTGACTTTCATGGATCCATATCATAATATCTAGAGCCACATGATGATGAGTGGGCCCATACTCATCCTTATTCCAGTATATATTTAAGTATTTATTCCCAATATTGGCTAGTAATGATTTCATCATTTATCGAGAACAATCATTGAAGAATTCTTTTTAATTCTTCACTTGAAATATTGATTTCAATAATTATTTAAACCGATGGTCAGTCCGGTTTTGGTAAACGAGTATTATTGAACTTCTAGTTCAAGAAATTTATATCGATTTCTACTAAGTATCTGTGATAGCTCAATATGATTTATCATAGAAACAATTCACCGACATATTCCATCATCTTTTGGTGACATTATTGTCTACTACTGCTCAAACACGGAGTTACACCATACGCATCACATCCGGCTATTATTTAATTCAAATCGTAGTTTTACGCTCATATTATTTATTTAAAATCGAGTCTTATTTCATACTACGATTATTCTATAAATAAATCATCAAAATTATTGCAAAATTCATCCTAACAAGGGTTTATACATTATAATGGATCATATGCTCTCAAATCTTCGAAAATACTATCCATCACTATCGATCAAAATCCTAAAAAGGATTTATCGATGTAGCCGGAAAGATTAAGATGCTAATGAATACAGGGTATCCCACAAAGATATCCGATACTTGATTGAAGCAAAGGTTCGATTATCCGTGAGGTTTCACCTTCTAAATACATGCCTGGTATGGGTAAAAGTAGTTTTTCAAAGAAACGGAGAGCAAAAAGATTAGGAGGATGCTACAAGTGTGCTCTTGGTGGACATGTGACACTCGATGTAAATCAGTGGGGTACTTGTCCGTAAATCGAGAAGATAAAATAAGCATTCATTAAGGATGGATTGAGTAAGGAGCCTTGGATGATATTCAACCGTGCTCTTGAGACACATCCCAAAGGACACGCATAAGGTGAGCTAATGGCCTTATGGGCCAAATTCAAAGATCAACAAACGCCATAGCCTTGAAAACTTACTTTAGAAGATCCTGCTTGTAAATTTAGTAGAAAAATTTAGCATAATGATTTTCCCATATTTATGTAAGAAAGCTCGGTGTAATAACAAAGATCAATATATTTCTTTTATTTGTAAATATCGTTTCAATTTTAAGATATATATTATTTTTCAATCAATGATACCTATATGTCATATCACTAAAGAAAATTTACGCATTTTCTTTCATATTTCAAAAAGTAAATAAATGCACTCAATTATTGGTTTTAAAATTTTTCTTAAATAGAGGGATTCATATATCTCTCATGTTCATACATTAAAAGTATAGTGCAAAAAGAGAGATAGGAGTAGAGATGGATATGGAGATTTTAGAATCATCTCATACAAGTCATTTACTTTACGCCATTAAAACCAGTATGTATTCTTGGTGGATCTAACTGCAGGCCATATCCAATATGTGGATATGGCAAACCGACTTGTAAAAGAGTTAGGAGACAAGAAATCAATATACTATACGGAGGAACCAACAACAAACTTTTTTAGCTAGACTTATAATGGCCGTGACAATCATGGGGGAATAAGAGTTTGAGCGTAATACCTTTCCATCTAGTTGGATCTAATACTCGACAATTGGAGCCGCTTCTACTATGGGTCCAAAGCAGGTTGGGGCTACAGTTTAACCATCCACAATCGCATGATGTATATGATGAATAATAGTGATGCTTTCATTGTCCTTCCAGCGGCTACAACACACCTGGAGGAAATATTCAATATAGCCTCGTTGGCACAGCTGGAATTTTCATGTCAAACCAATAGGTTTGTTGAATATTAATAATTTCTTTGATGGCTTACTAGCTTTAGATCGGGGTGTAAATAATAAGTTTATCTCTCATTCAATGAGAAAAATACTTATTTCTGCTAAGATCTTGATGAACTACTCATCAAATTTCATGCATATGTTCAAGAACTGAAGCCCAGTCCGCCACGCTGCACTAATCGTGTCTTAAAAGAAATTCCTGATCCTTTAAATATTTCATTATGAATCCTAATGTTGATGGTAGAGTTACGAGTATTTATACTCTCGAGACGATCCTCATTTATGGATTCAAAGATGTATATTCTTTTTGCATTTCTATATTTTCGAGTGTTTAATGCCATCTTTTGATATTCTCAATATGCTCCACTTCGACCGCTTTGTACTTCTTCGAGTAATAATAATATCATATCGCTTTATTCAAATACAGATATCTAGTGATTTTGCTTCTTCAAGAGCATTTTATTCTCATATTAATACAATCTCATATCATCGATGATTACTTCATATAAATTTTCCATGCGATATATTTTCTTTGATTTATCAACATGAGATCTATTCAAGATTTTACTTTCGCCTATTTATCCAATGGTAACTTCAAGTACCAATTGCTCAATTTTCTTCATTCATATTCGTATATATGGGGAAGTAATTTTATTCTCATCGCCTACTACTGAGAGTAGCATTAGAATATTTGATCAACTACTTTTCCTGAGTAGGATTCGTTATAACCAATCGCAGAAGATAATCCACCACATTGGAAATATGCACACCAATCGTGGTGGTATTACCCACCACATTGGAAATATACTCAAACTATAAAGTGCATAAATTTAAATTGCAGAATTAAATTTCTCCAATAGGTGGTCGAATCCTACCTATGGGAATTATTGCAATAAATATAAATTTACGGAATTTAAATAGCAAGAATTAAATTGCATAATATTTAACTACTTCTTCGTGAAAGAGGATCTGCCATATAGGCTGATACCCATCACTAAAGATATAAAGTAAATAAATATATAAACCTTCCGCTTAGTGACTGCTTGAACCCATCATCAAGTAGGAGGTATTGCAAGAATTAAATTGCAGAAAATAAAGTACGAGAATTAAATATTGAATCGCTTCTACGGAGCGCATTTGTTCTTCTGCAATCAAATACTCATTACTTACAAAGAGCACACTTATCCTTCTAGAATAAGACATTATGTAATTGAACCTTCTAGAGTTACATTAATATTTTCGATCTTTAACTCAAATGGACTTCGCCATTTTATATAATCAATGGATTTAGAATTTCTTCATGAATATTCTATCCATTTTTCACGTCAAAATTAGGTCGCTTACCCTAAGGGTAAAATTGTCCATTCCACTGCAAAGGTAAAATTGTCAAAAATATTTTATCAATTTTTACGATTCGAAAATTATCTCCTTTCTACTTCAATTTATCAATATCAAAATATTCAAGGACTATTTTCAGAACTTTTTCAAAAGTTGGTGTACTTAATTTGTAAATTTTGAAAGTTTGATAATAACATATTTCAAACAACTAGTTATTACCCTATCAATGTTGGTGCTAATTAAGCTCTCGTTAAATCGAGTATAATGGAGTCGAGAAAATTTGATTTTGATAATGTATGCCTTATATCTCGAAAACTAATATTATAGTTTAATATATTATTATAAGATAAAGTAATATAATATATACCTTTTCCTTTTTCTTATGCGGAGAAGAATTGAACATACACGATTTCCATTCTCCGCTAATTCTGAATCGCCCACAACTCTTTGTCTCCAGATAAACGCTTTCAGGAGCCGATCGGTAAGATAGAGAGAGCGAGACGTGAGAAAGTGGGGAAAAGATAAGAGAAAAAGAAAGATAAAGTGATTGAGAGATGGATTAGGTTATTTATAATAATCTTGCCGAGCATGTACATCATCTATAAGATGCAATCAGAAAGATACCCCTTCATATTACCCTGCCAGAGACTCCGATAACGTTGTATAAAAGTATTTAAACAACAGTAGAATTTGTATATAGAATTCGAATGAATTCTCGTGAATTTAATTTCATTAATAATCCAAGCTCTCTATTTATGTGAAACTTCGAACCAAGATACAACTGCAATTACATAATTTCATCACGCAGATAATAGCTTATTCACATATAATAATTACATCTTTTACCAAATTATTCCTCCACCAAATTATTCTCTACCAAATTATTCCTCATAATTCATAACCACCAAATTATTCTCAATTATTCATAACAATATACTAGATATAAAGATAAAGATATAAAACAAGCTTCGCACTTCTTACTTTCCCATTATCCAGAAACATTATGTTGATTTAGCATTTTACTTCAATTATATTGAGGCTAAAATTCCCAAAAGATTTGGCAACGCCAATTGTTTGGTTGGACGCCAAATGCATGAGCCAATTAGGGGAAACACGAGAACAAATGAAAGGACATTCAACTGATCAACTCCATCCAGTAAAGAAAATTCATGGAGTTCACTTTAATTTTGCAAAAAGTTACTTGCTCAATTATACCAATATAATAACTAATACATAATTAAACATAATTCCAAGACTTCCACAATAATCTATCATTTCTTGCGGGACGAGAGCGAGCCTTGAGAATTCTATAAATGTGATCTGAAAAAAGAACAATAATTTGAAATTAAAAAGAAATATAAATTGTTTCCATATGGGTTCTACAAGCTTCAAGCACTGCCTATTCTTCTTCGAAGAGAAAAAAAAAAACTTCAAGCACTCATAATGATCCAGCAACACCCGGTATTCCATAGTTATGGCACTCCCTGGTGTTTTTCAAGTCACATATGATATCTTTTAAGAAAAATCGAGACCAGATCCAAAACCAACATGGTGAGGCGAAGCTCTAGCAATTCGAAATTTTTTCTGACAACGCAATTTATTCAAAGTCAAAGTTTTTGTTCTCGCCGTGCTGGTTCTGAATCTGTCTTGATTTGCTCAACGGATGTCGTATGTGACCAAAAAACACTCGAAAGTACCATAACTGTAGCACACCCAGGTGTTTTGGAACATTCTCGATTCAAGCACCCAAGAAATAGAAAACCAAATTAAAAGCCACAAAATTGAAAAGGAAAGTAACATCATCAGAAACAAATTAAATGTTTCCGAAGATTACAGTTAAATTGCAAATTGTAAATTAGAAGCCGAAACGGCCATCTTTAACATTCACTTTTCATTCTTAGTCATAAAAACAAAAATTAAAAATTAAAATTAAACATAAAAACAGAAAAAGGAAAATCACTTTTCTTTCAATGAGTTATGTTAAAATCCTCAATCCTCTCTTCTGCTTTAATGAATTTAAATCAAAACGAAATACCAAATCATGTGTGGCTTGTTATAAAAATACCAAGAATAGTAGGAAAATTAGCCTTCTTCTATACACACTAAATTTGAATTACTCAAACTACGTATTAGATATGTGGTTAAAAATTAGGGAAAATATATTAAAAAAATATAAAGTAATTGCATGAGAGGTTGAAAACGATGAAAGAGAAAGAATTAGTCAAATTTAATGTGTATTCATCAAAATCAAACAGATCTAGTGATAATTGATTGTCTATGAAATGTAGATAGATAAACCATAAAACCTAGTCTCTAAATGACACATCAATAAAACTCTCAGCAGAAGAAGGATCCATCTGAATCACGCCAAACAATTGATTTAAGATGGTATTTACTGCAGGCTCTAAGTAGCTTGGTCCAGTCGGGGTATACTTTTGCCAGGGGTTACACGGGTAAAAGAACACCCGATCTGCACCAAGCTAACTAGACTGCTGCAAGATGAGCCGTGTGAAAATTTTTCTGATAGTTTTTGAAGAGAGACAATGGGTTTTTATGGTAGGAAAGGATATGGTAGGTGAGAATTTGGAATTGATTTTGTAAATCTAAAATAATAGATATCTTGGTGAAAAAAAAGAATATTGTAAGCTCAAACACTTTACAGCATTGATTTATTGGATTTTGTATGCTTTGGAAAAATGGGGAGATTAAAGTAATCGTGTTCACAACAATGCATAGAATGCATCATGAATTCATGATATCCAGAAGTTGGAGAATAAGAAGTTGACTTGCCAATTAATATATATGATTAAGGGTATGTTTGATTGGTGATAAAGTTGCCATGCGCGATACTCTGTGTAAAATGTGTGGTTAAGATTATTTTGAAAAATAATCGTGTGGTTGAAAATGTGTGTGAAGTTGTACGAAATTGCGTGCATATAAATTGATGTGCAAAAGAACAAGGCCTAAAACATCGAGGAAGCCTTAAAGAACAGGACATTTAATAATTTCCTACAAGAACAAGAAAAATTTTTAAACAATTTTAACCCAAAGTTCCCTCAACAAAGAATCCCACATATGGATTTGAATTCAGGTATACTAGCTGTTTCACCCGTGCATTGCACGGGAAACAAAATTTTCAAGAAATTGCAATTTTGTTAAATGGTAATGAAATAATTAATTGATGGTTAGTTATCAATTTGTACTATGCTCTGACCAAACATTTACACTCGTACGTTGCACGGGATAATAATTCGTGGTAGAAATTACGATCACACATCACATTTTGTTCATTGTAAGATTACACCTACTGAATATAAATGTAAAATAAAATAACATTAAATGGTAAGTAATCTAAATAACCATACTAAAAAATGCTACTAACTTTCTTAGACCTTTTTTTAATAATTATTTTATATTCTATTACATGCAATTACAAATTTCGAGAGATATTAATCATATGTTTGTGGGATGCATGGTACTGACAATGAATACGTGAATAATAAATTTTTAAAAATTCATTCTAAAATGTAATCAATATATAGATATATTATAGAAATGACAATATCGCGGGTACAGACCCCAACACCATTCATACCCTGCTAGGAACACTTATCCTAGTCCCCGCCCCATCCTCTTAGGTTGAGTGATGATGATATAAGAATTGCAATAGGATGGGGACTCCAATTCCTTGTCCCCACCCAGCTAGAAAATTTTCATCCTCATCCACGCTCTATCGTGATTGTTCAATCGGAAACTTTTTTTTGTATTTTGTTAATATATATGATTAATGACATTTAATAGGTATTTATATAATTGTCAGCTTATTTAATCTTTATTGATTAAATATGTAATTTAGATATTTATTAATTTATAACTAAAATTAGACCTTTAAGTTATTAGTGGTTCTATATAGATATTTGAATTTGACATTGTTGATATGACATATTTTCATTGGATGATGTAAATCTGCATTAAATAATAATCACATGGATACATATTCATCATCCAATGAAAAAGTGAACACATTGAATGTATTTAATAATGTCTATCTAGAATTACTCTTAAGTTAATATAAAATCAAATAATATAGGGATGGAATCCCACTATTTACATATATCCAAAAATAAAGCTTTTAGTTTAAATTAGAATTGTATTTTAGATGTAATTTTGGAAATAAATTGGTATTAAAATTAAATGTAGATTGATTAAAATTCAAGTCAATCATTATTACCATATAGTTGACTAATACAACAAATCGTTAAACTTATGCTTAATTAAAATAAATGACTTATTGGGAAAAAAACATTATAGAAGATAAGGAAATTAAAATTGATATGAAAGTAATACATTATGAAAGTCAAAATCATAAATATAATCTAGATGACGTAATCGAAACATAACACCATTTAAATAAAACACAAAATGTAACTGTAACGCCCGCTCTTAAAACATACGTATATAACCATAACGATTAGCAACGGAAGCTAAATAGCGTTACAACACTTTTACTTTGTCCAAGCTCATGAGTACTTATTTACACATTTACATCAAAACATAAGCAAAATACATTAAATCATGGCCATTGGACACATGCAAAAGCGGCCTATACAGGATCGGGCGCTTCCTTTGGTTTCCCCTCCACGTCACGTCCTCGAGGATTCCCCTCCGTCCCCAAGTCCACGATCTCGACTTTGGTCACCTATAACATATTATAACACATTGTGAGCCACGAGGGCCCAGTGGGGAACATATCCATATGCAATGCATGTCCTATTCGTACTCATAGGGCCCGTTGCGAACCATATGTTTATATTGGCGCCGTAACATACATTCATACTTTAATTGGCCAGACCTCAATCCTTTGATGGACCTCCATTTGGGCCAAATGTCTCAAACCTTTGTGAGACGAACATTATATAAACATTTGGTCGGCAACCCTATTCCTCGTTTTTCATGCATGACCATGCTTCAATGTATACACATAAATAAACACATGTAATATCATATGCATATTAACATAAAATGGGTCCATAAACATCAAGATTCTACAAACCCCCAAATTGAGTATCCATATGTTATACCAACCCTATAGTCATATCTACTCAACCAAAGCATCAACATCATTAATTCTACCTTACCACTTGCCTCTTTACCTATTTATTGCAAACCAACCAATACTAGGGCATGATCTTACCTCAAAACACTTTAAGTGCTCTACTACCCACCTTAGAAAGATAGTACCACCAAGGAAGAACTAGGTAGAGGGTGGACTTGCTTTCTTCTTCACATTGCTCCTTAAGGACTTGATTGATCTTCTATACCAACACTAGATCCAAGTATGATATGTGGATGGATTTCTAGAGATGGAGGACCTTCAACAAGTCTTAGATGTATGCTTGGCTCGAAAATGAGGGTAATCATCAAGAAAAGTGACTTTTTGACCAAAAATACACATTAGCCGACTCAAAATTACGGCCGTAAATCTCCATGTTACAGCCGTAAATTCCAAAATTACGGCCGTAACTCAATAAATTACGGCCGTAACTAGGCACACACGCGACCGCGCTTCCGGTCATGCGACCAACAGAGGATCAGCCCTTTAACCATCATTCTTGACTTACGGCCATAACCATGAGACTTACGGCCGTAACTATCACATTTACGGCCGTAAATCCAAAAATTACGGCGTAAATACCAGTTTTCTGCATTTCTCTTCCGGCTCATTCTTGGCGACCGTACCTAGTTCCAACATACATGGGGCAACCCAAAACACATCCTAAACATGTCATACCCATCAACACCATCTCACGACATATTCACATCATCACGACCCATTCCCAAAAACACAAACGATAAACATACGGAATCATATAAAATCGTGACGAGATTTTAGCGGGGCGTTACAGTAACCATAACAACATATGCATATATCATTGTTTCTATTCATATAGTGTAATTTAGTCGACTCTACATAATTCTATAAGTTGACCCTATATTGATGCATCCAGATAAAAGGGGAGTTGGAATACTATTTCAATGATATTATACCTGCTTATAAAAACGCACATTTTTCTTTAATAATAGTTAACTTGGTTGGTATGATATTCTTATATGGTTTAAGAATTTTCAATTTATTCAGTAATTCTGCAAAAAAAAAAAAAAGTTGACCAACTTATAATACCAATAATTGCATTTGCTTTATTCTCAGTGTTTATAACATTTTGCAATTCCATAAATGTAGAACAAAATAGACAAATTCAACAATCACGTTGATACTATAAGAACATGCCAAGATATATAACTTCAATTTCCACGTACCAATTGACCAAGATACCACCACCTCGAAAAATGGAAGCCCACAAAATTATACAAATTATAGAAATATGGTAAATGAAGCATTTTTCGAGTTTTTTTTGTAAGTTAAACTTACAATTCTTACTATTTAAACATTATTTACAACTATATGTTGCATCAAAAATTACATATAACAACTAAACCCGCTCATCTCACTTTGCAAGACTCTTAGATGTACACATTTAATCACTAAGCATAAATATGAAAATCAAAAGATTTTCCAAGATTTATACATTTGATATAGTTTAGATTTAGATTAGATAGTATAATAGAATTGGTGTAACTGATAAAAATACAAACCAAATAATGATACAGGCATGATGGCAAGCGAGTGCTAGCGTAAATTAATAAATTAAATGTTCGGTGAGTCATAAAACATCAAGTTACATTCTATATTTCTAGAATAACTACATTCAGTGGCGGATCTAGACCTTGAAGCTCAGGGGGTCACAATCGAAAAATTCGTTAAATAGGAATTTGATTAATAGTTCAAAATAAGTACGAGAAAGGGGATATAAAACACAAAACCTTCCAAAAGGAGGTCCATGACCATTAGCACTCTTAAGAAAGTAAAGGTTAACACAAACATTAACTAAAAATTAGAATCAGATTCTAAATTCCAAAAAACCAACCAGTCTAATCTAATTTAGAATCAGATTCTAAATTCCCAAAAACCAACCAACCTAAACTAACTTCCTACTTTATTACAAGTGTTGTCTACGAGTTTTCATATTTTGATACCGCTCCATAATTACATCATTTTCAACATTGTCAAATACATCCTTCTCAATATATGCAATTAAGCTATCATTGAGCCATTGATCCCCTATTCGATTGCGCAAACGATTCTTGATGTAATTCATTGCAGAAAATGCTCTTTCTACCGAAGCGGTGGCCACTGGAAGAATTAAGGCCAATTTCACGAGCTTGTAGACTAATGGGTACACTTGATGCTTATTTTTTGCTATCATTTGTTGTGCCAGATCACTAAGGCCTTGCAGTACCTGAAAATGTTCATCGACCGCATGTCAAGAATATATGTATCTCGCTGATCATCAAGTTCTAAGATATCCGATTTGTCAAAATCTTTTGGATAGAAGTCACACAATCGAATCAATTTGCTCTTGTCAAACGAGGCAAAAGAATTAATTGGAGATAAACATGCAATACAAAGAAGCAATTCACTGCTTCCTTCAGAAAAACGATCTCTCAACTCTTGAAGTTGCACATCAATAACCGCATAAAATATTTCTACACGGAAGTGATGTAAGTTTGTCACCTCCAAACGCCGTGAACGACCTATAGCAACATACATTTCATCCATGTTGGGAACACGAATCTCTTTAGCTTCACAGAAACTACAAACAGTTCCAAAAAAAGTATCCCATCCATCGTCTCTCATAGTTTGAAGTTGTTGTTTACAAAGTCTCACCAAATTCATAGCATTCACAATATCTTGGTCTTTTCTTTGTAGTGCTTTTGACAATTCATTTGTAACACCCAAGATCTTTCTCATGAGATGTAAATTGAATGCAAAATCAAATTTTAACATCCATTCTAACAATATACATGCATCACCTCTTGTTCCAGAAATGGTAGTATCAGTAGCAATCATCTCAACAACTTCAGTTATCGTCGAAAACATGGCAATCAAGTTAATCAAACAATTATAATGAGAGCCCCATCGAGTATCACCTGGACGCTTTAGATCATTTCTTGATGCAAACCCTATCCACTTGCTATTTCACCGGCGTTGAGTGCCTCAATTACTTTAAGCCTTTGTTTCTCTCGAACAATGTCACACCGTTTAGCTGACCCACCTACAACAGTTACAAGTCTCTCAACTAGAGTAAAGAAAGTTTCAATCTTCGGATGTTTTTTAGCCATAGCTACAAGAGCCAATTGAAGTTGATGCGCAAAGCAATGAATGTAATAAGCACTTGAGTTCTCTTTCAAAATAAGTGCTTTCAAACCATTGTATTCCCCACGCATATTATTGCTTCCGTCATAACCTTGACCTCTCAAATTCGAAATGCTTAAGCTATATCGAGAAAACAATTGATCAATTGCAGTTTTGAGAGAGAGAGCTGTCGTACTCTCAACATGAGTGATGCCAATAAAACGCTCTAGTACACGTCCATTCTTCACATAACGAAAAACAATCGACATTTGCTCCTTCACTGATATATCACGAGATTCATTTACAAGAATAGAGAAGATCTCATCACCAATATCATTGACAACCACGTGTACAATTTCTGAAGCAATTGCATTCACAATATCTTTTTGTATTGAAGGTGCAATCAATTTGAGATTTTCAGGAGCATTCTTTAGCTCAACGCCCTTAATCTCTGCATTATGATCACATAACCAATCTAGCAATTCAAGAAAATTCCCCCGATTATGCGAATCATGCGATTCATCATGTCCACGAAAGGCCATTCCTTGTCGTAACAAAAATCGAACACAATCTATTGATGCATTTAGACGAATGCGATATTCAGTTCGAGATTGTTCTGACTGCCGGTGCACACAAGATCGAATACTTTGTTCTTGATTCTGGAATGACTGAAACTGGATTCGTGCCTGATTGTGTGGACTGCCTGCTTTCCCAACGTGTTTTTTCATATTTTCTTTCTTTCTCCAATTTGAGAATCCACGATCAACAAATGCACCACCACTTGAACTAAAAAGAAAACAATAAAAGCAAAAGACACCATTCTTTTCTACACTATATTCCAACCAAGTAGGATATGCATCATACCAAGATGTACAAAATCTCCGATCTTTCCCACATACTTTAGTTGGTGGAAAATCATGATTGCGTGGTTGACAAGGGCCTCTTTGAATATATGCTCTTCGGATCACATCTCGTAGCTTATTAACATAATTTTGTATCGGAATTCGTAATCCAAGATCTGATGGAAGTTGTGCAATATCAAATTCATCCCTAACATCCTCGACATTATTTTCAACGGCTTCATTTCCTCGTCTGACATCCATTTCAACCCCAACATCTAATTCATCCCTGACATTCATATCATCTCCAACATCCCTTTCATTCCCAACATTCCTATCAGCCACAACATTCCTTTCATGAGTTTCATCCCCAACATCTTTATCACCCCTAACATCCCTTTCATCCTCAACATCCCTCTTATCACGCACATTTCGTTGGTTATCATTTTCCTCATCACAAGATAAGTCGTTGGACTTGCGTTTAAAGTACCTCAACATAGCTGAACAAGCAGCAAATTTAGATAATTGTATCAAAAACACTTCACAAAATCACAACTCAAACTTCAAAAAATGCACATTAAATTTAATTATGTCAATTAAAAATTAAAAATTCTAATTTCGACCACATAACACATAAACACAACTTTATTTCATGAAATTGAAATTCAATTCCAAATTCCAAACATAAGTCATTAATATTTCATATTTTCATAAATAAAGTCAGAAAGGTACACAGCCGACAAGCCACAGCAAACATACCAAATTAACCTAAATAATACCTTGCTAGTTGTTAAGCTTGATTGAAGCTTCTGTAATCTGGTATGATTTGTGTGAAGACAAAGCAACGATATGATCTGGTATTTTGGTGCGAACTAGAAACAGAGACTGAGAGACAGAGCTTCTAAACTGGGAAGTGCGAACAATGACAGCATTGAATGTTTAATTTACTCTTTTGTGTGAATGATTTTGTATTCTAGGAAGAAAATAGGAGAAATTGGAGTTCTAATTTGGGGCTTTTGGCGGAAAAGGAGTGAGAAACTGGGAATCGTGGTCAGTCCAGAGAACCTGGTGAAACTTTGGAAATTGGTAAAATGGAAAATCTAAATGGGTCCTAGCAGGTGAGAGAGAAAGTCAAAAAGAGACCAAGTTTGTCTAATAGAGTAATAGTCAAAAAAAAAATTAATTAAAAAAATTTTTTCCTTCCAACCCTGGGGGGTCACGTACCCCCCAAGACCCCTCCCCCCATCCGCCACTGACTACATTGAACAATTCATTAGTTCGATTGAGATATTTTTTTGATAAAACGTTAAGTTTCTAAATTATGTTAAAGTTTTATGAAAAAGAAAAAACAAAAGAAAAGAAAAGTAGAAAAGAAAATGATTTGGTAGGTAAACACTTAAACTTTAACGAATTGATTAAGTAATATTAATAATAATATACAAAAATAAAACTAATTAAATGTTAAGTAATTACGGATATTAGTGCAATATTAAGAAATCAAAGTAAATGAGTAATATTGGATAGGGGAAATCAAAGTAAATTAGTAATATTAGTTGAGCAAATGGGCAACATAGACTTTCCAAAAAATCACTAAGAATAAATATTGTGGCGAGCGATATCTATCTTAGAGGAAACTGATAAACCAAATGTTAGGTGAGTCAGAAAACATCAAGCACATAAAAATATTATTTGGGATCACATTCCATTTTCATTTAGATTTTACGTTTGTGGAGTGACTGTCATGATATGTTGCCAAATAAAAAAAATTGTAAAATAATATAACATCTTAAATTACGATGAAAAATTTATTAGTTAGATTGAGATAATTTTTAATAAAATTTTAAGTTTTAATAATAATATTAAGTTACGATGCAAATGAACTTATCCTTTAGTGAATAGCTAAGCGCTTGACATTTTTATTCAAGAATCATTCACTATGAAAGTTATTTTCGTAACTATGAAAAATTTAATAATAAAAAATAAAATAAAATGAATAAGATTTTACAAAAAATTTGATAGAGTTTCCCTTGATACTGCCCATGTGCAACGCATGGAAAATTTATCCATAAAAGTAATTTTGATAAAATAAATTGTACAAAAAAATTTATGTAATCACGTCTAAGGGTTACGGGAATTTGATCCGGGTTAAAAATACTACCCCACCACTGCGATCTACCAATTTGTGCTGAAAAAAATATTTGAATAAGTATGAATGTCAAAATTGAAACTTTAAAAACACACATAGCTAATTTAAAGTTTTAAAAACTTCTTTAAAGACTGTATGCATATTAAATTGATACTGATTAATAATGAATATTATCTAGCATTGATATTTGAAAACATTATTAAGTGAAATGTTTAGAAAGCCAAAGGTTCAAAATGAAAGCATGAAAACTCATTTTACGATCATTGAAAGTTGCATTTTTTTGGTATAAAAAATGAAGAGAAAAATAATAATTTTATTAATTATTTTTCTTAAGGGCCTTACTTAAGCACAATCCTGCATTTATTGAGAATCTTTAAAAGAAAGATAAAGAAAAAAAGAAAAGGATAATAATTAAACTAAACAAAAATGCATTAAAAAAAAGTCTTTGTTCTAACCTAATAACTAATTAAGATAAGAAAGTTAAATCTCTAATATTTTGTTAGGATTTTATTAGATTTTTTATCTAATAAAAACTCTAATTAAAGAGATAAAAAAAACTCTAATAGACATCCGAAAAATTTGAAATAAAAATAAAAAATACATATAAAATCTTGACCGTATGAATTTTATTTAATTTCAAATTATTAAATTAAAAAATTTTTAGTCAAAAAAGAATTCTAACCAAAAAAGAATTGAGAGAATTCTAGCAAAAAAAGGATTGTAATCTTGATGATAAAGAAGATATATACAAATTTCTAGGAGATATAGATGGATTAGTATATATTTTTAAATTTTTAAATTAAATGAAAATTATTATGGATTAGGAAAGATTAAAAATGAAAAAACAAAAAAAAGGCTTATTTTAGGTGGGAAACTAATTAAAAAAGGAACTAAAAATAAGAAAAAAACCTTCCTTTTCTTTATATATAGATATAGATATAGATATAGATATAGATATAGATATAGATATAGATGGGGCAAATTTTAAAAATATTATAAAAATAAATTGAGAAACCAGCAGAAAAATATATTTTTTGGAATTAAAAAAAGGCTGATTTTCCCTACTATTCTTAATATATAGATTCTAAAGATTTTTGTTAGATCTCATCAATTCTAATAACAGAAATTTTCAATGAGCTACAGTTGCAATAAAATAATAACAAAAACTATAACAACAAAAACAAAAAACAATGAGAGAAACCTTAAATAAAATCTAGTTATAATTAACAAATAAAGAAACCTCAATCACAGGGAAAATTTCCAGTATCAGATTAATTTTCATCGAAAACGTTGAAACGCACCTTCGGGTGATCTCTAGAATCCATGGATGATTTAATTGATCTCGTCCAATCTCATGCGATTAGATATTCCAGTACTTAAGATGTGTAATTGGTAGCATACACTGCATAAATGAAATAATGTCCTCAAATGTTACTGCTAAACTCGGGCAAATGAGCACGATATAATGATTCAACCGCCAATTTCTACACTAAACATACTGCATGAGAATATTATTTCCCCTCTTCCTATTCCATTCTATAGAAATTTATCAAAAGGAAGTGAATACAAAAAGCCTAAGAGAGCGAGAGCACCCAAGAGGCAAAAGATTCAATAAGAATAGAAGATGTTCCTTATTGTATGGTTAACAGAACAGCATAAATTTTCTTTTACTAGCAGCAACATAAAAAAATCGGATAATAATTATATATGTTTTCGTCAACTTAACTGCACATTCTATTCCACTCAATTAAGCAGTACAATGTTTTTTATTAATCAAACAGTACAACTTTTTGATCGTACTGAATAATTAAGATAGCATAAAAATAATTGCAACCAGATATTACTATTGCACCACGTACATTGTATTTGTACTGTAAAGACTCAAAGCAGTCACGTCTCTCAATTTTTTATACATCAATCTCAGAGCACAGTAATTTTACCTAAGTTTTTTTGCGAGCAAGTCATTCCAAAAGTCGTGTCTACTTATGTAACTCACACTGCATGGAATGTAGAGAATTTTGTGACTTGATGATAACCTGCACTAACAAGACTGAATCACAAAAAGTTAGATTATAAAGAAATAAATTGAGTCAATTGAAACTGTTAGAATGCATTGTTAGTGTTTTTACATGTATAGGAATGATAGTTTTATGTAGTTAAGGACTAAAGTATAAATTAGTACAAATGTATTTTGTATATACTATTTTGGTGAAATGGAGAAATCACTTTTTGCCCAAAATATAACATGGTATCAGAGCCAAACACGCTAACCTAGCTACTGTAGCATCACTGTTCCTGCTCGTCCTTCAGGCTACATTTCCGGGCTGCCCAGCCTCCGGCGACCTCACGCCGACGCCTCTGCACCTCCGACGACTTTACCAGTGGCGGCGGAAACCCTAGGCGAGTCTACAGTGGCTTCGCAATCCTTTGTTGCATCCAGTGTTGTGCGTTGCTGCTCTATTTCACTGCTGTTGCTCTACTTTGCTATTATAGCTGCTGTTGCTTGTCTCTCGAGCTCCGACGACCACCGGCAACCTCGCCTGACCTCTGGCGAGCCTGTCCGACTGGGCGTGTTGTCGCAGTACGCCAAAATTTGTTTTATTTCCTTACTCGGTTTCAAAACTACAAATTAATGTAGAAGCGGTAAGTAAGGGTCGAACCCAAGAGGAACGGTGCTTAATCTAGTTGATTTTATCAATTAATATAGGAAAATGGGGGTTTTGTGATATTTGAATAAAAATAGAAAATCGAACGTCAAAATAAAAGATTGAAATAAAACAATTGTACAAAATATCTAGTTCTCGGGTTCGGTTGTGTCAACAACTTATATTTATCTTTCCCATGCAACGTGTTACTATTCCTTCTTCAATTTATCACCTCTCAATTAACCAAGAAGCTCTGATTAACGAATTCTTCCTTAAATGTATTAAATTAAAGTGAGTTCTTTAACTTAACATCTAGCTATTGGATAACCCTAAACAAATTCTTAGGATTTAATGCAAAGCTAGTGTGAAATGAACGAGAAGAATGAGTTGAATTAGATGAATAATTTCACAAACTCGAATTAATACATCTAAATTGATTTGTTAATAAATATGCACGATATTCATTTGCTACTTTGGATTGGAATCTAGTGATAATTACGGATCAAAAGTTCCAATCCTAACAAGTAACTTGAATTTAAAGATTGATTGATTCAATTGGCCAAAGTGAATGCAATAATCAAATAAACTCAAAAACGGGTTTACAAGCATAACAAATCAAAGAAATTGAAGTAGAGGAATAGATAAAATGTTACTAAAGAGTTAGAAAAAATAACCACATGTTAGTTGAACACAACGCCCCTCGAACTAGATAGAAAAGTCTAACTACTCATATTTATGGGTTTCATACTTTTAGCGAGTGTTCGCTTTGTATCACCACCACTATATGATAGATTATACGCAAAATATAGAAAACAAGTAAATAAATGCTAAGAAATAAATAGAGAAATAAAAGGGAAAAGAGAAACTTATCGAAGAAATGATCCGCTAATCATATTCACAGTCGAAGTATCGTTGATCGGTTGAAACCTTTATTTCTTCCGCTGGAATATGAAAAACTAAGATCTTTCAAGCTAAAACTAAGAACAAATGAAGAAGAGAATTTTATTGAAGAGAAAGTTGGAGAGAACTACTAGCTAATTCTCTTCCACTAAGTTGTGCATTTCCTTCCTTACAAATGCCTCTATTCATAGGCAAACTTTCACAAGAAAACATAATAAAAAATTGTACAACTACTCCATTATGATTCCACTAATTGGTAACCACCAAATCATGATCTTAAATTGCTCCATTAGTTCAAATATTGTATCATGGCATAGGTAAGCATCTTGGCTGAATTGTGCAATTGGAATTTCCTTTTTTTTTATATTAATAGAAAGTTATGAATTTTCTACCAAAACATGGCCCAAGAAATCCTCCATTCACATCACTCTCGGTTTTGCCCATTTTTGACCATGATATGATCCGAATCATTTGAAGAGGTCAACATCAAAGTTGTAGCGCTCTGAGTGTCCTTTCCAACAATATAAAGTGCAGGTCAATCCGAATTTTGTAGCAAAAGTTATGGTAAAATTACTGAACTGCGGCAGTAAATTCGAGCTGCTGATTTTTTACGCTTTGTCCTTTCTCTTCAAATGGCCATAACTTTCACTAGGAAACTCCGATTTGGGATTCGGAAGAAGTTTGTGAATCCTCTTTTGATGTTCTTAAACAATGGCACAAGAAAAATTATAAAAATAACTTTTCATAAAATTGCATCAGAGGCCCTCCATCTTTGATTCGCTTGCATTTTGGTCCCGAGTTTCCGTTTTCATTCGATTTTCATCCATTTTGACTCCTTTTGATTCTTTGTGACCCTAAACACCACAATAAAGGAAAAACACATAAAACGGAACATATAACACTAATAAAATACACAAATACATAAAATAGAAGAGTTATTTAAGTGCTTTTCGAGCACTTATCACCGACCTCCGGCGACCTTGGGTTTATTTGTTTCCTCCATTTTTGGACTCGATTTGGCTGATTTCTTGCAGTTAGATGTTCGATTGCATTGATAATTGAGTTCTTTGCCTTCGTTTGTTGGTTTGGAGGCATGTGTTGAGGCCGATTGTTCTTTTTGGTTTGGAGGGATTGTTGGCTCGTTGCTTTCTTTTCGTTTTTCCTCTGAATTGGGGTTTCTGCTTGGTTGTTTGGTTGCTGTTTTTTGCTCCAATTTTCTTGCCCTGTGGTCTTATTGATGTTCCCTTGTTTTATCTACTTGGGATTCTATCGGGTTTGTTGTTGCTGAGATTGCTATTTTTTTTGGTATGTGTAAGCTGTGAAGGAGATAGCTTGTGTGTCTTCAGTCACGATGGTATTACTGGAAAATCAAGCATCGCCTAGTGAAGTTCATTTGGGAGCATCTCTTACTTCTACTAAGAATGAAACTTGGATTATTGATTCAGGAGCTACTCATCACCTTACCAATAATTCCCATTTATATGATACATTCACCCGGTCATAGATTAAATCCGTTCAAGTTGCTAATGGGTCTTGTATGCCCATTTCTCGATCCGGGAGTGTCTCTTTCTCTCCCACTCTCTCTCTGAACTCAGTTTTATTTGCACCGACTCTATCTAGTAATCTCCTCTCTATTAGTCAGATAACCAAACGTCTTAATTGTTCTGTGACCTTTTTTTCTACCCATTGTGTGTTTCAGGATATTATAACAAAGATGACGATTGACACTGGTACTCAACGAGGAGGTCTTTACTATTTGGAAGGGGTGAGTAAATTGAACCATGATCTTGGTAAGGGTTTTGGGGTGGTGGGAGACACATCTGTTAGGGAAAAAATCATGTTATGGCATTGCTGTTTAGGGCATCCATCTTTTACCAACTTGGAACGTAGGTTTCCTCATTTGTTCACTAGCATTTCTGCTTCTAGTTTAAAGTGTGAAAAATGCATTTATGCCAAAAGCCATCATGTTACTTTTAAAATCAATCATCATAAAACTCCAGTTCTATTTGCTTGTGTTCACACCGATGTTTGGGGTCCTTTTTCTACTCCGTCTGCATTGGGTCATAAATACTTTGTGTCCTTTATCGATGATTGTACACGAGTTACGTGGATATATTTGTTGAAATCCAAACAAGATGTCATACATATTATCCCTCAGTTTACCAAAATGATTGCTACTCAATTTAATGCATTGGTTCATGTATTTCATTCCGATAATGATCGAGAGTTTGTTAATCAAACCCTCTCTGATTTCTTTACAACCTATGACATTCTTCATCAAACGTCGTGTGCTTACACACCACAACAAAATGGCATAGCAGAGCGTAAAAATAGGCACATCCTTGACGTGGTCAGGACCTTATGCTTTACTATGTGTGTTCCTAAGAGTTTTTGGGCTGAAGCAGTCATGACTGCTGCTTATATTATCAATCAGATGCCTACTAGTATCATTGATTATGAAATCCCCTTGAGATTGTTGTCACGTTTTCATTCTATTCCTTCTGCCCTCAATCTTTGTCCTAAAGTTTTTAGGTGTGTGTGTTATTGTTGCGCTAAAACCCGACCGCAAGTGTACGGATCGCAAAAGTAATAAAGTGGACTGTTGGAGTCCGAATGTCGTACCCACGAGGACTGTTAGTATATCGTTTAATTCCTACTAGCCTTAACCGAACTAATAAAAATGTGGGATTTTTATACTAAAAACAAATTAACAAATCACAACTAAAATTAAATGTGAAAACTAAGGCTAAAATTTAAGCTAAAACTAGAAAGCAATTTGTGAAATTGTTTGGAGAAAAAATCAGTGAGCAAAGTGGCGTAGAGGTTTCGAATCCCCATTTTACCCGATTATTATTTGGATTATCGAATTGACAACTTGGTTAAATTTAAAGATCGAATTCCAAATTTATCAAATATTCTCTAGTAATATTAGAACTATTCTTATGCACAATTTACCTATATCTCTATGGTAAATATAAATACACAAGAATGCATTAATAGATTTATGAAAACATTAAAAAGATCACATGTAGCATAGCGGTATATCTCTATCGCTGCTCGAACTCCGCAGTTTTTAATATATGTCTAGTTTAATTTAGATCTCGATTCAAAAATTAAAACCACAAATATCATATAATTAGTGCACTCAACATATGAAGAAAAGCAATCAATATTAAAAACTTAAATCAACATAAGTTTGTTGGTTCAATTCAACAATTCATGAATAACAATCAAATAAAGCGGTTCATCTACACCTCAACGCTGACAATAAACTTAGCCTAACATATTAAAAAAAGAAAATACGAAAAGGAGAAGAATTCCATAACGAGCGATGAATTAGGTGTTTGTTGTGAAATCCTCACGCTGAAACTTCGGGATGTTGCCTTCACTTTTCTCTGTCCAAAGCTACTCGGATCGTCCTCTCTGTTTAGTGGACTTTAGCTTTTTATAGGTGCAAAGCCCAAGAATTGGAGTCCATGTCGAAAAAGGAAAAATCGGCGCATTACGCCGATTGAACCATGCTATCGTGCGTCGCATCGCGTAGTTAAATATACAAGATCATCGCAATTCTTTGTTTTAGTGATAACTTTTGCTCGATATCCGATTAAGGTGATTCAAATTCCTATGGAAAATATCTGAAAAAGATCTACAATTTCTTCAGAAATAGTCACATCGAAATTCCACTTTTATCTGGGTCCAAATTCATCCTCAATCTTTATCATCTTTACATTCTCGTCCCCGAATTTGGAAACTTTCCTTCTTTTGATATATCTTTCTTTCTTTTGATCATTTTTCCTTTCTTTTTGGTCAAACTCCTTCTTATTCCAAATTTTCTCCTAAAACACAATAAAAAATCAAATTAAGTAGGAATTAAATATAAAAACATAAATATTACGAGGTTCAAGGTCTCAAATAAGTCATAAGCGACTTATCAAACACCCCAAACTAGAATCATTGTTAGTCTCCCGAACAACTAAATTAAACTCACTTGGCGAAAACAACACTAAAAACGAGACTAAAGCGCCAACCACAAACTAGACTCAATAGCCAAATTGCACCATAAGCCTCGGAGCAAAACAAAAAGGCTTGATTTTGGACAATAAAACAATCACTAAAGTTTACTTATCAAAGTGCATGGCGTCGGTGTGTGTGTGTGCTAGTTATCACGTAACACAAGTGCTTGTCAACTCATCACCACTACGGATCGTTCAATCTAAAACCCCATGCCTTTGTCCCAAGTGGTAGATGAATCTTGCCTCGCTCATGAATCACTCCTTGTGCTTTCTCTCAATTCCCTAAGTGTTTGAACTTGTGGGTTTCAAATATATCATGCATTTCTCACACACAAGATGTTAAGAGTGACTAGATGTTAAAAGAAGTGCAGTAATCCATCCCCTAAGTCTCGGATCTCTCGCCTTCAAGTCTTTTCGACACTTCAAACCTCTATCAATCTCAATAATTCCCTAATTTTTTTCTTCTCATTTTTTCTTTTTTTTTTTTTGGAGTTCTTTTTCCTAACTATATGCAGTGCAATGCCCCAACAATAATGCTTTCTCAAGGACCCATGTAGCAGCTTTAGGTCTCGCGACTCAGCTCACTCAAGGCACCAGGTTTGAAAGACCCTCAGACTTAGTTACTAGGGTCAATGAGGCAGAGAATAGACAGAGATAAAATGAAATGCATGTTTTTTTCTTCTTTCTTTTTTTCTTTCTTTCTTTTTTTTTTTTTTTTTGAGCAGAGAGAATGATAGCATTGGGAGTCTGGTATAGATTCTCTAGCTAAAGTTCCTTCAACTCAAGTAAAAGATATCAAACAACAATTCCCCCCAACATAGAGTTACTAATCCTACCACCCCCAAACTAAGCCTTTGGCCAATTTGGATTATAACGCGGTTGGGGAGGATTACGATTCTAAAGTATAGAATGGTTAATTCTGAGTCATCCTATGGAAAATAGCATCCAGGTGATAAATTGACAAGAACGAGAATTAAGTGATAATTATGTGCTCAATAAAACAAGACATGCACAAATAAGTGATCGAAAAATTTGACCGTGATGTTCTATGTCCAACTATCAACACAAATAAGCATATTATCCTCATTGGCGATGCACAACTTGATCAAGATATTAAAACATAACATGAATTTTTTTTTAAGAAGAAGAAGAAGAATCTTGGCGATCAAACAAAAGAGACATTGGACAACACTAACATAGAAAAATCACTACACCCCTCAAAATATCAAGTACAATGGCCCCGAGCATGCACAATAAAGCTCATAAAAAAATCACAATAAACACATTCGTAAAAGATAAAGGAAGCAAATACTCCCTATTGATCTCGTGGTGAATGATGTGGCGATCTGATGCGGCGTGTTCCACTATCTTTGTTGTAGATGATACGCTAGGTTTATTCTAAAGCTTAGAAAGGAAAAACAAGCTGAAATAAATAAATAAATAAACTACGAAAGAACACAAAAGTAAAAAGGATATGGGATGGGTTGCCTCCCAACAAGGGCTCAGTTTATAGTCTAAAGCCCGACTTTGGGAGCACTTCCTCTTGTGACTAAGGGTGGGTCCAAAGGGTCTTTTAAAACCCCCACACTTTTTCTTGCTATTTGCTCTATTTCACGGCAGAGATGAGGTGGTTGTGGAGTTCCCGGTGGTGGGATGATGTCTTGAATGTCACTTTTAGTCTGTGCTTAGCTCACCGTTCCCAAGCTCCATGTCTATCGAGCTTTCGACTTGTGCAAGGAAACGGTCTCCCCAATATAAGTGGCATCCGAGTCCTCGTCCCATATCCACTATCAAGAAATCAACCGGAAGATGAATTTCCCCACTTTTACAAATCGTCCTTCAACCAAGCGTCTGGGTGCCTCAACGAGCGGTCTGCAAGCTGGAGAGTGACATAGGTGGGTTTCGGGTCTCCTAAACCAAGCTTGCTGTAGATAGATAGAGGCATTAAATTCACGCTGGCGCCCGTATCACATAGAGTTTTATTAAAAAATAAATTACCAATAGTACATGGGATAGAAAAACTCCCTGGATCTTTGAGTTTGGTGGTAATTTTTCTGCGGGATTGCACTACATTCCTCGAGAGTGTTATAACATCACTATCATCCAGGCTTTCTCTTCTTTGTTAGCATCTCCTTCATGAATTTGAGGTATAGAGGCATTTGAGCAGGCTTCCGAAGGGAATATTGATGTGTAGTTTCTTGAAAACTTCAAGAAATTTGGAGAATTGTTGATCCAATGCTCAAGTCTCACGAGAAAGCGATAGGTGGCATATAAGGTTTCATTTGGCTCGATGTCTTTTTGATGAATTTCCCACATTATCTTCGACTTTTACCTCCATGGTACCTTTTGCCCTCTTGGCTCTATCTCCTCGATCATCTCATTTAGGTGCTCTTTAGAGCCTCTTGATATGGATTTTGGAAGTTGCACCCCACTTCTAGTAGTGATAGCCATTACTTGTTCCTTTGGGTTCACCTCAGTATTGCTGGGCAACGTGCCTTGTAGTCTGTCGAGATGATGTTGGCGGTACACCCAACTTGTGTTTCCAGATTGATGGAGCTTGTTGATTTTGAAGGGCGATATCGGTCTTCTTCATGAATTGATGTCGTTGCTCCATATAAGCCTCGATCCTTTCCATAAATTTTCCAATCATTTCTTCAAGACCTGGCTTCTTTTCCAGGTATCATGCTGGCCATTGGAATCCTCAATGTTTTGATTTTCCCTCCAACCAAAGCGTGGATGATCCATGAACCACGATTATAAGTGTTGGAGAATGGATTGTTGGGTTGGCGTTGATCTCCTTGAATGAAATCAACTTGAGCGAGTGCGATGAAGCGATAATAGGGCACTCAATAGTGCTATGATTAGCTCCACACTCTTAAAGTAAATGGCGAATGACCTTCCGATTCACCGGCGCACAATGTTTTCCACCTTGTGGGCTAGAGCATCAATCTCGCTGTTAGAAGCGGTGAAGTGATCTATTTGTACACTCAGCAGCTCTGGTATGACTTCTCCTCTCATTTTGCCCACATACCACTTGAGTCGGCCATCCTTTCGAAAGTTCCAACGCTTCCAACGGTTTGGTAGGCGAGAACGGATTGAGCGAAAGAGTCGACCATGTTCTTATTATTTGGCGAGAGGCGCATAGAAATATTGGACTTGAAGTCCATCCGGTGATCCCGTGATGTGGGCACTTCCTCAACAAACTCTTAAATCTTTGCCAAGCTTCATCAAATGATTGACTCGTATGTTGTTGAAATATGGAAATGTCATGCTTCAACTTGGCAATCTTATTTGGAGGAAGAACTTTGGTGCAAAACTTTTGAGCCAGGTCGTTCCAGGTATTGATCTTTGACAATGGGTCGAGAATCAAGCCACTCAAGAGCCTCTATCACGTAGTGCGAAAAACAACCTTAGTCACGATGGCGTCGTCCGAAATACCCTGGTGCTTGAAATGTTCACACATCTCTAGAAACGAGAGACATCGTATGAGGGTTCTCATCGGCAATCCATAGAATTGGTGCCCGATGCGGAAAAAGATGGATCACGTTTTTAGCCGGAAGTTGATTCGCACAAAAGCGGGAGCGATCTTGCTTTGACTACGGATGACTCGTGGGGTCATGAAATCTCCCACTAGCATATCTCTTTCGCTCACCACTACACCCTCTCTCGCCATTTTCTTCTCTTGAGATCTTTCTTTTCCTTTGCTTCCCTCGGATATGGGTGAAAAGTTCCGCTCAATCTTTAGATCACACTCAACTAGTTGTGATGATCTTCTCATGCATCCACATAAGCTTTGAGAATGAACAAGAAAAAATAATGTAGTAAAACTAAAATTAAACTAAAGAGTAAAATAAAATAAAGCAAAATAAATTCAAATTTGGGCTAGAGAATTAAGCGTTTAAAACAAAAACAATCACAACGGCCAAAAACTTGTTGCGCTAAAACCCACCGCAAAGTGTAATGGATCATAAAAGTAATAAAGTGGACTGTTGGAGTCCGGATATAAATCGCACCCACGAGGACCGTTAGTATATCGTTTAATTCTACTAGCCTTAACCGGACTAATAAAAATGTGGAATTTTATACTAAAACAAATTAACAAATAACAACTAAAATTAAATGTGAAAACTAAGGCTAAAATTTAAGCTAAAACTAGAAAGCAATTTGTGAAATTGTTTGGAGAAAAAAATCGATGAGCAAAGTGGCGTAGAGGTTTCAATCCCATTTTACCCGATTATTATTTCAGGATTATCGAATTGACAACTTGGTTAAATTTAAAGATCAATTCCAAATTTATCAAATATTCTCTCTCTAGTAATATTCGAACTATTTTATACTGCAATTTACCTATATCTCTATGGTAAATATAAATACACAAGAATGCATTAATGATTTATGAAAACATTAAAAGATCACATGTAGCATAGCGGTATATCTCTATCCGCTATATCTGAACTCTCTGTTTTTAATATATGTCTAGTTTAATTTAGATCTCTCGATTCCAAAAATTAAACCACAAATATCATATAATTAGTGCACTCAACATATGACGAAAGCAGATCAATATTAAAAACTTAAATCCAACATAAGTTGTTGGTTCAATTCAACAATTCATGAATAACAATCAAATAAAGCGGTTCATCTACACCTCAACGCATGACAATAAACTTAGCTAACATATTAAAAAGAAAATATGAAAAAGGAGAAGAATTCCATAACCGACGATGAATTCGGTGTTTGTTGTGAAAATCCTCAGCTTGAAACTCGTATTTGCCTTCACTTTTCGTAGAAGCTACTTTCCGCATCGTCCTCTCTCTTTAGTGGACTTTAGCTTTTATATAGGTGCAAGAAAGCCCAAGAATTGGAGTCCATGTCGAAAAGGAAAAATCAGCGCGATTCGCCGATTGAACCATGCTATAGCGCGTGCGTCGCATGGTTAAATATCTGACAACTGTCGCAATTTACCGTTTTAGTGATAACTTTTGCTCGATATCCGATTAAGGTGATTCAAATTCCTATGGAAAATATACCAAAAAAGATCTACAATTTCTTCAGAAATAGTCACATCGAAATTCCACTTTTATCTGGGTCAAAATTCATCCTCAATCTTTATCATCTTTACATTCTCGTCCCCGAATTTGGAAACTTTCCTTCTTTTGATATATCTTTCTTTCTTTTGATCATTTTTCCTTTCTTTTTGGTCAAACTCCTTCTTATTCCAAATTTTCTCCTAAAACACAATAAAAAATCAAATTAAGTAGGAATTAAATATAAAAAACATAAATATTACGAGTTCAAAGGTCTCAAATAAGTGCGCAAAACGCACTTATCAGTTATGTTCATGTACACTCACATCTTAGAGACAAGTTTGATCCCCGTGCCCTTAAATGTGTCTTCCTTGGATATTCTACTTCCCAAAAAGGCTATAAACGCTTTCATCCTCCCTCCGGAAAATATTACATTTCTATGGATGTTCTTTTTTGTGAGTCTGAGTCATACTTTTCTGGGGAAGTGCCTATGGTTCCTCTTCAAGGGGATACTCATAGTAGGGATGAGGAACGAGTGTAGTTAGATGAGAAGAAATTGTGGATTTCAAGTCAGGGGGAGCTCTCAGGTCAGGGGAAGCCTAGTGATAGACCTGAGGAGTTGTTCGATAGAGATAGACCTTTAATTGAGTTGGAGCCTGATGGTATGAGTGATAGACTCGATGAGTCTTTAGAAAGAGATAGACCTTCATTTGAGTTGGAGCCCTGTGGTGAAAGATCACCTAGCCTATTCCAAAAAAGGTGCACAAAAAGGGATGTGATGACTACTAATGATCTGACGCCAACTCTTGATGATACTCCTCTTGTTGATGCTACCGTGCCACCGGACTCTTCTGCTACTAATAATGAGGTACATACTTTACCTATCTCTCCAGTATCGATCCATACTCTTGATCCTAATTCTATAGCTCCAGATATTGTGGATGGCCACAATAGAAGGTATCCTCTAAGTGATCGTAAGGTTCCTGATAGGTTTGGTTTTTCACAATCCTCTTCTAATGCTATCTTTCCCATTTCCAACTTTATCTCCTACCACCGTTTATCTCAATCTCACCTAACATTTACCCAACAGTTGTCATCTGTATCTATCCTTAATACATTTCAGGAAGCTCTTGACGATCCTAAGTGGAAATCTGCTATGGTAGAAGAAATGGATGCTCTTCGAAAGAATTCTACTTGGGAGATGATTTCTTTACCACGTGATAAGAAGACTATTGGTTGTAAGTGGGTGTTCTCTTTGAAGTACAGATCAGATGGGATAGTCGACAGGTACAGGGCTAGATTAGTAGCAAAAGGTTATACTCAAACTTATGGGATTGATTACCAGGAGACCTTTGCTCCGGTGGCCAAAATGAATACTGTTAGAGTCATACTATCTCTTGCAATTAATCTTGATTGGCCTTTGAGACAATTTGATGTTAAGAATGCATTTCTTCATGGTGATTTGACAGAAGAAGTGTATATGGATCCTCCTCTAAGATTTACTCCACCAGGGGGTAAAGTGTGTAAGTTGAAGAAAGCATTATACGGATTGAAGCAGTCTCCAAGGGCTTGGTTTGGTAGACTAAGTTGTGCGATGAAAAAATATGGGTTCAAGCAAGCTTTAGCTGACCACACCTTGTTTTATAAGAGGGATGGTCATGACATCACGTTGCTCATTGTCTATGTGGATGACATGATTGTTCTTGGTAATGAAGTCTGAGATCGAGAAACTTCAGAGCTATTTGTCTGTTGAATTTGAGATGAAAGATCTCGGTGCTCTGAAGTACTTTTTGGGCATTGAGGTATTGCGGTCTAAGCAGGGGCTTGTTCTTTCGCAACGCAAGTATGTACTTGACCTCCTAGCAGAAACTAGTATGTCGGCTTGTACCCCGGCAAACACTCTTATTGAGGTAAATCACGGTCTTTCTATTTATCCTGATCAAATTCCCACAAACAAAGAGAGATGCCAGAGATTGGTTGGGAAGTTGATTTATCTTACTCATACAAGACCCGACTTATCATATGTGATAAGTGTGTATTTTGTACACTTATTTATATCCTTTTACATTTATTTGGAGCAGACTTCTACTTACATATATGTGTATTTATTGTGTTTATAGATAATATTCCTAATTGTAGAGGAAACGATGTGAAAAGGATGCAAATGGACTAAAAGTGTCAAGAAAAACCCGAAGTGGGGACTAAAATGCAACTATTCCAAAGTTGGAGGGTTTCGGGTGCAATATTGGTAAAGATATTCTCGGCCGAGTTTCTTGAGCGAACATGGAAGAGCTTGGAATATGGAGTTCAACGCTTTTTACGGATCATGATTTCGAGTTCCAGATCAAAAGATATGGCCGGTCGAAGATAAGGGACCACTTTGCAAGATGTCTGACGTTGAGGAGCATTTTTGAGAAATATTAAAGTGAATTTGGAAAACATGATCAACTAGAGAGTTGTAGATCATCGAGTCTAGTTTCCAACGCAACTTGAATTGGCTCAATCGGACATCGGGATCAAAAGTTATGGTCAAAATACTGAAGCCTACGCATGCAGAAAAATATGTACGGCCGTAACTTATATTTGTACGGCCTTAACGGACATTTTACGGCCGTAACTCATAATTGTACGGCCGTAACTGGGCAAAAAGATGGCCAATTTCATGCAGAGAGTTCATTACGGCCGTACCAAGTCAATGCACGGCCGTAAAAGGGGAAATACGGCCGTAAAAAGGGTAAATACGGCCGTAAAAACACCAAAACCAGCATAATCGGTTTTACCCTGTTTTTTCCCGATTTTCTCCCTCTTCCTAATCACTTGGGAGGGTCTTTTGGGCAACAAAGACACGAATTGGGGATTTTTTACACCCATTTTCATCCCCAATATCATATCTTATCATCCATGCTTTAGCTTAGGTTAGTTAGGTTAGGTTAGTTTTACTTGTTTTTTTTTTCTTCTTCTCCCTTTCTTCTCTTCTCCCTCCTTTCTTTTAGTTTAGTTGTAGTTAGGGGTGTGATTTGGGGGTGATTACTTGGAGTAGATGATGAAGGAATCAAGAAGAGGAGATGGTGGAAGAGGTGGAGACATCAAGATAGAGGAATCAACCAAAAAGGGGAATTCTAATCCACAAATCTTGTTTCTTTATTTCTTTTACTTGTATTGTATTGTATTAATTATTCCTTCATATGAACTAAATATTGTATAAGTTGGGATGATTGATGATTTTAACCTAACTTTATTGAATGAAATATTTATGGTTTTGAATTGTTGTTCATTCCAATGTCTGGTTGTTTTTGGGCTATTTCCATGATTCGATTGATCACCGAATTTATGTATGTGCAACTTGTGTCAATATTCGAGAGAAGGGGCACATTTTGGATCGTGGAAACAACCGCCCTAGGTTCTTGTAGAGGATAGAAATATACATCTAACCCTATGTGACCCTTTGAGCTACTCTCACGGAACCTAATGCCATTGATTGATCTTCAATCGACACAGAGATGTAGTAGGCTGGATTAATCGATTAGGGGTAGTTTGACATGCGAGCGGAGCTACCTATAGGAGGAGGTCGGGTCTAATATAGAGAATGAGCATTGTTATGTTTAGACAATGATTTGATTGAGCTACGGTTTATTGAACTCATGATTCTCAACTATCACTTAACCCGAGTTTCATTCCCTATCATGCCCATTTTTCTTGCTTTCCTTTATTGCTTTCGTAGTATAGATTAGGTTAGTTGTTTTTCCTTTCTTTATTTGTGTTTTTCCGCTAGAATAAGTGACTCAATTACAAATACCATTCCTCGTGGGATCGATATCCGGACTCTTAATCGAGTCCCACTTTATTACTTGATTACAGCCCGTGCACTTGCGGTTCAATTTGTGCATGAGTATACTCCCCATCAATATGCAGTGAGTGTTGTTAGCCAGTTCATGCATAATCCAAGTGAGCAACACATGAGTGCAGTAAATCGTATTTTGTCATATTTGAAATCTTCTCCAGGAAAAGGTATTTTGTACAAAAAACATGATCATCTAGATATTGCAGGGTATACAGACTCTGATTTTGCTGGATCACGATTGGATAGAAAGTCCATATCTGGATATGTATCTTTTGTTGGAGGGAATTTGGTGACTTGGAGGAGTAAGAAACAAAATGTGGTCTCGCTATCAAGTGCAGAGGCGAAATATCGTGCATTGCATCATGAAATTACAGAGTTAACATGGCTGAAGCTTCTTCTCACTGAGCTTGGTTTCGGTCCTAGCAAGCCTATGTTACTTTTCTGTGATAATACCTCTGCCATTGAGATAGCCAATAACCCTGTGCAACATGATCGAACAAAGCATGTTGAAGTTGATAGAAATTATAATAAAGATAACCTTGACTCTAAAAATGTTGAAATCCCACACATCAAGAGTGCAGATCAGTTAGCCAATGTAATGACACATGGAGTTGCTAGTGGCTCATTCTCTACAATGATATCCAAGTTGGGCATGTGTGATATCTATGCACCAACTTGAGGGGGAGTGTTAGAGAATGCATTGTTAGTGTTTTCACATGTATAGGAATGATAGTTTTATGTAGTTAGGGACTAAAGTGTAAATTAGTACAAATGTATTTTGCATATACTACTTTGGTGAAATGGAGAAATCACTTTTTGCCCAAAATATAACAGAAACAAAATGCTTGTTAACCGCTGCCGCTATCGACCTCTAGTTGACCACATCCCATAAAAGAAATAAGTAAGGAACTTTAATTATTAAAGTTGCTACCTCTATAGGAATGCATCCCGCACTATCTACCAAAACTTACCAATGAAAATGAAGGAAAAAAAGTCAGCACATCAATATTCTATCCTGTCAATGTCATTATAACCTTTTGTTTGGAAGCAAACAGGTCAGAATCGAAGCAACATCATCACCCTGGGACATCACTGCAATTCAGGCCAAACTTAACTGTGCAACACCACCCACCATATAAGATAGAAGTCAAATACATACATGCCATAACACTAATGTTTCTACTGAATTAATGTTCCAAGTGCTGCAGATGGGAGAAGTTGCAGTGCCAACAGAAAGAAAACCCAAAGAGACTCTGCGTTGGAAGGAACTCACCACTTCAATTGTGAGAGACTACACGAACAGGACATAGAATATGCATGCCACAAAAATTATGCATCTTCAATAATAGATGCAAACAAACTTGATCATACCTTAGGTACAGAAATTCAAACACGTAACCTCGACATTGAAATATAATATGCGCTTGATTGAAATATACTTCCTCAACCACTCATCATACAGAATCATTCATAAAATGATGCGTAGATCCAATGATGTCCAGGCAATACAATGATAAATATTTAGCCTAAGATGAAATAGGTAATGATAAGTGCTCGAAAAGCACTTAAATAACTCTTCTATTTTATGTATTTGTGTATTTTATTAGTGTTATATGTTCCGTTTTATGTGTTTTTCCTTTATTGTGGTGTTTAGGGTCACAAAGAATCAAAAGGAGTCAAAAAGGATGAAAATCGAATGAAAACGGAAAATCGGGACCAAAATGCAAGCGAATCAAAGATGAAGGGCCTCTATGCAATTTTATGAAAAGTTATTTTTATAATTTTTCTTGTGCCAATGTTTAAGAACATCAAAATAGGATTCCCAAACTTCTTCCGAATCCCAAATTGGAGTTTCCTAGTGAAAGTTATGGCCATTTGAAGAGAAATGACAAAGCGTAAAAAATCAGCAGCTCGAATTTACTGCCGCAGTTCAATAATTTGACCATAACTTTTGCTACAAAATTCGGATTGACCTGCACTTTATATTGTTGGAAAGGACACTCAGAGGCCTACAACTTTGATGTTGACCGCTTCAAATGATTCGGATCATATCATAGTAAAAAATGGGCAAAACCGAGAGTGATGTGAATGGAGGATTTCTTGGGCCATGTTTTGGTAGAAAATTCATAACTTTCTATTAATATAAAAAAAAAAGAAATTCCAATTGCACAATTCAGCCAAGATGCTTACCTATGCCATGATACAATATTTGAACTAATGGAGCAATTTAAGATCATGATTTGGTGGTTACCAATTAGTGGAATCATAATGGAGTAGTTGTACAATCTTTTATTATGTTTTCTTGTGAAATTTTGCCTATAAATAGACGCATTTGTAAGGAAGGAAATGCACAACTTAGTGGAAGAGAATTAGCTAGTAGTTCTCTCCAACTTTCTCTTCAATAAAATTCTCTTCTTCATTTGTTCTTAGTTTTAGCTTGAAAGATCTTAGTTTTTCATATTCCAGCGGAAGAAATAAAGGTTTCAATCGATCAACGATACTTCGGCTGTGAATATGATTAGCGGATCATTTCTTCGATAAGTTTCTCTTTTCCCTTTTATTTCTCTATTTATTTCTTAGCATTTATTTACTTGTTTTCTATATTTTGCGTATAATCTATCATATAGTTGTGGTGATACAAAGCGAACATTAAAAGTATAAACCCATAAATATGAGTAGTTAGACTTTTCTATCTAGTTCGAGGGGGACGTTGTGTTCAACTAACATGTGGTTATTTTTTCTAACTCTTTAGTAACATTTTATCTATTCCTCTACTTCAATTTGTTGATTTGTTATGCTTGTAAACCCGTTTTTGAGTTTATTTGATTATTACATTCACTTTGGCCAATTGAATCAATCAATCTTTAAATTCAAGTTACTTGTTAGGATTGGAACTTTTGATCCGTAATTATCACTAGATTCCAATCCAAAGTAGCAAATGAATATCGTGCATATTTATTAACAAATCAATTTAGATGTATTAATTCGAGTTTCTGAAATTATTCATCTAATTCAACTCATTCTTCTCGTTCATTTCACACTAGCTTTGCATTAAATCCTAAGAATTTGTTTAGGATTATCCAATAGCTAGATGTTAAGTTAAAGAACTCACTTTAATTTAATACACTTAAGGAAGAATTCGTTAATCAGAGTTTCTTGGTTAATTGAAAGTTGATAAATTGAAGAAGGAATAGTAACACGTTGCATGGGAAAGATAAATATAAGTTGTTGACACAACCAAACCCGAGAACTAGATATTTTGTACAATTATTTTATTTCAATCTTTTATTTTGACGTTCGATTTTCTATTTTTATTCAAATATCACAAAACCCCCCTTTTTCTATAGTAATTGATAAAATCAACTAGATTAAGCACCGTTCTTCTTGGGTTCGACCCTTACTTACCATTTCTACATTAATTTGTAGTTTTGAAACCGAGTAAGGAAATAAAACAAATTTTGGCGTACTGCAACAACACACCCAGATAATACAGGGACCCGAAATCCATAGAATCTCTTTTCTCAAGTTGCAAGTGTCATTACATAAACGCTTTAAATTAGAATTGACAAATGTGCGAAAAGTGAAGTTCCGTGAGTTTAATTCTTTTAAGTTAATGTGCTTGCTCATCTAATCAACACACTACATGACCACGATAATATTAAAATTTTAAAGTTCCTTTATAAAATTCCTTGTTATTAACAACAGGTTATACAGATTGAGCTGGATAACGGCTCCAAAATCATTCAGAGGAGAAGACGAAAACGTGCTAGGAAATTAAATTCAGTGATGAGTATATATATATATCATACAAGGATGAAACATAGGTGAGCTGTACAGGGGCTTAGAGTTGTGAACCACAAACCCTCTCTTTTGAATTTTCCAAATAATTTGAGACAGCTTTACCCAATATATGATTTAAACATCAGGAAAGCATAAACAGGAAACTTTATAATTTCGACAAGAACAAGACAAATTCTTTCCACCCATGGATTTGAATTCAAGTATACTCTAAAGATTATTGTAGAGCTCATTAGTTCTAATGACCTGAATTTCCAACAACAAAAACAAGAGACGTGTTCAACAAAATCTAGAAGCCTTAATGAGGGAAGAATTTTCTAAATCAAATTACATGTCGGAAAAAAAGAAAAGGCTAAAACGCACCTGTGGGTGCTTTCTTGAAAACATGTACGATTTAATTGATCTCGTGCAATCTCATGCGCTTAGATATTTTAATTCTTTAGACTTGTACTTGGTAACATACACTGCATAAATGAAATACGTTATACGTCCTCAAATTACTACTAATACAGGGCAAATCAGCAATGATTCAAGCATCAGTTTTACCTTCTTCCCGTCTTCCTATTCCATTCTATAGCAATTTATCGAAAGAAAGTGCATAAAAAATCCTACGAGAGTGAGAGCACCCCCAAAAATAAAAAATAAATTACCACATCTGGAGCACCAACGGAAACCACGTGCAGGTTCAGTAATTAGTCTTCGACAGAGTTACAAAATGGAGACTTTTCTTGAACTTTCCCAATTACATTTTTAACAGAATAGTAATGATAATAGATCGTTTCAATATACTCGTAATAAACATGCTTATGTAAAATAGCTCCAAGCTAAAAATTCAAAATTTTTAAATCCAGAACTATACAAGGGGAAATTAAATTTCGTATCATTCATGCATCAAAATTTGACTAATGGAAAAGGAAAAACAATAAAATGGATGCAATAAAATTGAAAAGGAAAAACAGCGTGTTCCCAGAAGAAAAATGGATGCACTAAAATCATAAGAAAAGGAAAAACAATAAAAGGCACTTACTTTCGGCATAGATATTACTTACCACTAATGCTTGCTTCTTGAGAAGTTGTAAGTAAACTAGCTGAGGGTTTAGAAAAGTTAAATAAACATATACGAACAGCCATTCAATACTAATTAGTTATCACAGAGAACTTCAATAAGACATCAACCTATTTCCAAATCTTCTTAATTCCTTTCAAACACAGGATCTGCCACTCGAACAGAGTGGCTGTTAAAATTTGACTAATTCCCCAAATTCAGCTGAAAATTAAATCAAATTAGAACTTACGATTGAATCCAATGAATACATAGATCCATCCAGAACTAGATGAGCTGTCTTCTTAAGGTATACATTCACCGCGGTCTCTAATTCCCTTGGTGCAAGGCGGGAAGCTAATTTTCGCCAAAACAACGATATCATTCAAATTTCAATTAATACGTTTTCTTATACAACAAATTCATACATACGCACGATTTTGGAGCTCAATATTCACGTCAATCGACATCACCGGCGACGAAAGTTCCCGACCTGCACCAAGCGAATTAGAGACCGCCGCAATAAAAACAAATCTTTGCATGTATACGAGGGATCCGAAAATCTTTGCATGTATACGGGGGATTTGATTTCGGATCTTTACTCTCATGTGCTGTAAAATTTATGAAACAGATCTGAATAAGATACACAGGGAAAGATGCTTAAAATGTGAAAACGCGAAGTGTTGCTTCAGATGTGGAGCGCTTATTTATAGGTAGAACGGACGCAGGCGATGCTGCCACGTTTCGGCTTAAAAACGTAAGAGGAGGCGCGATAATTTCAGTCGACGGCCACCTAAATTGTACTACTCACGAAGGTTTGATTTAAGGTTTGTTCGATGCGTCACTGTGGTTGAAAATTATAACAAATATATTATTAAAAAATATAAAATAGTTATATGAGGGTTGAAAATAATGCGATAGGAAAAATTAATAGTAATTTGTTGTATATAAAATAAATTTGTAATGGGTTTTTAAAAAAAAAATACATACAATATAGTCACATAAGATATAAAAACTCAGCACGTCACCACTCAAAATTATGTTAATTTTGTGTATCACGGAATCAGATATATATAACACATATCTATTGAGTTAGCGTACTCATTTTAATATATTTTTGTAAATAGGAAGAGAGAAAATAAATAGAGTTGAATAGTACAGATTTAATAATATATATGGATCCTATGAGATTTAATAGTATATGTGGACCCTATGAGATATATGGATCTGATTTATTTAATAAAATTTAAATTTTAAAAATTTTAAATTAAAAAATAAATTATAATTTATATGGAAATATGGAAATATGGCCCTTCACATACACGTATTCCCTTCCATATCTTTTCACATTTAAAAATATGTTTTTACAATCTTTAATTTCAATCACGACTCACAAGTTTGATTCTCACCGTCATACAATCCCATTCTTCAAAGGGGTAATGTCATGTTCAATTTTTAATACGAGATTTGGTATTTGTAAATCTTATCAATTTGATTGCTCTCTTTGAGGTTGATGTTAGCCCCTAAAACGACGTGCCCATTTGCTCAAGGTTAGATTTATGTGTATGATTTTGGCGTTTGTTTGAGTAGTAAGACTTTAAATTCCAATTTTGGTTAATTGCTAATAATTTTTGCTGATTTCTCCCTCTCTTTTACAGGTTTTGCTTTTACTTTCGATCCTGGGAAGGTCTATTTACTTTCTTCGTTTTTATTTTTTATTTTTTAAACAATCTTTTCCATTTTTTTCCTAACACGGGTTCTAAATCGTATTTTGGGCATACGTTTTTCCGTGCAACACGCCGATGAAAACACTAGTTTCATTCTAATCCACCATTCAATTTTTTATAAATATTTTAACAAAGTACAGTTTTTTATATATAAATATTGGTTCAAAATCGTTGACGTATACTCCATTACGTAAACGATTTGAAATCAAAATATCTAAAATAATTAGCTACGCAGTCCAATCAATTACTTTCATAAAATCATGAAAGATAGTCAATTTTATTTTAGTTAGAGTAAAAATATAGTCTCATTTCTATATTTAATTTTTAGTTTTCTCATATCGCCTTATTTAATGCATCGTAATCAACATACAAGAACTATTAAAATGGAATAACAAATAAATGTAAGGCTATATTAGGAATTATGTTCTAAAGTATTACTTTTCCAAGAATATTAATTGATCTTCCTGCATGAAAGTCAAAGTGGGACTATCTTTATGGGACGGAGGGAGTATTACTAGTTGTCTGAAATCTATATCTTTAAATTTTATTTTTGGAAATTCATCTTTTGCTATCAAAAGAGAAGGGAGGGGAGGAAGGGAATTCATCTTTTGTTACCCATTTAACAAGACCAATAAATATTTTTATTTTTCAATGATGTATTCCCTCAAAAAAATTTGAGGAAACATAAATTGAGCAATCAAAAGTAAGAAAGAAAATAAAATTAAGGGACCAACATAAAAACGATACCAAATTATATTCACATTGCATTTTAATTTCCACCAAAATTATTTTTTTGTCATTTCTTGTGATCGCGTCATCAATTTTTTTAGTCAACCTATTGATTCATAAGGACCATACTACAACACCATAATAAATACCATAATGGTTGACATAATGGATATGTGGCACGATCCTACAATTTCAACAACTCCATCACTTTTAGATGGACGATTATTAAATATGCCAACAACCATTATGATATCCATTATGGTAGTCTAGCATTTCCCGATTCATAAACATCATTCTCTTGTGTAAATTTTTCTTCTAAATGCATCGAAATTATCAGCTACAATTATTTTGTCAACTTTTTACTTTTATTATTTATTTTTGGGCAATTACAATACCATTAAAAATTTTATTTATTTTGTAATATAAATTGGGGATCATATGGGTGGACTGCAGTATCTCAAACTCAGAACAAATCGATAAGAGGACACTTTACCATTGGGTCAAATCCCCTGAACTTCAAATTTTATTTGTTACACCTCTTTATAATTATACTGTACATAAAATATATTTTCATTAAATACACCACAATAATTTTACAATTATAGCCCTAAGTAAATTAAAACAAAAAAGAAAACCTAGTATATTGTGGTGTATATAACTTATTTCAATGGGGTGCAACTATTCACACTCAAACTATTACTAAAGACACCCCAAAAATACTCACATTCTCCAAAATATTCTCTCAATTTCTTAATTAAAAAAAAAAAAAAGGAAAGGAACGAAGAAGAAACTAGGTGCCCAAGGGTGCCGTCGGAAATGTTGCAATTTCTGGCAATAAAAGAAAGCAGCTTCTTTTGCTATTATTTATAGCATTCTTTATCGGAGCTATGAAGATTGAGAGAGGCACCCCCAACCCTATCAAAAAATAGGATAGGGTCCCCATGCCCCCTCCCTCCTCTCCCTGCAAGTATTGGAAATGGCAACAAATGTTCGAAGAACTTTTTTTTTTTCTTTTTGTTCGATCAATTTTGGCCGGACAAAATGATTTTGTTTTTTAAAGTAAATTGGGAATATCTTGGAGAAGTGCTCAACAATGGATGATGTGTAAATAGTCCCACCGATTTCAATATATCCTTTACATCATCCACCGCCCACCACCGCCTTCACCGACGCCTCCACTCATTTATTTTCTTTTGTGGTGCCCATTGGAAGCTTGTAAATAATGATGATGCTTGACGTCTATGCAGTTCAAATCTGCAGCTAGCTATTAATTATTTAATTCACAATTTGGAATTTCTTTTAAGCTTAACACATGATTCTCATTCCTTTCTCAGCATTAATTAATTTGTATTCAACGTAAATTTTAGAACTGAAGCAATAGTATATATTTTGAATTTATCACGATTATCTTTACTTTTAAAATAAATAATTCATAATGACCACAACTTGACGCGGGAAAGTGAAATGAAGAAAAAGGACGCGAAGGACAAAGTAAAAGAACAGCTTGTTACTGGAAAATGCACCCAAAGGCCCAAACAACAGCAATAGCAGAATGAGTATTCCCAGAAAAACAAAGAATAATAAATGAAGATAGGATTGTTCGCGAAAAAGCAAACCACCAGAATCCCCCATTCTAAGTTCGCTACCCACTGTGGGTAGGATATTCTATACCCACTGTGGGTAGGATATGGATACATGTTCTCCCCTGATTGGTGGGGGGGTTGGTGGGGTCATTCGCCATTGTCGATAGGTGTGGCACTGTCGGGTTGTGGGTAGGATCTCCTCTGATGGATAGGAGATCATTACTCCCCTGGGTATTGCTCGATTGGTTATTCGCGTACCATTTTCTGGAATTAAATTATCGACCATTTCCATTGAATTTACTGAGCTCCATTTCCATTTTCATATGCACAGATGGGCAAACTCAAAGCTAAAAGAATTCACTTTTCTCATATATGTACACACACATCACGGCATCAATTGAACCGACAAAACTATGACGCTTTTAACTCCGTAAATTTGACTGACTTTTCATTGCACCATTTTTCATATATTTTTTTAAGTCCTTGGCAATTCTATAAGTCGAATTAATTGATCTGTTGTAAGAAAGAAAATGTGGATTTAGGTAGAACGGGAGCACCGAGAAAATTAATTAACAAAAAGTTTCAAATTATGGTGAATTATGTCTCTTTATTTGAGGTTATTATGGAAAATATAATAATTGTGGTGTGGTTAGTGTTCTAAAAAGCTCATTTAAGCGGCACTTAGGAGCAAAGCTTGACCTTGTCGCTTCGTCACGCTTCGTGCTTCTTTACACTTAGCCTACGCTAAATACACTTAAACTCGCTAAAGCTCATAAAATTTTGAAGTTTGGTCGTATCGTTTTGCCACATTTTACATTTTTTAGAACACTGAGTGTGGAAAATAAAATACATAGTGGCAATATCACCACCCAATAATAAATCACGATGTGAAATATATATAGTCGTTATTAATATTTAAATTTTAAAAAATATACCATAGAGACACTCATCATTTATGGTCTTTTCCTGGTTTGATTGGAAAATATTTATATGGCTCATGCTCTAATGCCAATTAATTGATACCTTATGGTATCAATGAAATATATTCTGTTGACTTATAAATAAAGTTTGATATATTGCTATATGTCTAAACCCTCGAAATGGATAGAGATTGTAGCGGTCGCTCTGAAATTAGGTAAATCACATGGTTGTACAAAGTTTTACTCTTAAATTTTTTATTATTTTTTTATTATAAAGGGATTGGAGGAGAAAGAATATGTGGATCGACTCGAACCTTTAACCTAACCCAAGTAGAGGACATCATTAACCACTTGGACAATAGCTTTGGTTCTTAGTAAAATATTTTTTAATATAAACAAGGAGCTAAAAATCGAACCTATATAAAAAAAAAAAAAAAAAAAACAACAAAACAGGAAAAAGAAAAGAAAAAGAAAATGCTCCTATATATGCAAGTTTCGCAAACCCTCAACACCCAAGTATTTCGGCACAAATTTTTCTAAAACTCATTTTTCTCGAACTTTTTCTCAACTGCAATTGTTATTGAATGATAATTTTTCTATATTTTCTATTTTTTTACTTTTCGACTATATATTCAAAATTCAAAAATATGTTCATAACATACACTAATGATGCGCACATGATAATTTTGATCACCTATCCATATATGGATATGTTAAAATACTCACAAGTTGATATAGTAGTATACAGGTGGTTCGGATTAGCATGTCGACTACACTCTGGACCAATGACAAACTATCAAACCATTGTATTTGTATTTTAACATATTCACATGTGGGTAGGTGATCAAAATTAACGTATATGGCATTTATTTTATATTTCACAAAAAATTAATTTGAGACGACAAATTTTGGTTGTCACGCAGTCACGTCAATAATATTTACCTGCAATCACAGCAAAGCAGCCAAGTGCTTGGAAAGTCATTGTTACTTGCGATCATTGACATCAATAGCTTTACAAACAAGTTGGATTGTGGGATCATAAATATAACATCTTATCAAATTATATATATACAAAAAGGAGACTTTTAATTGAAGATTATTATAATAAAAATAGTATATTCGAATCATCACTTGAATTATAAAAATGGAAAATCTAGTCATCTTCCTAAGTCGAATCTGAAAACGACATTGAGAAATACTGCCCGTTCTTTTACAATTTTTAACAAATTTTTACACATTTTAACACATTCACATCAAAAGTCAAACAAATTACATCCACATATTTTCTGGGATCCACTGTACTATATAAATCTCCACCACTCAATCTCACTCATTCTCTCTCCTATTTCACATCAAAACTCATAAATACTCATAAATACATATACATAATCTCAAACAACACAATATTGCCAGCTGGCTGCTGCAGGTCTGAGGTAAAAAGACTAATCAAATTTGTCTTCTTTAATTTGTTTTATTTATCTTCCCTTTATTTATCACAACATTTATTATTTAAAAATAAAAATGTGCACCTTCAGAAAAAAAAATATTCTATAAAAAATAATAAGTTAATTAATTACAAATCTCAGTGTTACTGACCTGGCAAATATATTTTATATTACATCTAGCTTGACAAGGTAGACTATCTTTCCATTGTTATGTGTTCTCCAGCTAGGTGTAAAATTAAATATTGAGATTTAATGAACAATATTCTGCATTGTACCATTTGTCCATTTGTCACGTGAACAAAGAAAAACATATACCATATGTCAAAAAGCACCATTTTGAATGCCAATTTTTTCCTTGAATTTTTCAAGCCTCACACAGGAGAATAACATGGAATGTTTCATACTTTTGAGCTTTAGTACTAATGTCAGCAAACTGGGCGCGCGTGTTAGTGTATGAGTTTTAATAAATTTTTATATATATTTTTTTAACACCACTCATTTTCTTTTCTATTTTATATTTATATATCTCGTAGGACCTATTTGTACTATACATATTTCCACCATTCAACTATACTCATTCTCTCATATATTATATTAAAATCTATAAAAATCTATTTTTACACATACGCTAACATGCACTGAGTTATATATATTTTAAATTTGTGAGAAAAATGGAAGGCTTACTTATACTGAGCTCCATTGTAATTGGTAGTCTGTTAGGGCTTAACGTCAATTTGTACAATAATAATAATAATAATAATAATAATAATAATGATGATGATTGAGTTTGTATCTGATATTATATCAAACCACTTCTTATACTCTTAAATAAACAACGTATTAATGGATTACATTAAGTGTGCCTTCATTTTTGTACATTTTCTGATAAAGGATACGATAAAACAGTGTTTTTATCTCTTATATTAGTGAATTTCAATGCTCTATTAAAAAATATACATCCGAGTATATAAAATTGAATGTACACATAGCATGCTCCACCATCATCAATTTATGTGTAGGTCCAATATTTAATTAAGCCTCGAGGTGCTTTTTGACAAAGTTTTTCTTCCTTTGGTTGCTCAATTATTTGTAAATAATTAATTGGCAATCTTTTTAAGCACTAGTATAATAAATATATTTCCTATCATTACTTGATGTAATTCCAATTAAGAAACTTTCAGTCTCTATTGAATAATATTAATTTCATGCATGTAGTGATTGTTGCATTGCATTTGCACCTAGTTGTTGTTTATCACTTCCATCTACATCAATTGGAAAGGTTTTGTCCGTGTGCTTTATTTCCTAACATCACCCCCATAGACAATTCTATAATTAATAAAACGATTAAAGTTCCACTAATCAAGCTTAGTTAGGAAGTATCTACAACCCACAATTCATTAGTGGCGGCCACTATTTTATTTTTATTTTTCTTTTTAATTCTTGTTGTGTTGCCTACAATCCACACAAAATATAGCTTTACTATGAAATCGTAACTCTCTATTTAAAAAGGAAAATCTTAATCTATTTTAATAAAAAAAAATCTCAACAATAATCAATTATACGCGTAGATTTCTCCCGTTGGCATGGCAAATGCTTCGTGGGGAGATTCTTGCCTGAAAATATTCGGTGCATAGTCTATTCAATTCAACAACATATTTATATTTCAGCGATAGTGATAGTGATTTTCTTCTTTCGAACATATTTTCTACATTTTCCATTAAAAAAAAAGTAATCTCAGTTAAATGGACCCCAATAGAAGATGACAAATCTTCTTGAGCACTAGTGTGATCACTTTTACTCCCGGCCCATTAGTGGATATAATACCACTATAGTATCTTTAGTTTCCATTGAATAATATGGCATGATCGTGACTCTTGCATTGCATTGTCTCACTTACATCAACATCGATCATATAAAAAATTAGACGGGTAATTTAAACTTTACATCTCCAATTTTTTCAATTTCACCCAATTTTGTGTGTGTATTCATTCATGTGTTGGGGTAACTTAAACACTAAATATATTTCAATGCTCTATTAAACACTAAATATATTCATTCACTGTTGATCTTTAGTATTTCTTAAAAACAGCAATACTTCTATTCAAAAAAAAACAATACTTAAAAACGTACAATGTCCAATACTATGCTTTTATTTCCTAAATGTGATCTAATTATTTTTATATTTTATTTATTAACTTACTAAACTTCCACCAATTAACTTTAGTTTATGACTCATTAATAAACTTCATTAGGAAGGAGCCATAAACGAATACTCGCTTAAAGCAATTTAACACCGATCCTCCATTCTTATATCCAGTCTTTTTCCCTTCTTTTCTAATTCTTTTTTTCCTTTTTCCATTATTGTTATTTTTCACTTTTTGGTGCCTTTTTTTCCCTTGGAGTGTCCATTTTTCTTCTAGTGGGTACCATTCCTTTTTTCCATTTTTATTGCTTGAGTTGTCCCACATTTATAGTTCTTTTGCACGTGCCGTTGTAATGATGGAATTGACCAAAGACAAATTATAACAGAAGTATTAATCGTTGCAATATTCTACTAACATACTGTACTAAACTATGAGTAGTTTGTATATATTTGATAATATTAGTTTACAAAATAGCAAAAAATTGCATCAATTTTATTTTTTTTTTGTTTTTTCTTTGTTTTAAATAATTTTTACATCTAGCGATTCTTGAATCCTGACCCATTTATGATATCCAATAAATTCCTCAATGTAGTATGGTGTATTGATTGATAAATGAGTTTGTCCATTTTATTTGAGTCGTTGAGTCAATTATCTCATTGTTCATTGACATTTTTCAAAATTTATTATTATTATTATTATTGTTGTTGTTGTTGTTGTTGTTGTTGTTGTTGTTGTTGTTGTTGCATCAATCAATGGTATTATACACTCTTTCCATCCATGTCTTCAGTTTCTTCTAATTTAGAATCATGCTCATCGGTGCTGATCAATTTTTCTTGAATATGTGATTTCAGAAAGATTAACATATATTAATCTTCGACCCATATCGAAAGACTTTTGACTTTTACTTGAATTATGAAAATGTAATTAATATTGTTGAAAAATAAATTTTAATCGTATTTTTCTAAGTAAATCTAGAAAAATGAATGAATATAAGTCGGAAATGAAGAAATTAAAAATACTCAAATATGGGGAATGACTTATATTCTAAAACAAATAAAAGGTGAAATCGAACCTCTTTTTGTCAGACGAAGAGAGTGTTGTGCCATGAATATAAAAAGAAATAACTGAACAACTAGAATATCCCACTTCAAATTATATTTTTTCCTCGTATATTGCAAGGTGGGTAGCATTTAATTAAATATTTAGGAAAAAATTACTAGTCATTTGACAATAATATAAATATTTTTCTTTTGATTTTTTGTTAATTGTTGAGTTTTAAGTTTATAATATTGAATGCTCTTTAAATTATTTAATAAAAATTACAACTAAATAACCCATCAAATATTCGTGAACAACTACCTTCAAAAGTGGGAGTTTAGATATGCTCTCCCATTTCATATTTCTTCAATTGTTTCATTCAGTCAAATTAAATAATTCACATAAATAATTAATTATTGTAATTTAATGAAATATACAGTATCAATTGGATGAAACAAATAAGTAAATAAGAATTGAGATAATAAATTAGAATTCAAAGTGGTAGACTCAATTCTCCATATAAAATATCTAAGTACTTATCGATTATCAGTGATATTAAATTGATTTAGGGCTTGTTCTTTCCACTATAAATTTAATCGCACGCAATTCCGTATAACCTCATACTCATTTTCAACTGCACACACATTTCTCAAAATAATATTAACCACATATTTTTATACGGAATACCGCGTACATCAACTTAACACTCAATCAAACATACCCTTAATATCTTATATTTTCCATGAAAATAATAATTGATAAATAAATTACGGCCAGTTAAATTTCACATAGATAAATGGTTGTGATAAATAAATAAAATTATTGAATTACATTTTCATAGCCAAAATTGAGTAAATGAGGTGGACCATGAAACATATCCAAGAGACAAGAATAGGTCCCAGTTGATCCACCTGTCTTAATTTTGTTTTAATCCATTTCTAGATTGTTGCGTTCACACTAATTTGTCAACATTACTATCTCATCAATGGATGATACCTAGACTCCAAGCCTATCTAAAGGTGAAACATGTGACTCAAATTGTCCCATCCCATTCATACGTGCTACCTATTGCACGGGCTCGGTTCTTCCTAAAAGATCACTATAGAAAAGGTAGAGAATAATTAAAGGTGTAAATCAATTGAATAGATCTTGCACCTTGGCTTGCAATCTTGCACACAATTGAGATAGGTGGAGGCCAGTGGAGTGCATGGGCCCACTGAGGTTTGAAACAAAGAAGAAAAGGAAACTTGTGTATACAACTGCTAAAGCGTAGATGTTATTTTTTTAACTATCTCATCAATAAAGATATTCCACATTTATGGTTGATGTGTATGTATAGCACTTGTATTCAGGGACGGAGCTAGGATTCGAATATGGGGGAGACTGCCATTAGGGATGAAGCCAAGAATTGCTACTGTATTGATTATTTTGGGGTTAGGGCAGCGAGATATTTTTATGGAATACTTTTTTTTTCTTGTCATGTCCGTAATAAAGTGTCAAAGTTAGCTTCAAATGCTTTATTTTTGTAAAATATTATCTAAAATAACGACGTTCTAGATTGATTGTACAAAATATAAGAAAATTAATATAAAATTATAATTTAATTTGATTGCTTTGGTATATACTGATTTTAATTGATTATTTTTTAAATTGATTTTGTTTTCTAATGCACTGTGGGACCTATAAAAAAGTTAAACTAAGTGATGAATCAAAAAACTTTTAAATAGGGATAAGATATCTAAAGTTAAATTTCTAAAAATATATAATCAATTAATTAATGAGAGGACCCTGAGTCTTAAGGAGTCGCTGCTAACCATCTCAGCTAGCAACATTTTGTGATTAATATTACACAATTTAGTATTTATTTTTTCACTGCAGCCATATACTAGATCCGTCCCTGCTTGTATTGGATAAAAAAATCATTGTCTCAGCCAAGGTGACTGCGAGTCCAAATTTCTGTTAAATAAGGTGAGGTCATCTTGAAATTTAAAGCGACGGGAAAGAAATGCTCTGAATTCACTAGGTGGAACAGGCTTGTTCAGGAACCATCAAGTGTTCCTACATTAAGGAATGCTCGGGTCATTTTGAGGGTCCGTTCGACCTCCATTTTGAAATCCAGGACCAGATCTAGAATCTACACGACAAGGGGGAGCTCTAACAATTGTGAAAATTTTCCGACGATACCGTACGGACCCGTGGTGGCCGGTCAAAGTTTGGCAACATTTTTGGACAAAAATATTTCTAAAAGTTTGATCGGCCACCACGGGCCCGTACGATGTCGCCGGAAAATTTTCAAAATTCCTAGAGCTCCCACTCGCCGTATAGATTCTAAATCTGGTCTCGAATTTCAAAATGAAGATCAGACGAACACTCAAAATGACCTGAGCATTCCTTAATTAAGGAACGCTCGAGCGTTCTTGAACATTCTTCCTAAACCAGAAATTTCAACTGTAAGTTGGTCTTACTCGATTAGGCAATTGCACCATTAAGATAGTTTGATGATCTTATTGACACATGCCCTAGGCACGGTCAATTTGATGGTTCGATTTGTATGGAATGATATAATAATAATAATATGTTATACGATTGTGACACATCACTTCAATGTTTACCCAATGGTGAATAATATAAAGTGCATATAACATTACTTGTTGATCCAAGTGAAATGTAAAATCCGAGGAGAAATGACATAGCTAATAAGACTTGAGAAATGTGCAATCTAGTCCTACATCAAACTGCATAACAATCACTTTTCAATCAATTTACCGAAAAAATAAACAAGCAAAGAACATGTGCTCAAAACAATATTCCATAATTCTGAAAAATGATACTACTTCAAGGATATCCTCTCTGGCAGAAACAATCAACATTAACTCTACATTTTGCTGTAAATATCGTGAGTTTTGAAGATTTCCATGCATGTCGATTCTCGCTAAATCACCAGTAATAAAGCCTAAACAGCTAAACTAATAATCTTACAGACGATGCAATATCGAGCAGCTCTTCCTCTATAACCTTCGTCCAGGCCCCATCAACCATCAGACTACCCACACCCCGTGCTTCATCAGTATCAGCGTTATCAGACGGTTCACAATCTACTCCATTCTCCTTCACTTTCTTAACATTTGTGCTATCCAATTCTTCAATAGGACAATCAGCTTCTCTTTTACCAGATTGAATTGATTCCCTATTTCCTTCACTATCTGAAACTTTTTGAGCTTCAGTCGACTCGTTATTACAGTCGAGAACTGGAAGACGACCGGAGAAGCCAAGATTGTTAGGTAGCATGCCTATTGGACATGGCTTCCATGACTTAGCAACAATCCATCTGCTAGTTGCTTCTGTGTTGGCGTCTGTTGGTGTAATTACATCAGTACCATTCATCTGACGATGTTTCATTAACTTCAACTTCTCTTCAGCTTGACGAATAGAATCTTCGTGTTCAGAAGAAATGGAAAAAATGGTCTCAGTTTGACCATTTACTGAGCTTTCTTGGCTAATGAGACAATTTGATGTCCACAAGGAACCCAACTTTTTAAGCTTATAGAGTAGAGAGTTATCTCCTGTCATATGGGCAAGAACGAGGGCTGAGGACATCAGTTTTAGGTTGCCAGGACAAGACAACAAAAGACATTTGCGTAATAATCCTTGTAACATTGTCTTTGCCAGGTTTGGTTCTGTCGGAGAATCAGTATGTTGTGTAGGCTCCTGGTCACAGACGGAATATCGTGTATTGAGATTCTCAACAAGCCACTCGACCAAATAAGCAAGCAACTCGATCTGGCGAGACTTGGCAAAACTATCCAGATTTTGATGCTCGCCTGATTATCCATAGAAAGTACATCAAAGATGTAAAATCTATAAATAATATTACTAGTATAATACCTTTTCGCAATGAAATCAGACTGGAAAGATAATTTTTCTTCTCACAAAATTAAGAATATTAAAGAGTTTTTGGTTGAATCAAGAAAGGTCAAGGGTTTTCTGAAGGAGGTAAAGCCATTTCACTTTTCAAGAAAAACCCTCCTTAACAGTCGGTGATCAACTAATGAAAAATTAACAATACTTGCGTTCAACACAATAACATCGAAAATAGAACAGGAAAGAAAAACTAGTTTACGGTATACCTATTTCATTTCTCGTGATTTCCTCTTGCATCTCGATCTTCTCAAGAACAGCTTTAAGGAGGCTTACGAGCATTTCGGGTTCTTTATTTGACAACTTTAAGACGACAGATTTCCAGTCATCATATGCAGTTTGCTTTATTTCATGAGCAATGTGTGATTCCATTGTGGGTTCTGTGAAATCTGAGGAATCTAATGCCTTCAGCAAGAGTTCCAAGAGAATATATACTACTTCTGAAGAAAATGAAGTATACAACCGAAGAACACTTCTTAATGATTTGGTAACCTGCTTCTTAGAACCTGAAACATATAGCACAAAATGTTTTAACCCCATGTGGTTTATGTTATTTTACAGCAAAGTAATTTTTATTCATTATACCACAATTTACTAGACTATCATGCATCTATATTTTTACTTCAACTTGTATTTCATTTCTAGATTGGGACGATGATTAGCAATAATCAAACAACTTTAAAGATTCATAAATTTTCCATTTAATAAGTCACCTGATTTACAATGCAATGTCTTCCCCGCCATAAGGAAGAGAAACTTACTATGCCCATGTAAGTGCTCCATATGTCTGATACCTGCATGTTGGTCGAAAATTTTAATTTAATATAATCTTGTAATCAATAACTGCCACCATATAAAACTATAGGTAAGACAAACAACCAAAAATTGCAAAGTTGAAGAAACTATTTCATCAAATCATTTCAAAGAAACTGTGTTGATTGATGCAAAAAGCACCGTCCAAATGAAATGAAGAGGACATTATTATACTCACGTTTTCCTTTGACTTGTAAAGAACTTGATCGGGAAGTTTGCTTTGCTTTCAGAGAGAGAGCTAGTTCACGCAGTCTACACTTAATTTCTTTTCTGAGATTGGAAGCCTGATTAACTGGGATTTCCTTTTCTTGAGGTTCCCAATAATATGATTTCAACCACTGAAGTGCCTGAATGATCAAAAACAGACATGAAATTCATGGTGTCTAGACTTTCAGCACAACAAAACTATTCTAATTTTTATTGATAACAAGAAGACATTAAAGATTAATATAAAAATTCATGTCAGATCAATGTTTCAAAACTAAAACCCGATCTCCAAACCTTCAGCTGACCAAATCTCATAGAATGATTATGATGAGACGCACCCATTTCCATTAACAACTCCAATTTTTTTCTTTCTTTTTTATTATTTATTTATTATTTTTAGTCATTTTAAGCATCAACTAGCATTTTGATTACTCATGAAAGATGTGTATCCAGATTTGTCGTCTAGAAATATAAAATCTGGACCTTTTCTTTTAACCAAAATTTATGGACTTCAATGAAATTCAATCCAGCATTCACTTATTCAGATCTTTTTTTTCACTTTAGCAAGTAAACTGCGCAATATCTTTCATAATTATTACTATTAAACACAAAAGGGTGCCGCTCATTTCCAGGAGACCGATGAGTGGTGACAGCAAAATTTCTTCAAATAACCCTGTTTTTTCTTTTGTAACAAGCAATCAAACAATTCATAAAAGTTACCTTAATGGATGCAAGACGAACCAATTGAAGAGACGGGAGATCCCGATGAGAACCCTCTACAAGTTTAAAAACAACAATTAATAATTTAAATTTCCAGTATGGATCACAAAAACATACACATAGAATGATATATGAATATTTTAAAGAAAAAACAAGTCACACAAAGGAGGCAAAGTAGTTCTACAAAACACATATCCAAAGAAATTCACCATGGCGAATATCAATAAGCATTCTTGGAATGCCAATAGCATTTGCTGCTTCCCCTATTGAAATCTCTGTCTTTTTCCGTGTCCTCTCAACCACACAATTCACAAGCCTTCGGGAGACAAAATAGAAAATGGAAATGGTCATTCTTTAATGACAAATACATTAAAAAAATAACAATTTGATTAAAAACGAAAGGAATAGCTACCTCATGATCGCCATGCAGTATAGCATGGAGAGCATTTCTTGTGACTGCAAAGCGCCTTCTTCTAAATCATTTCTACAATTATCCCACAACACAAGCAAGCATGTCAACCTTTTGATTGTATGCAAGTAAAATTCAGACAAAAAAAAACTGAAAGTTGCAAATGCGATCTTCTTGATGAATTTAACTCGAAAAAAAAATACCAAAGGGGTATAGAATCTTTTCTTGCTAAATTATAACTACATGTGGATCCTTTTGATAAATATTAATTTAAAAAATTAAAAACAGAAATCACCTAAAAAAGGGATCTTTCTGCTGAATTTCGATAATAGAAGCAGTGACTTCAACCACCACTGGAGTGCACCCTCTGCTCCTCCATGTTGATGCCTACCAAATTCCCCCAAAAAATCATTATTTTTTCTTTCATGAAACTAATATAAAGCACAGAAATTTTCAGGAAACAAGAAATTGTCCAAAATTTACATATTTATTCCATAATTACCCTTTGCAGTGCAGCGGTCCGCGAATCTGGAGAAGTGGAAAACAGGGATGATTTAACAAACTTCCACTCATCCCAGCTAATCCAAGGCACTAGCTTGAGGCTGTGAGATTTCTCTTCAACAACGCCATCTTCTTGTTCAGCATTAAACCCTAAAAGCGCAGACTCCATTTTAAAATATTTCAGCAACCAACAGTCTGGCGAAAGAGGAAGATGCGAGTGCTACGGCCTGCAAATTTTCACACATTAAAAGGGGGAAATTGTACATAGAGTAACAAATCACAAAATAATAATTTCAATCATTCAACAGGAACTTCAGGATGAACAAAAGGGAGGAACTAGAAAGAAGAAAATTTTAATACCTAACAATTGGGAGAAAGCCCGCTGAGTGAGAATTGAAAAGAAGCCAAGAAGGGACTGCGGCTCGGCGGTGGCCTGGCGGCGTGAGGACTGAGGTCGAAGCTGTGAGCCTGTGACTGCCCTGCCAGAGCGAAGGCTGAACTCACGCACAGGTGGTGATTGTGGGTTTGAAGGAAGAGAAGCTGAGCTGGGAAGGGCTATTCGCCCAAACGGGCTGGTGATTATGGGTTGGGAGGATGAGAGCTGGACCGCTTAAATGGGCTCTTGCTGATAGGTAACCTGGGCTTCATCGGCATTTGGGCTTAAGTTAACGTTGGAAACCAACCGCAAGAATCCAAAAGAACATTTGAAGAATACAATAGCAGAGAAGATGGACAGATAGGCAGCAATTTATTCTCTTTTGTGTGTGTAATCGAGAAAACCTACTTATGTCGAGGACTAGTAGAAGTGGGCATCAGTCGATTGTGGCGGGTTTTTACGACTCGAAAACCAAAATCGACCACCTTTGGTGGGTTTCATTTTTCAAACCGACCTAAACCCTTCAGTTGGATCGGTTTGTCAGTTAACCGACAAAATCTGCTTTAATTTTTTTTTCTAAGGAACCAATCAGTTTTCGGGTTGGAAAATCAAACCAAATTGTAGAAAAAATAAAACCAAACCGAGTCGATCAGTTTTGACGATTAAAATGCCCACTCCCAGTTACTAGTATTTGTAATAAAATCGACCATAGAGATAATCTTTTTTGGCAACATAAATAAAATTGAAGAATTTTTTAGTGAACTAGAAATGAGAAGCGTTTTCTAAAGAAAGTGAAAACTCCTCCTGCGCTCGGTATTAATTGGAACGAGTTCTTCCGTTTCTCAATACTCTTCTCATTCTTTTTTGAATTCTACGAGGAAAAGTTGGTTCAAGATTGATTCACGACATAGATTGAATAGCATCGAATATTTAACTTCAAAGCTTACTACAATAGGACCAATCAAAATTATGGTATTACAAAGTATGACCTAATACCACAATTGGCTTCCATTTACAAATCGTTATCAACATTAAACTTATATCAACACTAGGGCTTATAAAGATTGGCAGAGTTTGAACTTAAGAGTCCACAATTCATCAAAGACTACACTGCTTCTCCAACTATAAGAACACTACACCGCTTCTCAAACTATAAGCACCTTTACTTCAAATATTGTTCCAATTAAAAGTTAATATAAAAAATAAAGTAAAAAACTAATCTTAAAGTAGTTTTACAGTCTGTACTTTTACTCAAACACAACTACTAATACCTGAAGGACGAAACAGCGAGTAGCGATGCGAGCTGTGTGACTGCGTGAGCACTGCTGCTCTAAGGAGTAACAAATAACCGATGAAGGCAATAGCGGATCTAGGATTTTAAGTCGCACGGGCTAATAATTAAAGAAGTAAATACAATAAATTCACATATTGCAGAGCTTACTTTTATTTAATTTGCAATTGTTCTCGACGGGGTTTAGAAATGTAAAATTCATCTATAAGAGAATCTAGATCTATTTTTTCAGCAAGTTCTCTTTCAACATTGAGTGTCATACAATCCGAAAGGAAGTCATCCTCCATCTTGTTACGAAGTTCCGTCTTCACGTGTTTCATTGCTGAAAATGCCCGCTCAGTAGTTGCAGTAGAAACAGGTAAAATCAATATAAGACGAATCAACTTAGTCACCATGATATATGTCTCTGACCTTCCACTCTCAGTCAAAACACGACATAACTCAACAAGCAAAGATACTTGAAACCGATGATCGCTCTTCATGTCCAGCTCATAAAATTTTAACTCATCTTCCAAAGCACAAATGTCCCGACGAGAAAAATCTTCGGGATAGAACTTTTCTACAAGTGTGCAAATATCACGACTGTTGAATGATTCAAATGACTTTGCAGGATTCAAAGCTGCACTGAGAGAGAGAAGCTCAACTGATGTGTCATTAAATCTTGTATTTAATTCCATGAGAACGAAATCTATTGTCTCATTAAAAACCTCAATATGATAGTGATGTTCCACTATTATTTCATGACGAGAACGACAAGGACCAATCTTGTATTGACTGTTTAGATTAGGTATTTCAACCTCATTTTTGAAGCAAAAGCTTTTCACTCGCTCAAAGAATTCTCCCCAACCATCATCTCTCAATTTTTGAAGAAGATCTTTTGTCATAGAAACAAATTTCAATGCATCCAAGATATCTTAAGACTTTCTTTGAAGATTATGGCAAAGAATATCAGTAATTCCCATGATTTTATGTAACAAGTGCAAGCAAAACACAAATTCAAAGCATTTCAATTCCTTGTAAGCACCAATACTTTCAGCCCGAGACCTTCCTTTCGGCAAATTGATCCTAAGATAGTCAAACACCTTGCAAGTTGCACTGTACATATTTATCAAGCTTTTTATTGATTCATAATGAGAACTCCAACGAGTAGCTCCAGGACGATGCAAATTACCCATTTGATTGGCCCCACTTCCCGACTCACACTCTCCAACAGCCAATAAATGTTTTAGATGTTTTAGGAGAAGAAGTGATACTATTAATAATATTTTCTAAATGAGAAAGAACTTTCCAGATAACATCAACATCTTTAGCAGCCGAAACTAAAGTCAATTGTAATCTGTGTGCAAAATAATGAATATAATATGCATACGGACACTCTCTAAGAAACAATGCTTGAAGTCCATTCCAAGCACCACGCATATTACTTGCACCGTCATACCCTTGGCCCCTAATCCTTTTCACAGAAAGCTCATGGTGAGCAAAAACATCAGATATTTGCGTTTTTAGATTTGCTGATGTAGTATCACTCACACTTTTAATGTGAAAGAAGCGTTCCATCAAAATACCCTCACTATTCACAAACCTCAAGATTATTGTCATTTGCTCACGATTAGCCGCATCTTGTGCTTCATCAACAAGAATACAAAAGCATTCATCCCCAACTTCTTCACGAATCTTTCGCCGAACTCTACTAGCCATAATATGCAACATCTCTTTTTGAATACTTGGAGCAATGTATTGGGCATTTTTTGGAGCATTTTCAAGTACAACTTTACCCATTTCTGGATTCGATTCAGCTGCAAATTTTACCACCTCAATGAAATTACCACGATTCACTGAAGATGAAGATTCATCATGACCTCTAAAAGCACAACCTTGAAATGCTAGCAATCGAGCACTCCGAAATGAAGTCTTTACTCGCAAGCGACGTTTCTCCACTTCTTCCCTCGAAACTGCATCTATCACCTTGTCTATATGTTGAGATGGTTTCATCAAATTTTGTCCTTTGACCTCACAAAGTTTATGATGTGATGAACGGCCATGTGTAAGAAATACACATTTTGCTCCATCATTAACCCTCTTCCATTTGTCATATCCAACAGTGACAAATGTTGAACTACTAGAAGGGTTACTATCAGTTTGGAAAAGAAAGCAATAGAAACAATAAGCTTTGTTTGTCGTAGGAGAATACTCCAACCAAGGAAATTGGCTAAACCATTTTTTTTGAAACCGGCGAGTTTGAGATTTCCCTTTTATCTTCGGATACTTCACAAGTTTTGGTTGATAAGGCCCGAGTTTCAAATATGCCGCTCTAATCTCATCTACTAGACTAATGTGATGTTCATATAGTGGTTTTCTCATTCCGGGATCTCGTACAATGCTAGTAGATGTTTCAACTTCAGGAGTTGAGGATAGAGGATTTTTTATTCTTGGAGACGAGATTGGGTGACTTTGCTCAATAGAAATTGGAGTTTGCTCATTGTGAAGTTGGGGACTTTGCCCAGTGAGAATTTGAGGATTTTGATCAATAGGAGTTGAAGGTTGACCTTCAAGAATTCCATCGCGGTTTGCACTTTGATTTGATTGATTTACCTTTGGAAAGAACGAATACAAATCCCTACTTTTCTTGAGCGGTGGTTGCCCTTTCATTTGAAAATTCTGAAAACTACTACAAAAAACTATAAATGTATCACAAGCAAAAACTAACAAGCTATCAATAATCCTAATTCCAACTAGTAAAAGAAATCTAGAGTTACAAAAAATTCAAAAACTCAACAAGTAGGACACCCAAATGGCCAAATCGTTTTCTAACAAAGCAAGAATCCAAAATCATCCAATAATCCATAAGAATGTAATCGTGAACCACTGTCCAATGTAATCAAATAATCAACAGAATATTGAATTTGCCAATATCACATTATGCATTTATGCTTGACTGCTTGTTTAATTGAGGCTCCTATAAGTAATTAAAAAAACAAAACTTAATTTCTTTTGCAAATTGCAATTTCCAAAGATCAAAATAAAACTATGGGAACATTGGGGAAGATTATATTAATATAACTGCCACATCAACATGAATATTTTTTTTATCAGATCACACCATTGACATTTGACAGTCTGGTTCATCAGCAAAATACAGCATTTGAATTTCACATCTAAGTATCTAACACAGAAACCTCAGTACCTCGCCTATTGATCTCCAATGGAGTAATCAGGTTCGCTACTATTCACAGGAACGGTCAATTCACATAATTCATTTTGCTTTTAAGTTTTAACAAACAAGAAAATGAAGAATCAACAGAATCCTTACGAGTTATGACACCGAGAAAGCAAAATGATTGAGTATTTTATATTTAGGAATTAGGATATTTACCTTCCAATTTCCAAATCTTAAATTCGTGTATGCAAAATGGAAATTGCAAAATTAGGGCTTGACCGCTTGAAGATTGATCCTCAACCTCGCCGTCCTCGCGTCGCCAATCGCCACCCCGTCAATCCGCCACTGCCCACGGCTACTTTCATCTTTAGTCTTCTATGGGGATGTGAAAGCAACTTAGCAATTGAAGATTTAAGGAAATATTGACAAAATTAAAAAGAATTTTCTACCTGAAAATCCGTATGCCATTGAATCCCTATCCCTTCAGGCTTCAAGAATGCGAGGAATCTAGAGAGAACCGAGAGAACCGCAAGTCTGTAATTGATTTCTATTGGGTTGAGTTGTAGGAGTATTCTGGGTATTGGGTAATAGACTAATGGGCTAATTGGGCTTTGAGTGTACAGTATACACGGGCTGTGTCTTTCCTACACGGGCTAGATACATAATATTTTCCAAAAATGCACAAGTGTTAGTGGACCTGGACAAATGCTAACACGGGCTACAGCCCAGTTCGGCCCGTCCCTGGATCCGCCCTTGATTTTATCAAAATTCCAATGATAATATTTGAAGTAATCAATGAGAAAAAATATTGTAGCTTAAAATCTTAGAAAATAAATAGTTGTAGCTATAATAACTCTAATTATATTGTAACTAATATCTATAGTGAAGAACAAAAAAATCCTAAGCAAAAAAGCTTGAGTAAAAAAAATTAATTGACTTGATTATAGAAAAAATTTGAAAACTCGAGAAGAGAATAATAATAATAGTAGTAGTAGCACACCATTTTGGTCACCATTTACACTAAAATGGTGTAAATTCCTATACATTTAAAATATGTTAGTATGAAATCCAAGATCACCTTCTTTCGAAGCACAATGGAGTCTTAAGGCTCATGTATTACTCGAAAGGTTATTAACAATATGAAGGTGATATGTTGGCTTCGAGACAAGCTTTTGATGTGAATAAGTAATGACAATATAAATATAAAAAAATAGAAAGAAAGTCGTATTGACTGAAGTCATTTTTGAAATACAAAAAATGGAATCAATGTTTGACATCATTAAGGTTAACCTTTTTATAGTGTTTTTTTTTTCCTTGCAATAGATCTCGTTAATCGCATTTATTATTTATGGATTTAAATAAAATTAGTCTTTAACAGGTGATTTGTACATTATTTACAGTCTTTAGTACGTGATTTGCGTGTTATCTACAGTGTCTTTTGGTCATAAATTATAAATTAAAATATTTTTAGAAATGATCGCGCAACATCATCTCATTTGTCTATTTTTTTAAAGTTAAAATATAAAAGCCGAACCGTCATTTTTAACTTATGGAAAAAATCCAACAAAATGATGGTATGTAGTATTCAAGTATTCCAATTTATAAACCAGTGGGTTTATTCATTGTCAAACACAATATTTCAATTAATTATTACTTAGTGTAGGTCTAGAATTATTATATTAGAAATTAGAAACTTAAAAAAGAAAACTATACAGAACAAGATTTGGAACATGAAACCTTGTTTAAAATATGAAAGAATAGTTATAAATAGGCTGCAATTTATAGTAGGTGTTATTTATTTTCCGACTTTAATAGATTTGGCACTGATTTGCTTGATTTGTATTACTAGTACTTGATAAGGTTTCACATTAGTTATTTTTTCTCATGTATTTATCTAGTTCAGAAATTATTATTTTTCTTCTTATTTGTTGAATGATTCAAACTATTCAAGTCGTCACCATTTGAACAGGAGGTGACTATTTTATGTACTCATGAGTGAAAGGTAACCAAAAAAAAAAAAAAAAAAAAAACCATGAAGATCTGAGTTCTATTAAGTAAAAAACTAACACAACACAATTATTTTATTTTATTTTTCCTTTCAAAACATATTAGTAATTGATTAAAAACTACCGAGTCTTCCCCATCATTAATGTCACTGACAATATTGTATTTATCTTAGAATTAAGAATATATCAAAACCATCCATGTAACACCGGTGGAAGAACACCAAAATATATTTTCTAGCAACTCCACCTATAAATTTTCAAAGTAACTTCTATGTAAACTCCTATCTCATCTTATCTTCCCCGACAATAATGGCTCCTGATAATAAAGAAATACTACACAATGCTAATGCAAAAACTAAAGAGTTTATAGTTTCACAATTAACAAATTCTACACTATGTGATGCAAAGTGATTCATGAGAGGAGCAGCATGGTTATTTTAGTGACATTATTTCCTAGTTTATGTTTAAACGATTATTATTGTCTTTTGATAATTCTCTTGGTGATTCAGGGAGTATAATAAGGGAGTATAATAAGTACGTTAAATTCTTAAGTTGAGTTAGTTTTTGGAGGAGACAGAAACTCAGGTTTGTGGTAACGGCTGGGAATCGTTTGAACATGTCAATTTATTCCACTATCATCTTTGAAGATTGAGCGCGTGTTCTCCTACAAGTTTAACACATTTTTACACACAAATTTCGTGGGACCTGCCTGTACTACACAAATCTCCACCATTTAATTCCACTTATTCTCTTTCCTATATCATATAAAAATACATAAAAACATACATCCTAATATCCGCTGAATATTATTTTTCGTTAATTCTTTGTCAACTCGAGAGCTGCATTACTATGCTGATATATATAAGACAGTTGCCTTTCTTTCTCCAACAATTTCACGGAGAACAAAAGCAAAATTCACAAACCAATGTGGTAAAGTAGCGTAAGTTTTATTACACTCATTCAATATTCCCATAACTACAACCTGGACATGGGACAGTCAAATACGAACCCCCATTGTCATAGTATCTCTTGAACCCTATGTTTTTCTCTATTCAAACTTTCTCTCTTAATTACAATGTCAAAGTCATAAGGCAGCTATTAAACAACTCTATGTTAAAGAAATGAAGAGAAAAGAATTTGAAATTTGTAGGTTAGTATATGAAAGCAAAAATGGTGGAAGAGTGCAATCCCTATATCTATATGTTTGTTTCATATATAGATATGGACGCTTGTTAAGGACATAAATGTTGTGAGGAAAATGATGAAGTTTGTGGAGACCAATACAATTGGTTTGTCAAAAGAAGCACAATAAAGAGTAGCCCAAGATCCCAGAAGCGGTTTCTGATAGCCACAACCAAACAATTAGGCCGTCAAAATTGGATAACTTCTTTGATTATGGAAAGCAACTCTAGGCTAAAAGGTGGAAGAATTCGAGGGAAATTGTTAAGTGCAAGCCTCCTTGTAACTGATTATGCAATCTACTCATAAAAATCTAGACAATAAGTTTGAGATACATTTTGACAATTAGTTTGTGATTTTTCAATAGCCTTTACATGGGTGAAATGCAAAGAAGACGTGGATTGTGAGAAGCTATTCAGAGGAGTTTGATCCAAAGAATCAAACTCGACTGATGCATCGTGTTTGGAAATTTGATTTCAATAAATATAGTATCAAACTCATGATATAAAAAGAGCTATTCGACTGATCCAAAGTACATCAAAATGGGAGTTTAATTGATCTCCTTGTGCAGAGGATCTCAACCATTCATGGAATTACAAATGGAAATTAAGTGCATTTTATGCCTATACAAGTAACACTGTTGGGTTCAGAGACATGATTTTGCACACATTGCCTGGACATCGTGGTGAGGCATAATTGGTTGAAATGGAAGGTGCAAATGTGCAATCACCATAGGAGTCCATAAAACAAAGCCTTTGTTGTACAAGAAAGTTTTTTATGTCGACTAGTTTCTTGCACTACTGTTTTCCTAGTTTTTTGCACTACTGTTTTTCTTCCCTTAATCAAGTAGCAAAGTCACAACAAAGCATTATATCAATGAAGTTATGGGTATGTTAGAAAGATAATGAACCTGTATCACGGGTTGCAATTCATTCGGCTCTACCTCCATGTTCAAGATGCCAAAAGCATTATTTCATCTCCCAATTCTTGATGACATTCAGTATCGTGTCCACTACAGTTGTTAATATTCATAAACCCAATCAATAAGTTCGATTTCAAGTAATAACATACCAGGAATATTAGCAAGCAAAAGTTCTATCCACCAGTGATGCTGATGCTGATCATTATAATTTTTTGCATTCACTGGTTCCAACATGTTGAAAGGTGATGAAGAATTCTCTAATCTCAGAATAACAGTCTTCATCACTGTCACTTTCTAGTGATCTTTCTTGAGCTTCCTTGTGAATAAACTTCTCAAAACTCTCAATCAGCAACTGCTCGCTGGTCTGATGATTTTCCTTTCGACTATCCTTGTAACTGTATCCACGGAGGAACATTGAGCTAATTACAGGGGTGTACTATTTTTCTGTCCCTGCCTAGAATTCCAATTTGCTTATTTGGATAATGAATTCATATGCTAGCTTTTTAAGTTACGACTGGTATAATGATATTTCACCATGCTCGTTCATATTTTCTATGGCTTTTTCTTTGTTGCTAGAGGGCATCATATGCAGTGACTCGAGCACCTAACTTCCAACAGCAAATGGCCTGTGGGGATATTAAAGGCAATCTTGACCTTCTAGTTAGAAGCATAAATATTGTTGTTGATTGTCTTCCATCAAGATTGTTCCTCTAGCGGAGTCGGTTTTTAGTTCACTAACAAAACGATGTTCCCAAACGATTGTTCCGCATGTCCATTACACCATCAAACAGACACTTCACAAACACAGAAAGGAGCATCCGACACCTCCAAGACTACAACAGACTAAACCAGACAAGTGTTCGCTCAACAACATCCCTCATTAGGGGAGCCAACAGACGAGGCACCCTTGGCAACGTCGGGTACGCCAAGATCCCGAGTATAAACCAGTTCGTGCTCAAGAGCGCCACAGCATCAGACGCCGGTTTGTTATCAATGGTCACGAAAAACTGTACAACACTTATCAACGACATCCCAACAACCGTAAAAAGAGCTACCACGAGAGGCACACACGGGTCATCAGCTTCCCAGACGATCATCCCGACCACAAGTGATAGTATTGCACCGAAAAGGGTACGCAAAAGAGCAAGCTCTCTCTTCTTTACTAGAATAGCACTATCTTGTGAAACGTGGGACCCATAGGACTTCGAGGCTTGTTGTACAAAATCATGGCTTTTGTCCTCCCAAATGGGTTCATGAATCCTGACTTGGTCAGGGTGTTTGTAAGTATCCTTAGTATCAGGACTACTGTATGTATCACGCTTGTCTCTTTGGCTCCAAAGGGCTTTACCCTTAACCTCTCCTAGCTGCTCATTTTCGTCATTCAAATGTTGAACCTGTTCAACACAAAGATGAAAGTTTGGGTCAAAAACAATAATAGGCACGTTCTACTTTTCCTTTCCTTTGTCTCAACTAGAAAGCATCAAAACACCCCCCTCCCCTCCCCGGCCCGCCCCAACACACCATTCAAAAAAACTAAAATAAAATAAAATAACCTTTTGATATCAGGAATTTTTGTCTCAGGCTTGGAATTTCAAGCTAAGATATTTGTAATTTCCCTCTCCCTCTAAGAGCTGAATTCTACCAATGGCCTCATCGTGTTCACCTTCAAGCTCTCTTAACATCATATCCATTGTCTTAAGTTTCTTGGTGGCCAAAAACAGCTGTCCTTCTAATTCTTTCCTATCCCAGAGAACAATTTCTAAGTCGCTTCTCATTTCATACAGTTGCAACTCTAGCTGTACAGGAGCTGTTCTCACATCAGCCATCATATCATGTAAAACGACAAGAATAACAAAAGCAAAGAGCAAGCGCGTCTTGAATGACTGAATGTATGGTTAATAATTTAATACTATTAAAGTTCAAGCAAAAACATTACAAGCTATTTTTTAGGTAGAAATTGAATAGGCAACGATCTCCTTGTGACATACAATTACAAACTCACTAAAGTAGAATTGCAACCAAAAGAAGAAAAGAAAGATTGAAATTTAATTAATTACCATTCGTTCTCTATGTCGTGCGTTAATTACACGCATGGGAAGAGATACTATAGCAATAGTCCACATTATAAGCTTCCAGAAGATATTAAGGTGAAGACATATAGCAGCCCTCAGCAGCTCGATCCACGTCTGGATTACAATATAGATACTCTGAGCCCCAAAAACACAAGATAGCTTAATTAGCAAGAGAGGCTTCGTCACCACTCCCACAAACAAACATATCAAATCAAAGAGTATTGGGTCATGCTGTCATATCCACTACTTAAGACTACTACATTCTATTATTCACTATCCCCATTGTGTCTGCATAACAAACAGAAAACAAAAGTGAGCATAAGCAGCATTTTGCCAACAATAAAGCAATATCAGCATATCGCCCCAGAACAATAGGTTGCGTTTGGATGAAGGTTTTAGTGGCTAAAAAGTAACTTTTTAGTTTTATTGTTGATGAGAACCATGAAATATGGGGACAATAATAGAACTACGTTTTGAATATATGGTCAAAATTAAATTTTGGTTCTGATTGAGTTCTAGTGAAGTTATGAAATGTACACACACAATGCATAACGAGCATCGTGCAAAGCAATGACCATGTGTAATTTGTTCCAACTTTCTAATACTAAAAATTCGCTTCAACTACTGAATCGAAGTTAAACATTAATTTCAACAACATATCAGAATTATCAATGTTCACACAAGGTAACTTTTTTTTTCAAGGATCGAGAAAAGGAGAAAAGGAAAACAGGAAAAAGTTGAACCCAATTTACCCAAGGAAAGGTTTCCATTTAGCTATCTTTTCTAGTCTATTTAAATCCCAAATTTGTGTGGACCAATTTATGGAAAAAGTAACAATTCTCAGCTAAGGTCCAATCCAATCAGACGTCGTTACTCATTCTTTCTAGGTAAGAGAAAAGATTCAAAGTTGAGACTATTATTGGAAAATGGAAATTCAAGTTCTTGCTTAATTCTAGCTTATTGTTGAAAGAAATCACTTCTAAACAAAAAAGCTAGCACTTCCAAACAAGCACTTAATTCAGATAAATTATAAGCCAATAACACAAATCAATTAACAAGCAACATTACAAAACACAACTACATTCATGATTTAACTTCATGGGTAGCATTACATTCAAAATCAGCAAAACCCCATTTCTAAAAATACCAAAACAGAAAAGGAAATAGTCTCCAACGTAACAAAACGAGAGAGAGAGAGAGATTTACATTGCGGTGAAAGGCGATTAGGTGAAAGAAGCAACAAAAGCAGAGAAAGGCAGATTCTGCAATGTAATGGAAACTTTTGGGGGGGGTGGGTTCTGGGTGGGAAGAGGAAAATGGAAAACAGAAAATAAGCGGCGACACGTTGGGGAAGCATGAGATTGACACGTAGAGATAAGGACGTGACACGGGGGAGTATTGTTTGTTTTATTTTGTACAGAAAATTGTTGAAGATGAACACGAGCTGCCACCGCCTGTTTAGTCAAATGTCACTATCCATCTAATCTTCCATTTCCCAATTGAATTCATCTATTATCCACGCATGTATACTCTTATTTGTTTAAAGGGAATTATATATTAAGAGCGCTGGGAAACGTTGGGAGAAAAAATATGAGAGAGATGTGGAGTGCGGATGCACACCCATTCAAAGTGAAGTTTGTGAGATCTTTGGGAGAAATCTGAGGAGAATAATATTGGAAATATAACATTTTCAATTTATTTAATGATTCCCTTTTTGGACAAATCAAATCAATTCAAGGGTAATTGTGTCATTAAAAATGCTCAGCCTCAGCGAACGTAAATGATATAAAAGTTGACAGATATAAAAGTTGACAAGTGGTCTGCATGATTACTAAAAAGTAACACAATGGATAAAATTAAAATCTCACAAACTTAATGTCACTAGTTTTTAACAAGTGGATCACACTTGGATTACACTAATTAATTATTTACCTTTTTTATTTTACACAGTGTGATGTTAGTTATATTTATAAATGAGAAATATATGTAATTGAATAATATAAATTTTAATGAAAACAGACAAATGCATAAATAATTATAACTCACTTGAAATTTTTTTGTAAAGTACAGATATTTATTTAATTTTAATTGTAAAAGTGAAAAGCGTCAATCGATAATGAATTGTGATGGACTAAATTGATAAATAATTACAGAAACTTTAAGGAACTAACGGTGATTCCTTACTTAAGGAACCGCCGGGTTATTTTGAGAACCCGTCTGATATCTATTTTGAAATTCAAGATTAGATCTAGAATCAGTATGGCGAGGGGGAGCTCCAACAATTTTGAAAATTTTCTGGCAATACCGCGACGAGGCCGTGGAGGCGGGTCAAAGTTTTGGCAACAATTTTAGGCTAAAACGGAGGTTGAACGAGCCCTCAAAATAGCCTAAGCGTTCCGTAGTTAAAAACCGCTCGATGATTTTTGAAAGGGATTGTAAATAACTAATAGAATTTGGATTAAAGTGAATGAAGTATTAGAGATTGGGTTAATTAAAATTAAATGGGTCTTGACATCCTAATGATCATAAATTTCATGAATTTTTTTGACTCATATATTTCTTTTGTAGATTAATAGCTCATGAATGGTAGTTGTAGAATTTGAGTAAGGAAGTATGAGATAGTTTTTATAGGATTAATGACTGAACTCTACTTAATTATCTTTACAGATGTTTTTGAGCTTATCTTTATAGAGGTGTCTTTTTTTTTTTTTTTTTTTTTGAATGTATCTTTATAGAGGTTTTTGAATATGTATCAATTTGTAAATATAAGCTTTTTTTTTTAATACTACCAACTAATTAAAACGTTAATGGCATATATAACAACCACAAACATGACACAATCAATAATATAAAATTGACTTGCTGAAACGAACAAATGCATGGAATTGATTATATTCCTAAATAGAGTATGGTTTGGTGTTCAACAAATATTGTTTGACATCATTAACCTAATCTATAGACCTTAACACATTATTTTTTTTTTAACTACAAAACCATGTTGAAGTCTCCATAAGCTTTATATGTCAAAGTACAAAACATGTGCACTTACCAAAACACGTTAGAATTCCATAGGCTCTTGAAGTTGGAATATTTCTACTCGAACACGAAATTGTTGGATCTAAAATTGAAAGATGAACATCATAGATGTAAGTTCTGCAAAAGAAAGCAGCGAGAACTTGGGTATGCCATAGTGTTGTCAATGGTCATCCCTGTTATCGATCGTTATTATTGTTTGATGTGATATCTATATTTTAATCTTAAAAGTTTTTAAATAATGGTCTTGAACGGTTTTTATACTTTATAATCCAAAAGCCTCGTAAAAATTATTTGATCAAATAGAAAATTAATCAATGATCAATATTCCATGCTATAAAAGAACATTTGCACATATCGATCTAGTGGGGGAAAATGTGAAGGGATTCTCTGTTGATGAAAATGGTAATAAAATGATAAGTGATAATCTCTAAATTTGGGAAAAAGACGCCAGCCAAAAGGTGAGGAGATGGATAGTCACAAAATAAATTCTCTAAAGGAAGGCTAATAGTCACGTATCAAAGTTCAACGAATTCTTATACATTTATTATATTTTTGTTTATTAACGTAAGTATAGTTTTGGAATTATAAAAATTGATGAGGGCATTTTTGTCCACAAAATATTTTTCCTCTTTAGCCACTTTTATATACTACTAGTACTAGTATTACCCCCGCACGTTGTACGGCGAAGATGGTATATTTAAATAAAACTATATTATAACATAAGACAATAAATTATTATGAATATATAAAAAAAATAATGAAACATATGTAATATTATAAATGTTAACGATGGTTTACAAATTTTGGTGCGAAATATTATCTTATAAGAAAAATGGCATATTAATTGTCTTAACTGATGATTTTAGGTAAGAAAATAATATTTGGAAACAAAATTTAGATAATATACTTATTTGAACAAAATAATCAACAATCATACATAACTGTTTAAATGTATTTTCAATACGATTAACAATGATTATATGATCGGCTTACACAAACATCTATAAACTTTATAAATATTGAATTGATTTTGTACCACATTTAATTCGAATTGAATTTTGAATACTGATTGATTTTGTACCACATTCAGCACCAATTGAATTAGAAATACAGTTAACTGATTTCATTCTCCTCAATGTGGTAACTCTAAAAAAGATGATTTTTATTTAATTTTTTAAATGCGTGAAAGGTTTTTTTTTCTAAAGCAGATTATGGCCGCCCACGTGATACTATGCTAAGTTGACCCCTCAACTATATAATTAATTTGAAAATTAAGATGTATATAAAATAACTAAAATGTAATATCCAAAAATCAAAATACAACACTACATATAAAAGAATTAAAATAATTTATAAATTAATTCGAAAAATAGCATACATATAAAAAGATAAAATACATATCAAAAAATAAAAGAAGAAAAACAATATCAAATAAGAAAAGTAGCATAAATTAAATGAGGCCAAACTACCAAATTGGTATTTAAAAAAAATGCACTTTTGATGATTTGGCATTTAAATAAGCTCCGGCGACATATTGGCATTTAAAACTCGACTTGTGCCCACTTAAGTACTTTTTTGTCGTCGCCGACGGAATCTCGAATAAAATAATAATATTTTCAAAATTTTCGATTTTTTTTATTTTTTCAGGGGAATCTCATTAAAATAATAATATTTTTAATTTGAGTACTTTTTATTCATTTGATGATCTTTGCTTGGTATATTCTTCGATTTCCTTTCTTACTCCAAAAAAATAGTCTTTTACGAGATTGGAAAAAAAATATATGGCTTGATTGGTCAAAAAAATTTGGTGCCGATTTAGTCCATTTGAACAGAATCCATCCAATTTTATCGTTAGTCAAATTAAGATTTTCCATTTTATTATACATAAATAAAATTTTAATACGAATAGATCACTGTAAAAATATAATAATTACAAAAAATTTCTAAAATTAAACCAAAATTAAAAATAAAAAATAAAATCCACACCCCACCCCCCACCCCCCAACCACCACCACAATCGTAAATTGGTGGTGGTGGTGGTGAAACCACCAGTTGCTGGTGGTTCTGCTGGTGGTGGTTTCACCACCACCATCACTGCCACCACGATTGTGGTGGTGGTTTTGGGGGAGGGGTAGGGGTGGGGTTCGTATTTTCTTTTCTTTTTTTATTTTGGTTTGATTTTATTTAATTTTTTATATTCGCTATATTTTTACAGTGATATATTCGCAATAAAATTTTATTTATGTATATAACAAAATAGCAAAAATTGATTTGACTAACGATAAAATTAGATGGATTCTGTCCAAATGGACTAAATCGGCACAAAAATGTTTTTGACCAATCACATCATATATTTTTTTTCCAATCTCGTAAAATACTCTAATTTTTTGGAGTAAGATAGGAAATCGAAAAATATACTTAGTAAAAATCATAAAATGAATAAAAAGTACTCAAAATTAAAAATATTATTATTTTAATAAGATTCCACTGAAAAAATAATTTAAAAAATCGAAAATTATGAAAATATTATTATTTTATTCGAGATTCTATCGGCGGCGATAAAAAAGTACTTAAGTGCGCGAAAGTCGAATTTTAAATATCAATATGTCGCCGGAGCTTTTTTAAATACCAAATCGTCAAAAGTGTATTTTTTAAAATACCAATTTGGCAATTTGGCCAATTAAATGAGAAAAATAATTAATTCCTAAAAACTAATGCCAAATATGGTATTGCCACCTAAGCACCTTGTCTATGTGGCACTTTTATTATTATTATTATTATACTAAGATAAGATAAGATGGTAAAGATTAATGTGAGTACAGTTTTGGAATTATAAAAATTAATGAGGGCATTTTCGACACAAAATGTTTTTCCTCTTTAGGCACTTTTATAGATGGTAGAGATTGTAGTGTCTCCGTCTGATTAAGGTAGGCACTAATAATTTTCATATATATTAAGAAAATATATTAAATATTATTGGAATTATAAAATATTTTTATATTCTTCCTATTTTACCCTTGTATCAAATGATTAAAAAAAAATAGTGTCAAAATGATTAATATCCTTGAGAGAATGAATATCTAATTGATGTTTAGTATTTTAACAATACCAAATAAGGATACCTTTTAGAAAATAAATCATACTGGCAATAAGGAAAGTCTACTATAATTTGGGAGTTGGGACAAATGAAAATAAAAAACAAACCTATTTTAGTGGGATGGAGGGAGTAGATTGTAGATGTAGAATATACTCCCTCAATTCCAAAATAATAGAGTCACTTTCTTTTTTCATTTGTCCCAAAATATAACCCACTTTCCATTTGTATCTTTTTAATTTATTTATTTTTTCTATTATAACTTTATTTAGTGTGTATCATTATTAATAAACATGTATTATCATCATTTAATGTAGCGGTATATTTGAAAAACATAACTCAAATTTATTTTTTTAATAATATTAATTACAATTTTCTTAATCTGTGTGAAAGTCAAAATGAGCCTATTATTTTGAGACATAAGGAGTATATATAATGGTGTTATGGACCAAGACCAATGTTGTTTAGCGACATTCCAGCACCACCCAAGTTTAGGGTTTAACTCCCATCTCCTTTTGTAACTTAAAAAAATATATATTACGTTGTTGTGGCATAATAATTTTTGGATCATTTTGTTCTTAATTTAATGAATAATGCTATATAAATATAAGAGGGATTAAACACACCCAACACTGCAATTACAATTTACATCATAAAAATGAAATTTACCATATTTTGCTAAGAAAATGAAAAGTACTTTGTACAGATAATATCACAGTATGATATTTTATGAGTCATAATATGGTACTACCTTCTGAGTTACCACCACCGCTCGTCATCGTCACCACCTCCATGCCATCATTGCTATCGTGCCCGGTTGAATTGTTTCGTGGTGGTGGTGGTGGCGACACGACAGTGGCGGCTACAACCACGGCGGTGGTGACAACGGTGAGATAGAAATGATTTCAACAATAGTAAATGTGTGATTTTAGACATTGCATGAAAAATGATGAAGAAAAAATGAGTAAAAAAAGAGAAAATAGATTGAGAGAGAGAGAAAGAACAAATGAGTCTCTCTCTCTCTCTCTCACTGGAATACCTTCAAAGAATATTGGATTTGAGATGCTATATGGATTTCATAGTTGTTGACATATATACTAAAACGCTTGACATGATCATGTTCTTCTACTTATCGAGTCACTTTTGAACCAATTGTCATTCACAAGGTTTTAAAAAGCGTGAGGCACGTCAATGAGGCGAGGCCGAGTCTAAGCCTTGTAAGCCTATATGTACCTAAACAAGGCCAAGACGTGAAAATGCATTTTTTTAATTTTTATATTATTTTAGTCATTCTAAACTAATAAATAAATAAGTAAATAAAATGATGTACATCTGAGAAATTATGCAAACTTTTACATGTTCCTAAATTTTCGATAAGAATATAATTCTTAAGCAAACTTATTTTAACTGTTTTAATGCTCTTATTTACTTTTTAACCATCTCTTCAAACTCATTTTCTGGAAATCCCATCCAAACAAGCTTGTTGACATTGGCGGAGGGAGGGGTATTCCCGGGAATACCCCATTTTCGTGGAATTTTATTTTTTTATTTATTTTTATTATTATTTTTAATTTGCGGTCAAATTGGTTTTAATTATAGGTGATTATATATGCGCTATATTTTTTATATGCACCAACTTTTTTTTATTTTATCAACACTCCTTAATCTTTATTTATTTTTTAATTATATTTTTAACTTTTTTTCTTTACATTTTTAGTTTTAACGTTTTTGGAATCAGCTTATTTCATCTCTAAGATGATTCCTATTTAAACATTTTAGGGATTTACTTTTAATTGGAGAAAAATATTGATTTAAATTTTTGTCTTTATTATGTTTTTAAACTATTTTTCAATACGAAGGGAAAATAATTTTTTTCTTCACTTGATAACAAAATTTTTAGACTGGTTATATTAATTAATTGACACTTAGTAAAAAGGATGAAGTGAAAAGAGTTAAAAATAATTTTAGTAATAATGACCTAAAATTAAGAATTATGTTTGTAAATAAAAAACGGTGTGAATATCAAAAGACGTGGTATGAATATTTTGGGCTCTCGACTCTTGTTTGAAAAAAATTTTCTGTGCATACCCAATTGAGTCAGTTTGGCTCCGCCACTGTTTGATGAAGTTCTTAAACATCATTTTTGGACAGAACAAGCAAGCACTTTCGATCATCTCCCCATTTTCTCAATGGATTGGATCGAAATCAACTCCAATAAGAGATGGACAATCTCTCTCAAAAATAATTCTTCAATACAATATGTCGAATATTGTGTGACGCAACACAAAAACACAAATATTATGAAGCACTATATTTGCATCTATTATCTATAGACAATTCAAGACTTTGACACAACAGTTGTTAGTACACAATGGACATGATCAACACCAAGCAAATTTAACCTATATTCTAACTCTTAGAAGAGGAAAACAAAGATTTTTACGAGCTCCAACTCTCAATTACAATGGCAGGCCTTGAATTTTAACGTATATTCTAACTTCCAAGCAATCACATCTTCTACAATGGAAATGATCAACACCAAGCAAGAGGAACTCTTAGAAGAGGCAAACAAAGATTTTTACCATCTTCGACTACAATTACCGTCAAACACACGTAGTTTCGTTCGACAATCTCGTAATGATGTAATCACCAATAGTCATTACAAGAACACGTCCCACCATCAAAATGGTGGAACCTATGCATGTCTCTTAACACAATTTTCCTCCCCGTCACTTCAGACGCATACTTCATCCAATTATGACAGTCTACACAAACACGAATATTCTTCGTTATCCTAATCGGCAACCCTGACCCCCACCCTCGATGAATAAGAGCATACACCAACGCAAGTCTTTCACTATGCCCACATATCCACTTAGCCTTCATCTCTTCATCTATGTCATGAAGAACCACTTTAGTATCACCTCTATACCCTCTTTTCTCCATAGCTTCTGTCAAGTCATTCCACACTTTGTTATACTCATCGGAATTTCGAAACTCAAAACCTCCACTAGCCACAAAGCTGTGTATTTTATCCTTAATTTGAACCCAACTACATCCAACTTCCTTCTTTATGCCTTTGTTTATCATCACTTGTCTCACCAAGTCAACTTTATCCCACATTCCTGCATTCGCATAGATGTTTGATAGTAACACGTAGTTTCCGGGGTTGTTTGGTTCGATGTTAAACAACCGTTTGGCTACGGGTTCTGCTAATGACACCTTACCATACAATCGACAAGCGTTAAGCAATGATCCCCAAACACTCCCACTTGGGCTCATTGGCATTCTTCTCACAACCTCAATCGCCTCGTTTATCTTTCCTACTCTACCGAATATATCCACTAAACACGCGTAGTGCTCTAAATTAGGGTCTATTTTAAACTCGGATTGCATTCTGTTGAACAACAGTCGACCCTCAACTGTCATCCCCGCATGACTACAACCCGAGAGGAGGGAGATAAAGGTCACTTCATCTGGCCTAAAACCAGCTTCAACCATCTCTTCAAACGCTTTCATTGCCTTTGTTATATGTCCATTGATTGCATAGCCATTGATGACAGTATTCCAAGAAGTTAAGTCCTTATATTTCACCCCATCAAACACTCTTCTACAATAAGACATTTGTCCACATTTTGCATACATATCGAGAAGTGAATTCAGCACGACGAGATCTGGGCATTTTTGGGATTTCAAGATTTGAGCGTGTATCTCTCTGCCAATATAGAGTGCTGTTAAACGAGCACAAATGGCTAAAAGTGTAGTCAAACTAACCCAACTAAACCTCACTCCAGCGTTTTGCATTCTTCGAAAGGTTTCAAAAGCTTCAAAAACCTGATCTTTCTTAAACAATGCAGCAATCAATGAATTCCAAGTAACCACATTTCGATCAGGCATTTTTTCAAACACATTCAAGGCGTCTTCAAAGCTCCCACACTCTGTGTAGAGCCTCAAAAGGGCATTGTGCACTACTTGATCTGGTTCTTCATTAGCTTTTATGATCTGACCATGTACACCTTTACCAATTCTCGATTCCAACAACTCCGAACAAGCCTTTAACGCAATGGAAAATGAGAAATTTCTCGGCTTTACTCCATGTGACAACATTTTGCAATAAAGAAACAAAGCTTCTTTAACCTTCCCATTCTTTGAATACCCAATAGCCATTGCCACCCAAACTGACTCAGTCTCCATCTCCTCAAGGTCATGTTCAAAAACTCGGCGAGCCTCGTCCACGAGGCCACAAACCGAGAAAAGGGTAATGAATTTGGATTTCAATGTGGGGTTGTTGAGAAAACTCTTGTTGTCTTTCAATAGATGAAAGTAAAGTCTTTGGCCATGTTCTAAAGATTTTCTTGAAATCAAAGCATGTAATAGGGTGGTGTAGGACTCAAGATTAGGTGATTCAATTGGGGTTTTGGAGCTTTGGGATTGAAGTAAACAATGAAGGGCTTCATCTAATTTCCCTGATTTGCAGAGAAACTTCAAGGTTGAATTCAGAGGATTTCGTTTTGATGTTTGTTTAGAGAGTTTGGGATTTGGATTTACAGTTAATTTAGTTGAAAGGGAAGCACAAATACTAACCATTTTCTATGTAAATTACACTGAAATACAACATCTGCAATTCCATCTCATTCTAACTATTTTCATCTAATTTTCAAGCATAAATGATGAACAAAGAACTCAATCTTGTAGAGGTTTTCTTGTTATCTATGTACTTACAGGCTTGACTGGATCTCAAGAATTAGTCTGCATAGCTGGTTCTTCCAACTAAAAGCTCAATCCAGATTAATGTCTTTGTAATTTGTATAGGGGTGGCCTACCCATATGTGGGTCAGTTTAAGCCACAATCTTGAGATAATGATAATGGAGGACTTGGCAATTCAGGTGGGCAACTTTGATTAATGTCTTAGTGCGTTAGTCCCATGACTTTCAATAATTCTACCTCACATTGTAATGTGTTACTTATTTATCGAGTGGACAAAGAAATGCATATATATTTGATCACTTAATGCATTTCTTTATTATTCAATGAAATTATGACATATCAGTCTTGTCAATTAAAAATATCGATGTAAAATTGTTCTATGCCTTTGGTTGCCTTTGCTAGTCCTAGACAATGTTACCTTGTAAATAGCTCGACTCCGATTTTGCTAGTACTAGACTACGTCGTATATAAGCGAGGCCAGCCTCCTACTCGATCAAGTGAAAACCCAATATTCACAAGGACACGTCCCACCATGCAAGTGGGGATCACACATGTGAGACTCGAGTTTTATTAGACTCGTGTAAGAAAACAATATCACAGTAAAGATGTGATTAGTCAAGTTGGGACTATTTGTTACAAAAGCTGAAATTCGTTCCCATCGTGGGTGTTGACCATTGAGCTCACCTAACTCGAATTGGAGAACAATACAATATAGAAACGTGACTGGTCGAGACACGACCATTTGTGACAAACTTCTTGTTATATCTTTGTTAAAAAATATTAGATCAATAGCAGTCGTTTTGCGCTCAAACTTCCATTAATTTCTAAAATATAAATCTACTGCACAATAGCATCAACCCTATACAGTACTTCCATATTCATTCAATTACCAGCATGAGTTTTCTTATATCAAAAAATACTTTTTCTAAATCACTTCATATCCACATTTCTCAAAATCACCTCTTGACTACTCATTTACCTTGTATTAGTGTTATTAAATACTTTATCGGACCCTTAGTCACAGTCAGAATTAAACTTTAATTTCAACCGCACTTAACTATAAATCCAAGTCCCGAAATTAATTATCGATGACTGGGCTACGTATTCTATGAATAATTGCGAAAACAAGCCACACCATAACTGTTAGTTTATATAGGTATTCATCAACCATACAGAAATATTAATGTACAAACAAAATTCCAATGTACAAACATATAACAGTATCAAACAAATAACATTTACAACATAGCTACCACAATCTCACCCTGCATCTAATTGCAAGCAAAGCATATGCCTTCTACTTCTACCGACCTCTGGTGCCAGAAACCATCTGTTTTGCTTCCTGGAGGTGTCCTTGGGCACGGAAACCCGACCACCCAAACCACAAGAAGTATCCTTCCATCATACAGCACTGAAAATTTTCTTACACTTGAGTATCGAAGTCTCAATACTCCACACAATTAAATATTGGTCACCTATACATAGGAGCCACAATAAACTACATGATATAATCTCCATTTGTAAGTGACCACTGTGGTCCGTATGTAGAACTAAGCATAGGACAACAGGACTAACAGAAATTTTTTGCGTCCGGTAATTCTATATGTGTAGTGGCAAAAAATGCATCCTAAAGGCAAACCTTTTATTTCCGTCCTGCTTTTGACAAATAACAAATATGAATGCAATCTTGTACTAATTTTGCATGATGGCATCCTCATTTTGAGTAAACCAGGAGTTCAACAGATGGCAGTAGAACCATGAGGATTAACAATGAAAACATAAGTAACAACGCCATTTCACATCATTCACATTTTGCCAAAATGATGACTCAACCGTAAAAAATTCGGGTAAGCCTTCTACCTCGAGAAAACAAGCACAAAGTGCTATCTTCTTCCTCAGAATGTTAAACAAGAGACAGAAGTAGAAAAACAGCTGCTAAATGATGAAGTCATCCTCTTCAACAAAGCCTAAATGCAGTTAAAATGCATCCAAAATCAAGAGACTGAAACTCTGGCTGTATTTCTATTTGTGAGCAGCTTTTCTGTAACTGAAGCAACTGCAACACCTCGGCAAGGTACCACGCATTTGTCATATCATACACAAGCAGAAATTCTTCCCTACACACAAAAGTCAACTTATTATTAGAAATTTTCTATGTTATAGCAAACACCAGGTTGCCATCCTTGAAGGTGACCTTTGCCCATGACTACTTCAAGTCTCTTTCTCCTTGGCCCTTGCTGACCCTTTTTTCCACCCACGAGCCAATCTTTGAAGTAAAAAATTACAATGTGGTGAATGATGTGAGAGAGATGGGGAAAAACCAATCAGTATTCTTCCCCTGCCTCTGCTCCTGCTCTCTTTTCTATCTTCCGAGGGAAACCAAAAGAGAAAAAGGGAAGATTGCGTTTAACTCCTTATTGAAAGAGGAGATTGTGGGAAATGTCCAATTTTGACACCCCAGTTTCAAAAATGGCCAAAGATAGAACTCTTTTCATCCATGACGAAATGGAGGAAAATATGAAGCATATCACAACAACAATTTAAGATGCCAACTGCATTGAACTGTCGTAGTTGGTAACCATGAATTGACTTGCTATGGTTATTGTTCTCTATATGAGAACATGAAAACAGAGAATATATTATAAAAGAATGAAGGAAAGAAATAGCAACAAGTTTTCAGTCAAAATAGTGGGATGATGCAAGAAAACTACAAAAGAAAGGAAAAAGAAATGGAGGAGAAAAATATTAATTGAATATACATTTAATAGGTGAAAAAAAAACTATAGTAACAAGAACGAATGACACAACAAGAGACGTAATGAGGGAATATTAGACGCAGGGATAGTGACCAGAAAAGAAGCATATTTGAAAATAAGAAAAATTGAGCAACAGCAGCGATTCTATTGAATATCAGAATATTCACAAATTTGAAATGCAATCATAAGTAACTACTTCATGTTCGGAGGTGATCAAAGTTTCATTGCTGTATCTAAGATTAAACAAACTACACAAAAGATGCCTACTGACAACTATAATGAATACCCTAGAAACAAGAAGCTTTCCACTTCCTTACAAGATTATCATACAGTTCACGTGCACCTCTTCCTTCCTTATAACAAGCATTCTTCACCTTTGACATTGTCGACTCAGAGATAATGATTTTTCCATCAATCATCTTCTCTGCAAATCTTCTCACCTCCGATAGCCTTCCCAGACTACAGAACCCAAGAAGCAATGCATTTGCAGCATCATCACGAGGTGAAATGCTGTTTTTAACCATATAATCCCAAATCTCAATTGCCATCCCCGGATCATCGCCATCAAATAACACTTTGATTGCTGCAGTAAAATTTTGAGGCATTGGGGACCACTCATTCTTGATCATCTCGTTAAAGAACTTACCAACTTGGCGCACCTTATTATTCTTGATCAAGCATTCGAAAATCATATTATATGTCAAACACTCAGGAAAAGAACCATGGAATACCATCGCGTCGAGGAGACGGAAGGCATTGTCAGTATCATTGTTTTTGCAAAGCAAGCCAATCATGGCATTGTACATTGTCAAATTTGGAATCAACCCACTACCTACCATTATATCCCACAACACAACAGCACGAGCAGAGTCATTCTGTTTAACAAGAATCTCGAGTGCATTAGAGAAGAATTTCAAACCTGGTAAGCAGTTCTTTCCCTGCATGACCTGCACAAACTTGATTGCCTCATCTGCCTGTGACCCGCGTAAAAGAGTATTTAGAAATGCATCGTAAGCAGACATATACATTGGGCTCCAACCAACCCGAATCACCATCTCCCCGAAGGTGGTCTTTGCCTTGGCCACATTCCCTTCCTTCTCCCATCCTTCCAATAAAATGGCGAACGAGTCTGCATCCGGAGGTATCTTAGATTTTATTCTTTCAAAGAACTCAAGTGCTTTCTCAGTTTGGTTATCTTCTCTACATATTGCGCTCAGTAAACAATTTACTGCAATAATATCAGGTTGAATCCCATACCTGTAAACTCAATGACTTGAATCTCTAATTGATTAAAGAGATGATACAAATTTAAGCACGAAAATAAGTATCTTAGATAAACTTTCTTCTTCCAGTTGCTATAGAAACTATGGAAAAAGGAAGCATGATTCTAACACGTAGAAACACTAAGATCTGATTTATGATAATATCTAGAATTATCTGTTCAAAGTTATCAATTGTGCACATTTATACATTTCTGGTTTGATAAAAATGAAATAACTGTCTCCCCTTCCCCATTGTTAAGAGAAAATCAAAAGGTCTAATCTGAGGAGGCTGAACAAGAAGTTTGCAGGAGTTGTGAGGCGATGAAACTTGAAGGCAAGGAACTTAAGTGGCAGAGGACGACGTTTGAAGCAAGAAACTTAAGTGGCACGATGTTGTTTCGATGTCGCTGGAAAGAACTAAATTTTAGCACCTCATAGTATCTTTCGTTTTGTAATTGCCTACTACGTTTTCCATTTCACGTTCTTGTAACCAACAATAAAGACCATCTGGCAGAGAGAGATGGTCTGTAATGCTTGGTCGATGTACTAAAATTCCATTCTCCTCCTTCCCGCTGAATCTGTTCTCCGCTTTCTTCTTATTTTACATCTTTAATCAATTGTATTTCCCAATTTGTTTAATGAAAACACAAGAGAGTTAGCCACAGCTTCTTTTAAGGTTTGCATCCTTCAACTGAGTTGAAATTTGTGCCCGTTTTGATTGAGATGAACTCAATCAATCATTACAATTGGTAAAAGAGAATCACGATTTTCCGGCCTATCTGATCGAAACCAGACACAAGCCTACCAAGGAACATTCGAAGAAGATAGAAAAATATCTGGCTGATCTAGGCCTGGTCTATTCCACCTTGGCTGCTAACTTAGATACAAATGAAGAAGCACTGAAATCCATTTGCAACACAAGAAAATTGACGATTTCATGCAAGAGTCAAGACCTAAGTTCTAAATATGAAAACATAGTTGCTAAGTTAGCTGTAATAAGTGCGCCAATGATTGGAACCAAAAGGAAACAACCTGAAGGAAATACCAGCATGAACAAGGAGACGTAATGAGGGGAGGTTAGAAACACCTAAGATTGATTTCCCTAATTTCTGTGGAGATACCACAAAGAATGGATACGAAAGGCAAATAAGTACTTCCAAATCCATCAGATATTGGAAGAATCAAAAGTGGGAGTGGCAAAAATGTATTTGAAAGGCGGTGCTAATATCGGTTTCATGGGTTCATCGCCTGTAATCCGAATGCAAAATGGGAAGTGTTTACTACAAACTTTGCAAAAGGTTCACTGAGACTACAGGGGAATGGATCCTCTTGTGGTTAAGTTAGGTGATGAGGTGGTTCCAAAGAGTGATAGTTTCCGTTATTTAGGATCAGTGGTTCAAACCAACGCTGACATTAAGGGTGATGTAAATCACAGGATTAATGTTGGATTAATGAAGTAGAGAGGTGCCTCAGGGGTTTAATGTGACCATAATATGCCTTTGAAATTAAAAGAAAAAGTTTATAGGACAGCTGGACAACCAGCGTTATTATATGGTAGCGAGTGTTGGGCAGTTAAAAAGGTAAATGAACAAAAATTGAGTGTGGCAAAAATGCGTATGCTGAGGTAGATATGTGGTAAGACTAGAAAAGATAAAATTATAAATGAAGAAATTCGTGGTTGATTGGGAGTGGCCTCCATTGAGGATAAGATGAAATAGATTCGACTAAGATGGTTTGGATATATACTGCGGAGGCCTGAGGGTGCACCCGTTCGGAAAAGTGAGAGTATTAGAATAGGAAGTGCTAGGAGAGGTAAAGGAAGACCGTTAATAACGTGGATGCAAGTAATTCGCAGGGATATGTGTGTTATGTAGGTAGATAAGCGACTAGTCTTAGATAGGAATGCATAGCGTAACAAAATTCATACTAGCAATCCGACGTGACTTTCCCATATGATTCCACATAGCCGACCCCTACTTGTGGGGAATCAGGCTAAGTTTTTTTGTTGTTGTATCAAGCAATAGGGAGGAGTCGCTTAATATTTGGAGAGATCTGAAGATCTTGAAGCGCATGTTAGGCAATCCCTTCCAAACCTACCGGAGTGCTACTACCTACCTATCTTCACCAGCGGTTTGAAAAATGAAACCAAAGTTGTGCTAACAGCATTAAGCCCACAACTTTCTGCAAAGTCTTTGAAATAGACTTATCACAGGAGACCACCATCTCATCCTTGAACAAATCCAACAAAACCACGAAAATCTTCCCCCAACAAGAAACCAACCTCTCCTCATACCAAATCAAATGAACTTCCTCCCAAACCTACCACCGCCATAAACCCAATCCTTCCGAATTCAAGACAATTAACCACACTGGTATTCAAAACCAAAAAAAAATCGGATTGCACTTTAGGTGTGGCGAGAAATACACCCTGGACTACATATGCAAGAACAGGATGCTTAATTAATTAATTAATTTAATAGCGGATGAGGATGAACATCGAGATGAGGAAATACAAGAGGAAGAACAAGAAGAATTGAAGAGGTGATGCAGACCTGTATACATGCACTAACAGGGATTAAAAGACATAAGATTATGATACCTGGAATGGTCAAATGTAGCAACATACTCCTTTTCACTGACAGTATGCAAAGACAAAAAAATTGGCGAAAGCTTTGAACCTTCAACCTGGGAATGGAAAAAATTTAAGCGTTACTGTGACTAACGGGCCGAGTTCAGTAGCGGACCATTGAGACACGTCTTGGAAAATGCAGGAATTGGAGTTCCTATACAACCTTAAATGCAGGAATTGGAGTTCCTACACAACCTTAAATCACTCAAATTTCGTGGAAGTGACATGATCCTGGGAGTGGACTGGCTAAGCCAATTTGGCTCCACAACTCTTGATTTTATCAGAACAAGCATCTCTTTTTGAGTTTTCATAGAAGTAGAGAAATTATGCAACTGATCAGTGAAGACACCAAGGGTGAAATGGAAATTGTAGATGAAGAACAACGGTGAAGTTACGGGAAGGCCACAACTGTGGAGTCAGAGTGCAGTTTTGTCACTTGGAAGAACAAAAATTGAAACCAATACCTGATATAATTCAAACAATTTTAAAAGCATCGAAAGATGTATTTGAAAAACCGAAGGGACTGACACAGATCAGATCCCACGACCACCAGATCAACCAAATGGGATGAGCTCAACCCATCAAGCCATGGCCCTACAAATGCCCTCTTGTTCAGAAGACTGAGCTGGAGACAACTGTTAATGAGATGATAGAGGCTGGCGTAGTTCAACCAAGCAACAGTTTATTTTCATCTCCACTACTTTTGGTCAAAATTAAGGATGGCACTTGTGGATTATAGGAAGTTTAATAATCTCACCATAAAGGATAAATATCCAATGACCTTAATTGATGTATTACTGAATTACTGTGTGGATTACAAGGAAAAATACTTCTACAAAACTGATTTAAGGTCAAGCCATCATCAAATCAGAATGAAAGTCTGAAAGAGGAGGCCATAAAAACCTGCTGAAAATCATGCTCAACCTCCAAAACAAAGGAAAATCCGTTCCTCATCCCGTATCACTGAGGTGTGTTGTTACCTTAGAAAATAGCTTTCAAAAGTTAAAACTCACCAATATCTCTATGAATTCAAGGCTATGCCCTTTGGCTTAACAAATGCAGCAGTTACTCTTCAGAATCTAATGGATGCAGTTTTTAGAAATGACCTGAGTAGGTAGGTATGTCATGGTCTTCTTTGATAACATCCTAGTTTATAGACGCGACTTAATCTACCATTGTGAATCATCTTAGCACTTGTGACTACTATAAATAAATGGAGGCATTATATAGTGAGCAACCATTTTTGAGAAGCTGCTGCTTAAATTTTTTGAGGAGAGGGTCTCGTGTAATCAGTAAATTGGCCATCTGTATTCTGTTTTTCAGAAGAAGAGGACCCTCATGTTAATTTTATATTTGCATTGACAAGCTGGAGGCTCAACTTTTGACTAAATGGAACATTTATTGAAAAATGCAAAATTCTGTGAGGCGTAAGCCTCACGCCTCATTGGACTTGAGCCATGAGGCATATACCTCACACATTGAGGCACAGGTTTTGCACAAAATAGTATCAAAACCTGCGCTGCAAGGCACTAGCCACGCAACTCGGTGTGAGGTGCACCTCTGACTCACCTTTTCAAACAATGCCCAGCCCATACGCAAGCTTGCCGCAGTCCTTGATAGAACCACTACAGGCTTGGAGCCACATCTCCATGGACTTCACTGAGGGGCCACCAAAATCAGAAAGGGCTACCAAAATCAGAATGAATTGATGTAATCTGCGTTAGCGGACAGATTTATCAAATATGGGCATTTCAATGATTTCATTGCCCTAACACACCCTTTCCCTGCTAAGCAGGTTGCTAAAATGTTTTTGGAGGAGATGTCTAAGTTAAAATGCGATGCCCCAGAGTACTGTAATTTGTATCTGACCAAGTGACAAAGCTTTTACTACAAATATTGGAACTATTACAGGCTAGACATCAATTAGATATTTAGACTAGCCACTTAAAGAACATTCCAGCTCACGGTAGAGCTAGGATGAAACTTTATGCTGACGAAGGAAGGACATAAAGGAGTTTTTGTTGAATGTTGACTCAATAAAATAATGTTTGAATTGAAAAGAAGTTTTCAATTCGGGTTTGAACTCCTAATTGGTGACGAGTAAGCGTGAGTTGTTATTGAAGATAAAGAGTTCGATTCGGACTCGAACTCATGGATGGACAATGCTTATCCTTTTTCAAGATAGGATGAAGAAAAGTTCGATTCAGATTTGAACACCGACAACCAAGCGCGAGTTGTCAATGACGGTGCAAGGTGTTGATCTCTATAAATAGGGAGGTTAAAAGCCATTATATCTAGGTCCAATCCAATTCAATCCCATGTAGTAAATTACACCAAAGTGTCACCGAGGGTGACGGAAAATTCTAGGCTAGCATTTGAGTGTTTTCTTTGTGGTTTGTGAAAGAAATGAAAAGTCTTGAGTGTGGGATAGACTAGTGGGTGTTGTTGGGATTGTAATCGGGGGGCTCGGTGTGAGATTCTATACGATTGTAACAATTTTTCGTATAGTGGAATATCTTTGATAGCCCGTGGTTTTTCTCCAACTTTGGAGTTTTCCACGTAAATCCTTGTGTTGTGATTGTGTTATTATTCTTTCATGTTATTTCCGCATTCATTTGATAAATTCTACAACAAAGGAGGATCCTGAAGTAAATCCGAAATCTAATTCGGATTGGTGTTTTCCCAACAGTTTCATAGAAGGAGACTGAGTCGACCTAAAACTACAGTCAAGAGGGAAAATCACAAGCTATTTGACCCGCACTGGGAAGTGAAGAAGATCGGAGTTATGGTGCATCAATTTGATAAGCTAACAGGCTAACAGGATTCCTACTTCAAATTTGATCAATAAATTCAGGAATAAGCATACACTATAGACTTGCATTTCGTTTCAGCAATACATAACTCCAGAAAAGCATGCCCAAAACCGGAAATCGGTCTTCACTGGAAGAAAATAAACACAAACTCAACTGCAACAATTACAGAGAAAGCATCCAACGTAGCATAATGAAGAAAAAATGAGCAACGAAATTAAGACAGAGGCGAAGTCACATACCTGTCCATGACATCGAAACTCATGACAGCCTCACCAAATCTTCCAGCAGCACAATAACTCCCAAAAACCGAGACAAAAGTCGTCAACGAAAGAACACCTTCCTGCTTCATGGACCGCACGGCATCCCACATGGGCTCAAATAACCGATTCTTCCCCAACAAATCCACCATAAGATTCCACGAATACTCACTGTGCTTCCCGGCCAGCCCGGCCCACCGGAAGAACTTGACGGCAGCAGAAGGAGAACTATAAGAAAGCTTCAGAACTTGCTGAACGGTCTCGGGCTCCGGCTTAATTTGAGTGGAGGCTAGACGGGAGTCGATATCATGGATTGGAACAGTATCGAGAATTTCACAGAGCAGACGGGCTTGAGGAGGAAGATCTAATGCTGTGTGGTAGGTCGGAAAAGGGTTTTGCGAATGGGGGTTTGCTAACGCCATGTGGGAATGTTCGAAGGTTTACGAGACAATGTAGGCGGATGAAGAAAGGAATTCGAGCTCAACCAGTGGGGGATGGAGCGAAAATACAGATTGCGAGGAGAAATTCCGAACTCCTCCTGGGGCCAGGTTTCCCTTTGGAAAACGCCTAACGCATTGTTCATTTGAAATTAACTTTTATTTATTGGAACTTTCTTTTTTTTTTTTTGAGCAAAGGAAATAAAATCGTATTATCAATCAAGATCATTTTGTACAACTGAGCTCAAGAAAAGAGGCAAGCGGTCCAACCAAGTACAATCTAATCCGACCGACAACAAATATGATGCAAGGGAGCGGGCAACCATGTTCGCCTCGCAATGAACATGGTGGCAAGAGCCACCCCCTATACGTGCCAACAACAACTTAATCTCACTAAAAAGATGAAGCAACGGGTGAGACTCAGAAGTGGACGCAATCCCATGGGTGAACATGAGACAATCGAACTCCACAATCGAAAGATGAAAGCCATTCCTCTATGCAAACTTCAATCCTACCAACATCGCATGGCCCACTGCCAGTTCCATAGTCGGAGCTCCGAGCAAGACCTTGGCCAAACAACCGACCACCACTCCCTCCACATCCCTAACAACCGCCCCAATAGCATATGAGTTCCCCTTACCAGCCAACACCGCACACACATTCAGCTTGTATCCCATCGTTGGCCTATGCCAGCTGACCCTTCTACGATGCTATTCCCCAGATCGATGCGCAGCCAATATTTGCATAGCAAGAAACTCCGAAATTGCGGTAGCCACCGCCACCGGTTGGCGCCGTCGTCCCCTATGCAAATCTTGATTACGCTCGTACCAAATCATCCACGCAGAAATCGTAATGAGCCGTTGACCTTCAATGTCTGCAACATCAATAATATCGTGGATAATTTGAGGTAGGGAAGCGAGCACTGAATATTTCCGCACCACTGGCCAAAGACCCACAGCCCTCTACACTGCCCGAGCTTTTGGACAAGCAAAAAGCACATGGTGGACGGTCTCCACCCCACCACAAGCACCACATGACACAGACATTTGCACCCCCCTATATCGAAGGTTGACCGAACAGGGAAGAGCCTCATTATACACCCGCCACCAGAAGATCATAATCTTGGGAGGTAGATTAATTTTTCAAAACTTAGTCCACCATAGCTGGGAGCTAGCCTCGCTGCCACCAACTGCACACGGCACATGGTGCAGTAGACACGTATATCCACTTTTGACTGAGTAGGCCCCGTGTTTCTCGAAGTTCCATATTCTACGGTCCAACTCAAGGGGCCTACCCGGTGATAGGGATAAAATTGCATCCCTATCCGGTGGAAATAAAAAGCGCGAAACCTTAGCTGCGTCCCAATCCCCAGATGGTGTGAGAAGGTCGGCCACCCATTGAACGCTTGCATTGGCAGGGGTGAACGGCCGGAAGAGATAATCCCGCGGTATCCACGGGGAATGAAAGATATCCACAGACTGTCCATTTCCAATACGCCAACGACTTCCCAAATCAATGACCTCCCGACCCCATAAAATACTACGCCACAAATTTGACGCATTACCTCTACAAGTAGCCTCAGCAAAAGGTCGGTTGTGATGATACTTCCCACGTAGGAGCCGAGCAATGAGGGAATCTGGTTCGATGTATAATTTCCAAGCTTGCTTAGCCACCATTGCTTGGTTAAATAATTCAAGATTGCGGAACCCAAGCCCTCCCTTTGCTTTAGGGACACACACCCGGTCCCAGCTGACCCAGTGAATACGCTTAGTGGAGTCATTCTCCCCCTCCCAAAAAAAAAAAAAAAATTGGACATGCTGGCTCGGATGTTCTTGATAATCGATTGGGGGAGCCGAAATAAGCTCATGTAGAATGTGGGAATAGACTGTTCCACGGCTTTAATAAGCACCTCTCGACCACCCACAGAGAAAAGCCCATGTTTCCACCCTTGGAGCCTTTTGCGGACCTTATCCTGAATCGGCCCGAAGCTATGTCTTTTGTTATGACCCAGCAGGATAGGAAATCCCAAATAAAGAGATTGGAAGTCCTCACCACCAACACCAAGTAACCGAACCAAGTGATCACGGACCGAGTGTAAAACATTGGGACTAAAGCGAACAACAGATTTATCGAGATTGACTTGCTGACCTGACCCTGCACCGTAAATTCCCAGAATGGCAAGTAGAGAGGTACAATCCTCCTCGTTGGCTCGAATAAAGAAAAGCGCATCATCGCCAAAGAGAAGATGGCCAATACGTGGCGCATTTCGCGAGCACTGGATTCCCGTAATTATTTGCTCCCGTTCAGCCATGCGGAAAAGTCCAGAAAGCGCTTCAGCAACCATAAAAAATAAATAGAGAGACAAAGGGCATCCCTGCCGAAGCCCACGTGATGACTTAAACGAACCAAAGGCCTGACCATTAACTGAAACACTGAACGATGGAGACGAAACACAGTTCAGGATGAGATCTCTTCACCGTCTCGAGAAACCCATACGATCCATCACCATATCAATGAAAGGCCATTCAACTCGATCGTAGGCCTTACTTATATCGAACTTGACAGCCATGAAGCGTTTTTTCCCATTGTTACGGTGCGATAACGAATGCATACATTCAAAGGCCACCATGGCATTATCAGTAATATGCTGCCCCTCCAGGAAAGCACTTTGGGCCTCATCAATAATTGTCGGGAGCACCATCTTAAGCCGGTTTGCTACAACCTTTGCCACAAGCTTGTAGAGAACATTCCCAAGGCTAATTGGCCAGAAATCCGTAACCTCACAAGCTCCGTTCTTCTTAGCAATTAACACAATATTCGTTTGGTTCACCGACTCCAGGCTGTCCTCATCATTTAGAACCCGTAAGCACATATCCGAAATCACATCACCGAAAACCTGCCAATGGGTTTAGAAAAAAGAGCATTGAAACCATCCGGTCCAGGTGCTTTGTGCGCACCCATGCATTTAATAGCCTTGTCGACTTGCTCCCCGAGAGAATGGCGTATCAAGTAACCCATTATCCACATCCGAAAGTTGTCGACTAATCCCCATAGCGGCGAAGTGTAGATCCTCCACACTCGGTAGGGATGACGTAAAGAGGGACGAGAAATAATTTATAAACGCCTCCGCAACACCCTTCGAGCCCCGAACGACTGTCCCATTAAGGTCACGCACACACTCAATGTGATTCTTCTTTCTCCGAGTATTAGCTTTCATGTGGAAAAAACGGATGTTGTGATCGCCCTCCTTTAGCCAGTCGATACGTGAACGCTGTTTCCAATAGCGTTCCTCCCGCTCCTCCAATCGAAGAATGGAGGACTCAAGAGAACGGATTTCATCAAAGTGCGTCACAACCCCAGGAGAGTCATACAACTGTGCTAAACGTTGCTTCTGCTCACTCAAAACCTTGCGCCACTGACCTATTAAAAAATATAAATAGGAAAATTGACGAAAATGATTTAGAAAAAGTTGTTTAAGTTTGAGTTTGGTCTGATTTAAAAAAAAATAGCGTATTTAATCCAAAAAAATTTAGTGTGTGTTTAGTCCATTTTGATGAAATCCGTCCATTTAACCGTTAGTCAAAGTCAACTTTTGAAAAATTTGGTGCATAGTTGGTCCATTTGAATTGAGATAAATTGTACAAAAAGTCCTGACCTTCAGGTATTATTACAATCAAGTTCCAAATTTTGAAAAATATATATTTCAGTTCCAAATTTAATTAAATTATATAATTTTACATTTTAATTTTTCTGTGGGTACTTATTTGATCCGTAATTAATTTTATTGAATTCATTTGATGCTAATTAAATAGTATTTAAAAATTTTTTTTAACATAGTAGCATTTATCCGTATTAATGTAATAACACAACTTCCAAAAATTTTCTTCAGCATTAGAGACGCGCACATTTTAATTTTAACTAACAGTTAATAATAAATATAATAATTGTACCTATATAAAATTTTATTAAGAATATATCACTACAAAAAATATATCGACTATAAAGAATTAATCCGATCAAATCAAAAAATACAAAAAAAATCAAAAAATAAAAAAAAAACCCTTCCCGACCTCACCGAACCCCCAAAAAACCACCACCAAGTTGTTGGTGGCAGGGGCTTCGAAACCACCACTGCTGCCGGTGGTCTTTCAAACATTTCGTTAACATTTGATATATGTACATTTTGATTTTGAGTAACAGTTAATAATAAATATAATTATTGTAGCTAAATAAAATTTTATTAGGAATATCACTGTAAAAAATATACCAAATACAAATAATTAATTAAAAATAAAGTAAAAATAAAAACCCCAACCCCCCCCTCCCAACACCAAAAAAACACCACCCCTACCAGTGGTGGTGGTGGTGGTGAAACCACCAGCCACTGTTGGTGGTTTCGAAACTGCCACCGTCACCACCACCAGCGTGGTGGTGGTGTTTTTGGGGGGTTGGGTTAGAGAGGATTGTGATTTTTGATTTTTTTTTTTTTTATTTGATTTTATTATTTTTTTATAAAATTTATTTGATTTGATTAATTCTTTATATTCGATATATTTTTTTGCAGCAATATATTCCCTATAAAATTTTATATAGATACAATAATTATATTTATTATTAACTGTTGATTAAAATCAAAATGTGGGCATCTCTAATACTAAAGAAAATTTTCGAATGTTGTGTTATTATATTAATACTAACAAATATTACTATATTAAATTTTTTTGATAAAAATTATTTAATCAGTCTCGAATTAATTCAATAAAATTTATTATGGACCAAATAAACACCCACAAAAATAAAACGTAAAATTGTACAATTTAATTAAAATTGGGACTAAAGTATATATTTTTCAAACTTTAAGACTTGATTGTAATAATACCAAAGGTTAGGACCTTTTGTGCAATTTATCTCAAATTAAATGTATCAAACACGCACCAAAATTTTCAAAAGTTGATTTTCATTAACGGTTTAACAGATGGATTCCATCCAAATGAACCAAACGGCACCAAAATGTTTTGGACCAAATACGCTTCCTTTTTTTTAAATTGGACCAGACTCGTACTCAAGTAACTTTTTTTGGACTATTTGCACCAATTTCCTATATAAATAAATTATAAAATTAATATTTGAGTTGTTAAAAAGAATGGGAGAGAAAAAAATAGAGTCAAATTGGAGAGAAAAAAATAGAGTTAAATTGATAAAATTTAATGTATATAGAACAAGGATTTTTCTACAAAGGAAGATTGACAAGATGAGTTAAATACTTATATGGTCGATGAACTTGCACTCTTATTTTTAAATCACCACTTTGAACTTTAATATGTTACCCATTAGTCACTCAACTTATGAAAGTATTACTTATCTATTACTAAACTTATAAAAATTGCTACGCATCTATCATTGTAACAGTTTCCGTCCATTAGATTTGATGGAAATTTTGGTGTGGCTTGACGGACCTAATGATGTGGCTTAATGCTTTGGCCACGCGACAAGTATGTTCCTTTATGGTCACTGAAATCGATTTTAGGTTACTAAACCATCATTGAGCATATCTTTCGGTTACAAAATCATTCCTAAACTTTGACGTGTTATTCATTGATCAATGAACTTTTTTTTATAACTTACTAAACCATCACTTAACTTTGACATACTACTCTTTAATTACTAAATATATAAAATAATCTAAATATAAATATACATGGCATTTTTTTTCAAAATAGTATCGATATTTCTTTAATGAAATTATCGTATTTTATTGACAATATTTTTTTTAAAATGTAACAAAATATAATTGAAGAGATAAAAAAGTGAAATAGCGAGAAGTCCTATGTTCCTCTCTATGGTGTTAATTCACTACGTATTATATCATGCTTCCTCCATATGGTAGAAATTGCACAATCTCATAGTAACCACTGACGACCAACTTCAAGTACCGTGGTTGTTGTTGTCATTGTTCCCTTGTGATTCGGACAAAATTTAGAAATGTTAAATAGGAACTAGTGTATCGAACAAGGAGGAAAAAAATAGAGGATTAAAAAATTATTTACTTTCATTCATTTAAATTTTAATATCAAAGACAAAGAAAATTAATTTTATTATATTTTACAAAAAAAAAAACAAAAATGATGTGAACATAATACTACCTCTTCATTAAAGAAATATCAAAAGAAGTTCCGATCGATATCATTTTGATAAAATAAATAAATAAATAAAGGCATGTATATTTATATTGAGATTTTGTTTTATATTCGTAATTAAAGAGTAATGATTTTATAACATGAAGATAAGTCCAGTGATGGTTTAATAACCTAAAAACCAAATTCAGTTACCATAAAATAACGTACTTGCCACATGGCCAAACGGTTAAGCGACATAATAAGTCCGTCAAGCCACGTCGATTTTCCATCAAGTGTGACGAACAGAATCCATTGTAGTGATGGATGGATAACGCTTTTATAAATTTAGTGATAGATAAGTAACACTTTCATAAGTTGAATGACTAACCGGTAAAATGTTGACGTTTGGTGATGATTTAGAAACAAGAATGTAAGTTGAGTGACTAGAAAAATATTAACTCTTTAGAAGACAATTCTCTCTTTTTTTTTTATTTATTATTATTATTATTTATTATTATTATTTTGTGAATAAAAGAAGACAAGTCTTTCTTGTATACAATTAATCATAAAATTGATGGGGTTTTTTTTTTTTTTTTTTGAGATAATCGACACAAAACGTTCAGACATCGTAGGGTGTTAGGATGTGTGTTTTTATGTGATTTGATGTGATATATGAGAGAGAATATGTGGAATTGAATTGTGGAGATTTTTATAGTACAAGTAGGTCCCACGAGATTTTTGTATAAAAATGTGTTAAAATTTGTAAGAGAACACGTGCTAATTAGTGTCAACTTTTCTTTTCTTGGCAAAAACATCTTTCATTACACAATTTCTTTCCCTTGCCATCTTTTACAGGCAACTCTGCCAAATTCCATTAGATGTCATCGTGGCAGCAACACGTACTTTCCACTTAATGGTAAAATGAGGAGAAAATGTTAGACGCTGCATGTCAAGCTCCCAAATCATCTTTCATTGTTCTCTAACGAGGCTGTAGCCAAGTCGTTGTACAAAATATATGAAGGGTTGATGATGGTACGAAATAAGGCTATTAAAGGCAAAGGCGAGTGGTATTGGGCTCTCCTGGGACAAATTCTTGTGCACAATTCTGAATTTGGTTTACCCAATGCGGTGAAGCTACGCTGTGCCTGGTGCAATGCTGCTTTCTCGTCGTCTAATTTGTCGAGAACTATCTTCCACTTTTTTTAAGTTTTGGACAAAGTTTGCGACTATTGATTGAGTTTCTAACTTCTCAATGACTTTCTTTTTTAATTTTTGTTTTTTTTTTCTTTTAGTTCGTTGTCAATTGGTCAAAGTTTGTGGCTATTTTGGTAAAAGAGATAAAACTATTTAGTTTGTGCTCTTACTTTGTGTTAATTTTTCTTTTCATTTTAACTTGTTCTCTTCATTTCTAAATTCTAAAACTCCAAGGTTGGATGCTTGAATTATTGAATGCTAATTGTGAATTTGTGATTGATTTGTCAAATGTGTATTTGTGGAAATTGGAATTTGTAAATTGTAAATATGGAAGATTCAAATTTTAACTTTTAAAATTGTTGAAAGTTAAAGCCTAAAAATTCTAAAGGCTTCTAACTTCTAAGTTCTTCCTTCTACATTACTAAATACCAAATGATAAGTGCAATTGCGAAATGTATAAAGTTCCTATTTGTATAATTATATTTCTGTAGGTGTAAACGGTGGATATTGGGTTAGAGATTATTCATATGAGCATATCTATATTCTAATTATCTATTATGGTTTTCTTAGCTGACTCTTATATAGGTAATAATTCTGGTGCAGTGCCTCTTCTTCTTCCTTCGACAGTTGCAAATGTCTTGGCCCCTGTTTGAAAATTTTATTTTGTGCATACCCATTCGAGTTAGTCTGGCTTTGCCACTGCCAATGAATGACCTCTAGGTAGTAGATGTAACTATACACTATTACTTCATAGAAGAAGGCAAAAGCCACCTAAAGAATAACAAGAGCTGATCAAATTGAGTCCAATGAATCAAATCGTGAGCCTGTGAGAAGATTGAGAAGCTTTAGAATTTCAACATAGAAATCATAATCATATTATGAGGCATTGAATGCCTATATGGAAGAAACAAGAGCTTGGATTAGAAAGTCTATAGGCAACATATTGGCTCTTGCTTTTGAGAGTGGAAGAATGTAAATAGAAATCTCTAATATAATCGACTCTTTTTACTTCCCACCACTATTAGCATAACCGCATGTGATTTCAATGAGCAGTTCTAGTGTTGTTCCTACTATTGGTGGTGCAAGTCCTTCTATCATTGCCACTATCTTATGTTCTAATGGCAACGAAGGGTGTATGTACGTAATATCAGCCACAACAACCACATCAATTGATGTTGTTGAGTAGGAAAGAAGATTTTGGTGCTTTAAATTCCAAGTCACCATTTTTCTCCCCATTTTACCCTTGAGACGAAAATACATGTCATCATCACGTTGGCAACTAATGATCGCAATTAACAAAGTTGGATGGAAAGGATGATCAAGCAGGAAATTTTGTACTTGAAAGTATTTTTACAAAGAAAATAAAGATTGGTATCAAATGCTCAATGTCACCCATAGGTAGGCATGTCTTGCACTAATTATAACCTTTTAGAAATTGCAAATGGTGGCACTGCGATTGCAGAGCCCAATTTGGGGGGTAGAGAATCGCGGGGGTGAGTGAAGGTGAGGGTTGTTGAAGATGAGTGCTTGCATGACTGTGCATGTTTTTGAAACTTTTGGACTTGTGGTGCAATATATTATTTCCATTTATAATTCTTTCATATTTTTTTTTTCATTCGAGTATTTAACAACCAGGTCGTCAACTTCTATCCATTAAATTAATAGAGTGGCATGTTGTGTAAGCATTCCAAACTATAATGTCAAGTTGCCTTAATTTTGAACTTTAGTGGTTTGTTTGACATTTTATTGAAGCTTCAAAGGCATTTTGTGTAATTAACCCTGGTAAAAACTATAATTCTTAAACTAAACTAGTGTTTTCACCCGTGCGTTGCACGGAGAGACGTATATCCAAAATATAATTTAGAATCTGTATGAGAGAAAAAATCCGAAAGAACTCTGGTACACACATGCACATGAAACAAATAACACCCATCCATTACACGCACTACAATTTTTGTTTAAAAAAATGTATTGTCTTCCATAAGAATTACAATAAGCATTTTACATGTGAACAAAAGTGGAAAATAATAATTCACATGGTAAATATCTAAATTGAGTTGAATGTGTTTCTTTTTGCGCTCGTTGCTAATGTAATCAGGTGTTGGCATTACTTGGTTTTCGACCCAACCCAACACCGATCCACCCGCGGTCTGTTTTAAAAAAACCAAACGATTGGTTTTCACTTTAAAAATCGAACCCGAACCCTTCGGTTTAGGATGATTTATCGGTTACCCTTCATTTTCATGTATAATTTTTTTAATAACCGATTAGTTTTTCGGGTTCGATTTTCCAACCTGATAATCGAAAAAACCGGTTGTGAAAAGTGAAAACCATACCGTACTGCACCTACCTGATTTGATCAATTTGATTGGTTTTGTGAATTCTTTTTTTTTTTTTGCCAACCCTAAATGTGATTTCCTTACAGTTCTGTTATTGTTCCCAAGGTAATGGCCATAAGTATTTAACACTACATCTCAGAATTTAGGAGCTAATAATTTTCACCACACTACTACTTTTAATTATTGTAAAAAGTTCTGATTGCCTTTATAAAATTTGATTCTTCTCATTTAGTATCTCGTTTTAATTTATTCTCTTTTAAACTTAAATTTATTCAACCCAATCACGTTAATTAATAAGAGTCAACAATTTTTCCAACACCACTACCTTTTATTATTGTTAGTGAGAAAATGGCTAAATAACAATTAAGAAAACAGTAAAAGAAAAGCATTAAGAGAAGGTGCAGCTACCTTCTTGGTTGGCACTTCTTTTTTAATTTTTCTCCTAAAGATAACTGACTAGCAGAAAATTTACTAAGACTACATTGGTTTTTAACTTGACGAACTCCTTTTTCATCTTAGAGATAGCAAAATTGAATTTATTTAAATCTATTGGACCTCTATCACTAATATATAAGAGAGTTATGGAAATGATTCAAGTGGAATTATAACATACAACTCTACTAAATGCAGAGAAACTAAGCACCTTTAAATTCTAACATTCTTTAAAGACTTATAGAATCATGAATGCATGTGATTGTTCAATAACATCCACACCCCACGAAAATAAAGGTTATCTATATATCATGATATTATAGTGAGAAATTGTAGCTGCCAAGATTTTGAATCAAACCTTCCAAACAGTGCCCAAGCAAGCAATCAACAAACTCAAACTTAGTTTCCTAAACAAATATTTTCATAATTAAAGAACCCACCATTTTTAGAATACAAAATAAATAATTTGTCAATTGAATCACAATAGAAACAATAAAAGAAAAGAGAGAAAAATGGAGCATATTAAATAATCATTAAAGCAAATTGAATAGGTTATTGGTCGTGTAATATAATCATTGCCCAAAAATCACAATTCATGAAAATTGAAGACAGAGCATAGAAGTGCACATTCATTGCACAACAACCCATCTTGTCTCTGATGTCCAACGCTCTAACCCTTATTTTGCTCTTTTAACGTTGCTCAATGTATGAGCCGTAGTAGCCTTCTCTTTCCATGGCTGTGTGTATAAAGAGTAAAAGTAGATAACTTTTGTATGGATGGCTAATAGAGAGTAAAAAAATAAATAAAATACGTAGCTAACGTGTAGATGAAACCTAATCGGCAATATGAGCGTAAACCGTGGATCGAATCAGACGTAGATTAGGGTAATCAGGGATTGAAATCTAATATTGAAAGGGACAATTCTCAATCAACAATCCGGGCTCAATCACTGAATTAATTATGGAATTGAGAAGTGAATTTTCAAATCAAACGTGCATTAAGGTAATCAGAGCGTAGATTATGGGTGGCATTGATGGGGTTATCTCAGACTATGGGATTACCTTGTTTAAGGTTTGTGTTTATCTCAAATATATTATCTTACATTACACTAATTAAATTAAATTGAGAAAACACAATACAAAAATCCTAGGAGGGAATAAAGAATAAAATATTATTTATTTAATTATGAAAAATCAAAAAATGAGCGGAAAATCACCTCAATTTTATTTATATATAGATAATTTTCAATTACTATTATTTTAAAAGTATTTCAAATGCCTATCTTAAAATTTGTTGCGTATAATAATAATAATAATAATAATAATAATAATAATAATAATAATAATAATAATAATAATAATAATAATAATAATAGAGATGGTAAGATAATCATGGTTATTTATAGATAATGATAAAATAAGGTAATAAAAGATATGATAGATGTGCTATGAGGGCGAAAACCTCCCATAAAAATAAAATTCAAAATCAGTCAAAATAGTGAGCGGGAAAATTCCCTCCAAAAATAGTTTATGTTTATTAATATATAGATTCTCTATTTGTCTTCTATTAATTACTAACACTAGTATCACTCCCGTGCGATGCACGGGAACAATTAAATTTATGTACGATAAATAATTGATATAAAATTATAAATATGAATGTTGAATTACATAATTTATGTAATTTGTGCATAAGAGATTGCATAATTGTAAAAAATTATTAAAATCTATAATATTGTATATTATAGTCAATACAAAAATTGCGGAGTAAATTCACAATTGTAAATTTAAAAATTCACGTGCATTGCATAATTAAGAAGTTTATCAAAACGTGTAACTTTAATTCTAATTATCGTGCCTAGCATTGCACAACAATGCCCGTGAAGATTAATTAATTGTAAATGAACCATTGTGAATGAATATATAAAAATTCTTTGATTATCAAAACGATCTTTTTTCGTTGGTACATATCAAATTTATATTGAACACCTTTTTTTCCTTCTGAAATGGACATTACACACTCTAAATTTTATGATTTTATGCATTCTTTTAGTGGTTAGCTGTAATTGCTACTTAATTTTAGCTCTATTGTATAAGAAGTATTATACTTAATTTTATGTAACTTAAATTTGTAGTAACACCGACAATTTTCCTCATCTATATAATTCATTTGATTTCTTTTCAATTACATAATCTGTATGTTAATTGTAGAATAAAAAACTTTTTATTTGTAATTTTATATACTTAGAAAAGGCAAAAAATATGCAATGCAAAATTCAGGTTAGTGAAGATATCACATCGAAGCATTAAAAACAAAAAATATTATTTAATTTTTTTAATTAGAAATAGTATGTCATATTGTATGCTTAAATAGGGTGTTCACCAAATGTGACACTTCAATTATAATAATATAAGGATTAATAAATTACTATTTTACTTAAAAATAAATAAATTATTCTACATAAATCTAGTTATAATTTTAACTACTCACTATTTGATTTTCAAAAAGAAAAAAGTAAAAAATTCTCACTATTTTTTAATAGACCAATTCACATAACCAAGCAAAAATATCAAAACCTACAATTTTATCAAGATAAAATAAAATAAAATATAAAAAATTATTATTTAATATTTTGAATTATAACTTTAAAAAATGAAATTATATATAAAGTCTTTCCAACATAAATTTTTTTTCATTAGATTTTTGTTTTAGATATTGGTTATTTTTAGTTATATTTTTAATTACTACTAATTAATGTTGGTTTATTTCCAAAACTAATTTTATAATTTTCTTAAAATATTTAATATATGCCACATTTGCATCTTTGCCGACGTGGCACTTCACAAATTATAATATAAAGATTAATGGTATGATAATATAACAATTCAAAATATAAAGATAAAGATTAATAAATTACTCTTTATTTAAAAATAATAAATTATTCAATGCAAATTCAATTATAATTTTAGCACACCCTATTTTATTTAAGAATAATCCACTATTTGAATAATCTATTGCACATTACAATTAAAATTATCTAAAACTATAACATTTTTTTAATGCGGTGAAAATAAAATACTTATTATTTAATGTTTTTAATTAAAAATTTGAAAAATGAAATTACATTTAAATTTTTTCGAAAACTATTTTTTTATTATTAAATTTTATTTACCACATTTAATGATAAATTTATGTTTCATTAAAAAATAATTATATTTAAAGAGTTTTCCCTATTTATATCTACCAATTAATATTGGTTTATTTCCAAAAATAGAATTTCCTTTTTTTTAACTACAAAATTGATTTTTATGTTTTTGTTAATATTAATGAGTGCCACGTTGGCACTACTGCCAACGTGGCACTCCAGTTTTTATAATATAAAGATTAGTTTTCAAGATTGGCATTTTTATTTTAAATTGCGAAAAAAGGCTACTCGATTAAGGATGCACAATGACCTAGCTATTAGAATATCTTTAGATTAAAAGTTGGACCCCAAGTGTGTGAAAATTCACACACTTTCCCACCCAATAGTATTTTTTTTTCATTGTTTTGAAAGTCATACATGTACCTATAAACGCTAATTAAACTTGCTATATGAGTAAATATGCAGCCATTTATAAAAGCTAATTAAACGTGTACCTAGAATAGAGTCATTCCCTACATTTCAATTGCATTTTCTTTTTATTATGGAAAACAATGTGTCTTTATTAAGTAAGTAGAAATTGTCATATAATGCAGCACCTTACAAATCGTGTGATATAGTTGTTACAGCACATGCAATCACAAGTCGTGTATATAATAATAATAATAATAATAATAATAATAATAATAATAATAATTGGACCCATTAATTAAAATAATAAATTTTGGCAGGATTTAATTTTGTTGCGATACAATCATAATTCATTAAATTTTTACATAAAAATAAAAAGAAGCATGATATGGAAATACACGTTAATATACATAGAGAATTACACATATGAAAACACATGTCGACAACTATAATATGGAAAAAAATTATATTTTTTATTTTATTAGATAAAATATAATATTAATTATTAAGAATATAATAATTTAGGAATTAATATAGCGCATAATTAATTTCATGTCAAGTTAATTGAATCTTTTTGGGTTGTAGAAATATTTATTTTGGAAGTCCTTCAAAAATAAAATTCTCAGCTTTGCCTCCAAAAGTTTAGACAATATTGATAATTTTTATACTATTGAAAAAAAAATACCCCACATAGGGTAGTAATTAAAAAAAGAGTGCATGTAAGACACTATAAAATACTAATTATTAAGCAAGTAAAAGTTATAGTTAATGGTTACTTAAGGGAATTGGTAGTCAGTTTCCCTTTAGTTTAATAATAATTTTTAATTATCAATTATTAATTAATAATAATGGATGAAAATCCCACAACGGTCCCATAATGAACTCCAAATTAGAGGTTAAAGTACACTTTAGTGACTTTAAGCAATCAACAAAATTATTGATCGTATTTTCCGTGCAAAACTTTATGCAATATGAAAAAATTCTATATTATTGAAAAAAATACAAATAAAAACAAACTATCAATTTTTTAGGATAATTATTAATTTTTAATTTAAAACAATAAAAATAAAATAACAATATAAAAAATTGAATTATTGGTTTTTATCATTAAAGAAATCAAATTCACAATTCATTTTTTAAATTTCATTTATAATTTTCTAATTAAATTCCAAATTTTAATATAGAGATAAATTTCACTTTTTTTAAAAAAAATTAATACTAAATAAATTAATAAAATTCATGAATTTTTTATTTTAATTTTGTTGGATAAAAGATATATTACTTAGCAAGAATATAATTTAGAAATTAATATAGCACATAATTGATTTAATGTCAAGTTAATTAAATCCTTTTTGGTTGTCAAAATATCTTTTTGGGTTATAAAAATATTTATTTCAAAAGTCCTAAAAAAATAAAATTCTCAACTTTCCCACCAAAAATTTAAATAGTATGGATAATTTTCTATAGAGTAGAAAAAAGTATCACACATCAGATAGTTATAAGAAGAGAAGCGTGTATGACTTTAGAAAACACTAAGCATTAGGCATGTAAAAGTTATAGCCAGTGGCTACTTGGAGAAATTAGTGACCGGTTTTCTTTAGTTTAATAAGAATTTTACTATTTATTATTATTTAATTTAATTGCTTTTTATTTTAATTTTTTAATTAATAATAATGAATGTAAATCTTATAGTGACCCCATAATTGGCGCCTAATATGAGGTTAAAGTACAATTTTCTGGCTCTCGGCGTTGAAGAAGATTATTGATTGTATTTTTCCTTCAAAATTTTATATAACATCAAAAAACTTCTAGGATATTGAAAAATAAAAGCACAATAAAAAAACCAATCATCAATTTTTTTATTTGTGACAATGATGGTCAATTGGGAAACTCAATAACAAATGTGGTGTTTAAAGAAGTATTTCAAAACTTTGAGTAATTTTTATGATTTATGATATTTATTTTGCTTAAATGCATATCGTCACAATATTATTCTACATGTTCAAATGCAGTTCCATCGATCTAACGTTCTTTATGTTATAACTGTTTTAGTTCAACACAATATTGTGCAACTATATTTTTATATCTAATATGAGACGTGCCTTAAATATTTCACATTAATTCAACACTATTTTGTCATCATTTCAATTATAATTGCATCTAATGCATGTTACTTAAAAAAATTATCTTTTTCTATCTACAAGACGTACTCTTTTGAATATTTTCATCATGTGCAACGGACGGGTTGGATATTAGTGTTAGTTAATACCGTCGAATATACCTTTATTTCTTAGTGGATTCAGGATAAAGCTTTTATTATCATATCTTCTAGTTTTACAGATAACTTAGTATGCATGATTACATTTTAGAGTTTAGCTTTCAGTTTAAAATATGTTTAGAATAGATAAATACAATATTGTGTGTATTCTATTTATTAACACTTTATGTTTTTAAATTGAATAAGAAAACGATGATTTGGTTCGATTTGGAAAATTTTGAATTGCTTTCAAGGGGGTTGGTTTTAAAATTGACACCAAACGACTCGAACTCAATTATGCTCATCTCTACTGCAATCTTGGTTGCATATTCAATTATTCATATTGTGCACATCACTCATGATCAAATATCAATATGTTGGCAATTTAAGTTACCAACATGTTAACCAATAATTGACACGTGTCCCCCACCCCCAGCATCAAAGGAGTAGTACCACGTGTTAATTATCGGCCAACATATTAGTAACTTAAGTTGTTAACATAATAATATGTTAGCATTTGATCTTTTGTGTTGTGCACATGCACACTATTATCACACATTTTATGGGTCATATGTCATTAGCATTCAAGCGACAAAATTAATCTTAACTAAATGAAAATTTGCTTGAATACACACTTTAAAAGATTTTGCTTATAATTAGAGGGTTCTTCTGAGCTTAAAGTTTGATTATTTTTTGATTGGCGGGTAATTATATATTTTACACTATTTGCCTGACAAATTTAGGAAGACCTTAAAATTGTACTTATGTAAACAAATAAGTTAGTTAATTTTCTGTACTTAAGGCCGTCAGCTAGTTATTATTTTAACAAAAAGATTTTAACTTTCATTTTTTTTCTAATCGAACTTTCATCGAAAATAAAGAGAAAATGGTGAGGACTTTAAGTGGTCAAGGATCGAACATCGAAGGGATGGAAACTGATCAATATATTATTAACTAAAATGAAAAACCCTACTTACTGGAAGTTAAGATGAATAGAGGATTCCACTTAGAAACTTATTCTTCCCCATCTAATAATGACTATGCTTTGCCTTTACATTGAAATAATAATCTTAAATTCAAATGTTATTAAGAGCAATTATCAAAAGGAACAACTTCAACTTTGACTATTGCCATACTCGGAAGATGCTAAGAGAAAGATGTTAATGCTAATGCTACTTTTAATACGTGCCAGTTGACGTCACATTAACGTTATCTTATCTTGTCACTTATTATTCTCAAATATAATAAAAGTTGATGATATTTTTAGTAGTTGTTAAACAATCTATACAAACATGACCAAGTGATACATTAACGCGTCATCAATCGATTACATAGAATATATGCTGTATCAAAACAAATTAAGAAACTTCCTTTAACTATGGACGCGTAGTGAAAGTGGCAAAATTGAACTTGTCAAAACATAATTAGTCAAATGGAAATTAAATATTTAACTATATATAAAAATAAAAGAGTTATGTTGGGCAGTGCCAACGTACGTTGAATTAAAAAAAGACTAATGAAAAATGCATTAATTATAATTTCTAGTTTAGGCAATATAATTTAAACAAATCATAATAATTAATGTGTTTACTGAGAATAATGATGCATTATATATTCGCGTATGTGAAAAAGGAAACTCAAACTGTGTTATTCATATATAATAATAACAAACACAGTATCATATAACTATGGAAAAATAATTTTAATAAATGTAATTTTTACAGATTGGGCCTAAAAAAACATTCTTTAATGTTAGTTTCTACAATTACTCAAAGATAAAATATAATGACAAGAGCTAATTACTCAAATATTTATAAAATATACATGTATATAATTAAAAGAAAATTAGACAAGAGCAAATTTATTAATTACTCTGCACAAATTTCTGTTATTGAAAAACTCAATATGCAGAGTTTCACGTATAAATATTTTGCATAGAGATCTTATTATTTCATACAATACATAATCTATATCGCATAAACCGCCCAAAACTTAAAATTCAAAAATCCGTGTAAAAAAATATTGTCGTAGCTTAACTATTTGATGACATTGATGACAAGAATTTTGACAAAAATTTTAGTAGGAATATTTCTTTTTGTTCAAATAAGGATTGTCTAAATTTAATTTTGATCCCAAATATTTTATTATTATCCAAACTTAATGATTCAAATCAAAATTTGTAAACAATTATCAATATCTATGATATTATATACGATTCGTTATTTTTATTTTGTATTAATGCTATTTTATATAAATACCATCTTCATCGTTTTGTGCATCACATGGGGCAATACTGGTAAAATTAAATAATTCAACAAAAATTATGTTAAAGTACTTCAATGAAGTTTATGTTCAGACGGTTATATTTCAAAAATCCTTTTTTTTTTTTTGGAAACAGTAATTTTACCAGCCTATTTTATTGATGTGATTTTTTCCCCATATTTTTAAAATCTTTGTCTACTTTCAAGCACAAGGTCAAAAATTATTTTCTCCAAATCTGTACTCTAAAATTTAATGACACGGTTAAAATTCTAAAGATTATTATTTTATCCTTGTATATATTTTTGTTGGATTTATATCCACGCTATCATGGGCGCGACACCATGATAACATGATTGCAAAAACATAATTGTGACAAAAATATCTCAATACATGACAAATATAATATTTTTTTAAAAGAAGAGCATGACAAATATAATATAAATAAAATATCGCACATGTTTTGGGAGGACTTTTCAATAAAATCATTTTTTGTAAAATTATTCTACCACAATTTTATTAGATAATTCTTTTTTTAGTTTTTATTTAAACCCACTTTCACTTTCACAATTTTTTTAGAATTTTATTCATCAAACAATTGAAAATCATTTTCTCAAAAATCTATGTCAAACCCTCAAAATGGTTGTGCTCCCGTTAGCTTAAGAATCACTTAAACAATGACAATAAAATTTAGCTTTTCATGGGGTTAAAATATGTGTTTAAGGACATGATTATATATGATTCAATAAGATTTACTTTATAATGAGATTCTGATAGTCATTATCAAATTCTTGAATGAGAAGATTATCGATATATCAGTATTTTATATCTTCGTGTAGTGCAGAATTAAATTTGTGGGGACTAAACTAAGAAGATGTCACCGAACTTTGTACATGATGACTTCTGTGACAATTTCATGGACAAATTCCTATTTTTTGTAGATTGAATAATTGCCACGTTCAAAAGTTGTCCTTTAAGTAAATTTGTCTGCAATTTATTAATATGTATTACAGAGCATCCGCATTCATACTCAAATTGAATTAATTAAAAAGGGGTTATTTTCACAATTTATCTTTAGTTTTTGCATTTTGAGATAGTTTTGCCCCTATTCTTTTTTCAACTTGTTGGGTTCCCATTTTTTCAAAAATATGCACCATTTGTCCATATTTTCAAATTCCATCAATTTCATTGAAATCATTATTTGTCATTTTATGCACTCAAAGAATGCGAACGAAAGTGAAAATAATCTTTATTATTATTATTATTATTATTATTATTATTATTATTATTATTATTATTATTATTATTATTATTATTATTATTATTATTATTATTATTTTCAATGATTAATTAATTTAGGTATTATTAAATTAATACATATTCCATTACTTCTAAAATTTATTAAATTAAAATCTGTGTTCTTTTATTTGAATATTTTCTTTTCCTTTTTCTTTTGAAAAATCAAATCGACCCCAAAGTGGAATGTAGTGATTGATGAGCTTTGAATGTTCCTATTTTTATTTAAATATTTTATTGATAATAAATTAAAAATATATTATAGTTCCTATTCTAATAAAAAGTTAAAGCACTCATTCAAAAAATAAATAAAAATAATAACAAATAAAAAATTAAAGAGTTTAACATCACATACGTAAATGAATGTTGGTTTGTTTCACTGTGTTATTTATTCATTACAATAATAATAATAATAATAATAATAATAATAATAATAATAATAATAATAATAATAATAATATAGCGTGTTTGGGATGATTCACTAGAAAATCATTTTCTACAAATAGTTTTTGACAAAATATATTTTTAACTTGCTCGGAGTTGGAGACCAAACGTTTATTTGAATTCTTGTATCTATAATATTTTCAAACATTTTTCTTCTTTTTTTAATATGAAGATCATATAATTTTGTAAATTAATATTTTAAGCAACTCTTTAGGACTTATTGTACCAATTAATTGAAGGTTAAAGAAATATGACGATTGAAGAAAATTAGTAAGATAATTATAAGAATAATAAAAAATCAATGAAACAAACCAACATCCATTTACATATATGTTGTTAAACACTTTAATTTTTTATTTCTTATTTTTTTTAATGAGGTCTTTAATTTTTTATTATGATACAAAGTGTAATGTATTTTTAATTCATTATGAATAAAATATTTCAATAAAAACTAGGGATATTCAAAACGCATTAATCAACACAAACTACTTTTCGATCGATTTGATTTTTCATATATATATATATATATATAAAAGAATATAGATTTTAATATAATAAATTTTTAGAAGTAATGGAATATGTACTAATTAAATAATGCTTAAATTAATTAATCATTGGAAGTAGTAGAATTAGTAGTAATAATAATAATAATAATAATAAATATTATTTTTACTTTTCGTTCCCACTCTTTGAGTGCATAAAATGACAAAAAATGATTATGTAATAGTGAAATGGATGGAATTTGGGATTAAGAACAAACGGCGCATATTTTTTAAAAGAATGGGGATCCAACAGGTTGAAAAAAAGAATAGAAACAAAATCATCTCAAAATATATACAAAGAATAGGAACGAAAAGTGAAAATAACCCTTAAAAAAATGAGCTATAAAATCTCCCATAATTTCTAGATATAGACTTAGTATCTCGTAAAATCCATTTTTGTGTTGCTACTTGGCAGAACATAATGTTTTATATATTGCATTAAAGTTCTCTCTCTCTCGTTTGGATAAATAACATTCTCTCTTTATTCTCATCTCTCTCTCTCTCTCTCTCTCGTTTGTATAAACAAAACATTCTCTCTTTATTCTCAAATATATAATATGAGTCATTACATTGACTAACTACAAAAGTAATTATTAAGAAAAGTATATATAAAAACTCAATCTTAAAAGCGTTTGTTTCTCACAAAGAAGAAATCAGTGACAGGCGTCAGAGGTGCACTATGCACTCCAAACTGATTTTACAATTTCTTAGCGCCTTCATAATTCACCTATCTCGATTTATATAATTAATTAATACTAATGAATTTTTATGTACCTGGGAGTAAACACATTCTTAAAGGGTAGTTATACTTGCATGGTCACATTAAAATAGTTATACCAAACACTATATTTTTGTTATGTCATGACACTAGAGCTCAATGACTCTAGCCCATTCCAAAAAATTAATGTTCCCTAATGTTTTAGCATCAAAATCTCTAATTTCTTGCTAACATTTCATTACTAGTTAACTCAAACTTGATGATGGTCTCTATTAAAATATTAAATATTTTCGGTATAACTTTTTTTACAAATAATTTTCAAATATATATAATGAAAATCTAGGAGAACTATAAATACATTGTACAAAGTTGTCACATTAATAAAAAATACTTTAATTAAAATAGCAATCGAGCCAATAATAGGATTAATAATTACAGTTGTCGAAATGGAATTTTGCATCGTGAAAAAAATATTGAAAGTTAATTATTATTATCATATTATAAGAGTATCATAAACGTTTTGAGATATCATGGAAGAGGTATCAACACAGTTTAAAATATCATAGTGCAATACTAAAAATATTGTATAAACTTTAAAATCTATGTGGATTGAGTTATGAGGATAATTTATTCCCCTTTAAAATATATGTTTTATATAACGCCCCGAATTCTAACTATCTAGAATACCACATCATCTTTTTTAATTAACTTTTGAATTTAAATGTAATATAATAGGAATGCAAACTTGATGGAATTTATTTAAATTTCAAATGTCATCAAAGTAGAATATCATGGAAGAATAATTTCTGAATTTTGTTTTAACTTAAATAATATCTAAAGTCTCAAATTGAATTATAAAAAATAAGCTTCCTAATTATTCTGCCGCCATTCGCCACACCTCCCGTCCCTAAGTTTTCTGATTTTACAAATCATCCCCCAAACTTCATGATATTTGAGATTTAGATCTCAAAATAGAGTTGTTACAGATGGTATCAGAGTCAGAACCTACATTGCTTGGGCAAGCAACACAAAATAGACTAGTTCATTAGACAGGAGACCCCTCCAATTAGGTATGGGGCCTTTCAGCGGTAAACTCAAGAGCAAAACTGTGTTGGGTAAGTCTAAAATGGATAGTATTATGCCAAAATGGATTGGATCGCTAACGGACCGACCTCAAATCTGTATGGTTCTCCTCGAACCATAGCAGAATGAACCTGGGTGGACCATGACTGGGGTCTGATCATTACACATAACACAACGGAAAAGATATTCCTAAATAATGCAGTGGTCATGGGAGAACATGACTCCCCAACTTTTGAGTTTTTATTTTTTTAAATAATTTCAAAAAATATTTAAAAAAAGATTTTTAATAATTTTTCAAAAGAATAGGAAAATCGAGTTTAAATTTGATAAATTGCCTCATTTTCTCTAGTTGAATTATGTTTCAATTTGGCATCTCTATTTGATAAATTACGAAGTGTGCGATTTTATGATTTTTGTTTTTTGCTAGTTAAGTATATCTGCTTCATTTTATTTTTTTTATTTCTGCAAATCCGTTATTTTGTTTTGAAATTTGATACTTCTTATAGATAAATTTTCTTGTATATCAACTAGCTCATCTAAAAAAAATTCCCATGAGGGGAGGCACCATCATAAGTGCTCCGAACTTTGAAACCCTAGATCTGCCACTATGCTAGTACAAGATTGAATTTCACCACGAGACCAGTTCATATCAAAGTGTGACATTATCATTGATGATTCGATACCACTTATGACCAAAATTAATCTAATAAGCCATTTGTATACAAACCAATAAATTACAAACTAACGCATGCATGGAATACTATCTTCAAACTATAGATCTATCCTAGCTAAGCATTCCAATTTCTACAAATCTGAAATTACTTGTGAAAACCTCACCAAGCAGCAAGCCAGAAAATATCAATTCTCAACAACATTAAGCAAGATAAAGAAGCTAAAATCTTGTCAACTACAGTGTGCAGCATACCAAACATATACTTAAAGTTCACAGACCTGGCGGAGGATCGCGGTGACCCATACCAGGACTATGCCCTGGGCCTGGTGTTGGCCTAAAAGCATCTTCAATCTTCTCATATCGATTGATAATAAAACGATTAGCGATTGGCGGTTTTGACCTGTTCAAACTCTGGATGGAGGCTTGGGGACGAACCCTTTGCAACCGAGATGCATTTGTAAAGCCAAAGTGTTGCTGTAAAAGCAGAAGAACGATGGAAATAGCCACCACATCCACACAGTAACATTTTTTATGCAAAGACATTCTAATTACTGAAAAAATTCTAATTACTGAAAAATGCAATTCAAGAAATGAAATCAGGAGGAGAAATGACATTGAGAGCTAATTTATAAGCATATAAAGGTCCCACGCAACACTATGTTGGTAATAAATTAAACTACAAAGTTAGTGAAAATTGATGATGTTTTTGGTTCAGGTTAATAATAAGAGTTTTGCTACTGAAACCTACAGTTGACAAATATGTTGATAAAATACGTGTGTGGTGCAATTATACTTTCGCACACATGTCAACATCGTCACAATCAACAAGTCCTATAGTTTCACATCATTTATTTGTCAAAATATTTGTAATCTTGTGTGTTCAACTAGAATTCATATAATATTAGTATTGCAAGCAATAGGCATTAATATTTTTCTATTTCTGGAAAGATTTGGATTTCTTAAATCATTCTATTTCAAGGGATATTCCCCACAGATCAGACACTTATTCGAAGTCAGAAGACTTATTTAAGGACCAAGAACTAGGATATGATTAGACATCACTATGGCATTAATTAACAACTTGCTTTACATTTTTCTATTTAATTTGTTTAGTAGCTTGAGTAAGACCGGACTATGTTGCAATGACGATATTGTTTAGCAACATGTATTTGTGTAGGATTTTCCATGTAAAATGCTTCTTCCACCAACCTTCTTGGGGATTTGTCATCAGAGGAAATTATGCAAAACATCTACACTTTTAAACTATTTCTAAATTTATTGTCTACGTCATTTTATTTTATAAAATACTTTCTTCCTCAATTCAAAGTTTCAAACTCCAATTCTCTCTTCTTCCCCCTCTCTCTCTCCGATTACCTCTATCTCATCCCACCGCGAGCACATTATTTCCACCGCGATGGTTGCACGACCAACATTTGTGATGGTCTGCAACCACTAGCAAGTTGCCCAATTTTCTGATATTTCTCCCCATTTACGTACCAAAAAGGGCACTGCTAGTTACACCCACGTATTTTAATCCTTACACCCACCTGTTTTACAAATTCCAAATTTACCCTCCCTCTAATACAGCGTGGTGGGTGTGGGGATCAATTTTGGATGCTCGGCCGCGGGTGGCCGAGCATCCAAAATGGGGCTCGACCAGCCTTGGCCGAGCTCCGTTTTGGATGCTCGGCCGAGCATCCAAAAAAAATTTTTTTTTTAAAAAAAATTTTAAAAATTGACAATGTAATTAATTAATATTTTTTTGATATTATTTTTTGATTTGGAGAAAGAACATGTGATGTATGAGTTGAATCGAACGGGACGAAATTGCATTTTGCAGTTTTATTGTTCGAACTCCGTTTTGGACAAATAATATATCGATTTGTGGTAGTTCGACGCCACGAGTCGAACTCATCGCATTGCGATGATGTACGATGGATTTTGCCCATCCGAGCGCGTTTAGGCAGCGAAATCAGCATTTTTCTATTTTTCGAATCATTTAATTTTTTTCATTTATTTATTTTTAATTTTATTTCATCACCATTTTCATTTTATTTTTTAAAAAATGCACTTATTTTATTTTATGATAAATTTAAAAAAATTTATTTTAAAAATAAAATTTTTTAACAAATAAAATTTAAAATTTAAATTTAAAATTACTCCAAAAATAGAAAAATGCTAATTTCGCTGCCTAAACGCACTCAGATGCCCAAAATCCATCGTACATCATTGCAATGCAATGTGTTCAACTCGTGGCATCGAGCTACCCCAAATCGATATATTATTTATCCAAAACGGAGTTCGAATATTAAATCACAAAATACTATTTCGTCCGTTCGATCCAAGTCATACATCACATATTTCTTCCCAAATTAAAAATAATATTAAAAATTAATTACATTTAAAAAATTAGAGAAATATAAAAATTAAAAAAAAAAAAGAGAGCCTCGGCCGGCGATGGCCGAGGCTCCTCAAAGGGGCCTCGGCCACCATTGGCCGAGGTCCCTTTGGGGACCTCGGCCAAGCCTGGCCGAGGCCCCTTAAGGGCCCTCGGCCAATATTGGCCGATCTCCATTTGGGGAGCTCGACCATCCCCGGCCGAGGTATTTTTTCTACTCCGCACACCCACCGCTACCGTATTACACGAGGGCAAAATTGGAAAGCCGAAAAAAAGTGGGTGCGAGGGAGTAATTACGTGGGTGTGAATAGTAACACTTTACCAAAAAATTGGTGCAATTTACCACCAATTATTGGCGAGATTTGGGAAGGATATCCTCCCCCAAATCGCAACAGAGTTGCGGATTTTTTGGGTATACTGAAAAATCCGCAACTATGGTATTTTGCAATTTATGAATTTTTAGGGATTTTATTGAAATTTCTTAGTGCTTCCTCATGTTTCAAATTCATGCAATTAAGTCTAACTTATATTTACTTTTGAAGAAAGTAACTATTTGTGGAAGTAATTGAGATTTCAGTGAGTGGCGTCGTTGCAACTTTTAAACTTCGGTGAATATTTTATTGTTTTGATGTAACTTCCGTGATTGTTGGTGAAATTAACCCATCCATTAAATATTAGGGATGTTCCAAAATCTGGGAATGGAGATTTGCTGTTGTGACTATTCTTAATATTTCCAAATCTTAGAAGAAGCAAAACACAAAATTTCCAAAAAGAAATACTCCCTCGATCCCAAGTATATAAGCATCTTTAACTTTTCATGCGAATTAAAACTTACATTGAAAAAGTTAATATAATACAAATTAATTATTTTTCTATAATCCCAAGTATATGAGTTGCTTTCATATTCTGATCTATAACCAGGGCATGGCGGTTTATATTCCCATGATTGAAGGAAACCTCGGCCAGCTTTCTGTGTTAAAGGATAAGTTAGCAGGCTTTACACAAGTTAAAAATGGGGCATCATTAGCGTGTGTTCGTATACACTTTTTTTTATCTAAAATTTTTCTAAAAGTGAACTTTTGTATGGATAATAGTGAGGACCACAAAATGTGGGGATAATAATACTTGAAAATTTGAAATGTGTGATTGATATTAATATTTGACTTTAAGTTTTAGTAATAGATAATTTTTAGGTAAAAATAAGTGGGAACGAACAGCATAAACATCATTCAACCTCCACGAGAAATTGTGTCACTTTTTCTTTCTCATCTCCATTCTTCAATTTCTCCAATCCACCACACGAGCACGATAAATTTTCATGATAGGATGATAATTCATCCTAAACAGCTTTAAGTTCTGTGTAGTAAACTGGAATTGATTGTTGCCCCTACTTATGTTCCATTATGTCTCACTTGATCTCAAAAATTCTTAAATCATTTCCTTGGGCGAAACGTCGATGTAAGTCTGCCCATTTCTGCTGCAGTTTCGGCATAAATGACACTATTTGCTATGTTTGGATGAAAAAAATTCAATAGACTTGAAATCACCATGTCATTGCATCTTTGCCAGGAAGGAGGTGGTTTTATCGAGCCTGTAACAAATTAAACCTAATCTTGTTTTTAGCACTTAGGTTAATTCGCGTAGCCCAATTCCATGTGATGTATGTTAAACTGAAAAGAAGGAGTGTATTTATAGAATGAATTAGCTCGCCTATTCTAGGAAAATATACGTATGCACAATCAATCTATATATATATATATATATATTTTTTCCCTCAAAAACATCTTCTTTCTGAAATTTTTAATGAATTTTTAATTCCACATCATTATATTTTTCCTCCTAACGCATTTTTCCTGAAATAGACATTATCTTTGCCTTAAATAGACGTTATCCTTTTTAATGATATTCTTTTTATTATATAGACCATCATAATATTCAGAATGAATATTCTTTTTAATTTAATTATTTTTTTTTAATTGTTACCTAACCTAATCTCCAATGCAATTATTTTTTATAACAATTATAGATAATAAATTAAAATATCACTTGAAAGAATTCAACGAATTGTCTATGATAAATTGTTGAAATAATTGTTCTCTCTTTCCACTAAAAAATTTCGTCTTCATCTTTTTTCCTCATTTTTTGGCTATGATTAATTTATAAGGCAAATTCATGGATTGATTGATTTTACTATCTTCAAACTATTGGTATTTTTTGCATTAGTATCATCAATCTTTTTATCCAAACAATTTAAAATACAATTTATTATTATTATTATTATTATTTTTACAATTATATATAATACAGTTATTTTTTAGAATAGTCATTTTCTTCTTCTTCCGACGTTGATCATTAGGTTGAAAAGAGGCCAATTATTTTTGTTTATAATTATATGAAATAAATTAAAGTATGAATTTAAAGAATTCGATGAATTGTCTGCCATAAATAGTTGAAACAATTATTCCCTCTTAAGAATAAATTTTTTTCTTCCTCTTTTTTTTTGTCATTGCTATCATTAACTTTTTATACCACTAAACTGACTCCACTTTTTTTTTTTTAAATTGCGAAGGTAACTTTGTGGATTGATTTTAGTTTCTTTCCTTAGTAACCAAATAATTCCCATAAGTTGGACAACACATTGCTAGCATCTCCATCTAATGAGATATTGCTATACATTAGGGAAGATAATTTATATCCATTTGATTTACATTCGTTTGAATCGCTTATGGTGAACAAACACGTTTACTTTTCTGCATTGATAATTTTTTTATTATGATTTTTTAAATGTCATTGGGTTGAGTCGACATATTATTTCAAAATAAAAGTCTAAGTTCTTATATTAGGTATACTTCATGTGATGCATAATAATAAGTTATATCTTTAAAATCATGTTTTTGGAAAATGTGATTTTTTAAATTCTAAACAAAGCACTTGATTTTAGCAAATTGAAAAGTAAATGTACGCTTTTCCATAATTTCCTTTTTTTATAATTTACATAATTTACTAAAAAATAACTCTTTTATGATTGAATTTTTTTTATTTGTCCAAGTAGGACTTGATTATCAAAGTAAAGAATGAGAGGAATCTCATGGGTTGAAATAATAACCTCATTCATGCCCCGTTGGTCTGTATTTGTGGAGAATCTCAATGGTTGAAATTTTTATAAAATATAATACATTAAGACGTACGCATATGTTCCATCTGTAAACATACTCTATAGTTTATACTTTAAAAAAAGGTAGAAAAACTTATTTTATTGCTTAACCAATAAAATAAGAATATTGGATTTCTAAAATATTTGTCTACATAAATATAAATTAATTTTTTGTTCATATAAATTAATTAATATATATTAAAAATTAGTCAACATAATACCTTAATTTAAAAAAATAAAATGTCTTCTTAATTTAGTTTTTATATTAATTGTTAATATTTTTGACAAAAATCTTGTGTAAGAAAGTCATAATTCTAATAAAAGAAACTTATCGTTCTAACTCTCCAGCTTAAAACTTTTTATAGAAAAAAAGTAGAAGAAATAAAATTTTTTATAGCATTTACATGCAATACCTGGAATTGATCACTGAATAACTCACTCAGATAAGATAATTTGCTAAAAGCACAAAAAAATCCAATTAAAAAAGACAAGCAATTATATTCCGATTACATTGTACAAGTCATATTTATGATTTTGATTTTTATAGCATATTAATTTCATACCAATTTGAATTCCTTATCTTATAATAATATTTTTCTAAATTAATAGTTTATTTTAATTAAAAATCAGTTTATCTATTTATTACATTAAGTCAATTGTATGGTGATAATTATTGGCTTGAATTTAATCAATTTATATTTAATTTTGATAATATTTACTTCCAAAATTATATTTTTAAAATACAATCCTTATTTTAACTAAAAAGTTTGTTTTTAGATATATATAGATTGAATGATTCCATTTCTTATATTATTTAGTTTCATATTACCTTAAAAGTCTAATTTTAGTGATAAATAAGTAAATATCTAAATTACATATTTTTCAATAATGATTTAATAAGAAGAAAAGTAACTATCTAAATTACGTATTTTGTAAATTACACATTTAATAAACAATTGGCTATTGACTCTATCGATGATTGAAATTATGAAACTCAATCAGAAATTTTTAATTGGCTTTCGACTATGATAAATATTTTTATTTATAATTCTATCATTTAAATAAATATTGAGAATTCTAGCGACTTTAAATTATTTATTTTACACTAATTTTTTTAGTTTAGATTTTATTTAATTTTTTAAAATCATCGATCAAGTTGTTTGTTTTAATTGTTAATCACATATATTTCAATTTATTTGTTTTATCCAAAATAATTTAAATTTAATATCAAATCATTCAATATTTGATTAAGAAAATGTAAAATCTATAAGATTTTTTTATCAACCACATTAAAAATCTCATACAATTTAAATTATTTAAAGTAAAAATCTAAATTGATGAGTTTAAACAGAATATTAATATATCGAATATATTAAATTGCTAAGTTTATACCAAATATGTTTTACGTGTTTAGTATGTTTAGAAAATATTTATAAAATAAATTAAATGTCATTATCACTTATATTTTACAAAATACAAATAAAAGTTTCTATTCAACAATATAATCACGATGGGTAGTGGAAGGGATGTGAATTTTCTAGCGGGGCACGGCGGCCAATGGGAATCCCATCCAATTGCAATCCTTATATTATATGCTCGCCTTCAATTAAATAAGGATAGGAGTGGTGATGATGAAAAAAGTTTCCTAGCGGAACAGAAACAGGGTGTTGGAGTATCCACTATATTGTCATTTCTATAATATATCTGTAAATTAATTATATTTCACAATCAAATCTTAAAAATCATTGTTTACATATTCATTATCGAACTATGTCTTGCAGTCTCCAAAGCGACAAATAGGTAGGGTTTGAAGTTTGTGCTCTGTTATGACGATGGTCATCCAACCAAAGCTACTACGAATGTCGTGTGTAAAGAAGTTTTTAGTAATGTATAGTCTGACACTTATTAATCATGTAAGATACGTTGTTTACTTAATTTAACTTTTTACACAAACCCTTTATTTTATCTACGTTGATATAAGAAGTGAATCATTGTACTTATGTATTATTGGTTTTCTACTATTATATTGTTTGAAGATAATGTCTAGTTGAGATAGTTGCTGGAGTTATACAAATTAATGATATGCAACTCTTATCTATAAGTAGCGTTATACTCGAGTTAAGGTAGCTCAACTTGCTTTACTGTTGAAATTTACACTTTGAGTAAATTAAATTTATTCTATCTGAACTATGGTATTATATTTATATTTCTAAAGGTTTTTCATATAACTGCACTTCGAAGTTCGAGAGGCTTATGTAAAAAATACATGTTGTTGTCTTATTACGATTCATTGGTAGATGAATAGGAATTTGATTTTCTTGGAGAAAATTATGGCTGAGATTTATATTTAAGTCTATTCATTGTTTCTTAGAAAAATATGAGTCATTTGTATTATTCATTTTGTGTTTATGTTGTTGACAATAGTTGATGGTGTTATTTTTGAATTATTTTTATTGTTAAGATTTTTAGGAGAATTGTAAATTAAGTTATGAGATTTTCAAGTGAATTGTAAATTAAGTTATGCGGATTTTGGTGAGGTGTTCCTTGAATATTTTACAGGAATGATTTGTACGATATACAAGGAAAACTCTACCAAATTTTTATCCGGATTCTTTCATTACTTATCTTAATTATTAAGTTTAGTGCAATCACAAATACTCGATTTATTATCTTGGCAGTGCTATTGATATAGAATTAATATATATCAAAACATGTAATTATTGATACATTAGCTTTCCATGCAACGCATGGTGAAAAAGACTAGTTACAATGAATAAGAAAATACGTACAACCCTTCATTCCTTTTCTATAAAGGAAGAAATATATCGTTTCCTCAATAATAATAGATATAAAACCTCACAAGAGACTATAAATCTAGGAGTCAAGTGTGTGTTTTTGTAATTAAACTTCCACGTTACTAAGAATTAGCTAATTGAATTGAGTCAAATACTATGAAATGCATGAATAATAACAAATTACCAGTGCTTACCCTCGTTCGATGCACGAGAATCACATACGTGAATAAGACAAAATTTCAAAAACTTATTTACATATTTTTATTTATTTATCTATTTATTCTGCAACCGTTTGTATAAAAATATTGAAGAAAATATTTTTAAGGTATAATTAAATATTTTTTAAATAACTATTTTTTAATCATTTAATCAAATCAAGTTTGACTACAATTTGACTTCATTTTAATTTTTCTTTTTTCAAATTTGTACTTTTGAATTGAATGACTAAAAATTAATGAATACATTAACACCGCAAAAAAATCCATCATACGCACATTTCATCACCCAAAGAAGTTTCTTTTCATCATCACTAATTAATACGTGAAGTATCATTCATTATGATTCATTTATATAAAATTTAATTATATAAGATTTATATAAAAAATAAATTTTGATAGGTATAGAATTATTATATAGTGGTTAAGAAATTTTGATAAGGAAAATTAGTACAGGAAATTTATCAAAATTCAAAGATAATAGGTGAATTAATCAGAAAGAGAAAAAAAAGAATTGATGTTGCAAAAAAATTTAAATGATATAATTGACGTTGATAAGGCAAATTAGTACAAGAAGTTTATAGAAATTCAATGATAATGATACATGAAGTAATAAAAGAGAAAAAATTTATGTTGCAAAAAAAATATAGTTGATATGATTGACATATGGGAAATCAAAGAGACTTGTTCTTTGTTTTTTTCAATTGATATAATTGAATTAGTTGAGAATAAAATTTAATTAATAGATCTTGTAGATTTATAAATTATAATAAGGCAAATTAGTATCGGAAGTTTATCTAAATTTAACGACAATATGTGAAGTAATCAATGAGAAAAAATATTATAGTTTAGTATCTTAGTAAAATAAATAATTATAGCTATAATAACGTATGTTAACTCTAATTATATTGTACCTCAATACCCATAGTTAAAAACCAAAAAAACTAATAATAATAATAATAATAATAATAATAATAATAATAATAATAATAATAGTAATAGTTTCAACTTATTAGGCCATTTCCAACTCAACACACCATTTTGGTGACCATTTACACTAAAATAATGTATATCCCTATACCATTTTAAATCCCAAGGTACTAAAATTTATGCCAAATCTAAATTTTTTTATTTGATATTTTTATTAATTTAGATTTAATTAATTATTTTATTTTTTATGATTATTTTAATTATAATTTATGGAAAAAATCAAGCTACGTCATTTTAAAAATAGATTGCAAAAATAAATCATAGAAGGAAAACTCAATATTGATCAAAAGAGGACCAAGCATGGATGATGATGATGATGATGATGATGATGATGATGATGATGATGATAATAATAATAATAATAATAATAATCTATATCTATATATTAATAAAATGAGGTCAATTTCCCACTCAATCTTATAATTTTCAAAATTAAAAAATAATATTTTGTTTATATTTCCCACTCAAATACAAATACCTAATTTTCAACCCATACATAATCTTCCGTTATTATCACGCTTGATCTTTTGACAGGATCACTCCTTATCCCTTCAATCCGTGTTATTATCGTGTGTGATCTTTTTAAATCTTCCATCCATATCTCTCTCCTTAAATCATGCAAAATCAAGGAAAAATTTATAACCAAACGGGGACGAAATAATGGGCTTTTATACTTTTTTGACCGAATGTGCTTTTATATAGTTTCGTCATCTCCCTTAAAGATGTTATATCACACATTATTTCTGATCCAGTTCTTAGTTTTATTATTTTGTTTTTATGCTATTTACCATAAAAAATGAAAATATGTTATTATAATTTTTATTTTAAACATATTTTAAATTATAACTTGGTCATAAATCTCCCCGTGCAACGCACAGGAGAAAATAATAATAATAATAATAATAATAATAATAATAATAATAATAATAATAATAATAATAATAATAATAATTGGAAGTAATCAAAGAGGAAAAAAATACAAATTTATCGTTGAGTTTTGCTCGACTATTGCAAAGTTGTATTATCTAAAATTTGAATTGTTGCATCTAAAATTGAATTTAGTGAATTTAGAGTCTATCACCATTTGGGTAGGTGGGGGTGAGGTGAGGGTGAGGGTGGGCTTTGGGGTTTTTTATTTTTTTAAAATTTTTAATTTGATTTAATTAATTCTTTGTATCCGGTATATTTTTTTGCATAGATATATTTTTAATAAAATTTTATTTAGGTACAATAATTCATTTATAACTTTTTTTAAAATCAAAATGTGTGCGTATGTATTTTATTTTATTTTTTATATTTGATATATTTTTATTTTTATAGTAATACAAGGCTACTAAAATTTTATGAAGATACAGTAATTATATTTATTGTTAATGGTTGATTAAAATCAAAATTTGCGTATATCTAATGCAAAAGAAAACGTAAACAAATGCTATTATGTTGAAGATTTTCAGTAAAATTATCTAATTAGTGTCAAATTAATTCGATAAAATTGATTATAGAACAAATGCGTATAAATTTTTTTTAGACCATTTGAGCGATGTTTTTCTATTTTTACTAAAAGCACAATCGACACACTTTTTTTTGGACTATTTATGTTGTAATAATAATAATAATAATCTGATTAAAAAAATTTTTAAAAAGGAAAATGAATAAAAAAGGGGAAATTAATATTTTAATGGTGGTCAAACAGTAAAATTAATATTTTATTCATTTAATATACTCCGATCACGGAAAGTACCTAAGTGAGTAAATAAATTAGAAAAATGACTTAAGTGTCGCCGGAGATATTCTTAATACTTAAGTGGCATTCTGGAATATATATATATATATATATATATATATATTTATTTATTTATTTATTTATTAATAGATAAGGTGAGGTGCCTTGTTGACCATAATGTGTGAGTGAGTAATAGTATTTAAATTGTATGTAAGGAAGGAGTTATGAACACACGTCTAGGACATTAGCTTGAATATTTGGATGAGGAAATTATGCGTCTGGTAATCAACTATGGGGTAAAGAATTACTGGTCAATTTGGATTGAAACTGTCCCAAAGGGACCTGTGGCACCAGAAAGTATAATGTTTTTGGTCTTTGGCACCAAAATTCAAATGTTAGGGACCCATTTGCCTAAAAGGACTACATTTAGGGATTCAATTCGCTAATTACCTAACAAATTGTTTTCATAATAAATTAACTTTCTCGTTTTTATTTTTATTTTTCTTTTTATTTTTCTTTTTTTCTTTGTTTAAATTATTATTATCATTATTATTATTATTATTATTATTATTATTATTATTATTATTATTATTATTATTATTATTATTTTGGGGGTCTAAATCATCTCCCCTTTTTCCCCCTTTTTCAGGTCTGATTGACAATTACTCAAATTAAGCACTAGTTCAATTGTAAGCTAGCATAGACATTGGGGATAACAAAACGACTATTGCACCATACTTTTCTTGCTGAGATTCAAATGCATTGCAATTATTGGATATGATCAATGGCAGATAACAAAGTCATCAAAGCATGAACTATAATTTGGACAGAGAAATCCACAACCTGTCTAAAAAGACTAGGTTATGCGATCAACCCGGTTTTGTCAAAATTAATCCAGTGATGGCAATGGGATGGTTTGACTACGCATTGGATCTGACGTATTTGCGACTTGATCGGCGTAACCAATCCAAGATCCATATCCAACCAGTATCCTCTCCGGGGTTTTACTCTCGAAAATTATATCCGACCCACCGATCCATCAGTTTAGGTTTTTCTGATCTATTTGATTTGGGTACCCGCGGCATTCTAGTTTCGCGGATCTTTTTGTTATCTGTATCACACCGCTAAAATTAAAATAGTCACTGAGCTACTTTGGATAGTTGGGCGGACTGGATGAATTTGGACCACTTGGTAAATGGTAATGAATTGATTGCAGGTTACAGTTTGAACAAGTCACATTAATTGCTGGACCAATAGTATCTCGGCCTTGAATGGCCAGAGCATTATAAATATTAGGCATTTTGCCCGACGAAAAGCCTACATCTAGGATTGGCCCGATGATTTGGATGATACGGCCCAAGTTTTTTTTTCCTTTCAAGGGTGGAAACCCCGAAACCACATCCGACCTTGTCAATCCATTAGTTTGGATTTTTTTCAATCCATTTTGTTTCGGATACCTGTGGTTTTTGTGGTTTGCAAATCTTTTCGTTATCCCTAAGTTAATCATGGACCCATGTTTACCTTGGAACCTGGTCAACCATACGACCATGGATTGATTTTTACTCTAGTTTTTGCATTTTCTTTTATTTTGTTAATTTTTATAATTTTTCTAGTAATATTTTAATTTCTGAGTCGACTCTAAATCGATCATCTAACTATTGGTCCAGTGTCTCAACTTGATTGATGGTCTGGTCGAGTTCAAGAATAATTATAAATAAACATTTTAAATTGAAATTTTTAAATGATATTGTGATGTGTTACTGCTTCCCGAGATGTTAATCACCTAATGCATCTCTTTATCATCCAATAAAATGTATCATGTCACCCAACACCAATTTCAAATGTCCATATAAAATTAGTGTGACTTTATAAAATAAAATTAAAAAAATTTAAAAAAAAAAAAAACTGGTTTTTATTCGCCACATAACTAGCTTTAACAACTTTCCCCCGAAAATGCTCATGATAGGCCTGAACTTTACAAGCACACATTTTACTTCGTCTCGAGGAGTTTCCTAACAAGATAAGCTACCATTTTTATGTCACGCCACAGCCATTTATTGTACACAAATTCATCAATGGATTGTCGAAAAATTTAGGTCCATTATCAGCTTTAATCTTTTTGTCGATTTTTTATTATCAATTAAGACCCTCCAATTGTCACATTTTCTACTCATCGAATTTTTATGTTTCATATAAATATCAACTTCGTTGTTTAAAGAGTCATTAATATTGACAGATAGAAACATTACTTAGGTGTTTCACACACACCTACACAGAAATCCAATTCATTAAGGTGGCCCCATTTGAAATGTTTCCAGAGATCACTTACAAATTTGCTTTCAAATCAAGTAGCAACAAGAATTAAATTGCGAACTAATCGCATCTAATAAATCAAACGTACAACTTCCCACAATCAGTGTCATGTCCTCTACAAAATGAGTATTTATTCAAATCACCAAATGGTCAAGTACAAGTTTGGCGGACATCACATGCATGAGATTTTAATTTCAATAGAATGCATCATTAACAATACGGGGTTTGTTTCATACATTAATCTGAGGGAACTTTTGATAACATGACAAAGTTTCGGTATAGTTTACCAAAATACCAAAACAATGATGATTTTTCAAAAATACCCAATATATATAAGTTGAGAAATAGTTACTATTCATTAATTATGATCCAAATCTGCAAAGAATATTAATATAAAATATTTAAAAATACAATAATAAATGGATAATGGCGTAATATTTACATGTGATATTATAAATAACCTAAATAATTAGATAATGCTAACCGTTATTAGTTAATACCTATCCTAACCACCTAATGCATATCCCATATCAAACTAAAAGGCCAGCAATTATAGAACCAACATCCTACAACTATTTTATAGATTAATAATTAATGCCAAGAAATTGGCATCAACACGATTCTGAGAAAATAATTGAAACAAGGGAGTAACTATCGTCACTAATAATGAATTAATAGTAAGAAAAGTGTTCTTGGTACTTATCAAAATATAATTGTATCCTAAGAGTGTACAAAGTGTTTAAATAAAATCAAAGAAATGAAAGAAAAACGAAACAAGGGATCGAAAGATGAACAACTACTCGATGCAACACTTGGTACTTTGGCGCTTATTTTGCGATATTGATTAAGGATGTGAATATGAACTCATATTTATTACGTTGGTAGTTACATTAGAGATGTGAACAAAATTGTTGTCGATAGAATAACATAACATAATTCGTCTTCTATCATATATTCGCTACGGTGTCTTTTTCATATTGAATCATAACATTACTCAAATATGTTGTCAAATATGTCGGCATTCAACCCTGTCATGGTTGACAAAAATTACGACCTTATACAAACTATTGACCTATTTGATCTCAAGTTAATAAGGTTTGTTGCCATAATAGCATTAATCGCGAATGCTACTGCATTGTGTTACTATGCTTTGATTATTTAAAATCCATTGTCACTGTTTCGCGGAGAAAGTTCCCTTGTTTCTTATTCTGGATACCACACATCAAAAATAAATAAAAGCTCATTTGGTGGAATGTACGTATAGTACGTTGAAATCATTAAAAGGACACGTAGGAGATTGTTAATTACTAGAACCAATAACATAAATCCTAGATCGTAGAAAGGGTTGTTACCATTCCATGTTAACATGGTGAAGACTACATATAAGCATGTTACTAAAAACCGTTACTAGAGTGAAGATCCACACTACACTATCCATGAACAACACACAAATCACCCAAAACTGAATTACATAACATAACTAGAGTAGAGTAAAATATTGAAGGTAAATCAAAGATATCAGAAACTTCACCAAAGTCACCACATTGTCTGATAAAAAATAATGCACGAGAACGAACCTCAAAACGTGAGAAATTGAATTAGAACCCTAAATAAAGTCCAACTTGAAAATGAAAAATTTATTACATGGTAATCATCGAACATATACACCTAAAAATGGAGGTGAACAAAGACAAAAATATGCCAGATTGGAGGATATCTTTCCTGTGAGTCCACCAACAACTCAAAAGGTGAGAAATTTAAGCCCCCAAACAGCAGGCCGTTTACCGAACTCAAATTGGCAAATTTCTAAGAGCAAATACTTCTGAATTGAATAAATTAGGGTTTAGGTTCTAGATATTAAGCATGGTGTTGGAGAAAGGAGGACTTAATAGAATTGTAGAGCCAATTGGATTCTATGAGATTAACAACAGTCCAAGAATCGTGCCCCAATTTGAATCCTTTTTCAACTTTATTAATATTTGTCTTAATTTATTGCAATTAATTGATAACACATAAAAAAAAAAAGCACAAATTATTATTTAGCAATTTATTTTAAATTAATGTTCAAAATATTTTTCAAATATAGTAATCCAAATCTAGATAAATCATGACCATATTTGAAAATTGCAGCCGTGTTTTAATCCCCGCGCTGGGAGAAAGAAATTCTCCCAGCGTGGGGGTTTTTGACTCCCCCCGGCCTTGAGTGTGTGTGGGCCCCGCGCTGGGAGAATTTTTTTCTCCCAACGCAGGGATTATATCATCCACGTTGAAAATTGTATCAACATTAGACATTAATAGAAAATGAAACAAACACTTGAATAGAGAGTATAAAATATTGCGTTGACATAGACATAAAAAAATCTAGGTAAAAGTCTTGCAAGATTGTGGCTATTTTCTCTCTCTACTGAACTCCTCTCCCTTCTCTCTTCTTCCCGAAGGGGTGATTTTGGCCATTTTTGGATTGAAATCACCCCCTTCATCTCTTTATTTGTTTTTTCATCTTACAATAAGTAATTTATCCACATAGATCTGGGTTTTTTCTTTGTGTTTTTGTGATTTCGTCGTCTTGGTATGGCGTTTGGTTTTTCATCATCTTATTGCAGTCTTTTTTGTTCGTGTGCTTCAAACTGGTACATCAGCTTCGAGTCATCATTGATTCAATCCAAATTTGGGCATCAATGTCGCAGATCCGGAGGCATGGGTATTCCGGTCATTTTAATTTTTTCATATTTGTAGGCATTTTGCAATTTCATGCTATTAACCTACGTGTTGTGAGCTTATTCACATATTTGGCTTTTTGATTTTTAACGGTGTTGAATCTGTGTTGTTTCCACGTATTGTGCTAATTTGAATGAATGAATAGCATCTTATTAAAAAAAATGAAACAAATAGTTGGTGTATGGTGTAATTACCTCTTAATTTGATGCTTTTAAAAATTTATTTTTTAATATCTGCTTTACTTCTAAAGCACAATTTTAAAAATAAATTAAATTAAATTTGATTTAATTGGTATCAAACAAACCCTAAATAGCATTATTCGAAAAAAATTTAAATGGAAATCAATTTAACACACAAATATCTCATTTTTTTTAATATCAAAATTGAACTTTTATTTTTTATAAGTTTTTCTTTTTTTTTAATTCTTCTTTTATAAGTATCTTAGTTTACTGCTTTTCATGATCTTTTAAAAATTGAAAATTTTGCTTAAGTATCACAATTGAAAAACATGGAAGTTGACTAGCACCTATGGGGAATAAATGTTTCTAGACCAATTCTAATTTTTCGTTACCAAGTAATAAATTAGCCAATAATAAACACAAGTATATAAAAGTAATTAAACACGCTAGGAGTCGCGGATAAATCCAAGTAGATTAATAAAAGCAATTATTAATAACAAAAGGAGGAAAAATCAATTAAAGAACTCGTCAATGGGTTAAAAACGCTATAGAGATATTTTATAATATCATTTTCAAAAACACTATGATAACCCCCTAACCTACCATAGCATAGGCGGACATAGCGTTCTCCGTATGAAATCCAACAATAGCGTTTTTAAAGAGCTATCAATAACGTTTTGTTTTGTAGTACCAAGCTACACTAGTGATTCTTCTGATCCAACAATGCCGTTGTTATTCTCCAGTTGGAATTCTAATAGTCTTTCTCAATCTTCAGAACTCTGAAATTTTAAAGTATTGAGAGTTTGGTTTTTGGTGTTTTGGATTCAATGAATATAGGTAATTGCGGACTAAGATGACGAACTACGAATTGATGTAAATATAGACTACAACGAGGTTTTCAAAATTCCTTTAGGCTCTCCCTCAAGCGCCACTCCCTACTCATAGCCGCTCGAGTTGTCTTCGAGCGGAATTTTTCCTTGATTTTTCACAGTGCAGTCCTTCAAGTAGTCCTATTTGATTCAAACTCCAACTGACCATCCTTAATTCAAATTACAACACTTTATTTTCTTTTTGCTATTATAAATGCCAAAACACAAAATATAAATTACAAAATAAACCCAACAACAATACAACTTCTAAAATGTTGTATTACAATAATAGTTCAATACTTCAATTTTTTTTTTAATGATAACGAGAACTTGTTTGTCTTAACTTTAAATAATAAATTATTTTTCTTGCCCAACATTGTCAATCACTTATCACATTAATTTAATTTTTTTCTATTATTTAATATATTTCCTTTAATTCTCAATCACACACCTAAAAATGATTTGAAATTTAAACTCAATGAAAAATGCACTTAACTTCACATATTAAGTAATTTTCACCATTTTCTTCTCACCATAAAATAAAAATTAATGTTTACAAGTAAGCTAATACTCCCTCCGTCCTGTGAAGATAGGCTTGCTCCTATTTTCACATAGATTAAGAAATGTTAATTAATATACTTAGGAAAGGTAAATTTTATTACTCCCACTAGTACACAATTGATTTTAGGAGACGCCATTGGGTAGCGTTTTTAATGAAAACGCCACTATTGGTTCTTCTTTTGAATAAAGGGTGGCGGTTGTGTTCAAATCCGCCACCCTAAGGTGTGGATCCGGTGGCGGTTGTACACACAACCGCCACCATAAACAACAAATTAAAAAATTATAAAACTTAGGGTGGCGGTTGTACACACAATCACCACCCTAAATCAACAAATTGAATAAATAAATAAATAAATAAAACATTTAGGATGGCGGTTGTACACACAACCGCCACTCTAAGTCAAAGTAAAAAAAAAAAAAAAACCATTGGGTGGCAGTTTTAAACTACAACCGCCACCCTAAACAATCAAAATTTAAAAAAAATATAAAAAATGAAAAACTTAGGGTGGCGGTTGTATACACAACCGCCACCCTAAGTCAAAGTTTTAAAAAAAAATAACATTGGGTGGCTGTTGTAACTACACAACCGCCACCGTATAATAACTTAGGGTGGCGGTTGTAGTACAACCACCACCCTAAGCTAAACATTAATTAAAAAAAAAAAAAATCGGCCATGAATTGAAGATCCCCAATATTCACAAAGACCAGCAGCTCCTTCAACGAAAAAAACACTACAAAATGGCAAAATTCAACCAGAATTCCATCATTTAGACGCATTGGGCTGCAAATTGGTCATGGGTTGGAGCTATATTTGAAGTAAGAATCCTCCCCTTGATGTATTTCTCCAAATTTCGAGTATTTTGAGGAATTTAACATGTGAAATTGTAGGTATTTTGTTGAAATCGGATTTGGGGCAATTTTGCTTTTTGTTGAAGTCACATTTGAAGAAAACTTGTCTCCTCCCTATCAATTGGTGATATATTTTCGTATTTTTAAGGTTAGAAAATACCATCCCCAAATTTTATTGTTAATTTGTTGCTATTAGATGTGTTTTTTGTTCAAATTTTCTTATATTATTTGTTGCAATGGACATATACTTGGGATTTTATATATATTATTGTTGAGTTAGTGTATGATAGGCAGATTGGTTAGTATTATTTAGTTAAGTAATTTTATTGAATAATTTTGGAGGAATTATAAATAACTCACAAGAAAATTTAAAAAATGAATTATTAATATGGTTATTAAAATTGATATTTTATGAAATAATATTATTTTTAATTTTTTGATACTTTCCTAATTTAATTAGTAAATTCTACGCATGACAAAATAATGCATGCAATATTTATAAATTATCTTAAATTACATTTTAATACGTAATAAATAAATTAATATTAAATTTATATAGATATAAATTATTAAAAAAGAGCATGGGAATAATTTTATATTATTTCAATAAATTAAGGTAATAACATTTTCGTATTTATTATATTTATAATAATTATAATGATTATAATTTATTAAATTTAGAGTAATTAGTATTCTATGTATGTACGATAAAATAATGCATGTATTATTAATAAATTATGTTGAACTATATTTTAATATGTAATATATAAATTAAAAATAATTTTATATAAATATAATTTATTAGAAATGATCATGAGAATAATATTATTTCAATAAAAGTAATAACAATTTCGGAGTCATTATATTTATATAATTACTATAATTTATTACAATTATAGCAATTGGTTTAAGAATAGAACTATTTAATATCATTTTAATTAATATAATCATTCTATTAGTTTTGTGGTGTAAATTAATAAATCAAATTGTCGAATTACTTTTTCATCTTTTTGTTACCCTGGTTGATTTTATTTATTGTATTACACCGTACTTCACATGCATGCATTGAGCTTAGAAAATCGTTTGAAGATAATCTTGTATGTCATTAACTGTGCACGCATTGTTGCTCAGTTTAAGACGCACAAGATTATCTTTGAATTCTCCCAGTAGAGAGTTTGTCATCTATCTGCGTAAATTGAACTATGACAAATTTAATATTTTGTGTAGACGGTTATGTATTTACGTTAATTTCAATAGTATCCTCCTTTGTTCTCCGGGTGTGAATTACGTTTTACGTGAATTGCACACTTAGGAGAACTAAGGGGAGATGCTGCCGAAATTTACAGTAAAATATTATATCGATTTTACACAAAAAATCACAGTTCGATATTACGCAGATAGATGACAAATGGTTTAGGTCCCTACCCTTTCGATTAGATATGGAGTTATAAGGCAGATTTAGAACATTTGCATTACACGCTTAATAAGCTTAAAAATAACTTGAGACTATACGTAATGATATTATTACATGGTTAATTGTGGAAAAATAACTCTATAGGTCGTTCGAAATGGATCGGAGTTGGATGTATGGAGATCATACTTCTCTTCAATATGTAAATGGAGTTATAAGAAAGACAAGATTGTTTGTCCTTGTTCAGTGTGTAATAATACTGTTGGTTATGACACTCCTGCGGAAGTGAGAAACTATTTGTTTAAAAACGGGTTTAAAATAGGTTACACGTATTGGTTTTGGCATGGTGAGCAAATAGTGGCTGGTCGAGCAGTGGTGGCAACGGTAGTGGGCATATTAATAAAAATAAGTTGGGCAGTGGCAACGACGGTCATGAGGAAAATATAGATATGAATGTGGAGTATGATCGTTTGGATGAAATATTGCGTGACGTGCAAGATGATTTCATTGATAAGCCCCATGAGTTCGATAAATTGTTTGCCGATTCCGAAAAACCTTTATACCCTGGTTGTGTAAAATACAACAAGTTATCAGCTGTGTTCAAATTGTTAAGTTTGAAAGCGAAAAGTGCGTGGAGTGATCGGAGTTTCACGGCGTTATTAGAGCTTTTGGTAGATATGCTTCCAGATCATAATGAGTTGCCTAACTCAATGTACAAGGCAAAGAAGATGTTATGCCCATTGGGTATGGAAATTGAGAAGATAGACGCTTGTGCAAATAATTGTATATTGTATCGGAATGAGTACAGAGATTTGAATGTGTATGCGAACTGTGGGGTATCAAGGTATAAGAGAAAGAACAGCAATGATAGTTGCGCGGGCAAGAATGACCCTCCAGCAAAGGTATTATGGTATTTACCTATCATTCCAAGGTTTAAGTGCTTGTTTACAAATGCAGATGATGCAGCCAAATTGTTGTGGCATGCAAAAGGGAGGAAAAATGATGGAAAACTAAGACATCCGGCTGATTCCCCTGAATGGTGCAATTTCAATAGGAAATTTCGAGATTTTGGGGATGAAGATAGGAATCTTTCATCTCTGATTATGTACAAATGGAATGAATCCACACGGCGACATGAGTAGTCGGCATAGCACTTGTCCGGTACTTTTGGTGATCTACAATCTCCCTCCCTGGCTATCTATGAAGCGCAAATACGTGATGATGTCATTGCTAATCTCAGGTCCGAAACAACCGGGTAATGATATCGACGTGTATTTAGCACCTCTAGTTGATGATCTAAGGAGGTTGTGGGTGGTGTTTGATGCTAATCGTCGGGAGAATTTTAATTTACGTGCAATATTATTTTGTACCATAAATGATCTTCCAACTTTTGGTAACCTGTCGGATTACACAATTAAAGGTGGTAAGGCATGTTCCGTGTGCGAAGATGCCACTTGCAGCCTATATTTGAATAATTGAAAGAAAAATGTGTACATGAATCATCGAATTTTTCTTCCAAAAAATTATAGATATCGAAAAAATAAAGAGGATTTCAATGAGAAAGCCGAGAATCGGGTCGCACGATTGCCGTTGTCTGGGGAAGAGGTTTTCAATCGAGTTAAAGATATTTCAGTTCAGTTCGGTAAGACATTTAAGCAGACTAAAAAAATATTTGGAAGAAGAGATCGATTTTTTGGGATTTACCTTATTGGAAGGATTTAGAGGTGAGACATTGTATCGATTTCATGCACGTAGAGAAGAATGCTTGCTAAAATATCATCGGGACGTTGCTAAACATTCCAGGCAAGACGAAAGATTCTGTCAATGCTAGAAAGGACATGGTGGATTTAGGAATAAGGGCAGAGTTAACACCTACTGAAGAGACGGGGAAACGTCCATTCTTACCGGCGGCTTGCTACACTCTGTCTAAGAAAGAAAAATAAATTTTTTGTGAATGTTTGAGAGGAGTGAAAGTTCCATCATGTTATTCATCAAATATCCGGCGGTTTGTGTCGATGAAGGATTTGAAGTTGATTGGATTGAAGTCTCATGATTGTCATATTATAATGCAGCAGCTTTTGTCGATTGTTATTCACGGTATATTGCCTGAAAATATCAGGCGTGTAATTACACAACTTTACTTTTTCTTCAATGCAATATTCAGTAAGGTTATTGATCCACATGAGTTAGATAGATTGCAGGCAAACGTTGTTGTCACCATCTGTCAACTTGAAATGTATTTCCCACCATCTTTTTTCGATGTCATGATGCACTTGCTTATTCACTTGGTTCGACAAATTAAGCAGTTTAGGTCCGATATTCTTGCACAATATGTATCTATTTGAACGGTTTATGGGTGTTCTGAAGGGATATGTGAGAAATCGATTTAGACCAGAGGGCAGTATCGTAAAAGGTTATGTTGCTGAAGAAGTAATTGAATTTTGTACTGATTACCGAGCAAAAGTCGAACCTATTGGTATTCCTATATCTCGACATGAGGGAAAGCTTGACGGTAAGGGCATTGTTGGACGCAAGCCGATCGATCCCACTGCTGAAGACCTAGTTAAAGCTCATCTTCTCGTTTTGCATCATCTTGCTATGGTTCAACCATACTTCGATGAGCACATGGCAGTTTTAAGGGCGGAGAATGATAAGTTATATTTTTAATGTTTTAATTCTTGCATTTTGATAATGTTTTTATTATGTTTTTATATATTTTTCTGGTTATTATGTACTTTTTGTGTTAGGAGTTACAAAGAGGCACTTCTACAATACTTCTACAACATTTCTCCTTGTATTGGCATTTCCGGATGATAAATTGGCTCGTGAAATCAATGGCTAGTGGGAATATTTTGGAGTGGAGATAATGATGGAGACAAGTGCTAGTGGAGACAAAAGAGAAAAAGAAAAGAAAAACATCATCATGGCACATCATTAGGACATAATCATCACACCTCTTTTTCTTCTTTTGACTTGCATTTTGGAGAATAAAACGTGGATGTCATATGTGAAAGAAAAGGTACGTAGAAGAGAGAGGAGGAAGCAGAGTGAATTGGCGATGAACATATAGCATATGCACAGAGAGTTGGAGGGAGGACATGCAAGAATTTCAACACAAGAAAATTGAGAGATAAATACGAGTGAAGAGAGAATTGAACACATACACAATTGAGGAGCATAGGAAGGAGAAAACGGAGGCCAAATATTTGTTTCTACCCTTAAAAATCTGGTTATGTATCTCTTCATTTTCTCTATTGAAACTCTTGTATTTAAATTTATGTGTAGCTAATTTTCTATACTTGGGACGAACAATGAATCCTCTTTGTGAACTCTAGTATTTTGTTATCGGATTTAATATTACATGATTGATTTGTCGTTAATTTTATGTTGTTAAGCTTATAAATTTATCTTTTTGATCAATTGATAAATTATAAATTGGTTTGTGTTGGATTTGAGAAATGAAAACATAAATTAGAATAAACAACATAGAACACTAATTTAGACGAGATTTAGAGATAAACTTGTGGTTAGTGCGATCTTAGGTGAAGTTTCGACGTAACCTATTTGAATTTATTGTTTGAATGCATTCTAGAGGGTTGATAACGAATTTATTTAGAGATAAATAAATTGGCCTAATAGAATAGATTTATTTATTATCGAGAGATATAAATAATTGATTTAGTAAATTCGATCGTTAATGACAATAAAATCACTATTGAATCCAATAACGTACTAGAGGGATCAAAGTCGGTGAAATTGTAAGTCCCAAGTCTCATAATTCCCATCTTTGTTTATTTATATTTCGCAATATTAATTCTTGTTAGTTAGATATCATTTAGTTTTTATATTTAATTCGTAAGAACTTATTTTCATTGAAAAAACAAAGCAACCTTCGAATTGTCTTTTCAAATAGAGTATAAAATTGATAATTTTGGTAGTTAAATCAAGTCCTTGTGGGATCGATATTTGGACTCAAAAATCCATTTTACTACTTGTTCGACCCGTACACTTGTGGCATTTATTTGACACATTTCACAACGAACAGAGAATCCTTTGAAATGTGAAAGGTGGTTGGTTGGTGAACATAATCGTTGTTTCCCAAAATGGTTCAAAAATAAAGTTATGAATCGATTGACGCATGCACCGAAAATGACTGAAGAGACGGTGAAGTGGTTGGCTTACGGACACGCATCGCGTGTGATATCTTACCAGGGATATGAGATTAACGGGTATACATTTTATACAGAAGGTCAAGATGATAAAAGTATGATACAAAACAGTGGAGTGTCACAGGTGGCAGTATCGACTGATAATAGGGTCGATACGTACTACGGTATCATTGAAGAAATTTGGGAACTTGATTACACGAAGTTTCAGATGTGCGTATTTCGATGCAAGTGGGTGGACAACACCCGGGATGTATCGATTGACAAATTGGGTTTCAGTAGGGTAGATTTTTCTCGGGTTGGAAGTCGGAATGATCCATTTATATTTGCATCACAAGCTAAGCAAGTGTTTTACATTACTCATCCGAGCGATGCAAAGTGGTCTGTTGTCCTCCAAGGGAAGCGAAGCATTGTTGGGATCGGTGATGTGGTTGATGAAGATGAATATGACCACTGGGATGAAACACCTCCATTTTCAACTGAATTGCCTATATTAGATCCTCAAGAACACAACACTGGAACAAATTATCTGCGTTCGGACCATCAGGATGGAGAGTACGTGGAATGATCAACCGGTGTTATTATTTATTGGTAATTTAAATTCTATTCCATTGCTATTTATTTACAATTTAAATTTATTTGCACACCATATGTTATTTTGAACTACAACGGTTGTAATATTTTTCATTCTTATTCATTGCAGTATCTTAATTATTATTATCGTGATTATTAATATTTTTGTGAATGTACAAAGCGTCTGTCGATAGGTCGGAAATATGTCGGATTCAGATCTTCATCTACATCGGAGAGGCAGGTGTCTTGAAGAGCACCAGACGGTCGAGAGGATTGACGACTATGTCGAAGTGGAAGAGAAAGAGTATTCATTTGACAGATGATGATTTGATGATCTAGATCGGTCGATGGGGGCACGTGGCACGGGATTCCGACATTATATTGGTGTAGTTGCACGCTCAAAGGTAAATATAAATTATACTGATTGGAGATAGGTGGAAACCGGCCTAAAGAATACCATTTGGGAAGATATTAAGGTAATAAGATGCAAATTACAATTGTGTGCTCTGATTAACACTTATTTTCGTATTAGTAAGGTTAAGAGTTGAATTTTTTTAACATTACAGACAACGTGTAATTTGAAAGATGATAAATTGAAGAAGAAAGTTATTTCACAAGTTGGACGTAGAATGAGAAATATTAAGAAGTGGATTCGCAATAGGGAAAAAAGAAATGACTCCCCAATTGATATTTATAACTTCATTACCCCTGAAGATTGAGAGCAATTCAAAGAAAGGGAGATGAGTAAAAAATTTGAGGTATACTTCTCTAGTTATTACAATTAACTATGTAATTCATTTTTACATTTTTTCTCTAAGAGTCTTGTCCACCATATTGATCAATAATGGTATTTTAATTTCTTGAAGGCCACAAGTGAGAAGGCACGGGAGAGCCAATCACATAATAAGTATCCCCATCACATGGGGTCCGCAGGCTACGCAGAAATGAAGGAGGTGTGGCCACAGAATGACCCCTTAGGGCACCTATCCTCATCCGGGTCTGTTAGCGATTCCATTTTGCACAGTGATTGTTCATGGGATTACTTACGGGCAAGATTGCACGTTCACCCCGATGGAACTTTGATATATCCCCATGGTATTATGGATGTTTACGACAAGATTGTAAGTATTTCTTTACAATTGTACATATAATTGATTATTTAACCAATGATAACTGTTAACACTTAATTTACCTTTAATTGGAACAAGTGGATAAATCTAAAGAAGTTGAGGAGGGAACATTTGTCCCGACCAGACAGCACGACATACTTTCAGCAACTCTAGGGAAAGAGGATCATGTGGGCCGGCCGAGAACGTTCGGTGGATGCGCAGGTGGTGTGATGGCAGTTTTTGGAAAACCATCTAAACAATTGAAGAAATACAACTTCGATCGAGAAGATTTAGACAGTCGGGTTGCACGGGAGGTTCAAAGTCAACTGAATGCCGAATTTGATAGTAGGGTTCAGCAGAGAGTTGTTAATACCCTCATTCAACTAGGTATCCAAGTACCTGTTGGGATGGGAGCAATGATGGTCAATACTAGACCTGCGAGTAATAGCAGTGTTTGTCATGCCTCGGGTGCGCCAGATCCATTCATCGCCATTACGGTATTTTGTTGAAGTTATTTGCTTTTACAATACTATATATAAATAATGAATTAATTTTACTTATTTTTAAAATAGCATAGATAATCGATCAGCTCCACAATAATTGTAACAACTAATAGTAATTGTTGGTTGATAATTTTTGGGAACAACAGGAAATTACTGATTGTATACTGTGCCTACCACATGAAGGCCAGATACAACAATGCAGGGATTTGCTATCCTATTATCAAGATACAGCACAGTATGGTTGCCAACTTATGGAAGGAAATGTGAAGGTGCGGATTGATATGGTTCCTGAACAATATCGTGAGTTGCCTCTTCCCATTCCAGTTCGAGACGACTTAGTGGTAGTAGAGGATGCCATGGGACGTTTTGTTTAGTGGCCTAAAAGTAAAGTCCAATTGGAAAATGTAAGTTAATAGACGGTTTCTAATAGTTTTTTACTATTTTATTTGTTTGAATATTATGTAATAGCATTTATAGTAGTTAATACTTTGGAATCCTTTAATGTAACGTTGTAATGACTACTTTACCATTGTAGGATCCTGTTGTACGTAAGAAGAAGGATCGAGCCGGCAAACAGAAGAAGCGTCAAAGTTTTGCTATGTCAGCAACTGCACCATGCAATCTCGTTGATGAAGCAACGTACCAGGGTCTTCCTAACTCTTGCAAGCTATTGGTCGATTTGATCAATATGATGCCTACTTGTAATGATATATTGGAGGTCCCGCTCGATGACTTATTTCCTGGATCACCTGACACCGATATCTTTGTTACTGCTACTGATATCGCCGAATTCACGGCAATGAAATGGTTGAGTGCTCCTATTTTGGAAGTATTTCAATTGTGAGATTTCAATTCCTATTTGAACTTACATGACTCTTTTACTTTTCAGTCATGTAATAAACTTCTAAATTCTTCTTTTATGTAATAGGTACATTCATCGGAACTGCCAGCTGTATGAAATACCATTTGGTTTCTTAAATCCGTCGCTAATAGCTGGAGTTATGATTAGATCTCAACATACGGATGCTTCACACTACATCAATGATGCGTTGTGTAACTTAAGTGATCGGAAGTATATTTTGGAGCCATACCACCAAGAGTAAGATCACTCACACTTTAATTTGTGAATGTTACAAGTTCGAAATTCATACATATATTACTAAAAAGCTAATTGTCACATTTGTTAGTCATCATTGGTTATTGCTTGTCATTGAGCCCTCAACCAATACGGTATACGTAATGGATTCATTGGCCAATCAGAAGAGAAATTTGGTTATCAAATCGCTCATAAGCGTGTAAGAGAATATCCAATGATTTTCATTTCATTTATTGGTTTGTATGATAAGTTGGAGTTTAGATCACTTCTTATATATTAATATTATGTATATACTTTAAATATTTAGAGCTTTCAGAGTGATGTGGGATAAAAATGGTGTATGACGAAGTAGCGTTCGATGGAAACTACTTCCGGTATGTACATATATAATTTTTAACAGTAAAAGTTATTTTTTTATAGCTTTTTTTCATTTCTGTTTGGAAGATACAGAACCGATTAGGCACCAACGTTGGTGCCGTAATTACGGCACCAACGATGGCATTTTCGGGGTCGATCCGACCTCCATTTTGAAATCCAGGACCAGATCTGGAATCAGCACGGCGATGGAGAGTTCCATGAATTTTTTGAATTTTTCGCGACAGTGACAGTAGCCGTGTAATACCGGTCAAAGTTTGGTACTATTTTTGGCCAAAAATAATGCCAAAACTTTGATCGGTATTACCACGGCGCCACTGTCGCCGAAAAATTCAAAATTCAAAAAATTCCTGAACTCCCCATCGCCGCGGCCGATTCCAGATCTGTCCTCGGATTTCAAAACGGAGGCCTGATCGACTTTAAAAATGCCATCGTAAAGTCCAGAATTACGGCACCAACGTTGGTGCCTGATCGGTCTTGTTGGAAGATATATGAATTTCTTTCAAAATAGATTTTTTTTGTTAATGACTATTTTTATTTTGTTGGTACATATAAATTATAGTGTACACAACAACCAGGAGGTGATGAGTGTGGTTACTGCGTCATGAAAAATATAAATGACATAATGATACGATATGGTCAAGGCGAAGATCTACAAATGGTATGTTATTGATTAATGTAGATTGGTTAATTATTTAAGCATTAAGTACTTTATTGGGTATGTATAAAATTGATTATATTTCATTATTTCACTTATAAGTGTATGGAGCCGAAGCGTATTCTCAGGAAAACATCGATGTGGTACGAGAACTTTGGGTTGAATTCTTTCGAAAATTTATGAAATGATCATTTAATTTATAGATTTCAATTTATTTTCCTTCTAGTTTTACTTAGTTTCTCGTGCATTGTGGCCATCTGTATCTTTATGTAGTCGTGGACTTGGGTATGGAATTGTGTTTGAGCTGCTTTTACTTGTTTCATTAGGTTGTATTTACTTTATTTGTTAATTAGTTGGTGTTGTGGCTAAATATATACTTAATTTGGCATCCATGTCGAAGTGATCTGGAGTTGCTTTCTACTTGTTTCATTAGGCCTAAGTTCAGGCACGTAGTTGTTAATGGTTTTACATACTATTGGTTCAATTGTAGGTTGTGTTGTTGAATTTAGGTGATAATTTTAGCATGTAATACTTGTACATACAATAGGTATAATAGGATCCCAAAAAAAATTGATTTTGGGTGGCAGTTGTCAATAAAAACCACCACTCAAAATTTTACTAATTTAAAAAAAAAAATCTTGGGGTGGCGGTTGTTGATCACAACCGCCACCCAAAGTAATTAAAAAAAAAGTATGTTATTTAAAAAAAAAAAAGGGTACATTAGGGTGGCGGTAGTTAAACAACCGCCACCCTAATTAATTTTTTTAAAAAATGATAAACTTAGGGTGGCGGTTGTATACACAACCGCCACCTTAAGTATACGAATTTTTAAAAAAAAAAAAAAGATAGGGTGGCATTTTTGGAACCGCCACCCTAAATATTGACATTGGGTGTCGCCATTTTTAGTGACATTCAATGAACCGCCACCTTTAATGCAAAACAACCGCCACCCTAAAATCTTTTTGTACTAGTGTCCCTCCATCCCACAAAGATAGTCTTGCATTCTATTTTAATCAATTCCAAAATATATATCACTTTCTATTTTATTTGCATTTAATTTATTTCATTTTCTAATTGTACCCTTATTTAATATACATTGTTATTAATAAAAATGCATTCAAAGTCTTGCTTCAAGGTGAAAAAGGCTGACGCCTCAGGCACTAAAAAAATATTCACTGAAAATAAGAGAAATGGGGCGAAGAAGGCTTACGCCTCATACGTTGAAAAAATATGCACTGAAAATAAGGGAAATGGGGACGCCAATTTAAATTTTTAAGTTGAAAATTCAAAAAATGGTAAAAAAGTAAAATTTGTTGAAACTAAAAAAGGAGGGCCATATTTTTAAAGTTTGCCTCATGTGTAAAAATTCTCAAGATCGACGCTAATGCATTAGCATTATTTAATGCAAAGAGTATATTTAAAAAAAATACAATTAAAATTTACTTTTCCAATAATATTAATTACAATTTGTTAAATTACATGAAAGTCAAACCAAACCTATTTTTGTCAGATGGGAGAGTACTATTTGTCCAATACTACCTCCATCTCATAAATATAGCTCACTTCTAATTTCATAAAGATAAAGAAAAATGCAATTAATAGTGTTGAAAAGTAAAGTTTAAACTTATTTTCCTAATATGCCTTTTATTTATTGGATGTTTTACTCCAATTAATCTATGTTGGTAATAATAATAATAATATACATTAAATGAGTGCATATAAGACAATTAATATTTTAACTATATTTTTAAAAGGAATGCAGCCCATATTTTGAGACGGATGAAAAATGAATAGTTGATTATATTTATGTGACGGAGATAATATAAATTTTATAATCATTAATGTTATAGAAGAATGTAATAATTATTAGGAAATAAAAAGATAAATGCATTAATGAGGATAATTGAATATAATTTGAGAAAAAAAAAATCCAAGTCTATCTTGACATACAGAAGGACGGAAGGAGTAGTAAATAGAGCTATTAATCCTCAATATATTGGACCGTTTGTTGGCACCACTCACTCTACATCCCTCTCACAGCGAGCTCAGTCTCTCTCTCTCTCATATACATATAGTTGCCTGTTGTTTGGCATGTGAAGGAACACAATCTGCTCATTACATATCAAAACTCTCTCTCTCTCTCTCTCTCTCTCCAAGAAATATGGAGAAATTTGGCGGTGTTGAAGAAGGGAAAAACGTAGCATCAAGCAGGTTCTCAGCTGGTCAAATGGAGGCACTTACAGCTTTATGTGACACCCTTTTGCCCTCCATTGATGTTTCTCAACTCCCTCTCGATGCTGATGATATCTCCGCCCTTAAATTCTACCATACCTCTGCTTCCATGGCCGCTACTCCACAACATGTAAATAAATCATAGATATATATATATATATATATATATATGCACCCCTTTTTTTTCAAATTTTTTTCTCTAAAGTGATGAACCTCGATTTTCGATACTTTTTAGTCCACTTCAGGTATCGAGTACTTGGTACTAAGTGTTCAGTATTTTTTATTACTACTCCACAACATGTAAATAAATCATAGATATATATATATATATATATATATATATATATATGCACCCCTTTTTTTTCAAATTTTTTTCTCTAAAGTGATGAACCTCGATTTTTGATACTTTTTAGTCCACTTCAGGTATCGAGTACTTGGTACTAAGTGTTCAGTATTTTTTATTACTAAAGACGGTTGGAAATGAAGGTAGCCTACTATTTTGTTGAAGTAAAAGCAAAAATTTAATTAACGAGTACTTGCATGAATAAGTGGTCTGCTTTAGTAGTTAAGAGTACTAAATATATGCAGTATTAATAGAAATTATTCCCACTTTTAATTGCATGCTAGTATATATATTTCACTTTAGCTATAGCATGTTGTAGGATTTTGTTTTTGTTTTTTTTTTAATTAGTTTAAATAATTTTGCAGGTTAGTGTGTTGCTAAGCGAGAAATTACAACACCCAAAAATTTATCTAAGCAGATTAGCACTATGGGCTCTCTCAACATGGATTGGAACCTTCATACTATGTGGGAGATTAGGTTTATCAAACCATTTTCCATATTTTCAAAAATTTTCACAAATTCCATTACACAAAAGAGAGGAAATTCTGATTTCGTTGTCGCGTAGTCGTATATATCTCTTCAGACTTCTCTTCGCGGCTGCGAAAATTTTCGCTTTGCTCACGTTCTTCACTCAGGTACTCAAAATTCTTTTATTAGCTATTTAGTTATATTTCTAAGGAACAAATTAAATGCGTGGTGCAGCGGTAAGATGCCCATGTTCCGGCAGTGTGATAGGAGTTCGATTCCTACCCCGTCCCCCAACTGCAAAAAAAAAAAACAAAAAAAACAAGAAATATCACGTTTCTAATGTTATGATATATTATGAAGAATAAAATGTTAATATGTTTGCAATAATTTAATATTTTGTGAAATTATTTGATATTTTATGTACAAGAAGACAATCTGTTAGGTAGGCAAGCATGTGTAACTAAATGCATTCACACATCCAACGTGTTCGACAAAGGAAAATGGCATTTCATAATTGGCATAATATATTCCATGTTTTGATGTTTATGTGCGTGAAATTGTTTGTTAATTAGGTAAAGAATGCATGTAAATGAGACTTCAGCAATTCACAAGCATCGCACATGTAACATGTTGGATGATTGAATTATACCTAGGATAATGCTGTTTAGAGCCATCTTGGTAATATGAGTAATAATGTGATACATGTTACGACGTTACTTGATCGTACTGATATTTAATTTAACAAGATAGTATTAGATGATTTTTAGGTAGAAAATTAAAGTTTAAATGAAAGCAAGGTCAATTAATACCGATTATTGTTGAAGTGTTGGTATATCAATGTAAATTAGATATGTAACGCTCGCTAGTTAACATCTTTGTGTCACTGCTTATGAACCACAATGCTGATATGAACGAGCAATATTATATCCCAACTTGACTAAGTCAAAAATTTGATCGGGTCATCCCTAAAATCAGATCAACTCAAATCCAATTGAGGACCTAAATTCACCTAGAAAACCTAATCGACCCCACGATGATGTGGGATGTGGTTTCACTCGACTTCTTGTGTTTTCTTTCCAACAAGTTGATGCATGGTCAAGTCGGGTTCAAAAATATTCATAATTATATATTTTTACATATAAAATTTCTCTTTTTCTTTTTTCCTTTTTTTTCACAGTTCTAGTGTAAAATTTCACTTCTTTATTTCCCTTTACATGCTACATTTATTGTTCATTTTGGTCACTAATTTTTGGTTTGGAGACAGTTGGAGCTAATTAACCAACGTAGTAAATCATTTGATTTTGGGTCCCTCTTCTTTATGATTCATGGAGAAGTGCAGTCGAGTAGGTGGACGGCGGTGCAATTAATTGGGGATCAATACTCTCTCCGTAAAAAATATACACACAGTACTTGTTTACCTTTTTTACAAAATTTAAGAAATGGTGTTAGAAAAATAAATTTTGCAAATATAATTTCTTAGTCTACCATTATTTAATGATTATTATTCAAAGTTAATGATTATAATTAGACAAATTAAATAAAATTATTTTGATAAATGAACCAAAGAAAATGTTCTTTAATACATAAATAAACTATATAATTGAAACATCTCAAAAAATAAAAACGAACCTATATATTTGAGTTGGAAGGAGTATATAAAGTTCACAAAAGAATGAGGGTAAGAGCTGCAAAGTCTTTAACCGTCAACATCGATTGCACTTTGTTCCCCAAACTTCAGAAAGTAGCATGTCCATCCCCAAGCTTTCTTTCTAGTAGCACTCAGATCCTTGTTCGACATTTTACCCTTATAAATATATCTTTTAAGTTTGTTTAAATGATAATTTTAACTATGCAATTTTACGCGAACGAGTGATAAATACTCCTTTCACGATCCAGTGTACATTACACATGTTATCCTTGGACGAGAATAAGATTTACTTTTAAGTATTGTTTTCAATTCGTTTCGAGTTTGGGAAAAATAAGACATTCTCTTCAAAATTCTAACTATTTTCTTATTGTTATTAATAACTTTCCATTGGATACTCACTGAGTTAATTTTTAAGTAAAAACAAATTAAAAGAGGCAAAGTTATAAAAGTTCAAACAAAATATTAACACCAATAAAATTGATAATTAAAAATGATATGAAAGAAATATGATTTTTTATAGGCATTTACACAAGGAAAATTGTTTATCTAACACGTTTATGACGGGGTCCTTACAAAATTCTAAAGAAAATAACATTTCAGGCAACATTAACAGTGAGTAGCTTCACCAAAATAAGGATACTATTTATTCTTCACATGTCTTATGTTTACTAGGGTTTGGTGCAAGTTTGGCTATTAAGTCGCACCACGTTGCATTGGGTATACTATGAAGGACCATGTGTCCAACCTTTACTAGATGCAGAGTCAGTTCTAAGATGTTGGTAATCTTGGTAAAACTTCATATTTGAGAAATTTTCACCGTGAGCTTAATGTTAATGTTTAGAGTTCTTTTTTGTATTAGCAAAAAAAAAACAAAAAGAATAATTCTATAATCAAATATAGTGTTAGGTAAAGTTTTAGATAAAGTGAAAAGTGGACGGAATTACCTCTCCCCTCATGAATGGAAGGTGGGGGTAGGGGTAATTTGGTCCACTTTTGCACTTTACCTAAAACTTTACCTACCACTATACCTGCTCTTATAAAAGTCCAAAAAAAAAAAAAAATTGGAGACCGTACATTGTCATCTAACCTCAAAATTGACTGGTTGGATGGCAATGTGGTCTTTGATAAGGGGATACCATCTACGTTGCAGGCTCAAAAATGATATGGGTAGGAAATAGTTCAGGAAAGAGTTTAAGAAAAGGACATGGACTTCCAAAAATATCCTTAATGAAATTCACATTTGGGGGCCCACCCCACCCCCTGCGGTTAGAGGGCGAATACAGCTCCCTGGATGCAGTGGCGTGGTGTCCCAAAAAAAAAAAGGTGATTTTCATTAAGGGTGTTTTTGAAAGTTCATGCTCTTTCCTTAGACAATTTTCCTTGAACTATTTCCTACTCATACAAAAGTTTATTGCGGGCGGGATTTTTGGAAGAAGAATCATTATTTGGAGAATGTGATTAAAAAATTGAAAAAATTATATACAGAAACATAAAAAATAATATTATATTTTTATGATATGTTCTCGCCAAGAAAATATGATTATTAAAAAAGTTTTGTATGCACTTCACACTGTTTAAATAGAATAATAATGATAAAATATGATGCTCTACATATATATTTCAATACTAATTGATGTCGTGGTCCTATCATAATACTATTGACATGTTTATACAACTCGTTAATGCACCAGTGCTATACTACTCCTATTTATGATTTATGAATAACAACTGTGGATGAAGTAACTAATACTACGACACAGCTACCCATGAGAAGTATACTGTTCCAACCACTTAAAAGACTTCTACATTTTCGTAGGTGTGCGATGGGCCTAGCTTGTAATAAATGTAGTCTTCTAATTAATGAACTGAAAATATAGTTAAACATTAGCAATGACGAATTTAGTAATATGGGTACTTTCATTTTATAATAGGAAAATGAAAAGGTGTCGGTAGTATTAATAATGGTACCCATCACTTTTCATAATTCTTAATTACTTTTTATTTTTTTTTATTTTTTATTTTTTGATCAATTTTCCTTAAAGAACAGGTAAATGAAACCGGAAAAACCATCTTCTCAGTAACTCTCAAGTATAGGAGGAAAATGAAGTTGTAAGAACATTTCTAATGGAGACATTGTTCATAAATAAAATTAATAAAAAAAAATAATGTTGATAAGGCAAGAGAGATAAGAAAAAGTGAAAGAAAGGAAGAGACGGAAAATAAAACAAGATATTGAGAATAGAACACTCACTGGAGATATTCTAAGAGTTTATGGAACTAAGCTTCTTCTTGTTAGAAATATAAGTAATATGAACACAAATGAAGATGGTAAAGACAAAGAATAAACGAGAACTTTATATCTTCAAAGTTGGTACAATAATATATAAGGATTGAACACAATTTATGAATCCTCAAAATATATTTACTGCCATGGGATTAGTACTTGTAGGCTAAAGGCAAACGGCTTGAAGGACTAATCAAACCTTACGGATCAAGAAATTCAAAGTAAGAATTCTTGAATCTAAAACTAACGACAATAGGGTATTTTGACAAAAATGAACCACTTTGGAATGATTTGATGTGTTGAACAACTTGAATTCAACCCCGATTTATAGATATTGAACCATTGCATCAATAAAACATGTCATTTGACCCAGCAAACACGTCCCAAATGGAGAGGTGTGTCTCGAATCATTAAAAGTCATGCCAGTTAAATTGATGAACCTTACGATCACAAGGTAAAAATTCCTTGCGGGTGCAAGGAGACTCAAAATTTAATCAAAGAGCATTTCCATAATGCCTTGAGGATGCACGAATTTTAATCTTGCAGCCCCATGGGCCACAAAAATGATCACTTCATTTTTTTTCACCTCTTTACTTTTGGTTTTGATTCTCTTTAATTTTCCATCAAATATGATTTCAATGATCATATATCACTTATAAACATAAATAATATTCCAAATTTCTCGGCTCAATTTAATTCAGACAATTCTAACACTTGTTTCTTTAGGATAATATATATATATATATATATATATATATATAAAGTAAAGAAAATAATGGGAAAAAAAAAGGTGAAACACTATTGAAGTGAGTTTTTAGAGAAAATGTCAAATTTGACTTCATCTTTTTCAAAAGGTCCTCATTTTTTCCTCTATCACTATAATTTATCAATATTCTCCTCAATTTTATATGAAAAATTGTTTACGGCGAATCCAACAATCGGTATGCTAGTTTTTAACTGACATAATATATTCTTGCATATAGAATGACTAATCGTCTTAATTAAGTACAAATTTGTATGTCCTTGTTCTGTTCAATTCTTAAATGAAATCATGATATGAAAATACAATGCATGCTACCTGTTTGATATTATGCGCAGGTGAATGAGAAACAAGAAAACGTTTCATGGAAAGCCATAGGCTACTGTGGACCAGATCCAACTTTCAAGAAGCAAAAATTAAATCCCAAAAAGCCAGAAAAAGAAGAATCAAAAGAACACCAAGAACATGAAGATTCAAGCAATGGAGAGATGTTTGAACCTCTACACAAGGGCATAATCAATCTAAACCAACCAAAGCAAGTAACCTTTGATAAATTAGAGAAACTTGGATTTCCAATTTCCATCCCACAATCCAAAAACCCTAAATGGAGATCATTAAATCCATCTTTTGTCATCAAATGTGATGCAGTGGTGGTTGGTTCTGGCTCCGGCGGTGGAGTCATCGCCGGAGTTCTCGCTAAAGCCGGTTACAAAGTCATCGTCCTTGAAAAAGGAAGCTATTTTCCGAAAAAAGACCTTACACTTCTTGAAGGTCAAGCAATGGATCAAATGTACCTTGGTCATGGAATTTTAGCAACAACTGATATGAATGTTATCATGCTTGCCGGCTCCACCGTCGGTGGTGGCTCTGCCATTAACTGGTCGGCCTCGTTACATACTCCATCACATGTGATCAAAGAATGGAGTGAAAACTATGGTTTAAAGATGTTTGAGAGTGAGTCATATCAAGAAGCCTTGGACATTGTCTCCAAGAAAATGGGAGTTCAATCCGAGTACGATGAAGAAGGATTCAACAACATGATCTTGCGAAAGGGGTGTGAAGAATTGGGTTTTCAGGTTGAGAATATCCCACGAAATTCGCCGTCTGATCATTATTGTGGGTGGTGTTGCCTTGGTTGCAAAGATGGGAAGAAGAAAGGCACAACTGAGACATGGCTGGTGGATTTGATTGATTCTTGTAATGGCGTAATTCTTCCAGAATGTGAAGCTGTAGAAGTTGTACACACAAGAAAGGATGAAATTACAGGGAAAAGAAGAAGGGCTGTTGGTGTTGCTTTTGAGTTTTGGCATCAAGGGGTGAAAGAGATTGGTTTTGTTGAATCAGAAGTGAGCGTAGTTGCATGTGGTGCTATTTGTACTCCTGCTCTGCTTAAAAGAAGTGGATTGAAGAATCCAAACATAGGTAACCTCGTAAAACCTCGCATGGTACCTAAGTTCTTGTTATCTTTGAGTTTCAATCACTTTTTGAGTTTTGAATTCATTTCAATTCTTTGTTTATAAGATTGAAGCTGATTCCGTGCATCGTGGGTGCACACTATATTGCACCTCGGCTGATGTGGAATCCCAATTCAACTGATGTGCCACATCACCTCAAGGTGTGCCATGATGTGCATCGTGGGTGCATGGGACCAATTTTGTTAATGGGATAGAGAGAGAAGGCAAGTGTGCGTTTCATTTTGACGTATTTTCACTCACTGGCAAAATACTAAAAAGTCATTTTCTTGTTTTCAAAAAGTTTTCAGTGTTCTAAAACCTGCAAATTGAAAGCAGCCTAAAAACAACAAAGAAAATGATGTTTTAGAATGCTCATTTGCTTGTTATAAATTTCTTTAACTTCCTGGTCTCCGACTTGAAATCCTTTACTCTTCATGAACCACACGTCTAAAAGATTAGATTTTCTCTGGCGGCGTGTTTATAGATATGTTTATACAGGTAAATGATAAGTGAAAAAATAACTTCGAAAAATGAAAATATGTACGAATAAAAAGTGATTCGGAGAGTATACAAGTGCCTATAGCCTATTGCAAAAACTGAGATTTATTGATTCAGCTTTGTTTTTAAACAGGTAAAAATTTACATGTCCATCCAGTGATAATGGGATGGGGCTATTTCCCAGACAAACCTTCATCAGGTGAAACATGGCCAAAGGCAGATAAGAAGAGCTATGAAGGAGGCATAATGACAGCAATGTCAAAACTCAAACTAAACTCCGACAACACCGGCTATAATGCCGTCATCCAAACTCCGGCATTGCATCCAGGCATGTTCGCCGCCCTATTCCCATGGTCGTCCGGCCTACAATTCAAAACAAGAATGCGCAATTTCTCTCGAACGACGCACATATTCGCACTGGCCAGAGACAGGGGCTCAGGCATTGTAATTAACCCTTCTTCGATAAGTTACAAATTGGATGATTATGATGAAGAGAACTTAAAGAAAGGACTTGAGAGGGTTTTGAGGATATTAGCAGCAGCTGGAGCTGAAGAAATTGGGACTCATCACGGTCAAGGGAGGTCGTTGAAAGTGAAGGAGGCTAGTGTTGAAGAGTTTGAGAAGTTTGTGAAGGAGGAGAGTATGAGGCCGGTGAAGAACTTGTCGACGCCTATATGTTCGGCTCATCAGATGGGGAGTTGCAGAATGGGGGTGGATTCCGGTGGGTCGGTGCTGGATTCGAGGGCTGAGACGTGGGAGGTCGAAGGCCTTTACGTGGCGGATTCCAGTGTATTTCCAACAGCATTAGGGGTGAATCCCATGGTTACTGTTCAGGCTATCTCTTATTGTACTGCACAGTCCGTTCTCGAAGTTCTCGGGAGGAAAGAAGGGGGCTTAGATGGGAAGTTATTTACTATGTGAATTGTGTATGAAGATTTTGATTCTTGTTTGTGATGCTTTCGTTTGCTGATACATTGAATGCGATATCAGAGCAAACAAATGTCTTGTGTTAGCAACAAATGTTTTCTACATGAATGAAGGTTTCATCATAATAACGTCCATATGTTTATCTTGTAACATGTTTTATAAGATCAATAATATTCAAGTCCGCTCGAGCGTTCCTTAACTAAGGAACACTCGGGCCATTTTGAGGACCCGTTCGATCTCCGTTTTGAAATCCGGAATCAGATCTAGAATCTACACGACGAGGGGGAGCTCAAGCAATTTTGAAAATTTTCTGGCGATACTGTACGGGCCCGTGGTGGCCGGTCAAACTTTTGGCAATATTTTTTTTTTTTTAACCGTTTTCACTTATTTCAACGGGATACACTCAATTGTTATAACATAATATATTATTATGTGCACTTTGGTAATTTTATTTGTTATATTTCTAGTTTATGTGCTATTTAGTTTAAGTTAAAAGTTTACAGATTAACTTATATAGGTGGGTGTAGAATGGACATATAGCTAATTCAGTGGATAATGAGTTGTACTATGTGTAATTTTGTTTAACAAATTAATTGAGCATCAAATGATTTGACAAAAACACATCAACATTACTATTCTATCACTCAGTAATATTTTGTCACACAATTCTTTTTGAAATAAAATGTACAATCTGCATTATAGCATTACAAATGCGTCTATATGTCTTATTAAAAATACAGCACAAAGAAATTTAGAACATCTAGTATACACCACACAGAGGTGGAAAAGACTATATAAAATAAATTAAACCCCTACTGGTATGTAATCCCCTATTGATCCTGGAGAGTAGAAATTGAAACTTGTATGTCAATGTCTCAGCCTAATCTTCCCACACTAGAATTTTATTATCCTCTCCTATGGGGGAAAATAAATTTTTTCCTCAATTGATGTGACACTTATATGTCAATAAAAATAATAATATCATATTGCCATGTTATTATTTATATATTAAAAATAATAACGTGGCAATATCATGTCAACTGAGGAAAAATCTTAATAACAACATGCTTCCAAACTATAAGCCTGATTGGGAATTGTTTTTTCCAAATTTTTCCACTTTTTTCAACTTTTTCTCTCTTAAATCAATCACATCCACATATCTCATCACATCCACATATCTCAACCACTCAACTCCACTCATTCTCTCTCGTCTTTTATATTAAAAACTTTTAAAAACCATTATAATCCATTCCCAATAACTCTTTATATGGATTAAGCGTCATTGGCCACCCACATAAAATTTTTTTTTTTTTTGTCAAAGTCAACAAGTTAATTAAAAATTATACAAATGTCACTATCTTTAATAAAATAATATTAACGACCTTTTGATTTTGACCTTTTAAAAGGAAAAAGAAATGGTGGAATTAGCTAAAATCCAAAACCCACTCCCCACTGCGAAATCACGGAGAAACTTCCTCTTCATAGAGAGTATTAAAAAACAAAAAAAGTGTTAACTTATATAAATATAAATAAATAAATAAGGGTATTGTATATGTCAAATAATTTTTAAAAAAAAAAGTATATGTCAAATAACATTCTTTACTTGTAATGTATTCATCTAATAATGTTCCATTGCCAAACACCCCATTTTTGGGGGGGAAAAAATATGGGGTCACACAAATTTCCCCACCACCAGGAGGCAATTATGTATTATTCATCTCACTTGACGTAGATTCCAAAAAAAAAAAAAATTTGGCCCGGTGACGTGGCGCCCTCACAGGGCGCCACGTCACACATGTTGGCAACATAAGTTGCCAACATGTGGGCAACTGATCACCCGAGCATGTGGGCTACTGATCACCCCCGTGTATTCAACACATCATTACTTGTATCTTCCTTCATTAGAGAATTGTCGAGTCGGTCCAATATCAAATTGACCGTCCCACTAATCACTGTGGATTTCGGAGTACCAGTCACGAAAAAATGAATGAATCTATAATAATGCTATCTCATCTCATCTCCGTATAAAAAATTTCACTCCAAACTGCAATAGTTCATGCATATTTAGGACTGTTTGTTAGAGTTTAAGCCAAAAATCATTTTTTTAATTTGCTTTTTAATACTCGTTTGACTGGTTTAAATTTTTTACTCCTTCTAAAAAAAACATCGGTTGTACTTCTTTATATATATATATATATATATATATATATTTTAACTTTTCAATCACACATTCAAATAAAATGTCTGTCAAACATACACTAATCACTGTTTTAAAAGGTTCACTTTCACTTGCCCTTTTTTTTTTCCTTTTCCTTTTTTTTTTGAATTAAAAAGACAAAAGGTTCCCTTGCTAGTTAATCTACACTCGTAACAAGTAGGCTTGTAAAAACTTTAAATTACCATGCCATCATTTTCTCCCTTTCTCGTATAATAACGATATTTATCATGATCATTTATTGATCACTGATGATGTAATAGTAAATTAATTACAACAATTGATCTATCATCACTAGTGATCTCCTTCCCATATAGGGAGAAATTATTCTCCCCACATACCACGACAGATTTAATATATTTGAAAAAATTAAGAACCCATTCCCACTCTTGATGTGTTAAACTCATCTCACATTGACCAGATGTGAGAGAAGTTATTCTCTCCATATGGGAGGAGATCACTAGTGGATCTATCATCTCAAATGCTATCTTAAATATAAAACTTAAAATTTTAAATCAATTAAAAAGGAAAACAATAAAACATTAAAAATTACAACGGCAGCAAAAATGGACGATGTATATAACATAGATTATATACATCTCTCTCTCTCTCCACCGCACCCCCCTACGGCCAAGCCACCTCCCACCGTTATATTGAAGTAGTTAAGAGAAGAGTTGACTATCCCAAACATACACTGATCTAAAACACTTCCAAAATGCCAATTTTTCTCCAAGAAACGAAAATTTTCCATGGAGCCAAAAGAAAAAGAGAGAAGAAATCAAAAAATTATTCTCCACCACCACCAAACAATTCCTTCCTTTGAGTAAACTTGAAGCCTCTCCTTCTCCTTCTCCTTCTTCTCTTTTTCATTTTCACCTCTCCCAAATCCCATAAAACCAATTACTCATTTATGGAAAGATTAAACCAACAAAATTATGTATTTCTCTTCTTCTCACTTATCATCGTTCTTGGCCTCGTCTCCCTCTCTCTATGCCTTGCTGCTGAATTCAGTAAATCAAAGGTAATACAATTATTTCATTAATTCTTCATTCATATTTCATTTGCTACCAAATTTTTAAATATGAACACTTTTTTTTTTTTTTTTTTTTTGGGGGGTTTAGAAAAATGATCTGAGGATTGATGAGAACCTGTGTTATTTGCCGGAAAGCCCGGCTTTCGGGCTCGGAATTGCCGGTTTGATCTCCCTTTTCGCCGGTCAGGTCATCGGAAACTTGTTCATATGCGTTGAGTTTATTGGGAGAGATCATAGGAGAGATTGTGGTCATAAATTTCAAAGGCCTACAATTGCTAGCACTTTCCTCGTCTGTTCGTGGTAACTAATTTTTCGTTTTCACCGCATGCAAATACTATTTAATTCTTACTTTTATTTAAAAAGAAAAAAAAGGTACTATTATTTTTAAGTAGAGTTAAATAGCCAATGTGAATTTCGATACTAAACGTAGAGAATGGTTTATTAGTTCCCCATCAACACCTACTTTTTTTCTTTTCACTCCACCCCATCTTGTTTGTTATTAGTTGCACTCACACAGAACGAAATTTAGGAACAACAATTGGTAAATTGCAATTTTTGTCTTATGTTTTTTTTTCTTTATTTTGAGTTTCTAGACATTGTTTGACCAGAAATTAAAAAATTAAAAATTAAAAATTAAAAAAACTGATACTTTAGAAGAAAATATCATAAAAGAGTACAAAATTATGAAGGAAGCCTAAAAAATAGTTAAAAGAATTGTTATTTATGAACGTTGTTGATTGAATCATCCACGGCAAGATTATTTGACACCAGTCTGTATCATTACGCGATGTTGATATACTAGCATTTTAATAATACGATTATACCACGATTCAATAATAATAATAATAATAATAATAATAATAATGTCAAAATATCACCTAATTGCTCATGAATTCCAATACTTACTAGTCAGAGTCTTTGCAGTAGTAATTTCCAATTTTGACATGGGGGCCAATTTTTCCGCACATCAATTTCCTAAATTTCTTTACTAATTGGGCATGGTGGAGACCACTTAGTCACTTATTCCATATTCAACTTGTACAATTATTTTTTGTGCCAAATTTCTAAGTAGAAGAACCTCCTAACGTGGACAGCTAGAAGTAGTTTGATTACCAAGTCAGCTCTGAGTCTGACAGTTTTTAACAATTAATAATTTAATAATATTTAATTGTGTAACAGGATCAGCTTTGGAATGGCTCTTATTCTAATCAGTGTAGCCACCAGCATGAGTCAACGTCAGCCCTTTGGAGAAGGATGGTTAGATGGTGAGTGTTACATGGTCAAGTCTGGGGTCTATAGTGGCTCGGGTGCATTGGCTGTGCTCGCTATCGGTTTAACCCTAGGTTCGGCTTTCTTGAAAACGAGGCAGAGACGAGTCGAAGAAGACAGAAAAGTACACGCACAATTCGATTAAGTTACAATGCTTACATACACTTTGGTATTTGCTGACTGATATATTTACGCAAATTTTGGATAGGTTGATGTTACACGGGAAAAAAAATTGATAATTGTATTTATTAAAGTAACGCAAGGTGAACTTGGAAAATGTTGTATTGTTTTTTTTTTTTTCAAGGAAAAAGTGGAGAGTTAGCTACATAGAAAAGTAACGATTTGCTTTGCTTATCCATTTTCTTCCAAATAGAACTGAGATTGACAATCTTTGTATGTTTTGTTTTGACCTTCTCAATTTGGAAAAAAAAAAAAAAAAGAAAGGTTCTAAGCATCTCGCCCAAAAGCGTGTAAATCCTTTTTTGAGCATGCAGAAGGGTGATTAGAAAGTAGTGCATATTACAAGTTCGAAAGTAGAGAATTGTCTTGACCAAAAGGACACTAGCATAGCGTTCAACTCAAGTTTTTTCCTACTTAAAAGTTAATTTATGGGCATGATAATTGATAAATTTTGACAGATTTTTACACATTTTTATAAATTCTTTTCAATTCCATTCATTCTCTCCTATTTCACATGCAGATATAATAACTCCCTAACATACGCTATAGATTGATGAATCAAAATCAACTATCAATGTAAATCATACATCTCTCATCACCACTCAATATTAATCCATTGATTTTGTGGTCCAAACAACCGTTCAGTCTACACTGCCTAGAAGTTTAACCGAAGAATTATATTTTCCATGAAAGGGACAGTAAAGGAAATAAGCAAAATGTCATGACCTTAAAAGTCAGTGGATCAAAAACGTAGCTCAAATGAGGACACTTCCTTGAAAGCTACATGATGGACACAAAGTGCACTAAACTAGAGTTGCCAAAGTGACGCATTACCATCCAAACAAGCCAACAACTCTTATCTTCTACGGAGAAGGAAAGTAATACAAAAACAAAGACAAATCGATTACGACTCTGTCCCTGACGGAGTGGAAACTATCATCCTGATATACATGCAAGTTCATCAGCTAAAATGTAAAATGAACCTGCCATTACTTGGCTACAGAATTTTAGTAATACCTCTTCAGGGTCTCATTCTTGAGAAGATTGGGTGAAAAGATTACAAACTGTAGAATTAATACTGCAGATGAGATCGTGAAATATGTCATCTCTATGTGTAACCCCCTCGACCTTGACCATTATACCCTCTTCCCCAGTTATGTGGCCCACCATAGTTACCATGTTGCCCAGCACTGCCGCCTCCATAGTCAAAATGAGTACTCTGTTGAAAGTGGCCAAAGGTCTGGCGAGAGAGAGAGAGAGAGAGAGAGAGAGAGAGAGAGAGAGAGATTTATGCCAATAAGAGATTTATGCCAATCTTGCACATTTAAAACAAGTATTATAGAACAAGTGTATTATGTAACTCACAAACCTCAGTGTCCTGTCTTACTCGGTTGTAATCAACTGGCCTCACAACTGGCCTCATTTGATCATGATATTGGTTCTGTCTGTTCCTAGATCCATGGTGGACACGGTTACGAGATATTGTATCAAAGAAATCATCTTTATTATACGCAGGCTGCATACACAAGGCATCTAATCGTTAAACTCTGTTGAACAAAAATCAGATCTAATGTAAGGTTTAAAAACTGCTGTCTAAATTAAGATGTGGATAAATATACTAGAATCTCATATTCACCATACCTTGGAATCAGCAGGGGAAACCACGCCAGAAGGATCACCATACCCTGGACTTTGTCTTCCATATCCCGTGTTATGCTGGGTGCCTGCTGTATTATCTCCCAGGTTTAGTTTTCCAAGATATCCCCACAACTCATCTTTTTTAAACTTCTCATTCATGGCTTCAAAATCAAATTCGTCTGTGTATTCGGGTGACTGCAGACAACCCAGAAACAACTTTTTACAACACAAATAGTTAAAACTTACTAAAAAATAGGAGCAACCCACAAAATATAAAGATCAAAAGAAAGAGATCTGAAAAAGTTTCACGCTTATAATGAATTAAGATATGAATTTACTGTTCACAAAATCTTGCATGAATAATGGCAATAAATTCACAGCAAAACACGATATGAACAATCACGGTCAAACTAAAGAACCCACATATAGACATAGGATCATATCATTATCCACAAGTAGGTACAGTAGCATTAGTGCATACTGCTCTGCCATATGAAAACGGAAAATAACAAAATATTTCCTACCAATAACAGAGCTTGCCTGATGAAATCAGTATTTCACTAGATGGGCAACCTAACTTGATAAAGCAACTTAAAATACACTAAGGATTAAGGAACATGAATCAGGGCTGTAGCACATGAAAGTATTAAGTATATGAATTTATAATTGTATTGGTGTTTCAAGAAATAAATACAAAAATATAAAGAACGCAGTCAACCAACATTTACATCCTCATCGACAGATAGCAACATGAGAAAAATAGAAAGTTGAATTGGAAGAAAAATAGAAATAATTACACATGCCAATTGACACCTTAATTTGCAAAAGATTAACATAAATGACATTGCCGGTCAATTGAACATCCGTGTATGATATATATGATAAGAAATGGGGATGCACTGAACCTGTTGGGTAGAAGGCTGCGACGGCAACATAGGCGGTTCAACAACTGGAGTGGTGACCAAGGATAAGGAATTCGCAGAAATTGGACCCTGAGCACCCATATCTATTTGATCTGGGTACAACTTCGACATCTGAGGAACTCCAGAAAATCCAGGTTGTGACAATTGATTTGGAGTTACTACTGGCGGCTGCTTTAAAAAGGGGTCTGATATTGAATTTAAAACAGGAGATGTGGAACCATGTAGTGGAAGCACTGTTACAGGATCACGAGTAAGAGTAGGTCTAAAATCTGAATGTATGGAATTGGATGGGGCAAATGGAGGACCTAGAGAAACATTATCAGACAAATTTGTGGCTGCCATGGTCGTGGATGCCAAGGCAACATAGGCCGCCGACGAATCTTGTGATGGATATGGCCTCCTGTTCAATGAAACAGAATGCTGCTGAGAGTAAGGAGTACTTCCTCCAGCTGCATTATGTCCTTGCCAGTGAGTTTGCAAATCAAAAGGTGGCATACCAAACATTTGAGGGCCCTGAGAAGGACCCAGTTTCCCTGTTTGAATTTGAATTCCAGAAGCAACTGGTGATGATCTTCTGGGGTCAGAACTCCTGTTCAAAGCCGATGGTTCATTGTAAGAGCTTGCTTCTGCAAAAGATCCACTGGGATCTGATACTGGTCTCCGCTGGTTTGAAGGTCCGGCAGCATAGTTTGACTGAATTAAAAATGGAGATATGAATAAAGTTGTCCAGGTATAACATTTATCGAAATTCAAAGAGTTTATATCCTTATTCCTTGTGGAGTATACTAGAATCTAAATACCTGGATAATTGCTGAATCATTATGCATTGGCTCCTCTATTTTAGCTGGTGGAGAGGCTTTCACTTGCAAATCCTGGAATTGGTCATATACACACTCAGAGAACTAATTACATCAACAACGAAAATTAAAAATATCTTTAGTTCACAAATAATGTTTGGACCATGCAAGTGACAACAGTACAAATCTCTTAATGTTAGATGGTTGATGTGACCAACGTAGACAAATTCCATGGAAGGATTGTCTTTTGTAATCAAAACTGCTACATATGTTCTCGGTTTGTCCAAGATATTTACAAATGTCATCCAACAGCAATAGTTAGTCTCCAATGACTGGGAATGTCCAAAACACAGTAATGACCCTTAAAATTAAACTAAGAAGACCTTAAACATCCACCTTGAACAAGCTTTTCTCTCACTCAAACCAAGCAAAACTTGCAGACCTCAATTACTGATGCTCTTTTGCATGTATGAGCTTATGGACCCAAGAAGAAAAGAGTTTTAACCTTAAGAAAAAATTATCACTGGATTGATAGTAAACTTTTATTTATCTAAATAAAAAAAAGTTTCTTTTAAGTTTTTATAGTGGTGGAGATCATGAAATGTGGATAATAATTAGTAAGCTATGTCGTTGAGATTGAAGTTTGACTTTAACTAAGTTAATAGGTACAAGAAGTTAAAATGAGTACATGCTAAGCGTTCTATGTTTCAGCAAATACCCAAAAACTCATAAACAATTTTCTAGGTACATGCAAGATCAAGCACAGCAATCAGTCATTAACCACTAATAAAAAAAATTATCCAATTGGAAACTGTGGTTCTCTAAATAATTCAAAAGCAGTGCAAAATCCAACATGAACCAAAATGTTACATGATATAGAGATTCCATAAAGAGTTTAAGAATGAAATTCAAATTAATCATCTATTATCACAAGATTATCATGAAAGATTAAAAGGGGATCCCCGAAGAGTTCAAGAATTAAATTCAACTTTAATTCTTTGTTATCACGACAGGTCAAGGGAAATCATAGAATGACTCTTGCAACCCAACTACTAAATATCCCATCATATTTATGCACCCAGTTATCGTAATGAGTAACGCTATTCGTAAAGTTGTGCGCAATACTCATGTGAGGTGGCATTATTTAACAAGACCATTAAAGTAGGTCATAACATACACAATTGGTGTTATCTGTTGAATCCATATCACCAGACACATCTCATTAGGATGTTATACAATTTTCATAAATATCATTAATTTCCACGAAAGTTGACAGCAAAAGTCAGTCAGTCTAACAAATTCACAAATCATCATTTACAAAAGGAATAGTAAGACAAATAGGAGAGAAACCACAAAAAATGTGTAGATAGTAGACAGTTATAGCCTTATAGGTGTCAACGTAATGTTTGATCTTAGCTAGATTTATTGTCTGACAAAACCCTTTTTTTCTTTTTTTTTTTTTTAAGAATAAGAGAAAAAAAGAAAGCGATTGAATAGGAGAACATGACTGAAAAATAAAGAGAGCTGGCCGAATAACGTGAAAAATACTTTCTCATTGAGAAATGTAATCGGAACAAGTATAGAAAGGACTGATTTTGAAACGGGTTTGTCAAACAAAATAAACTCTGCATCACCAAGCGATAAACCTTACATGTGAAACTTCTAGAACCTTTCAATATACCAATTGTTTCCAGAAAAATTAGGGGTCATCCATAGGCTTTTCCTCCTTGAAATACTTTGACTACTTTTCCTAAACTATACAATGGTACAGCAAATTATACATGCCTCTAGTCAACAAAAAGCAAAATTTAACTTCATGCCTTCATCCTTCAAACAAATACAAACCAATACAGAAAAGAAAGAGAGCAATGGAATGGGAAAGGAGTGTATAAATACACAAACATAATATAGAGCCACAAAACGATGCAGGACACTTCAAAATACCAGTAATCTCTAGGTACAAGTCCAAACAGAATTGAAAAGAAGCAAATTTGGGATGAATAGAATAAAGAAAAGTAATCTGCAAACAGAAAGCTGCAGCATGGGCAGTTGATCACATTATCATGGTAGACAAACATACAAAAAAAAAAAAAAAAGAAAAAGAAAAATTGGGACGTATAGAATAAAGATAATATAATATAATAAAAAGCGTATAACATCAGAAACCATCTGATTGAATAGCCATTATGAAACTATAATCTGATTCCTTGTTAGGCGTTTACCTTAATGTCCCTTCCACTAAACAAAATGTACTCGTAGAGTTTATCACTTGGAGGAACTTGTGGTCCATCTTTCCTTCTTCCCTCAGTTCCATATGACCTCACTGCAAGAATGGTCATCCAGCAAGCAGAAGCCAGTTATATAATTGTTAGATGAACCACAATGAAAAAATAAGACAAAATTCTATATTCAGAAAGGTAACAAGCCGGAGGCTGTAAAAGTTTATAGGAGTCAAGCAGAAAATAATTCGCTATTTTGTAAAAATTATTAAAAATAATAAAAAAAATAAAAAAAATAAAAAATAAAAAGGCATCTAGACATTTAGTAAGGCTTAAAAGAAAAGATGAGATCACACATCCAACGCAACACAGTCAACTGGCAAGTATAGAGTCTACTTGCTGTAGATTGTTGTTTCCTCTGCAGTACTCCTTTTCGTTGACTTTAGGCCCTGCATGTAGGATGTTACCATGGCGTGCCAGCAACTTGTCTAGGGAAGGAAAAAAGGACATGCTATCTGGCGTATTGGACATGCAGGAAAGCAAAGCATGTCTAATCATTCTGGACACTAATTAACTTGTATCGAAAACGTGCAAGTGCTTCATAGCCAACTGTCAGTTTGAGCATAAGCATAACCCTTCAAGTTGATTTAAAAACATTGCTTATAGTTTAGATATGATTAAAATGAACATAAACATGGGAAGTAGATCATGATGGTTGCGGTCGGGATGTAGATAAAAAAATCTAACTAAGATTGAATTTACTGCAGTTCTTCCACTTATCTTCCGTCAGCACTGAGCTGCATGAAAAGGGGAATATACCATTTGTGGCAAGAATTAGGAAAACATATTATTTAGATTCTTTAAACAGAATGTTTTAACAATGTGTATTTTCTAGTTAGTGGTTCATATGATTTAGAATCCAAGAGAACTGAGAGCCGCATCTAAAACTTCGAAAATTGATGCAGGAGAGAAGGTAAAGCTAGATGCAATCTCAAACATATGAAGACAAGAATCCTATTCTTGGGAAGAAAACAGTGCAGGCAAACAACTTTATTGCCAATGACTGAAATACTAAAACTCAACCGTTTAGAAATTATAAGTACGCAAATAATACGTTGCAAGGAAAGCAAAGACCTAAAGATAATGGAGAAAATCTTAAGTTTTGCGCTAAGATATATAGTGAACTCAAATTTCAGTACTGGTACTTAGATTTCAAGAAAATAAAATCCTGTCATGTCAGTATGTGTACAAAATAGAGTCGCCACTTGAATATCCACATACAGCTTGCTTTGAACATTCCGATTTCAAAAGGATTTCACCAAGCGCTCACATCCGCATTCATGTCCTTACAGAATACAGCGTACTTATGCAGAAATATAATTATATAAAATATCGAGAAATGAAGAAACGAAGATAGCAACAGCACGTATATATACCAGTGACAAATAAATTCTTGAGAAACAAAATCGACGGTGTAATGAGATACCGTTTTTGAGGCCGAGGGTGGAGTCTTGGGGATTGAGGTGGTATAGAACACCCTCGTATCGGATCTCATACTTCGAAATTAGGCTAATGAAACTTCCGATGTACGAATCGGCCGGTGGCGGCTGCGATTCTTTGCTGCTGGCGATTCTAGAGGATTCGTCCGCCATAAAAAGTTGTGAATTAAAACAAGGTAAGGAGGAGAAATAGAAAAGAGATTTTAAATCCTGTAAAGAGTTCTATGTGTATCTGTGTGAGAAAATGGAAATCGGAGTTATGGGATAAAGAAATTGGACGGTGAGATGGTTGCAGAATTTAGGGGGGAAATTTCTGGGTTTTGGGCGGGGCCGAAGATGCAGACAGTGGTGTGGAAATGGGGGAGAAAATTGTTGCCTCGAAACTTTTATTTTATATAATTTTTATGAAATCAAAAAATGTGCCATGCAGAGCCAGTGATATTGGTAGATATTCGTAGGCCCTCAAGCGGGCTTTGATAAAATATTTAAATTAAAAATAAAATTTCAAAAAAAAAACTATTTTAAATAAAAATTCTCATTAAATAAAAATTTTCAAAATTACAATAATGAATATATAAACTATCAAGTAATTAAATTTGGATTTTCTCTAACTGAACAAGTAACAATTTAATTTTTATTAAAAAAAATTACGCTACCTATATAGACTTTCAAATTTTGGATTCCGTATATTTTAGGAATCCTAAACAACTATTTAAGTTGCTTGTGCGCATGAGTCCAGGACCAGCTTTGGTGCTATGCCAAACAATGTTATTATGTACATCTGACCGCCTATGTATATGTATATGCAAGGAATCGCATCATTTAATTAGTTATGGTCCAAACAGAAATACTAAATTTATTACGGATATGTTTGATAGAGATTTAAGTTTAAGATTATTTAAACATGTGGTTGAAAATAGAGAAAAGGGGTATAAAAAATTAAAATAATTATCAAATCAATCCAATGAGTGGTTGAAAATAAAAGTTGAAAATTGTATTTCAATTTTAAAGATATTAAAATTAAAAGTTTTATAAAAATAAGCCCTCATCTTGCTTCTGAACTGTTATTCGTTGGAGGATGATATTACGTGTCATTGGCGATGATTTCTTGACTCGACAGCCTAGCTAAATATACTCTACTATATAAACCTCTATTTTCAATTGTCAGCATTAACCAAATACGACTCTTGATGCAGTTTGTGGGTTCACCTTGCCATATGACATACAAAAGGCGTCTTGAGGCTATCAAGGTCTGTCCACGAACCCCGTTCGCTAAGCAAGTACATGAATGAATAACCATTTGCACAATTTATGGTCTTGAGACCATTATTAATCACGACTTTAGTTTCTGAAGTGAAAGTTGAATAGCTACTACAACCCTCTCGGGCTGTCATGAAGACACTTGATACTACACCATCTTAGTGTAAGTATTAATTTTAAGGGCAGTTATCTCTAGAGGAATGTTATAAACCCGGCATTTTTGGCTCCCAGCAAAACCTTGCAGGGAAGTCCCCCTTCGGGGGGCGGTCTATGTGCTGGGTTTTACTAAGAGGTAAAATGCTAGCAAGATTAATACATTTTAAATTTAATTTTTTAAGGAAAGCGAAGATTAATACTTTGCAGTTTATGACAATTAGTCGTCATAAATTATAGCTTATGAAGACTAGTTGTTCGAAATTTGTAATAATTTTTTGATGGACTACTGCGCTTTTAGAAAAACTAGTTTTCATGCCCGTGCGTTGCACGGGAATAAAACTATGTAAGTTGAAATTTGTGATAAAAATTAACGAAAAATAGATTATTTAACACACAACTCACAATTGTATTTAGTTGATTATAACATAAAGTTTGATAAAATGTATAAATTTGGTAGCACGAGTTATCACAATCTTATTTTAAATTGAGGTTATACTTTAAATAAATTAGTTATTGTCAATATATTCTATGTCGGTGATTGCTATAGATCTACTTCTATTGAAGGCTCTCGGTCCATCAAAAACAAATTTGCAGTCAACTTTTCCGCCATTTCGTCAGAAAGATAAATGTATTCTTTATTTTTTTTATATAAATAATATTTTTTAGGTACAGTCTCACTTCGATTACTGATATAATTAATTTTGTTTTAATCAAGTTTTCTTTCAAATCTGTGGATTGTCTTCGAATTGTGAGGTCGAAGCCTCAATGATATTATAGAAATCATAGACCGAAATACAGTTTGGATCTTTGGTGGAAAAGAAGAGTGGATCTTTTGTATTTTATCGTATTAATGATCATATTATCTATTGTTTTCACTTTGATTGATGGTAGCATTTTTTATTTTAATAATCAGATATTGCTCCAGATCTACAAATGGGATTCAAATATTTAGCTGGAACCGCAACAATATTACAGGAAAACTCATTTTGAATTAGGAATTTCAGACGTTATTTTTTCCATGTATATGTCTCCATGTATGTAGTTTCTGAGATCTAAAATTCCCATTTAAATTTGTTCAAACACATTTTATTTATGGTCAATACATAAATTTTTTGTAATTGTTTATCTTAAGAAATTCATATCAATTTTTCATTCTTATTGAAGCTAAATTATCAAACTTTTTCTATTGATCAATTCAATATTCAATATTCAATTTAAATATGTTTGGAAAAACTGATAAAGTATCCTAAATGCACGATGTTCCATATGCAAAAAAATTAAATATAAAACAACTGAACATGTGGACTTAAAAGAATAAAATTTCAAAAAATGTGCTATCAGCTACTGAACACAGGACACGTGACAAATTCTTATTGATACAGTACAACTACAATTGAATTATTGTCCAAATAACAGCTTTTACAATTGCGTTTAATTATTTTATAGTGTTTCTCTACTTAATAATTATTTTAACAAAAATTTTTAATTTTTAGGAAAAATTCTTTAACAACTAACTGTTTAATATATTTATATTTATTAATAGATTATGAATAAGTCTTTTGACTTTTTCAAAATTAGATGAAACTTATCCATTGATTTTGGAGATTAAATTTGTAAAGGATGGGAGTATGAACATTCATTTAAATTTGTAAAGGATGGGAGTATGAACATTCATTCTTTTTGGTGAGTCAATTTAAGGGTTAAAAAGTTGAAATTTTTGAAATTTTTTTGTCTCATATTATTTTATTTGCGGAGAGCTATAATATGAATATAGTATTGATATATAATTTTTACTATTTTAAAAGTTACTTATTATACAAAAAAATAAATAATTTATCACTAAAAATAAGTAATTTTTAAATTAGTAAAAATAATATATCAAAATTATACTCATATTGAAGCTCTCGACGAATAGAATAATATGGAACAAAAAAATTTCAAAAAATTCAAATTTTTATTCCTCAAATTAACCTTTCAAAAATAAAGGTATGTTCACCCTCCCGAATTGGACATGTGGCTATATTCGGACGTGGGTGACATTTGATAAAGTAATTAAATTCTACAATTTAAATTGGGATATTCTTAACAAACTGGACACGTGTCAGGCAATTAAGTGACAGAATACGGAAAACCAATATTTTCATAACAAATAGGACATTTGTTAGCAAATAAGGTTTATCGCACTTCTTAAACAGGTTTTATTTATCCTAAAACCACTGACAGAAAACTAAAAATCATGCACCTCTACTTTATATATACTATAGATTCAATCTATTATAAAATGTGGTTAAATCAGAATAGTTAATCATTGACATGTGGCAGCAAATAACTGGTCTAGCAAAACTATAACTAACTTTTTGTTCTAATAACTACTTTCTAATTATAACTTCCAATTGAAACTCTATTTTATATAATATAGATATAGATATAGATTTTCATAATATAGATATAGATATAGATTTTCTTGTTGCATACACATACAAGTCAATCGGACCACTTCCCATGTTCAAACTTACCTTTTGTTCGCATTATCATTTATTTTTTATTTCGTAATAATTATGTGACATTTGAAATATAGAAGTAAAAATAATAAATTATAAATTTATTCAATATCTACAATTAATTAATTATGTCATTGTATATTTATAAGTTTATAACATATCAAAATAATTAAAAGGTTATGCAATAAATTATACATTTTACATGTCTTGCGATTATGTGATTAAATCTCTAAGAGTAATATAAAATCATAGTAATATTATAATATTGTTATGGTGAAGAAAAAATAAATTAATATACCCAATATTTCTATATAATCTCAACCGCTAAAATTTCTATGAAAAGTAGAATAAACCATTTTCAAAGCGCGTGAAAATCAGGATTGATTAATTAATTAATTAAGTAACAAAGCATATCCTAATAATCTTATTATTAGTATTAATTAATTATTATTTATTACTATTAACAAAAATAACTACTTGCACATGTGGCATCACTTAATTATAACAACAAAGCAATAACTACCTTGTGGTCCTAATAACCGTTTCTTAATTAATAACTTCCAATTAAACCTTATTTTATATAATATATAGATTGGTCACAAAAAATTGTGTGTGTGGTAGTGTTTTTTATTTTTTAGGGACGTAAAGTTTAATACTTTGCAATTACATCTCTCCATTAAATATATGGTATAACTCGGGCGGGTTCAAGAAAATGGCTATTTGTAGGCAGATAGATGCTATAGTTCTTCATGGACGAGAATGGAATTACAGGTTAATCTATACAACACTCATTAAAGTTTCATCGGAGTATTCAATACATTAAAGATTTTGTAACATACTATGTACATACAAGATAATTCAAAATAATTTAAAAACAGAAAGTGAATCTTATGTGTCTGTTTGAAGGATATTTTTGGTAAATTAATCATTTTTGAATGAACAATTAAGAGGGTGTTAGCATCCCAAAAAAATGTATTTTAATATATTTTTTTAAAATTTCAAATTTGGTCAAACAACTCACATCCATATATCTCTCCACTCATTAAATCTCCACAATCCAACTCCACTCATTCTCTCTCTTCCTACTCATAAAAATACATTAAAATTTATCCGCTAACACCCTCTAAGAGTAAGTAAAAACTTTTAGAAATTGTTATATATCCACCAAGTAAAGATGCATAGTTGAAAATGATTTCGATGGAGAATAATCATGGACGATTATGTAGTTCATGAGGCCTGAGTCGAATTTACAAAAAATGGCCCCTAAATCGCAAAATCGAGGGAGTTTTATGGGGTTTGGGCCCCAATTTTTATTTTTATTTTTGTTAAATGCATTGTATTAAGCACAAATTCAAAAATTCAATTTTTAGGGCATAAAAATTGGGTATAAAGTAAAAAACTCATCAAATTAAGCAATAAGCACAAACTCACAAACTCATGTTACTCATGATTATCAAATTAAGCACAAACTCAATTTTCAGGGGAAATTTTGGGTGAACTTACTCTTACAAATATACAATCATAACTCATAAGTCATAGGATAAGACTTTTAAACTTTGAAATTGAAATTTTAAGTCATAGGATAAGACTTTTAAACTTTGAAATTGAAATTTGAAACTGGCTCTTAACCCTTTACTGCTTTACACAGGCCACAGCTGGCTTTGGTGCCCTGCGGCTTTGGCGCTTGGTGGTTGCAACCTCGCAGGTGACGGTGGGCCGGTGGCCGGTGAGCGAGGAGACCAGACGGTGGCGGTAGGCTAGTCCAGAGACTGAGGGAGTAGGGTCGCTGGCTGGCTTCTCTTTATCTTTATTCTTTATGACTCTCTTTTTCCCTTTTTATTTTATGCCAGATAAACGCTTAGTTCTCTGTTGGTTTTTTTTTTAAGTCTCAATAACTCACTTTCTCTTCAATTAGTCAACTCTAATTCAAGCAAAATGAGTAATGTCTAGTTGAAGCAAAATGGGCGTAAAAGAAATAAACAAACATTCACAAAAAAGGGGGCAAAATTCCTTTTTAAGTTAAAAAAAAGCTCATAAATTTGAGTTCAATACTTACATTTATCAATTATTTTACTTTAAAATGGTGCTACAAATCTGTAATGAATTTAAATTTGAGCTTTTTAATTAAAAAAAATTGGACATCAGGTAAAACGAACCAAAATGGGTCCCCGAAGAGTCGGGCCTGAGGCGGTCGACTCACCCGCCTCTAAACAAAACCATCCCTGAGAATAATATTCATCAGTTTTTCAGTCTCTGTTTTGTGTTTTTGAAATTTTTGAAAGAATAAAGATTAAACTTAAAGTGCTTAAAATTTTCTTTCGCTAAATTTTGTTGTTAATCGTGCAAATCATTTATCGTGAATCTCGTCAAAGCTCTCAAGTTTCCCTCTTTCTTCTTGTTTTGTGTTCTTTTCATTCTTTTCATATTGTTTTATAACATTTATATCGTTGTTAATAAACATAAAAAAATTTTAAAAATAAAAAATAAAAAAATTGAATTGGATAAATGTTAGACATTGCAGGCCACCTATGTCATTTCTTATGCAGTGTCCTCCCTCCCCTCCCCTTCCACCTACCCTCCATATGCATACCTAGGTTGGTGAGAGAGAACAACTAAAAAAGTGTCATCTATGAAGCTGCAGAAATTTTGAAAAATGGAGAGTAAAAATAATACTCATCATTGTGCTGTTCATAATAAGTGCAGACACTTCCCAAGTCTACCTCCAGGGGTTGGATGAGCTGTTAAAGATCGGGATTCCATCCCAAAAGGTTAATTTTTTGGCAATGAACATCGATTCCTAATAGTGGTGTCAGAGCTAAGCCCCAAAATTAACCATGTGATGCACATTAGAGATCCCCGGATACATTCGAATGAAGGAGGTAGATCCTTGAATCGCGATGGTCAGAAAAGATCCATGAACGGTTAAGGCGGCTATGCACATATAAGGCAGTGATCAAACACCGTGAAAGATTTGGGCTTTCAGAGAGCGGAAAAAAGATGGATGGACTGATAGTTTAAAGGGAGGCAAGATGATTTGGTTCTTCGTTCGAAAGGGGTATTGTAGGGAAAAGAGAGTTTGAACGAATCCCACATTAGTTAAACATGGAGTAAAGCCATAAAAGATGTGTTTATAAAGGATTGATTTATTCCGAGTTAGCATTTTGGAATGGAATCTCAATCCTATTAAAGATTGGGATTTCATCCCAAAATGTTGATCTATTAAGAGGAATAGCTCAATCATTTATAAACTGTAACGCCCCGGGTTCTAACTACGCGAAACGACACGTTATCTTTCTAAACTAACTTTTGAAAATTTAAAAGAACGGTAATAAACAGGAATCTAATTGCGCAGAATATCATTTAAACTAAAAAAAAAAAATCAACGAATCATAATTTTAAAACATAATATCTTAGAATAATCCAAAAACTTCGGATAACATGAATAATTTGAGTCTCAAATTAAATAAATAAATAAAAATCCCTTAGAGATCCATCGTCATTCACCATGCCAACAACTTTTCAGTCTGCAATGATTTATTAGAAGGAAATGTGAGCATTTCATAGAAATATTCAGTAGATTTCGCGTAAGATAATAATTTCATATTACATATAAACATGTGATCATGTAATCCAAGTAATAATTCTCATGAACAAGTAATAAATATGAGTTCAAATCTAGTCTCATGCATTTAAACAATTAATTCTCAATACTGACTGCATTGTAGTAATAATAGTCTCATGTCTGGGTTTAATCAAGCGATTCTCTAATTTATATGCTAAAAGATAACAAATAGTCTCATGGAAGTACGCACCACATGCAAACACATAATAAGAATTAATAATCTATGCTTAAATTTTGAAAATAAAGTATTTATAGATAGAGATCTACCTCAAATTGGGAGTTTGAGCCTTAATATTGCAAATCTCTAGGTTGTCGCGTCTCGTTTAGTCCTAAAATAATTAAAATAACTCTAATTAATTTATTGGGTGAATAAAATCTAAAAAATAAAGGGAATTAATAAAAGTGGAATTTAAATCGAATAAAATACAAAGTTTAGGGATTTAAATCGCTAAATTTGAAAAATTGGGCTAAATTGCGAAATTGGAGATTTATAGGGACTAATTTGAAAGTCAAATAAAAGTTGAAGGGTCAAATCTGCAATTGACCGTGTTTGAAAACTATTGGACTCAATCAAAAATAACTTAAAACTTCAAGATCTTAAAATAAATAAAAGATAAGGACCAAATTGAAAGTCAACTGAAAGTCATGGGATTTGACTGCAGTTGACCAGACTTTAAAATCAGTGGGGCTAAATTGAACTAGAATCAAAGTTGAGGACTTAGGAAATCAATAAAACCTAGCAACTAACTTAAATAACTCAAAAGATCTTGGGGATTAGGGGTGCAATTAATTAAAATAAAACAAGAAATTGGGGTCTTCTTCTCCTTCCCAGGCTAGAACTCGACAGAGAAAGAAAAAAAAATAGAAAAAGAGAAACAGAAAAAGGAAGGAGAATGAGATCTTTGGTTGCTTCATCTACGGCCAACATCGGCGCCGCCTATCGATGTGGGTGGCGCCGCTGTCGGCGACCACCATTGCCAAGAGAGAGCATCGAAGGAAGAGAGATGAGTGGGAGAGAACGAGAACGAGAGAGAGAACTCGGGTAAAGAGGATTACTAGGTGAGTTCTATGAATGCTTTGTTTCAAATTTGGGCTGTTTATATAGGAGTTCTTAGGTAGTAATTAAGGAAGATAAAATAATCTAATTAAGGAAGATGAATAATTCGAATTTGGAAAGTTCTTGACCTCCAAGATTAGGGTTAGGGTTTGATTTGGAGCTAGAATTAAATCCGGATTAGGGTTTTGAATTTGGGGATAAATCAAAATTATGGCTAAAAATTTTAGTGTTAGACAAGAATTGGGGAAAAAGTTAGTTAAACGAATTTTTCGTGTTGAAATTCTTGGGTCGCTACATAAACACATCTTTTACTCCATGTTTAATTGTTGTGGGATTCGTTCACACCCTTTTTTCCCTACACGAGTTTCAAATTAAGATCAAAGTGGGTTGCCTTCTACATTACGGAGAAGGCAACAAGCCAGAGCCGCTACTCTGCATGAATCATAGGGGCGGAGAAAGAAAATATCAAAATTGATAAAATATTTCCTAAAGATGGGTCTTCGAGATGTCACTTGAGCCATGACGTGCAGCTTCTAAGTGGGTGTTAGGTTGTAAGTTTTTGCAACTTTTTATAGATTTTAATTAAATGTGTAATAGGAGAGATAATGAGTGGGGTTGAATAGTAAATATTTGTGTAGTACAGTGAGTCCCAGAAAATATGTGGATATAATTGGTTTGACTTTAAATAAGAATATTTAAAAATTTGTTAAAATTTATAAAAGAATGGACGCTAATTATCGTGCTGCTTGCCCATCAATAATATGATAAATATAACATAACAATATAAAATAAATAAGCAACCGAAGCTTTTTTTTTTTTTTTTTTGAAATACTTCATGTACTGATTGGGGTATTGCAATAAAATAAAATTACTCTTTATTTTCCATTTTCTATGTCGATATTTTCAATTGAAATTATCTATTCGTTTGTATGGAAATTATCTGGATGTATTATGTACACTTATCATTTCCTTGCGTTCAAACTTAATTCCAATTATTATGTTATAAAAAAAAAATATATATATATATATATATATATATATGTGTGTGTGTGTGTGTGTGTGTAGAAAAATAGGAAAATTTAGCCTATTTTTTAATTAAATTAATTAATTTTTCCGCATAAAACCAAGCCCTTTTTTATCTTTTGAATTTTCTTTTTTTAATGAATTAATAATCAATCCCTAATAAATAAGTTAACAAATTATTATCTATATTAAATCTTATCCTCACTAAAATAAGAAAATGTGTATAGTCAAAATTAGATTTTTTTTAAAAAAATCTCCATTAATTCGAATTTATCTTCTATAAATTTTTTGTCTTTTAAATTTTTTTATTAATTAATAATCAATCCTAGCAAAAAAATTAATAAACTATTATCTATATTAAATATTAAATATGGATTTCATTTCCCTGCACAAGTGTTGATTCTTTTTATTTGTTATTTTTTAATCTAAATTTAAAGATTTATAATTTTATATCTATATATAAAATAAGAGCCTTTTTTATAATAATTAACCACGAAACAAAAATTAATTCCTAAAAAAAAAGTAGATCGATTTTGTGGTACAAAATTAACTCACATTTAATATTTATTATTTAAGATAAATAATGGTTTATTAATTTGTTTGTTAGGATTGATTATCAATTAATAAAAAATAAAAAAATCGAAAGGCAACTTATACAAAATTCGCAATTTCACTAAGATTTAATTTTTGTGTGATACCAAATTAGAAATCATTAAAATTTTATATAAAAATTAAAAGAAACTTATACATGTCTAGATTGGTCCATTTACTCAATTTTAGAAATAATTAATTATTTTCAAAATAAAGTTAGCTAAAAGTGAAAATTAATTAAAATTATCAACTGTTTGGATTTAATTTTGGTGTGATAAAAATTATAATTCATCAAATTTGTACATAAAAACTAAAAGAAACATGTAATATAGCGAAAATTCTATCGAAATTTTTATATAATTCTTTTATTATTTTATATTAATTAAGTTTAGTATTCTGACTGATATTCAATTTACTTTAATGGTACTAATATCATACTATTAACATTTATTACAACCGCTAGTTGTTAGAAAATTAATCTCCCGTGCAACGCATGGGGTGCAAAAACTAAGTACTTGTAAATGGAAAATTCATCCCAAAAGTATTGCTACATGTTTGGTTGAGGATAAGTGATTGTGTAGTATATTTTCTTTTTCTTTTTTATTAAATTTTTGTGAGGCTGTGATTATGTGGTATTAATTACGAGGGTTTCACTAATAACATAACAGAAGCATCCGTAGTTTTTTTTCTTCTTTTTTTTTTTTTTTGAATTTTGAATACTTCATGTAGTGATTGGGGTATTGCAATAAAATACAATTGCACTTTATTTTCTATTTTCCGTTTTCTATATTTTCAATTGAAATGATCTATTCCTTTGTATGGAAATTATCTGGATGTATTATGTGTAGTTCTCATTTCCTTGCGTCCAGATTAATTCCAGTTGTTATGTTATAAAATTTTTATATTGAAATATCTGAAGTGCCACGTTAACAAAGATACCAACGTGCCACACATTAAATATTTTTTAATAATTATGAAATTAGTTTTGGAACTAATTCAACATTAATTAGTAGTAATTAAAAGCATAATTAAAAATAAACTAATATTTAAAGCAATCATTGAATGGAAAAAAATTGGTTTTGGAAAAACTTTAAATATAATTTCATTTTTTAATGTTCTAATTCAAAATATTAAATAATAAATATTTTTCATTTATTTTCATCGTGTTAAAATTATAGGTTTTGATAGTTTTGCTTGGCTACGTGAATTGGATCATTCAAAAATAGTGGATATGTTTTTTATTTTTTAAAATCAAATTGTGAGTAGTTAAAATTATAACTGAATTTATGTTTAATAATTTATCATTTTTAAGCAAATAGTAATTTATTAATATTTTTTTATATAAAAAAACTGAAGTGTCACGTTAGCAAAAATGCCAACGTGGTGCACATTAAATATTTTTAAAAAATTAAAAAATTAGTTTTGGAAATAATCCAACATTAACTAGTAGTAATTAAAAATAAACCAATATTTAAATCAAATATTTAATGAGAAAAAATTGGGTTTGGGAAGACTTTAAATATAACTTCATTTTTTAAAGTTCTAATTCAAAATATTAAATAATAAATATTTTTATTTATTTTCATCGTGTAAAATTGTAGGGTTCTAAAAGTTTTTCTTGGTTATGTGAATTGGACTATTCAAAAATAGTGGGTATTTTTTCCTTTTTTATTTTTTAAAATTAAATTGTGAGTAGTTAAAATTATAACTAGATTTATGTTAAATAATTTATCGATTTTTAAGTAAATAGTAATTTATTAATCTTTATATTATTACAATTGAAGTGTCGCATTTGGCGGATTCCCTATTGGCAGTGCTAACATGATACACGGTTTCTAATTAAAAAAATTTAATTGATATTTTTCATTTTTAATATGGCTAATGTGATATGCTTACTAACTGGATTTTGTATTGCATGCGTTTTTCCTTTTCTAAATATATAAAATTAAAAATAAAAAGTTTTTTTTCTAAAATTAAAATACAGTTTACGTAAATGGAAAGAAATCAAATGAATTATGTAAATGCGGAAAATTGTTGGTATTACTATAAATTTAAGTTACATAAAATTAAGTATAATACTTCTTATACAATATAGTTAAAATTAAATAACAATTACAACAAATCATTAAAAAATGCATAACATCATAAAATTTAGAGTGCGTAATATCCATTTCAGAAAGAAAAAAAGTGTTCAATATAATTTTCATTTGTACTAACGAGAAAGACAAGTTTTGATAATCAAATTAATTAATCTTCACGATCACTATTTTGCAATGCGATGCACGACAATTGGAATTAAAGTTATATGTTTTGATAAATTTCTTAATTATGTGATGCACATGGATTTTTTAATTTAAAATTGCGAATTTACTCCGTGTTTTTTGCATTGAGTATAATATGCAATATTATAGATTGTAATAATTGTTTACAATTATGCAATCTCCTACGCATAAATTATATCAATTATGTAATTGAAAATTCATATTCAATATATTTATAATATTCTATTAATTATTTATTATACATAAATTTAATTGTTTCCGTGCATTGTACAGGTGTAGTATTAGTAATTGTAATTTGTAAATGGCAAATTCATCCCAACAGGATTGCTACATGTTTGGTTATTGATAAGTGATTATGTAGTATATTTTCTTTTCTCTTTTTTTTTTTGAGGGGGTGATTATATAGTATTATTAATTGCAAGTGCTGCTGTTAAACTTGTTTTCCTTTGTCCTTGTGCGAGCTGGAGCATTACATTTAAGGACTTTCATAGATTTAGAATGAAATTTTTTGGATAGATTCAATTAAAAATTTTGCAACTTCACTAAAATTGAGGTAGTCAATTCATTATAGATTTGTTTTTAATGAAGACTTCAACAAAATGTCAACGGTTTTTAAATCTTTTTTTTATGAAATTCTCTAGTCAATATTTTATAATTTCTCAAAAAAAAAAAAAATCACTTATCCGACGATTCTGAAAATGGGTAAAAGCTTTTCAAAAATTTTTATTGTGTTTCCATTGGAATTTGATATAAGCCGTTAATGTGTTAATTATAAAATCCTATTCGCGTGTCATGAGTTACAATATTTTTTTTGTGGATTTCAAAATTACAAAGGAGTGGGAGTGGAGATGGAAATGTCGAGGTATCATTACTTGAAGCTAGCAATCTTGGTTCTAGAAAATCTTTCTTTATTCATTCGGACGCAAATTTGGTTACACATGTCATGAAAATCATTACAAGTTCAATGGATTTTGTTGTGAGAAAATAATCGTAAGTGTACGATATCGCCACAAAAGTAGTAAAGTGGACTTTTTGAGTCCGGATTATCGTTTCCACGAGGACTGGTTTACTCAATATCGGTTCAAACTAATCTTAACAAAAACAAATAAAAATATAAAGATCAAAGATTGGTATTTAGTTAAAATTGTAAGTAGTGCGGAAATAAATTTGCAGAATAATAGAAAATAGAAAGTTGTTGAAGCAAAGGAGAGTAGAGTTGGGAATCCCGATTTATCTTTAGTTATCCTATTTGATTTCTCCTCTCAATTTCTACACTAAAGTTGTGTTAGATCGAATTCACGAAGTTGATTTAATTTACCTCTCTCGAGTTCAAATCAATCCTATTTAATTAAGTCAACTACCATATCTCTATGTATAGTCGGGATAAACCTTAATTAAATGCATTAACGCGCTTAGGAATTCATAAACTTCCACCTGTCACGTGGGATCTCAACAATTATAAAAGTCTATCTCTAACTTTTATGTGAATTGCCAGATTTTACTACGTGGTCTAAATATTTAACTTACCTCTCGGTTTGTTAAAATTCACAAATCAATGATTTAGTGATCAGTTAAATCATGCATTAAACGTAGAAGTAAAATCAATACATATATTAAAAAGCACAAGAAATTGAGAGTTGAAAATCAAATAATCAAACTAAATTACATCGTTCATCCCAACTAATAAATTAGTTATTCATGCTAAATAAGAAAGATATAAAATAAATAAAGGAGTTCATCACCGGATTTAGAAGAGAACTCAAAGGTAAAGAGTGGATCTTGCACCAAGTATCAACCCCGTCTTGAATCTCCTCCCAAAACCATGCAAATCCCTCAATTGTGGTGTGTTTTGCCTTCAATTGATCCTCCATAATCACTCCCAAAAACTCTCCCAAGCTCCCTTAATATTGTGGCTTACTTCCCTATTTATAGGCTCAAAATAGGTCTTAATTTCTTGCACAAGAAGTAGCCAAAACCAACCAAAAATAGAATTCTAACTAAACTAGGAAATTTCCGCCCGTGGACCATACGACCGTACGACTTGTAGGATACGGCCGTCTCGAGGTTCTGAATTTCTGCATGCTTTGGCTTTCCATGGTTGCGGCCGTATGGACTTAGCGTTACGGCCGTATCGATACCCATACGGCCGTATGGCTCGATTCATCCGCCCGTATCACGCTTCCTGTTGTTTTTCGCCCAATCTCTTCAGCCGATGAGTTATGGCCGTATGTAATGCATGATACGGCCGTATGATGATTGCAGTCCAGGTCCTCCATCTTCCATTCTCTTCCACTTTGGTCCCCACTTTCTATTTTTTTGGTATTTTTGGTCCCTTTTGCTCTTTTTCACTTTTTTTCATTGCCGTCCATCCGTGTTGGTCTTTTATCTAAAAATAGACAAAATTAAACATAACAAACACTCTAAATTACTTATAAAAACTATAAAATAAAAATCAATAAAATACTTATCAGATTTGTAATGGATTTCATTACTAATGTAATGGACTTTATTGCAAGGGTAATGGACTTGTAATGGAATTCATTACAAGTGCAATAGATTTGTAATGCGGTACATTAGAAGTGTAATGGATTTGTAATCAAATCCATTACAACTATAATAGATAACAAAGAGGATGTAATGAATGGTAGAAACTTTGTAATGAATTACATAATATTTGTAATGCATTACAATCAGACCAATAATCTTTAAGGATCAAAATTGTCAAACTTAAACTTAACAGGTCAATCTACAAGAGGAATTAATGTATTGGAGCAATTTTCTAAATTTTTATTGTTTGTGATGGTAGTCATTTGTGGACTTGTGGTGGTGTCAACTGAAAGTAGCAGTTATTGGGAGTTTATGTTAAAGTTCATTCAACTTATAACTGACTTATGATGGACTACACCAGATATGCAACAAAGTATAAAGAATATGTAGTGAATTACAAAGTATTTGCACTGCATCACAAAAAAAAAGTGTAATTAATTTGTAATGGACTATTATGGGAAATCTATATATTAATAAAGAGAAACCGATTTGGGAGGAAATTTCCCGCTCATTTTTTAGCCTTTTTGAATTTGTTTTCCTGCTCATAACATCTTAATTATATTGGCCATTTTTGAATTAGTTTTTCCAATCTATTTTGAAATCTTCCTTATCCGTTTGTTTCAAATTTTTAAACTTTCCTTAACTATTTAATCAAAGAGAATTTTATTTAATCATTTAATTTTAGCTTTTCCTTATCTGTTTAATTGAATAGGATTTTGTTTAATTATTTATTATCAAACCTATCATTTCAAATTTTCACGAATTAAAATTTACCTTTAGTTTCATTGTATTGTTTCAAATTTCTAAATTGATTTAGTCCTTTTTATTTTTATAAGTTAAAAAATTCACTCTTTTTTTTTTTACTTAGATATCTGTATATATTTACATGTATTCCTAAATTCTAATATTACCACAAATTTGGTGAAATTTAATGTTTGGAAAATCGACCAAAAAAGGTAACAAGTTGAGGGTCAAAAGGTCGAACCGGTAGATAAAAAAATTAAAAATAAGTGAAAATTTTTATAAAATGGATAGAATTAATTATTTTGTTAATTTCTACACATGCATAGATAAAGATAAAAATTTTTAGAATTAGTTATTTTATATTTTATTCACGAAAATTAAGAGCAAATTTGAAAAGTTAGTTCCATGTTGGATTCTTTAATTGGTGGAACCCAGATTTGAATTTTTTATACTAAAATTGAATCCCACATTGATTGCGCGGTGAAGGAAAGTGAAGAAACCCTTCATTAAATAGCTACTGCACTGTGTATTGTATAATTTTTTATAGTGGGCCTGACTCCATTATACATTGGGCGATGAGTAGTTAAATATTTAAAGGGAAAAGTTAATTTTTGTTATGGATTAGACATTGAAGAACCGGAAAACCTGTACCCAGGTTAACCGTTTTGTGGTTTAACCCTTTTTTTAAGCCGCTTCTATATAGGTTTTTTGCAAGACAATTTTAGGTAAAAATTGAAACGAAATTTTAATTGATTTGCGGTTGAACCAGCAATTTCAGTTCGATTTTCTAAACACTGGATTCAAGTTTTTTCTTACAATCTCTCATGTAGATCATTTTAGGATCTACATACTTTTCCTAAATTCGATTTAATTATTTCTCATCTATTATTAATAATTTATTTTTTTGAAGGGGATTTATTTATTTTTTACTTAATTATACTTTTAACCCACTTCTTTTATAAATGTTTTTTTCCCTTAATGTACTATTTTTTTAAATCCATATAATTAGCAAGATATAATCGTTCTTCATATTGTGCCTATTTTAGATAACTATCAATATTAAAATTATTTATATATTTTAATTTATATTGCCCGTTAATTTTAAATTTTCAACAAACATTGAAGACTTGGCAATTGGAACTACATTAATATATCACAATTTAATATTTTTATTTTATGTAATGGTTTATTTGAAAACTTCTAAATAACTGAATGGGCAATTATATTATCACAACACATTTTTATTGATACGTTATATTCTATTTATTTTAAAGATTCATAATATTTACATCTTAGTCTAATTACATCCTTGACTTTTTTCCTTCAACTATTATTTTTAACCTTTAACTAATTATAAATTTGGTCCATGCAGATCCTTTTTGTCTAAAAAAATTAATTAATTTAGATGTTACATTACTTATTTATCCATCATAGTTTTAAATATTATAAAACATAATGGACGTAAACGGTGAATATTTCTTTTTATTTAATAGGGTGATAGGGAATCATTTATAATGGTTTTTAAAGGTTTTTAATGTAAAAGAAAAGAGAGAATGAGTGGAGTTGAGTAGTGGAGATTTGTGGATATGATGAGATATGTGAATGTGATTGATTTAGGGTAAAGAAATAATGGATAAAAAAGTGGTAAAAAGTTAAAAAAGTAGTCGCCTAACATGCTTTAAATATCATTAATACAATATTAAAATTAATTTTAATATTTATGAATAAAGCAAGTTAATTACTAGAAATTACAAAACATAATAATGTAACGAAAATTTTGAGAACATAATATTATTATTATTATAAACAATGTTAAAGACCTTTTCATACAATTAAATTGTGGTGTACCCAATATCTTTTATAGTGTGAATATAGATATATAATTAGCTTTTGTCGAGTTATTTAGCATTTTTTTACCTCGAATTATAAAGCGTAATTATATTACTTACACATGATTTAATTAATCATACTTAATTATTGTAAGATTCTATATCAATTATTATAAAGTTCAAATTACTACAATCCTCATATTTTTCTTTTAGTTCTAAAAAAGATAGTTTCTCTTGATAGTATCTTATATCATAACAACCAATAAGAGTCAAAGAATATTTTTCTTTAATAGAAATTTATTAAATACACCATGAGTTTCCGTGTGTTTTTAGTGTGTCTACAATTTACATACCATGTTTTGAGAAATTACATTTTACATATCGCATTTGATTAATTCTGAACAAAACAAGTCTTATGTCTAACAAAAATTGGAAAAAAATTTTAAAAATTACTTATTAAGAAAAAATTACCTTTTTTGCAACTAACGAATTACACCCCATGTCTTTTAGTATATAAGACTCTATATATGATTATTTTTAAAAATATTAATTAACACTTATTCTATCAAAAATACTTTTGTTGTCTCTTTTATTTTAAAATATTTTTTAAAAGTTAACTATATATGATATATGAAATATTATAAGTAAATTGAAAATAAGGAATCGTCTTCACTGTTGTTGTCATCAACTCTATCATTACTATTTTCATAACAAATAATTTCACTGAATTTTGACGTTTTCCTTTTTAAAGAAATAAACACGTAAATAAGTTTTTTTTAAAGGAAAAAAAACTAAGTTGCAAAGTGGCATCAAATTTCATGTACAATTAAAATTAACATTTTCTTATTCACTTAATAAAATTATTTATGAAACATTAAGAACAAATTCATATTTTTTTATTTTATAAATTTAAATAATTCTTTAACGGCATTGATTTAGAGACTCTCCAAGTAGTATTATAAGAATCGGGAACAAATATTTTATTTCTTTTTTTTTTTTTTGTGAAAGTAAACAAATATTTGATCAAGTATGATTGAAAATCATACTTGAGGAAAATGTATTTTCCCTTTATTCCTGAACTAAGTGCAATGATTTTGTTAAGTATATTGGTGTGGAATATTTATTCAATCTTCTAATTTTAGTGATGGCCACTATAAAAATTATTAACTAAATAGACATCATATTTACATTAATTGATTTCTATTAACTAAATTGATGGACGGTAGAAATATTATTTATTTTTCTAATTTTGGTGATAAATAAATAAATATTTCAAGTGCATATTTAATGAATAAAGATTAAATAAGTTGAAAAGTAAATAAATTCCTAAATTACATATTTCGTAAATTACGTATTTAATAGATAATTGGCTATCGACTCAATCAATGATTGAAATCATACGACTCAATTAAAATTTCTTAATTGTCTTTCGATTATATTAAATATCTATTTGGGATTTTATCCACTGAATAAATATTAAGAATCAAAGTTACTTTAAATAATTTATTTTATATCGATTTTCGTCATTTTAGATTTTATACAATTTTTAAAGATCATCGATTAAGTCGTCTATTTAATTTATTTATCAGATATATTTCAATTTATTTCTTATTTAAATTAATTATTTGTGATATTTTTGGAAGTCATGATTTATTTTTTTCATATCCTATTCTTTTCGTTAAAATTCTTTTAGGTACTATCTGCACATGTTGCTAAATCATGTGTGCGGTCCAAAATATTATGAAGAAATAAGAACGGTTGATGGGAAAGTACATAATATTTTCACAAAAGTGTCCTATGCTCGGGGTCTTGTAGACGCTGACATTGGGCTTCTAAACTGTCGTTAAGAAATCTGTTTGTCACTCTACTTATATCTGACTACTTGGATAGACATGAGGCATTGTGAGAGAAATGCTGACAATATTTGTCAAAAGATATAGAACACAGGCATCGGAATACTCTGCATGACCTAGGTATTGTTGTTCACCATGATATGTTTACCCAAGTGTTATTGTTCACGATTATATGTTTTTGTCTTCCCATTATTTGCGTGATTTGATTGTTCACCTGTAATTTTCTAAGTATTAACTAATTGTGGGATGTGCATTGCAGATTTATAGCTGGCCGATGATTTATAACTAACATGACTACAAATGTCGTGTACAATGAAGTTTTCAGCAACCTATAGTGTTATGCGCATGAATCATATGAGATATGTTGTTCGTGATTATCAAAGTTTTTATTTAGCACTTATGTTATATTTGTTTCTATAGGCCATGAGATATCATATATATAGATATTGGATTGGTTTCCTTTGGCTATATCTCATATGGACATATTCATTCAAGTGGAATATTATGATTTGCATTTTGGCTCATATTTTGCTATTTGCGCTACAAAATCTTAAGGGAATGGAATATTGACGAGATTTGTTCTTGCTTGTGCCCTCGCAGATGAATTAGTTACCTTTAGAGTACTATGGATTGCTATTTTTGTTGCAAATATCTCATCCTTTTCTATGCTGGTATAGATGGAGATATAGATCATTGGCTTTAGGGTACTTAAAATGGTTTTGTACTTTTCAATGTTGATGAGATTTGTGTTTCCCTTTTCAATTGTCGGTTATCATGTGCACATATCACATATCGATTCTTTATGCGTCATGTGACAAGGAAGCCATGGTGAAAAGATTAGAACAAGTTGCCCATCACGCTTTCAAAACCAATATATTTATGAATGTTATAGTATGCTATGTATTGTTCTCCAATGTAATTGCGTAGATAGAGCTTGAATGTTATTATTGTTTGGATTAATGCAAAATTGTGTTTTTCATAGAGATTTTTATATCTTTGTGTTTGTTTTAATTGTTACAAAATTGTATCAATATTACTAGATCGGATTTACTCCAAGTACAAGCGAAATTCTGTCAAATTTTTTCAAAAAAATGTACATTCTTCTCTTAAATATTTTGATGTTAATGATTGTACTTAATAAATCCGATAAATCCAATTAATGTAATTAGCTCCCGTGTAACGCACGGGTGTTCCAACTAGTAGATAATAGATTACAACAAATATGTAATAAATTACAAATTATGTGTAAGGGTTTGTTTGATACCTTATATCAAATCAAGGAACCATTTTCCAACATGTGTGGTTGATTGAATTTTTTTTTCTATAAATTATTTTCTAGGTTCAAGCACACAAACACACATTTTATCACAAATTCCATGAAAAATAAAAATTAGTGGATATGTTGGAAATTTTGTCTAGAATTTATTTTCCATGGAAAATGTTTTCCACCTCTAATTCGACTTGCAATCAAACACACCCGAATACATTGCAGAGTAGAACATGCTGTCATGTGCCACAAATTATTCCAGTAAGTGACTATTGCTCTATTCAATGTTCTTGAAAAGTTTATCCTTTGATTACATTGTGATTGTTATGTGTGCGAGGAAATAACATTTAGGGTGCATCGATAGAGGGTCATTTTTTTTGTGACCAAATTTCACTAGTTGAGTTTGACAATTGAAGATTAGTTGAATTCATGGTCGGTGATGTTCGGTAGAGTGGTCGAGATTTGAGTTGGGGAGAGGGATGGGGTAATATTTGGGCAATGGATAATATTTGGGTTTGGGTTGCGTTGCATGAATTTTATTAGTTTTGGGTTTAATCCAAACCATTCTATAAAATTTGAAAATTTTTTAAAATTAATTCGTTTTAAGGAAAGCTTTAAACCAACACAAAGCGAATTCAAGTTACTTTGGGTTGGTTTAAACCATGAGTTATGGGTTTTTGCCCAACTCTATTCAAAGTTGGGGACATAAGCTGTAAATTACCATTTTCTCTAGAAGTCAAAACTTTCTTCAAACCATGCTTGTTTTCCTAATCTGTCCATTTCTTTATAGGCCTAGTTTGCAGTATTAGAACAAATTATCGCTAAAAATTGGCGCGTACAAACCTGGTCGGAGGGTGGCCATAATCGCATTGGCAGTCGAGTACTCGACCATGCTTGTTTTGCAAAGTAATAGCCCTATGCATTTTCCACTCTCCAAGTTCAACTGTTGATCAGAGTGTAGTATGTTGTGAAGGAAGTTAATATTTTGTACTCGTATTGACCTTCTTCCCTTTATATCACCACCGTTTGCTATGGCCACTGGAACTGGAATTGTATTGTTGCCTTGTTGGGTACCTGTTATCATCGAGTCCCTTCTGGTACAGCCTCTGGTATTTAAGAAAACTTCAGCCACCTACGTGGCTGGTACAGGTGGAATTCCACCTCAGCCAACAGCCCGATGCCAGAATTGAATAGAGGACGATTGTTGGAGGACCCAAGTGCAAATAACGGCCAAGCTCTTTGAACAAATGCCCTAATTCCCTCCCTTGGTTCGAATTTCAGCCTCTGTTCGAGTGACCCTTCCCCACCGACGACACCGCATCCCCTCCCCGGCGACACCGACCAGATCTCCGGCGAAGGTAAATCTCGGCTTTGTTGTTCTCTAACTGGGCTTCTTCTTCTCCATTGTTAAAGAGCTTCTCCTTCTCTCTATTCTGAATTGTTTATTTTGCAAATAACCAGGCCCTCTGTTCGATTCACTCCCTTCCCCACGGCGGTACCGCATACTCCGGCGAAGGTACTTCTTCTTCTCCATTACAGTCCCCTCTGTAAATTTCTATTTTTTTTGTTTTATATCTATACACAATTATGGCTATACAGTCACCAAAAGTCTTTAAAAATTTCGAGTGAATGTTGCCTGTTTGTATGCGTACACATCAGAATTTGTGTATAAGAACGGCTTTAGCTACTTCTGCACCTTTAATTTACTATTGTTCACAAGGATTCAATAAGTGGATTCAGCAATTATTGAATTCGAATGTTTCAAATGATTATGAATTTAATGAAATCAAATGATTTGAATAGAAATTAATAATGGTTTTGATTAATTTATCTAAATAGACAAGAATATGTAATTAAAATATTTATGCCTTTAATGATCAAATATTAGCTGTCAAAATGTTTCAAATAATTGTTTATCTAGTAAACAAACTAGAGTTTAATAGAAATTAATTTTTTTTTCATTTATCTAAATGGACAAAAATTTGTAATTCAAATGTGGAGTCTTTCTGTCATACAAGATACGACTTATGGTAAAAAGTGGAAGAGTAATGCAACGTCTCTCCTACGATATATGGAAATTACTATCTTTGATTTTTGTCTATCTTAATGGCTACACAAAGCGGATTTTAATGGCCAATTGCCTCTGTTCTAATTTTGAGTGAATGTTACCTGGTAGGCGTAGGTGTTCAATATAACACTATTTCTCCAACTAGAAAATTGATATTGCCGTTACCATCTCTGAGCAGTGTCTCTTTCTTTCTTGGCGATGTCTGACTAGCCGGCCGACAGTGGAACAAATGATGCAGTCAATTTAGGTACATGTGTTTCTTATTTGCTCAGTTAAGGTTATTTGCACTCGGGCTATACATGAATGTTTGAATTGAACCTTAGTGGAAGGTTTTTACAGTTTTACTTATTTGATAATTTTAATCTTAGTGGAAGGTATTTACAGTATTGTTCATATCATGGTTGAAGATTAATTGGTGGGATTCTTTATTTTGTCAAATTTACTTAGTAATTGGCTAAAGTTTACTTAAAAGTTCTAATTTCCCTGAAAATGGAAGTAACTTTTGCTTCTTTTATTTTATTTTAGTAACCTTTGGTATAATTTGAAGCTCTACTGTGTTCTTCAATTATGTAGTTTTCAATTACGTAGTTTTGATTTGTGCAGCTACTGAGTTGAGGAACAATGAGGAGAAATACATCCCCCAACTGTGCCACCCTGATGATGTTCCATATGTTGGGCAGACATTTAACTCAGCTGAAGAGGCTCTTCTATTTTACAACAATTACGCAAGGCTATCAGGATTCAACACGCGTAAACACAGCAACAAATTAAGTGAAGATAAGAAAACATATCAATGGAAGGAATTTACTTGCAACAGGCAAGGTTTAACAAACTTGAAATACCAAGAGAAAGATAAACATAAGCAACCGCGTGCCGGGGAGAGGAAGCGGAGACGTACTCGATGTGGTTGCACCGCTAGATTGACTGTGACAAAACGGAATGAGGGGAGTTTATGGGCCGTCTCAATCTTTGTAGCTGAGCACAATCATCCACTAACTAGCCTAGAGAAGGTCCATCTTTTGAAATCTCATAGGAAGGTAACACCGGCCCAGAAGAATTTGGTAAGTCAATTTTCACAGGCAAATATTCCTGCATGTCAGCAATATCGGTTCATGGGGGTGGAGTCTGGTGGTCCTTCTTCTATAGGGTGTCTTCAGCAGGATATTTGGAATGTTGAGAGAGATATACGCCAACAGTTCTTGGGGCATGGCGCCGAGACGCTTGTTAAAATGTTTGAGAAAGAGAAAGAGACGGATGAAAACTTTTACTACAACTTCACGACAGAAGATGGGGTCTTCCGGCAATGCTTTTGGGCGGATTCTTCATCACATAGCTCATATGTCTACTTCGGCGACGTTATAGTGTTTGACACAACTTACAACACCAATAGGTACGGTATGATATTCGCGCCTTTTGTTGGTGTGAATAATCATATGCAGACCGTTTTATTTGGGTGTGGATTTCTTAGCGATGAGAAGACAGAGTATTTCATTTGGTTGTTTTCACAATTTCTAGAGGTAATGCCCGGTGGAGGCATCCCAAAAGTGATTATCACTGATCAGGATCAAGCGATCGGAGCGGCAATTGGTGAGGTATGATAAGTGCGCATCTTGGTTAGAGAGAATTTATACATAGTAATAACTAGTAGTCTTTAGCGTCATTTTGCATTGCGCATTTTTTATTCAACTATTTTTCTTTACTTTAGGTGTTTCCCCCATCAGTGCATCGTCTATGTTTGTGTATAGGTGTGAGACGCCCGAAGAGTTTGAGCGGCAATAGGGTGAGTTGATGAGCACCACTCCGTTGGGTGGAAATGAATGGTTGCGGACCATGTATGGAATCCGCCATCGATGGGTACCTTCTTATGTGAAGGACTTTTTTACAGCAGGAATGTCCAGTAGTCAGAGGGTTGAAGCTCATCATTCGTTCCTAAAAACGTATGTGCTAAGGAAGAACTCTCTTGCAGATTTCCTTGTACGGTTTCAGATAGCATTAGTACATCAGAGAGAACAGGAGCTTAGAACAGACCACATTGACAAGAGTGAAGTGCCAGTTATTTCCTCTCCTTTTCATTTGGAGACTCAAATGATAGGTATATACACAAAGGCTGTTTTTTTAATTCTTCCAAGATGAACTAAAAGAGAGTGTGGCATACGATTGCTCTAAAGTATCTTCCACGGTTGATGCAAAGGTGTACAAGGTAACAAGGTTTAATGTAGACTCGGATTGTCCACGTCATGTTACTTGGTTTACTGCATCTGATTTCATGACATGTAGCTGCAAACTCTTTGAATTCAAAGGATATGTATGTCACCACATTTTGCGGGTGATGTCCAAGAAGGACATTAGGGTGTCATCTGATCATTACATCCTAGTTAGGTGGACAAAAAAGGCAAAATTAGTTCCTGTTTTCGAATCTACACCTCAAGCTTTAGCTAGACAGTCGTCTATTTCTGCACGCGTCATGATGAATAGAGAATTCATGGAACTTTCAAATGACGTATGTATGTCATCGGAAGTTAGTAATTTTGTAATGAAAGAGGTTAGAGAAATTGGAAAACATGCAAGAGAGATGTTGGCAGCCGGGGGCAAAGTTGCAACAAATAAAGAGAGTAGCATGAGTGACGAGGACGGCTTAAGTATTCATGATCCAATATCTGTGCGTGCTAAGGGTTCCGGGAAGCGGCTAAGGTCATCAAAGGAAAAGAGGATGAGCCAGAATAACAGGAAATGTGGGTTCTGTCGTGAACCGGGTCACACAGTGAAAAAATGTCCACAATTGCAGTCACGGTATGTGTATTGTCTATTGCCCTTTACATCTACATTTTATCCTCATTGCACATCCACTCAATCTTTAACATGGCGCATATTTATTTCCAAATGTACCGTGGCCTTGATATTAGGTTGAAAATGCTTTAGTGAAAATATGAGGATTCCATTGCATGATTTTCATAGTTGATGGACTTTTCTAGTATTAAGCTTAAGTAGTATATTCATTTACTTATTTTCTTGATTGTGGCATTCACTGCATAATGGATTAAGTTCCTCGTACCCTGTTTGTATACACAGGGCTGGATTGGTCGACGAGTTGTATGAACCGGATATGTCGTTTGCAACGGGTAACAATGGTGATAGCATGACAGCTCATGATATATTCGTCTCTCAAGCAGCCGATAACTACTCCACTTACCAGACGACCTTACAGGAGGATGATTTCCTATGCACTGTATAGAAGTTGTAGTTCACGAACCTTTGTTATGTGGCTTGCAAAATTTCTACTTCATTTTGTAGTTCACGAACCTTCCTTATGTGGCTTGCAAAATTTCTACTTGTTTTGAGACTTGTATGATTACTGTTGGATTGTTGATCTTTATGGATTACCTTGAGACTTGTGTTGTTTATGTTGGAATGTAGGACAATATACGTCGTCATGGATTATTTGGTGGCTTAGTATAGTTGGATTTATGTTGGATTGTACGTAATTTTTGTTGGTTTGTAATTCATTTTCATGTTTTTATGCATCTTGATTTGTTTAGCTTCAAGATGCATAGTTGTTGTCACTATTAACTGCAAGCTAGTTGTTGTCACTACTAACTGCAAGCATATGCAATACCTTGCAAGCATCTGTTTCAAGATGCAAGATGCATTACTAAACAAATTAATTGCAAGCATCTGTAATACCATTAATTGAACATAAAACATTTCTAAAACACTGAATGGATGACATGAAACATCATAAAACATTACTAAACAGGTAATTTTAAGCATCATCAATACATACATAGATGACATCTGTACTTAAAAAACAAAAGGGTTGTAGCCATTCGATGAGTTCTCCACACATTGATGTGCAAACGGTAAGCGACATAAATATCTAAAGTATTACACAACAAGCACGGTCAATGATGGCGTGTCTCAGTGAGACTGGTTCGTCTACAGCACGAGTCATTTGGTGGACCAATTCGCATCACTCTGATTTGTGCCTTCATCACGGTCGACAATGGTTGTCCTCGATGTGCCCTCGTATGCATCGCCATATCGTTGGATTTTGATTCCAACTAACTCATCATGCCAATAGAACCAATCACAAACCTTTTGGTCCTACAAGAACACAACAACAACAAAATCAATGTTCTCTTTATTTATGCGGAACAAATATAGCATACCAATACAAATAAAGAAAGAAACAAGTGTACAAATAGTGACAGCTTGTCACAAATACCTTTTTCGCAAGACACTTCCAATATTTGCGACCTCGATTATTTTCAGAATTTGAAGTCATTAGCGTCATATAGGCGCCGCATGAGCACCGTACATTTGCGATGCTAGCATCACAACTAGAAGAAGACATGTTCTATAAAACAATAACAACGAATTTTCTAGTGAGAAGAAGATAAGAAAAAAAATAAAGAAAGACCCAAAAGCATATATTTATAACATATTATTATTTCAAGTAATCATATTTTTTATTACAAGAAAATGAAAACAAAGCTATACAATCTAAGCATGCAGATTAGACATATGTTTAAGCATGCAGATTAGACATTGTATATTGCAATTGGAAAAGACATAAATTAACTAAGGGGCATGTTTAACAGTGAAGCAACAACAATTGCAATATTTATTTGTTCATACATACATATAAGAGTTGGCATGCACAGATACAATTGAAGCGGAAACAAACAATGAAATTTGACACTTATTGTTGGATTGATAATCATTATTACCGAGTCTCAATAAACCTTCAAGAATAAGCGTCAAATTAAACAATTGATTGACTACCTCAAAAATGCATACAACTGCATCAAGCATAGATCCTCCAATCCATCTGTTATTCAATGCCCATTGAGTCAATGGTTATTTCAAGCAACTTATTCAAGCAAGCAAAGATCCTCATTTTCCAACTTCTAAAGTCATCGCAAATTCCTTTGAACACTTTTTGTACACAACAAAGTAGTCAATTGGCCATACAAACAATTTGGTAATATTTGGTGAGTTTAGTTTTGGAAAGGGCATGTTCACAGAAAGAGACACTGCCATTTTCATGGTAATGGTAATATGAATCCACTTATTGAATCCTTGTGAACAATAGTAAATTAAAGGTGCAGAAGCAGCTAAAGCCGTTCTTATACACAAATTCTGATGTGTACGCATACAAACAGGCAACATTCACTCGAAATTTTTAAAGACTTTTGGTGACTGTATAGCCATAAAACAAAAAAAAGTAGAAATTTACAGAGGGGACTGTAATGGAGAAGAAGAAGTACCTTCGCCGGAGTATGCGGTACTGCCGTGGGGAAGGGAGTGAATCGAACAGAGGGCCTGGTTATTTGCAAAATAAACAATTCAGAATAGAGAGAAGGAGAAGCTCTTTAACAATAGAGAATAAGAAGCCCAGTTAGAGAACAACAAAGCCGAGATTTACCTTCGCCGGAGATCTGGTCGGTGTCGCCGGGGAGAGGATGCGGTGTCGTCGGTGGGGAAGGGCCACTCGAACAGAGGCTGAAATTCGGACCAAGGGAGGGAATTATGGCATTTGTTCAAAGAGCTTGGCCGTTATTTGCACCTGGGTCCTCCAACAATCGTCCTCTATTCAATTCTGGCACCGGGCTGTTGGCTGGGGTGGAATTCCACTGTACCAGCCACATAGGTGGCTGAAGTTTTCTTAAATACCAGAGGATGTACCAGAAGGGACTCGATGTTATCATATATGCTTATGATTTATGATTTGTTTATGCATGTTGGAAACCATACAAATGTGGTTATGTGGGTACTTGGAAAACCATTTTCCTCTCGCTTTCTCCTATATTTTTAAATATAAATTTAGTCAAATAAATAACATCCACATATCTTATAGGATCTATTTGCACTGACGAATTGCCACAATTTAATTCCACTCATTCTCTCTATCTTTACTATTAAAAATATGTTTTTGGAAGTTTGCAAATTGCAAACAACCCCTATAAATATTGACCCCCAAGCAACGTTTTTCATGGGTTTGATTATGAGAGTATATTCATTATTAATTATGCGTAAGAGGAGCAGACTTCCTTTTTTTTTTCTTCCTTTTGTGTTCCTTTTGGCAAAATGTAATAGTTAGGGATTAGTGTTTGTTTGACGGAGATTTTCGGGTAAATGATTTTTTAATATAAAATTGAAGAGTTATAGATACTAATCTCTTATTAATTATGTATGTCAATTGATGAAGTGAATATGATGTCAACTTATCATGTGTAACATATGTTAGCCTAATATTAGAGCCATCTTGATGGTCGGGACAATTTATTGATAGGAAATCAAAGTGAAATTGTAAAAAAGAAAAAAAGTTATAGCTTAAAATTAATTGTTATCGAAAATATTTTTGGAAAGAAAATAATTTTACGAAAAATTACCAACACACAAACTAATTATGTAAATAAAATAAAAGGAAATTGGTACATTTGATCCAAAACAATTTATCTAAGTATGCATTTGGTTTGTTTTAAAAAAGGTAGCGCATTTGGTAAAAAAAAAAAAATTTGGTACGCGTTTGATTTATTTGGATGGAATCTATCAATTAAACCATTAGTCAAAGTCAACTTTTGAAAAATTCGGTGCATGATTGGTTGACTCGAGATAAATTGCACAAAAGTTATGATATTATATTAATACGAACAAATACTAGTGTATTAAAAGTTTTTGATAAAAAACTATTTGATCATTGCAAATTAATTCAATAAAATTAATTACGGACCAAATAAGTACTTGTAGAAAAAAATAAAATGTAAAATTGTATAATTTAACTAAATTTTGGACGAAAGTATATATTTTTTAAATTTTGGAACTTAATTGTAATCATATTTAAAGGTTAGGACCTTTTGTACAATTATCTCAAGTCAAATGGACTAAACGCGCAATCAATTTTTCAAAAGTTGATTTTGACTAACAGTTCAATTGACGAATTCCATCCAAATGGACAAACGCACACCAAAGTTTTTTTTTGATCAAATGGACTACTTTTTCTTTTAAAACGGATCAAATACATACTCAAACAAATTTTTTTGGACAAAATGCGCGAATTTCCCTAAAATAAATTTTTAGTAGTTGTATGTTTGACTGGTGTGAGGATTTTTGAAAGAATTATTTTTTTGAGAAGAAAAAGGAACATGTTGGCACATCATCAACGGAAAAAGTGATTGAAATTAAAATTGGAAGAAAGAAACACGATATTTTACAATCTATACCATACTACTACTGCATAACAAAATCACAAAAAAATTATTTTTCACATTTTTCTATTTTATTCTTGTTCATCATATAAATATAAATATAAATATATAAATATATTCTATGAAAACTTAAAAGAATATTATTATTATTATCGTCAATTTATCATCCACAAAATAATTTTGTTAAGAAACTCGTCTGCAGTACCCATCGCATTATTGTTCGTACCTCAATTTGGCCCGCACTGTTTAAACGTGTCTTCTCTCTTCTGAACTTCTCTCTGTGTCCTGTATTCACAGACCCGGATATACACGCATACATACATACATGTGAATCTCGTTACGCCCCCACCTCAATCCCCATCCCACCCCTCTTTTCTCTCTCTAGATTGCCATCAACTCTCAGTTCATCTCCCAGATCCCAATACAAATCTCATCTCACTATCCAAAATCAAAAGTTTCACAATCTAGTATCGAATTACCAACCAGTAGACGGCCCGAAGTTGATCCGAAATTAATCAATTTTCGGACCGGAAAATCCACCATCGTGAAAGCTGGAGCAGCTGAAGACAATCGGTCGGGAGCTCGCAATGAGCTCCCAAGGCGGTTTCGGCCAGTCCAAGGAGTTCCTTGACCTCATCAAATCCATCGGCGAGACCCGATCCAAGGCCGAGGAGGACCGCATTGTTTTGCGCGAAATAGATATCCTAAAAGCTCGATTATCCAGTCCCAACACCCCGAAATTCAAACTCAAGGAGTATCTAATGCGTCTGATTTATGTTGAGATGCTGGGTCACGACGCGTCGTTTGGTTATATTCACGCTGTTAAAATGACCCACGATGAGAGCTTGGCGTTGAAGAGGACTGGTTATTTGGCGGTGACTTTGTTTCTGAATGAGGATCACGATTTGATAATTCTGATTGTGAATACCATACAGAAGGATTTGAAGAGTGATAATTATTTGGTAGTTTGTGCTGCTCTTAATGCCGTTTGTAGGTTGATTAATGAGGAGACAATACCTGCGGTCTTGCCGCAGGTGGTGGAGCTGTTGGGGCACCAAAAAGAGGCTGTGAGGAAGAAAGCAGTGATGGCACTGCACAGGTTTTACCAGAGGGCACCTGGGTCGGTCTCCCATCTTGTTTCCAATTTCCGTAAGGTGTGCTTTATCAATGGATCGAGACTTGAACATTTCATGTTGTTATTTAGACCTTTTATTTGGATATGATTGCATGTATAATAAGCCAATTTTAATATTGAATACAAATATCTAATAAGGGTATGACAGAGCAGGTAGACATCTTGGAGAGTACGATATGTAACATCAATAATTGTATTTACTTGTTCATGGCTTCATGCATATTTGGATGAAAGTGAAATTGTAAATTTACTGGCTTTTCCTTTTCCTTCGTAAGAAGGCTATGTTGATGTGGAAATCTTCTGTCATGCAGAAGAGGTATAGTATCTGCATCATGATAAAGATTTTTAGTATGATATTGGATAATCCATGATTATATGTAGAAAAGTAGAAGTAATTGTTCTTACTCTATCATAATTGTTAACCTATGTTAATAGGTGGTTCAGTAATGTTAGTGGAGATAAGTTGACATTTTCTAGAAATTACAGATGCAAAAATGTGATTTTCTTTACTATTTTACTGTTAATGGCTTCTGAAAAAATAATTGGAGGGTTGCTTGTCTAGTCTTGTTTTCATTCTGAATGATATTGTGTCCTAGTTTCATTTAGGAATACTTAACATTGTCGGCTAAACAAAAAAAAAGTAAAAGTAAAACTTCTTGGACTACACAATTGAATTTTTTCTTGGATATCTGTCCCTGGTGGAGATGTAGTTGACAAAATGCAAAAAAAATGTGTAGAATGTTAATTAATTAATATATGTAAAAGAAGGATAGTGCAATGTATTTTCAACTACTTCCGGCTTAACAGACCAGGAATTAGAATATTTGACTCATGGGAAAAATAAATGATTGTTGCAGAAGAAAAAGATTGATAGCAGTTCACTATGCATTAAGAAAGCTTGCATTGTCAATTTTGAGGAGTTTTTATGGTTTGATGTCAATGTTGCCAGTTATACTAGGATATTTGGATTCATGGGAACAAAAGAGAGTGATTTTGACAATGTTTTGGTACTACAAGGGATTTTCATTTTTTAAAGCATATATGAATTTGTTTGTGGATCACGAATGAAAATTTTCATAATTTTAGAAGTGATTGCTTTTTTGTTGCTGCAGAGGCTTTGTGACAATGATCCGGGAGTTATGGCTGCAACTCTTTGCCCTCTTTTTGATCTTATTACGATTGATGTTAACTCGTACAAGGATTTGGTGGTCAGTTTTGTCAACATTCTCAAGCAAGTTGCCGAACGCAGACTGCCAAAGAGTTATGATTATCATCAGATGCCGGCTCCATTTGTTCAGGTATGGCCGGAATATCTTTTTATTTTTATTTGGGTATATTGTCATATACTCAAATTTTTGTATTTATAACTGAAGTAGAATCATACTCAAATTTTTGTATTTATAACAGAAGTAGAATCATACTTCATTTTGGTTCATTGTGTGGCTTAAGTACAATTCCACACTGCATTTTCTTATTTCTACCAAATATTCAAATGTTATTATTCCTTGATGCCACCAGATTCAATTTTCTTATTTGTTATTGCCGTGAAGACCATACAAAAAGAACGATGGTCACGATGCAAGAAGGTCAAAGCATACAAAAGTTTTTATAAAGCACATCTGGTTCATGGCCTTTTTATGTTTTAAACTCATTGCGTGCTTGGCTGGGCTTTTTGCACAGGGAAAAAATGGAATGAATTCCTTGATTAGCACCTTACAACTGTTGCTAGTCTAATAGTTGAAGGAATAATCTTTCACTTCTTAAAGTTGTGATAGGATGTCTGGTTCACATTTTCCTCTCCGATTTTCTATTGAACTTGTTATGAAATTGAATAACAAACACGACCCGATTTTGAGATTAAAATGTGGAATTTAGAGTAGAAAAAGGTACATAGCAAACCAAAATGGCTTGGAAACATTTGGATGTGGTTGAACGTGTTTGTGGTCACTTGGAATCACTTAGGATCAGAAGTATTAAGTAATTCTTTTCCTTGTGGTTTTGTTTCTTCTTTGTTCGCACCTAGTGTAAATTGATTTATTTCCTAAAGAGGATGTGGAGGAGAAAGTCGAGAGAAAAGGAAAAGAAGTATCCTTTCTGCCAAATAAGCTGCTAAAGATAAATGTTTGATCCTTCTATCTAGTTATGGTACTATAAAGATCTTGCTGTCGATAGTCAAATATTTTGGGGTCAGCCCTGTGGTCTGTACTGCCATCTCATGAATGGATGTTATGGCTTCAATATTTTTGTGGGAAAAGATTGTGTGGCCAGGAAAAAAGTCAGGTCTTGAGTTTTATAACGAACAAGTAACAAATATACCAGTAGTTGGAATCTTTAGATTTATATAATGGAGTCTATGCGCCATATAACTTACTGTCCTAATATAACGAGAAAAAAGGAAACGATGAGGAATGACATAAAATTTTGTCCAGCCTCAATTGGTGACATGAGGGTATCATTTGCTAGAAATAGATTCATTTATTTTTCTACATTGCTGCTGGTGACATACTTCAAGTTTGTAAGATAATTTGATCAGCATTTGAAAGATCTAGTAACTTTCCTTTTAATTATAGATGCAGGATTATATATTGTACTTAGGTATTCTTTTACACCATGCAGTCTCAAGTTCTCCTTGGTTCTTATTTGTACTCTTCTCTCTTTCATGACTAGAAGGTACATTTTTAGAATGACATGTGACCTATATGTACTTCCTGCACAGTATGAGTCCTCCGTAAACGCACAGGTGAAGAGTTTAATGAATGAATCCTGGAAGATCAACGTCTTGTAAATTTTATACACACCTTCTTATAGGAAATCAACAATACTTTAGCACTTCAGCTACAAAAGGATGTGAATTGGTCTGGGCTTCAGCTTTAAAGAATATCTTCAGATTTACTTTTGTGCACCTGTTGTCTAATTATGGATGGTTGTCTCCTTTGTTTCGCAGATTAAGTTACTGAAAATTCTGTCACTACTGGGTAATGGTGACAAAAAATCTAGTGAACAAATGTATACTATTTTAGGTGACATAATGAGAAAATGCGATTCAACTAGTAATATTGGGAATGCCGTTGTTTATGAGTGCATGTGCACTATTTCCTCAATACATCCCAACCCAAAGTTACTTGAATCTGCGGCAGACACCATTTCAAAGTTTCTGAAGGTATGTAATTAGTACTTTGCAATTTGGCGTGCTTTACTTTTCTTTTTAATTCTTTTTTGATGTTTGGATCTCATAGACCTACATGTTCATCCGATGAACAGAGTGATAGTCACAATCTAAAGTATCTTGGAATTGATGCTCTTGGCCGGTTGATAAGGATAAGCCCAGATATTGCAGAACAGCACCAATTGGCGGTCATTGATTGCTTAGAGGTGAGAAATGATATTATTCTCATACAAATGGGAATCAAGTGACATTTATTTGACAGAACTATGAGAACACTGGCTATATTGCTCCATTTTTATACTTGTCTTAGTGCTCCAATTATTGTCTAAGCATGCCCAATGACGGATCATTCTGAGTGAACCAAAAATAACTTCTCAACTCTGATCCATAGGAGTATATAAATTAAACATCGCACTGCTACAAATTCTCTATTAATGTAGTCCCAAAATATTTATCACTGCGTTTGTAGAATTTGTTCATTTATTAATGTAATAGAGTTATGCTGCAAGCTCTAGTAGATTGACCTTGTTAGATAGTGGTGTTTGGAACTCGTTGAACATTTTCGCTGGATTATTCGTTGTTGTTGTTGTGTAATTGACTGAGGGGTCTGGAAGAGCCCTCTTTAGCATGATCCAAAGGACTGGATTGGAACCAGTCTTGAATTTATATATGTAGATGGATAATATTAATATTTGGTGCCATGTCGAGGTCCGCCTGGGTCTGAGAACAAGTTAAGGGGTTAATGGAAATCGACCGTTAAAATCGATATCTAGGTGTTAAATGTAATTAGAGAGAGAGAAGGAAAACAGAGAGAAATGAAATAAATACTGTAGAACGAGAGAGAGAGAGATAAAAATTTTATTGAATATTTCTTGATAATTGAATACACTACAATGATATGAATTTATACAATTGGAGAACAAACAAAAAAGGAAAGATAATATTTTACAGAATAAAAATACAATCAATAACCTAATTTCTATACCCTATTTATACGAGCTATTTTTGGTAAGTGTTGATAAATACTTCATGCTTGGTTTTTGTATCAATTTCACTCGACTTCTGACATGCTTCTTAGTACAGGACCCAGATGATACACTAAAGCGCAAGACATTTGATCTGCTTTATAAGATGACAAAGTCATCAAATGTAGAAGTCATAGTTGATCGTATGATCGATTACATGATTAACATCAATGATCATCATTACAAAACGGAAATAGCATCGAGATGTGTTGAACTTGCAGAACAATTTGCACCAAGCAATCAGTGGTTTATACAGGTAACCAACCAATTTGTACTGTTCTATACTGTTCCTGGTGACTACATTATATTTGAAATTTGTTGACTTTCCGCATCTTTTTGTCTTTGTTTATCCTGGTTAGACCATGAATAAGGTATTTGAGCATGCGGGGGATCTAGTGAATACTAAAGTTGCACATAACTTGATGCGGTTGATTGCTGAGGGATTCGGAGAGGATGACAATTCTGCAGATAGCCAGCTCAGATCATCTGCTGTATGTATCCTAACAAGTTTCTGACATCCTGGTCTTAATTCGCACACTTTATGCCTGAGTGAATGTGTTCATTTATTTCACACAATTGTTTTGAGTTTACTCATTTCAGTCATCGGTAGGCTGTAGCATTTTATTTGAACAGTTGTCCTTTTGGCAAGGATTTGTGCACGTATTTTTCCACTCAATGCTCGTGAATATGCTAGTAATGTATTTTATAATTCTGGAAGATTTTATGTCTGTCAGCAGCATGATCCGGGAAAAAAGAGCCTGGCATCTCATGAGATTCTCTTGTTCATTAAACTTGCAATAAGGGGCATGTGTGCAATTAATTATTTGAGAAGCCAAAATTTAGATGGAGAATTATCAACTAGGATTCTAGGAACAAGACAGGCCCTGATATTGCACAAACCACGTTAAAATAGGTATTTAACTTTGTAGCGATGTCCATTTGCAGCTGCTGACGTGCAATCACATGTGCAGCTGGCCCTGTTATGTGTGTAGTGCCTATGCATCTGTCTTCAGCGGTGCGCTAACGTTATGGACAAAAAGTCAGTAATGAAGGAAGTAAAGTGAAGGGGATGAACGAAGAGAATTAGGAAAAAAGAGGAAAATCACTATAATGGTCAAAATTACGAATGAGTATCCCACTGACTCAACAAGACTAGTCTTTTTTATATTTGTAGGAATCCATTAAAAGGGTGGGAATTGGCCAAGGTAACGATGAGAAAAATTTTGAAAATTAAACACCAACTTTAACTGAAAATAAATTAATTTTTACTGTTTAATTTATGAGAAAAATTAATTGAAAAAATTTTCAATTAGTTGAAAAATTAATTGGCCAAGATAACGCCGAGAAAAATTTTGAAAATTAAACACCAACTTTAACCGAAAATAAATTAATTTTTACTGTTTAATTTATGCTTCAAATAAATACGTATTCTTTGAATCACTAATATTAGGAATTTGACTCCCTCAATAGGCATGCAATGCCTCCGTATGATATTATTTCACGACAATTCAAACTCCTTTTAATATTTGTTAGAGTCCCATATCGGTGTATGATATGTACAAGATTCAATATATACCATAACAAGTCGGTTTTGTTAGGAGGAGTTAGGTTCAATATTTTAAGATGGTATTAGAGCCAGCCCAGTTTTGTGATGTTGAGTAACGCCAATATCGATTTCTGCAGTTGTGTGTCATAGTCCACGCTGTGCGTGAGGGGCCGTGTTAGAATTCCACACTGACCTATGATATGTACAAGATCCAATATATAAGGTGAGGGTAATCCTCTTCTCACAAGTCGATTTTGTCAGGAGGAGTTAGGCACAATATCCTAAGATGTTCAATGGGTTTGTGAAAATTTAACTGTCGTAAAATGAAGGATGGGTCGTGTAGTTGGTAAAGAAAGAAAAAGGGATTTTTGTTTTAGGGATTTTCCTTTGTGATTTCTCCTCTAACGTCTTTGCCCTGATCTTATTGATTTGTTTAATACACATAGCAAGATCGGTTTTGTTGATCCTACTTTTAATCTATGTGAAATATCAACTTGTAGTTCACTGGTTCTGATAAAATAGCTAACTGTTAGGTTGATGTTACCTTAGTGTATTTTTACTTAAAACTTTTGGTAATTGATAGTTCCCCCCTCCTCACATCTTGCTTTTCTGAAACCAATTTACAACTTGTGGAATGTATTTTTGTTCTTCACTTCCTCATGAATAGAGATGGAATACATGGAGCAAAGTTAAGTTACATGTTCTTGTCTCCTGTGTTTTTCTGGATGGAGATCGTTATATTCTTGCTCGTTTTGTCTGTAATTTTTTCCCTAAAGCATCCACTTGACTAGTTACAATTGCATCTTCTTGACTCTGCTCATAAAGAACAAATTCGAAGGGTGAAGGTTATGACTATGCTCTTCAGCACTTATAATCACAATAATTTTTTCTTTCAGGTGGAGTCATATCTCCGAATTATTGGAGAGCCAAAACTTCCGTCTAACTTTCTTCAAGTATGTCTGCTCTAGTCTTTCATCCTTTCACTTTTTTCATGTATGATCACTCGCTTAGTTTTTCATTCTTTAGCTTTCTTCTTCCATCGACACTAACCGTTACAGAAGTAAATTTTACATCTTATTATTCACGAAGTTCTGCATTGCAGGTCCATTTGCTGGGTCCTTGGGGAATATGGAACTGCAGATGGGATGTATTCTGCTTCATACATCACTGGGAAGTTATGTGATGCAGCAGAGGCACATTCCACTGATGACACCGTCAAAGTATGTATTTTTGTCCATGCCAATTGAGTGATGCAAATCCTGAATTTATCTTGACCTGGTTAAGTGATGTAACATTATAATTTATAAATGGTTTCCCTCTAGTACCGACAATAAGTGGAGGTTGAAGTGGTTACATATAAAAAGTAGAACTCTCTCTATTCTAGGCAGTGAATTATGAGCAGCTTTTGGCTATACTGCATTTTCTCAGCATCTTTTGATTATTTTAAAGCAGTCCTACAACATGAATGAATGCTTCTTCGAGTAGAACATGATTGTACCTGTTTCTCATGCATATCCTGCCATATGGTGTGTGAGCTTAAGCTTGAAGATTTCATTTGTCATTTTGTTATTGCACTGAAACAATTTCTTTGTTATTATTATCCTGATTATTTTGAAGGCATATGCGGTAACAGCACTCATGAAGATATATTCTTTTGAAATAGCAGCTGGGAGAAAAGTGGACATGCTACCTGAGGTAGGAAATGTAACCCATATTTTATTTGCTTGACCTGAATGTGCATGTATTGCTACTGCAAGTAATTGGCAGTTGGCACTGTAGATGTTAATTTCTCTTACTCCCTCCGTCCCAATTAAATAGCTCTCTTTCACTTTTCTAACACATTAAGGCTGACATTGAAAAAGTAAATAAGCCACCATAATTTTCCTACTTTATCCTTACTAAATGAGTCCAAAAAATTGTTTGTACTACCAAATGACTTTTGAAGTATGAAAATGAAAATTACATGAGGGTATATTAGTAAATGAACAAAATTGTTAGAATCCCACATCGGCCAGTGATATATACAAGATTCAATTATTAAGGTGACAATCCTCTCCTAATAAGCCGGTTTTGTTAGGAAGAGCTATGCCCAATATTCTTCTCAAGATGTTATCAGAGCCAATTCCACTTTTCTGACGTTGGGTGCCCCCAATATCGATTTCCACAGTTGTTTGTTATAGTTCGCGTTGTGCGTGAGGGGGCGTGGTAGAATCCCACATCGACCTGTGATATGTATAAGATCCAATTAATATCCTCCACTTATTAATTGGGGACCGGGGGGGGGGGGTATTTTCTAATGAAAAACTGAGTTCTTTGTGGTGTATTATGAATTAATGTGTTACTTTACTCAGTTACATGCTATCATTTATGCTTTTGGTGTGGAATAGGCATAGCCCAAACAAGTTCATTGGCATCTTTGTTAGCCACTGAATGACAGTTTGGCATTATGATTACTTACAGATATGCATAAACAGTTCAGTCCACAACATTCTATTTGAAGAAATATGAATAAACTACTAATATTGTTTTTGTTTCTCTGCTTCCGTTGGTTTGTGCTACATGACCTAACAGTTTAACAAAGCGAATTAGAAAATAAAAATAGTGTAAAACATCTCATTTCTTTAGCCATTTAACATAACATTTTGTTCGTTTGTAGTTCAATTTATCACTCCTTCCCATGGTCTCCAAAAATAAATTTCTTCAGTAGGAACTACTTGATTTTCATGCATGTTTTTGGAGCGGAGACATTCAAAGGTTTGGAAGTGTTCATGAACAGTATATAACCGCATATTGTGGATAGACAGTAGTTTAACTTTTACCAGTTGTTTACAATCATGTCTACAACCATTTATTTTTTGTTCTTTTATTCATGGTTGAGATACGTTTGGTGAAGATGAGATTGTATGCTTTATTGGAGGTTAGGTATTAAGCCCCCTCCATGTAAATTTCTTTCTTTTTAATAAAATTTTATTCTCGACTTGGATTTTCGAGCGAGGATAATTTCCCTAAAAAAAAAAATGTTTGCAACCGTTTCAAAAGGCTTGCCAAATAGAGTGATTAATGAGTAGAAATATGAATTTCACCTAATTTAATCCAAATTTGATTATTCAAACCAGAGATATATTTTTCTGACTTGCAACCTTCTTGCTTGCTGCAGTGTCAATCCTTCATTGAAGAATTACTAGCATCCCACTCAACAGATCTGCAGCAGCGTGCTTATGAACTTCAAGCAGTCATTTCTTTGGATGCTCGTGCAGTTGAGAGCATTATGCCAATGGATGCAAATTGTGAAGACGTTGAGGTGATTCTCTTTCGAGCAAATCTTGGCTTCATTTATTTTGCTGTATGTTAGGTACCCCTTTCTTGAATTGTTTCTGCACCACTTGTGTCCTCATAATTTTTCAATTTTATCCCACAAACATGTTTCAAAATCAAATCACTTTTTTACCTCTCATTTTTTCATTTTCATCTTCTATAAACTGTTTCTCAGAAACACGTGAAGAAACACATTTCTAGACATTGGACCATGGCTGCCTAAGAAATGCACCCTTTATCTTGCTACAGATTTGCGACGTAGTAATTGCGATGGTAAAAGGGATACTTTTTACTTTTTGCTTGAGTGGATATGAACACGGACTTTCCTGAATCTTTATTTCTTGGATATGTGTGTATGAACATGAGTAAATGACTGGTGGAAAATGGTTTTGGGAAATTGTGGTTGATAAAAATGAATTGGGGAAATGAGTAGGTGTTTTATAAATGTGTTCTCTTGACATAAACACAGCCAAATATGTGTTTCCGATATTCATGTATTTCATTTCTGTAGTATATGCTGCAAAATCTGTGTATTCAGCGATTTGGAATAATTTTGATTTCTTTTGCAAACCTTTTATATTGAGTATCCCAATGATAAACAGTGACAAATGTTGTCACTTATCCAACCCACCCCAACAACCATTCCAAGTATTCAACCCACTTTCTGTAGCTTTGGAATGCCCTCTTTGTTAGCAGCATGGTTCTAAGCTTAAACTCATCGAATTACTCTCTGTTTGTTGAGTTGCTGAAGGTGTTTTTATCCCAAGAATATACACACTTCCCTTTTTTTCCCCAATATCTCAATTATAATCTGGATCAGGAGACAAAATGGTAGAGTTGGGTCCATCACCAACCATTCCTTGAGTTACTCTTACTGCACTCAGTGGGTTTTTTGAGATATATTCATCTGTCTCACTGCAGGCGGTGCACGTGTGTCCACAATTATGATTTGGTTAAATTACTGTTATTTCAAGAATCACACTTGGCTTGTTTGATTCACACTAAATTTATTTTTAGATGTCTGGTTGATTATTGGAGAAAAAAGATACTAAAAATATAGAAAAAAATTTTATGAAATTAGTGTATGAGTTGTTTAAAAAGATGAGGGAGAAAAATAAATTTAATATGCTAAAATTTAATGTGAATAGAACAGGCCAGCAATGTTAACTGTATTACTAGTGTTACTGTTCTTTGGAAATGGTTCTGAAGAATCTTGATCAGTAACTTGTGACAAGGAGAAGTAAGAATCTTGCAAAGTGAGTCGATAATAAATTTGCAATACTTATTAATATGTTATTCCGATAAATTGTTGACTTCCACTGGAAATTATTGTCTTTAAAAACAATGACTTTAGTATTTTATGTGTTTCTTGTCATGGCTTCTGCAGGTTGCTGTTAATTGTAATTTTGTGTTGTTTGGCTATTTTTCACATTATGCTAGTTGCTACTTGACCTTTTTCACGCTATAACGTTAAGAGTGTTGACACTTACTAACATCTGTAATCTTTCCAGATTGACAAGAGCCTTCCATTTCTTGATTCTTATGTCCAAGAAGCACTGGCAAAGGGAGCACAGCCATATATTCCCGAGGATGAACGCTCTGGAATATCGCAGATTAGTAACTTCAGAAGCCAAGATCTTGAATCTTCAACGCATGCCCTTAGGTTTGAAGCCTACGAGCTTCCTAAATCCTCAGTGCCCGCAAAACCTCCATCAAATTTATCATCTTCATCGGAACTTGTCCCAGTCCCTGAGCCATCTTACGCTGCAGAAATCCACCAACCTGCTGCATCCGCGTTAACTGTGTCTAGTTCGGGTTCATCAGAACTCAAGTTACGACTTGATGGCGTCCAGAAAAAATGGGGTCGTCCCACTTACTCTTCTACTGCATCATCTTCAACCAGTAATAACTTCGATAATGGGACAACTCGAAATGACTCAACAACCAGTACAAAGTCAAAAGCACACGACGTCTCTTATGAATCAAGGAAGCAACAACCTGAAGTTTCATCAGAAAAGCAGAAGTTGGCTGCATCTCTTTTCGGAGTAGCATCAACATCAGACAGAAAACAATCTACTCCTGGCCAGAAGGTTCCAAAGGCTAACAATCAAGGTGCAGAAAAGTCTAATTTACCCAAGGCTGCAAGTGCATCTGATATTGCTACTGTAAAACCCACACCCCAGCCGCCTCCAGACTTGCTAGACTTGGGTGAACCAACTGTTACTAGCAGCACGCCACAATTAGTAGATCCTTTCAAGCAGTTGGAAGGTCTTCTCGATGTAACACAAGACACGAGTAACACTACCAAACTAAGCTCCAGTGGAGGTAGCTTGCCTAATACACCTGATATTATGTCTCTCTATGCAGACATGTCTTCAAGTGGCCAGAGTACTACTGTTGCAAATGCACCTCCTGATGCTACCAAAACATATTTAACTAAACAACCGAGCAAGGGACCTAACATTCAAGAGTTTCTTGAGAAGGATGCACTTGTGAGGCAAGTGGGAGTGACCCCATCTGGTCAGAGTCCCAACTTATTCAAGGATTTGCTTGGGTAGGTAGACTTTGTGGAACTGATACTTTATATTATGCTTGAGTTGGGATCTTCTCCAGTGCTATCATTCTGCGGTTGAGATATTGTTTTTATGAGTGACTGGCGAAGAGGCGATGATTTTGGTCCAATGACTACACCGAGGGAGATTTGGAGGACCAAGATATGGTGCGACGAGACACGTCTATATGTGGCAAGTGAAACCTTATGTTACTTCTGTATCTTTTTGTCGGATATCTTCGGTGTAAGTAGAAATACAATTAATGTGTAAGATGATAGCCTGGTTCTTTGAACCACATAGCATCTTTTGTGCATGTTTTGCGCCGCTGAGGATTTCAATAAGGACCTGGTTCCACTTTTGGAACTTTCTGTGTCGTGGTTTTCATGGATGTAACTTGACATTCTTTTTAGGTTTTAGTCGTCTTGCTTGGAACCATTTTTCCGGAAGAGCATACACGGATTTCTTGAGCTTGTTATATTTTAGTTTGAAGCAAATCAAACAGAGGGGTTGTATTGACTTGAATTATGGGGTACATAACATGCCGTACTTTCCCACCTATTATTTTCCTTTGGAGGGGGTTTATATTAGTTGTCTCATTCTTGTTGTGGCCTATGTTCTCCAGGCCCGAGATCTTATTCTCTACACTCGATGTGGAAGGATGTCATTAGATTTGATAGAATAAAATTCTTAACACAGAGTGATATATATTAACAGTGGGGAGAATTAAGTATTTCCATATTGAGATTTGAGAGGAGAAGATGCGTACTAATTATCTCAAGCGAATGTGGTGTCCAATTTCCCAATGACTCAATATATGATTTTGCAATTGCAAGGAATGGGAATAAACATATTTGCACAGCAGATTTTGTTAATAATGATGACTTAGAGCATCTTTAATGTTGGTGTGGATTAAAGGAAATACTCGTTATATATACCATAGGAGACGTGATATATAAATCGCTCATCACTTATTTTCAAAAATTATAATTCTGTTTCAAATTTGAATTTGTTTGCAATCCATTCAGATTTTGTGAAGTATCATGAGCACGAGGGCAAAAGTTGGCCTAGGAGAACACAATTTCCCACCCTACCCATTTGAATAATAATTTTATTTTCTCAAGTACATTTAAATAAATAACATAAAAAGCAAATTAAAAATGTTTACGGAGAATGCGGAACACATATCTAAATCCAAATCCAAGTATCCACATTTCTTGAATTGGATTTGGATTGGATCAAGAAAAATATTCATATACGATTTATATTGATAGACATTTTTTTAAAAAATATTTTTTTGAATTTTTATTTCGATATCAATGTCACAATTTATAAATGAGCGACTACCCGAATAACTTAAAAGTATGATTTTATTGAGATATTTTTATATCTTTCATTTACCTAAATTAAATTAAATTAAATTAAAAGTAATTTTATTTTTTTAATATAGATTGGATTAGGCCAGGTCAACTCTAATCCAAATCCAAATCGCTTCAGATCAAATTGGGTTAGTTTTTTGTGATCCACATATCAATAGATTAAGAAAATTTTGCTCCATTCAGATTGGATATCCATTTGATCGGAATTTTTTGCGAGGAAATTACGCAATTTAATGTTTTTAGCTTTAATTTTTCAAGTCCGGCGATTTCAAAATAATTGGTAAATTCAGGTACACGCGGTTCAGCCCCATCACCCGACCCAGTTTATTTATTATGTTCATCCGATTCGCTTGTCATTTCTCATCCCCATCAAGCATGCGGTTTCTGCAAATGGAATTACACTATCAGATTGATCAGCAGTAAACAAAGGAGAATCTCAGATCCTTCACTTAGGCAAAGAAGCTATCTACACAGTTGAATTGAAAGAAGAGGAAATGAAGCAATCTGAGAAATCGCTCAGAAGAGTCATGTATTTGAGCTCTTGGTTCCAATTGATGAATTCATCCCCAATGTACTCACGGATTTATGAAATGGAGAATGGATTATATTATTCTGCAAGGAACGGTAAAAGAAGGAAACCTAAGATTGAGGGAGGAAATGTCTAGCAAATATTGTTTTTGTTGGTTTTCAAAGAATTTATTATTGTTACTTTATTGCATGACTGAGTCCTACTCAACTCACGGCAAGAAAAAAAGGAGTAATTAATGTGTTTTGTCTTCCACTAGCTCTTGGAATTAGATGCAAATTTTCTTGTATTAGGAGGATTAAACAAAGCTAACTGAAATATATGAACATTGATTTATTTAATTTTTTTTAAGAAAAAAAAAGTAGAAGAAAAAACATGTGGTTCTAGTTGAAGAGAACTCGAAATTAATCCTATTACCTTGTTCTTCCACCCCCTTTTTTTCATTTTTCAGTCTTCTATTGAATGATTTTGAAGTGATACTATGTGATTGTGGTGATGATAATATATACGTGTAAGCACTTCTCTCACACACTCGTTTTCTATATTTTCAAACGGTTCCCTTATGTGCATTGTTTTTATATTTTTTAATCTAATTTTTTCAGTAAATTAGATGTGTAAAAGAGATATAATAATTGTAAAAATGTAAATGTTAAGAAAATTAGACGTGAAAATTCCGCATTATATTTGAGGAAATAATGAATAACATACGTGATATGAATAATTACACATTTTGTGTAATGCATTTGTAATGTATATAATAGAATACAGACCAATGAATTAAGTATTTTGTGTAATTAATTGTATTCATTAGTGTATTACATCTTATGTGTAAGACATGTATAATGCATTGCACATTTTGTGTGAAAAAAGAGATAAAGGATTTTGAAAAAGTAAATGTTAAAGAAACTAAATATTAAAACTTCTGTTCTAAGTTTGAGGCATGAAAGAATGAAGTAATATGAATAATTACATACTCTATGTAATTTGTTTGTAATGTGTAATAGACTATAGACTAATAAATTACATATTATGTATAACTAATGTGTAATAAATTATACATTCTTTATAATTAATGTTTTTATTCATTATAGTATTACGCTTTATCTGTAACGTATATAATTTTCCTTTTAGGCTCAAACTAATTACAGAGAATGAATTACAAATAAATTACAGAGAATGTGTAATGCATTATGTGTAATGTTTAAAACCCGTTAGGGAACCCTTTATTTCACTTTTTATCATTTTTTACAACTTTTTTATCCATTCTTTCTTTATCCTAAATCAATCACATCCACACATCTGATCACATCCACAAATTTCAACCACTCGACTCTACTCATTCTCTCTCCCATTTTACATTAAAAACCTTTAAAAACCATTATAATCTATTTCCTATTACCCTATTAATGTATAATGATATTGTAATGTGTTACACACTCGTTACACATAGTGAGTAATGTGAATAATTAAATTAAAATGTTAATTTGGAAAATCTATATATTATTAAGAAAAGTAGGGAAAATTCTCCTTTTTTTCTCCCCAAAAAATAGATTTTTCCCGCCATTCCTTAATTTTTTTATTATTATTTTTTAATTCGCCTCACTAAACGCATTTTGCCAAATCAAGCATATCAAAAAAGCCCACTCGCGGCACTGGATTCATGTATTTCTATCACCATAATATCTCCCGTTCTCACCCTTTCTATCTTCACACGCTCCTTCATCCGGCTCTCTCCCCTCTCAATCGGATTTCTCATCTTTTATCTCCTTCTTTCCTAGGCGACTCACACTTCTATTCTATACTTCCTTCTAAATCAAAGCCCCAATTCAGATGCATGCCATTAATCAAATAGCTAGATATGGGAACAAAATTGCCCAACCTCTTGTGGTATTTTACCGCAATTATAATTCCAAAATCGTTCGATGTTCGCTGCAATTATATATATATCCGTGTCGTGGTGTTCAGCCGCCAACTCTTCGAAGCAAATTAGGTATTTTTCCTGGTTAGATTTGCTGCTGCGTGCCTTTGTTATCGGAATATTTTAATCAGGTCATTAATCGAAATATTTTCAACCGGTCATTAAAATTATGATTATAGTATCCGGCCACAGATTCTGATTTACTGATAATTTGATTTTCGTCGTATATATTTTTGCGGGGGGTGTTCGAAGGTTGCCACTAAGTTGAAGTTATTGGCTCCAAATCGGCTATTTTCATCGAGTCATTAAAATTATGATTATAATAACCGGCAACCATATAACAGATTCTGATTTTGTGATAATTTGATTTTCGTCATATATATTTTTGCAGCGCTTTTGATTTGTTTTTTTGTTTTTTTGGCGGGGTGTTCGAAGGTTGCCACTAAGTTGAAGTTGTTGGCTCCAACTCCGCTCTTTGTTTGTCCTTAAATCAGGTAACGACCCACAATTAAATCTTTTTATAATCTAATGTTTCCGTTAGTTTATTCATCTTGCCTTTGGTATGGGGCTTTTATCTTTCACGCAATATTGTGTTAATTGATTCTTGGAATCGATTTGTGCATTTATCTTTCCTCTCTTTCATATATGTTCTGCATTTAGATATAATTATCAGTCCATGTATGTCTCAGCTATATATGTCCTGCTGTTTAAAAGACATTCCATAAAATGAAGCATAACTTCTCCCGTTGTTGATTTTGAAAAACCGCTTTAACTAACCTATCAATCTGTTAGTTAACTTATGGTACATCTTCGGTTAGGTAGTAGCTATGCTGTTGTAAATATGCATTATAAAGCATATAGAATTACAAACGAACATGCTGTTTTATGGAATGATATGCACAGGCCTATATAAGCTGTATTATGTTTCGAGAACGTGGCCGAAATGAAATGTTTGCTTTTGCTGAGGCTGGAAGAGGATTTTGAATGTTGAAAATAATTAGATCTCTTCCGGCACCAGAGGCACAAGGCATGACATTTCTGGAGTCATGCTAGAGTGAATTTGCAATTACTGTCATAAGTTATCTCATATAAGCTATGATACAGTCAAAGTGACAAACCATTAATCGCCGTTTAACATAAAGGTAGAAAAGAGTTGAACAAGACTGAATGCATATCCCTCAGTTCCATTTTATACTTTTCTTTTAGGCACGTTAAAAAGGGATCTTAATACATTTATTTAATATTGCATAGCCACCATAGCCCCCATATCTTTCAGGCATGTATTAATATCATGCATTATTAATAATGATATTAATAATGCATAGCCAACATATCTTCATATTAATACATTTATTTATTTGCTCGAATGGGATAGAGTTTAGGCTATGCAATATTAAAAAAGGATCTTAATACATTTATTTAATCGCTCGAACAAGACTAAATAATGCATATCCCTCAGTTCCATTTTATACTCTCATTTCTCTCTCTAGATTAATGATATTCATCAAACCAAACCAAACCAACCATTTTTTGGGGGTGTTTTGGTTTAAGTAAAATTTAAATATTTAACATATATATTGCAATAGTATGGTAGCTATGCAATATCATTAATCCAGTTCGGTTAAGTTTAACTCATTTGATTTTTCAAACAATTTATATTGAAAAAATAATGATATTTATATGTTTTGGTAATAAAAAAGTTAAAATTGTCATAAAAATAAGTGCATGTTTAACAAGTACTTTTTTAAAAAGAAAAATGTGATTAAAATGATAATAATATATGAAAAGAAATGTTGGTTAAGTTCAGCCCAGATTTTCTTCAATGGCCCCAACACCAACCCCGCTATCGGAGATCCAAGGTGATATCCCAAAAGACAAGGGTTTCTTGGTCCGTGTGATACGTCTATGGATTGTCCCACAGAGGTACAATTTGAATGCCATCAAAAGCGTTGAAATGGTGCTACAAGATAAGCAGGTTATGTTGTTCATTTTTTTTTTTTTTTATGTTTTCACTCTTTTGAGTTTTGCTATTATAAGTTCTTTTTCCATTTTCTGTCCCCCTTTGTTCTTCTGCAAAAAAACTCATGTGTTTCTTCATCTTTCTTTTGTAGGAAACCCGTATTCAGGCTACCATTGAGCCTCCTCTTTGGGATGATTTTAAAGATAAGATTGTGGAGCACGGATTGTATGCATTGAAAAATTTCCGTGTTGAACCGAATCTTGAAAGGTATAAACCTGCCCCCCATCCTTACAGGTTGTATTTTCAGCCCAACACTGGTGTTAGGCCGTTCTAGTTGCATCAATTTAAAGACTTCCCAAGTACCCTCTACCATTTGAAATCAGTTGATGAGATTTTGAATACTGTAGATATCAACAATGCTGACCTTATTGGTATGTATTCAAATTTAATTTTAATTTCAAGACTTATGTTCATCTTGCTACACTTTCAATATTTAAAAGTATAGTCGTTTTAACTATCTCTATCTTATATAAATTCCAGATTTTGTTCGTGCATTGGTTCCTCGGGGAGGGATTAATATTGTAGAGGCGAAAGAAGGCTGTTCAAGACATGTTTCATTTACCTTGCATGACGTGAGTTGAAGAGATAGTTGTTTAGAATTAACTATATATATGTTATTTCACTTCCTCGCTTTTCATGTTGTTTTTTATTGCTTTTGTAGTATGAGGAGGATTTATTGCACCCTATGGGAGGGTTACGGCGATGAAGCCATTTCTAAATTCCCACAGCCCAGGAATGATCCTGTTATTGTGTTGATTCAGCTTGGTAGGATAAAGATAGGTGCAGATCATCTACTATATTCTTATTTGATTTTACCTCATTTCTCTTTTTTTATTTGCCCTTTTTTTTTACTTTAATTCTAAATATCCTCCTCCCATTTGTTAATAGTAAGGTTATAATTAATTCTATTTCAATCTTTTGCATACTATTGCATTTTTTGTAGACAATACTATTGCATTGAATACATCGTTCCATGTATCAAAAGTAATGATTGATGATCATTTGCCTGAGATTGAGGAGTTTCGTTCCCGGTAATCAAATTATTCCAATTGTTTTGATTTCCTATGTAATTTCTTTAAACAATTTAGACTATAAAAGCGAATTGATATGTGTTTATTTGAATTATTAGATTCTTGTGGGCTTTTCACGCTGCTCCTTAGACAAGTGGTGATTTATCATCCTCTACAGCAAATTCCTTATCGATTGACCCTGTCAAAAAACTAAAACTGCTAAGGGATGCAAACCAGGTATTGATTTTGTTCATCTTATTATGAGACACTAAAAGGAATTTTGTTGCATAAGATGATAGGAAACTGTTGCCATTCTGACATCATCTATTGATACAGCTTGGAAGATATGTTCAAAAATTTAAACTTGATAATCTCCGTAATTCGCTAATTTGAAAAATCAGGATCAGCAATGGCATTTGTCTCAGGCTTTCTTTGACCATGTGCCTCAATTTTTGCTTTGTTACATAATGGTGGCTTATTTTCTCTACAAAGGAAATCATCCATTGATACTTATGCAACATCCATATAGCCTCTAATGTTACGTTAAATAGCAGCTTCTAATTATCTAATTAAGGATCTCTGTTGCCTTATATACCAAAGGATCTCACGGAGGCTCTTGCCAACTATGATGTGCCATTCATTCTTTGCTTTATATATCTCAATAAATGTTGCAATGTACCACTGGAACATGAACCATTGTAGTTGCCGAGGGAATTTATGTGCTTCGGTGGTTTTGTGGACTAACCTTTTAAATTTTTCACGCGTAATGTTATTTTATTGACCAATAGTATGTTTGTTAATTTTAGCCTTTGTGTGCTTCATTCTATATTTTTGTAGCCTATTGGACATTGGTTTTATGCCACTATAAAACGTGTTATTTCAAAGAACAACTGGTCCTATCCAAGTTGCCCCGATTTTAGATGTGCCAAGAAGGTTACTCCAGTTGGGGATGGGTTTTTCTGTAGCAAGTGTCATAAGGAAACACAAGACCCAGTTCATAAATATAACATGAAGTTTTCCGTTGAAGATGTTGATTCCTTCACTACTATTCATATGTGGGATGAGCAATGCACACTTCTCATTGGGAAGACAGCTGCTGAGTTGCGCAGGGAGGTAGATGAGGTTAGTTTTTACTTCTATTTGGTTAATTTGTAATTCCTTCTAGAATCAAGTCAATTATGTATGTCCCTTAATTTTTTTCTTTTTTTTTTTGTAATTATTGTTATTATTATTTTGTTTATTTATTTATTTTATTTTATTTTCGTAGACTGGAGAAGCTCAAAATCCTCCTAAGGATATTTTAGTAGTTGAGGGGAAAAGTTTCCTTTTCAAGGTTTATAATTATACCAATGACAATGGGGGTGGAAGGACTTACACAATCAATGAATTTTGTGATGACCCTAAAGTTCTTGAGTTGTATAAGCCAAAAGATGAAGTTGTGGAGGTAAGACATTTAATAATGTTTTTTGAATAAAGAAAGGCATATTACGGTCGTTTCAAATATGTAATTTTTCTGTTGTCTATTGACTTTTAATAGGTTTATGACTCGGATGATGATCTTAGCCTCATGTTTACCAATGATACCAACGGTGACTCAAATGCGGTACATCCCCTTTAAATTTGTTGGGTATCAACTTTGCCCCGATTATATTTGTTGGATATCAACTTTACCTTTAGGACATTCACTTAATACAATATCTTTGACATTTATTTATTTATTTTTTTCGAATTATATTGTAGCCTCTGGAATTTATTACTGAAGTTGATGGTGACATTGCCAATACACCGTCCTCAAAGCGTCGTGTGGAAGAAAATGGCGATGATGTTAGTGTTACATCGACTACCCAAAATTCTTCTAGCAAAAAGCTAAAGGGTGTGAAGATTGAGAAATGACAAAAGAAGAATCTTGGTGCTTTACCAATAATTTTAAGTTGCTTTTCATTTGTGTTGCGTGATTGTTCATTTCAAATTTTGCTATTGTTGTTTTCGAATTTGAGATTTGGAATTGTCTAAGATCATTTAATTAAATAATATTTTGAATGGTTTAAAATATATTTCAGCTTCACATTCTTTGCACCATTTTGCTGTGTTTGATCTTTTGACATTGTGCTGATAACCAAGCATTTGTTATTGAAGATTTCTCACCAATAAAATACGATTTTGGGTTACTAAAAGTACAAGGTGAATTGTGTTTCTTATTGGGCTACAAGACCGATATGCATGATACCTAAGTGCATATTGCAAGTTAACAACAACCATCATTAGACAAGATGATATTGGAAACTCCTACCATAATATATGTATAAAACCTTTAAAGCAATGCATAAAAGAACACAGGATGTTTAAACAACACGCCACAATGAACATCAACTTACTTGCCACTATATTGGAAAATCTATGTGAGGAAGGAATAGTGTCCGAACCTGACAAAGGATTTGAGCTTCTCTTCGTCATATTAAAGTTGCTAATGAGATTGTGGACCTGAAAACTGATGTCAGAATTACTCAAGCTCATTGATATCAACATTTCTATTCACATCAGAAGTAATATTGCCCCAATGGATTTGCCACCAATGCTATTTTTCCCTTTCCATTTGAGCAGCATTCAAACAAAGGTTTTGGTCCCAAAGACTTTAATCGCTTAATTATAATTGTAACTAATCATTTTCAGTATTTTTATTCGATTGAAAAATTTCCATATAAAATTGTATAGAAAATTGTTCATTTCACCCAACTAATTATTTTTGTTATACTTGATCAAGAACGATTGAATGAGTCGCCATATATTCTCCGGTGTAGGAGGCTATTCCAACAGTTCTTGGTCGATGGTTATACAATGATTGAGACGTCTCGCATGAACTGGGTCCGCACACATCAGCGGGAATTGAGATCCGAGTTGTATTGTGGGCTTGCCGATGCTCATGGACGTGGTGAGACCAATCCAGCGAGGATGGGAAAGAGGGTGGTGTTGCCTAGCACTTATATTGGAAGTCCACGTAATATGATTGGGAATTATCAGGATGCGATGGCGATTTGTCGGTGGTCTGGATATCCAGAATTGTTCATCACGTTTACGTGTAATCCTAAATGGCCGGAGGTTACGCGTTTTGTCGAGGCTAGAGGGCTTTGGCCTGAGGATCGACCGGATATTGTCTGTCGGGTATTCAAGATTAAGTTGGACCAACTAATAAATGATATAAATAAATTAAAACAAGATATTCGGGGAGACCAAAGCTGGTAAGTCATTTTTTTAAGCATTTTTTCCATTGCGATGTATATCATTTCCTTTGGCTTCTCAATTAATTTTGTTATATGACTTAGGCCTTTCGAGTGTTAATAGTGATGTTTGTTTTGGAGTGTACAGTGATATATTCTGTGGAGTTCCAAAAGTGTGGCCTACCGCACGCACATATTTTGCTATTTATGGCCCAAAGACGCCAAGAGCCAACTGCAAAACAGATTGATAAGATAATATATGCTGAGATCCCCGACAAGGACTCTCAACCTGAATATTATAATCTGGTCAAAGATCTCATGATTTATGGTCCATGTGGTGTATTTAATAAAAATTCTCCCTGTATGGTTAAAGATAAATGTACGAAGCATTTTCCCAAGAAGTTTGTTCCCTTCACGAGTATTGATAAAGGTGGATTTCCTGTCTATAGGCGCCGAGAAGACGGAAGGACTGTTGAGAAAAATGGGATTCTCCTCGACAATAGATACGTAATTCCTCACAACCCTTATTTGCTTTTGAAGTACCGAGCACATGTTAATGTAGAATGGTCCAGCCAAACCAGGTCCATTAAATACCTGTTCAAATACATAACTAAGGGCAATGATCGGATCACTATTGCCTTTGCAAAAAATGTTGATTCTAACTCTACAGAATCTATTGATGAGATTAAGTCATATTATGATTGTCGGTACATCTCAGCATGTGAAGCGGCCTGGCGGATATTCGCTTTCCCAATCAGCTATAAGAGTGTCGCAGTCGAACGTCTAAATTTTCATCTTCCCGGGGAATAAAGTATTATATATTTCGAGGGTGATGAGGTCGAGACAGTTTTGATGCAGTCCTCTTTAAAACAGAGCAAGTTCATGGCATGGATGAAAGCAAATCAAGAATATTTGGCAGCTAGGAACTTACCTATGCAGAGTTTCCTAATCACTTCGTATGGAGGAAGAAAACCCATGATTGGTTTCCTAGGAAGAACGGTTTTGCCATTGGAAGATTGTTTTTTGTTCGGTCTGGGACCCCAGAGAGGTATTGCCTATATGCTTTGTTTACTTATGATTTGTGTTTTTACTTTGTTAAGATTCAATATTTTTAAAACATTTTTCTTTCCCTTCATTTAGGTACTATCTGTTCATGTTATTAAATCATGTCCATGGTCCAAATGTTATCGTGACATAAGGACGGTAGATGGGAAGGTGCATGATACTTTTACGGAAGCATGCTATGCTCGAGGACTTTTAGATGACGAAAAATAGTATGTTGATGGAATAATCGAGGCAAGTAACTGGGCTTCTAAATTTTCTTGCGAAATTTATTCGTCACTCTATGGGTGACGGATTATTTAGATAGGCCTGAGGCTTTGTGGGAGAAGTGCTGGCAATATCTCTCTAACGATATTGAAAACAATCACCGAGAAGTCTTAATAATCCAGGTATTATTTTGCTAAACGGAACTTTTTTATTGTTTGTATAATATTGAATGAGACATGTGTCTTTATATCTTTATTAGGAGCTTGTGCTTTGCATGCCATCTGATTTTTCTTCATTTCAACATCAATACCTAATTGTACAAGCTTTTGTTGCAGATATTCAGTTGACCGACGATCAGAAGAAGAACTATGCCCTGGTCGAGATCGAGAAGTTGCTCCGCCAACGGGGGAAAAGCCTTCGGGATTACGATGGAATGCAATTCCCAGATACTTCTTATTTCACTTCTTTGGATAATATTTTGATACATGATGAATTGAATTATGATAAGAACGTGTTGGCCGACGAACATTCCAGATTGCTGTCAAATATAACAGATGAACAGCGTGGTGTTTATGACACTGTGATGAGCGCAGTTGATGGTGATAAGGGTGGTGTCTTTTTTTTGTATGGCCATGGAGGTATTGGAAAAACTTTCTTATGGAAGACCTTGTCAGTTGCAATAAGATCTAAGGGGGAAATAGATCTTAATGTAGCGTCCATTGCTATAGCTTCACTCCTACTATCAGGGGGGAGGACTGCGCATTCAAGGTTTGCCATCCTACTAAATGCAGATGAAGATTCAATATGTAACATTACACATGGAAGTCATTTGTTCGAGCTTATACAGAGGACGAAGTTGATAATTTGGGATGAGGCGCCCATGATGAACAAGCACTGTTTTGAAGCCTTGGATCGCACGATGCAGGATATTTCAAAATTTAGCAACCCTCAGGGCAGTAATCAACCATTCGGCGGCAAGACTATTGTATTTGGAGGAAACTTTAGGCAGATACTTCAGGTCATTCCCAAAGGAACCCGACAACAGATAGTAAATGCATCTTTAAACTCCTCCGGCCTCTGGGATAGTTGTAAAGTGCTAAAACTTACAAAGAACATGAGATTGCGTAATCTTCCAGGAGATGAAGATTCCGATGAACTTCGGAATTTTTCAGAGTGGATTTTGAGCATTGGTGATGGAGAGATTGGAGGTCCGAATGATGGCGAGGCTACAATTGAAATACCCGATGATCTTTTGGTCCCACATACATCGAATCCCATTAAATCTATTGTAGAGAGCACATACCCCAATTTTTTGAGCGAAATGGAAGAGCTATACTTGCCCCCACCCTTAAAGATGTTGGCATAGTCAATGACTATATGGTTGGGAAAAAACTGTCGGAGATGAGGACGTATTATAGCTCGGATTCGACGTGTAAGTCCGATGACTGCGATACTAACTTGCTTAGAGAAATTCACACTCCTGAATTCTTGAATGCGATTAGCTGCTCTGGAGTGCCCAGTCATGTTTTGAGGCTAAAAGAGGGGGTTCCAGTGATGTTGATGCGTAACATAGATCACTCTGCTGGTTTGTGTAACGGTACTCGGCTGATAGTAACTAGACTCAGAGATCATGGGTTTTGTCTGGCATAAATGCAGGGAAGGATTTCCTAATCCCCAGATTGAGCCTAACGCCATCTGATATAAGACTACCATTCACTTTTCAGAAGAGACAGTTTCCTTTGATGGTTTGCTATGCAATGACCATCAATAAGAGCCAAAGTCAAACACTCACAAATGTTGGGGTTTTTTTGAGGAGGCCAGTATTCACTCATGGGCAATTGTATGTCACAGTGTCAAGGGTGACGAACAGGAAGGGTTTGAAGTTTGTCATATATGATGACGATGGTAATCCAACTAACAAGACCACGAATATCGTCTATAAAGAAGTATTTAATAACTTATAGGTTCATACCAACGGTATGTCATCAAGTGCGTTCTTCACTTTATTTAGTTATTTACATGTACCCATTATGTCATTACTGGTTTGATATGCAAAATGACGAATTTTTTTTACTTATATTTATCCACGTGCGATCATGCCATCACAAATTTTGTGGAGTTATTTTCATTCATTATATATAGCACTTATACATTAATGACCCTGTGACTGGAAAGGGTAACTGAATGCCCTTCAAATGACTTTTATCAGTTTTAACTTCATTTATCCTTTTATGCACAATACATACATGTTTCTCTTATTTGTCGTTTGTTGTCGTAATTATATATAGCACTTATACATTAATGACACTGTGATTGGAAAGGGTAACTGAATGCCCTTCAAATGACTTTTACCAGTTTTATCTGCATTTATCCTCTTACGCAAAATACATACATGTTTCTATTATTTGTCGTGTGTTGTTGTATACTAGGCATTATAATTTAATTTTTGGATTGCTCTTATTGCTGTGGCCCATTATTTACTTCAATTTTAATAAGTCTTATGTCAATACAGCTAATATCTATCAATATTGTTACTTGCCAAAAAATATCGCTCCCGTGCAACGCACGGGTGAAAATGTTAGGGTGCGTTCTGTTTGCCGTTTTCAACTCGTTTTCTGTTTTCTGTTTTCGAAAATATTGAAAACGCGTTCTGTTCATTGTTTTCGAAAATCCATTTTCGAAACCGTTTTCAAGATTTGTATAGAAAATAAGAAAACATCTTTTTAATATTTTCGGCGTTTTCTGTATTAAATGTCGAAAATAAGGAAAACGCGTTTTCAGATTTTAAACTTTACATTTATTATATTTGAGTCCAAATTTTATTTTTTGTACGTTTCAATCCCCGACCAAGGCCGACCACCGCCGGAAAAGTCAAACCACCAGATCTGGTGGTTCTCCACCTCGGAGAACCACCGAACCACCTGCATGGTTCTCGACTCTGAGAACCACCTGCGAAGGTGGTTCTCCACCTCGGAGAACCACCACAGGTGGTGGTCGGCAGGTGGGGTTGCGAGTGGGGGTAGGGTGAAGATGAGGGCCTGTTTGTAATTTTGGAATAGTTTGAGGGCCTTTTTGTAAATTTTATTATACGAAATTGTATTTTTGTAAAAGTATAAACCAAACGCGTTTTCTATTTTCCTTTCTCAAAAATAATTTTTCAAAATAAGAAACCAAATGCATTTTCAATTTTCTCAAAATAACAATTGAAAATAGAAAACACCAAAACATTTTCGAAAATGAAAACAGAAAATACAAGACAAACAGAACACCCCCTTAGTTATAAGAGAAAATGAAAGAGAATTAAAAAATTTTTAAAACCTATAAAAATCATATAAAAAATTAAAAAATTAAATAAAAAATCTCAATGTTAGTTACACATAGGAAAAAGAAAAAAAATGAAAGAAACAAAAATAAATGTTTAAAATTAAATAAGAAGAAGTGGAAAAAGGAAATGTTTGAAATAAAAATAAAAAAATATGGAAAGAATTGTGGCAAAATGAAAAAATGAATTAAAAACATAGAAACCAAATTATATAAGGAGTGGAAAAAAGAGAAATAACAAAATATAAAAGAATTATAAGAAAATGAAAAAGAAATGAATGAAAATAAAAAAAGAATAAATTAGAATCATTGAAATGGGGAGGTGAAGACTTGAACCCGAGATACAACTTTTATATTCAAGCATCTTACCAATTGCACTGGCCTTGGATTCATTCATTTTTCTTTCTTACAAATATATATGCTTTCAACTGACCGGTCCAAAAAAATCGAATTTTCGTAATTTTCCTTATATGTTTGTGTGCAGCAACTAATTAATTTAGTTTTACCTGATTTTTGAATAATAAAACATGAACTTTGGTATTAGTGTAAAAAATCCATTTTCTGCAATCATTGTCCGTATTTGATGTCTGGGGCGGTTTTGTTGGTTTGCTGGACTGTATCGCAGAGTCCAGCCCAACTGTTGTACCATTAAAAGCAACCCTTGTAGCCCGGTTCGAAAACAGCAGAGTTCTGCCCAAGAAGGGTGGAGCCCGCATTCCCAAACTGGAAAAGCTTTATGCTTCATTTCAATTTTGAAATCAGTAAATTAGAGAGCCAAATCCCAATCCCCAAATCGGAACCCGCCAATGTCGAAAATCAAAACGTATCTTCTGCTCTAATCATTGATCGATTTGTCTGCAAATTTCCGCTCGTCTTTCTCGCCAATTCATCTCCTTCGTTCTCTAATCATCGCCGTCTCTCGTCGCCCTGCCTCTGCGACAGTCCGCAAGTAAGCGTTTTAACTTTTAGTCTTATTTTTTGGCTTTTCCGAATTTGCTTGGTTCAGTTTTACTTTCCTAATTTTCAAACGAAATGACATTGTTAACATATTACGCTGTTAGCTGATTACTCCCTCTAATTTTCTTTTTTCTTTCATGTTCGTTTTTGAACTATTTCTGTAAAATGCTATTTGTCTTCGTGCATATTAAAGTAATAAAGGAAAATTAATGTCTATTGATGAATTATGATAAATTCGTTGACAGCGGAGAATTTAGATGTAATTAGTGAAAATGATAAGTATATCTTTTAGGCTTGTGATTTGTGAAAATGATGTGATTAGTGGTGTTAAACTTTGATTAATACGTGCTTTAGGCTTTTCCGCATTCCTGCCTCTCCCTGTCGCTTTCTGATCTGAGACTCTATTTTTCTCATTTCTAATCTAAAGTTTCTCATTTTCTCCCGCTTATTTTATCAGAAAAAGGAAAAAACAAGATGCAGAAGGATAGTGGAATGAGTGCGTCAGTTCCAGGATCTAGGCAAGTCAATCTCCAAAGATCATTCAAGCGCGCGTTGCATTTTTTATTGACTCCATGCCCCAAAGAGGTTAATTTTTCTCCTCAATTATAATCTAATCTATCTTAATATCAAATTGAATTAGTTATGATCTTTCATTTTTACGTTTATTATTATTAACAGGATTTTTGTAAAGCTTTCCCGAGTTTTTCTGCTGCAGAGCATGAACGCCTGCACCAGCTTTTCATCCAGGTACGATTGATTGATGCTTGCTTAATTTTATTATAATTTAGGGCTGTATCTTCTTTTACAATTCTTAATTTCATTTGGTTAAATATGAAATTCTCTGTATGAGTATGTTTTGATCAAAAGAAGTAGCTTCATTATTTTTAGCAATCGCGAATTTTTAACATTTTTAAATTTGATTACTTGACGTAAATTAATAAGTTGAGCCATACATGTCTAACTGGAAAATGGTCATGCTGATATTAGAGGCAGTTTTGGTTCTCATAATGAAGTTATGACATCTGCTGCTTAAAAAAAAAAACTTTTGATGCAACTCGTGCTGCATTGCGAAAATGGATGTGGGAACACATTCTTAATTCAGTTGAAGAACATTATAAATGAAGCAATTTTAGATTATGTTATTTTTGTTGGAGAATGCCACTGGAGAATATCTTTCCATATCATTTTCCCTTATTTTTGTTTTACCCTTGTTTCCATTGGACCAAACACAAATGCCATGGCAGTATGGCACTTTGATATAGTCCTTGGTGAAACTTTAGATTAAATTGTAAAAAGCTAAAGGGCATACGATATATATATATTTTTTCCTGTGTGAAACTTGAACAATCACATGGCTAACATTTTTACTTCTCAGGTGATCCATTCTTTGCATGCAGATATAGAGGTATGCGATTGATACTATGTATTACTCCCTCTCATTTGCACAAAGTTATACCTCTGCACCATCTGTAAATGCAATGGGTTTTCAATGGTTTACTGCTATGTCTTAATCTAGTGCACTATCTGTAAATGCAATTGGTTTTCAATTGTTAATATATGGTTTACTGCTATGTCTTAATCTAGTGTTACTAATATTCAGACTACTATTTCTTTCATAATAACCAATACAACCAACAATCTTCATTAACTAGTTGGTCTTGATGTTCGATATTGCAGTTTAAACCACCGAGTGGTCTATGAACTAAACTATCTCATTACAAAGTCACTAGACTTTTACCATAGGGTTCCGTTAAATGTATAGTAGACGTTCACAAAGAGAAAGTAACTTTGAGGAACAGCCGTTGATGTTGAGTTGACATGCAGATTAGGTGATGAGTTTGAGCCTCTGGTCGTACTAATCTATTTTCTCAGTCTATTGATGTTAAGGTTATCTTTTGTGATCTAATTTATTACAAGTCAGAATGAGACTAATTAGTGGAATACAATTAACTCATGTGTGATATATCTTAGTGTTCAAAATAATTCATTGACATTTTATCTCTGTTTGACCTGGACGGTAATGTAAGACTATTCCCACATCTAATCCTTATTCCGCACATTTAATTTCTTGATGCCCCTAAAATAAAATCATTTCAACATATTGATTAACCTTTCTTACTTTATCTCTATACTATCCTTTTGCTTCTTAAATTGTAGAGCTTCAAAATGAAGTTGTTTTAGTTTGATGGAGGCAGTATAAATTTATTTCTCTAAACACATAATACTGTGTTCTAGTTGGTTTTGTTGTGATTTTTGACAAAGTATTAGCGATTATGTGATAATAGGAGATTCACATGAGTTTTCAGCTATTCCCAGTGAATCATTGAAGTCTAGTGATCATAAAATGATTGCTAAGAGCAATAATGCATAAGTGAAAGATTTAAATCTTGTTTTAAGTCCAACTAATGCCACAAATTTGGTGATTGACAGATCTCGGGAACTGGTTAGTTTCTTTTCCTTTAAGTCAATTTGGCATCTCATCTTTTGAAAGCCATTGAACCTAGTTGAGCATAACTTAATTTTTTCTTATATACTTTTACAAATGGCTACAATCATATAAATGAGATCAATCTCTCCTATTTTAGGAAACAAATAAATTCCTATCAACCAGTCACTAAACTAAATCAATTAGGAAGATTACATTTTGCCTAAATAAGAAACCTAGCTGTCAATTAGCTATTTACAACCATGTACAATATTCTGAAATTTCCTGTGAGATCCTCTAACACATCCCCTCAAACTGGAGAATATATGTTTTCCATTCCCAGCTTGCTAGTAAGATCTTGGAAGGTTGAGCTGTTCAATCCCTTGGTGAGCATGTCTGCCATTTGACCATTATGTCTGCCATTTGACCATTTGTAGGAACATAGGGTGTACAAATTAACCCACTTTCAATCTTTTCCTTGATGAAATGTCAGTCCACCTCAACATGTTTTGTTCTATCATGTTCAACTGGATTGTGTGCTGCACTTATAGCATAGTTGTCACAATACAACTTCATAGGTCCTTGCCATTTAACTTGTAGATCTTTTAAGATTTTCTTTATCCATAAAAGCTCGCAAATTCCTTGAGCCATTGCGCAAAATTCAGCTTCTGCACTTGACCTAGATACTACTGCTTGCTTTTTGCTTCTCTAGGTCACCAAGTTTCCACCAACTAGAGTACAACACCCCGTCGTTGAGTGTTGATCAGTGAGTGAACCAGCATAACCAGCATCTGTATAGGCTTTTACTGTTATTGCCGTCCCTTTTTTAAACATAATTCCTCTCCCAGGGGTGCTTTCAAGTACCGGGTTACTCTATATGCGGCTTGGAGATGAATTTCCTTGGGATCATGCATAAACTGACTTATCAAACTCATGGCAAAGGCGATGTGAGGACGTGAGTGCGATAGGTAAAGTAGTTGTCCTACCATCTTTTGATACCTTCCCCGATCAACAGCTTTATCGTCTCTTGCTTCACTCAATCGGTGATTTTTCTCAATTGGTGTATTAATAGGTTTGCACCCCATCATTCCTGTTCCACGTAGAAGATCAAGGATGTGCTTCTGCTGGGAAACAAATATGCCTTCTCTAGATCAAGCAACTTCAATCCCTAAAAAATATTTAAGCTTCCCAAGTTCTTTGATCTCAAACTCCTTTCCAAGTCTCGCCTTGAGTCTAGGAATTTCCTCATGATCATTGCCTTATCCCAATGATATCATCAACATACACAATCAAAATTGTGATCTTCCCCGTTGTCGAATGCTTGCAGAATAACGTGTGATCTCCTTGACTTTGTTTGTAGCCAATACCAAGCATTACTGTAGCAAACTTTCCAAACCAAGCTCTAGGTGATTGTTTAAGCCCGCAAAGTGCCTTTCTCAAACTGCAAACTTGATTCCTTTCGAAATATTTCTCAAACCCTAGTGGAGGTTCCATATACACCTCTTCTTCAAGATCATCATGTAAAAAGGCATTCTTGATATCAAATTGCTGCAAACACCAATCAAAATTAGCAGCTAAGGATAAAAGGGTGCGGACCATATTCATTTTATCTACCGGAGCAAAATTTTCTTTATAATCTATCCCATGCGTTTGAGTATACCCCTTGGCCACCAACCTGGCCTTGTACCTTTCCAGGGTTCCATCTGCTTTAAACTTGATTGAATATACCCATTTACATCCAACAAGTCTCTTTATCTTTTGGATGATCAACAATATCCCATGTATGATTCTTTTTAAGTGCACTCATGTCGTCATTCATGGCAAGTTTCCAATTCTTATCCCTAAGTGCCTCATGGAAGGTTTGTGGAATAGGAACAGTCTCTAATTTTGTGAGAAAACAGCAGTGCTTATATGAGATTCTATCTAAAGAAACAAAGTGAGAGATAGGATGTTGAGTACAACTTCGAACTCCCTTCTTGAGTGCTATGGGAACATCTAAATCATGAATGACCGAAGAGGGTGATTGTGATTGCATACCTAGTTTCGGAGTTGAGTCTTGAGCTTGCACTTGAACAGGAACAAACCCTCTTCTTGAGTAGACTAGGAGAGGTTTTTCAGCAACTAGATGTCTATTTGAGGTTGGTTCCAATGAGGCAAGAGTCTGGTCATCACCAAACTGATCTGAAGAAGATTCCAGTGTTGTTTTTGATGAAACAAGGGGCTGGTCTTGGTCCAGAGAAGTTTCCTCAAGTGTACTAGGGGCCAAAGACAAAGTTTGCATAAATGGAGTATCAGCCTGCTGCTGAAAAGTGGGCTGTAAATCAGGTATCATTCTGCAATCGTTTATAAATGTGACAAACCACTTTGCCGCATTAACATTCAAGGTTCTAGAAGGACCCCATATATCCGAATGGATTAAAGAAAAAGGCGATGTAGATCTAGCATTACTCAAAGGATAAGAAGCACGTTTGTGTTTAGCATGCTCACAAACATCACAATGCAATTTCTCATTTCAATGTCTTTGAATAATAATGGATGTATAGTCTTGGGTAAACTAAATGGAGGATGACCAAGACGACAATGATGGAGCCAAATCTCCTCTTCATCAGTTGAATAGTTGGATAAATAAGATTTTGAAAGGGAATAGTTACAATCTCCCTTAGCATCAAGAATGTAGAGCCCATTCCTTTCCTTAGCGAGCCCAATCTTCTTCCCCGAGACTTGGTCCTGAAAAACACAATGTGTGGGATAGAAAATCACATCATAGTTCAAATCACAAGTGGCTTGTTTAATGGAGAAAAGATTAATAGCCAAATTAGGAACATATAGGACATTTTTCAACGCAATGTTGGATGAGAATGGGACAGTTCCCTAGCCAGCAACAGTAGTAAAGGTTCCATTAGCAATTTTTATTTTTCTATTGCTAGGACAAGGCTTATAGGAGGAAAACAATTGATGACAATAAACCATATGATCGGTAGCACCCGAATCTATGATCCAACTACTATTTTGGATAGGAATAGAGGCACTAAGAGCATAGGAATTAGAAAACTTACCTGATTCAGCGAGAGAGCAGGAGCTGTTGGGTTTCTCCATTGAATTCAGCTTGGACTTCAACTTTTCCAGCTCCTCCCTAAGGGCCTCCAGCTTGGACTGCCTTTCATTCCGAGTTGATTCAGCCTTGTTTTCATCCTTGGTAGAATTCATAGGCTCATAGCTAATCCTTCATTATTTGGATTGTCGAGCATCACTCCTCGACGACTTTCCTCAGCCCGTATTATTGAGAAAACACCCTCAAGAGATGGGAGAACTTCCTTTCCAAGGATTTCGATATGGACTTGATCAAAATCAATATTCAGGCCTGCAAGAAATTCAAAGATCCTCTCCCTTTCCACAAACTTCTGTAACATGGTAGCATCTTCGGTGCATTTTGCTTTAAAGTTTTGATAATAATCCAACTCAAGCCACAAACATTTCATAGTACTATACTACTTAGTCACAGAAAAGGTTACCTTGCTTTGTAGTGTTGAGTTTAGTTCGAATTTCAAGATCACTGCAGCATCTTGCATCTTTGAATAAGTTTGGCAAACTGTTTCCCAAACTTCTCGTGCACTTGAGAGAAACATGCAGGTCCGACTCACCTCGGGTGTCATGGAATTCCATAACCAAGACATGATCATAGAATCCTCCTCGTCCCACTTTACAAACGTAGCATCGTCAGTGGCAGGTCTGGTTCCCATAAGATGGCTTAGTTTTCCCTTTCCCTTGAGAAAGGTCTTAACGACTTGAGACCACTAGAGATAATTCCGGCCATTGAATCGGTAAGACAATTGAATGTTTTGTAATTCTCCTTTTGATTCCACTGGTGTGTCACTTTGTTTGATCTCAATGGTGGTGCCGGTAATTTCAGGTTGGTTTTCTGATGGATCAGACATGGTGGGCAGGAAAAATAATTTTCGCAATAGCGTAAAGTTTTTGAGAGAGGATTTTGGTCTGAAACAGCTGCGGGATTTAGGGCTGCTATGATACCATGAGCAAAACTGAAAATTTTCTTATATACTTTTACAAATGGCTACAATCATATATATAAGATCAATCTCTCCTATTTGAGGAAACAAATAAATTCCTATCAATTAGTCACTAAACTAAATCAATTAGGAAGATTACAATCTGCCTAAATAAGAAACCTAGTTGTCAATTAGCTATTTACAACCATGTACAATATTCTAAAATTTCCTGTGAGATCTTCTAACACTAATTCCCATAATTCCCATAGACCTCCATAATGTGACACTCCCACTGTCACTCTAAGGGTGTGTTTGATTTAGCCTCTTTTTCCAGGGAAAGAAAAAAGTTGGAACTTTTTCCAGGAAAAGAGAGCGTTTGATTGCCAAAATTTTCCGAGAAAGTCTTTTCCATTCTCTCTCCACACGTGACTTGTTTTCCTTGTTTTTAAAGAATTCCAATTCCTACCAATTGGCTAGATTATGTTTTCCTAGAAAAATTTTGATTCTTCCTATTTTTTTTTTTTAATGGACAATTTGTTTTAACCATAAAGATAAGGAAAATGATCAAATTTCATGAAAAAAAATACAAAAATAAGGAAAACAACAATATTTTCTAACTTGCAAATTAATGCAATCAAACACTTACAACTATCATTTTCCCGGAATTCATTTACTAAGAAAACGTTTTCCTTCCAACCATTTTCCAGCTTTGCAATCAAACACACCCTAACATGCTCTTAAATCTTAGTAGGCATTCTGGGATGCTGTCCAACTTAAATAATTTTCTGATCTGATTATCTTATCTATGCCACACCATGCTGTATAAAAGCTTCAATTAGATCTTGTTTTCTATGATTCTTCATTGTATTATGTCATCTTTGCTATTTTTGATTCTTTTTTTTTCCGGAGAGCTGGAATGAAGTGCAGGCTTCTGCATTTGAGTGCGGTGAACTTCTCAAATGTGTAACACTCAGGCGCTATCTAAAAGTTCTTCGGACTTGACATGCTTTTATTAGTTGAGATACAATTTTTGTGCTAAATTAGGTGCTAAAATATTTCTACTGGGTGATTGGATGAGTTTCTTATACCAGAAAGTCTTTTTCCATCCAACTTAGTCATAGTAGTTGTTATCTCTTCATGATATATTGCAATCACCTTTGTCATACTTCCAGGTTCAGTTATGAGCTTCATCATCTCTTACTATGTCACATCCATTGGAACAAGTACCTTGATTCCTTGACAACGAACTGATCTTAAAATTTGTCTTCTTAGTATACTACACAGAAATAAAATAATATGGCGTGCTTTCATGTCTACTTTTTCCAAGTAAAAATTTACTTCTATTATTGATTTATAGTCAAAATTCGATATAAAGAACACATTCAAAACAACTAATCATTACTTTATCTGCACATTTCATTGTCTTCATCACTATTCACACTAAAAGTAACTTTTTTTAGCAAAATAAAAGTCTACCTGAGACACACCTTGTGACTTCTCTTTCTCAAATCTTGCAGCAAGAGTTTGAGTCCTTATGTCTTGAGACCCAGGTAATCCCATTTAGGTTGTCAATTCCCATGAGCATTTTTGTACTCGAAAGGGGGTTTTCACTTGATTTTGGTTTTCTGTCATTTTGCAGGCTGGAACCATTCTTGACAGCGTAGAGGAACTTGTGGAAGAACATAGTCTGGACCCTCTACTTTCTGAGAAGTAGGCATCCCCACTTTCTTTAGTAATTGTGGAGTTTATGGTCAACAGATTAGTTGTACTATAGAACCAAAATCAACCAGAAGCTGAAATGGACATATCTCGTAATTGAAGTAATTCTTTCTTAGTTATACTTTTGAATTGAATTCATTTAAACATAACTGAGGGAATACTGTAAAAGTTGTTGAAGTGAAAAATAGTGACAATTAATGTGTTGCCAAACTTTCTACCATCTAGATTTCGCATGTAAGAATATAAGTTCCTATCAAGTAATGCCCACAAAATTACAGGAGTAATGTTGGAGCAACTGCACAGAGTTTGTCCGAAGTGAAGAAGAACGAACTCCACTACCTTACTGGGATGTTGCGGAAGGTGGGTCATGTTCACAATTTAAAACTTGTACTATCAGTAAAAGTGAAAACATTAGATTAGTCTACATTTTAGCATTTTTATTGATTGCTATCGGTTGGGAGCAATTACATTGTATTACGTTGCAATTTTATTCTATAAACTACAGCTATTTAAACAACTTTATAGGAATTCTAGACCAGTAAAGCATGTTAAAATAGTATATTCTTTAAGTTCACGTAACAATGCACTTATGCACATATAGAAGGCTTCGAACTTGATACCATCCTGTTTCTGAGTATACTTTTCTGGTGGCATCTTTTAGCAAGTAAACTTGAACTTACATGGCCTAGCTGCACCTTGTCTTACTAGGGGTTTATATGTCAAATAAATGCCACTTCTTATGGGCTACTTGAGTTATCTACTTAATCATTAGGTCATGCTTAGATTTAACGGTATTCATCAAGAAAAAGTTTCATGATAGGAGATTGCAGTAGAATACATGCACTGAAAGGAAAAGTTTTTTCTTCTACAAGATCTCACTATATTGAACAGAAACAGCATAATTGGAAATTGGCCTGTAACATCGTGAAACTTAAGCTGGCATTTCAATGTTTTTATATTGCTCAATGAACAAAGAACTCTTGGCCAATGACTTGTATCTCTGAAATATATCTTTACCAGGCAGAAGAGCAGAAGCGTGATATAGCTGCTCGCCTTGAACTTCTAAAAAGAGAAAAGCACCACAACTCCAATGCTGAGAACATTCTTGCTCAGGTAATTTAAATCTGTAACCTTTTTGCTTTTATTCATGAATACTATATAAATAAAAATATTCGTGTACTGAAAGTCTCTCATCTCTTTATTCTACAGTTAAGGTCTGAGATGTCAAAGTATGAAAATTGTTGCGACACGAGGATCAAAAACTCATAAATATCATAATCAATCTTCTTCGGACACCCACATATTAAACTGGGTGTAGCTCGATGCAACTAACTAGTTTTGCTGTTGTTATGTTCTGCTTTTAACCTGTATCTATTAGACTTGAGTTTTGAACCAGCATGTAAAATCACTGTCACTTGAAGAGTTCCCTTGTGTGGTAAAATGAAGAATCCTCGTCTGAAGTTTTTTGTTATTAATTTTTTATCCCTCTGAACATTTGTGGTTCCCGGCCATGAAATTGACATTCGTCTTTGCTCAGCGTGAAGAACAGCTCGAAAGTCAGTAAGGTATTTGACATTTTGCAGTTAACCTGTTCTTAAATATTTTGTTTTCTGCCAATTGTTGCCAAACGAGTCCTATAATCTATCTAAAATCAATCTTTTGAAGAACCATTACTTTGTCTGAAATTGTGTAGGCCTTTCGCTTATTAGTTATTGCGGCTAGCAGTTTGCACATCACGGAACAATGAGTAAGAGATGGGCCTGGTAAGTGGGACACAACATGCACCTCAAATTTTTACATACTTGAGTTTGTGATCAAATTAACTTCATGCTGACACCTATCTCACGCATTCAAATGAGTATTCCAAGAGAACTTGCACATATGTTTCGTATGCCGAATTAGTCACGATGAAGAGACATGTGACTAATTTGTCGATTTCATTATTCTCTCCTATTCCATTGAGTGTAGGACATGCAATTTATAGGCATTTAATGAATCCAGATCTGTTGTCATTTTTCATGTCCCTAAACTGGTCTCTAATTAAAATAATCTACATCATTCATTTCGATGTGCTGTAGTATATTAATGCGGCGACATGGTTATTTTAATCGAGAGACAACCGAGAAGACAAGGAATAAGGACAATAGATGTGGCCTCGTCCAATATTTTAGTGGTGTGGAATTGTACCTATGAGCTTTCCGTATTTCTTCCTTTTCCAAAAATGTAGGCTATTGTAGAATCCAGGTCCCCGACCTCCGGTCCACGCGGCTAACGAGAGCTGTGCTGGTCCACCTCGCAGCTCTTGTGGACCTGGCTGCTTGGGCAGTGACAAATGACAATATTGACACATAAATGGAGGTACGGATCCATGATAACGAGGTTAGCACATCCTCGCCTAAACCCATGGGGCTAATCCAGAAAGATTTTAGTACTTCGCATTCTTAACAATTAAAAAGCGCTGGCAATTGGTTGTTCTGAAAACTTTGCACTGTGTCATTGTCGGGTGACGTGTTGATACATGGCTAGATACGTATATGTGGGCTCATAATTTGATATTTTTTAGAGGATTAGTTTCATGTTTATAGCATTCTTAAGGGAGTATTCAGTTGGATGCTAGCATTTAACCTACTCCCTTGTCGATTAATTAAAAAGAAACGTTAGGATGATTGATTTTGACTTTTTGTACAAAGTCCTTGAACTATCTGATTGCCAGCTCTTCATAAACTTATGTAGCTAATTTGAACTGCCAATAAAATAGTATTAAGGCTTCACTGATAAATTATGACATAAAACATTGTTTAATTGTGATATTATGCGGAGTCAACTTCCTGTGGGTTTGAAGGAGTAGAAATACAATTGGGCATCTTCTAACTAATTTCATTTTATTATTAGTTTGGTCAAAACTCAAAAGGTAAATGACTGTTGGAGTTAGATTAGTTCCGGGAAGATATTTGAAATTGACATTTTGAAGTGATATAATCAAAGTCATATCGCAAGCACGTCTTCATCACCCAATCAATGGTGCGCAACTTAAAAGTGTCTATAATTATTGTCCTAGAATTGTAGGAATGCTCAAAGTTTAAGGTCAACTGTGTTAATCTTTTTCACGAAGTGCCTCATTGTTATCGAAGAATTAATGCACATAGCATTAGTGATCTACACAGAGAATTACATCATTTAGTTAATTTTGACTTTATATGGGCAAGTAACTATCATTTTTGTTGCAAAAAATGGTAGAAATTTTGAAGCTCATTAGATACTCAAGATTCGTTTGACACACCTGTTGTAAGTAGAGATTTTAATGTTGGGGTAGGTTTTGTTAAAAAGTTGTTGATTGTTTGGATGTAAATTGAAAAAGTATTTTTTATGCATTAAGACAACTTTATCATTTTCATTAATTTTTTTATTAAACATTGGTTACTTGTAAAAATTAAATTAGAGCTTTTTGAAAAAGTTTAAAAGTTGAGTTTCTCCAAAATAGAGTTTTGAAGTTGTTAGTGATTATTGAATAACAAATTTAACCAAAAGAACTTTTGTTATTTAAAAGGTGTTTTTAGACTTTTAGAAAGTCCTTCTAAACATAGCATGCCACGTTTGCACCCAACTCTACGTTTGAAACAATGTTTTTGTTATTTAAAAGGTGCTTTTAGGCTTTTAGAAAGTCCTAAACAAAGCATGCCACGTTTGCACTCAACTTTACGTTTGAAATCATTGTTTATTATTATTTACACATTTTATGATTTTATTAGTATTCAATTCAATGTATTAATTATTATAATTTTCTGTTGTTTTATATAATTTCGATCTGTTATCCATTTTGTGAAGCGTTCATTGTCATATGTGCGTGATTGATGCCATATGCCCCTCCCCACCATCGGGGAGTGTCCGCGCATTTCGCTTCATAAGGCGTTGTAAGGCACTCATACATATGGAGAACGGATCAAAACCGTAGTTTTACATGCTTTCAAAACCTTTGCTGCTTTGCGTGCGTGGATCTGAGTCATTTTTAGTCTCCAATCAATCGATCTGCAGCATAATCCTTCTGTATTAAGATAATATGTATCAGTTTCATAAAGATTTTGACTACGAAATACAACCAAATCAATTAATATAAATATTTTGCATTGACATTATTTATTAATTAGTTGGAAAAACATAATTTACGAAAGCAATGATGGCAACATTTGGACACTTGGAAACTTTTTGCTTGATATTGTGAGACGTTAATTTATGACTTGTGATGTATTTGAATGACATTTCTTAACTGTAATGGCATGAAGTCCGCAGAGTGGGTTGGGACTTAGAATATATGCCGGACATACTAATGCATGGACATTGTTTTTTTTTTGATAACCGAGGTGCCGAGACCCCGCTTAACAAATACTCCACTATTCCCACGGCGCCTCACGCATTGATCGAGACGCCCAATGGGCAGTTTTTTTTCGCTTCTCACGGGAATCTAACCGGTGACGCGAGATCCCAAGACCGCCCTATCATTGAAAGAACCCCTGGGGTTTAATGCATGGACTTTTGAGAAAGCTATTTTTGGAGAGAAATGTTACTTATTAAGATAAAAAGTAAGGAAGTTTATGACAAATGTAAAATATAATGGTTTTTATTTATTTTTTATTTTTATGTGACTGAGATTATATAATGTTTTGTGTTAAGTGATTTAATTATATTTAGTATTTTTGCTTGTGATTGAACTATTAATTTGTATGTATTTTTGGCGAGTGGTATAAAAATTGTCAATACCAAAATTCAAACAGAGACAAATCTTCGTGTGACAAGGTGATGTTTAAGGATTGCTTAAATGAGTTTTATAAAATAGAGCAAACAAACAAATAACAATCTTATCGCGTGGCTCTATCCCGTTGCTATCTATGCAATTTGTCTACCTTGCTAAGTGAACTATGGGCTACAAGTGTTAACTTCAACTGCTTTTACCTCTTGTCCCACATCTTATCTTTTATAGTAGGAGAAAATTTGAGCTATGGTTGTGTTTTTGCATTCTTTATCATGGACTATGTTAGTTGTACAATTAAATAATATACTACAATACTGTAATATCACATATTTACCATCTTTTTATGACCACTATATAAAATTGTTACATACTCCCTCCGTCCCACTAAGATAGGTTTGTATTTCATTTTCGTTTATCTCAAATTATAGTTCACTTTCTTTATTGAGAATATGGTTTATTTTTTAATTGACTAAAGTACTTTTATTTAATATCATTGGAATACTAAAAATCAACTAACCATTCCATTTCCCAAAGATATGAACAATGTTTATACTACTTTTTGTCAATTAATATAAAGGTAAAATAGGAACAATATAGAAATATTTTGTAATTTCAATAATATTTAAGATATTTCCTTAATATGTGTGAAAAGTGGTGGATATTTATCTTAGTGGAATGGAGGGAGCACTACCTAGTAGTAAATAAAATTGCACAACTGGAATTATTTAAGTAGATAAAATAAAATAAAAATGAAGAAAAGAAATTAATACCGGAGCTCATAGCTATCAGTAACGGCTCAAGGTTTAAATGTCTAATAATGAGACGGGTGTCATGAATTTGAAGGTCCCAAAGTCAGCTACTTATTATCAATTCTATTGAAAATATACATATATATGGAAAAGTCAGAGTGAAAACTTATCCATTCTGGCTGATGTTAGTGATGTTATTCTCATGCACATTGTTTTAGAGATTCAGAAATATGCATTGACATTGACCACCTCAAGATGAAACCCCCCCCTTTTTTTTTTTTTTTTTTGGGTTTGTTTAGGAGAAATATTCAATAAGGTTACACGTTTAAAGATGTAACGAAACTTTCACCGTAAACCATGAATGTATGCCGTCAACATTGAATATCGAAAATGGGTGTTAATATGTATCAACAATTATGATTAATGTTTTTGGACTTTCGTCCAAGCCACAAAATTAGACTTTGAAACTCTCAGTAGACTGAGGATAACAGTAATCCAGTTGCATAACAGCCAGGTGGGCAATAATCATTACTGCACTATTGAATTATGACAATTACACGATATTTTAATATTTTAATTAATTTCCCATTTTTTGCAGCACGTTACAGTAATTGTCTAAAAATGGTGCTAATAGAATCACAAAATAGTGCCATAATAATCAAAGTCATAATAAGAATGAAGGCACGTGCTTAAGAATTTCAGATTGAATTTTCATTGATTGCCTTGCGGACTTTTTACATGTCAGAAGAAAGAAAAATAAAAAATGAAGAACTGAAACAAAAAGCAAAAGTGTTAACTGAATCTAATAAGTATTTCACACTAATCTCTTCTGATTCTTGAGTTTCTATTCTTGTAAGGAAAATGAATAATTACTAAGTTTATCTCCTTTAAACTTAGGCTATCGAAACTCTCTGAGCTTGTTTGTTTGGTGATGCGTTATTATTTTACTGTACTGTCACACATATGAGACCTGCCCTTTCTATGTACAATTGACTTTCTCGGGCCGGTTTCACAACCAAATTCTTGTTGCGGTGTTTCTTCTCTCTATATTTTTTTATTTTCTGTTTTGTTTTACTGTTTCATTCATCTTCACGTGACATTGTGATCTCCTCTTCATCAAGAAAACTCCGTAAACTTTCTTGAACTTTTGGCTTCTGTTTCTGTAATTGCAGAAATTTATTATCATTTGAGAGAGAGTTTAATGGGCAACCCATTCTGGGGCAGAGCAAAGGGTGCATACACAATCTCATTTTGTGGGCCCACCATAGACCACCTGTAAGGATAGGAACAAAACTTTCCATTAGGAGATAACATCAAACCTTGCTATTGCTATTTTTAGGGACTGAAGTTTTTTTTACGACATATTAAAAAGACAGTTAAAGTTTTTAAGGTTCACCCTTTTTTTTTTTTTTTTTACCTGTAATTTGTGGTCAAATGATGTACAAGCACTAAGATCTCCATCTTGGCCAATTCATTCCCTGGGCAAGAGTGGATCCCATTGCCAAATGGCATGAATGTATTGGGCTTAGGAGCCACCTGTCAGAAATAACAGATTTGTCAGCTTAAGCCACAGAACTAAATAAAAGCTACTTATAGTAAGTGAAACTGTATATATGGTTGTTTCTCAAGAATGGTAGATTTATATTTACCTCAAATCTTGAAGGATCAAACTTCTCAGGGTCTGTAAAGTTTTCAGGGCTGTGGTGAATGTTTCTGAAGAGTGGTAAAACTTTCCATCCTTTTGGTATCAGATAGCCTGTAAAATTTATCCCATGGGAAAATATTAGAAAATTGGTTTTAAAAAAACAGAAGAAAAAAGAATTTTTATCTGATTCTTGATTTTTAACTTACCGTTAAATTCGACGTCTTGAACAGCTTCTCTGAATGTAAACGATAAGATAGATGCAACTCTGAGTGTTTCTTGAATGACCCTTGTGGTAATTGGCATTCTCTTTGTATCTGCCCAAGTGAGTTGCTTCTCTTCACCAGATTCCTCTTTGGACTTAACAATTGCTTCTTGTTCTTCCTGTAACCACAAAAGGGCACAAAGATTTGAATTCTTTGCACGATTTTGTTGCAACTAACTATCATTTTCTATGACGAAAGTGGTGGATTCTAAAAGCTTACCGTGACAGATTGTAGGACACTTGCATTTTCTGCTAGGTACTTGATAATCCATGTCAGTACACTAGCAGTGGTGTCTCTTGCAGCAAAAATGACTCCAATAATGTTGTCGGTGATTTGTTCGTCTGTTAGTCCTTCGTTATCGCTCATAAATGAACCGAGCAAATCGTTGTGATCTTGTCCCCTTTCCCTTCTGAGAGCCAAGATTTTTGCCAAGATTTGTGCTAATTCCTTCCTTGCTTTCATTGCTTTGTAAAACAATGTCCCTGGGATGTTACATGGCATCGAATTGTACCCTTTTTCGAGAGTGTAATAACATCTCTTTAAGTCTTCTCTGTACAAAACTTCATCCTTTCCGAATATGGACAGTAAAGCCACATTGAAAGTATACTGCAAGGTACAAAAAACAGAGAAACATTAGAAAACACAGAGGAAAACAGAGGACTCTGTTTCTTGAATTTTTTAAGGTAGAACATGACATATGCTTACTGTTTTCATTTCTTGAAAAGTGGTGATCAATTTGCCTTCCCATGATTTGAGTGAGCTAATTGCAATCGAATCGATGTCTTGTACCATGTTCTTGATGGATTCGGGCATGAAAGCGCGAAGGACGAGCTTGCGCAATTTGGCATGGTACTCTCCTTGATGAAAGAAAATTGCTTGTTTTCCTAACATTCTCTCTTTGCTTGCGGGGAATGTGGGCTTGAAGAGATTTGATTTTGCTACCAGCACGAGTTTCGCAGCTTCTGGGCTCGAAATCATCACGCAAGGACACCCCAGTATGTGAGTCTTGAATATGGAACCATACCTAGTAACAATCAAAATCATCAATAACATGTAAGAAAACTATTGTTCGTTGGAAATCAAGAAAATCTTGAAAATTCATCATGAAAATCAAGAGAGCTTACTTCTTGACTTTGGAAGCAAAGAAATGATTTGGGTTTTGGGAGTAGAGTTGAAAGGTTTCTCCTATGTAAGGCCACCCCATAGTGCCTGGTGGAAGTGGGAGTTTTATTTGGCCAAAGTTGAAAACTTTAAGGATTGTATTGAGAGACAACATCAGCAAAGCTATTGCTGCTGATGTTGTTGTTAAGAAAAAACATAAGCAGATGAAATCCATGAATCTGTAACAATGATAGTTATAGTGAGAAGAATGAGGAGAGAAAATGAGCTCTTCTCTGGTGTATTTGCCTTAGTTTTTGGTGTTTTGGTGAAGAGAAATGGAGTGAATGAATGGTGTATATATAGGTGGGGGGTAGTGTGGTGGTGCCTTTCAAATACAGCTCGATTCCCACACACGGAATCTCCCTCCAGCTCAATATGGATGAAAGGGTTAAGCTATGTATGTATATGTGTATGTATAGGATGAGCGAGAGAGATAGAGAGGGAAAGAGTAAGAGAGATGGCACGTGTGAGACTGTTGAATGAGTAAAAATAGCGTGTGGGGTGGGGGGTAGAGAGAGTATTAGGTTGACTCCAGCCTTTTGGTTTGCAGTTTGGGACAAAGTTGGAAAAGGCACAGAGGGGATGAATTCATATCCGTACCATAACATAATAAAACTTTACACCCCTTTTCGTTTCATTTTTTCTCATTCTCTTTTTATTTCAATTATTTGGATTGTATTTTGCCTACATGACATGTGATCCTGTTTTGATGCATGCATGTATTTATACACACACACAAATTATACGTGTATATACACATATTAACAACGATAGTTCTGAAGTTAGGCGATTGTCTAAGACTCCTAATTTCAACTATCATTTTTTATGGCTTATTGGTACAATTAGGATTTAATGTTTTAACTCGTTGGGCATTAAGGATCTACTCTTTTCTTTTTCTTGGCATTTTGTTCCTCAACCTAATATTTTCTTATAAGATAAAGATTTTTTAGGAAAAAATAATAATATCCTTTATTTATATTAAATTAAATAAAAATATTTACCATCGAGTCCATAACTTCTAATAAATGCAAATTAGTTTTCATTTTCAATACTTTAACCTCCTCCACCACAACCACTACCTTACGGCGAGCCCAAACACTGATCTAGTGGGTGGTTTTCGAACCCAAACACTGATCTAGTGGGTGGTTTGCTGGTGGTTTCCAACCACTGGATCAGTGTTTGGGCCTGGCCAAAAGTTGGTGGTGGAGCAAAAGGTGTTGAGGATGAAGATTAATTTGCATTTATTGAAAAGTTATGAACTCGATTGTCAATATTTTTATTTAATTTAATATAAATAAAATGGTATTATTATCTTTTCTGGTCTAAAAAGTCCTTATCTCCAAAGAAAATGTTAGGTTGATGACCAAAATGCCAAGAAAAAAAGACAGGTTCTTAATCCGCAGTGAGTTAAAATATTGAATCCTTATTGTGATAATAAACCTTTTCTTATCACAAAATGGCCCAAACTTTCCAAGTTATATAAGAAAGTCTCAATATCAAACTTTGTCTCGAGGATCCAAATATCAAGCTTTGTCTCAAACCCGGAAATCTCAGTGCTAGCCCTGCGTATATACTTTTCACGTAGAAAAATGTTACACGTACATTCAATTTTACATCCATATTTGCACTTACAGAGTTGTCAAAATTATTTGAAAAGAGATTTTTATATCAGGTGTATATATATACCCTTTTGATGGGAGATGAGGGAAATTATCACTTTTATAAAGTGCATTTTAGTGGGTTCCATCTTTAGAGGAGTTACTCTTAGTGTATATATATAACATAATTCTGACAATATTATTGATATTTTGTTTTATAGGATTGTGATATTTTACATAAATAAATATGTAGATACTTATAGTATTTTAGTAATCAAATACTAAATATATAAATAATTTAAGTTGTCAATATATAATTGATGATTGATATGTGCCTCTCGCCTCTGACCATCAATGGAGTGGTACTACATATCAATCATCGATTAATATATTGATAATTTAAAATATCAGTATGTTGATATTTGATATTTTATAATAGTATTATACCGGTAATGATCTCCTCCCCACAGTGGGGAGGATATCATCGCCATTAAATACATGTACTCTACGATTGGTGGGATGATTGACATGATTTACACATACGCTTTCCACCAATCGAGTGTGTTTAAGATTTATATCCTCCTCATTTGTGAGGAGATCATTTCCCAGTATTATACTGTTTGCAAAACTGAGGCTTATTTTATTTTTACCGTGGCTGGGGAACATTGTGGGTAGCGGCCAGTTTGACATTAATGCACGAATTGAATTTTGACTAAGTGGTCTCGTTCGACGAGAAATAGGACGCGAGTTGAAATTTGACCATTTTGGTGATTTGAACGTACAATGAAGTATCCCAATCAGTATCAAATATGAAAATATTTTCCGCTTAACATTATCAATATACAATGACAAAATTATCCAGAAGAAAATGTCAAACATAACTGTGACCGCAAAATTAGACTAAGAGAAAACTAAATAAAAAAAATTAATGTCATATTTGTTATTTAATTATTTAATAATTAAATAGTCTTGATTTAAAAATTAAGTTTTTCATGTAAATTAGTTGTCTCATAAATGCAAATTTTGAGATGTTGAAGCACTACACAAGAGACCAAATATATGATACCCCCGTCCCAAATATATAGCCCAATCGTTTCCTTCACAAGGATTAAGAATAATAATATTGGAAAAGTAAATTTTACAGGTAATTTCCTATAGTATCCTTATTTAAATGAATAAAATTATTAAAAATTTTATATTTTCAGGAATATAGGTGGGTATAATAGTAAATGAATATAAAAAATATTACTAAATATAAAAAGAGGACTATAATATGGGACAATCAAAAAGGAAAAGTGGACTATATATTGGATTGAGGGAGTATATCAAAAAATAATATGAATAAACTATTGTACAAGCCTGTTTTATTGATGCATATGAAACCAAGTAAGATAGAGATCGAATTAAATAAATCACTAGTTAATACTTAAATAATTGAACACCACCAACAAAAAAAAAAAATTCAATCAAAACTCTTTGACATGTATAATTTAATAAAGTCGATAACGTCCACCTCTAAATTAATGTAATATGTGAAGAAACAGATATTTATTATTATGTTGTAATCTATAATATTGGCAAATTAAATCTGTTTGTACGATTAGCAAACCTGAATTTCCATTTCTTAGAGCATTTTCATTGCAAATATCCAAGTTGAATGTTTACAATGGACACTTTTTCAATTTTATCTTTTTCTTTTATCACTTTTCTCACTTTTACTTTATTTTTTCCACTTTTTTCTTTTTAAATTCACATGCCACTTCTATATTCATATATCTAATTTCACATCCTACACTATTTTATTATTATTTTTGAATTTATTTCTACATCTCTCACTTTTCCTACTATTCTGTCTTTTTTTCTACACTTCCTTCTCTTTTTGTTTTAATTAAAATAATTATCTTCTATGTATTCCTCAGCTCCACATTACCCTTTCACATTCATACTAGCAATGGAGATGCTCTTAATTAGATGGGTGGGATAGGGACCTAATTTTAATGTTTGACACGTTTAATTAGTCTCATGACATATCACGTCTCTAAGGTTTCTTGTTTAAATCATGCCTTATAATAAGTACACAAAAGATATATTGCCCACATGTGGGCAAGTTGACGACACGTGTTCCCCCGGGGGGGGACCATCAAGTGAACACGTGTCGCCCATCCGCTCGCATGTGGATAGCCTTAAAAGGTGGTTGGTAAAAGATGAGCATTTCGGAGGGCAAAAAATTTCCAAATGAACAGTTTTTCTTTTCTTCCTCCTGTTTTAGAATTATATAGATAGTTTAGCATTAACAGTTTTTTGGTGGTGTTTTGAATTTGTAGATGAGGTGGTTTAACATACTTAGTAAAGTATGACATAATTCTATTATTTATGAAAAGGAATGTGCATTCGATCATCTGGATTAAAAATAGACAGATACGTGAATATATGATTTGATTGTTCCAAAGTAAAGTAGAAATAAATGTATTGTTACATCCACATTTTCAATGAAGTGGCCCATTGTGTCATGTTTGATTTAGAACATTTATAACCGTTGAAAATTCGTGTGACACTATTTCAACGATATAGGAGTCTATTCATGAAAATTCGTGTTTTGATTGTAAAATCAGGAAATAGTTGGAAGGAAAATATTTTTCGGGTAAATAAATTCTTGAAAAAGGTTTTCTAGGAAAAAGAATAGTTGTAAGTGTTTGATTGCATTAATTTGCAAGTTGGAAAATGGTATTATTTTCCTTATTTTTTTTTTAATAAAATTTAATCATTTTCCTTGTCTTTATGGTCAAAGCAAATTGCATATTCCAAAAAAAAAAAAAAAAAAGAGCAAATTTTCACTCGGGAAACCAAGTCCAGCATTTAGGTGGTTAAGTGAATTCCTTGAAATCATGGAAAACAAGTCACGTGAGGGAAAAAAAAGGATGCATAATTCTCGGAAAAATTTTGTCTACGTACCAAACAGTCATTTTCCAGGCAATTGGCTGGTTTTTTTCCCTTTTCCAGGCAAATTGGCTGTAATCAAACACACCCTCATTTATCTGCCAATATTGTTCAATTTTATTGTCATAAAGAGCTCTCATTGAAAATTAATATAAATAAACATAGATACAACCGTGATTATATATAATATCGATAATTTTGTATAGATTTATTTATTTATTTTTATCAATCTTATATGCTATTAAATTTTACTAAATGAGAAGCATATTATGAATCATTGAATAACTAAGGGTAGAACTTAATTATGAGTTCATGTTAACGTTTTTGAAACAGTTCACACACTTTGAAGTATGTTAACGTTTTTGAAATAGTACACACTTTGAAGTAATCGAGTGAAGTGAAAAAGTTAGTCAAAAAAATATTTGAGGACATAATTTTATAACATTTTGGAAATAATACAGAAAATGAATAAATTGAAATGTAATGTGATGTTGCGATTATGATCATTATATCGATCCATACATTTTTTTTCACGTGAATAAGTGAAAATATATACATATAAAAAAATTAAATTGAAATTCATTAAGAATGATATGAAGGTCTTATGTATTTAATGACAAATCAAATATTAATCACCAATAATTTATATTAAATGATAGACATATAGAATCATCAAATTAAATGAATAAGAGTATAATGAACTAAGGGCAATTATATCAATCAAAATATTTTTGTGCTTTTATATTTTTTCGATTAAAAAAATGTTCTCCGACTCAAATAAGTGTTACCATGTCACCGCCAATAATAAACTAACGTATTACAAAAAATATTTGAAATTCAAAAATTTCGACAACATATCAATCTATCAATGATGATCATGTTAAAACCTACCCACATTGGGTTTGTAAACATTACCATTTAAATAGCATAGACCATAGATGGATTGTTGTTGTCACGACATTTGATTTATATATAGCCCATGAATATTTGCTTATAAATTATGTTTTTGTTGTATAGTAATTGATAAAGCATCATTCACCTATTCATGATGGGGACGTGTTACAATACCCACCAACAATGTTTTAAAAAGCACGAGAAGTGAAAAAGCGTTGAGACCATACTTTGAGTCTAAGCTCGTTTAAGACTTAAGTGCGGCGTATGTGGTAAAACACAGTCAATGCATGATAAATCATGAAGTGTAATGAAACATGGAGTATAAATATCAAATTTAGACAACTAATCATACACCCAAACACGCTTTTAAAACATGGCCCACCACTATTCGTGAGCTAACAAATTGCTTTTTTTTTTTTTAATTTGAAAATTTTCAAATATCAACTATCATTGGTGGTCGACAACATCTAATCACTATCGGAGATCATCCTAATACTAATGCAATTGTTAATATAAGAGCATTTTCAAGGGAGAATGTCTTGACAAGCAGAAAAATAATGCATATGTGACACTTTAATGTTTGATATTGTCAAGAATAATTAATGTCCAACTCTAGACATTGTTAAGGACAATATCTATCATTAATTTAATATCACCTCTCAACCAAGAATTCAGTAATAATTTGCAACATGTGCATCAACATTATATCGTTGCATTCGAGTTTTTTTTGGTAGTGTCAATGTCATTTATCACATATGTGATTTGAATGTGCACATTGTTACATTGGAGTATATAAGGGAATTTCCCAATGAAAACATTCGGATCATTTTCCTTTTCCTTTTCAAGAAGGTGTTTAAGGCAACAAAAAATTAATATGAAGTTATATTTTTGAATTAAAAAGATTTCTCATCATTTTTCCCTTATTTCTTTATATTGCAAGTGTAGTAAATATAGATAGCTAACCTTATTTATTTATTTATTTATTTTTAAACCCATATAGATAGCTAACTGATGAAAAGAGCAAAAGTGGGAAATCCCACATCGGTAGAAAAGAAGAAAAAAACCAATATAAATACAAGTGCAAGGATTACTCCCCTTGGAGGTTAACCTTTTAAGGTGGAACCCCTTGCACTTGTACAAAAAAATTTAACATGCTATCAGAGCGGGCAATGACCCGGAACCGACGCTCGGATGCGCCAGCCCCGGCAAAAAACGGTCGCCGAAAAGATGGTTCACGTGCAAAGGCTTGGAAAGATCCAAGTCTGCACGTGAGAGGGGCGTGATGAAAAGAGTCAAAGTGGGAAATCCCACATCGGTAGAAAAGAAGAAAAAACCAATATAAATACAAGTGTAAGGATTACTCCCCTTGGAGGTTAACCTTTTAAGGTGGAACCCCTTGCACTTGTACAAAAAATTTAACACTAACCGAACAAACAAATTTACTAATAATATAAATAATGAAAATTTATGTTTTCATATAGTTTTATTCATTTAATATATATATATATATATATATATATATAAATTAAATGAATAAAAGGGAACTGGTAATTCATCAAAAATACATTTCTTAGCTACTCAAATTTTGTGCAAGTAAGCATTTCTTTAGTTAGTCACATGATTTGATTTAGTCTGCAATTGGATCTGCATGACCTAACTGCATTTTGCCCAAGAATTAATTTTCTTGGATTCATGTGAATTCTCCACATATGTTTTAAACATTCAACGCCAAACTTTTACATTTCTACTTGCATTTTTTTTTCAATTCTTAAATCTTGAATTTGTATAATTGCATAGAATACTACACAAAATATTCTACTGCCCCTCATTAGAAGATCGCCTTTGTTTAGGGGAATATATAGATTTTCTTAAAATGATCTCAACCAAATTACTCAGACGATAAATTTATTACAAGGTGATTCAAATCAAATGAACTACTATACTCATAGTGACGACTTTGAAACTAGATGATCTCGATCACCGTCTAAGGCTCCCAATTTATTTATTTTACTCTTAATACAAAACAGACCCCAAACACCTCAAAATATCAAATTTCAAAATTTACCTAGAATCCTTATTATTTCAATACCCACCTTGTGTATTAATCAACAAGGTCAAAGTTTTTACAAGCATTAATTCTTGAGAAAATTCTAAAGCAGACAACTTTGAAAAACCCAACCTTAGTTTACTTAACCATTTAGAAATATTTGATTATTTTCAGTCACCGTAGTTTACTTTAACCATTTCATCCAAATATTTGATTATTTTCAGTCAATCCTAAAATAGTAGATTCAGAAAGAATTCCAGATTCATTATGACTAGGATCTCATTTATTAATAATTCTGGGAAAATATTATTAGAAATAATGAAAAAATCAGATATCATATATGTCACATGTATGGTTTGTTATAATCGTGACGTTTATAATCCATTGGATATAATAAACATACCCTAAGGTACATGTGCAAGTTTGAAAAATGCAAATTGTGATGGTGAAATTTCTAACATACTCTTATTTTACATTATTCTTAATTAAAATTTTATTTAATTATAAGCTTTACATGTATGAGTCTACTTGAAAGATAAAATTCTTACTTGTTCGATTGACAATATTAAAATACGTAGTGTCATGATGTTGAGTTTTGCAACCTTGAGCTACATCATGGGACACGAGCTCTACTTCAATCAACGTGGCATCTTTGCAGTACATAGTCACTAAGTTTTTCAACTTTCTAATCTTAATCTTAATATAATATAATATAATATAAAAGTAGAAGTGATCAACTGAAAAAAAATTGACATGCTTTCTCGCCGAAATGTCTAGTTTATTTTTTTCTTCCCTTTTAATCGTTTTTCTAATTTATTTTCATTTTTCTTTTTAATCGTTTTTTAAAATGTCATATGTGGTAACCCCTTTTCAGTTATTAATCATTTTATGAATAATTTTATCTTATAATAATCCGTTTAAATGTTGTAACCATTTTCATAATTAACTGTTTTATTTATTAATAATTATTTTTTTAATGAAAAGATTCAAAGTAAATATGAGAGGTGGTTATAATTGTGAAAAAAACGTGAAATAACCACCACACTTTTAGTTTTGATTGTTAAAAATCTAAGAAATTACAATACTTTAGGGATTCGTAGATATATGTCGCGGTTATAATTATGAAAAAACTGAGAATATAAATAACTCCTTAATCAGTTAACTGTCTATTATATTGTAACTAGTGTTTCTACCCGTGCGTTGCACGGAATAATATATGTCCGAGATATTTAGAGAATTGAAACATCTTTGAGAATCTTTGGATGATTATCGTATACAGTTATAAACTACAATTGTTTTCAAATAAAAGACATGTTCGAGTACTTAGGGTGGCAAAATAATCCGAAAAACCCGGAAATCGCGGTTACCCGAACCGAACGGGTTGAAAAAACCCGAACCGATGGATCGATGGGTCGGATATGGTTTTTGATAGTAAAACCGGAGACGGATATGGTTCAGATATGGATAGATGCGTCGTACCCGAACCCGAACCGAATACCCGATATATATTTTTTTTCCTACAAAAATTTAAATTTGATTTTCAATTTAAAAATCAAAAGTTGAAAATTAAAATTTTCACCAATGATCTAGTCTGCCTGTTACTGTTAGTGACTAGCGTGTGTTAAAAATCACTCCAAAAAACCTAGCAAGCCCAACTCCATCTGTCATCTCATTCTCACGTTAAGCCCAAGACACTCAATTCTCATTTCTCAATTACTATTAGAGTATTAGCAGCCCTAATTCCACAATCCACAGAGAGCCGAAAGGCAATGGGAAAAAAAAAAGAAAGAAAAAACGGGTAAATAGATACTCGAACGGGTTTGAAAACTAACCCCAAAAAATACCTGAACCGAACCCGAACCGAATACCGCGGTTCGGATATGGATATAGATATGGGGTCGGAACCTCGGTTCGGATATGGGTATGGTTGACCCGAACCGAACCCGACCCGTTGCCATCCCTACGAGTACTCTGAGAAGTATTTTTGTTGCTTGCGTGAGGGAAGGTTGGAGAAGTTGATGATGATAAAATCAAGAGATTTGTAACGGCGTGAATTCCATTAGAATCCGCTTGAGATTTTTGAAGATTGAGTTCGAATTCTAGAAGAGGAATACAAGATTGATTTGTAGATTTGTGATTATTCGTTTATGATTGTAGAATAAAAAATTAATTTTTTTTAATTCAGAAAAATAAGGGAAGATTGATTTAAAGATTTGTGATTATCCGTTTATGATTGCAGAATAAAAAATTAATTTTTTAATTCAGAAAAATAAGGGAAGATTGATTTGCAGATTTGTGATTATCCGTTTATAACAGCAAAAATAAAAATTGATTTTTTAATTCAGAAAAATATGTGAAAGTGACGAAAAAATGTGTTGGTTTTATTAATATATAGATTATATGAAAATTAATTATTTTCATTTTTTTAACTTTTTCATGTAATGAAGCCGTGGTTAATGTGAATTTTTTTCAATACAGTAAATGTGATTTTTTTTTTGAAAATCAGTAAATGTGAGTTTAATTATGTGGAGTTGTGGAGATGTGAGGAGTTGCGATTTAATAGGGGTCTTATTTTTTTATAGATATTTTTAGGGATAAATATTGTGGATAATATTGACATAACAACATGTATTAGCAAATATATATATACTAGCAGTAACACCAGTGCGCTGTACAGGAGCTTGATACATTGATACGTAATTCCTATTAATATATATAAATTATCAGTATTGAAAACGATTACAAAAAAATAACACTACAATCTAAAACATCACACGATTTAAGTAAAGCATATTCACTTTTAAAAAAACAAAAAATCAATAGAGTTTCGTTTGTATTTCGGTCAATTCCACCCGATGAATATTGATACAACTTGTAACAATTAATATTTCGGAAATCTCCATGAACGACATAATTTTACATTCGCATCCAACAATAATAATATTCGTTAATTATCCACAAAATTACGTTGGACAATAATACCAATCATATTATAAAATTCATAAATACATCAATCTTGAATGCACAACGGACAACATGTTGTAGTCTTTCCTTCATAACTTTCTTGTCACGCAATGCGTAAGGAATTGATGTATGATCGATATACATGGTAACTTACAATAGCACAAGCAAGAACACATCTCATTAACCAATTTATAAGACCTCGATGATAATAAAGTAAATAAGAGGCCACAACAATAAACTTAATTAAATAAACTTAATTAATATATATAGCCAATAAAATAATTTTATGAAAATTTTGATAGAATTTTGCATGTATTTCATACTAATCCATCCTACAAACATCAAATGCGAAACTTACCAAAAAGCACAAAACTTAATTTACAATAAATAAAGGTTTTGATAAATATTAATAGTATAAAAATAGAACAACAAAAAATATGAACTGAATATTGGTTAGAGCACTAAACTTAATTAATATAATAGTGAAAGAATTTTATAAAAATTTTGATAAAGTTTCACTTGTATTGAATGTGATAACAATTTGTGATAGAGAATGTGATAATATAAATGAAAAATAAAATAATATTAAATTAAATGCTATAATTATTAAAATAATCAAAATAAAAAACTCCGTTAACTTTTGCTGAGCTTATAGTTTTCTTTTGAAATTATTTTACATTCTATTATATTTGAATATACATTCGGGGATATTAACTATACACCCGTGTGATACATGTTATTGACAATCAATATATGAATAATAATTTATAAAATTTTATTATGAAATATAATCAACACATAAATATATTATAGAAATGACAATATAGTAGATACAATTTGGCAGACCCAATACCCTAGTATTGTCCTTATCTTTGCCTCGGCCATATCTTCATTTAATCGAAGTCGAGTGAAAAATGAAATAAGAGGGAACTTCCCATTCTTCGTCAATTGCCCCCGCTAGAAAATTCTCATTCCCGTCTATGTCGTATCATAATCGTATCATCGTAATGAATTAATTAACTATAGCATAATTTATTTTAACTAATTTTCATTCTTGACCTAACTATTCCTAAAATGAATTAATTATGTCTAAAGTAATTAGTTTAATAGCCGCAACTTTGAGAATTATATGAATTCAATTTTAAAGATATTAATAGATATCTTTCGTGTTTTAGGAGAAATCTTGCCAACAAATTGTAATATAATTAATTTATAATTATTTTTAAAATTAATACTATTTTTCTGGTTTTAGCAATATAATTATTTTTTTAAATTTTCATCCAAAAAAACTGCGTGAATTTCTATGTAATGAAACAAAAACCAATTAAATCATGTAAAAATTAATTTTAATTTTTATCTAATTATCTTGAAAAAGATTTAATTATTTCTAAAATAATTAACTTTAAATCTATAGTTCTAAGAATTATATAAATCTAATTTTAAAGATATTTTTTAATTTAAATGATATCCTACAATGTAAAAAATTTATTTCAATTTTAGGAAAAATCTGTCTAACTGTAGCAATCTCATGAATTTTAATTTTTTTGTTTATTAAATTAATTATATTATTCCCTTTCGAAACATATAATTAATTTTGAATAATCTTTGTCCATTGAAACGATGTCCAGTTAAATTTTTTAATATAATTAATAATAATTAAGTGCAATATAATTAATTTAAATAATTTTCATTTTTAACTAATTATTTCTAAATAGAATTAATTATTTTCAAAATAATTAGTTTAATATATAACCACAATTTTAAGAATTGTATGAATTTAACTTTAAAGATATCTTCCAATATAAAAGATATAAATACAGATATAGATATATATTCAAGTACTTAGAAAAATTGATGTTACATATCTCTTTTATCACACTAAAATTCATTCTTTTACAACTTTTAATAACTTTTTAAATATTTTCACACATTCTAATTTAAAGTCAAATCAAGTACATCTATATATTTTTTGGGATTCACTAGTATTATATAAATCTCCATTACTCAATCCTACTCATTCTCTCTCATATTACACATTAAAATCTATAAAAAGTTGCAAAAACTTGCAACCTAATACTCGCTAAATCTTTGCAAAATTGTTCATTTTAATTAATGTTAATTTTTTTAACTATTTTTATTTTTTAAAAGAATTAATTATTTATGAAATTCATTAAAAGGTTTTATCTAATTTTTTAATTTTCATGTTGCACGTTTCTTTTAATTTTAAGGTAAAAAATTAATGAATTATAATTTTATATCTTCACAAAATTAAATTTTAGTGAAATTGCTAATAATAATTTTATTTTGTAGCTTATTATTTTTAAAAATAATTATTTATTTCTAAAATAAATTAATGAGCACAGTGTAATTTTTAAATTTAAATGTTACGTTTTTTAAAAAAAATTTTGTCAAAATTTAATGATTGGTAATTTTGCATCCCAAAAAATTAAATCTTAACAAAATTCTTAATTTTAATTAATTTTATTTTGTATAGAATTATTTTTCGGTTCTTAACTATTTCTATGTAATAAAGTAATTATTTCTAAAAATATTTAATTATTTTTAAAAGTAATTTTCACAAAAAATGAGGAGAATTTAGCAGAATATATCTACTAAATTACATTATGTCTAACTTTTGTTAAAAATTTATGTCTACGACTATTTATAATTTATACTTACTTTATTTATAAATAAAATATTTCAATACATACATGATGATAAGTTAAAGACAATAAGATGGATATCGGATTCCTAATATATAGTCTATGTTAATATCGGATAAAAAAGAAAGGAAGGAAAGAATCAAACTCCTAATATATATGGTTAATCATTATTAATCTATATGTTAATGTATATTCTATATATCTATTGTGAAATATAATTAATGTGTTGTGAGCGGAAAAACCAAATTTAAAAAATACTAAAATATGAGGGAAAATTTTTCCTCTGAAATCGGTCTCTATTTATCAATATATATATATATATATATATAGAATAAGAATAAATAAAAATGTGAATGTAAATAATTTTTTTTATAAATATAAATATACAATACAGAATTATAGAATGTAGATAATTATTATGGTAGGATAATCATGGTTGTTTAAGAATAATGATGAAATAAGGATACTTGTGTGACCTTATGAGTGGGAAAATAGTCTCCAAAAAATTCAAAAGGGTTAATATAAGTGAAATTTTATGAGCGGGAAAAACTGGCTCCAACCAAATTAAAAAAATATGCCTCTCTTTATTAATATATAGATATAGATTGTTGGTACTCTGGTGATATGACACAAGCCCAGCCTGGGTCCCTCCATGGTGTGGACCCCCTTGCTGAGGTTTCTCCGATCCCAGGTCGGCTAGAGGCTGGCGGTCGCCCGCCGGGGGGGGGGGTGGGGTGTGGGGGTGCTGATCCCAGGTCAGCGCGGATACCATGCCTAGCTCGGCTGCAGTGCCTAGGTCAGCCGAACAACGGGAGCGGCTTCAACGTCACAGGTACCCAGGTTGGTCCGAGGTCAGCTCGGTCGGAGTGTGGGACGAGCCTTGACCGATATAGTAACCGACAGTAAGGAAAATCCACGTGTCATCCGACACTTTGACACCATCTATGACTGACAGGACATCCTCGCCATAAATGCAAAGGCGGCTGTACGCAAGTTCCGAGGTCATCACCATAAATGCAGAAGGCTGCGCAGGTACAACAGAGGCAATCATCACACCTATTCTAAAGCTAATCTAGCCGCCTCAATGATGATCTATCACCACCTACCATACTTTGCACTATAAATTGAACACTTAGTGGCCATTCGAATGGCGAGAAATCCTTTGTAATCAGGGACCAGCTCGAGCTCAGTTATAAATACAAATTTACATTTTCATTACACCTGCTACTACTAATCAGCCCCTAACATCCACTAAAGTTGATACTTAAGGAGTCATTACTATTTTTGATATCAACATGTATATATATGTATATATAGATTATGTAGAATAAAGTTAAAATCAACATATGCAAATCTTTTTCTCGTGAAGAACGAATGGTCAATATGGGCTTTTTAATTTTTATTTTTTATAATAGTAAATTTGAGTTTAGTTATGGACGCCAGTTGTGGGGATGTGGAGAGTTGATATTTGTATTAGTACCTTTTTTTTTTTTTTTTTTGAATTACAAGGGGGTGTAATGGATGGGGGAATTGAACACTTGATTTAGGGGATATTAGATCGATTCAAATGTCGCTAGACCATATGGGTCATGACGTATTCATAGAAAAGTTTATTATTATGTAGAATAAAGTCAAAATGAATGTATATAAATGGCTGCTGTCATTAAAAATTCATATTTATCCTTCACGTTTTGATTCTATTTTTTTTAGATTATACTGTCAATAATGATAATGACATTTTTTAAAAAATTATATTTTGATAATTTTGTATGTGGCTACATTTTAAATTATTATTACTTGCAACCTTTACGTCAAATATGCTTCGGTTGAGACATGATAAGCGATTATTATGGTTGAATTTATTTAATATTGCTTTGATACATTTTATAAATTTATTAGAGCATCCACAACCGGTCTTCAAAATGGGAGAAACGTATACATCCAGCCGATTTGCAATTGTGGCTGCATTTGACTTTGAGATGCATTTCGTTACAGTGGAACTCACTGTAGCGATTTGCATGAATATTTTATTATTTTGTTTTAGATATTCTTTTTGGTGAAGTAAATTTGTTTTACATATTAGGTATTAATATAATATAATGTGTAAATTTTGTAGTTACTTTATTTTCCTTTGTATCCCGTAACGTATTTAATTGTGTATAAAATAGTAAGATATTTATAAAATATAGTAAATAATATATTTTATAAACCGTGGGGTCCAATATAAAGATTATGGTTGGATACAAGGATTCCTTACCCAATAAAAAAATCATCCCTAATATATTTTTCTTCATTAATTGATGTAAATTAATTATTGGACTTATACAAATCAATTAACTTGTATAGATTAAAAAAAAACTTATTTAAATTTTTTTAAGAAAATTACTTAATTATATATATATATATATATTCTCATTAGTTGGTATAAATTATAATTACTATTTGGTGAGCCAAATAAGTTAGTTTATAATTTATTCAGGAACTTCTAAACTCCTACTAATTAAATAAGCCCCGTTTGGTTGAGGGAGCTTACTTGAAAAGCTTTTTTTTCCTAGCTTTAAATAAGCTCATGAGCTTTTCGCTGTTTATTCCATTTTTTACCTTTATAATTTTCTAGAAATATATTTTAAACATATCCTTTTGTATAACTTTCTATTTATGAGCCAGCTTATCAATTATTTTGTCAAATGTTTTTATTTATATTAGCTATCAGTTATAAGCCATAAGCCATCAGCTCTTAATTAGCTTATCAACTAATTCTACCAAAGATATCCTTTAACGAATGTTTGTGTGTTTTTTAATTTAGTTTGAAATTTTTAATTTTGTAAATATTTTCCTTTTTATCTATTGTTTTTTCAATTTATTTTAGACATCGTAAATCTTGTGCATCGCACTGGTGTATAATCAATTATGTATAAGGTTTACCGATTGCTTCATTATTTTTCCATTTACCCTAGACCTCAATGTATTATCTCACTTCCTTTTTTATTTTTTTTGTTCTTTTATTTAGTTTTTACACGTGTATATTCTTTATCAGAGATCAGATTTTCCTCCTTCTCCATGTACATAGATTTGTTTATATTTAATAAAACTGTGGGAGGATCTTATCCCTCATATTATATAGTATCCTTGTAGCATGAGTCCAAAACTAGGTGGGAGTCGCATGACGTTTACTTAAAAACGTAACATTAAATCGGTATAAAAATAGAAGTAAATAGATATTGGTGAGATGATTAAAATGATTAAAGTATAGAGATTTTGATTACACGAAAAATTTTCAACTTGTAACAAGTTGCCACCATGCATGAGGCACTTGATAAGGTACAAGGTGTTCTAAAACATAAATTGGTATTATAATATTTTAATTAAAAAGAAAAGGTAAATAATTTTTTTTTCCACTTGTGGTTGATGTTCAATCAATTCTTCTAAAATATGCAAATTACTTTTACATATATTTGCCATACAGGTGTTGTAACACTATTGCTCAAAAAAGAAAAAAGGACAAAGAAAAAGATAATGAGATCGGCAATGAACCCCAATTGCATGCGGATAAGTAGCATGCTTACATGTGGCTTAATCTCCCACGATAAGGTTAATACAAAGTGGATGCATGTCATGCCAAATGCAAGCGCTTAGTTTTCTTCAACGAAAATGATATATTCTCAATGATAAAATTTTGTCAAAGTTTCAGTATTTCATGTGGCAGCTATTTTTTATTGTCGTGGTAATAGCAGAATCCATTTACTAGCTTAGCCCTCTGCTACTGCATAGCAATGCCAAAATGCATCACGTCAACACCAGAACTTTAATAAAGTTCTAACGTTGAAAATATATCATTCATATTTTCTTCAAATTTAACACATGATTTTTTTAAGAAGAGTAACAAGAGAGATGACAACAAGACTAACACGAAAAATTGAAGATTAAGTTATCTTTTCTAAAGGTCCATTCTAGTCCTCGCACAGGGGATTGGTTTATCATTGCCCCCACCCAACTCGGGCCCACAACATTCAGGGGGGCTGTGAGTGGTGCGGGGAAAAAAAATCACCTCCGCACGGGTGCTTGAACCTTTTTGATCTTTTCTAGCCCTTATTTATATAGGGTTTTCGAAAATTAGAGCAAAGACAACATTCTCGATACCTATATCTTATTTACCATATAGGGTGAAAACAAGCGCAAGTAAGAAACTTTGTCGTCTTATAACCAAATTTCATTCTAGGATATTAATTGTAAAAATTTTAGAACCATCTAATTACTCCTTTGAATATTTTTAAATGTTAATATAAATATTATTCTATTGCTTCTTTTAGGCATTAATAATAATGTTTTGCAACCACTTCTCGGAATAGAATAGACTTTTCTAAGCCGTTTGGCCGTATGGATACAAAATATTAATAATCGGGTTTAGGAAATTGGAATTGGACAGGCTAACTTTCCGAAAATGATTACGTAGGTACAAAACCTTTTATTTTATTTTATTTTTTTAAGAATAGACACAACATATGCTTGCGGGGCACAGAGATATAGTACACTAGTGCTTGAAACCATGGTTGCATAGGTACAAAACTTGGTAGTCCAAGGGCGGATCTTTGGGGGGGGGGGGGGGGGGGCACGGGTGGTAGCCCCCCGACCCAAAATTCCGAAAGTTTATATAGAAAAAAAAAAAATTTTATACATAATTTTAGTCGAATTAAATTTTTTTCTGTATTGCAGCCCCCCAACTAAAAATCCTGGATCCGCCATTGCTTGGTACTCGCAAAAATTAACTAACCTCAAACAAAACAAAAACCCCTAAGATGTGGCCATACCTTGATTCAAGGCTCTATATATACGGAGATTGTGTGTTTTTGGAATCACTTCTTTTATTTAAGTTTACTATGTAATTGTTAACATCTGATGACGATTGAAAACCATTATTACAAACTCCTTATTAGTTATAAGTTAGTTGGTTAGGCTAAACGACACATTCGATTTTTGTTTTCGAGTTGTGCTAAATAGTAGTAATATGATATTAATTTATTTTCCTTTTAAAATTATATAAACAACGATTATAATGTTTAATTCATTATTTTCAATTATATGTCACTGATCGATCATGGAAAAATAGTGATGACGAATAATTATATTCACACTTAACTTTGGTGAAATTGAGTTCTTAATGATCATCAAAATATGACGCTTGTGCTGGTTAATGAGTACAAAATTTTCATGAATTTCATGTAACCAAAAAGGTTTGAAATGGCGTATACATAGCTGCCCAACATTTATGTAGAGATAAGATAAGTAAACCATCTGCCTAACAACTCCATACGCAAACGCGTCGAGTTTTCTCCTTGGTTGAACAATTAAAGTAGAAAGTCTCTTGTAATTATTAAGGATGATACAATCACACAACTAAAGTATTTATTTAGTACTATATACAGTATCATGTACATTCATTATATACCCCGTTCTTCTACAATTTTTAACAAATTTTTACACATTTTAACACATTCACATCAAAAGTCAAACCAATTACATCCACATATTTTCTGGGACCCACTGTACTACATAAATATCCACCACTCAATCTTACTCATTCTCTCTCCTATTTCACATCAAAACTCATAAATACTCATAAATACACATACACTAACAAGGTTGCATAGTACTGTATAAACTAGTCATTATTATAAAAGTGAAAAAAACTCTTACTTACAGAATCATTCAACACTTAATACTTGAAATACTACTATCTAAAATGGTCGATTATATTATTTAGATTACATATTGAAACGATCAGGGACGGATCTAGGATTTAAGGTTGGGGGGATTGTCATTCATCACAATAAATTTTTAGCCAAAAAAAGGAAAGAAAATATAAACAAAAAATAGGAAATTAATTTTTTTCATTTTCTTTAACTATAGGTTCAGATTCTTCACTGCACGTTAAGATTGTATGATGTGAAAATATGAGGAGATGGATCTCATTTTCTTTATAGGCGGGCGTTATCCAACTTATACCATTTCAACTTCCACAAAAAAAAAAAAATCAAAAACTAAATATTTCTTGAAATTAAATATAGAACATAACAATTAGGGGAAACATGAAAAATACTTCAATCAATTTAAAGAAAAACTACATCATTGTCATTGTCAATGTCAATGCATATAATCAAGTGAACTAAATCATTGCCAAAAAAAAAAAGGTGGTAGATATATATGACTATAGATGTCAAATTTGATGTATTCCAATTTTCAACACTTTATCCTAAAGAAAAAAATTGGACCGTAGTAGGCTATAGCCTATTGTAGCCATACACTAACCTCCGTCTCTGGAAATGATAGGACCATACCAATGATACATACAATACTGAAGTTGTGTATGTAGATCATGGTATAGAATTGGTTCTCATCCTTTAGGACTATGAGTAATGAGTATTATAGAAAGTTAGAAACTTTTGTCGACAAAAGGATCACCCTAACATGAAATTCCATGACTATTAAGAATTAGATAGTTCTAGTTCTCAATCTTTTTGATTTGTTCCTATAAAACTAAGGTTAAGAATAATGTTATTGATTATCCATAACCATTGCAGTTAGATTAATTGATTTGTTACCTAGTTTCCATTTTATAAATATGATTAAATAAAGATAAATTAACCAATATTATATAAGCATTAACTAGCATAGATTATGACCAACTGTCGAACAAGACTAAAGCAATTGCACTACTAAAATAAGACACACTAACAATGGAAATCAGCAACTGAATTTGATCCGTTACTAAATAAAATAGAAATAGATACGGATTATCAATTGAATTCGATCTATTGCTACTTCCAATTGGAAAAATACGGATTAACAACCAAATTTGGTCTGTTACTAATTACAATAGAAACAGATACGAATTGGCAATTGAACTTGATCCGTTGCTAATACCAATAGTAACATATACAGACTAGTAAATAAATTTGATCCATTGCAAAAGACTATAATTGAATTATTTATATTTCACAGTGGCAAAATTTAAAATAATGAAATGCGAATAATATAAAATATAACTATCATACATAATATAATTTTTAATTAAAAAAATAAATTTTAAATTAGAAAACTATAGGAAATTATACAAATATATTATACTTGTGACGCACGGGATACGAATACGTACAAATTGTTCATAAATGGATTCCAAAACGGTTATAAATGGCATAAACGTTTTGTAGCTCTACATTTATGAGGAGATAAGAAGATCAATACATCTGCCTAACAATGAAAATGTTCCAATCGGCTTCTCCTATGCTGAGTTTTTCGTGTTATAGCCGAATAATAGACCTTGATTCGGCTCTGCGTTATCTGTTAATGTATGTACGTACATTAGTCTGTATATTGTATGCACGAAAATATGCAATCAAAATGCAGTATAGATATTATTAGTAAAAGGAGAAAATCAAGTTTGCGATTTACCATAATCAAAAAACAAAGTAAAAAAGAAACAGAGAGTAAATCTAAAGAGACACGTGGAGTTTTGCCCGTCATTAAACGACACATGCTTTTAATCCTTGCCAAAAGAGAAAAATTCTACTTCTTTAAGAGTATATTAAGAACTCGATACACTCAAATATATAAATAATCTGTTTTGTACTATTAAGAGTATCGAATATCGATATCTACTTTACTTATTTAACTTCTTTCTTGTTTCGCATTGTAGATAAGGGTTTCATAAAATAAATAAATCACTTCCTAATGGACTTTTTCATGAGACATTATATTGAGGACTAAAATGTTTCATCTTAATAGTTATTGACCAATTTGCTACTAAACTAGGAAACATAACTTAAGACAGATGTCGGCCAATATTGTTTCTTTAACTTTACAAATTATGTCACCCACAACTGATTTCCATAAAACCCGTACTACTACACCTCAAGGACTGAGAAATTGATAGATTAGATATACATGAAAAAAACTTTACACATTTAAGAAGACTCAAGGAACCAAAGGGCGACCAAGTTGAGAGATGGATGATGATTTGGTGGGCACAAAAATACAAATATAACTTTTCAAAGACTAAAGACTGTGTGCGCAAAGATGCATGGATCTTTAAACATTAATTGCACACGGCATGTACGAACAATTAATTAATTAATTATTACCTATTTATGTGCATGCAATGGAATTCGGTTGCAAATGTGTTGGGAATCACATAAATTATATTTCATCATTCCACAAGTGGCTACTTTGTAGGATAGCTACCCTATCAATGCAAATGGACAGATCAACTTGATCCATAAAGGACAGTGGTGCTTTTATCTTTTTCATTTGTGTACATGCTTACAATATGGTTTATTCAGGGGCCCAAGGGGGATGTGACATCCACAATAAGGGAAATGAAAGGGAAAGAGAAAGATCAAGGGTCTTGAATCTAGGAGTTTTGTTAGATTTTGTGGTATATATAAGCAACTATTGTCTCTTAAACAATGAAACATAATGAAATCTTTAAGAGGTAGGAAAAATCTACCTGCATAAACAAAATCCAACACAATAAGTTTTAGCAGCTTTCCCATATGTTCGTTAGACATGGATACATTTGTATCCAGAGGTGAAGGTAGGTTCTTTGAGATTGGTGGGCTGACAGAGTTCGATACAAAAAATTTCACAATATGGGCCTATAAAAAATACTAAAATAAGTTGGACTTACAATTTAAACTGGCATTATTATAATATAATATATTGACTTACAAGTTGATATCTAAAAAAAATTTCGAACTCGAGGTGGAATTGACATTGAAATGAGAATTTCAAGAGGGATAGTTGGACTACTTGAAAGATCCGTTGTTGTATTTTTTTCCTTAAAGTAGTGAGATGTGTTTGTGTTATTTATTCTAATAACAAAAAGTAATATCAATTCCAGCTTCGAAATCATTTCGCATTTCAAAATGGACGAACATGAAATATCAATTTCAATTCCAAAATTGAACTCTCAATTTATAAGTCATAATGCACATCTAAATACTCAATCTCAATTCCAAAATCATAAGTTATAAAATAATTAGACAGACTAACATACATAAATTTTCAATTTCTAATCAATTTCGAATTTCGAATTCCAAATTTAACACACAATAAGTTTCAATTACAAATTTAGAACTTAAAGAAGGAAATTCATCAATAGATCAAATTTATACTTTATATTATATTGTCCATACGAATTAATATATATTGTTTCGTAAAAAATATATAAAAATTGTGGAGCGTTTTATTTTGTTTTAGAAAAACTAAAAGTAAAAAATTTAGTATGGAAAAAAATGAGATAAAAACAACAAAAATAAAAAATAATATTTCCAAATAATTTTTACTTACTCTATTCGGTCAATATGGGAAAAAGAAAAAGAAATGTAGAATAAACGAAAAACAAAGATGTTAACAAATGTGGAGAAAAGGAAAGCACAAAGTTAATGCCAAGATTTTAACCAATGATCTTGGTGATAAAACTCAAAATTTCTACCACCAAGCCATCATTGCTAAATTAAGCAAACTCGAAATTATATATTTTCTCTAGTAGGCTAGAGCCAACTCTAGCCCCTGACTACCTACACCGCTATTTGTATCATTGTGCCTATTTTAATTTTAGGCCACTTTGAACACCGTATAATGATAGAAGTATTGTGGCAGTTGTTATAACCTCAATCCCACATCGCTTAGGAATATAAAACTTGTTTTGAAAGAAGGAAGTTGGAAGTCAAACTTTGACTCACCTCAGCTGTAAAACATGCCTTATTCTTTAGCCCATTTTACTCTTATTTTCTTATCTTATTCTTGAGTTCAATTTTATTGTATTTATGTTGTGTGTATAGATGAAGCCTAGAATCTTTGGAGTGGAATGTGCTCTAGATTTCATTAAACTAAATTTGTATAGGTATCGAATTTGTATTTGATAAGCAGATATAATTTGTTAAATTGATGTAGTTTCTTCCATATTTAAAGGGAAATGTAATGAATGAGTTAAGTTTGCGAAAAATTCTCAAAATCAAGATACTTCTAGCTTAATTCCTTTTTTGGTATCAAAGCAATGACAATGATGATCGACGATTCCACTAATTCCTTTGTTGGATAAGATGGATTTCTTACTCTGGAAGAATGTTGTTACTCAGGATAATCAAAGGTCTTGACTGGAATGGTTTATTTGAGGTATAAATCAATGTCCTCTTGAGTTTCTTTCAGCTGTAAGCCTGTAACCCTAACCTAGACCACAAGAAATAGGTAACAGTAGATCATCTGCCGATGGAATGGATTTACTCCCCCATAAAACCTAAGATAGCTGTTAGGGTTATGGGAGCTACTAGTTCATTCCAACTTTGGAAGGCCGCACAAGATAGCTTTGGCATCCTCAATAAATCTAGAAGTACATTTTTGGTCGAAGAATAACAAAAATGTAGAAAGTATTCAATGTTGATGGGCCAATACTTAATTTCGATCAAGCAAATTGTAGACAACCTTGAAGTTGGTGGAAAGGCCATTGGCAACGCCATTCCAATCAAAGATCTTATTACCAAAACCTCGGTCTAGACAATGAGTACACTCCAATAGTTGTTCAGATCAACAGCATATATGAAGTCTCTTGGTAAGAAGTTCAATCCATTTTGTTTAGAGCATTTTTAATGCCATTGTCTGCTTTCAATGTTCATTTAAGAAAAACTTAGACAGAAAAAAATAAGAGGGCCCCACATTTTTTTCAATTTTTAATTTTTTAAAATCACTTTCCTCACTTTTCTTCCACTTTTTCTTTCTCAATTTCGGTGTCATGTCTACAAATACACATCCATCTACACATCCTCCACTTTTATATTATTATTATTATTGAATTTGTTTATACTCTTCCCCCTTCTTCACATTTTCCTCTATTTTTTCTCTATACATCTTTCCATTTCTCTTCTACTAAAATAATCGCCATCTATCTATTTCTCTCCGCTAATCCACATCTACAATCAACATTAGCATTAAAGATAATCTTACCTAAGAGACCCAAATGGATTATCTCAACTCATGAAAGGTGTTCTACCTTAGTCTACTATGCTCAACGTGCTAGCAATTCCAATTTAATGACAGGTAGACAAAATTTTGGAGGAAGAGGTTTTAATCATAGAGGAAGAAAGAGTAGAGGTACAATACCATAGTTTGGTTCCGACAAAGTGCCTTGCCAAATTTTTGGGTTGATAAACCATCAAAATGCTTGGTGTTATAATCGTCATGACGAGATATATTTAGGTTGCAAACCAAATGAAATTAAGGATTCAACTTAACAAGGTCATGCAGTCTTCATTGCTTTAGCAAAGACATTGATTGATCCTCCATGTTACATGGACTCTGGTGCTAGCAGCCATACTACAACAACAAAATTGAACCTTGTAGAGAGCAAAGAATTTTGGGCCATGAAACTTTTTTATTTGGTGATGGTAATAGCCTAAGTATTTCCCAAATTAGTTCAGCTCTCAAGTGGAAACACGTGATAACAAATCTCTAAAGCTAAATAAAATTCTTTTGGTACAAGAAATGAAAGAGAAATTTCATAAGTGTTTCTCAACTTATAGGTAGAGCTGGGCAAAAAATTGCCAAACCAGCAAACCAACCGAAACTGACCGCATTGGGTTGGTTCGATTCAGTTTTTCTTGGCAGTGGGTTTGATTTTTGGTTTGGTTTTGACCAAACCGAAAAATCGATCTGTTTTTAGTTTTTAAAAAGAAAAAACCTGAAAAACCGAAAAAACCAAAAAACCAAAAAACCAAATGAACCGAATGAACCTACTCAGTTAGGCCGGTTTTGGTTTATCGAACCGAACCGGTCAGTTTGGTTCGATTTGAAAAAAAACGTGGTCGGTCTGTTTCGATTCGGGTGGAAAAACCAATCGAACCGACTGATGCTCACCCCCACTTATAGGTGATAATAATGTTATCACTAAGATTTGTTCTTATGTTTGTGTTATTATGGACAAATGGACTAAGAGTCACTGCCGCTAAGGAGATTTAATAATGGTCTCTATCAGTACACACCAACCAGCATTTTGAAAGAACCAACAATCCAAGTATGAAATCAGTCCAATGACTCAAATCAAACCAAGTCAACGTTGTTGTCCTTGTCTTGTATCAAGTCTTTTGAGTCTGGTCTTGAGTTGTGGCACAAAAGGCTTGGCCATCCTTCTAGCCAATTTTGATCTCATGTTCTTCAATCTTGTAATGAGAATGTTATTTAAAAATCTTATTACTAAAGTTATGTGATGCTTGTCAATATGGCAAGTCCATCAAATTACTGTTTCTTTTATCAAGTTTTCATGCCCTCAATCCCTAGAACTTATTTATAGTGACATTTGGGGGCCTACACCATTGAATTCAACATCAGGATTCAAGCATTATATAATTTTCATTGATAATTTTAGCAATTATATTCGGATCTACCTTCCCAAACTCAAGTTTTAAACCCATCACACAATCTTACAATTCAAGAAACTTGTTGAAAACAAATGTGAAAGAAAGGTTAACTATTAGTAGACTAGGGATGAGTTTAGAGGACTTGCACCTTTATTAGCTGAGTTTGGAATAGAGTTTAGAAGCTCATGTACTTACACTTTATACTTCACCTTAGAACTATAGAACCGACAGAAAGCATAGACACTTAACCGATATGGGACTTACTCTATTGGCTCAAGCTCATATATGCTATTGGTTGGAGTCTTTCTACATAGAAGCCATATCATAAATCAAACTCGCACACTATTTTGAAAATGAAATCACCGTCAGAAGTCCTTAACAAAAAATCCATTGATCTAAAGGGCTCAAAAGTCTTTGAGTGTGCTTTTTTTCCCCTCTTCATTAGATTCTATAAAGATATAATTTAGCTTTCATTCAATCAAGTGTGTCATTATAGGTTTTAGTGACTCTCCCAAGGGTTTCAAATGTTTAAGTCCAACAGGAAAAATATACAGTTCAAGGCATGTTATATTTAATGAGTTGGACTTTCCTTTTGAAAATAGCTGTCTACAAAAGTATAACACCCTTCATAGTTCTAAAGTCATAATCCACTCATTTCCATTCTCTAATAACTCACCTCCATTCTTGGATCCTTCGAAAATAAATAGTGATGCCCATCTCAAAGTTTCTCAAGCAGATCACGAAGCTCCTAACAATAGAGTTCTTAATGACACAAACGCGGTTGGTGGTATGAGTAGTATAGGAGAAATAGCGTGTAATAATAATGTATTTAGATCTACAGGTGATCATTCAATATTTGAACAATCTGATGATGAAGTGATGGTAACAATCATCTAAAATTGACTGAGGTTGATGAACAACCTTTTCAATAAAAGGTTGAGAACAACCTTTTCAATAAAAGGTTGATAACGAACCAATGATATCTCTACGATGAAAAGAAGTTATAAGACAAACTGAACATCCTATGATCATTAGAGCGAAGGCTGGAATATTCAAGCCAAAAACTTATTTAGCCACTACCAATAGCATCAAGTCTGATTTGTATAGTGATGTACCAAATTTTATTTCAGAAGCTTTGTATAATGTTGAATGGAAAAAAACAGTGGGTGAAGAGTTTGCAGCTTTGATCAAAAATCATATTTGGATCTGGGTGCCTCCCAAAGATGGAAGGAATGTGACATAATTTAACTGGGTTTTCAAACTTAAAAGAGGATCAAATGGTGAAGTTTTGAAGCATTAACCTAGGTGTTTGGCATGGGGCTATCTTCAAAAAGTCAGGTTGGATTTCAACGAAACCTATAACCTAGCTATTAAGTCCTCAACCATAACAATAATCATGTCTCTTGTAGTTTCAAAGGATTGGAAAATCAGACAAATAGATGTAATCAAGGCATTCTTAAATGGCAAGCCTGATGACGAAGTGTATTTAGCTCAATCTGAAGGCTGTGAGGATAAAAAGCATCCCAGTTATCTGTGCAAGTTGAATAAGGCCTTGTACAGCCTCAAAGAGGCTCCAACGGTTTTTTACGAGAAATTTACGGAAACACTCATTTGATTAGAGTTTCAAACAAATGAGGCTGATAACTATATTTTTTATTTTGAGAAGGAAATCAGTTAATCTTCATCCTTGTCTGTGTAGATGAGACAATAATCACTAGAAATGATCGTACCTTGCTACAAATTTTTATTTACAAGTTAAAAAAGTGTTTTTCTCTTAAAAACATGGGTGCGATACACAAATTTTTGGGTGTTGAAGTAACTAAAGATGAATGTGAATTTTTCTTAACTTAAACCAAATGTATATGTGACTTGCTTACAAACTTACTAAGTTTGGCTTTGATAATCTGAAACCATGCCTAGTACCTATGATTGAAGAGAAAAATTTGTCTAAGTATGTAGGAGAACTAGGGGTGGCAATCAAGTTGGACAGTTCGTGAGTTCGTGTATTCAGCTCGTCAAAAGTTCGGGTGGCTCGTCAAAAGACGGATGTGGACTTGGACTGAGCAAAAAAATTGGAAAATGGACAGTTAGTGTTTAGCTAGTATAGTTTGAGACTAGGCTCGTGAGCTCGTTAAATTTCAATGCGTCACAATTTGAAATTTTTAATTGAAAAACTATTTTCATTTCAACTTTTTTCTAGTTTTGTCATGATCACTTTTAATTAATCAATGCCTAGTTTTAATCAATATGGACAAGTCGTGCTAATTAATTTAAGTTACTAAGTTACTTAAGTAATTATTTCAAAAATAAAGTTACTTAAGTAATTGAAAATTTGAAATTGTAAAAAAAATGAAAAAATGAAAATGGAGCCAAGCCATTCGTGGACTACTCGGGTTTGGCTCGTGAGCTGGACGAGCGCGAGCTGAACCTGAGCTGGTGAATTTGAACACGAGCTGAGCTTGGAAACGAGCCAAAGCGAATGTTAGAGAAGTCGAGCCGCTCGGCTCAGCTCGTTTGCCATCCCTAAGGAGAACCTATAGAGAATCAAACTTTGTACAGATCTACCATTTGTGGATTGCATTACCTAAGTCTCATCAGACCACACATTGCCAACCCAGTAAACAAATTGAGTCCTTACCTTCAATCTCCTACTATGGTGCAGCTGAAGGCAATCAAAAGGATATACAGGTACTTAAAAGGAACAACTAATTAATGAATACTAATACGGAAAGGTCAGAGCTTCAACATCATTGGATTTTTTAAATGTAGGTTTGGCAACATGTGTAGATGAAACCTATTAGAGGTTACTGCATATACTTTGACGATTCATTGATCTCTTGGTCCTCAAAAAAATAATAAGCAGTCTCGAGGTCAAGCATAGAGGCTGAGTACAGGGCTTTAGCACAAATTGCAACTAAGATAAGTCAAATGACTTCATTGTTGAGTGTGTTGGGATCAAAACCAAGTGCTACAGCTGTAATCTAGTGTGATAACTTAAGTGCAAAGGCCTTGGCTTGTAACTCAATTTATCATGCAAGATCCGAACATATTGAACTTGGTATATGCTTTATTAGAGACAAGATCCTTGAAGGCAAACTCACCAAATGGACAATACTGCATGCTTATCGACCAAAATAATTACTAGCTCCTAGTTTAATTTTCTCAAACGTAAACTTGGAGTAATTGAGGTATGTAATTCCAGCTTAAGAGAATGTGAAAGTGGTAAGATGCATGTCAAACTTTGACTCACCTTAGTTGCCAAATGAGCCTTACTCTATAGCATGCTAAGTTTTCAATTTTACCTTTGTTTGTTATCTTATTCTTCGCCTCAATTTTCTAGTATTTATACTCTGTGTATAGGTGAAGCTTAGAATCTTTGGAGTAAATGTGCTCCTCATTTATTTCAATTGAATTTGTATAGGTATCGAATTTGTATTTGATAGGTAGTTATAATTTGTTGTAAATTGATGTAAATTCTTCCCTATTTAAATGGGGAATACAATGAATGAATTAAGTATGAGAAAAATCCTCAAAATCAATATATTTCTACCTCATTTACTTTATGGTTTATATGGTAAAGGACTATTGGCAGTTAGTATGAGACCTTTTTGATTAAAACTGAAGAGTAGAATTGTACAGGCTAGGCAACAAGTGGAGTTGGATGTCTCAAATTGTATCAGAGTTCAAACCCATCATGAAGTTTAGCCAAGAAGAGACGTTGGCCCATGTTAGATGGAGTGATTGTCATAGCCTTAGAAGGTGTTTGTAAACAAATTGCTCATCCTATTTTCTTCTTTTTTTCAAATTAAAAATTTTGTCACACAAATTATATTCACATATCCTATAGGACCCTCCTATACGAATATATCTTCCCACCCAACTCTATTCACTTTCTCTCTTATTACTTCTAAAAATACAATTTTAAGAGTTTGCAAATAGGTGCTTAATCCCATGTTGCCTAGAAAATGAATGTAAGAAGTGGACTGGTATGTGTCTATATTACTATGTATTCATGACGATTTTTTCGACAAATCTGTCGATGATAAGTGTGCATTGTACACACTTATTTATATATCATTAGATATATAATTAATATATCATTAGATCGAGCGGATATTTACTTATTTATATGTATTCATGGTGTTTGCAGCATATATCCTCAATTTGGACGAGAACATGACAAAAGGGAAAAAAAAGACCAAAAGCATCAAATTTCCAAAAGTTCGGGAACCAACTTGGAACTTTCCAAAAGTTGAAAGACCTTGGATGCAATTAATTTTGGACCTTTTTATAAATGTTGAGGATCAAAATGCAACAAAGTAAAAGTTGGGGATCATGTGTGCAATTTCCACATGGAAAAACTCGGCCAAACCAACTGAGGCGAGGTTATGGCCGTAACTCAAGGGGTTACGGCCGTTAAATCGGGGGTTATGGCCGTAACCCCCTAGCAACAGCAAAAAGGGCAAGAATGATCTCTTTCTCTTTTCTCCCTCTTTCTCACACTTCTTGAGGATTTTTTCGGCATAATGGAGGACAAATTTGGGGTCTTATAACACACCAATGCACCCCAAATTCTCAATTCTAGTTTAGTTCTTAGATTAGGGTTATATATTTTTCCTCTTTTCTTTCTTCTTTCTCTTCTCTTGTTTTTTGTTTCTTTCCTCTTCCTTTCTTCTTTCCTCTTATTTTCCTTTAGTTTAGGGGTTGAATTGGGATTATGTCTTGGAGTAGAAAGTGAAGAATCAAGAAGATGATGGTAGGGATGGAAGCACCAAGAATGTGAACTACAAAGGGAAATTCTTAGCTTGTTTCTTGGTCTTTCCATTTTTCCTTTCTATTTGTGCTTTTATGTATTAATGTTTTGTATTTTTCACTATGAGCTAATTATTGTAATGTTGGGATGATTGATGAACCTTAACCTAGCTTGATTGATTTATATGTTTATAGAATTGTATTTACTTGCCCATTTCATGTGTATTTGCTTTTGAACTTTTATCCATGTATTTGATTGATCACCAATATGTGTTTGTGATTTGTGTCGACCTCGAGAGAGGCGGTGCATTTTTGACCATGGAAGCAAATGCCCTAGGTTACATAATGAAGTAGGTGGAGACACTCTACTACCCCTAGGTGATCCATTGAGTTATTTTCATAATGTTTATTGTGATCGTTGGAATCACCTACGTAGAGATATTGTAGGTAAACCAATTGATAAGGGCGGTTGACACTCGAGAAAGAGGTAATTGGTAGTGATGGCAGAAAAATCCGATTAGATCCAAATTCGATGGATACACGATCCGAATGGAGCAATTTTTTACCGATCTGAAGATCCGTAGATCGGTCGATCCGAAACGGATTTGGATTTGGATCGGATCAGTCCGATTCGATCCGAATTGATTTTTTATTTTTTATTTTTATTTTTATTTTATATTTTTTATAAAAACCTATACCAATATGGATTGTATTTGGATTTTTTTTTATCTGATCCGATCCGATCCAATCCGATCCGAAGAATTTGGATTTGGATTTGGATTGGGGTGTTTGATTTGGATTTGGATTTGGATTAGGCCGATCTGATCCGAACCTGATCCATTGCCAACACTAGTAATTGGTTAAGTTTGGAAAGTCGGGTCTAACATAGAAAATGAGTAATATGTTATGTTTAAACGATGATTGATTAAGCTATGGTTAAGAGAAGTTATGACTCCCAACTATCATTTATCCAAGTCCATTCCCGTTCTCCCCCATTTTATGTTGTTATTTTATCTATCTTTTAGGTTAGCTTAGTTCACTTCACCTCCACTTGTTATTGCTTTTGTTTATGCGCTAGAATAAGTGACTCGATTGCGAATACCAATCCTCGTGGGTACGACAACCCGGACTCACAAAGTCCACTTTATTACTTGATCACGACCCGTGCATTTGAAGATTTTTCCACGCGTGTTTCGTGCCCGCAGTTTTATTAGTCTATTTGAGACTTCTTTCATGTATTAGGTAATTGTGAGTTTATGACTTAGCCTAGTTCCTGGTTTTCCCTAAGCAAACTCTAAACCTATCTCCACAAGGCGACAAATTCCGTACAAGTAGAGCATTCTTGATCCGATTCCTACTGACTCCCAACATACCAACGTATCGTCCGTTATATATAAATGTCACTCATTGGCATATCAAAGAGTCTATAGTTCCCGAATATCAAACACTAGACTGTACTAGATTCAAACAGTCCATTAGATAGTCAAGGTTAGACTAACTATTTTGGCAAGGTCTGTTATTCATTAACACTCCCGGCCCCAAGCTTTCGTTACATGCGTAGATGCTAGTACTTCCGACTAGATCTATCGGGAAAATTAAGAGAAACGTCTACCACTAATTGGTAAACTATGTGATCCTATGCGATCCCGATAAGGTGTTATCCTCTCTAAGTCGATCATAAGATAGATTTTACAACCGAGGTACTGATGCTATTTGTTTTGTACCTTCTATGTAGACACGTGGTCCATTCTTTCTGAGAATGAACGAGAATACTTAATTAGGTGCCAAATTATGTTATGCAAAATCATTGAATTGCATGATAAAAACAAGTTTCCATATATGAATTTATAGAAATGTCCTAACACTATTGACCCCACACCCGACATAAATTTCATTTCCAAATTTTTGTTAGACTCAAGCTAGAAAAAGTTTCAAAAAAATTTTACATTTCTATCAAATTTGAGCAGTTGAAACACACTCTTAGGTGTCTATTGATTGCAAAAAGGCAAAAAATGGAAATATTTTTCAATTCCATGAAAAACAATTATCATCTTCTCCTTAATTCTATTGTTTGTGAAAAATATATGGCTAAATATGATTAAGAATTGCCAACGAGGCTTGGCGCATTGGTTTAGGGGAACTAAGCTGAAGTCCTGAAATCTAGAGGTTTCATGTTTAATTCTTCGGAAAGGAAAATTTACTATTCCGAATAGGGGGATTTATATATATATATATATATATATATATATATAAGAACCTATACAGTAGAATCTATTTCAAATTTTCAATCTTTTAACTTTGTGTCAAATAGTTAAAACAAGAATTATTTTCCGAGATTGAAAATCTATTTAATTAACTAACAATGCGATGACATGTCAATGATAACTACCATGTAAAGTGATAATTGAAAAAGTAATAAAAATGATCAAAATTCAGAATTGCCTGAAAGTGTATATATATTTAAATTCTGCTAATTTTGCATGAGAGGTGGACGTGGATCATCGCAACAAATGTGCCAAAAAAAAAAGAAATTATAATGAATATGTTATAAAAGTATAGAAACAATAGAGAGAATTTAGAGAGAATGAATTCTAAAGAATTCTCAGGAATGAATTTCATTAATAATCGCCCTCTATTTATGTGAAAAACTTCGAATTCAAGAAAAATCGTAATTACATAATTTCATCAAGGGTATAATAGTTATTCACATATAATAATTACATCTTTTACCAAATTATTCCTCCACCAAATTATTCCTCCACCAAATTATTCCTCATAATTCATAACCACCAAATTATTCTCAATTATTCATAACACTTCAATTATTATTCATAACACTCCCCTTAAACGACTATTAATACAAATGCCTTCTGACCGCTTTGAGAAAAACCCAAATGTAAAAACTTCCAAACGATTAGGATAGCTGGAGTGGTTATATACCGCTTCATCAAAACATTGCTCCCCGATGTCTATCGCATACGAAGTATTCACGCCACTCGCTAAAACCTCACAAGAAAAACCTGGCGAAAAAACTTGATCAAGGAAAAGAGTACAAATGGCCCGCTCGATTTCATATCTTGAGAACTGACATCTTTACTTCGGTAAATGATTTCAATATCATCATCGCTGATCTAAAGCATTAGCTCCATTATAACTTGATCCAATAGATACACCGATCAATTTCTCCTATCGCTCTCAATATACCATGAATATGCAAAACCTTATTAGGAAAAACCCAAAGGGGAAAAACCCTAATAAAGGAAAAAAGAGTACATTATTCATGTGAATACGCCTTTAAAGTTGCCTCATTAAAAACCTTGCTAGAAAACCCAATGGGATAAAACCTCACTAAGGAAAAAGAGTGCAACGCTGTGATTTCATACAAGATGTCGTAAGCATTTCAAAATCTTTCATATATTTGTATGAGTATCATATACATTGGTTTTATACTTTTGTTCATTTAGAGTGCATCAATTTTCTTACACAACTACAAAACATTCACTATGAAAACATGTCTCAAAACACACAATTTAAAGCATATAAATTCATCATAAAAACATGTAAACATATAAGTAAACCTTCATAACTAACTAACACTTAAAATATATCATTTAACATTTAATACTCATTTAATAGGTTATTTCATTCCTGTGGGCTTAGCTCCCTTTAGGGTACTTTATAAACACGAGCTTAGCTCACCCGATCCTTTAATTTTCTTTTCTGACTACATACACGATCTGAATTTAACTTTCATGAGCATGCAACATATAATGATCACCATGTTTATCTTTAAACTTGAGCACCACCATCATCATTTCATCATCTCATAAATCAAGGATTTCACATTCACCACTTATCATCTTCAATATATCTCAATATTTTCATTATCATTGATCATATGTAGCGCTACATTTTCATATCGTGGTTTACACTTTCAATTTCATTTCTTTCCCCATATCGACATAACTTATCGAGATATCTCATTATCAATCCTCTTGTAGGATTACACAATATAGTTATGTCTATATACTCTTCAAAAGCATATGCCTCCGCTATTAAGACCATCTTTTATAATTTGCTTCGATATATATGTTTGGGGAAATATCAACGCTTTCAAGGCTTAACTTATCAAAGCATCGTGAAATGATATATGTGATTGTTCATAGCCTTTCATGCATCTTTGAACTTCAAGTTCAGATTTCCAATTTCGAGGATATAACATGATGCATTTATTTTCAACCTTAATACTCCCCCTCATGTCGAGAAAATTTAGGAACACCAAAACTCATACAATGCAGATAATTTTAATCATATATGTTCTCATCATTCAAATTTAATATGGGAATTTAGACCATTTGCATTCTATTCTCGATATCTATAATTTATTTGAGGACTTTAAATAATTTGCTATATAATATCCCACTAGATGCAAGGCATACTCAAATCTCTTCAGTGATTTATTCAAGTATTGGGATATACATTTACTAGCTTTATTATTAAATCAAAATCATGCTCATACTGTGAGCAAATATTTCAGAAATTTCAAATTACGAATCATATACACATGTGACTATCTAGTGGATCCATATCATAATATCTAGTAGTCTCACTAGTGATGAGGGCCCATACTTCTCATCCTTATTCCGTATATATTTGGATTTATTCCTAATATTACAAGAATGATTTCATCATTTATCGAGAACAATCATTGAAGAATTCTCTTTAATTCTTCACTTGAAATATTGATTTCAATAATTATTTAAACCGATGGTCACCCGTATTGCAACGAGTATTATTGAACTTCTAGTTCAAGAAATTCTTATATCGATTTTCACTAGTATCTCAGATAGTGCTCAACATGATTTATCATAGAAATAATTCAATCCACATATTCCATCATCTTTTGATGACATTATTGTCTACCACTATTCAAACACGGAGTTACAATTACCATACGCATCACATCCGCTATTATTTAATTCAAATCGAGTTTTACGCTCATATTATTTATTTAAAATCTGAGTCTTATTTCATACGTCACGTATTATTCTATAAATAAATCATCAAAATTATTGCAAAATTCATCCTAACAAGGGTCTATACATTATAATGGATCATATGCTCTCAAATCTTTCGAAATACTATCCATCACTACCGATTAAAATCTTAAAAAGGATTTATCGATGTAGGCCGGAAAGATTAAGGATGCTAATGAATAAGGGTATCCCACAAGATATCCGATGCTTGATTGAAGCAAATGTTCGACATTCCGTGAGGTTTCACCCCCTAAATACATGACTGTATGGGTAAAAGTAGTTTTTCAAAGAAACGAGAGCAAAAAGATTAGAGGATGCTACAAGTGTGCTCGATGGACATGTGACACTGATGTAAATCAGGGTACTTGTCCGTAAACCGAGAAGATAAAATAGCATTCATTAAGGATGGATTGAGTAAGGAGTCTGGATGATATTCAATGGCAGCTCTTGAGACACATCCTAGTGGACACGCATAAGGTGAGCTAATGGCCCATGGCCAAATTCAAAGATCAACAAACGCTACATACTTTGAAAACTTACTTTAGAAGATCCTGCTTGTAAATTTAGTAGAAAATTTAGCATAATGATTTTCCCATATTTATGTAAGAAAGCTCTGTAATAATAAAGATCAATATATTTCTTTATTTGTAAATATCGCTTTTTCAATTTTAAGATATATATATATTATTTTTCAATCTCTCGACAATATATGTCATATCACTAAAAAAATTTCGCTTTTTTTTTTTCTTTTCATATTTGTCAAAAAGTAAATAGTGCACTAATTATTGGTTTGAAAAATTTTTCTTTAAATAGAGGGATTCATATATCTCTATGTTCATACATTAAAAGTATAGTGCAAAAAGAGAGATAGAGTAGAGATGGATATGGAGATTTTAGAATCATCTCATACAATTACGCCTTTACCTCGCCATATTAAACCGTATGTATTCTTGGTGATCTAATGCAGGCCATATCCAATATGTGGATATGGCAAACCGACTTTGTAAAAGAGTTAGGAGACAAGAAATCAATATACTATAATGAGGAACCAACAACAAACTTTTTAGCTAGACTTATAATGGCCGCACAATCATGGGGAATAAGAGTTTCGAGCGAATACCTTTCCATCTAGTTGATCTAATACCTAATTGGAGCCGCTTCACCATGGGTCCAAAGCAGGTCTACAAGCGTTTAATCCATCCACAAATCGCATGATGTATATGATGAATAATAGTGATGTTTCATTATCCTTCCAAAGCGCTACAACACAATCGGGAGGAAATATTCAATATAGTCTCGCTGGTACGTTGAACTTTTCATGTCAAAACCAATAGGTTTGTTGAATATTAATAATTTCTTTGATGGCTTACTAGTGCTTCTAGATCGTGTAAATAATAAGTTTATCTCTCATACAATGAGAAAATACTTATTTCGCTTAGCTTGATGAACTACTCATCAAATTTCATGCATATGTTCAAGAACTGGGAAGCCTGTGTCCGTTTCACATGCATCAATCGTGTCGTTTAAAAGAAATTTTGATCCTTTAAATATTTCATTATGAATCCTAATGTTGATAGTAAGGTGAGTTACTTGAGTATTTATACTCTCGAGACGCATCCTCATTTATGGATTCAATATATATTTTCTTTAAGTATTTCTATATTTTCCTGTTTATCATGTCATCTTTGATATTCTTAATGTGTTCCACTTCAACTGCTTTGTACTTTTCCGAGTAATAATAATAATATCATATTGGCTTTATTCAAATACGATATCTAGTGATTTTGCTTCTTCAAGAGCATTTTATTCTCATATTAATACAATCTCATATCATCGATGAGATTATTTCATATAAGCTTTCCATGCCATATATTTTCTTTGATTTATCAACATGGGATCTATTCAAGATTTTACTTTCGCTTCATTTATCCAATGGTAACTTCAAGTACCACTTGCTCAATTTTTCTCCATTCATATTCGTATATATGAAGAAGTAATTTTATTCTTATCGCCTACTTCTTCGAGAGTAGGATTGTAATATTTGATCAACTACTTCTTCTAGAGTATGATTAGTTATAACCAATCGTGTAGTATTACCCACCACATTGAAATATATGCGAAATCTAAAGTGTGTAAATTTAAATTGCGTAAATTAAATTTCTCCAATAGGTGGTCTAATCCTACCTATGGCAATTATTGCAATAAATATAAATTTATAATTTAAATAGCAAGAATTAAATTGCATAATGTTTAACTACTTCTTCAGAGTAGGATCTCGCTAGTAGAAGGTATTACCCATCACTTAGCATATAAAGTAAGTAAATATATAAAACCTTCCGCTTAGTGACGGTTGAACCCATCATCAAGTAGGAGGTATTGCAAGAATTAAATTGCAAAGAAATAAAGTGCAGAATTAAATATTGAATCGCTTCATTTTGTTAGAAATTTGTTCTTCTAGAACAAATACTCATTACTTATAAGATAGACATTTATCCTTTAGAATAAAGTATATTATGTAATTAAACTCTTCTGAGTTAAAATAATATTCGATCTTTTTAACTCAAATGGACTTCAAGCCATTTTATATAATCAATGATTTAGAATTTCTTCATGAATATTCTATCCATTTTCACTGTCATTAAAATTAGGGCTGGCTTTACCCTAAGGGTAAAATTGTCTATTCCAATTCGCAAAGGTAAAATTGTCAAAAATATTTTATCAATGTTTTACGATTGAAAATTATCTCCTTTCTACTTAATTTATCAATATCAAAATATTCAATGACTATTTTCAGTAACTTTTTCAAAAGTCGGTGTATCGATTCAGAAATTTTGAAAGTTTGATAATAACATATTTCAAAACGAAGTTATTACCCTATCAATGTTGGTGTCAAATCAAGCTCTCAAATCGAGTATAATGGAGCTCTAGAAAATTTGATTTTGATAATGTATACTCCTTATATCTCGATAAACGAATGTTATAGTTTAATATATTATTATATTATAAAATCATATGATTTACCTTTTTCCCTTTCTAATTATTCCATGGATGAGATTTACTTGCAATCCATTTACGTGATCTGAAAATTCTCTTGACTCCATTCTTCTAATTTTGGTGATTTCAGACATCTCCCAGCGCTCAGTAGAATTTATAATCGTGTATTTAATACGAACAAAAGGAATTTTCAATGACGATTTGCAAAGAGAGAGTTATTTAGGATTGATGAGGATGAATTAATTCATCGTAATAATCCGCTTTCGATACGTAAGATCATCTATAAGATGCAATCAGAGAGCATACTTCTTTCATATTACTCAAAGTAGAGACTCGCTGATAACGCATATAAAAGATGTAAACAATGTAGCACTTAGAGAGAATGAATTCTCTAATTTCGTGAATTAATTTCATTAATAATCGCCCTATTTATAGTGAAAAACTCTGAATTCAAGAAAATCAGAATTACATAATTTCATCACTGGGTATAATACCATTCACATATAATAATTACATCTTTTACCAAATTATTCCTCCACCAAATTATTCCTCCACCAAATTATTCCTCATAATTCATAACCACCAAATTATTCTCAATTATTCATAACAGAATACACTCAATATTTTAAGAGGTAACATATAGTACCCAAAAAGTACATCTTCAATTGGCCAATTTGAGTTTTTCCTTTTTCTTTTTTTTTACTTGATATTTGTTTTGGCGTAATCTAGGAAGCTGTGAGATTGCGATTGGACAATTTTCCCGAAGCAAGAACTAACTGGATAGAGCTCAAATAGGAATCACAACAAAATATTACCTAACCAACTTCAACCAACACAATAGTATAATAATGCTGTGGTGTGTGAATTCTTTTAAGTATATAGAATATAATAAGCCGAATATATTATAGTAAATCATATATTATTAATAAATTAGTTGATGGGCTAGGAGTTGGTGCAGGCTAATTAATGTGGATAAACCATATATATGAAATTTGGTTTTGGTTGATAGTGGATTTAGGTATGATCGTGCCTCTTCTTGTTTTAAATAATAATAAGATTTATGCATTAAAACAGCATCTAACTACACTATATATAACAATAAAATAGCTGCCTAAACAAAGTGTTTGGGTGGCAGTATTCCATTTGACATTATTTTAAGGAATTAATTACTTTTATTATTTAATTTATTCTATTTTCCTTATTTGGCGTTGTTTTCTTCATTGTACTTTTTATATATTTTTTATTTTTTGATATGTATTCTAATTTTTGAATTAATTTATATAATTTTGTTATTCTTTTATATTTAGTATTGCATGCATTAATGAAAATGTGAGAAGATATAAAAGTTACAATTTACAATACCTATTAAATTAATTCTGAAAATGATAATTAATATTTTCTATATACATTTTAATTTTTGGATATTACATTTTAATTATTTATTTTGAATTAATTATATATATCTTCTTCTCATTAACAAAAGTTGAAGTATGAACTTGACGCAGTGCCACGTACGCAGTGGTGTTCTGCTTTAGAAAAAAACTTTTTTCCACATTTAAAAAATTAAATAAAAAACAGATTTTTTATTTTTATCATTTTAAAATGGTAGTTTTAGTTTTCATGAGTAATGTGCATTGAGCGATTCAAATAGTGGGTGATTATTTTAAGATAAAATAAAAAATTTATAATGAATAATTAATTAATTAGAAAATAAACAGAAAACGATAGCTTTTATATCCAATTTCATCATTTCGCAAGTCACTTAAAAAAATAATTATTAAAATTATTATTTAATCATCTGTTCATTTTTTGTCAAAAAAATCGCAAGTATAAAAAAAAAAAAATTTTTTTAATTTTTTTGTCATATATAGTATTGCATGCATTAGAATTTTGTTTTCTCAATTATTCTACAGAAATTTTTGTTGCCGAAAAATTAATATGGGGAGGTTCACCAATAAATAATTTGTATAAAGATCTTATCATTTCATACAATATACAATCCATATCGTATAAATTCTCCAAAACTTACTAGTTGAAAAATTTGTGTTCAAAAATATCATCGTGGCTTAGCTACTTGAATGACGTTGATGATAAAAATTTTGGCAAAAGATTAATAGGAGCATTTATTTTTGTTCAAATAAGTGTTATCCAAATTTTGATCACAAATATTTTGTTATGCCTAAAATCATCAATTTCGACAACTGATATGACTTTTTTCCTTGCAAGATAACTGTTTGGATCAAAATTTATAAATTATTATTGAAATCAATAATATTATATATTCTTTGTTATTTTTATTTTGTATTAATGTCGTTTTATGTAAATAGACGATCTTAATCGTCCCTTGCATTGCATGTAGAAAATACTAGCATCTTTTAAGACACATCAAGCAGAAATAGTTTTACGAAATGTGTGGATATAATAGCATCCGTAATTAAATAATATTATTTATTATTATTGTTTCATTAATTATCAATAATGTGATATTTTCTTGAAGATAATATCTAAACAGTATCCATTTGGCTCAATCAATCAATTTAAATTTTAGATCAAATAGTTCAACATACTATGAGAGTGCAATAAAAAAAAAAATAGCATGAGAGTAGACAAAGATCTTGAGTTTGTACTTATTTTGAAATAAATTGTCCACGTATCAGGTTTTGATCGAAAAAAATAAATAAATAAACCCTCGCTGCACGTACTTGAGCAGGTGTGATAACTACAATTGATTTTTTGTATTAGCAAAAAATTGCATTAGTACATTAATTGAAAAACCTTTCCAAAACCATTGAGCGGTATATAATTAAAGAACGCTCAGGCCATTTTGATAGACCGTTTGACCCCCGTTTTAAAATCTGAGATCAGATCTATAATCAGCATGACGAGGGGGAGTTCTAGGAGTTTTTCGAATTTTTTCCGGCGACATCGTGACCGCCGTAGCCACCGGTCAAAATTTTTGCAACATTAACATTTTAGCCCAAAAATGTTGCAAAAACTTTGATCGGCGGCCATGGCTGCTACGGTGTCGCCGAAAAATTCGAAAATTCTGGAACTCCCCCTTACCTTGTTGATTCTAGATCTGGTTCCGGATTTCAAAACGGAGATCGAACGGACCACCAAAATTGCCCGAGCGTTCTATAAGTTACAAAACCATCGATGGTTTTATAACATTCCTGACATTAATTAATTGAGTTTATCATCGCCGTCTTTAAAAAATGCTTCCTCTGATTCTCTTCAAAATAAATTTAATGTAGTTTCTCTTTCCAAATCCCAATCACTGCTAAACCTTCATTGTTGTCAATGAAAATTACGCCTTGTAACTTTTCTTCATTTTTTTTTTCCAAACAATCTAAAATTGCCTTTTTGGGAAAATCTTGTGTCATTAAAAGTGAAATTTATCATAAAAAATGAAGACATTTTCCTCGTTTTCTTGTATTTTACTTGTCAATTGTAAAAGAATCCACATTATTTTGCAATCGGAAAGTTATAGGAGAGAGTTTTTTTTTTTTTTTTTTTTTTGGAAACAAAACAAACATATATTAATAGAACAAGAATACAATGGGTCATGCTTAGACAAAGGAGCACAGTGTACACAGACATGGTGAAGGCCATAGAGATCTAAGTACAAAAATTGCTCCAATCTCTACACAAGTCTAAAAAGGAGAGTCCCTCAAAGTCTTTAGTGTTGTACACACAAGTTGCAACCGAAAATTTGATTTTTTCCCACATGCTATCTATGGTGACTTCCTTGTCTTCAAAAATCCTTCTGTTTCTTGCTAACCAAACTGCCCAAAAGATTGTCAAAATTGCTGCTTTCCACAATTTGGATCTTCTTCTACCTCACGCCACTTTGCAAGTCATCCACTGGCTGCAAGATCGAGGCATACACCAATGTTCGCCAAATTCAGAGAGCATATTATACCACAATTTCAGCACCATGGTGCACTCCAAGAACAGATGTGAAATAGTCTCCCCATTATCTCTACAACATACACACCATCCCGGGGACGTCGCTAGATTAGGGAACCTGATTTGTAGTCTTTCATGTACATTTAGTTTCCCCAAACCCAATAGCCATCCAAACACTTTAACTCGATATGGAGCAACACTCCTCTATAAGGATTTGGTTCACATTTCTTCCGGAGTTGAAATATCTACACTAAGAGCTAGGTAGGCCGATTTGCATGAGAATAAACCACTCTTTTCTAGTTTCCAAATTCTGCAATCTGCTAAAGAGTCACATATAGAAGAATTCTGTAAAGTACTCATTAGAGAATCCAAGATGTTTAAAATTTGAAGTTAAATTGAGGTTTTCAATCGTATATTTATGGTTTGAGATGTATTCAATTTCTTTTATTTTTATTTAATTTATTATTTTCTAACTTTGAACTCGGCTTAAGGTTAAAAAGTAAAAAATAGGTATGGTTCAAAAAAAAAAAAAAGCGCACCTAGGAGACTCTTAGTCGCGCATAGGCAAGCCTAGTTGACGCTTAGACGCCGCTTAGTCGCCTAGTTGGTCAAAATTTGCATTGACTACTTTTTTCACGCTTGTGGCTTAAGCGACACGTTTATGTCACGCTTCAAGCTTAGGCGGCGCCTAGGTGCGCTTTTTAGAACACTGCCTAAGATACAATGCCTCTTCCAAGATTAAAGGCATTTACTTTAATCTTGACGATCGAACAAGTCACCGATGATACTCTTCCCCCGAATAGATGAAGGAACTTTGAAAGAAAACGCCAACCAACTTGGTATTTAAAAGAATCAGAATAAAGATCTGCAATAAAGGATGAAGGAGAGGAATATATTTTAGAGTTTGATCGAATTTCTTCTTGTCTGAATGAATGATTTGGAATGAGAACTTCATCCTTGTTTATAGAGTTGCTTGTATCCCTTCAAAAGGACACGAATTTGAGTGGAAAACACACATCTTTTCAAATCTAGAAACAGGCCAATGCAGTCGCACGAGCCATTTTGAAAATTTTTAGAATGCACCATGCGGCCGTAGAGGCCATATTTTTTTACTTGTCTCAATTTCCACATTCACACAACATTATCATACACCAAATGTCTCATCCATTTGATACTTATCCATGAACTAAACTTAAATATGTATAGGAGACTTTTCCATTCACAAACTTAATCTATTTTAATTAGTTCTCACACTCAAATTATTCCAACCAGTGCTCTAAAAAGTGTGCCTAGGCATGAAGTGTCACTTCCACTCGTTGCTTAGGCCAAAAGAGTGAAAAAAGCGATCAATGCAAATTGTTGACCGCCTAAGCGCGATTAGGTGCGACTAGTGGAGCCTAGGCCTGGCTAAGCGGCCATTAGCCACGACTAGGCGGAGCCTAGGCGTACTTAATATTGCATTGAGCTATTGCTTGGGTTTTTTTCAATGCCCACGTTTTTAAGTCTAAACTCATTTGACAAATTACACAAAAAAAAATAAATACAATACATCTCACACCACAAATACATAATAGAAAATACCAATTCAATTTTAAAATTGTAAACATCTTGGATTCTCAATCTGCCGACCGAGCGAGCACCATGGCAATAGCATGTATGTAATCTTTATAAATTTATTAATCTTTTACCTTTTTCCATTTGAGAATATTAAAATTATATTGTAAATTTGTTGAAATTATAAAATAGATATAATATTTATGAATTTAGATACATTTTCTAATTTATTTTAATTATTTAATAGCTCATACTAATTAAAGAATTTTTAGAAGTTTAAAAATTTGAAAACTACTTTTTAACGCTTAGGCGCCGCCTAAGTGCGCTTAAGTTTGTAATGCTCGAAACTTCAAGTCTATACCTCACGCTTTTTAGAGCACTGATTCCAACAATTAATTTGACTATGATTAAGTGAAATCAAGAATCCCAACCATTTAATCATCTAAGTTAAGTCCCCATTTACTCTCATTTATGTTGTTAATTTCATCTCTTAGTTTAATTTACTTGATCTCAAACCAATCTATTGTTGGTGTTTTCGTATTGCATTTAAATTAATCATGTAATAAGTAATTCAACTACAACTATAGTAAACCTCGTGGGTGCGACAATTTAGACTCTTTAATCCACTTTATTACTTAATTACGACTTGTACACTAGCGATATTTTAGGCATATTTGAACAGGACATAACATATATTATTCAATGTTATTATCACAGATGTAACATTTCCAAAATCAATGTATTTGAATGTAATAAATGATAATTTTGCTCTCTCGGTCAGACTAATTGCTTACAACTATCACTTATTTTAGAATATTTCTAATGCAACAATATCAAGAGTTATATATATATAGACACACACACACACTAGTATTGCTCCGATGCGATGCACGGAAGTTTTATCCGTAGAAATAATTTTGATAAGAATTCATAAAAAAATTTTAGTTATACAATCAAGCCAAAAATGAAATAATAATATACATAATATCTAATCAATAGGCACGGATGTCGAAATTGAAACTTTAAAAACATGTCTAAACAATTAAAATTTTGAAAACCTTATTTAAAGACCACATATATATTGAATTGGTTAATAATAGATATTATCTAAATTGGATATTTGAAAATATTATAAAGTAATTATAAAGCAATATATTTAAAAAGTCTAAAATCCAAAATACAAGCACCAATTGAAGTTAAAACTCATTTTTGATATTGAACCCCAAATGCACATTACCCGTAAAATTATTTAAAACGATCATTTTAACATGGTAAAAATAAATAAAAATGTTTTATTTAATATTTTTAAATAAATAAAAATATCTTTTTAAACAAAAAATTGTTGTCAAGGTAACACTGTACCAAGTTGACATTCCAACTGCTATTAATTATATATATATATAATTAAAATGAATATAAAAAATTTAATTTTGATTTCTTGAAATAATTCAAGTACCATTGTAATTTACAACTTTGACATGATAATATCACATTTTCATTAGTGCTTGCATATAGTTCATTTTAAATTATATTTATAATTTGCAAATTAAAATCTATATGAAAAATTAAAATGTACATAAAAAAATCAAATAAGGAAAAAAATACTAAATAAAGAAAGTAAAATAAATTAAATAAGGAAAACAAAATAATAAAAATGTATATTTAATATTTGTTTTCAAAATGAAATTTTCTTTTTTAGTTTTAAATAAATACGTGCCAACTTGGCACAATGTTTAGTTAACATTTCAGTTTTTTAATATAAAGATATATATATATATATTGGAAATGTTCAATTGCCCACAGTGGGCAACATAAGAAGAAACCCACGCTGATGTGGCGCCATTTCCTGGTGCCACGTCATTGACCAAAATTTTTTTAAAAAAAATTATTTTTGATATTTACGTTAAATCAGATAAATAATACATAATTGCCCCTTGATGGTGGTGGCCTCACCCGACACCTATGTTCCCCCCTCCACACACACACACAGTGGGCGACATAACCTACCCACAGTGGGTAGGAGATCGTTACTTATATATATATATATATATAGCTAGTCAATTACAATATTTAACTTGATAGTATCTACTATTAATTTAATATAATTTATCCAATCACAACTATTCTCTCTGTTTTTTTTTTTAAAGAATCTAATAATAATTTCTCACATGTGCATCATCAAAATTGTTGAATGCAAGCGAGACTTTGCCATAAAATTAATGTCCTTTGTTACACCTGTGATGTGCGAATTGTTGCATTGGAGATGTTCTTAATGGTAAAAAATGCGTATTGATTATTTGAATTTACCCTTGTTTTAATATAAAATAACTTACTCATCTACGATTACAAACTACAAAAAGATATTATTTTGCATAATCCATCATATATTTTCTTACTTTTTAAGAAAAATATTTATGATCCCTTTTGTTGCAATGACGGCTCTATGCTTATAAATATTGACTAATTATATATCAAAATATATTATTAAATCAATTGAAACACAATCTATTCCATTCTCAATTTGGGGCTTGGGGAGAATGAATCTAGGAACTCATTCTAAGGCTCCATAACAATCATATGGCAACGACATAATAGAAACAAACAAAACAAATAAACCACCACATAGAGGTGAACAAACCACAAACACTACATAGGGTGTAAATACAGTATTATTAATAATATTTACAGAGTTCAATTTGGACCTCCTACTAGTCAGAAGAGGTTCTGACCATCAGGCTAATCCCGATAGTTATTTATAAATATTTTTTCCTTTCATAGAGAATGGGAAATATTTTATTTTACATTTTAAGCTAATATTCTTTCATAAAATTACTCTTCTTTCCCTAACCAAAAAAAGAAAAGAAATGGAGGGAAAAAAACTTCATGAGGTAACAACAATTATGATCTGCGTATCCAATTGGATATGAGTTTATTGTGCCCATTGAACACTGTCATTTAAATATTGGATGTATGATGTAATCACTTTGACATTATCCAGCATGCATTCATTGCTAAGATGACATGTGTTAAGTGATCACAATAAATTCATATCCAATCGAGCATTATATCATAATTGAAGGTGAAAAATACATGATTATAAATAGAAATTTGCACATAAATTAACTATCTAGGTTAATGATTGAAGAAACTCTTTATGGCGTGTTTGATTGCAAAGTCGGAAAATGGTTAAAAGGAAAACGTTTTTCGGGTAAATGAATTCCGGGAAAAGGTTTTCCAGGGAAATGGTAGTTATAGATGTTTGATTGGGTTAATTTGAAAGTTGGAAAATAATGTTATTTTCCTTAATTTTGAGTTTTTTTTAATGAAATTTAATAATTTTCCTTATCTTTATGGTTAAAGTAAATTGTCCATTAAAAAAGAAAAAAGTGCCAAACTTTTCCCGGAAAACAAAAACCACCTCCCCAAGGAAAACGTTTTCCTCCAAAATAAGGAAGAGTGCGGATTTCGAGAAAAGCTGGAAAAAGTTTTCTGAGAAAAGAAATGGCAATCAAACAACCAAGAAAGGAAAAAAAGTTGAAAACGGATTTTTCCTGAAAAACAAATGTGAATCAAACACAGCCTTAGTGTTTTTGTCAATACTAGAGTGTCGAACATGCGCTACACATTGTAAATAAAAGTGAATGGCGTGATAGTCACAAAATAAAAAAAAAATTGATTACTAACGGTGTGGATGTAAAATATTGTGGCAATAATGAATGTGAATACGCGGTTATAATAAAATTTCTTTATCTACAATATGTTCTATTATTTTTCCATACAATTTTTGTTTTTGCTTTCTACTTGTATTAATACATTCGTTGTTTCCATTAAAACACTTCGATATAGAGCCACATAGAATTGGTTACGAGAAAATACATTATTATTACATAAAAAATTATCATTATCAATATGTTTTGTCAAAAAAATTATGATCACATTGATATTGTTGGAAACCTTGTCAACTTGGTCTATGATTTCTTCATTCTCTGTGCACAAAAACAATGCAAAAATAACGTACACATTACAAATGTAAGGAATAAATGAGAAGTATACATCATAGACCAAGGCGAAGAATATAAGTAAAAATAAGAAATAATATACCCATTTCGATTGTCATTTCAGATTGAAATATGCAAGCGAGATTTTTTGATTAAAAGAAACCATTTAATTCTTCATTCAATGGTTATGAATTACTTATTCGAAAGGTTAGAAAGATGGAGATGCACACATTAATTAAAAAGAAAAATCGGACATGACAGGAATTTAATAAATTCCATAGGGATAATTAAAGAGAAAAGTAAAAGCATAAAAAGCGTAACATGTGGAAAGTGACAATGCCAACTTTCAAGCTTAATTGAGGTCAAAACCAGCTTTCTGGAATAGAGATCCTCCTCGAGGGCTGATTTGATACAATTTTAAATTAAAATTATTTTTCGTTCATCACTTCAATCACCCATTAGGCCATTACTTGATTTTACCATTTTCCTATTTTTAAATTTATTTTCTTTTTCTTCTCAATTATATATCTAAAAATCATTTTTTTCAATAGTATCCATCAAACATATCTTAAGCTAAATAACTATAAAGTAAATTTCAAACGCAAAATCATGGTAACCCGTAAGTATATAAATATTAACTCAACATAATGGTCATGATGCAAAAGTTGACATAACGCTAAATGATTCACTTGATAATTATTGCTTTTAAGGTAATTTGATGTGACAAAATAAATAAAGCATTGCCAAACGTATTATCTATCAAATTTTATGTCATCTTATGTCTTTATAACATAACTGTAGAATTCTAATTGGTTTTCAATTGAAATTCTAATTTAATATTTTGAAAATTTATACTCTATCACCTAGGGAAAAAAATAATATGCTAATGAGAGTGGGAAAATTTTTTTTTGAGAAAAATCCACTTTACACCATACCACACTTAGTAGGATATAATGGGCTTGCAAATTGTGTGCTAACACAAAAAAGTTACCTTGATTAAAAAAAAAAAAAAAAAAAAAAAAGGAAAAGAAAGGACTGGATTCTCTTCGTCCTTTTTGCAAGGTTTATATGGATCCACAAACACACAAAAGTCTACTTTTTGCGTGGAATGGACATCAACTCAATAATTGTTTTTTGATATATATTAGTCTCTACTCTCTGTGTTGATTGGAATGGTCAATGATACCCATGAGGCCCATCTCATCAGTCATGCATCACATATATGCTAGACAAAATTTTACAGCCTATACCCCAATAATATATCTCATCACCTTCCTAGAAACCGGCCCTTCAACTTTACGGCCTATGACTCAAACTTTTCAAAAGGAACAGTTTAGTCTCCACATTTTTTTTTTTTTAATAACTAGATGCACAAGCTTGTTTAACATTTTAATAATTCTTCACGTGACTCTCGCATATCTATCAAGATATATTTTAGTTCCAAATTTAGAGTGGTCACTAGAAATTAAAAGTAAACATGTTTATTTTTCGAAAATCAATTAATAATTGAAATCTGACGTGCTTTCTGTATATCCGAACTCATTTGATGGGATTCACTCAAACTATAGTTACTCGTAAGAATTTGAATGGTCAAGATGCCAGAATCTGGATGTAAATTCGGAATTGTGAAATTACTACATAATATTTTCAAGAGTTTAAAAATGAAAATATATGCATCAAATCTCTCACGGTGTTTAAATCGTCGTTTAATAATAGGAATGTGATTTGCTTTTTAGTGAACTCATTCGCATAAAAATTTATGACATAAAAACGTACACTATTCTTGCTCAAATCTAGTATGGTCTAAAGTTGGTCGTTAAAATTTGAATAGACGATGAGTCAAACTCTTGAAGTAAAATGGAATCAAATAATTAGGTGTGGTGGCTTTACATTAGTTGTATGAAGATGAAAATATATACATCAAGATTTTAAAAATGAAAAAATATATACATCAAAGTGTGGTGGGTTTACATTAATTGTATTGGTGAGTTGGTTATATATAAATATGAAGACATCATGCATATGTCTAGCTATGAGACTATGACTTGGAAGCTTATCTACAAAATGTCAAATGCCTATATTTCCTATGTGCTTGATGTATAAAACCAGGTTTGAGCTAGCAGTTTGAGAAAACCATGTAATACAACTTGGTATATATTATGAAACAAACAAAATATATAACTATAGAAGGACCCCAGTAGTTTCCTCACTAGATGGTGTAATGGGGTATGGGCACATTACATACAACAAAAAATAATCAATTATTTTTGGAAACTAATTATAATATATACCCCACCATGCAATATTGCCAATTTTGTGCCACTTTTATGGGGTGGAAACCACTCTCTCAAAGATTTTTTTATTTTATTTTATTTTTAATTTTTTTTTGATGATGATATATGTATCAAATCCAAGGATCTAATTGAGAATTTTAATAATGATTTCACTAGTGTCTTTAGGTTACTTCGAGAGTTCATAATCGAACTTTGAGGTACTATAATTTAGTTGATGACAGTCTAAAAGTTAAGTAAATTTTGTGATGGACAAATTTAATTTTATCACTTGAGATAGTTTGCTTTTCCGACCAATTATCACAATTCATTGTGAAACTTTATCGAGACGGACAAAACTCATTTATAGTGGGGTTGCTAAAATTTTCTTGTGAAAGATCTAGTTTATTGTATTATTACGTCTCTTTTACCTTTTTCTTGTTAATAAAGATATTACTTTTAAAGATGGAAGAAAAATTAATTTTACTTTTTATTTTTACTACAAAGTCCGTGGAGGAGAGAGGCATATGTTATGGGATTTGAACTTGCATGGGGTAATCTCAAATTTCCGATAAGGAGCCACTAAGTCAGTTCCTTTTGAAACCCAAAATTTAGTTTTCGTTCTTTCCATGAAAAAAAACCACTATTTTCACATTTACTTACGACCTTAAACTATTTCAAAAAAGATTTATTAACAATTCAGTTTAACAATTTAACAACTTAACGATTCAATTAACATTCAGGTTAACATAGGGTAAACAAATTTAGGGTAAAAAGTTCAACCACCACCACCACCCTGTCGACAATGCCTACGGTGCTACCATAACAAGAGCAGCGGTGGCAGTGACCGTCGGCGGTGGGGAGATGCGAGGAGAGAGAGTGTTAAAATAAGGTTAGAGTTAAATTTTGAATTCCGAGGTATTTTATGAAATAATTCAAGAGGGTAATTATGTTACAAAATTATTTGGTTTTTTAGGCATGTGGCGTAATTATATTTCCTCTTTCGTTTTCCTCTCTCTCTCTCTTGTTTGGAATGACCTCTTTCATTTTTTTATTATATTATTATTATGTATTTATGTACAGCTTGATCATTTATATTGCGGTTTTGCGGCAAGTGACCCGACAAAAAAGTAGGCTTTTGTCAATAAAAATTTTTCCCTTCATACAATCATACTTTTCCCAACCTTTAATTTTTCATGAAACAATCAAAACGTAGATTTTTATCACAAAAAAGGGTTTCTCTATTAAAAATGAAATTTTATTGTCGTGTGAATATTAGAAATAAAAGGCCCGATTTCTATATATATATATATATAACAAATTACAACGTGGGATTTAATTATGATATGTTATGAATAATAATTGAAGAATAATTATTAGGTGTTATGAATAATTGAGAATAATGTAGTGGTTATGAATTATGAGGAATAATTTGGTGGAGGAATAATTTGGTAAAAGATGTAATAATTATATGTGAATGACTATTATACCCTTGATGAAATTATGTAATTCTGATTGTGTCGTTCGAAGTTTCATATAAATAGAGCAGGTTATTAATGAAATTTATTAAAGAATTCCAGAATTCATTCTCTAAAGTCTCTCTATTGTTTATCTTTATAACGTTATCATTGTAGTCTCTAACCCTTTGAATAATATGAAAGAGTATCTTTCTGATTAAATGTCTTATAGATGATCTTCAGTATCGGCCTGGATTATTACCAATGAATTAATTCATCCTCATCAATCCTAAATAACTCTCTCTTTGCAAATCGTGAATTTGAAAATTATTTTGTTCATGTTATAAATGATTCGCAAATTCTACCTGGCATAACTGGAGATGTCTGAAAATCCAAAATTGGAAGAATGGAGTCAAAGAATTTTAGATCGCGTAAATGGATTGCAAGTAAATCTACATCCATGGAATAATTAGAGAAAGGGAAAAGGTAAATCGTATGATTTTATAATATAATAATATATTAAGCTATAACGTTCGTTTTTATCGAGATATAAGAGTATACATTATCAAAATCAAATTTTCTCGACTCCATTATACTCGATTTAACGAGAGAACTTGATTTGACACCAACATTGATAGGGTAATAACTCGTTTTGAAATATGTTATTATCAAACTTTCAAAATTTACAATCGATTACACCAACTTTTGAAAAAGTTACAAAATAGTCATTGAATATTTTGATATTGATAAATTGAAGTAGAAAGGAGATAATTTTCCAATCGTATAAAACATTGATAAAATATTTTTGACAATTTGCAACTGCGAATTGGAATGGACAATTTTACCCTTAGGAGTAAAACCGACCTAATTTTGGCGACGATTGAAAAATGGATAGAATATTCATGAAGAAATTCTAAATCCATTGATTATATAAAATGGCTTGAAGTCCATTTGAGTTAAAAGATCGAAATATTAATGTAACTCCGAAGAGTTCAATTACATAATGTACTTATTGTAGAAGGATAAGTGTGCTCTTGTAGAAGTAATGAGTATTTGTTACAGAAAGAACAAATTTGCTCTCAAATGAAGCCAGTTCAATATTTAATTCTACTTTTATTTCTTTGAATTTAATTCTTTGCAATACCTCTACTTGATGATGGGTTCAACAGTCACTAAGCGGAAGGTTTATATATTTACGCACTTTATATGCTAAGTGATGGGTAATACCTTCTACTAAGCTGGATCTTACTCCACGAAGAAGTAGTTAAATATTATGCAATTTAATTCTTGCCATTTAAATTAGTAGATTTATATTTATTGCAAATAATTCCCATAAGGTAGGTTCGACCACCTATTGGAGGAAATTTAATTTCTGCAATTTAAATTTATGCACTTTATAGTTTGAGTATATTTCAATGTGGTGGGTAATACCACACGATTGGTGTGCATATTTCCAATGTGGTGGGTTATACTACACGATTGGTTATAGAATCCTCTTTCAGGAAGAAGTAGTTGATCAAATATTCTAATCATACTCTCAAAGTAGTAGGCGATGAGAATAAAATTACTTCCCATATATACAGGAATATTAATGGAGAAAATTGAGTAAGTGGTACTTGGAAGTCACCATTGGATAAATAGATGAAAATCAAATGCTCAATAGATCCCATGTTGATAAATCAAAGATAATATATCGCATGGAGAAATTATATGAAGTAATCTCATCGATGATATGAGATTGTATTAATATGAGAATAAAATGCTTTCTTGAAGAAGCATAATCACTAGATTGTATTTGAATAAAGCCAATATGATATTATTATTACTCAGGAAGAAGTACAAGCGTCGAAGTGGAACATATTGAGAATATCAAAAGATGGCATTAAACACTGAAAAATATAGAAATGCAAAAGAATATACTATCTGAATCCATAAATGAGGGATGCGTCTCGAAAGTATAAATACTCAGTAACTCTTTGCCACCATCAACATTAGGATTCATAATGAAATATTTAAAGGATAAATTTCTTTTAAAGCTGACACGGTGATGCATGGCCAAGCGGACTGAGCTTCTACATATTCTTGAACATATGCATGAAATTTGATGAGTAGTTCATCAGCGATCTTACTAGCGAAATAAATATTTTCTCATTGAATGAGAGATAAAACTTATTATTTACACGATCTAAAGCGCTAGTAAGCCATCAAAGAAATTATTAATATTCAACAAACCTATTGGTTTGACATGAAAATTCCATCTGTGCAGCGAGGCTATATTGAATATTTCTTCGGTGTGTTGTAGCGCTTTGGAAGGACAATGAAAGCTTATCCACTATTATTCATCATATACATCATACGATTTGTGGATGGATTGCTTGCATAGCACCAACCTCTGGACCCATGGTAGAGCGGCTCCAATTAGAGTATTAGATCCAACTAGATGGAAAGGTATTACACTCGAAACTCTTATTCCCCATGATTGTGCGGCCATTATAAGTCTAGCTAAAAGTTTGTTGTTGGTTCCTCAGTATAGTATATTGATTTCTTGCCTCCCTAACTCTTTTCTGAGTTGGTTTGCCATATCCACATATTGGATATGACCTACGGTTAGATCCACCAAGAATACATACGGTTTTTAATGTGAGGTAAGTGGCCCGACTTGTATGAGATGATTCTAAAATCTCACATCCATCTCTACTCCTATCTCTATTTTTGCACTATATTTTCAACATAGAGATATATGAATCCCTCTATTTAAAGAAAAATTTTAAACCAATAATTAGTGCACTATTTATTTTTGACAAATATAAGAAAGAAAAAGCGAAATTTTTCTTTAGTGATATGACATATATTTGTCATTGATTGAAAAATAATATATATCTTAAAATTGAAAAAGCGATATTTACAAATAAAAAGAAATATATTGATCTTTGTTATTACGAGCTTTCTTACATAAATATGGGAAAATCATTATGCTAAATTTTTCCTAGTAAATTTACAAGCAGGATATTCTAAAGTAAGTTTTCAAGGTATGTAGCGTTTGTTGATCTTTGAATTTGGCCCATAAGGCCATTATTCACCTCTGTCATTGTCCACTAGGATGTGTCTCAAGAGCATTGAATATCATCAAAGGCTCCTTACTCAATCCATCCTTAATGAATGCTATTTTATCTTCTTGATTTACCGGACAAGTACCCAGCAGTTACATCGGAGTGTCACATGTCCACCGAGCACATTGTAGCATCCTCCTAATCTTTTTGCTCTCGTTTCTTTGAAAAACTACTTTTACCCATACCAGGATATGTATTTAGAAGAATTGAAACCTCACGGATAATCGAACCTTTGCTTCAATCAAGCGTATCGGATATCTTGTGGGATACCCTTATTCATTAGCATCCTTAATCTTTCGATTTACCTCGATAAATCCTTTTTAAGGATTTTAATCGATAGTGATGGATAGTATTTCAAGATTTGAGAGCATATGATCCATTATAATGTATAGACCCTTATTAGGATGAATTTTGCAATAATTTTGATGATTTATTTATAGAATAATACGACGCGTATGAAATAAGACTCAGATTTTAAATAAATAATATGAAAGCGTAAGAGCTACGATTTAGAATTAAATAATAGCGGATGTGATGCGTATGAAGATTGTAACTCCGTGTTTTGAATAGTGGTAGACAATAATGTCACCAAAAGATGATGGAATATGTCGGTGAATTATTTCTATGATAAATCATATTAAAGACTATTATCTGAGATACTTAGTGAAATCGATATAAGAATTTAGTGAACTAGAAGTTCAATAATACTAGATTTTACCAAAGCCAGATGACCATCCCGAGTTTAAATAATTATTAAAATTAATATTTCAAGTGAAGAATTAAAGAATTCTTCAATGATTGTTCTCGATAAATGATGAAATCATTCTTGCGAATATTAATGGGAATAAATCCCAAATATATACGGAATAAAGGATGAGAGTATGTGGGCCACTCATCCTACATGTGACTACTAGATATTATGATATGGATCCACTAGATAGTCACATGTGTATATGATTAAGTAATTTGAAATTTCTGAAATATTTGCTCACCAGTATGAGCATGATTTGGTTAATGATAAAGCTTTAGTAAATGTATATCACGATACTTGAATAAATCCTGAAGGATTTGAGTATGCGCATACAAGTGGGATATTATATGGCAAATTATTTAAAGTCCTCAAATAAATTGCCGATATCGAGAATAGAATGCAAGCGGTCTAAATTCCCGTATTAAAGAGTGAATGATGAGAACATATATGATTAAAATCATACCAACTGTATGAGTTTTGGTGTTCTAAATTTTCTCGACATGAGGGGAGTATTAAAGGTTGAAAATAATATGTGAAATGCATCATGTTATATCCGGGAGTGAAATCTGAACTTGAAGTTCAAAGATGCATGAAGGCTATGAACAATCACATATAAATTTCACGATCTTTGATAAGTTAGCCTGTGGCGTTGATATTTCCCCAATCATATATATCAAAGCAAATTATAAAAGATGGTCTTAACACTTGAGCATATGCTCTTGAAGAGTATATAGACATAACTATATTGTGTAATCCTACAAGAGGATTGATAATGAGATATCTCGATAAGTTATGTCGATATGGGGAAAAGAAATAAAATTGAAATATGTCGACACGATATGAAAATGCTACATATGATCAATGATAATGAAAATATTGAGATATATTGAAGATGATAAATGGTGAATGTGAAATCCTTAACTACGAGATGATGAGATGATGATGACTAGTGCTCAAGTTTAAAGATAAGCATGGTGGTCATTATATGTTGCATGCTCATGAAAGTTAAATTCACCAGATGCATTATTGTGTAGTACCGAAAGGAAATTAAAGGATCGGGTGAGCTAAGCCCGTGTTTATGAGTACCCTAAAGGGTGAAATTTAAGCCCACAGGGAATGAAAATAACCTATTAAGTGAGTATTAAATGTTAAATGATATATTTTAAATGTTAGTTAGTTATGAAGGTTTACTTATATGTTTACATGTTTTTACGATGAATTTATATGCTTTAAATTGTGTATTTGGAGACATGTGTTCATGATGAATGTTTTGTAGTTGTGTAAGAAAATTGATGCACTCTAAATGAGCAGAAGAGTATAAAATCAATGTATATGATACTCATTACAAATGTATGAAAGATTTTGAAATATATGACTGACATACTTGTATAAAATCGTGTTGCACTCTTTTTCCCTTAGTGAAGTTTTATCCCATTGGGTTTTCCTAACAAGGTTTTTAATGAGGCAACTTTAAAGGCATATTCACATGAATAATGTACTCTTTTTCCTTCATTAGGGTTTTTTCCCAGGTTTTTCTAATAAGGTTTTTAACGAGCATATTCATGGTATATTGAAACGATATGAAGAAATTGATCCCGGTGTATCTATTGGATTAAGTTATAATGGAGCTAATGCTTTAGATCAGCTTGATGATGATATTGAAACCATTTGCAGTAAAGATATCAGTTCTCAAGATATGAAATCAAGCAGGCAATTTGTACTCTTTTTCCTTGATCAAGTTTTTTTTACTGGGTTTTTTCTTGACAAGGTTTTAATGAGCGTGCGTGAATCTTTCATATGCGGTGATAGACATCGGGAAGCAATGTTTTGATGAAGCGATGTATATAACTCCACCTGTATATCGCTAATCGGTTTGGAAGTTTTTTCCCCTGGGTTTTTCTCCCAAACGGTCAGAGAAGACATTTGTATTAATAGTCATTCAAGGAAGTGTTATGAATAATAATTGAAGAATAATTATTAGGTGTTATGAATAATTGAGAATAATGTGGTGGTTATGAATTATAAGGAATAATTTGGTGGAGGAATAATTTGGTAAAAGATGTAATTATTATATGTGAATGACTATTATACCCTTGATGAAATTATGTAATTACGATTGTGTCATTCGAAGTTTTCCTATAAATAGGGCTTCAGTTATTAATGAAATTTATTCCTGAGAATTCCTTAGAATTCATTCTCTCTAAATTCTCTCTATTGTTTCTATACTTTTATAACATGATATATAATATAATACAATTTTACCTTACATTGTGCATGTTAAACTCGTTTTAAAGACTTCTTGTGTTTTTCGTTTGAGAAGAACTTGTGTTTTTGAGTTGATCTTGACGTTTAAAAGAATCACCAGGGTTGAAAATTAATTTACTAGCTACTCGGCATTAAATCGAAAACGGTGATGCAATCCAGGCAGAGGTTCTAGCAGCCAATCGGGTACAAAAGTGAAGAGGCATAAGATCAAGTCGAGAGGGATCGATTATTCTTCATCATACGAGTCAATAGTGAAGGAAATAAACAGGGAGTTGCTTTTGCTTTTACTTAATTAGTTATGTTGATTGTATGTTTTGAGTGTTTTGCGAAACATCAAAATTTGATCCTTTACTTTAATCTTTATGTAGTGGGTTCTTCACTCGTGACAAAGATACTTGTGGATTCTCCCTTCGGGTTTACAACGTTATATTACGTGTTCGTTCTTCTCTATTGGTTAATTGAGTCAATAGCGACAATATACATTTCGTTGCTATTGCATGTTGACATTGTTAGTAACAATGTGTGTGTCAATTCGTTAATGATTATCGCTCTTGATTGTTGTAGGGAATGCTTGCAAGTAAGTAGTAATTCTATATATGTTTAAACCTAGTAACTTTACTCATAGTAACATAGACAATTGTCATTTGTGGATAGTTTGGACGTCCTTCAGGTATAAATAAACAATGAAAAAAAAAATGAACGGTGCCCAATAAATCTTATATATTTTTATTTGAATAAGATAAATTTATTTTTTTAAAAGGTAAATCTTATAAATTATGTAAATAAAAAGTAATTAGGCGAAAAGGCTTTGCAAGAACTTCGTAAATATAAGCTAACGTGTACAATTCTTGTTTCATTTCGAGCACAAATTAAGTTTTATTCAAGTAAAAGATTAATTAATTAAAAGAACGCTAATTTTATCTACATTTGTATACTAATTCTTTTTTACTTTATCTTAATATATTCGTCCAAGAATATTTAGTTGTGATTCGAGATATTGTCCAAATTAACGAACCTTTTTAAGGTTGGAGAAAAGTAATGCTATATGTTAAATAACTAACTTAATTATTTCCGCCATTTTGATAGTAAGCAAACACTTGTTAATTAAAAAAATAGAAACCCAAAAAAAAAAAAAAGAAACGAAAAGTGACAACGAAGTTGTTTTATTGAAAAATTTTATGAATATTATATAATATAATTGTGTAACGCGGCCGTGACTCAATACACCCCCTTTAAATTAATTAAATAATTAATCACTGTTTAGTGCTTAACTAATTAATTAATTAATCACTTTGTACCAAGTCAATAGTCATTCTTGATTCTTCGACTTTACAGACAATATATGGCTGTTTTTGCAGTGTCCCATGGCACTCTCAGAGCCTTAACTAATTTAAATAATAATTAATTATTTATTTTCCATTTTCTAAATAAATTTAATTTAATATTAAATCAAAGCTGTCATGTTTTAGTTATGCATTCCCGTGAACAAGTTTACGTGCAAAATGCATGCAAAATGCAGCCACGTGTTTAGGTTACGATTTTAAAGTACACATGCATGTACGTAATATGGACAATTTTATATAATGTTCAGAATAATCAGCAACAATTAATGTTAATTAGGAAAAAAACAAGAATTAAAATAAAACCAAAAGATAAGTCAAAACTAATTATCACTGCCAGTTGTAAAATTAATTATAGTGAAGCTTTTCAAGTCAACTAATCATGCTTGTTGAATTGTTATAGTTTTTTTTTTTTTTTTTTGTGCGCACTTTACAATTTTTTTTTTGAATTTTCAGTAAACTAATGCTTTAGAACTTTAAATTTTGTCATACAATCAAGAGTTGATGTGAATGTAAAAGTAACTTTGTGAATATATGTAGCATAGTTTTTATATATTGGAATTTAAATTTAAATGAATAGTAGAAGTAAAATTGTAGTCAGGAAAAGATTGGAACGACCAGAAACCATGTATAAAAGTTAAAATAGCTCAAAGACTCTTTTTTTTCTTTTTTTTTTTTTCTTGTTTTCGTTTTGGGTCATTATAGAATCAATACCGCATGCTCGTGACACTGTAGTATACTATATAATTTCTAGTCTAATTTAATCATATTTAGGTTTGGGAAGAAAAAATAACCTCAGCATCTCAATTCTTAGGTTAACAAACTTTTGCAATGCTTAATTTTTAACAAATCAAACTTAATTAATTGTTTGACCTTAATTTTTATCATGCCTAAGTACAAGTTTGGTTTTTTATTTTAGTTATTCATTTACTTTTGATGTATAATTCAACTCCAATCCATGAGTCAAAATGAGATTTTATTTGACTAGATTTGAGTCTTGAAGTCGATCGATTAATTATTATTGAAATGAGTGATTAAATAGTTAATTAATTAGCATGTTAATTAATTAAATGATTAGAGGAGACTTATATTCTAGTTTATAGAGCCCTTAAATACACATCTTGCTTGTAAACTACATCGTCTATGTTGCCCTTGCGGGTTTGTGAAGGTTAGTATTGTATTATATTTTCCATGAATTTACTGGGTGGGTTCTAGGATCAAGTGATCGAAAATATTAATTAGTAAATTTATTAGTTTACTTCCTATTCAAAAAATTTTTATTAATTTACATTATCAAATGAATTAAATAAATCAAAATGTTAAACTTTAAATGATTAACGATACAACTTCGAGACGTTTGACTTTACCTATTTGAGTTTGATCCTTTTTAACTACACATTATGTGCGATCTTTAATTTAATTACTTTTTTACAAATCGATACCAAAGTGCTTGTTTGACATAACTTTTTTCAGGGAAAAAATTTCTAAAAAGTTTGTGGGTAGAAAGTAAATGAACTTGTGATAATACCTGAAAAATGAATAATTCTTTTTTTATGTCGGCAAAAGTAAGTGTAAGAAAGTGATTATGAAAAAGGAAAAAAAAAAGAAGAATTTGTCAAAGTCGCACTAATGTAGACATTTAAGGATCTCAAACAACTTAATTTCATCGCGTCAAAATAACTTATCGGGGTGACGGTGTCACAGCAATAAAATAGAAGCATATAGTTAATTTCCAAAATACCAATGAAAATCAAGAAAATCACTAATTCAAATTTCTGTTTCTTATAGTTGAAATAAAAAGCAGAGATTTTTCATTCTCATTCTATTTCATCATATCATATTTTTTCTCTATAATTTAAAGGAAAACTCACACTGATGGTCCATTAAGAAATGTGCCTGGGCTCTTCACCATAGTCCATAGGCCCTTCTCCCCAAAGGGGATATATAGTCTTAGTCCTTTTAATTAAGCTCACAAGCTTTAAGGCCCACCTAATCCACTCCACGAAACATCAAGTGATAAGTTCTCAAAAAGGAGACAAGGAGTGTAATTGTAAAATCTTGTTTGTTGACTCAAGTAATTTGAATCGGATATAAAATGTTGAGAGATATTTGGTTCTTTTGGAGTTAAAATAAAAGCTACCGGTGAATTGCAAATTCTTGATCAAAAGAAGATGGAATTGAGTTATAGAAATGTGCGTGACATGATTATTTTGATTAAATTCTATTTTAAATTCGAATGTGTCAAGTATTGACTAACATGGGCTCAAAATAGAAGAAGAGGCCTTTGCAATAGTAAAGACCATAAGTCCATAAAGATTAGGAAAATACACCACTAGCTTCTTTAGTTTGACATAAGAGCATCTTCTAATGGAGACATTATCCAAAAAAAAAAAAATGTGTATTCCTGATCTAATATAAGTTGTTTACACTAGATACTGTACAAGCAGTTGATATGGCGTACTATGGACATGTTATACAAGTCCAGATCGTACCATATTAGTTGTTTGTATAAGATCTGATACAAGCAGTTTGCACGAAATCGGAAATGTTCCAAGAGATAGAAAAAGGTCAAGATAGTGATGAGGAAAGAGAGAGAGAGAAAGAGATAAACATAATGTTTAATTTATTGTACACAATGGGTCTGCAGCCACCACATAATTGGGCCAAGACCCAAGATGGTCACTTCTTGCAAAGGTATTAGGCCCAAAGAACATTAAATGCCAAGGTAACAAGACATATATTGGGTTTTCAAACTTCTGGGATCCTTGGCCAGAGTGCTTAGATAACGTTAGATGCTTGATGATAGCCGTATTGCTCTTTGAAAGCTCACCGGAGATAGCAAAGATTTTCACGGAAGATGTTGTGCCTCTTCCGTTCCACTTCTACTCTCAACTTTCTTTCTTTTACGTTAGCTCCAACGACAAGAGAAAAGCCTTGCTTGTCTCATTCAAGAAGTCCCCAATGTTCCACAATTCAAATTGGGTAAAAAATAGAGTTGTAGAACTATAACATATCACAGCTTACAAAACTTACGAAGGATTGAATTAAATCAAAGGTTCATATGCATTCTTAACAAGAACATGTCACCAACACGCTCGAGGTGCAATCACAAAGTGCTAAGTGAATTTAAGTGAGACCATGTGTGTAGGTCCCACCACCGACTCCCCCACCAATCACGGGGGGCCATATGTATTTGTGGGCATGATATCCTCCCCACTGTGGGGAGGAGATCACAGAGTTTATCTATCATCTATTTATCTCGTTTTAAGTTCTATTACTTATTTAAAAACCAAAATTTAATACTAACCACAATTTTCAAACAATTATTTATCTTAGCTGCGCATCTCAAGATCGTCACCATAAATCAACTTAAAAACATATTTTTTAGTAAAATAAATTTTTTGTGAACATTTAAGTTGAGGACATAAGTGGATTATGATGAAGTGAAAAGTGTGCTAACTTTCAAGAAATCATGGTATCAATGTGTATTGATAAGTGCTTCTTTGATGAGCTAGTTTAGCAAGAAAACTTATTTTCTCATTGTAATTGTTGATTTCTATAACGTTTTTTCAATGGAATAGAAAAATTATAAGTATACCATTTCATTTATCACCCATTTATCACAAAATGTATTGTACTAAACAAATCGATAATGAAATAATTATCCTTTCCTTGTGTGAGTAAGCAACAAACTAATAAACTCTACAACAAACGAGGTGGTACCTATATCGCTCAAAGGCCTTGTTATATGCATACTAAATTTCAAAAACTCAAATTTACTTTTTCTCTCTTATCTTTTTTTATTACTCAAACATTGATTTGATAATTTATTTATATTTTTTTAATATATTTTCTCTAAATTTTAATCACCAATTCTATACGAATTTCGAGTAATCCAAATTTAATATGTATAGAAGAAGGTGAAAGTGAATTTCTTAGCTTATGTTGTACCCTTCTTTTTTCTTTTTTCTTTTTTTTTTTCCTTCCCCTCGTCGCTCTCTCTCTCCCTTCCTCTCTCTCACTAAGTGCATTACTCCACTACGCTGCTTGTGTGTTCTTCCTATGCCTATGTTGGTTAATCAATTTTTGTATCTAATTTTCTACAAGCTCCTTCACCAAATGTTCAATTTTCATAAAACAGATCTCAATATTTTAAGCGTCTATCCGCTATAGAGAAAGCCCATGTGTTTATTTAAATCTTACCTTCATAAAACTCTGTCCACTGTGTCAAGAACTTGTACAGCTTCTCCAGTTGACAATGCCACTTCTCACCTCTACTCTGCACACAAACTGCTCGATGAAATGTCTCAGGGAATCCAAGAGAAAATCAGAAACACTCGCTTGCAGGATGTGCTTAATATGATCAAATACGTCACATTGGGACCCAATATTGTAAATACCAGGATAGTTCATGCATTGGCAGTTAAAGATGGTTGCTTTGCTGATGTCAGGGCTGCAACTTCTCTTCTCACTGGTTATTCAAGAACTGGATATTGTGAATCATCAATGTCCTTGTTTAATGAAGTCCGTGATAAAGATACAGTTTTGTGGAATGCAATGATGAGTGCATACGTAGAGAATGAGTTGTTTGATAATGCAATCAATCTGTTCTTGAAAATGATCCACGAGGGAGTCAAATTTGATCCCACAACTCTTGTTATTGTCATTTCGTGCTTGTCTAATAGCGAAACCCTTCTAAAAGGTAAACTCATTCATGGACTGAGCATCAAATCAGGGTGTATTTCAGATACAATTTTGAGTAATGCTGTGGTTGATGTGTATGCAAAATGTGGTGATTTGAGCTCGTCCGAGTTCGTTTTTGCAGAAATGGAACGAAGAGATACTGTATCTTGGAATTCTATTATAAGTGGTTGTTTGTACAATAACCAATGTGAGAAGTCTTTATGTTATTTGAAAGAGATGCATTGTAGTGAAAACCGAGCAGACGAGGTAACTATATCTTCCGCTATTGCAGCATGTACGTGTTTGCCGTTGTTTGGCATTGGTTTGACAATCCATGGCTGGGGATTAAAATCAGGCTTTATTGATAGCCTTCATAGATCAGTTGCAAACTCTCTCCTTTCATTCTATGCTCAATTACGAGATGTTGAATCTGCAGAATGCATATTTGAAGGAATGGTGGTTAAGAATGTGGTTTCTTGGAATGCAATGATCAAGGGATTAGCTTTCAATGGAGAAGCTGAGAAAGCGTTTAATCTTCTCCATGATATGCAGTATGTGAGCTCGATTGAACCTGATATAGCGACTCTTGTTACAGTTCTTCCACTTTGCTCTGATTTAAAGTTACTACGAGAAGGAAAATCTATTCATGGCATGATAATTAGGAGAGATATGGACTCAGAGTTGGCGTCTAATTGTCTAATTGACATGTATGCCAAATGCCACAATGTTGAGAAATCTGAGTATCTCTTCTCAACCATGGCGTACAAAGATATGGTCACATGGAACATTATGATCTCTGGGTATGCACAAAATGGGCGTTCTTGTGAAGCCCAAATTTTATTCAAGAAGTCACTCAGCTGGTGCTCAGACAACTCAGTGTGTACATTTCCAACTCTATTGGCAATTCTTCCTTCTTGTGATTCCCGAGAGTCACTTCAATTTGGACGATCATTACATGGTTGGCATCACAAAATGGGATTTTCAAACAACATATTGGCATCAAATTCAATCATGTGTATGTATATTTCTTGTGGAGATTTAAAATCTGCCTCTATGATGTTACGCTTAGTTTCTGTTAGGGCCGATGTTACTAGTTGGAACACTGTAATTACTGGCTGCACAAAGGAAGGCCATTTCCGGGAAGCTTTAGAGTTTTTCAACTTGATGAGGCGAAAATCCCAGGTTGATTATGAATCAATTACCCTTGTAAGCATCATTTCAGCTTGTGGGCATCTTGAGTTACTATTGCATGGGAAATTAATTCACGGTCTTGCGGTTAAAACCCTGCAGGTAGTGACATATGTGTACAGAATTCATTAGTAACAATGTATGGTAGATTGAGTGACACTGAGAGTGCAAGATTGGTATTCAATCTTGGCCAAGATCACAACTTGTGTTCTTGGAATTGCATGATATCAGCTCTTGCACAGAACGAAGATGCTAAAAAGGCGTTAGAGTTGTTTCGCGTTCTTGATTTTGAACCCAATGAGATCACCATTTCGACAATTCTTTCAGCTTGTACTCAACTTGGGATTGTAAGATATGGGAAGGAAATACATGGACATGTGTTCAAGTTTGGTTTTGACAAAAACCCTCTTGTAGTTGCCTCTCTTTTGGACATGTATAGCAATTGTGGCCAGCTAGACGTAGCTCTACAAGTCTTTAATGCCTCATTGGCCAAATCTATTTCTGCATGGAACTCGTTGATATCCTCCTATGGATTACATAACAACCCTCAAAAAGCAATTGAGACGTTTGAGGAAATGATCGGTTTTGGAATTAGTCCAACCAATAGTACATTTGTGAGCCTCCTTTCAGTTTGCAGCCATTCCGGGCTGGTAGATGAGGGGTGGTGGTATTACAATCATATGTTATGTAAATATGGAGTGGGTCCCACGACTGAGCATCACGTGTGTATGGTTGATATGTTGGGTCGAGCGGGAAGACTTGATGAGGCTTATGATTTCATCAAGAAGCTTGAAGCTCGACCGGACCCTGGCGTATGGGGCGCGCTGCTGAGTGCATGTAATTGTCATGGGAATCTTGACATGGGACAAGAAGTTGCGGAGACTCTCCTCCATTTGGAACCTGAGAATGTTAGTTATTATGTAGTATTGTGTAATATGTATGTAGCTGCTGGAAGGTGGGAAGAAGCTGTGAAGTTGAGAACCATAATTCAGGATAAGCAACTGAAGAAGCCAGTTGGGTATAGTTTTATTGATGTTGGTCTCAACACAGGCAAATAGGAACACAGCTTTAGCATTCTTGGAGTAGTGATGATGGAATATTAAGTACTCGGTATTTCAAGATGATAAATAGTAGGCATTATTATTAAGTAAAGAATGTATCTTTATGTATAGATAAGTGGTATTCAATAACACATGGGCAAGAGTAAGTACTTTTGGCATCGTGGCAAAGCAAGGCAAAAAGAATTGCACTTGCATTTACGATCCATCACATATTGAGTGCTGTAATCAAAGGATCTTTGAGGACCTGAAACCCGACTACCCGAGACTAGTAGCATTGTTACTAGGATTAAACATAATTTGTATCCTCATGTTTTAATCTTTTAAGAAGTCTAGTGCTACAGGTCTTTAGTTTTGATTTTGTACTTTTGAATGCTATATTGTAATCTTCTAGATATACTCAACGTACTTGTATATAGCACTTTTTTTTATCATTATAATTTACATTAAAAAAAGTGTAAATACTTTTGGAGTCAAAGAAATGCTACCGACAAATCGATTGGCCAAAAAAGAATGCTCTAAATTCATTTCATGCTTCTAACCTACGAGTATGACATTGTGAAATCACTATATTCTCCCTGCCTTCAACAAAGGCTGCTGATAACCGGAAAAGCAACCCCAGTACCAGTAACACAACATCAGCGCGATTGAAAGCTTCATTAAACATAATATACCAATTCAAAAGTAAAAAGGATTCGCAGACCTATACTGGCTGCTTTAAGATGTCACACACAGATTATTCATAAGTCAGTGACTGAGATATATGATGCCTATTTTACATGATTACTTCCACTTCTTGAATTTCCCTCCGAACATCCCATGTCCCTTGCCAAATTTCCCATGCTTGAACTTCCCGTGTTTCCCATGCTTAAACTTGCCATGGCCGTAATGACCGACTCCATGGCCATAACCACCACCGTGAGCATAGTGGCCACCACCATGAGCACCATGAGAACCATGAGCCAAGTGACTGGCACCATAGGCTGCTGCAGCAGCTGCAGCACCACCAGCCAGCATTGCTCCTACGCCAGGTCCATGCCCTGAAAGTGACAATGAGATCATTCAATACTCTTTCCACATGCAAGAGTTTTTCAGGTTACTTCCCCTGTTCCCCATATTAGCATACCAGTAGCGGGGAAACAAAAAGTAAAAACTAAAATAATAATAATAATAATAATAATAATAATTAGTAGTAGTTGAGCATGTACAACATTAGTAGCATACCTGAGTGATGTCCAGATGAACCCGGGTAACCCGATGGGGAATGCCCATGTTGGGGATATCCTGCCGGAGGATATCCCTGTGGGGGATATCCAGATGGAGGGTACCCTTGCTGCGGAGGGTAGGCTCCAGGTTGCTGCGGAGGGTAGGCTCCAGGTGGTGGATAACCTTGCGGAGGGTAGCCTCCAGTTGGTGGATACTGTCCAGGAATATGATGGGCGAGATGAGAGAAAAGCCCTTTGTCCTGTTCATCATGCTTGTCCTTTCCACCTCCCATTTTATTTTTCCAATTCAGACGTCAAATTACCTAAAACATAAACTATGACAGTATAAGGCTCTAGATTACAATCTACATATCAATGAACCAGCAAACAGAACTGCATTTGAATTGGAATAGAAAATAGACAGATTGGAAAATTTTCAATATACCCCACAAACTCTAGTTAGCAACAGTCAAACTGTCAATCAAGATAACCAAAAACTGGAATCAAAATCAGGCATGAAGATAAGTGTGTTGCCTACCCATTCCTTTTTTACCTATTACACATAATTAAGTAATTAACCACTGAAATTTTACAATCTGCAAGCAATGGATGTAAAAACAAAATGTAATCAAGATATTCCATCACGAAATGTGGTCTATTTCTTCCATCTCCGCATGCAACACTATGCCAGTAAGGAAATACCCGTGTAAAGAGTAACTGGGTTCTCAAATTTTATCAAATCCAATGTGCACGATCTAATTAAGAATTTTGCTACATGTACACACAACAAAGAAGGGAATTTTTATTTTTATTTTTTCCCCCTTAAATATATTCACCATTCCTTTCATGCCCCTAAAAGGTAATCAATCATTAATTTAATGAGGAAAAAATAGAATACACAGCAGTATATACCACCCAATGATCTTTCAACTCTATTTAGGGGGAAAGGGGAAAATGAAGAGGTCTATCTAAAACCAAAATGAAAAAAAGGAACCCCACCGGCCGACAATTCTTCCCAATTTCAATACCAAGAAAAAGTAAGAACAGCGAAATTCATATCTCAACAACTTACTCAAACCCTTAATAATACCGCCATCTCTAAATGAACAGAAATATTGATTAGGGCCTAAAGGATCCTCATTTATCATAAAAACGAAAAGGATTGCGTAATCGATCACCCTGTAAACGACGGAGCATGTGTATGTGAGTGATTGAAATTTGACTCTGTGCGTGTATGGGGGCCCTACCATTTTCTACACAACCTAGAAAACAAGATCTCCCATTTTGTTCATCAAAACCTCACGAGCCCAATCAGTCAATCACGTAATCGAGATTTCCAATAGAAAATACCTAATAATCAATAACAAAAACGTATCCTAAAACGGAACATCAGTATCATATCCACGATCCATCTACTTACAGAACTGTAAAACAAACTAACCAGATCTAATCGACCTTCTATAGAGAAATCGAACAAGCGCCGTGCTAAATAGTAAGGAAGAAATCGATTTACCTCGAAAAGCTCTCCAAATTGTGCGTTGAAATGAATGAATGAACGAAAAGTGGATTCATACGCATTAGATGCATGAATTATTTATAGCCTCTTTAGGTGGTAAGATAAGGAAGGGGATAATATTCCGCGCTTTACTTCAACGCGTATATTACGTGTGAGAGCGACGCGGTGGCACGTGTGCACAAATGATTTTCGTCCTCATTATACTACTTTTGGAAGAAAGATCGTTTTCATACGAAAAGGGCAGATGGAGTGCGTCCAAATAAAACAATAAAATGTGTATACATGACTGTCGACATATCATTAGGGATGTAAGCTCTTAATATTACCAAAGGAAAATGGCGTGATTAAGCGACGAGATCGAATTTTTGGAGTTAAGCAAATTTTTAGAGTTAAGTAGGTGTAAGCATAAACTATGAAAAGTAGAAACATAAAAAAATGAAAAGTCGTAAAGCTTGTTCAGTGTGCACATAAAATATGTCAATATACACAGAAAATGTGTGTACGTCCCTATTGCGTATATATGAGTTTATGACTGTCTACATGTTGGTAAGGACATAGTTCTCTACTCTTAATATTAGAGTATCTCCATTGCATATGGATGTGGAGAAGATGTTAAGGGATGATGTGGAGGAGAGAGATAGAGAGAAGATGATTATTTTAATTGAAAAGAGAATAGAAGATTTGTAGTGAAAAAGAGAGGGAAAAATGAAAAAGTAAGAGAAATGTAGAAACAAATTCAAAAAATAAAATAAAATAATAGTGGAGGATGTGAAGTTGGACTTCTAGATGTAGAAGGGGCATGAGAATTTAAGATGAAAAAGTGGGGAAAAGTAGGAAAAATGTAGGAAAAGTGAGAAAAAGAGAAAAAAATATGAGACCCGCAATTTTTTGTGTATCTCTATCTCTCCTCCACGTAGGCAAAAATACAGGATATGTAGAAGATGTGCAATGGAGATGCTCTTAGTAAACGTATAAAGCGTGACTAGGCGATGAGATCAAATTTTTGGAATTAAGCAAGTGTAAGTGTCAACTATGCGAAGTAGAAGCATAGAAAAACGTAAAGTGTGTAAAGCGACAGTCAAACTCGCACTCACCTAAGTAAGCTCAAAGCGTGTGTTTGAGAAACACTTCTTGAGATTTGAATCACTGGATGAGACGTACCTTTTGTCAGTAAATATAGGAGAAATAGAAGAGAATAGTGAAGGAGGCGACAAATTTATCCCTTGTCGGTGTATGAATTGACGGAGCTAAGGTAATAAATTTTTTGGCATTAATAGAAGGCTAATTGACACAAAGATGACTCAATGTTTAAGGTGGTTGTGTACCGAGAATTTATTTTGAAAATCCGACATTTGAGACTTTATTTTCAATTATCACTGCACAATAAGGACTTTTAACAATATTAATATTGACAGTCTATATAATTTAGATAAAATATGCAACAATTCAATTGAATACAAAACTTTTTATGTGCAAATTGATCATAAATATTTCTTGAGAAAATTTTTACATTTTTGGGACACCGCGACCAGGGGAAAATCGCCCTGATTCTAGCTCTACCGTAATAGTTGAGTACTTCATTGGAATTTGGAAATGTTGCGATCTTCTATTCTATTTGACATATTGTACAGATATAATCCTCTGCGCATAAAATATAGGCCATGTGACATTAGTGCATAATCAATATTTTGGGGGAAAAAAAAATACAACATCTAACACTGACACACTATTTAGATTGACACATTGGACATGATACACCAGTTTGCTGCCCTGCAATTTTATGCTTGATCATGATTCTAATGGGTCCACAAAATCACATCTAAGCCGTGTAGAACGTACAGCCTAACCAGGGATTAGGCTTTATCGAAGGAAGCGTTCCATTTGAGCTGGCTGCATGACGAAACGTGCAATATTTGAACATTTGCCGCTGTGGCAGTGTTATTTCACGTTCAATCCAATGGACAAGCTTTAATTAATCGAATAATGTAGATTGTTGTTCATAAATTGACCTATCCATCGATAATATATCTGTGACTCAATCACAAAATCGTAGTTGCCAAGCGAGTATTAAGTGATTACAAGTCGACAACAATTTCCATGCTATTTTGCCGACTGTGAGCGGATATTTAGGCACTCCGAAGATCTATACATGGAAAACTAGATCAGCAAAACCTCAAACAAGCTTCAAGCTCTCGCTCGTCTTGGCAGTTATATCCAAGTAGGTATGCTCTAGCTGAAACAAATAAACTCGACCCTTAAGTAGAATGAATTAAAAATATAAAAACACCCCGAGTTTATAGATACTACACGATTCGTACCAAAACGCCCAGATCCCATAAATGGCTCTGCTTCATCGGGAGCACCACCTTGCTGCTGTTCCTGGATTTTCAGCCCCATAGAAGAGCATCAGATTAAAGGATTACCAAACAAAAAATCACAACCCATGGAGCGGGGGAAGGGTGGGTTAGGCTGTGGTTGGGGGCTACAACCCATATATAGAGATCTTGCAAAGAAGATGCGCTTAGTTGTTTGGTCAAACAATCAGATCAACTAGTTCCATAACAAATAACCAAATGATTTCATTTGATGTTATATCATCTTGGAAAAACAACAGTACATGTGGTTTGTTCCAAATCCTGCTGGGAAGTGTTATTGCAAGTTATATCAGAAATAGATAGATAAGAGAGGTGGATCACTGGGTAGCACTTGCGGAGCTATCGAAGTGTGCAAAGAAAATGTCAGTTTTCAGTCTTTAACATATGCTAAACTCCTATCAAATACTTTTAAAGAGAATTTAAATGGTATGCACACACTTTTTGTTCTTTGGGATGCCTTTTTCTATTTCAGAGAATGTGGACAGGAAGAAAAGAGGTTTAAGATAAGAATAGCAAGACAGGAATCTTAAATCCCATACAAGCAAAACTAAGAAAAAGAGCAGAAGATGACAATGTCTTACAGCATCAGGTTCCATTTCAGCTGGCGATAGCAATCTGTCAAAACAGCGTCCAGAAATCGTGCACACCAAAAGCTCATTTGTTGGATCCATAATTACTTCTCTGCATGTGTCATCACAAACTGCACAAACACAAAGAAAAACAATATCAAGGTTAGTAAACATCAACAAGTTTGAATCTTCTAAATAGGTATGTTTACATAATGTAATGCTCATCAATTCTTTACCATGAACATGCCCGGTTTTCTCACAAACAAATACATCGCCAATTTGATAGTACGTGCAATTTTCTCCAGAGCAAGCATGATCAGCCTCCACTGTGTCAGCTAAGCCACGGCTACTCTTCCATATAGATACTTGATCAGCAAGTGTCTTGTCAAGAATTAAACGGTCATCGTTCACCTTAACATCATGAAGAAGATGAGAGATATAAATAGTCAACATGCATCTACATAAAGAGTGGAAATAAAGCACAGTATGACACTACAGTAATTTAATTCATTGCAGATAATTTTTTAATCACTGGAATTGGGAACGATAACATTGACAAGTACTGGACTCTTGAAATAATAATCTCAGAGAGCATATCCAATCTTCTTTCCTTAAAATTTTGCTGTTTGTTGAAATTCCAATGAAATCAGGACATTAAATAGGGATCACATTAGTGCCCAGGTTTGGAGGGACAATCAAATATCTTGTGTTCGCAAGACAAACCTAGGATGATTAATTGCTCAACGATTTGATTGATTTTTCTGAGCATGGATGGGAAGAAGTAAAAATGTGTAAAACTGTATCCTACTAGTGATTTTTTTCACAAATGATGCGATTTACATGCACTCATGATCAACAAACGGTGGCGTGACATTAATTCATTTGTCATCTTAAATCCTACATTTCAGATGGTATTAAACATAACAAATCAATTATTGATAGTCTACTTCCACATCACCAATGACTTCTAAGTAATCATGATAAATATCATTATTAGTTTTTTTTTTTTCGAGGAAAAACGAGGGTTCTCTTGCTTTCCTCCTCCCAATCATGAAGAAATTACTTGGTGATAATTGCATATGGAGACACAGTAGACTGAAATGAGATTATTTGTCCATCAATATTGTTTGAATTTTTACATGTAATCAAAAAAGATATCTTCAAGAACTGTATTTGTTCATCAATTAACAGCTAGGTACTTGTTTAGTCCAGCTCCTTTTGAAGTGGTAGGAGGATGTGTGATTGAGTAGTGGTTGAAAAGTGTGAAAAGTGAGGGTTCTAACTTCTATGGCATATGGGATTGAAAATGAACATCGGCAGAAATTGATGGTAAAGTTTGGTCCACCAGCCAAGCATTAGAAGTGTCATAAATTTTTCATCAATCAGTAATAGCTGCTTACCTGAGAAGGAAGAGGTGCTTGGCTTCTCTTTGCCACCTGCATCTGAATGTAATATTCTTTAAATTCAGATGGGCAGCCCCTAACAAATTCAGCCATATCTTCTTCGTCACGCTGCAGTATAAAAGAACATATGCACTTTATCATTCAATCAGGTATTTATCACAAGGTATCCATTCACAAATTATTCATTTAGCTTCTCTTTTTCCGTCCTCACCCCTTCTCCCTTAGTGTGTGTTAGGATTTAAATTTTTATGCATTTTTATAGATTTTGATGTGAAATAGGAGAGAGAATGAATGGAGTTGAATGGTGGAAATTTGTGTAGTATATGTAGGTCCCACGAAATATGTTGATGTGATTGGTTTGACCTCGTACAGGAGATTAAAAATATTCAGATGCAACACACTTCCTATTCCCCTCCCCCCCGGGCAGGGGTATAAGGATTGAAGCAAGGATAGACATAATGTGAATCACAGATTTGAATTAAAGATGCAACCCAATTATGGAATTCAAGCTCAAATCTCAAATTACCTGAATGTAGAGCTTCTTCCAAGCGCATTCCCGTGGCTTTTTTGGAGGCAGCAGACCCCACCGCATGCAATATCTACACAAAAGACAAACGTATGATGCGCTTGTTTATTATACATTTTAGGATATGAAAATTGGTTTCTGAATGTGTGGGTGAAGAATGATTGAGAAGAGGGAAAGTTACAGGTCGCATAAAAAGTTGGGTTGAAAATGAGTTTGGAGAAGGATAGATTTTATAAAATGTAGAAAATACAAGCACTATATTTCTTCGTAGAGGGCATAGGACTACAAGTCTACATCTATATATGATCTTTTCTTAAGTTTCTAAGAGGATAGACACACTGTGAAAACATGATGACAATTATGGCTCTCAACTTTCACATATCATCAGTATAAGTATTTCCCAAGCTCCTCAGAAGTACAAACATCCACTATCAGAGGGAAGGGAGGAAATGTTTCAACTACATGCTAAACTAATGGCCTTTGTTTTGCTCAAACATTGGCCAACTTCAAAAACTATAAGATATACATGACCAAGTGCAGCACCACTAGATTACTTTTTACATTGGAATCTAAAAGAAAAAGGCGATTTCTTAGGGTAATATTGGAAAAACTTATTTCCGCACATATACAACAGACAAGCAAAAGCACGAGGACACGAGCAATAATGTGACTGAATACATACATGCATTATCAAAAATCTGTACAGAATATAGTTGTATTGCTTAGAAGTATTGCACTTCAGAAGATACTGAAACGCATTCTGCAATGTCAATTTTCTGCCAGAAAAATACCTTTAAAAATTATATATGATACTTTTCCTGCTAATAAGAAACTGTGCTGGGATTTATTAGCTATATCTGAACTCCTGAAATAACTTGAGGAACATTTTATAAGCAAGCATTTAAAATTTGGAAGCTGAAGAAAACAGCACTGTATGCAAAATGTCAACACCCACAATGGAAAGAAGGCAGAAAGTCAGAAACCATTAGAAGGTATCAACTATTGGAAGGATGGAAGATATATAAGTTTACTCACAGGCGACGCCACAAGGACTCATCTGAAGCAGCATAATTTAGGAATCTACACACCAATGAGCATGCAATAAGATCCTGCAGCGCAATTATGATAGACAAATGAACTTCACAATAATTAGCAACTCAAGAAAAGAATAAAGAATAAAGAACTTTCAAAAAAAAAGAAAAGAATAAAGAATGAAAACGATACAAAAATGTAAATGACAAATTTAAAAGAAAAACTAGATACCTCTGATGAGAGAAATTTGAGGATGTGGTGGAACAGTTCAGGAGGAACTTTACCACAGACGCCAGTTTCAATCCTTCGGGATGCTGGACTGCTTTCCCTACTCACCCTGCCATTGTTGTTATTATTGACTTTGATAATCCCAGTGTTCTTCGAGGTCAACAAGGCAACTTCAGCTTCTGACTCCAGGGACGAGAATGAAGACGAAGGTATTAATGCCCTCGATAATCCCTCATCACTGATTTCACCTTCTTTGACTTTGATTCTTTTTGCTTCTTGCTGTTCCTTCTCTTCCTCTTCACTCAACAAGCCCAAGCCCTCTTCAAATAAGTGCAATCTCTTTCCATCTCTCTTTTTCTCTTCTGCTTTTGCATCCTTCGATTCAAATGTCTTGTCCAACATCTTCAACTCTTCCTACAATACATCATCCAAGAGACCAGTTATCCGCAAATGCACAAGAAAACATGTCTATATAACACATAAATTTTGTAGATATTGTAAAAGTGCGTGATGTTAGAACAAAAAGGTATCTGAGAATCCTAAAGACTCAATTTCCATTGAAGTCGAAACTTAAATGTAAAAAATGCAGAGACTCTTTCAGGAATGGAACTGTCGCTTTCGTATAATAACATTGCTTGAGTCAAGCAAACATACCAGTCCACCCAAATATAAGCCCAATATTTAGTCTATCGTCTCTGTAGTGAACAGTACAAGACCCCTTTTTAACACTTCATGCATATAACAAGTACACACGCGTTTCTGAAATCACAAGACAATATCCAAAACTTCTACAAGTTGCATTATGAAGGGCATTTTTCCAAGAATCAATTTATAACTGGTACAACAATCATTTCAAAGTGATAAGCTTTACTGATGTGCCTACCATTCCAACACCTGTGGCTCGCGGTTCCCATGACAACTACGTACATTCCACCTTTAAAATTCTAAAAACAAGATTAATTTAAAGAAATATAAGCATAAAAAGAGAGATACTTGTTGTGGAAAGCTTTATTCTTACTTCACCTTTCCACGGAAACATTAATAAGAAGCACAAAAGAACTGCTTGTTGTTCTTAACAAAATGAAATTCACGGAATATTAGTATATAATTTAAACTCACAACCTTAGAAAATTTTCAGTAGGACACCCAAAAAATTGACAGTTGTTTCCTATCCCTGCTCTCTTCCTCCTCTCTGATTCACTATCCCTCTCGCCATTTTTTCATCCGACAGTAACACCTCTCTTCAACCACCACCTCATAAATCTGCTGCTAGAACTTAGCAGCATAATGATAGCGTTATATAATGTTTTTATATTTAAGCATGATAGCCATCTAAAACGATCTAGGAGCGCAACCTCACGCGACCAAAATCCTAAAATTGTAATCTCTAGGAAGAATCGGATAGACTTAACAAAATAATAATTAATAAATAAATTCAAGAAATATGGAGGCCTTAAAACTCCAATTCTGAATGAAATAAAACAAGACATAAACTTTATCAGGGAACATGAAAAAAAAAATTAATAAATAAATAATAACTTCCACAAAAAGTTCTTAGAAATCCACGATCACAGTAGAGAGATGTTACCGGATCGGAAAGTTCGGCGAGAACTTCAGATTCCAGGAATTGAGCGAGGACTTCATCATCATCATCGGACGCCATATCAATTACAAAAAAATAAAATCAATCAATGGATACGCATACACAGATGTATATGTCAGTAGTCGATAGGTGTCATCCAGGAGGAACATCCACCGGAGAATTCAAGGTGCAAGCATCGGTGAATCTAGACCGTTGATTTATGGAAGGTGGGAAAAAGCGACGGGAAGAGATGAGGAGAGAGAAGAAGCGAGATTCGCGTGAGATTCAGCCGCGTGCGAGACGAGGATATCGGGTCAAAAAATTGGGCCGGGTAGGAGGCCCGACGAGTTGGATTCTTTCGAGGTAAGAGCGGAAAGGGAGCAGCTAACGGCACCCCCAAATCTTCTCCCTACACCCCCTTTACTTTAAACACCCCGTTTGACCCAATTGACCAATCCTACTTACTCAACACACCCCCAAATTTCCATTACCACCCTTGGCTTTCTCCCTCTCTCTCTTTTTTTTTCCCCCTCCTTCTTTGCTTTCTTGAGCGGTGGCCGACATCACCATTAATGGTGGTTTGGTCACCATTGTTACATTTTTCTTTCATCATATTATTTCCCACACAACAATGGAGGATCAAGACTAGCATTTATTTTTGTAGGAATTTTCTTTTTCAAACTTTTTTTCTATGTATTTCCGCCAAGTTTCAGCCCAAATAGGTCGAAATCCTTGCAAGGATTTCGACCAAGAGGGGTCGAAATTCATGCAAGAATTTCGACCTACAGAGGTCGAATTCATCATGATGAATTTCGACCCGTATGGGTCGAAATCATTGCATGAATTTCGACCGCTCTGGGTCGAAATTCTTGCAAGGATTTCGACCTACGTTGGTCGAAATAATTTTTTTAGCAAAAAAAACAGAAAATGAAGGAAGAAGGTGACATTGACGATAGTTGCTGCTGCTGATCTACTGCAGAATGAAAGCTTCAAGCTGGATTCCATGCAACATGGTCTCTGCAACTTTTCTCGTTTGGGGGGTGGGTGGTGGGAAGAGTAGGAAAAGAAAAAATTAAACATAAAAAGGAGAAGAAAATGAGGGTAAATTGGTAATTATTGATTTTTTTTAAAAAAAGGGGGTGTGGTGAGAAAGTTACGGGGCTGCATTTAGCCGCACCCGAGCCGAAATATCAAACCTAATTTGGCACAGTACAAACCCACACGTGTGCGCTGCCTGTGGCATAGAACGTGTCAGTGGAATCGCCACTCCTTTTTTCCCAAAGAAATGTTACATGTATCCTTTTAAAAAAACAAAAAAAAAAAAAAAACAATTTGTTACCCGTACACAAAATGCATAAGCACATCATTTTTCTTGAAGATATTTTTAACAGATATCCACTGGGAGATGGTTGCAAATTGTGATGCATCCACCACAATTTTTATTGTTTGCATAGTTTTTTGAAGTACTAAGTGATTTTTTTTTAAAGGAAATATAAAATTATAGAGTAAGTAATAATAGAAAAATGAAAATGTATTCTTATTAAAAATTTTATAATTTAAAATAATTATTATAATAAAAATGAGTAAATTTAAAGCAAGATTTTTCGAACATGAATAAATAAGTTGTTAAATTTGGTAGTTGAGAGAGTAATAAGTAAATAATAACTTGCACTAAGTTTTTAGCGTCCCATTGCAAGCGTTGACATAGCCTATTTTTACACAAATTGCTCTTTGCTGAAAGATTATAAATTAATTATCCAACACAAGGGTGATTGGGAGTGCTTTTTAATGATTTTTAATAGTTTTTAATATAAAAAATGAGAGAGAATGAATGAAATTTAATGGTGGAGATTTGTGGATGACATGATGTGTGGATGTGATTGATTTTTAGGTTGTGTTAGCATGGAAACAAAAATGCATTTTAATGTATTTTTTTCAAATTTCAAATTTGATCAAACAAATCACATCCATATATCTCTCAACTCATTAAATCTTCACCATCCAACTCCACTAATTTTCTCTCTTCCTATTCATAAAAATATATTAAAACTCATGCTTTATAAGTGATTACATTATTCTTAAGGCTTACCTAAAATGAAATTCAAATCCTAATAATCTACAATCTAGTGTCTCTCACACACATTACACGCACCATTCAATTGCAGACTTGCACTCAACATATGTTGAAGCAAAAGTTTGATTTCCCTAAAAACACACTTCTTAAGTTGAATTGCATGAACGCAACAAAATTGTAAATTTTGAGCATACACATTTAAGATGCAATTATCATCCACTTACCCACTAGTGAGTTCTATGAGGTTATAATACTTGCAAAACAATTCTAAACTAAGCTAGAAAAGTTGACCATAAGAAACTCACAAACAACTCCATGCCAAAGTGTTAGGGGTTGATTTTTAATGGTTTTTAAAGATTTTTAATGTAAAGGAGGAGAGAGAATAAGTGGACTTGAGTGGTGGAGATTTATGGATGTGATGAGATATGTGGACGTGATTGATTTAGGAGAGAAAAAAATTGAAAAAAAGTGTTTAAAACACTTTAAATGGGTATCCAAACGGGGATCTTCAATTCCATTGGCTTCACCAAACATGGTCTATACACCAGATTCATAATCACAAGTTCAAAAACATGCGAGAAGACGATGTATAGGCACAGAGGGGAATTTAACGTAACTGGCGCAGCAATACACAAATACCAAATTACCATCTAGAAGAATCTATATAAACTAAGAAGCCTAGCCTAGTCAACTTAAGCAGCCTTTGGGAAGTGATTGGACAACAATTTTGCAATCCCTTGAAAATCAACCTTCTCCTTGGCATCAAAGATGGTCTTCAGCTTGTCATCACAGAAAATCTCCCTCTTATTTTCTGGGTTCTGCCAAATGATGTTGCAATTAGGCCACTTACAATAAATTGCAGCAGAAAGCAAAGAGTAGACAATTTAGTAATAGAAGAAAATTGAAATTCCAAAATTTCTACTATTTCAACAGCTTCCCAACATTAATAGCCGACTGAAAAAGCATCTTGCCTACTTATAAACGTATGGGAAAGAATATAGATGCAGGGTCAATTCACAGATCTGAAGATTTTTCACACACCAGAAGAATATTTGACTATCGAGATTAGCATATTGAAACAACTCACCAGCTAGTATTTTGCAGTTAATTCAAACCCATGGTCCCATACAACTGAACTACAATGTACAGGAATGGAGAAAAAACATACAAAAAACAAGGATTCTTGAATGGATTTCAAAGATGCAGAGAAGCATCCTATGATGGTACAACAATGTACCACTAAAGCATGATACTTAATATTTTCGCAAATGCATGTATTGAATAGCCTATTGGGTTTTGAAGTTGAGCTTGTGATTGTTGAGTATGAATGCCAAAACAAATGGAAAATACATTACTGGTTTTGAAGTTGAGGTTGTGAGTGTTGAGTATGAACGCCAAAACAAATGGAAAATACATTACTGTACTTAAATCTATAGACTGACGTATGATTACACTAGATCTACGTTTTCACACACAGTTGAGTAGGCAAGGCCATACAATGTGCAATCCATTCTAATCCTCATCATAGTACACAGTTGTTGAAGTGCTCAAAAACAATTTTTTCCATCTTGAATGAAAAGTTGCACAGTACTAGATTATACCAAATTCATAATAATGTGCACTTAGGATCTTGAACATTTAAATATATAATTACATGAGCAGAAATATTCATATCCAAAATCATATGTTTCAGTCGGTCAAGCCAGCCTCTATCAGCAGACATTCACATTCAAAATCATTATCGCACACAGATTTCATTGGACAGAAAGGTATTCCTACTAAAAAGTTCACCCCAAGTATACATAATAGTTTTAACCCAGGTACAAGAGCCAAAAAACAGAGTACAAGCACAATACAATACACCACCAGTGAAACCAAAGACGAAATTCAAATAATGAAATACAAGACAAATCACAACGACAGAGAAGATACAGAAATATAAGTAAAGGCATCGATTGGGACCTGGAGGTTGTGTGATCTGACGTACTCCCAGATTTTCTTCACAGCATCAGAGCGTGAGGCTTCGGGAGATCCGATGAAGTTAGCGAGCGCAGGGGAGACAGTGTGGACCTTGAGTATGCCAATGTTGCGAGGTTTCGCCTTCTGAGTGATGGTGGAAGCAGTGGAAGCTTTTGCAGCGGAGGCAGCAGCAGACTTGGCGGCCGCCATTAGAGCTCTACAATTGTTCGCAAAAACCCTAGGTGATGCCATGACTTTTGATTTCTGGAAGAAAGCTGAGTTCACAGTTGAGATGTAAAACAGTAAAAACCCTAAACAGAGGGAAATGGGTTTTTGCGGAGCGGAGTGCACAACTGTGGTGCTGCGGTGTTGTATTTGAATTTCGGGAAGGGGACACCTTTCTTAATATGGGTTAATTTTCTTAAGGGTTTGTTCTCCGCCCTATAAATTTTCATCAATTTTTATTAATTTTTTTGTTCTTATTATTTTTAATTATTCATATAATTATTTTATATTTTTTAATATATTTCCTCTAATTTTCAACCACACATCTAATACGTAATTCAAATAAATTTACAATAATCTCAAAAGAGCATGCCCTAATAGTTACTGAAATTTTCGTGAAATTATAATATGACAATAGCGCGTGTTCTCCTACAAGTTTTAATATATTTATACACACAAATCTCGTGGGACCTACCTATACTACACAAATCTTCACCATTCAATTCCGCTCATTCTCTCTCCTATATCATATCAAATCACATAAAAACACACATCCTAACACCCACTGAATTTCAAAAGTATCACTAATTTTATGCACTTTCACTAGTTACCAGATTATTATTTGAAGTATTTGAATGATTTGTCCGTGTTATTGGTACACACTACACATGCACGTTACATGTATAATAATTTTTGGTGAATTTATATTATGTGGATCTAAAAAATTATATTAGCACAAAACGTCCATGCTTTTCAATCATAATCTGTAAATTATCACAACCCTTAAAATCTTTACGTCTTCATCCTTAATTATACAATTTTTCTAAGCTGAACATCCTCCACATTAATTTTATTTTCAAAAACCTAATAAAGCTACAATTTTGTCCTAAACTTTTAGAAATATTAAATTTTCCCTAGACTCTAAATCCTAAAACTTTCTAAAAATATTAAGATAAAGACTTTCAATCTCAAACACGCCTTTAATTTTTTTGAAAACAACATTCATTTGAATTTTAAAATAATATTTGAAATTTTTGTTACAATATATTTTTTTAATGTTTATTTACTTTATTCATTTGTTTTTATTTTTTAAAGATAAAGATAAAATTGTCATTTTACAAAGCTTTTCAAGGAAAAAAATGATATAAAGGATATTTAACGCAGATAAACAGTAAATTTGAGGACAAAAACGTCAAGATTTTAAAGATATGGATCATTTGCACAATATAAATGAGATGTGTAAATGTTTACCTTTTTTATAACTTTAAGCCTTTTTGAGTCATTCAAATCCAAATATCTTTAAAATATATAATAGAGTGATCATTTCGTGAATTAAAGCATAAGCAAACTTTAATGACCAATGTTGAAATTTTCGAGAAAATGAACTACTTCATTAATAGTACTCACAAACGAGCGGAACCAAAAATCGTGGAATACAAATAATCCAAAAATAACTGCTAACAAAACAAACACTATAATCGATCAAAGCATAGACTATTTTTTCCCCGAACAGGGGGAAATATAATAGCACGAGCCACACGAGCCTAAAACAAAAAGCCTATGACCATCCTCAACCAACAAACCATTGGGGGAGAAAGAATCAGAAACCAACCCCTCCCAACCCCAACAAGCTGTGCATCATACGTAAAGCGTCGCACTCCACCCTCTTAAGCTGCAAGCCATTTTCGTGAGCGAAAAGGAGCCCCACCTTTATTGCCAAGAGCTCAGCTGTTTCGACAACCCCGCTGTTTCACCGCAAAAGCAGCCATAACCACAGGCTCCTCCATTCGAACGCAGCCTAAACCCACCCAGCCAGCCCCTACACGCACAGCCACATCCATGGCGAGCATAAGTGACCCGCTTCCATCCACACAGAGCCACCACCTCCGTTTCTGCCCAACCACCTCACCAACACCACCAGCCTCTCGTACAGCTTGATACTCGGCTAACAGCCTACTAACAGCATCAGCAGCACAGGCTGTAGCCTCACTTCGGGGCGCTTACACCACTTGGAAGCCTTCCTTCGCTCACTTAACAGCCTTCTACGCTCGCCTTTTTTTGCTCTGTTGCAGCCGAAAGCAAGCGTCTTAGACACCCCGAAGTTTTGTAATTTTGTTGAAACTTCAACACTTCAATAACCATTAATAAATTTAACGCCTTTTAAATATTCATTTGTAAATACATTTGTATAATTGTTGTAAATTTTTCTAATGTTACCTATTGTCCATATTCAAACAGGTCGTTCATCACTCGTCCCTAAAGAATGTTAGAATAAGAACTTAAGATGGCAGATCCTACAAAGAAAGAAACTTAATATGCATATACAACTAAGAATCTTTACCAATTTGGGAGGATCAAACTGGACAGCAAACTCACTGATTTTGGCACGATTGAGGGTCAACCAAATTCAAAGGCACAAACAACAAACGATGCAGAAGAGACAACAATATATAGAAACTTTTCTTTTCCTACCCGTTATATAATAATTATATATAAGATGCACAATATCAGCGTGGATGATCTATTCAGCACCTAAGAAGAAACACTCTGACTTTCAGTAGCCTTTTCCTTAAATTTCCTCTGCTCAGAGACAATTCACTTCACTTAAGTCTATGTCGATGCTCATGCTCACGGTGATGGCGGTGTTTACGTGCATGCTTTTCACCCGAATCAGAAGTTTCAGAAGAACTTGAATAACGATGCCTGTGTCTGCTACTCCTCTTCTGATACCTACCATCATCTGAACTCTCAGCTGAACTCGACTCAGACTGTTTTTGCTTGCTTCTCTTGTGTCTCTTCTTCTTTGATCTCTTCCCCTTGTCAAAAGCTGACCCTCTTTCTCTGTGATCACTTGGATCAGGACTAGATGATGTCGACCTTCTGGGCTTGCTCTTAACTGACTTCTTCTTGGCCTTGCTTGAAGAAAACTTGGTTAGCAACTCCGGCAGATTGTCCTCGCCCAGGAACCCTGCACGTGAGAAGGAAAAGAACAAGTAAATTTTTATCTTCAAGAATGAGCTATCGGGTGACTGAATTGATTTGTACAAAGTTCACGGTGCCTTTACCTCCATACTCATCGAAAATGTCCTCAGCGACTATTTGCTGATTGGGGTCATCAGGATTAAACCCACCATGAGGTGGGCTCATACCGGGTTTCTGTTTCAGCTCCCACTTCAGAGGCTGCAGAGAGGTCAGAAGGATCAGCCCAAGAGTAGATTATTTTTCTTGGCCCAAAATATTAATTGAAATGGAGGTCGCCTCATTTCTCATAGATTACTCAATATTAGGCTAGTTATCCCTTCAATGTCCTAATTTATTATCTCATGGAGCAGTAGCTTGAAATGAACCGATAGAAACCTCGCCCAACACATCTTCTGGGAGTCCCCCAAAAAAAAAAAACCCATCCACACCCCATTTGTATCATCAGTTGATTTTTGCTACTTTTCCTAGATATCCTTGTTAGTACATATCAGTATAATGTATACATAACCCATCTCCTACACTGTCCGTGCAAGTATCTTGTCTGCCATTGTACGTGACAAGTCCATCATCAACATGGGATGTAGGAGTAATTTGGGTTGGGGGTTTACTTTAGTCAACAACCAATGCAACTGTGGTCGAGATACTCCTACCCGGCTGTGGTGAGAGATTGGTTCTGAAGTATAACCATTTTTTCTTCAAGCATAGTCATCACTCTAGAGGCCATACAGTTGCACAACTTAATGTGATATGATGCTGTATAAATGGCGTTTGAGTTAATTTAGTATCTCTCACATGGACAGAAACCCAATCATTTTTAGCAAAACTAATGTCAGGGAATACAAAGTTGGATTCCCCCCCCCAACCCCCCCAACACAACACACACACCACAAAAATAAAATGCCAAATAGTGTATAAATTCAAGGGCCATGAACCCAAATTTGAGGAGCTATTCTCTAAATTTAGCACCAATTTCAGAGAATGGCACACAAAGTTTGTTCTTAACTAATAATGAAATGCGAAGTGGACAAGAAAAAGGCTACTCCTTCAACTTTGGTGATAATTTTTTTTTTTTTAAATTAATTTGCCTAACAATTAATTGGAATTAACTTATTTCCCCCCCGAGGTTTTCTCCCCAAAACATTATTTGAGAATGACTTTTTTCCCCTTTGCCTTTTTGCCTTTTGCTTTTTTGCCTCACATCAGTTTTGCTCTCAAGGATCACACATTGCTAAAATACATTTTAGGTTCCCTTTGAATCAAAACAATCAGGGAATGAGAAGTTGAGAACATATAACACATAATAAACTTGAAAAACAAACTACTAAAAGCATACAATAGTTATGATACCGAAATTTACCTCGCTAGGATTGGTTTGAGCCAGGATAGCAGTCAAAGGATCGTCTCTCTTCAATCGATTCTCCTCATTAGGCATTATGGCGTCTTTCAATGGGCATTCACGATCACCACTTTGGTGACCAAAATTTCCACATCTCAAACATTTCACATTCCGTATCTCCACTCCAAATGGTTTCACCCTGGCAGGAGCACCAGTTTCTAACCTGGAAAATAAAATATTTACTATTTCCATAAGCAATTACATGGACTAAGATTATGTAAAGAGGCCTATGGAATGACACGGGTTCCTCTTAATATGTGCTAGTTCAGGAAAGACATTTTCTTAGTTACACTCACTAATGATGGTGCAAAGAGTAACCACTCATGAAATAAATATCATGTTTATAATTCAACACATGAAAATAAAGTCCTCTTTTACAGCACATAGAAAGTCAAATATTTAAAACTGGTATGCCAGATGATTGTAATAAACAAAGAGTAGTCCACATACCTTGGGGCATTTTTAAGGACTTCAAATTGTTCTTCTGTTGGTAAAGTGCGACCGAATACATCTTTTGGCCTTGGTTTCTTTTTTTCTTGAGCAGAATGCATAGATTCTGCCATCCTAGCAAACAAGCATCATTTTAACATTTATTTTGTGCATGAAATGCTTTAAGAAAAGAAAAAAAGAAACACTTGATAGAACAGTGATGTAACTTTGTAAAATTAAGGTTTAAACTTTATTAACCAGTGTTTCATTTAAAACCATTACATTGATGATGAGGCTCCAGCAACAGATGGATCCTCAGGGGCACTAATACTTTGCTCCTGCTCCTTTTTTCTTTCAGCAGCCATTTCTGCAGCTTTTGCACTCTCTGCGTTGTAACCAGGAGGCTTTACGTACATAAAGCTTACAGCTTTCATCATCTCCAACTGCACATTCACAAGTACATCAAGATCCAATAAAAATCAAAATCCATCCACCATTTAATCCTAGACTAACGTTATGTTCTATACAATATAAACACACTTTAAATTTAAACTACTTTTTCAACCTCATTTTCAACCACTCATTTGACTCATTTGAAAAATTAGCTTATTTTTTCTATACCACTTTCATTCCCTTTCAACCACACATTTAAACCACTTTAAAACAACTTTAAACTTAAATATCTATCAAAACATGCCCTGAACAATGTTATTTCTCTCAACTAGGATCCATTAGAGCAATGCTAAACACTATTGTTGCAGGTATAAGCCAATGCAAAATAATAATGTCATTGCAAATATGTATATGAGATAGATTGCAAATGACACTCCCAGCTTTTACTTGTAGCTGTAGCAAAGTGTGGCATTAAATCACAGCATAAGCAACTCATAATCTTCTGCACTATATTGAAGGTTATATTACAACCTTCAAGCATTTCTTCAACGTTGTGTATCTCCATAATCAGATTAATATGGATTTCTCAATACTTGTGCAGTTTGTGCTTTGTACAAATTCTTTTATATTTCAAGATTCCATTTCCGACTTACATTTTCATATATAAATATAATGAATTACCTTTTCTTTCTCTTTCTTGGAAATGAGTGCCGTCTGCCGAAAAAATTCCTGCTCCTGAGCATACTGGTAAAAGGGACAAACACAAATGCAAACACAAAAACAAAATGAATGATCAGATACCATTACTGTTCAATATCAAAAGCAAATTAATATGATTAATAGTTGTGAATGTGTTCTTGAAAATTAATGTGTGTGGTTCTTAGGAATTACAAACCCGAATGTTTAGGCGAACAGCCCATATAGCAACAACAAAACTCCAGGTGAAACAACGTTGAGAAAAATTAAAATTAAAATACCCAAATCAAAATGACAAATTTATTGAAGCCCCCAACAAAATACAAATTTCAAATACGAATGATGGACAAAGCATCGAATTTCCAGCCTATATAACACACAATAGTTCTTAACATAGTTGCAGCTTGCCCCAGCAGCAATTAGCACGCATTTTGGTATGCAATCTTAATCTTGAAAAGAAGAACACGGAAAAATCAGTAGTGGTCTACTACGTTTCCCCAAGCAATTTGTTATGTAATCAATAAACCAATACCATTTCAGGACAAAAGCAATAAAAATTAGTTTAAAAGCCACCACAATTTTCCTGATCGAGCGAATTGAGGTATAGCACAAGGGGAAAATCACGTGTACATATGAGGATTGTTTAAGGGGTTGTACCTCACGGGCAACCTCCTCGGAGCGGCGCTGTTTCTGGGAGTGGGTTTGCTCGGCGATCCACTTGCGGCGTTGATTGGGATATGAAAGGGGGTGCCATGGTTTCTGGTTGAGGAACGAGTGTGACCACGCGGTACCCGCCTTGGTCTTGTAATCAACTTCGCCTTCTTTATCTGAAAATCTTTTGCTCAATTTGAACCCTCCACCTTCTTCGTCTTCCATTGTTGGACAACTGTGAGCGTGATGAAACTGTGTGCTTGCGTGTGTCCCAAATCCCCAATGTCTTCCGAGCTCGGAAATTTTTGGGTTCGCCGCAGGGTGCCGGTGCGGGTTGATTGGGTGCCGGTTCAGCCGTTCAGTGTTGCTAGGAAAATAGAATAGAATATCAATAACCGAAAATTTGATGCGTGTTTAAAAATAAAATAATAAAAAAAAAAAAAAGAGGCGTGATCTATTCAAATTAAATTTAAACTAGTGATTTCATGCTTTCACCCGTGCGTTGCACGGAGAACAAATTTGTCAACTAATAAGGATAGTGATAGATGTTCATAATATTAATATAAAATTTAAAAAAATAATTAAAATAAAGAATGAGTTATACCAATAAACTTAATTAATTTAACTCGAAATAATTCTATAAAAACTTCAATAGAGTTTCCCCTATATTTTGTACTAATCCATTCTGCAAATATGCGAGGAACAACTCATGAAAATCCACACAACTTAATTTACTGTATTCTCCATAGAATAGTAATTTAATTAGTATTTATACTCGTGCTTTGCACGGGTTAATAATTCGTGGCAGAGATTGTGATAATATATCACATTTTGCTCATTACAAAATTAATCTAGTAATGTAGACTCAAAATAAAATGACATTAACTGTTATAATTATCAAAATAACTATACTAAAATGACTCTACTAACATTCATAGAGCTCATGGTTTGTGCAAAAGAGAAAGTGCACAAAAATTTTTAAAATTTTCGACGGAGTTTACCATATATTTTGCACAAATGTTGACACGAAAACCACACCTTGCCAGAATGCATCCATCCCACCCTTTGACCATATTGTCCACGACTCCTCACCCACGCATTTCACTCAGAGTATATGCTAGTTCTAAAAATTTATCTGAACGCTGTCATCTCAAATGAAAGGTATAATATTGTAGTTTGTTATTTATTGCTTAATTTAAATTACCTCCCCGATGAACCACAAGCAAATACAGTGGCATTAAAGCCTTGGACGACCAAGAAATTGTTGAATAATACTTTCTTTTAGACAGCCCGAATAAATGCAACACGGAGATTATTTATCCACATATAAAGAACCCAAGCATATATTGACTCTATTTTCAATGATTATCAAAGGACCGTTTAAAATTTGAGGAAATTAGAACAATGATGCCTAGAACTACTTCTAAATTTAAATCTAAGCTTGCAACTTGAAATTGAAGTCTGGCCTTTAAAATCTAAGGAAATAGTACAATCCATATGATCATCATGCCTACTTCCCAGGACAACAAACAATAAAAAGCAAAAACTACCCCTTGAAGAGGATCAACATGTATTAGATGGCGACTGGCGAGTCTTTATGCATGACTCAGATAAAATTGCTAGCTATTAATTTTTTATGTGTTCACTTGATAAAATTACAAGTTTTTGACAAGATCTATTCTTCTTGATGGCATCCGTCCGTGCTGAACTCGAGAAATAAGAATTTTTGACCGGCAACCCAAAGACATTGTCAGCTCTTGGCCCTTCCCAATCAATCAAGTTAGAAGGCTGTGTAGCAACAATGCTTTCATCGTCACATTCTGTCAGCTTGGCAGCGATATTTCTATCTACACAATTGGCAAATCTTTCCTGTACATTAGTTCTCTCAACAATCAAATCATTGGAAGTTATTGGGTAATACAATACCATCAAATGCAGAAAAATATAGATTAGAGGTGGAAATACCATCTCAGCAGCAGAAGATGCAGCGTGAATCTAATGATTTGTTTCCTCTAAACTATTCTGCTTTCCCAGTACCTGGCTCTGTTTTCTGCTTCCTGTATAGAAATTGTTTTTTAGAAAAAATAATAAAATAGATCTCTGACACCACAATCCAAATATTGATGACTTCTAGAGCCCTGAGTGTGGAACCCCACACTGAAATTCTTTAAACTACAAAAGCTTGAAATCACTGGGTTCATATCAATACCAAATCTAAACGAATTATATTCATATAAAAAAAATCCAAAAACGAAGTGTTGGCAACTAATAATTTTCACGTGCCTGTCTATTTAGTCTTTTGATAGCAAATAATTCTTCCTTCGAAGCTAGACGGCCGCGAATCTCCTTTAGCTCAGCCGCCAACGATTCCACATTCCGCCGAAAGCTCTGCTTCTTCTCAAATGATTGTTAATGACTGCAGAGTACATACACTAAAGAAGATTATAAATTAATCTATAGTATAGAATCAATAGAATTATAATTTCCCTCAAATAACTTGGGCAAATTTGATAGATGACAGAAAATCACTACACGCGATGGGAGAAAATCATCAAAAGATGGAGATAAATGCACGGCCTGCCAAATCATATCAAATATATCGATCAGGAGGAAGATATCACAATGGTCACGGACGGCGGAAGATCAATTAGGAGATTAGAATGCAATTGATTTGGAAGATCCGCTCTGATTTGAGATGAAGATGATTTCGATTTTCGAAGATATGTGCAAATTTGGAATGATGATATGTCGCCGGATTTAGTGGATGTTTTGGGCGATTAAGGTTAGTTTTTCCAAATTTAATGGGATCAGTCTTGAGCCTGTGATTTCCTAAAGATACACCCAACTTTAATTAATTTAATTAATTAATTCATTAACAATTAATACTTAAAAGCTATAAATGATTTAAGGATAAAATAATAAATTTTTAATTCAGAAAAATATTGAAATGAGCGGGAAAGTGTGCTCATTTTATTAATATATAGATTTGAGTTTAAATGTATCATTGAAAATTAAAAATGTGTATTGAAAAAATATAAAATAATTAGCAATTTAATATATTAGTGGTTAAAAAGAATGAGAACAAATAAAAAAAATTAATTTGATGGAATTTAATATGAATATAACAAGCCAGATTTTGTGGTAAAATGTCAAAAATATCTTTGTGTGTTTGTCTCTAGTTTCCTGCCTCAACAGCATAATCGTGGTTGGCATTGGTGATGACTAAAAATCTAGACTCTACTCGCATGGTGGCCTAGGATTGGGGGTGGAATGGAGGAGGAGAAGCGGTCTTCCATGAAGGTGAAAATAGACATACACTTAGGGTGTGTTTGATTCCACAAAATTTTTCCGGGAAAACAAGTTTTCCAATCATTTTTTCCAGTTTTGGGTGTTTGATTGGTTTTTTTCTGGAAAACGTTTTCCAACTTTTCTCGAAATCTACACTTTTTCTTGTTTTTTTCCTTGGGGGGAGGTCGTTGTTATTTTCCGGGTAAAGTTTGACACTTTCTTCTTTTTTTTAATGGAAAATTTAATTTAACCATAAAGATAAGGAAAATGATCAAATTTCATTAAAAAAAACTCAAAATAAAGAAAATAACATTATTTTCCAACTTTCAAATTAACCCAATCAAACACCTACAACTATCATTTTCCTGGAAAACCTTTTCCCGGAATTCATTTACCCGGAAAACGTTTTCCTTCTAACCATTTTCCGGCTTTGCAATAAAACACACCCTTAGGGTGTGTTTGATTGAATATTATTTTCCTGGATAAGTGAGTTTTTCACCCTCTTTTCCCACTTTGGTGTTGTTTGATACGCTTTTTTCCCCCGAAAAAGGTTTTCCACTTTTTGCTCACTTGACCCCGTTTTCCCTGAAAAGCTAGAAAAGCAATTCCAACCTATTTCACGGATTGTCTTTTCCTAGAATTGAAAAAGCCATTCATGTTGGAATTTGCCTTCGCTTCTCTCTCGACTTTCCTCTCTCTCATCCCTTTTCAATTCAACTGCAATGTTAAAACCCCAATACACAGTCCCGCCCCTCTCTCTCAATCCATCCCCAACCCTCTCTAAACCTGTGACCGACCCATCCTTCTCTATCTGTCGAACAAAGAAGGCCGAAATTAGGGCTCACCACAAGCGTCCATGGATGGATCCTTTTTCATTGGGAGTGATTTTCGGTGAAGCTTTTCTGATACGGACCTCGTTGGTCTCGATGCCAACGCAACCCAATCCAGATTGGATTAGATCCCAGAAAAGCCAATCACTGGTCACGATCGAGAACCTGACGACCTTCTACTCACGAAGTGACAACAATAGGCTAAAACCTATCACCTTCGACTGTGCGTAGTAGACAACCGGCAGGGGTGAACGCCACAAGAGTTGATCACGCTCTTGATAAGTTCGATTTGTTCAAAAGAACAACAAGAGAAGATAAATTCTCTCAACAAGCATAAGCTCTCTATTTTCATATATCCACCAAGTTATCTCTTACAATGAGGGTTTTTTGTACATATACAAGTCTCAAATGGAAATAATGATAAAATAATAAAATATCCAAAAAGTAGACACAAAAATGACTAAGTCGGCCAACATTACGGTAGTAAGATGCGTGGTTACGCCAGTAAATTCGAGTTACTGGTAAGGGGCCTAAATGTACGGCCGTAATAACCTCTTCGCCTCAAAACCGTCAAAATCTGGATTCTTGAGTTACGACCGTATGTATGAATGTTACGGCGATATCATTCGTTACGGCCAGTATCATGAAATTATACGGCCGTAATTAGCTCTCGCATATTTTGGCCCAAAAAGTGGAAATTGCCGATCTGGTAGTAAGTATAATCAATACGGTAGTAAAATTTATTATCTGACCGATTTTTGTAAAGGTACGGCCGTGATTTTACTCTCTGTAAAATCGTTCTTCAACCCCATGGGTTACTGCAGTAGTATGGAAAGCGGGTTACTGGCCAGTAAAACTTGGGTTCTGGCCGTAAAGTTATGAGGTTACTGGCCGTAACTTTGGTCCGCCTTGTTCCCTTTGGATCTCTAACATCTCCAACCTTTGTAATTGGAGGACTTCTTTCAACTTCTGAACTCTCGTGGACTGGTCCAATTGTGGAAATGACCTATTCTGGACTTGTTGACATACACTTGGGTTACGGCCGTAAAGTTATGAGGTTATGGCCGTAACTTTGGTCTTGCCTTGTTCCTTTGATCTCTAACATCTCCAACCTGTAATTGGAGGACTTCTTTCAACTTCTGAACTCACGTGGGCTGGTCCAATTGTGGAAATGACCTATTCTGGACTTGTTGACATACGTTTTCGACCCAGGTCATCAAGGCTCGTCTCATTCTTTTGGCTCGACTTCTCGTAATCGGTCCAATCGGCCAATGGGGTGGTTCGTCCGACGTGGAGGCATCCGGGTTCGTATCATTTTCACTCAAAAAATCTTTCCACTCGAAGGTATGTAGCAGTAGATTTCTTACTGATTTTTTCCCCCAAAGTTATTGGTATGGGAGTTCTATTGATTGGGAGTTATATTGATATATTTTCGTGATTTTTGAGGGCTTTTTGGATGTAGGTTTCGAAGTGCTCTTGATTTTCAGATTGTTAGAAAATTGGAGTTGATTTTTTAGGGTTTTTGCTCTGATTTGACACCTACAACGATCTATTTCGCGTTACTTCCTCGTTTCTTTAGGCTTATTTGGATTCAAACCTATCATGTGCAATATGTGATTTTCTTGGTATTTCTGGCTTTGGTGCTCGCAGCTTGCATGTTTGTTTGTTTTATTTTTCTCTTCATTTTGGGGTCAATTCAGCGACCCTAATCCTTTGTGGTGTTATGATTTTAATTGATGATTTATTCATTTGGACAATTAATATTCTATCTTGTGGGGCAGACATTAAAAACCATCTCTGCCAATGATGAATTTATTGAAGTAAAAGAAAGGTGTTTGGAACAGAGATGTTTTCTGTTGATTGTAAAGCTAACAAGAAAAACTATTACTTTTAAGGCTATCCTGATTTGGGTGAAGTCAATCATCGTTTATGGGAATTCTTCTTTGCACGTAAATAATCAAATAGAAAGTAGAAGACTTGCCTAAAAGATGAAAGATAAAGATGGGTATTTATAGAGAAGGGTGTGTGGTAGAACTGTGGATAGAATGATTGTCAATTGTTTACAATAGCAATTTTTATTATTTATTTTTTTTCTCATCATTTTACTTTTTCAGAAATAATATAATCTTTGTAGCTTTCAACAGTTATAGCCTCCTTTTTGTGTTTTCTTCACTATATTATTGAATTGTAATACTAGTTTGTGGAAATATGTTCACATTTGAACTAGTTGATGACTTCATTTTCAGGTTGAAAACAATTCTTTATGTTGTGTGCATGCACTGTGGTCAGTTGTGTGTGATGTATTATATATTTTTTATTGTTAAGGTCCCCGCTAAATCATATTGGAACTTATTAGGAGAATAAGGTGTAGACCATAACTAATGTGATCTATTAAAGTTGTGAATAGCCTACATGGTCTCAATATAGACTTTGAAATGATTGAGATCGATGTTATTAATAAATAGGATTGAGATCGATGGTGTTCGATTGTATTATTTGTCTTTAAGCTAAATGTGGGTTGTTTGATCATGGAAATAGATTCTGCGTATTGATGGGAGTGAAATTGACATGGCTTGATCTTTAGGGAACAAGAGAAAGCTATTGCAGTGCTGCTTGCTGATTGTTTTAATAGTAGCAGCAGCAAGCTGCTATTGCCAATGTATGCAACAGATAAATGATGTTGTTTGTTGATGATGTTTTTGCTTGTTATTTACAGCACAAGTATTGTGCGATGACTTGTGTTTTGCTGAAAAGTTCTCTATTGATACTGATCATGTGCATTTCAGTTACCTTTTCTAGGAAAGACCGCAATTCAACAAGCGGAGGACAAAAACTTTGCCCTCGGTATGATGATTTCGAGGTTATTTTTGGCAATGATTCAGCAACCGGAGATAGGGCTGTGACTGGGTTCGACATCTCCTCCCCGGTGCATGGTAATCATATTCCAGCAGAATTTTAAGAACCGTACGTTTGTGTTTATGGAGCTAGGTCGAGATCCTCCCCAGCTCTGAAATGTGACTCCATCTTTTGTGTATTTTGTACATGCAAAAAACTTAACTTTATATGTATTTGTTTTTGTATCATGTACCCATTATTTTGACCTACTTCAATGATGGAAAACATGTACTGGAACATGAAGGAAATTGATGTAGACGGACTAGAATGTAGTCCATGAAAAAATTATTTTGATCTTTGTTTGGTATCATATGAACGGGTTGTTGTCAATGGGTACAAATATTGTAGCTCTTCCATGTTCTTTTGTTTTGGAGGGACTGTGTGATTAGATTATATTTATGAATTGGCTTTGTGTTTTTCAAAAAAATTAACAGAAAAAAATCAAAAATAAAAAAAAAACAAAGAAGTGATCTAATCATTTTTTTGGACGGAAATGGGGATTAAACATGTACCAGAACATGGAGTGAACAAAAAACTTAACTAAGGAAAAAAAAGTGATATAATCACTTGTTTCTCAATTTTACCATAAACTTTGTAATGCAATATCATCGTTGTTTAATATTCGGTTCGTTTCTAGAAATTTAAAAATTTTAAATGGAAATTTTAAAATAAATGTTAAAATAAATAAAATTAAAATTAAAAAAAAATTACCTTGATTTTCTCGAAATTTTTTTTAAACAAACTAGCTGTTTCACCCGTGCATTGCATGGGAGATAAATTTTTCAACTGATAATGATATTGATATATGTTAATAATATTAACATAAAATCTAAAAAAATAATTAAAATAAAGAATAAGTTACAATAATAAACTTAAATAATTTAACTTGAAATAATTCTATAAAAATTTTGAAAGAATTTCTTCTATATTTCGTACTAATCCATCCTACCAGTATGCAAGGAATAACTTACGAAAACCCACACAACTTAATTTACTATTCTCCATAGAATAGCAACTTAATTAGCACTTACACCTGTGCTTTGCACACGGGATGATAATTTGTAGTAGTGATTGTGATAATATATAATATTTTGCACATTGCAAGATTAATCTACTAATATAAATTCAAAATAAAATAACCTTAAATATTATAGTTATCAAAATAATTCTACTAACATTAGTAGATCTCATTGTTTTTCTTAAAATTGTTTTACATTTTATTATATACAATTATAAATTTTGAAAGATATTAATTATACATCAGTATGATGTACATTATTAATAATTAATATGTAAATAATGATTTTTAAGTTTTAATTATGAAATACAATCAGTATAGAGATATATTATAAAAATAACAATGTAGTGAGTAATATCCGATAGACCCTAACACCCCGTTCTTGCCATGTCGGGAAACACTTATCCACATTGTAGCCCACCCTCATTTTCTTTAGGGCGAGTGAGGATGATATGAGAATTACAAACTTCCATTCCCCGTCCATGCCTGATAAGTGCTAGAAAAGCACTTAAATAACTCTTCTATTTTATGTATTTGTGTGTTTTATTAGTGTTATATGTTCCGTTTTATGTGTTTTTCCTTTATTGTGGTGTTTAGGGTCACAAAGAATCGAAATGAGTCAAAAAGGATGAAAATCGAATGAAAACGGAAACTCGGGGACCAAAAGGCAAGCGAATCAAAGATGGAGGACCTCCGATGCAATTTTATGAAAAATTGTTTTTACAATTTTTCTTGTGCCAAAGTCGAAGAACATCAAAAGAGGATTCCTAAACTTTTTCCGGATCTCAAATCGGAGTTTCCTAGTGAAAGTTATGGCCATTTGAAGAAAAAGGACTAAAAGCGTCAAAGCCAAAACTGTTGGGGACCAAAATGTAACTTTTCAAAAGTCGGGGGACCAAAGTGAAACGTTTCACAAAGTTGGAGGACCACAATGCAATTTGTCAAGGACCAAAATGAACAACATTCAAAAGTTGAGGGACTTGTGTGCAATTTCTGGGTGACTCGGGTGACTCGAGTCACCGCCGCAAGTGACTCGAGTCACGCCCGATCATGCTCGATCACCGCCGCAAGTGATCGAAGTCACGCTTCTAGAACCGTCCTGGCCTCCCGTTCGTAGCGCGGTGACTAAGCGAGAATCGCTGCGTGACTCGAGTCGGCACGACTCAGTCACGCCGACACCACCGCAGATTTTGAACAATGGACTCCACCTACCATAAAGCGTGTTTTTGGTATTTTCTTGACTTCTTAGAGATAAAACAACCCGAAGACACCACAATAGACTCATGAAGGAAGACTTTTATGATTTTTAATATTTTTTGGTGTAATATTTTGCCTATAAATAGAGGTATTTCCAAGCTTGAATCACACAACTTGTAGAGAGAATTAGCTTGTGATTTCCTCCAACTTTCTCCTCAATAAATTTCTCTTCATCATTTGTTCTTAGTTCTAGTTTGAAAGCTCTTAGTTTTTCATATTCCGGCGGAAGTAAAAACCTAAATTTAGGTTCGATTAATCAATCGACGATACTTCGGCCGTGAATATGATTAGCGGAGCATTTCTTCACTAATTTCTCTTCTTCTTTTATTTTTCATGTTCGAGAAAGATAATTTCTCATATATTGCAGAGGTGATACACGGCGTTACGCCGTTATAAGTATTTAACCCGCATATATGAGTAGTTAGATTTCTCTATTTAATTCTTAGCATTATTTACGTGATTTCTATAGTTTGTATATATTACTTGAGATAGTGAAGTATAATCTATCATATAGCAGTGGTGATACCCGCTAATATGAGTAGTTAGACTTCTCTATCTAGTTCGAGGGGGACGTTGTGTTCAATTATCATGTTGTTATCTTTTCTAACTCTTTGCTAACGTTTTATCTATTCCTCTACTTCAATTTGTTGATTTGTTATGCTTTTAAACCCGTTTTGAATTTATGTGATTATTGCATTCACTTTAGCCAATTGAATCAATTAATCTTTAAGTTCAAGTTAAGTGCTAGGATTGGAACTTTTGATCCGTAATTATCACTAGATTCCAATCCACATTAGCAAACAAATGTCGTGCATAGTTGTTAATAAATCAACTTAGATGTATTAATTCAAGTTTGTGAAATTGATCATCTAATTCAACTCATTCTTCTTGTTCATTTCACACTAGCATTGCATTAAATCCTAAGAACTTGTTTAGGATTATCCAATAGCTAGATGTTAGGTTAAAGAACTCACTTTAATTTAATACACTTAAGGAAGAATTCGTTAATCAAAGCTTCTTGGTTAATTGAGAATTGATAAATTGAAGAATGGATAGTACACGTTGCATGGGAAAGATAAACACAAGATGTTGACACAACCGAACCCGAGAACTAGATATATCTTCAATTGTTTCATTTTCATCTCTTTTATTTTGTAATTTTATTTTCGAATTGCATTCAACTTCACAAAACCCCCCTTTTCTATATTAATTGATAAAAACAACTAGATCAAACACCGTTCCTCTTGGGTTCGACCCTTACTTACCACTTCTACATTAATTTGTAGTTTTGAACCGAGTAAGGAAATAAAATAAATTTTGGTGTACTGCGACAACAGGCCCAATGCCCCGTTAGAAAATTCTCATCCCCGTCTACGCCCCATCATGATGGTTTAATTGAAGACTTTTATTTCAATATTTTATTTCTTCAATAAATACTTTCTAAATATACTAAACACGTGTATTAACACATTATGTATAAACTTACTAATTTAACATATTCGACATATTAAATATTGAATGATTTGATATAACATTTAAATTAATTTGGATAAGACAAATAAATTGAAATATATATGATTAATACTTAAAATATACAATCTATTTGATGATATTGAAAAATTAAATAAAATCTCAATTGCCAAAATTCGATATAAAATAAATAATTTAAAGTAGGTGGGATTTTTAATATTTATTTAGGAGATAGAAACTTAGATAAATATTTAACATAGTTGAAAGGCAGTTAAAATATTCTAATTGAGTCATATAATTCCAATAATTGATCGCGTCGATAACCAATTGTTTAGGAAGAATTCTTAGACTTATTCCCTAGCGAAAGGGACATATTGAACCAAAGAATTATTATATAATTGTTGGTTCGAGTAATACCAAAATAAAAAATAATACTATTTAAAAACCTATTTTTGGAGCTTGTTTTAAAAAAATGAGCAGATAAAAGCAAAAAGAAAAGCATAGAAATATCATAGAAATATTAATGTTTTGTCATCAACTATAACTCAAAAGAAATATCATAGAAAATACAAAAACACATGAGAATCAAAAGAAAAGCATGCTTTGAAAAAAGAATGATACTGAAAAAAATAAATAAAGTTAATTATGGACTAATGATCAGTCGACTTGCTTTGGAATAAGATGTAACACCCCAATTCTAAGAATCCAGAATCTTATAGGTCTTAACTTAACTTTATTTTAAAATATGTAAAAAGATAAATTAATTTCGTAAACATATTTTTCTTCCCCGTAGCAATCTAATTAATTTTAATAATTTTTCATTTTTTGAAATAATTATGTTTCCCCCTTTTTAGTAATTTAATCAATTTTGACTAATTTTCATCTAATAAAACTCTCTCAATTTTCGTCAAATGAAAATATATCCAATTAAATCTAAGAAATATAATTAATTGTAATATAATTAATTCTAATTAATTCTTGTTTTTAACTAATTATTTATAAAAATAATTTATTATTTCTAAATATTTTTTTAATCACTGTTTTAAAAATTGTATTAATCTAATTTTAAAGATATTTTATAATTAAAAAGATATCTTGGATGTCAAAAGATATCTTTCATTTTTTAAGAAAAATCTAGCTAACCATGGTAATCTAATAAATTTTAATTATTATTTATTTTTTAATTAATATTATTTTTCTATTTTAACAATACAATTGATTAATTTTCGTCCAACGAAACCATGTCAATTTTCGCCCATTGAAACCAAGTCCAATTAAATAACAATAGTATTACTAATTTTAATTAATGGTATAAGGATTCATTTTAATTGATTTTCATTTTAGCTAATTATTTATGAAAACAATTAATTATTTCTGAAATGACCATTTTAATGTTTACACTTTTAAGAATTGTGTAAATCTAATTTTAAAGAAATCTTATAATTTAAAAGATATATTATAATCAATTTTTTTTTCATTTTTTAGGGCATCAATTTAATGATTTTTTAAAAATTAATTATATTTTCCCCTTTAAGAATGTAATTAATTTGGATCAATTCTTGTCCACTGAACACATGTATAGCAAAATATTAGAAACGAAATTTATTATTTTAATTAATTATTGTTTAAATAATTATAGTTAATTTTTTATTTAATTTAATTATTTCTAAAAAAATTAATTATTTCCAAAATAATTTGCTTCGTAGCCATAATTTTAAGAATTATATGAATCTAATTTTAAAAATATCTTATAATTGAAAAGATATCTTGAAATTTAAAAAATATAGATATACATTCAATTAATTAAAAAATTGATTAATGTTTCAATTGAATGATTAATTGAACAAAATTGATGTTGCACATTTCTTTTAATTTTTATGTAAACATTAAATGAATTATAATTTTTTATCCCACCAGAATTAAATCTTAGCGAAATCGCTAATTTTAATTAATTTTCATATATTAGCTAATTATTATTTTCAAAAATAATAAATTCATTTTAAGATTAATTAAAGGGTCCAAGCTAAGTTTTAGATTTTCATGTTACACATTTATTTTAATTTTTATGTAAAAATTTAATAAATTGTAATTTTTCATCACACAACAATATTAAATCTTACAAAATTGATAATTTTAATTAATTATTTTCCTTAACTAATTATTTATAAAAATAATTGATTGTTTCTAAAATTAATTATTGAGTTCAACCTAATTTTAAAATTTTTTAGTACAAATTCGGAATCGTAGTGATGGGATTTTTCTCAAACTCGGGCAAACTGCCAGTATATTTCTTTTTATTTTTGTGTAAAACTTTAATGAATCTTTATTTTGTATCGCAAAAAAATTGAATCTTAGTTTTAATTCATTTTTGTTTGGTAGCTAGTTATTTATAAATTAATTAATTATTTCTAAAATTAAGTAACGGGTCTATTGTTATTTTTTTATTTTAATGTTAAACCTTTATTTGAATTTTGGTATAAAAATTTAATCAATTGGAATTTTGTATGGCATAAAAATTAAATCTTAGTGGAAATTGTTAATTTTAAATAATTATTTTTTTAAATACGAAAATTATGAAAAAACGATCAGTCAAAAATTCATTCTAATTTCTAGAACACCCGTATATTATTCAAGACATAAACTTCTAAATTGAAGATTTAAAAGAAAAAATAAGAAAATTTGAAATTTACTGATTCAAAATAAAATTGAAATTTATCACAAATATATAATATTTGTTGATTTTGTGTAATTACATGAGAAATTGTATTTAAGTACTATATAACTATATAAATTATTATTTTAGAAAATTAAATATTTATTAGGAAAAAAATTATCTAGTTTTAAATATAAAATAAAGCTAGCTTTACTATATATTTGCGAGATAAACAAATTGAAGCATTATTTTTCATTTAATTTATTTTCAAGGTATATCAAACATGGAATAGAATTAAAAGTTAAAACAATTTATACATTTCATTATATTTGAATTTTACACACAAACATCGATTAAGTGTGGTAACAAATTATTAATTTATATTTAAGTGGGACACTAATTTATATATTTGTGGTAAATTTAAATTTTTCAAAAAATAAAAATTTATATATTAATAGTATACTTATTTTAAAGCTCTCATCAAGTCGAGTAAAATAGAATCACATTTATATATATATATATATATATAGAAAATGAAAAAAAAGGAGAAAATGATAGAGAAAGTATTTAGATGTTATGAGATTGGATAAAGTATGGTAGAAATAATAAAATAAAATCTATATACATTAATATTAATATATTAGGGAGGGAAAAAATAAAGAAAGTTGGATATGGATTCGAAAATAAAAAATAAAAAATGAAAAGAGATTTTTTTTAAATGGGAAGATAGATTTAAGACAATAAAAAATATAATACGAAAAAATCATCATTTTCTATATATATAAATTATTCTATATATAGATAGAAGATTATATTAGGAAAATTTAATAGGCGGAAAAAATTGAGGATGAATTTAAGCGGGAAAAAAGGCTCCTTTTATATATATATAGATTATGGTTTGTAAATTGGCGCAACTTTTCCATGGAAAAGTATATATTTTCCATGAAAAATGATACATTTTCCAGAAAAAAATGTCAATTAAACAACAATTAGTAGGAAAAGATACTTTTTTCCAGGAAAATATTGTCAATCAAACACCAAAAGTAGGAAAATGACATCCTTTTCCAGATTGGAAATTTGTGCAATCAAACGCCTATAGTTACCAATGCCTGAAAATGGATTTCTTAGAATTCATTTACGCGGAAAAGATTTTTCCGCTTTGCAATCAAACACACCCTTAACATTTTTTCTTGCAATAGAAAACTCACCGAGACGTGATTAATGATCGAAATCTGGCAATTGTTGTAGTGAAATAATCTTTTGTGATTAATTGAAGGATCACAAAACTTAAAATTCAAAACCTAAAATTTCTTCAGAATGAAAGAGGGTAATAAGTTGTGATGAGATTAATGAATAAAATATAACAAGTTGTGATGAGATTAATGAACAAAAATATAAAGTTTGTTTGAAAAAACGCATCAATTTTTTCTTAGATTTTTCATAAAAACCTAAGGGTGTGTTTCATTCACTAGATTTTTTCATGGAAAATGTCATGGAAAAAATTTCCAACTTTGGTGCTCAATAGGAATCTTTTTCATATACAACCCATCAATGCACAAAAATGAGCGATCAACCACACCCTAAGAGCATCTCTATTGCAATGTGGATGTTAAGGGAAGATGTTGAGAAGAGAAATAGAGAGAATATAGTTATTTTAATTGAAGTGAGATGGAAGGATGTGTAGAGAAAAAAGAGAGGAAAATATAAAAATGAGAGGAGAGGTAGAAATAAATTCGAAAATAATACTATAAAATAGTAGTTGATAATATGAGAATGTAGAAGTGGCATGGGAATGTAGGAAGAAAATGTGCAAAAAGTGAAATAAAGGTGATAAAGAAAACAAAAAAATGTGGGACCCATAAAAGTTTTTGTGTCTATATGTTTCCATTGTGGACATTAAAGCAAAATATTGTGCAATGGAGATGCTATAAGGTTGTGCTTGACAGGCAATATTTTCCACATAAAATATCAAATCAAGGAAAACTTTTCTAACTTTTCTTTCTTATTTTGTTTGATATAAATTTCATGTACAAACTTCTGATACACACCTATGGCCAAATTAAAGAATAAATTGCTTCTAACATATAGGTGGGAAAATTTTCAAGAAACTATAAAACATTTTCCATGTAAATTACATGTATATTCCTATCAAATGGTGGAAAACAAATTGGAATTCCAATTCCCAACCATCCTACATGAATTTCAATTCCTTGTTTTGAAGGAAGATCTTCACTTTGATTGGCTCATATATTAGTGAAAAATGACAATTTTTCACATAAAATAAATCCAATAAAACACACCCCAACACGTTTGTCCGATGGTCGGATTCCAATATATATAAAAACAGTACACTAATAGGTAAGATTATTAGATTTATCACAACCGTAGAGAGTCTCCCTATGAGATTAAAATATAACATGTCTGTTCGTTTTCACCAAAATGCATAGACAATCATTCAAAATCTGTAAAATTCCTTCAAATTCTTTACTATAATCTACCAAAATCAAATCTTACGGTTGAATTCATCGCGAGAAATGATATACTAATTGTCCAAATTATTTCCTACAATCTAATTCTACCAAAATAATGATATCCAATCTACATCACACAATATTCTCTATCAAATCCTCCTACATTCAGATTTCGCCTAAAAAAGGTATATTGGTAAATTTGTATTCGTATCTATTACTATTATTAAAAGAGAGGCAAAGCTTCTCTTGGAAGTTTTGGCTTTCCCGCCCGAATGCATACATTTATAATGTAGACATTTATTTATTTATTTTTTCTTTTTTTAAACTCCTAGTGTAAAAGGCGACATTGCACAATTGTGCAATTGTGCAATGCAATTTTTTTAAGAATGTGTTTAATTGCATTAGTTTCGCTGGTAACATGTGTATTTTCCATGTGAATTTTTCTAGTGATGTGTTTGATCCAAAAAATTTTCAAGCAAAATATTTTCTAGGTACAATCTTTTGAAGCACATTTCCTCCAAATTCCATGTAAAACTTCTCTTATGGGGGTGATGAGAAAATATTTTCCTACTTACATAAAATTGATTTTTCAAATTTTCATTTTCCGCGCATTAATTCCAATCAAACATGCCCTTAATTCTTTTTTAGTTTCTTATTATTTTTTAAAAATTTTGAATTAGACTGGTTTTCGTTTTTACTCCTAAATTTTTAAATTGATTATGTTAAAGTAAACATTACTAAATTCTAATTAAAATCATTATTTACTAATTAGTTAATTTATTTTGATAACAAAATCATATCTATTACTGTTACTAAAACATTACTAAATTTCTTACTCCAAAAAAAAAAAAACCATTACTAAGTTTCAAATTATTTTAGTTTTCGTGTTTTTTTTAAAGAAAAGTGATGCTTGATTTCGATAAAGTATAAATTATTTCGACAATGACATGCTTTTTAATTATCGTATTTCTAGCAAGTAATAATATTTTCAAATTTACTATGATTTTGTAATTTAACAATAATAAAATAACTAATATGCAAATAGCTATTTTCGTTGTTTAAATATCTTTTAATATATATGACAAGATTGAATTTCACGTACAATGTTAATATGCCAGGCGAAATGTCCAAGTTTGTTGTTTTGTGTAAAAAAAAAAGTGTATAATATTCAATGTTTTAATTATAAATAATAATGGGGTGTGTATACAATTATAATTGTAATTCCGATTATAATTATTTTAGTTAACATGACTATAACTATGATTTTGATTTATTTATAAAAGTTATTATTATAACTCGTCCTAAAAATTATTGTAATAACTATAATAACTATGGCGCAATTTTCAATTTGAATTTTTACAATTCATTTTTTAAACCAATATACATAATAATGTTTACATCAAATAATTTTAATTTGACGTATAATGATAACATGCTTGGAGCAATGTCCAAGTTTGCAATTTCATGTACCAAAAAAAAAGTGCATAATATTTAATGCTATCATTATAAATAACAGGGGCTGTGTGTACAATTATATTTCTAATTATAATTATAATTATTTTAGTTAACACGACTATAATTATAATTTTTGTTTATTTGTAAGAGTTATTATTATAATTTGTGCTAAAAATTATAATAATAACCATAATTATTAGAACACAATTTTCAATTTGAATTCTCACATTTCATTTTTTTTAACTAATACACATAATAATGTTTATAGCAAATACTTATAGTGCTTATTTTCTTTTTTTTTTAATCATATATTATATACATTTGTGAGCATATATAGCAAATACTTATAGTACTTAGATATTCTTATTTACTAACAATGACTTAGATTTATTTTCACCGTAGAGATTAAATTGGTGTGATAAGAATAAGAACCTAATAAATACAATTACAAATGTTATATATAAAGAGGTGTTTAAAAGTTTATTTGTGATATTTTATAATTATATTGTTTTGAAATTCGTGATATTATAAAGAAGTGTTTTCTCTCATACTGATCCCAAAAAAAAGGATGGATATACGATCCAATATCAATTATTCTGTTTTCATCTCTACTTGTTCTTCTCATCTATATATTCTCTTGCATCTACTCTTTCAAATTTTCATCAACCATTTGGTGGGAACCACCGCTATAGCGGAATACTAGTTCCGATGCTACAACGGAATACTATACTAGTATTCCATTGTAGTGGTGGTTCTGACAGCATGAATGATAAATATTTTGAAGAGCAACTGTAAAAAAAAAAAAAAAAAAAAAGTGAAGAAAAGGTGAAAACGGAATGATTGATCTAGGACAGGCGTTAATTTAATTTTTTTTTTTATTAGTATGGGGAAAACCTCTATTCGATAAAAAATAAAAAATAAAATAAAATAAAATAAAAAACAAAAATGAAGAAGTCGTACTTTTCAGTTATAGATCGCACGGGATAGCGTAGGAGAATAGAAAGTCAGAAACCGAATCCTCGGCTGTTCTCGTCAATTACAATGGCGTGCATGACAGGCCATTATTGGTGAGTTCGAGAAGGGAGACGATGAAGGCTCACTCTAAAATTTCAGCATTTCAACCATATCATGTGAGTCCCTGTCCATCCTAGAAGTATAAATGTACGCCTGCTGCTACGCGGTTACGTTTACATGAATATATCGACATGAATGGCGATATTATTGGAGTACTGATTTGCGTGAGTTCAAGTAAACTGACATATTTCTATATTATAATATCTACATGCATTGAGAACAGAATACATATTTTTTACTCTTTAAAGAAAAGCCTATTGTGTTCTATCGAATCTCGAGTGAGAGAAGGAAAAAATTGCTTTCGTGCATTTTGATGGTGAAAGAGGAATTTTTCCCAATAGAATTAGCTGTGCCTACAGAATTCTCTAGAATCCGCAAGGTATACATGGCGCGGTATGCAATTTCGATTGCTAGAATAATACGCACGGTCAGGGATGAATTGGAGTTGAAATTTTTGCAATTAAAATTCTGCGTTTCGGTTTTGATCTAATTTTATAGCATTCTCCCTATAATTAGCTGTGGGAATTCCGATTGTAGTCATAAACTGATCAATTGATGGAATGCTATCCAGGATTTTACACCTGGCAAGTGTGTTTTTATAGCATTGCAGGCATTGTCCACTCGATGGCGGCATTTTGTTGTACACTTAAGTACAATTAGGATGTACAATGTATCAGATTATAAACTACGAGACATACCAATGAATGCCGAAATATTCTCTGTTTTTCATGTAGTGCGCACTTGCCTGAAAACTGGAGGATTGCTTGATGATTTGGTTTTTCCAGGGACACAAGAAAAATGCTAAGGATTTAACAACTTTCTTTTCTTCATATTAGTAGATCATTCTGGGCAGAAGTCATAGCTGGTTTGAAAACCTTATACCTGTCATGCTCGAGACTTGGTCATGGATGAAATTTGAATGCATGTTGATTTGCTCTTATCATGTTCTTTCAAAAGTCTGCTTAGTCAAATCAGAAGAAGCACGGAGTGAAGTTATAAAGATATAGGTGGGTGCAAAAACGCCTCCTCATGATTATGACCAAACAAAAGAAACAAATTCACTATGTCAGAGCATAGCTTTAATATGTAAAGTTATTGCAATTTGGATTCTGCATAATTTCCCTGCCTAAGTGTTCATTTTTTATCCTGGCAGCATGACTGAGGGTCAGATTAGAGAATTCCAAAAGAGCTTCAATTGTCAACTTAGGAATGTAGAAGCCGATTGGAGATCTTGTCATGAGAATTTGAATTGACACGAAATTAGGGCAGTAAGATCCTGAACAGATGGGCCAAAAGACCGCAGCAAAAGATTTGGACCTCTGATATCGTATCCATCTTCAATTGCCACATGTGACAAATGCTTGGATCCTGTTGGAACTTGGAACAAGGATTATAAAGCCTAGCCAAGAGGTCATGGAATTTTAAGCCCATTTAAAATAGTGGTTATTGTTAGGAATTGCCCGATAAACATGCACAGCGGAAATATAAAATAGGCAATTCAAAACCGGATCTACTCGTCCCTTAGATGAGATCTGTGATTAGAGATTACCGATGTAGAAGCTGATTTCATGGAGAATCTCTTGTTTGTTCTTTCGTCTCCATAACCGTCCAATCGTCCGGCCTCCAATGGTGATCCACACGCCAAGACTCCTCTTGAATTACTTAACAACCGTAGTGGGATGATCTCTCTCAATTTAGTGCTAGCTAATTGTAAAGAGAACTACAGACAATGTAGTAATAATAACTTATGTATTATGGGGCTACGTTGAGCTATTTATAGGTTCTGATAATCCTATTGGGCTTGTGGTTTCTTGAGCCACAAGATACCTCAACCGGTCCAACTATTGGGCAGACACCCCATAACTAACATTCTCCCACTTGGACAAGGTCCAATTCAAGGTACGAGTACTTGACTTTGTGTGTGACCCATCGTGCCCCACTCACAAAGGCAAACGTCATGGTGTCACTATCTAATCTTATCGAGGATAGGATAAAGTGAAATCCCTATTTGGCTTTATCATCGATTCACCTGCATCGATCGACCCATGTCGCCGTCCATGATTGACATCTAGCAATGTGTCATGGCAATCCATGTGACGGGATAAGTCATGTGAAAATGACGAAACCTTTACATGTGCAGTTACCATAGAACTATAATCCCTTCATCAATATAAACCCGATTGGTTCAGAGATATGGATTCACGTCAATCTCATTCAACCAACCGTATTATTCGCTCTCAACTCAACGTTGATTAAATCAGTGATTGTGATTGAAAACTCTATTCAATCCCACAATCCCACCTTGGCCAAGGAATTTATATCAACTTGATTGGGCGAAATGCGTTATAATCTCCGTTACCCAGAGCGATGAATCTGTATTGAATACTCACAACCTTCATGCATTTCTCACTATACCCGTACGGCATTTCCAGTCAACCCCAATTAGAGTATCCTTCAATGTCCGCCAAAGTAAAGCGATCCGTGCATAAGATTCTATGATATTCTCAAGTCAAAGGACCAATTCCACACCGCGCATTAGAGATCAACTACTGACGCAAGGATAACTATCCATGCAAGATCTCTAGGCGGGTCATCCAAATGCTTGTTCCACTAACGAAGCATTCACGTGTTCATCGAATGTCTCCACATTCTAACTTGTGAGATCAGTTACTTTCTTCTTAAGAAAGAGATGCTACACATGCTAGTCTATCCGCAATAACAATATCCGTGTTTTGTTATTGCTACGACCAGGGACAATTTAAGAATAAGTGCCAAAAACTTTTATCTCACTATCACAACACCTTGTGATTAACAAGTTTTCCCACATTTATTCTACGGACTCCATTATTTTAGTTGTTATGATAAAACAACGTAGATATGTAAAATAATAGATCTGCCATTCAAGTGCATCTATCAATTAGGTGTTTACGCATATCAATATCCAATGTAGATTGCAACACCACAGTTTTACACAATTAGATCCAAATACTATTGTATCTAATACATATAGCTTCAATCATGAATATGCTGTGACATCCACTATGTCAAGAGATCTTTTGTATTTATCCTCTTATCATTTTGTTGCATTATCTCTTCTAAAGAGATATGCCACCTTCAATACACACCTAGATCGTTGATGAGACTTAGGTTTCCTTTGCTTGTGCGATGGCTCCATTGTTATCTCAATCTCTATTGGATCAACAATGTTAGGAAAACATTCAAGTTCAATTAAGAACTTAACGATCTAAAGCGCTTCTCTTGCTACTTCCAAAGTAACCGTATTGAGTTTTAGTAGTTGTATTCATATGGAACCTTTCCAATTGATCATACTACTTTTATGAGTAACTATCTTTCCGAATTGGGATTAGTGTATAGTCTTTCAAGACCAAGAACCGACATTTGTGAATTTTGAATTCTTCGTTCAGATTCTCCATTAGAACATGTATTAAATTGCTTCTCAAGCATCTAATAATGTTTGTTGACCATTATTTAATGTTTCCTACATTGTTTTCTGAGATTTTCCCTCCAAAACATGTGAAACATTTGATCTAGTACATAGTATCGCATGAATCTTATCTCTGTGACCTCTCTCAACCGCGTTCTCCAACGCCTTTTGAAAGTGCAGTCCTATCCTTATAGGATAGAGTTCTCTCTCGAACTCTTTCAGGAAAAACCTTCTAAAGATTTCCTCTATGTACTTGGATTTAGATAGGTTGAACATTTTGTAGATCTATCTCCATAGATCTTTATCCCAAAATTACATGCAACCTTTTCTAAATCTATAATGGAGAAGACGTTGGACTTTCTCTGGAGATATCATTTTCTAATAACTTCGTATCCATATACCGTATTAGAAATACGATTTCCTCCCACTAACTTCTCGTACACACTACTCATACTCATTTATAATAAAATCAAACTATTCGATTGTCTCATTAAAATGAAGTTTTTAGCTCCTCTTGGGTATGCTCATACACTTAATTTGATCTTATGAATTCAAAACTTTTATGTTGCATCAGATACAACGTGATCAAAATCAAGTTTTGAAAACCATTTTTCAAACACGAGCATCTCGGTAGTTAGAATTGAATTAATGATTATAGATGTGAATTTTGCTCTCAAATGCAACATTTGTCTTTGATTGCAACATTCACTGTTAATCTTGTCTTGTGAGCATTACGATCCATGTTGACGGGATGTTTGTAAGTTAATTTACAAATTATAGGTCTAACCCACCCTGTAACCAAAATCCGAATTTTGATTTTAGTACATGGAGCTCACTTCGAATTCTAGTGTATCTATCTATACATTTTAGGTCAACAAGTTGACTTTACCATTTATAAACCACAGCCTTCTCATCATTGACTAGCAATACCATATTAATAGCCGCAAGATCACATCTTGCTATAGATGATCCTTTCCACGATCTATACGGAGCCAATGTGTTATAAATAACTTTTCTTCTTTACTAGTTTACACCTCATCAAATGAAGTTCAGCAACTAGTTCATCTAGTCGGTTGATCTCTATTGTGATTTCTTGAACTCTTTCAAGGTCTATCCTACTCCCACTGTCCTTTTAGGAAAACAATTTCTCAAAGATTAGATCATATTTCGATAAGATGATTCTAATCTTAAAAGTGAGAATAGTGATACTCAATAATATTTTATCTTGAATATCTATCAAGAGATTTCGTCTACGCTTCATCTAAGCGTTATTGCTCAAAACTATTTTGAGTTTTATCTTCCAACTTAGATGGAACATTATTTAGTGTGTTACTTGCAATCTCTATTGCCCATCTTCAAAACAATTTTGCAGTGAACTGCTAGGTATAATGACAACATCGTATCATATTAATATGAACAATTTCTCTCACTATATACCATTGAATTAGTCATGTATATTCCCAAATTCACTGAACGAGAATCTCATTCTTCTAATTGTATCCTTAAATAATCTTCACTTCGATCATATCGAAATGTAAGAATATTCCCCAAGTAGCTCTCCTCTCTTACTTGAACCCTTTTGAACATTTCAAAACTTTTCATGCTTGTCATCCATCAAGTATAAGATACTATATCTGGTATATAGTCCTCTTTAAGCTTGACAACGTTAGAGATGCTATTTTCCGACCTTCTGTACATATCAACCCAATACATCAATATGAATTAGGGTTAACATATTTTGATGTCGGAATAGGATATAATTATCGTTATACCCCCTTTTATTTTCTATTCCAATAATAAACCTTTTAGAAATCCAATATTACTGATCTTATTTCTATAGTTGATTCCATTAAATGATTGTAAACAACTATTGTTGTTTATCTGAATGGATCAACTATTCATGTCCCAACATGAATAGAAATGATGTTCTTCATAAGAACGTGATCAAAATATTTTTCCTAAAACAAAATAAAAGGATAACGAAAATAATAGGTCTTGAATGAAGTAACATTTACTTCTTTTCTTACTGTAGATCTCATTATCTTACTTCTGATGAACTTTCCTATTTAAATCTTAATCGTATTTAAATATGGGATCTCCATCCGATATCCAATACATAAAAGATTTAAATACGGGCTTCGAAAATCTTCTCCAAGATTCTTCTATTCAATTGGTTATGCATGACTCACAGTTCCATACCAATCTTCTTTGTCTCTACAAAGTGTTATTGGCTTTGAATATGTCTTTATATACTTCATTGTTAGTTTGATCTCGAAAATTCTTTCTCAAAGTTCCTTTGAGACTACTTCTAAGCCTCGTTAGGAGTTTCAAGATCAATCTTATCACATCGGTGGTATGTATAGCAGCTTTGGGCATATCAAAGTAGTTAGTGGATATTGGGAATCTTATTCACATCTTAATTCATAACAAATTATAATAGACTATTTGGTGATGAGAGTTGAAGAACTAAGTCAACATTTGACTTGTTGCCCATCAAGTCTCCAAATAGCATCTCGGATTTTTATATCGTTCATCATATGGATCAACTCCTTGACATGATCAATAACAACATAAATATCCATACCCACATGTGATATTTACAACTCACAATTGCAAGTATCATACATCCTGCATTATGATCATCACATGATCTTTGTAAATTCATATTGTCCTAGCAAGACTATCTTGGTAGGTTATTCGGGATAATCTGTTTATGACATATAAGTAAACTATATGTGAAAATAAATCTCACATTTACAATGTCAGTGTAAGAAAGTCCAGTGAGTGTGGTGACACTAAATTCACTTTTCATATTTGAGTACAGTACTCAAGTAGTTTCAGTGAGTTTGTCGGCATCAAATATGCTTTTCAAACTCAAAACATTACTCATAATATAATTAATAGAAATGATAATGGAATAATAATTAATAAATGCAATCTGATTAATCAAATATGGACTTTTATTTAATTAACAATACTCCCCAATCAATGATCCCCAACATTGATAGAAAACAAAATTTCAAAGTTTATCAAGAGGCTAGGACCCGTTTGCTCAATTAGAACCTTGAGTTACTCAACAAGCCCTAATTGTCATTCGGTAGAATCGCCTATCAATCACATCTCCATGTGACTCCTAGATCATCAAGCGAGATAACAATTTATCTTGTACATCTTATGTATCAACTTGTTGTGCCTCTAAAGTTTATTTCCTTGAGTTACTCAACAAGAAATAAATTTTAGTTAAACTTCGACCCAATGTTGAGGCATCACATGTCTCACAGTGAAGAACATTTCCGACGTGATCGAAAGCGACCTTGAGTTACTCAACAAGTGACTACGATTGTGAAAATCTAATTTTTCACCGTAACATTGGAAGGCGTGGATTAACGTTTAATCGTGAATTTAATACCATTTTTAAGGGGATCGATCTCATCAACAATATAATGCATAATAATAAACATCAACCATGCAACTATCAAGCATAATAAACTAGTGGATGATTATGGGCGTATATCTATCTAGTTTTCCGAGCCAAGAGAAAAACTAGTTGGTCAATTCCTAAGGGACAAGGTCTTCGCCCTTCGTTAGTTGGTTAACTCGGTGATCTCCATCTTCTACTCCAACTCGTATCCTATACTAGTTGGCACATCTGTAGTATCATCTGGACTCATGGTCCAAAATTAAATTAAAATTAATTGGCACGCAGGCCCAAATTAATAATAGGCATGCAGGTCCCCAAGAGAACGATAAGGAATAAAACCATACATCCATCCAATCATATTGGTTTGGTCCATAATCATCCAATAATATCTAATATTAAAAATTATATCAATTTCTAGATTTGGGTAATAACATTATTTGGCAAAACATTTTAAACCAATAAAGGACGGACCAAACGAATATTAATTAGTTAATCATATTAACTAATTAATAACTCATCAATTAAAATTATATAATTAATCTAATTAATTATTTAATTTTATCATGAGGAGGGAATTTAGAAAATAACTCTTTATTTTCCCAATCATATCAAAATTTAATTAGTTAATCACATTAACTAATTAATTACATATTAATAAAGTTTTATGATTAATCAAATTAATCAATTAATTTTATTAATAAGAGGATTCACAAAATAACTCTTTATTTTGTGAATTACTTTGGTACAGTCCAAGATGATTCACAATATCCAATATTGATAAACAGTTCAATTTCTAGATTTATTGTGACGACGCGTATTGTTTAAACAATTTAAACAATCACGAAACAAAATTCTACGAATTAATCCAATTAATTTCATGTAACAATAAGTAATTAATCTAATTAATTACATGCAATAATAAATAATTAATCTAATTAATTAAATATCATTTGAGGCGGTTAGACAAAATAACACTTTATTTGTCATATACATTAAAGTCATACTTCAATGAAGATCTGCGAAAAATATTAGGGAGAAACCAAAAAGATAATTTCAAAAATTCAACTTTTTGTATAAATAATAATTTTAAATTGAAATAAATGCTCGAAGTTGAATAATGGCGAGAAAATTGATAAATCTGATTTATCATGAATAGAAATTTTTATTTCAACCCAAGGACTTGTTTTCGCAATAAACTGAAAGTAGGGACTAACTTGCAGGTTTCTGAAACTTTCGGGAAAAGGGAATTCACTTCAATGAGATGGGGGCTCGGTGTGCAATTTCCAAAATTGCACACCAGGCCCTCGTCTTCCTCGTTGATCACCGGGGCTGTGGAACCCTAGGGTTCCACCCATCCATGCGGCCGGCGACCATCGCCGCGCCTCAGGGCGGCGGCGGCGTGCGCGCCTTACCATCGCAGCGGCGAAGTCGCCGTTGCATTATTGAGCAGCGGCGAACTCGCCGCTGCAAATCTGCAAATCCGCAGATCTGCGGCGAGCGCGCCATAATAGCGTGGCGACCGCCCAGCCTGTCAGCCCCTTGTCGATGGCTAGGGCATATCATGGTAGCGGCGACTCTCATGGCTCTGCCGGCGGTGGCGCGATTCGGTGACACAAAACACCTCCCTCCCTCATTCTTTTTTTTTTTGCGTGAATACTTTGGATCGATCAAAATTAATTTTTAACGCAATTGCATCGTCACAAATAAATCAAACTAGATTGTTCAATAGAACATTAATTACCCAAATCAAATTGATATAAAACACATATATACAACAACACTTATTGTAACACAAACTAACAAACCTCAACAAGAGAACGAGTTGGCTCTGATACCACTGTTAGAATTGCCCGATAAACATGCACAGCGGAAATATAAAATAGGCAACTCAAAACCGGATCTACTCGTCCCTTAGATGAGATCGTGATTAGAGATTACCGATGTAGAAGGCGATTTCATGGAGAATCTCTTGTTTGTTCTTTTCGTCTCCATAACCGCCAATCGTCCTCCAATGGTGATCCACACGCCAAGACTCCTCTTGAATTACGAACAACTTCGTAGTGGGATGATCTCTCTCAATTTAGTGCTAGCTAATTGTAAAGAGAACTTACAGACAATGTAGTAATAATAACTTATGTATTATGGGGCTACATTGAGCTATTTATAGGTTTACAATAATCCTATTGGGCTTGTGGTTTCTTGAGCCACAAGATACCTCAACCCGATCCAACTATTGGGCCTTGTACACCCCATAACTAACAGTTATGTGATCAACAATGATAAAGAGTATCCCATATCAATTACCTTTACAATGAATGCCAATTACTTTATCATGGGTTGAGAACTAGGCTCACAAAAGGTATGTCCAAGTTTGATTTCCCTGTGGTCATTGACTGATTGTCCACTCTTGCATTACCAAGCATGTGGATCTTTGTCCAACATAAGGTCGTATTAAGTCTTGATCTGTGTTGTAAAAAATAAGGAGTTACGTTAATGAACAGGTCTTATATTTGATTCGACCATCAAGCTCCAAGCTAGTAGTTAAAGTCAATTTTTCTTGACGTAGATGATTTTGCGACATCTGAAATCTAGAAGTTGTTATAAATTATTGTTTGAGACTTGAGCTTAACATGACATTGCGATTCTCCAAGAGGATAGTGGGAATTCTTCACAATTTCATTGGTGAAAAAGATTTCGAATTTTTTGTTTAATTAGAAAGTTGGTTGGTTTAGAAAGTTTTTGACCAAAATTAAGTCAAAGGGGCAATAGCGAGGGAGTAAATGATTGGTAGTCAAAGTATGTCATTAATTTACCATCATTCTCCCTCATTTTATAAAATAAAATAAAAAATATTTTTAGTGTAATATCTGATTGGGGAGTAATTTGCTGGGCACGATATTCCGTAGAAAATGTGTGGTTAATATTGTATTGGAGAATGTGTGTGTGGTTGAAAAGAGGAGAGAGAATTTTTTTTTCTAACTATGAACCGAACAAGGCCTTAATATGGGAACTCAATCTCTTGGTTATATATGGTTTTTTCCCCTGAATTTTGTTAGTGTATTTAGTGCTTGTTTTGGAAGTTTTTGTGGAGTGAAAATGGTTTTTAAGAGAGAATGTGTAGCTGAAAAGTAAGAAAAGTTATGGGTCCACAAATATATGGTTGAAAATGACTCAATGAAAAATGTTTTTTGGGAAAATGGATGGCAAATATGTTTTTCTCCTGAGCAGTAATTCACTCTTCCACTATCCATTTTCCTATACTTTGTCTTTTGGGCTCAACTCTTCCAATGTACAGTTAGGGATATGCATAGGAACCTGCTCCGTAATTTTAATAAACCTTTAGCATGATAAAGTGAGAATATGGTCTCTTTGTGCTCACAAAATTTTGCAAACATGGAGTGTTATGTTTTTCATTCCTGAATTGAGGAAATGCAGATTACTGTGGTGCATCAACAGGGCAAAAAAGGTTTAAAATGTTAAACTGTGCAGCTACCATGCTGTTCCACTTCCTCCAAAGACGTAAATAATGTATTACCACATTGTATATTAACTAATTATATACCAGCTTGTAAACCTTTGTAATGAGACTTGCAGTAGTTTTATTGATCTATGATGACTATCACAAGATTCAGCAAGTGAATCACAATTTTTTATGGATTCAATGGCCATATCTCATAATAATGCTCAGTTCTTTGGCAGTTCTTGAAACAGTGAATATGGCGTTAGCTCTCCTCTATAGGGGGAGCAAGCGTAGAAGGCAGTTAAGAGATGAGCGAATCAGCAAAAGTTTGGTTTTTGGTCTAGGTCACTGTAAAAAGAGCCAATGGAAGCAGCCATTTCTTTAACCTCAGTGGGCTAGCAAAACTATCAGTAAGTTGAAAAGGACACTATTGTCCGTACATGTTTCTTTTTTCTATTATTTAAGAAGGAGAATGAGTGGTGGCCACTACACTCTATGGAAGTCGAAAATGACAAGGATTTTGGATGTCGTTTCTTACTCATGGACTTCCACTCACCATTGTAATCATTCCTTGCCGGGGCATGTTCTCTAATTGATTTCCTTCAGTTGGAGAAATTCTGTTATCTCTGTGCAGATAATTCAGCCTGTTGAAGCCATGATTGTGTGATTGATTTTGTTTTCTGACACAAATTGCCATTATTTTGTTGCTCTGTTTAACTATTTTCCATTTCTCCATAGAGCGTGACAAAACTTCTTACAATATCACTTTTTGTTATGCTCATCTTCAGCCATACACCATACCATAAAAAATAGTTTTTAACTCTATTACTTTGTTTAGTTTCTTACTACACATTTTCCCAAAAAATCACTTTTCTTCTAAAAAATTGCTTTGTCAAACTAGCACTCAATCGTTCTTTCTTACTCTCCGGTTATCCCGTTAACTTGTCTCCCTTTTACATTTGTGTATCATAGGGATTACAGTGACCAAATCTGTCGGCAGATGTTCATAGTATGTTTTCAGGAGACACCAAATCTCCAAGTCATTGATTGGAGTTTTTGAGCTTTTCATGCCACTTTTAGAAAGAAAATACAGGATGTGAAAAAATCGAAAGGATAAATAAAGAAAACAAGGAAAGTTGTATGCATACAAAAATATTGTTTAATGTAAAAATGATGTGATTACTTTGTTTAGAACAGTAGATCACTATTATGCTATTCTTAATTTTTTCTCTAAACAAAGATCTGATGCATTTACCCTAACGGAGGCCTAAAAACCGCGGGGGGCTTTGTCGAATATTTACTAGGGGGGAAAAAAGATCTGATGCATTTATAACAATCACTAATTGAAAGCTGTTTTGTGGATTCTAATGACATAGGTGGATCCAGTATCCTATATCCTGTTTGTATATGTTATGTGGTTTGCAGTTTGTCATTTTTAGTTCCCTTTATGTTCATTAACAAATATGACTGCTTCACACTTTTTCCTTTTGTAAAATGCTTATCTCTGGTAACTGCATTCCAACCCATTCGCCAAAAGATTTGAATGTTTACAAAGTTAATTATGTAAACCACTGCCAGAAGGGTACTACATTAAGTTATTAAGAGTACATGATCAAAACCTGGCAATGGGATCTTTCTTAATCAAACATTATTCCTCAGTTGAAGAAATAGAGAACTACTAGTACTTCTTTATGTGGTGAAAGAGTCTCTCGCCAAGAATTCTTCATTGCACCCTATGTAAAGCTAGATATGCAATAAACCGGTAGGCCACTAACATGAGTCCCATGGCAGCTACATCCGTCCACAGATGGTTTATACCTATTGATTTGACAGCAGGATAATCTATGACCCTGCAATGGGCTCCTGTTGCACACTGATAATAGTCGTTCTCACCGTACTGAACTCCAAGAAGAAGCCTGTAACAGTAGTAGCTGTAGCTCAGGTACTTTAGCCATACTATGAAAGGAGGGATCTGTCTAATATAATATCCTCCAGCAATTAGGAATACCAAAGTTGTAACTGAAGCTAAAGTGGCAGCTTGTTTAACGTCCATAAGTAAGGCACCAAATGCAAGGCCAAGACTTTGTGCAACTAGGACACTGTAGAGAACAATGAAAAGGGAGAGGATAAAGGTTCCAGGGTCAGGTTTGAGGCCTCCCATCCAATAAAGAATGAATGTGAATGCTGTTGGAAGTGCTAGCTCCAGAGGCAAATCTCCCACTGTTCTGGCTAGAAAGTAGGATGACAGACGGTACATTCCAGATGACCGTTCCTTAATTAGCATGGTTCTTTCTTGAGGAAAAGTGAAAACAGCATTGTAGAGTGGGTAGAAACCCCAAAACACAGAGAAAAAGAACAACATGGCGATCTGCATATAGGAAGTAACTCTTGTTAGCGTTCGGCAGTATTTGTCTTATAAAATGTAGGTTTGAGAGCTAAAATAGATATTCCTTGATAAAATTATTTTGAACGCAGTAATACGCATCAGTCACTGGAGTAATTGTTTTGTTTTAAATTATAATTAAATGCATGCCCTTGATTGCTACGGCGAATGCTTACACGATCATCAATGTGAGATGATGGAGTGTGCCACCAAAGAAGCCCGGCAAGCGTTGCCACACTCAGGACTTGGAAGATTCGTAACTTGTTAAAAGCATCGAACCTTCGCTCCCGCAGCCCTCTAAGCAGAAGCACCTTAAACTGATGCCACCAAGTAGTGCACCATTGCTCCGCTTTAATGTCACTTCCTGGATTATTTGAAAATCATGAGAAACTTTGTCGATAGCCAATTGGTATAAGAGAACTTGAAGATGTTAAAACTTTTAGCAACAGACTTGCTCAGAAAACAATACTATGACAAGTTCCCTTAATACGAAGGAGAAAATGAGAACTTACTTGTTGATGTTTCTTTTGTGTAGCTGTAGTTAATTGCATCTGAACTGCATAGCTCAGTTTTTAACCTTGTTGAAATGTTCTTGTCATAAGCAGAGATAAGAAATTCTCTCACTGATTTTTGATCTTGTTGTGCTTTGTCACTATACTCAGTTGCATGCTGGAAATCAGGTCCAATTCCTGAAATCACGCGACAAATAATTTTTTAAATAACTGATTAACCAATGTGTTCTCATTCAGAGGTATTCAATTTATGCTGTGGCCTGGGAATAAGGTTAAAACCCTTTATTCAGAGATGCTTAAAAATTAAGCACATATTATGTACTTGCTTCAGAAAATGGATCTTTTGAATTACCATTTGCCAGATCTAGCAGGATATCTGCAGGATTGTCGATGATGGAAGTTGAAAACCCCATTGAAGAGAAGTACTCCAAGGCTGTTGCTGTAGGACCATAGTAGATTGGGGAACCCTCAGAAAGTAAGACTACCTTGTCAAACATATGGTAGAGTCGACTAGAAGGCTGATGAATGGTGGTTATGACAGTTCGACCTCCACTAGCTAACCTTTTGACTGTCTTCAGGATCCGCTGGGCCGTGGTTGAGTCGAGACCTGATGTAGGCTCATCGAGCAGTAGTAAACTTGGGTTGATCAACATTTCTTGACCTATGCTCACCCTCTTTTTCTCTCCACCTGATATTCCTCTGAATAGGGGCCCTCCTATCATGCTGTTCTTGCACCTAGTTAGCCCCAGCTCTGCTATAACATGTTCCACATGTTGTACTTTCTCTTCCCTGGTTAGGGTTTTGGGTAGCCTCAGTAGTGCAGTAAATAGAAGTGTTTCAAACACGGTAAGATGTGGATATAGAACATCGTCCTGTGCAACAAATCCTGTTCGACGCTTGATGGAACCTGAAAATGGCTGGCCATTGTATGTGATCTTTCCTGATAACCTACCAGAGAGTCGGCCTCCAAGGGCTGTTAGGAGGGTGGTTTTTCCACTGCCTGATGGACCCAACATCGCCAGTATCTCTCCAGGGCATACCAGACCTGTCACCCCATTTAGTATTGTTTTCTCTTTGGTGCTCGGTGGTCCTCCCCAACAAGTTCCCTTTGTTTCATAATTTACCTTGTAGACTATCTCTTCAAACTGAAAAGATAAAAAGCAAAAGTTAAGCAAGAAATGCATTTAGTGGATTTACTCATGAATGTAGGTAGCCACTGAAGTCCTTAGAGATAAACAAATGGCCAATATTATTATCTTACAATTATGGACCATTATTGCTAGCAAATCTTCTTTTGACCTTTTACTTGAGAACTAGGCCTGTGCATCTTTCTGCAGAATTCCTGCATCTGTCCTGCCTCTATATATGCATGAAAGTGTTTTTCAACATGCATGTGTGGTGCGCATGTGTATAGACATGAGACTAAGCGATAGAGAGAGAGAGAGAGAGAGAGAGAGAGAAAGAGAAAGAGAGAGAGAGAGAGAGGGAAACCTTTAAGACTATGGGGTATAAAGTCCGTCGAAGAAATGACTGTGAATTGGTCTGCAGAGGGTAAGCCAGATACGCTGTATCACAGGCCGGAGGCCTATTTGGCTGACCCATCATCATTAATTGGCACTGTGTTTTTTGGTTCTAATACTACAAAACGGTATATATGCTAGTGGTGTCCAGAGAGAAGGTAGATGCTGGAGAGTTGAGAGTTTCTTTTTAGTTGTGTTCATCAAGGGAAATGGACTAAAATATATAAGCACATACACAGAAACAAGTATCTCTTGTCTATTGAATGTCAGTGATATAGGCCTAGCCTCTGGTGGGGTCCACCTCTCTTAAAGAATTTTTCCACTGGTTTCATTCAAATATTATACTATCTCCTTGGAGTACCTCTTCACTCTATCATATTGGTATCTCTCTCTTAATTTCTCTGATAGTTCAATTCTTTTTTTCTTTTTTTATTTTTTTCTTTTAATAATATTTTTTATTTGCTTCCTCCTATTATGATTAGTACGAGTTGGATTTTCATGCAGCTAATAAGGGGGAAATTGAACAAGCCGAGCTTTTTCTTTCAAGAGAAAAAAAAAACAAGAAAAGAAAAGAAACAACGTTGAAGACAATATTCAAATGATTTCAGGTCATTGCTCTTTAATAAGTTTAAACTTTTAGATCAGACGTGATAAAATTCGGTCACTAATGATTATGAAGCAAGTTGGAGTCCAGTGGAAAAACCTATTTAGTAATATCCTAGGATTGAGTGGCAGCAGAATGTTTGTTGAGCTTTGTTTTTAATAATTTGTTAGGTGTATGCTATTTAAATATTTGGTACTTGTTTGAAAATGAAGTCTCATGTACTTACTCTGTAGACAATGATAGTGCTCCACACCTTTCACTTTAACCATCTTGATTAGTTCTGATTTGTTTATTGTTTTCTGCAAATGGATTATTACCTTATGTTTATGTCAGTTCTTGTGGCTGCAGAAGCACTGGTTTGCTAATTTTCTTTCTTGCAGATTTTATTTTCTTTTAGGATTGAAAATAATGGAAATTTGTTTGAGAATTTATTTTCATTTATTAACTAAAAGGATTATTAGATTATTTAATACTACTTTCTTACTCGGCCTGCTGGAAGGTCATTTAAATCTAATGAAAGAGGCGCTGAAACTCTCCAACCTTCACATAGATGTGCCAACCTTCCCATTAATTTTAGGTAAAAACTCCAAAAAATCAATCTCCTTTAGGTAAAAGTGTAGAAATTTATAATCCTATAGGAGAATTTATGCTAACCTAGCAATGAGAAGCAACCAACAGAAAAATGAGCCAAAATTAACTGTATAATAATATTAAATCAATCGAAATTGTCGCTGGTGGTTCTTTTCCATAAAGCCAACTGATGCTTATATTCCTTCCACAAATATTCTTTAATTATGCTACCATAATTTTCAATATTTGTATCCATTAAAATTGTGCACACAGTTACATATTATTGGACGTTGTTATTTTCTCTCATCTTAATTTAGAAAGGTTTAGAAGTGCAAGATGCTAATTATAGCCCCTCATTTTCCTCTTAATATTGGCTCTCTTTTTTCCATGTTACATTTTTTAACTGGATGAGAGAGAAATGATTAAAGGAAGAACCATAAGAACCATCAATCAGATTCCAATTTCTGCCACATAGAGATGTGGTTTTTACATATATAGCACTATAGTTAAGAATTTAGATATTGGGTCATGCATGAGGGACCACTCTTTTCTGAGATAACAGCAAGTATTTTTTAGATACTAGCTTCATACTTTGACACTGGGTGCGCGTTACATAAAATATACACACACATAATCCCGTTGCATTTGATTTAAACTCTTACTTTTGCTGATTTGCTGATCCTTGTAATTCTAACTTGTTATTTTATGCATTTGATTGAACTTTCTTCCACTACTAACGTCACCTTTTGACGCGGTTTTACATGATGCATGTTAATTAATCTACCAAATATTTTATGTTCTTAATTAATTATCCTCTCTAAATTAAAGCTTGTTTTTAAAAAATGACTGAGCATGTGTTCTTATTATTATGGTCATATCTTTGTTTTCCATTTATTCTAGTATATTAGACCCATTTCATGTCCTACATGTTGGTTTATCAAATAATTACATCACCCTATATGAACTCATGTAGGCTCTTAAAAGTGAAAATCAGAACCAAACTTTCATGATTGTATTAGCCCTCTGTATATATTCTATTGATATTCGAAGACATTGTGCTTTGTTATTTCTATGCAGGAAAGATAACTATAATGAGATTTGTTGACGTCTAATGTATTCTCATGGAGTGGTAGATCTAATCAGCTTGCATACTCATCTCCTCAGGTGGTGTCTTTCTTTCTTTTCAAATGAACTACTTTAATTTGGTGTTACATCTTTGTATATTTTTCACAGATGAGCTCTGGAAGTTTGCCTTATCAGGATTTGAATTTAATAACAGAAAAAACAAAAGTCAGTCAAAAAAGAACTTATATATATAATATTTCCAATTTATTTATACTTTAGGTTATATTTGATAGTGATTATATATAGAAAAAATGATTTTTGGGAGTGTGGTTAAGTAAAGAAAAACGTTTAAAAATATGGAAAATTCATCAAATCAATGTAATGAGTTGTTTAAAAAGGATAGCAGTGAAAAAACACACACACACACACAATTAATGTTTGAAATTTTAGGGATGACCTAATTTCAATAGGACCGAACTTTATATTAAGTTCTGACACCTAATTAATGTTTGAAGCAAAGTATGTTATGCAGAAGCCATCATTAGGGTTGTATTAGAATGGAAAGATAATCTACTTTGATGAAGTGATTTATTAGATAATTGAAAAACGGGATCTTGAATACTATTCAAAATTCAGAAGAACTATATTCTATTCCTAAAAAAATTGAAATCTATAAAGAATTTCGAATAATATATAAAACTTGAAAAAGAATAAGTTTGAAATTCTAAACACATTACAGTAGTCATATGTAGTGCAGTTCACGTGTAAAACATAATTCATCACTATATATTGAACTATTGCAATGGGCCAATGGAAGGAAAAAAAGTATAGGATGTAGTTTCACATTTTAGACAATCTGTATAAATCCTGCATGTTTTATACTTTTGTATTCTATTTTTCTTTATTTCTCTCAACATAAACAAATTAGGTCTCTAATTTGTAACACCTTAAGGCCTTGTTCTATTTGGTGTTAACCAAATCCGCACGCAATTCCGTATACCTCATACTCATTTTCAATCACACACACATTTCTCAAAATAATATTAACCACACATTTTTACACGGAATACCGCACGGAATAACTAAACCCCCAATCAAACAAGGCCTAAAGTACAGTGATGTTATTTTTCATTTGTCACCACTCATCTTTAAACATGATTCAACCTATCACTATAACATCTATTTTCTGTTTCAGAATTAACAACCTCAATGACATGCAGACGAAATTGATAAATTTTCAAATGATTAGAAGTGGCAAACGGGGAACTACATTTTAATGTATGAGAACCACATTTAAATCACCTAAAAATTACCTACTACTAAAAGTCAAAGTCAAACATCAATATCAACCACACATTTCACATCATCACTCATTATTATCCACACATCTCGTGGTCCCCACCACTACACTCTACTTTTAGCAAAATTTTAGACAAAAATAAGCACACACGAACACACGTTAAAGTATACCACCATTTGGAGGAAATATAGCAAACAAAAATAAAGTTCACTGACCATTGGCAAAATCCTTTTGAAAGTACAGTGACCACCTGAAAAACTTACAACGTTATGTCGGCAAAACAACTCCTAAAGTGAACTTATTATTTTGGAAATTTTGAAGTTAAACAACTGAAAGATATATATCAGGAGCACCAAGCTACTCTGCTCTAGATTGATCTTTTAAAAGAAATATCGAAAATTCAATATACTTTGAGCTCAAACGAGCTCATTAGCCTATCCAAAATGTAGCCAACAGTATTATATGTCATATCCTATGTGACACAACATAATCACTTCTATTAAATAAAGTTCCATCAGTGGATATGGTCAATATTCTTGAAACATTAGGAGAGTCCCTTCTTACCTTTAGGGTTAATGGTTGGTTTTTTAGTATATTTTAGAAGTGTGGTGGATGGCACCATGTGTGGAAGCTTAGCTTAGTTTCATTGAGATAAACAAGTTGGGAATATGCAGTAGATGAAAAGGACTAACAAGATGGTAACTCTTGAGAGGGGTACACAAAATCACATACTTTTTGGGAATGGAGTACTGTAGCTTATGATTACTATGTGCTTGGAAAGGTTTATAAATCATCGATAAATTAGTGTATGGTCCAGTAAAATGTGTGATTAAAATGAAGTTGAAATTACTGTTTGTCAAATTTAATTTTCAAAATTACTTTTGTTTGTCCAACGTATATATGAAAAAGTAACTTTTAAGCGCATCAAAATGAGCACATATTTTTCATCATATGGCTCGATGAACATAAAAAAATGATTTGGATTAAACAAAAGTTATTCTATGACATCCTAGTGGGGGGACCTAGTTTCAGAGAATAAGTGCTGAAACAATATTCCTTTTTAATTCAAATTAGTGAATAAAAACTTCAATTTATTTTATTTTGGCATTTAATGTCCTATATTCTTTGCCTTTTGCGTTTTGTAATCTCCAGTCGTTTAAGCTCATTTTTTTCTTTTTTCTTTTTTCTCCCTAACATTAGCGGAAAGTTGTTCTTCTGAGAGATTTTGGCATCCAAGAGAACGAACATACATGTATCTTTGTCTTCACAGACTCCTGTCTAGCTAAATTCTTTCGCATTCTCTCTTTCTTCTTCCAAACTTCTAATTTTGTCTCTCTGTTCATTCCGATCAACATGGTAAAACTTTATAGTTGGATTTACTGGAAAAAAGCGATGTACTAGTATTTTATCGTACAAAGTTATTTCCTAGGTCTAATTCCCCAAAGTAATTTTATAATCACATTACCAAGATTGAGTTGGATCTTACGTGCACTATGGAGACATTCAAATGGACGAAATCACTTTCAAGGAAAGGGAATTAACTTTCATTCCATTACTTGCCCACTTCTTTTGTCTCATTGTTGCTATCTAAATCTATCTCAAAAAGTAAAAATAAAATGTCCATTTCTTTTCAAATTATTGCCCCATTGAAATTTTTTCCTGTTTCTTTGTTACATATATATATTACTTGCTATGATTTTGCAGAGACATTTTAAACACTTTTAGACTCACATTTAAAGAAAAAATTATCTTTAAATTGTAAGCGTGATTTCTATGTGCGTTTTCTTTTCATAGAAACAAGTTACTAATTTCCTATGTGATCAAAGTGGTCAATCTGAATTGCTTCATCTAAACAATCAAGTTTAAATGTTTGTATTTTGTTTGTTGGTGTGTGTGATTTTTTTTTTTTTTTTGTGAAAATAAATGTTTGTATTTTGTTATATCTCATCATTCAGTGTAATTATTTTAACAATGAATTTATACTTTTTAACACATTCAACTCACTTACTTGACATCACCACAAACTAATCACTCTTGGTTCATTAAGATAGAAAAAAGATTGATTTTGGAATGGGATTGGGAAGTTGACATGTAGCAAGCACTGAAGCACTCTCCTAGTTTTTAGTTGGGTAGGGGATGTGGGTGATAGTGGGATTTTGTATGCTTTCAAAGATGATTCACAAATGAATTTTAATAAAATAATTGTTGGTGGAGTATGGGCTATCCTTGGCACACTTTATCTTAATCATTACTATTATATGTAGTTACATTTTCCGTCCTTTTCGTCCATTTTCTTGCACCCTTTTGTAGCCTTGGTACTTTTTAAATTATCTTTTCTTTAGTGTAGACCCTTAAACAACCTTAATGCACCTTCTTTACACGTTTTATTATTAGGTTAATGGAATTAAGATTGGGTGTGTCATTAAATTGGTTAAAAATTAAAGTAAAGGAGGACATGAATGTCCTCAACTATTTCTTTAAATAATGATTGAAAATTTGACACTTAAAAACCAACTTGAATAGAACTAACTATACGTGTAGTTTTTGAAGGGTTTTTTTTTTTTTTTTTTTTTTTTTTTTTTTTTTTAATCTAGCAAAGGTTACAAGTAGATTAAGCAAGCAAGTTCAGGTTACAAGTAGATTAAGCAAGCAAGTTCTTTGTATTGTATTGCAAGCCCTTCCCTTCCTTCTCAATCTAATATATGGATAAATTAATGTCTATTTCATTTAGAGTATGGTAATCTTAAACACTTGAATCGGCAAAATTTACCGTGTATATTTGTTATGTCCCTAAAATTAAGTTTTATTTTTTAGATGAGATGAGCACTTAATCGGTTGAAGAAGAAGAATATGAAAATTTACTTGTTAAACATATTATTAATGAAGAATGAATTTGACGGGTTGTTGATTCCAATTTATCTTATTTTGTGTCCGTTACATGGACTATTTAAATATTGGGTGGAACAGTCAACGGTTTAGGAAATGGAACATGAGATTTAATTTGCATTCTTGTGATTCAACAAATACAAATATGACAACTACATGGTCACTGAACCACTACTGCACAATTCTTTTCCTTTTCAATTATTGATTGAGCAACTTAAAAACGGTTTTATTTATTCTTTATAGAGTCCTTATCAGTAGTTAATTAGTTATGATTCTCTAATTAGGATTTGGTTAGTGCATTCATAAGGCAAGGGTCCAAGGATTCCTTAATTAGCTCTTAACAGCCGGTCCTTATCAGTTGATCGCTAGTGGTCTGCAGATTCTTTAAACTACGAGGTAGGGACCTTATTTCACTTTCTAATTAAGGTTATTGCTTATGTTGATCAATTCATCGTATTACACATAATCATATCATTTATTTTTCATGTATGACAAATTAATGAAATTGGTATCTTAATGCATGTTATTTTCTTTAGCGGAAAGCTCAGAAGCAAAGCTTTCTTATCTTAAGATTATAAAGAGTTGGGTAAAACCGACTCATTTGTGATCTTATGTCGCCAAAGCATGAAAATTTACAACCCTTTTTTTATATAATTATAATTATTATTACAGCAATGAAATGTCTTTGTGAATCCCATGCTAATAAATCCCATTCTCATTCAAACTAATATATTGGCCTTCTTAAGCTATGGTTTAGCAGGATTGTCCTTTTGGTGGTTCCATTTTCGTGGTGATTAGTTGACAAATTGAGGATATTTCTCGAACCAAATTCACTTTTTGGATCCAGGCAAGATAATAAAGTGCACAAATTCCAGTTAAGAGTCCAAGCATCACTTACAAGTTGCCACTAGTGAAGTTTTGGATGGAATCCAAGGAAAGATGGAGTAAGGATGGCAAACTTTTATTTTGTTAAATATTAAAATTTTAGGCTGATTAGCAGTAGTGAGGCCACGAGATGTATAAATAATAATGAGTAGTGGCGTGAAATGTCTTGTTCATATTAGTATTTGACGTTGATTAAGCTGTTAAAAATAATATTTAGATAGAAAAACAACCTGTTGAATTCAAGTGTGTTTGGAAGGACTTTTTTTTACACCTTTAACCATTTTTAAAGGTCAAAATGCTTTTATTTTAAAGTTTAATTGTTTGGCTATAGTAAAACACCATTGCGGGTGTTTGCAAACTTGTAAAAATGTATTTTTAGGGGTAATGAGCCATCTTTGAATTTAGAAAAGTCGAAGTGAGAGGAAAAAATGTTCTACAAACATCCACTAAATAAAAATTAGTTTAAAAATGTTTTGAGAAATTTAAAATTAGAGCTTCCGTAACAAGTTCTGTTGGAGATAATAGTTAAATAATGCGCATTTGTATTGATCTATCAGTTTAAACTTTTAGGTCAAATGGTTCAATATGATATCATGAGTTCAAATTTCACTGCTACCCATTTAGATGAGGTGTTTGCATGTTAGGCTTTGACTGGGGGAAAAAAAAAAGAATCCCACCAACATGTGAAGGAGCTTTATTTAAGGTTATACACAAAATTATATTTTACGTTTATTAATTAAGATCAACAAATTGCAAAATCATAAAAATAAATTCCGTAACTTGTAACTCAGTTAATAAATATAAACTTTATATAGATCTATATTTTTCAAATTAATCAACCATTTATTAGCATTTTAATAAAATCTCTAATATCAAAAGCTTTACCGTTTGAAGATTTCTTACTACAAGCTCTACGTCGGGCCACCTATGGCAAGGGGATGGTAGGATTATAGATGTGTGGAAAATAATGAATATTGTTAATTTGTTATTAGATATGCGAGTATTATTGATCTATAATTTAGACTGAACAAAGACAGAATAAAGACTTATGGGTTTTAATTTATTTTTTTTTTTAAAAATCGCACTTTATGATACAGTGATGATAAAGGTTACTTTACAGTGTGAGGACCATAGTTTACCGTTATTGAACTTTCATTTTACATTTCCTACCTAGCTACATTTGTTTTTCATTCATGAGATAAATTAAACTTAATTTTAAAAGTCACACGGAATCGTTGCAGCCACTAGTTCAAAAGGGTGGACATCTGCACATACAGTGCAAGACTAACTAGATATGGTGCTGCACTTGCTGATCCTAGATGGTGACCAATGCTTTGATCCTCGATGGTGACCAATGCTTTGATCCTGCTCGGCTTTATTTGGGTTCTAGTTGAAGTTAGGGCTGACTTGGTTTGTCGGCGAAACTTGATATCTGCTACTTTTTATTCTACTAGCTGTTTCACCCGTGCGTTGCACGGGAGACAAATTTTTCAACTGATAACGATATTGATAGATATTAATAATATTAACATAGAATAGCAACTTAATTAGCATTTACACCCATGCTTTGCACGGGATGATAATGTATAGCAATGATTGTGATAATGTATAATTTTGTGCTCATTGCAAGATTAATCCACTAATATAAATCCAAAATAAAATAACATTAAATATTATAGTTATCAAAATAACTCTACCAACATTAGTAGAGCTCATTGTTTTTTTAAAAAATTATTTTACATTTTATTATATACAATTATAAATTTTGGGAGATATTAATAATACATCAGTATGATGTACGTTATTAACAATTAATATGTAAATAATGATTTTTAAGTTTTAATTATGAAATATAATCAGTATAGATATATTATAAAAACAATAATGTAGTGAGTAATGTCCAATAGACCCTAACAACCCGTTCCTGCCACGCCGGAAAACACTTATCCTCATTTCGGTTATCTTCATTTCGGCCCATCCTCATTTACTCTAGGGCGAGCGAGGATGACATGAGAATTACAAACTTCCATTTCTCGTCCATGCCCGCGAGAAAATTCTCATCCTCGTCCACACTCCATGGTGATGGTTTAATTGAAGACTTTTATTTCGATATTTTATTTCTTTAATAAATACCTTCTAAATATACTAAACATATGTATTAACATATTAGGTATAAACTTACTAATTTAATATATTCGGCATATTAAACATTGAATGATTTGGTATAACATTTAAACTAATTTGGATAAGATGAATAAATTGAAATATATATTATTAATACTTAAAATATACAATCTATTTGATGATATTTAAAAATTAAATAAAATCTCAATTGCCAAAATTCGATATAAAATAAATAATTTAAAGTAGGTGGGATTTTTAATATTTATTTAAGAGATAGAAAGTTAAATAAATATTTAATATAGTTGAAAGCCAATTAAAATATTCTAATTGCAGTCATATAATTCCAATAATTAATTGAGTCGATAACCAATGGTTTAGCAAGAATTCTTAAATTTATTCCCTAGCGAAAGCGACATATTGAACCAAAGGATTATTATATAATTGTTGGTTCGAGTAGTACCAAAATAAAAAATAATACTATTTGAAAACCTATTTTTGGAGCTTGTTACTTAAAAAAATGAGAAGATCTTTTGAAACACCGTAACTATGCAAAAGGAAATATTAATGTTTTGTCATCAACTGTAACTCAAAAAAATATTATAGAAAATACAAAAACACATGAGAATAAAAAGAAAAGCATGTTTTGAAAAAAGCATGATATTGAAAAAAGTAAATAAAGTTAATTATGGACTAATGATCAGTCGACTTACTTTGCAATAAGATGTAACACCCCAGTTCTAAGAATCTAGAATCTTATAGGTGTTAACTTAATTTTATTTTAAAATACGTAAAAAGATAAATTAATTTCGTAAGCATATTTTTCTTCCCCGTTGCAATCTAATTAATTTTAATAATTTTTAATTTTTTGAAATAATTATGTTTCCCCCCTTTTAGTAATTTAATTAATTTTGATTAATTTTCACCTAATAAAACTCTCCCAGTTTTCGTCAAATGAAAATATATCCAATTAAATCTAAGAAATATAATTAATTGTAATATAATTAATTCTAATTAATTCTAGTTTTTAGTTAATTATTTATAAAAATAATTTATTATTTCTAAATAATTTTTTTAACCAAAGTTTTAAGAATTGTATGAATCTAATTTTAAAGATATTTTATAATTAAAACGATATCTTGCATGTCAAAGATGTCTTTCATTTTTTTAATAAAAATCTAGCTAAGCACGGTAATCTAATTAATTTTAATCATTATTTTTTTTAATTATTGTCATTTTTATATTTTAATAATACAATTGATTAATTTTTGTCCAACAAAACCATGTCAATTTTCCCCCATTGAAACCAAGTCCAATTAAATAATAATAGTATTACTAATTTTAATTAATGGTATAAGAATTCGTTTTAATTGATTTTCATTTTAGCTAATTATTTATGAAAATAATTAATTATTTCTAAAATTACCATTTTAATATTTACACTTTTAAGAATTGTATAAATTTAATGTCAAAGAAATCTTATAATTTAAAAGATATATTACAATTAATTTTTTTTTTCATTTTTTATGGAAAACCCGCATCAATTTAATGATTTCTTTAAAAATTTAATTACATTTTCCCCTTTAAGAATGTAATTAATTTCGATCAATCGTTGTCCACTGAACACATGTATAGCAAAATATTAACAACGGAATTTATAATTTTAATTAATTCTTGTTTAAATAATTATAGTTAATTTTTTACTTAATTTAAATTTTTCTAAAAAAATTAATTATTTCCAAAATAATTTGCTTCATAGCCATAATTTTAAGAATTATATGAATCTAATTTTAATAATATCTTATAATTGAAAAGATATCTTGAAATTTAAAAGATATAGATATAGATTCAATTAATTAAAAAATCGATTAATATTACAATTGAATGATTAATTAAACAAAATTGATGTTGCACGTTTCTTTTAATTTTTATGTAAACATTAAATGAGTTATAATTTTTTATCCTACCAAAATTAAATCTTAGCGAAATCGCTAATTTTAATTAATTTACATTTATTAGCTAATTATTATTTTCAAAAATAATAAATTCATTTTAAAATTTATTAAAGCGTCCAAAATTAATTTAATGAATTGTAATTTTCATGTTACACATTTATTTTAATTTTTATGTACAAATTTAATGAATTGTAATTTTTCATCACACAACAATTAAATCTTACAAAATTTGGTAATTTTAATTAATTTTTTTCCTTAGCTAATTATTATTTATAAAAATGATTGATTATTTCTAAAATTAATTATTAAGTCCAACCTAATTTTTAAATTTTTTAGTACAAATTCGGAATCGTAGCGGTAGGATTTTATCTCAAACTGAATAGCTAGGAAGTTTCTTTTTATTTTCGTGTAAAACTTTAATGAATCTTAATTTTGTATGAAAAAAAGAATTGAATCTTAGTTTTAATTAATTTTTGTTTGTTAGCTAGTTATTTATAAATTAATTAATTATTTCTAAAATTAAGTAACAGGTCTGGTCTTGTTTTTTGATTTTAATTTAATGTTAAACCTTTATTTGAATTTTCGTGTAAAAATTTAATTAATGGAAATTTCTTATGGTATAAAAATTAAATCTTAGTTGAAATTGTTGATTTTAAATAATTTTATTTTTTTAAATACGGAAATTATGAAAAAACGATCAGTCAAAAATTCATTCTAATTTCTAGAACACCCGTGTGTTGTTCGACATAAACTTATAAATTGAAGATTTCAAAAAAAAAAAAGAAAATTTGAAATTTACTGATTCAAAATAAAATTAAAATTTATCACAAATATATAATATTTGTCGATTTTATGTAATTACAGGAGAAATTGTATTGAAGTAGTATATCAATATATAAATTATTATTTTGGCAAATTAAATATTTATTAGGAAGAAAATTATCTAGTTTTAAACATAAAATAAAGTTAGCTTTACCATATATATATGCGAGATAAACAAATTGAAGCATTACTGTTCATTTAATTTATTTTCAAGGTATATCAAACATGGAATAGAATTAAAAGTTAAAACAATTTATACATTTCACTATATTTGAATTTTACATACAAATATTGATTAAGTGTCATAACAAATTATTAATTTATATTTAAGTTGGACACTAATTTATATATTTGTGGTAAATTTTAATTTTTCAAAAAATAAAAATTTATGTATTAATAGTGCACTTATTTTAGAGCTCTCATGAAGTCGAGTAAAATAGAATCACAATTTTTTTTATATGTAGAAAATGAAAAAAAAAAAGAGAAAATGATATAGAAAGTATTTAGATGTTATGAGATTGGTTAAAGTATGGTAGAAATAATAAGATAAAATCTATATACATTAATATTAATATATTAGGGAGGGAAAAAATAAAGAAAGTTGGATATGGATTCGAAAATAAAAAAATAAAAAAAAGATATTTTTTTAAATTGGAAGACGGATTTATGACAATAAAAAATATAATAAGCAAAAATCATCATTTTCTATATGTATAAATTATTCTATATATGGATAGAAGATTATAAATTTAGTAGGCGGAAAAATTGAAGATGCCTTTAGGGCGGGAAAAAAGGCTCATTATATATATATATAGATAAGGTCGATTTTCAGGTGGTTTTTTTTTTTAATTTATAGCAAATTTTCCGGTCTTTTTAACATATAAAAATGTATTTTATATCAAGCTTTGGTGGAAAAAAAAAGAAAAGAAAAGAATTTTAAAGACTGCTGAGTTTATCTTTCCTCAAGGATTGTGCTTTAAGTTAATTTCTCTACCATGAACAAAAGGACTAGACGAATCAAGTTCTAGTATTTTAAAGAAAGTCCATAAAAATTCGAGTTATCATCAACATGTATTAACTTGTTTAAGAATGATAGATAATAATAAATCGCCAGTTGAAGTCAAGGCAGATTCGGGATGTAGGTAAAACTTGATGTCTCCTACTTTTTCTTCTATAAGTTTAATATTTAATTATTTTTAACATATAAATAAATTATTTTATATATATCACGAGAGTTTTAGACAATCGTTGAGTTTGTCTTACATCAAGGCCTTCATTGCTCCAAATTTCTCTATCATGAACAAAGGGACTAGACAAAAGAAGTTCTAGCATTTTTTGGCCAAATTATGATAAAAAATTTTGATCGGCGGTCATGGTATCGTCGGAAAATTTTTCAAATTGCTAGAGCTCCCTCTCGTCATGCTGAACCTAGAATATGGTCTCAAATTTCAAAATGGATGTATGTAGCCAAAAATGCTAGCTGTAGCGCCGTAATCATAACGCTAACACTAGCACTTGATCATTCTTGCATCAACATATATTAACTTTTTTGGAGAATGATAATAATCACTATTCACTAATAGCGAACCAACAAAGTATGCATGACAAAGGAAAATGACGAGATGCACAATCTCATCTTATGCACTATATTATCATATTTTTTTTAGATAAATTTTGATCAATAAATTCATCAGTTGGAGATCAACTGATCAAGTCACATGTTCCGTATTGTCATATTGCTTTTGAATTTTTTTGGTACAACAGGAGCCCGCGAAAATACAGGTAAGAATTTTTAGGGGTTTTGCCCACTAACTACACCTTAAGAAAAAAAATTACCCACTAAGTAATATCATCTTATTTTTTACCCACTAACTATATATTTGTCTAATATGATCATAAACCCTGAAATGATACTAATATTACAAAACACCCAAAGTTTTCTATCTTTCAAATTGCACAAGGGGTCATGCATCATTAAATTTGCCCAAAAGGTCATCCGACTTTCACATATTGAAGTTTAGTCCTCGATTTTTGAAAAAGAACCTCAAGATATTTGCACTCAAGGTCCTCTATCTTTTATATTATTTCATTTTGATCCTTAAACTTTTGGATTTTTGACATTTTTAGTCCATTTTGCTATTCTTTTTCCTTGTTCTCTTCCACATTTAAAAATTCACCTACAAACACTACATTAACATACAATTGAGTAAAAATTTGCTTATTCAATTCAAAAATTACTCATTTAAAGATATAAATAAATGTAAAATACACACTTCTTAATTACTATCTCAAGTAATCTTGATCGATATTATCTGGGGTGGTAACATAGATTACTACTCTCAGTAATGTCGATCAATATTCAACTTTTCGCTTCTCTCGCTGCATTCTCTCTCCAAATTACCACATATAGTAATCTCAATCAACATTAATTAAACTTCTTGATTTCACCAGTCCCCCTACTTTCTTTCTTTATGCACTTTCTCTCTCGCCGGATTATCACCCCCAATAATTTCAAACAACATTCAATTTCTCGCTTTCCCGACCCCTGACTTTCTCTACACACTTTTGCCTCTAGATTACCACCATCGATAATCTCAATCAATATTCAACTTTTCACATTCATCTTTCTCGACTTTTTCTTTACTCACTTTCTATCTAGATTACCATTTTCGATGATCTCAATCAATATTCAACCTTTCACTTTCATCTTTCCTGATTTTTTCTCTGTACGCACTTTCTCTCTCTCTATTATCACTCCTGATAATCTCGACCAACATTTAACTTCTCTTTTTCCTCGTACCCTAATTTCTCTCTATATGCACTTTCTCACTATAAATTACCGCCCTCAGTAACTTCAATCAACATTTAACCTCTCGCTTCCTTTGCATCCTGACTTTCCTCCTCTAAATACTTTTTCTCTATAAATTAACACCCCCAATAATCTCAACTAATATTCAATTTCTCACTTCTCTCATTTCTCACTTTCTCTCTAACTTGACATACTTTTTTTAAAAAAAATAAAAATTATATCATTATTCATGATTGGTTATGATTATCATGTAAGGTAATATTATATCGGGGTAGGTAATTAATAAAGTTTCGGGGTAGGTAATATTATTTTGATAAGTTTTAGATCTTTCAAACTTTTGAAACTTTAAAATATTTGGTAATTAAAGTTTTGAGAATTAAATTTTAGTCCATAAAGTTAGTTATAACATTTTAATCTAGAGAGAGAACGTGGGAAAAGAGAGAAATTCATAGACGAAGAGAGTAAGAAGATTATCGAGGGTGGTAATTTACGGAGAAAATAAATATTGATAGTGAGAAGATGAATGTTGATGTAGATTACTACGGATTGTAACTTAGAGAGAAAATGTGTAGAAAGAGAAAGTCGGAGACAAGAGAAACAAGAAGTTCAATGTTAATCGAGTTTGCTATGGGTGATAATGCAAAGAAAATGTGCGTAGAGAGGGAAAGTTGGAGAAGATGGAAGCGAGAAATTGAATAGTGATCAAAATTACATTGGGTGGCAATTTAGAGAGAGAAAATGTGTAAAAAAAGTCGAAGAAGATAGAAATGAGAAGTTGAATGTTTGCCGAGATTATCGGATGTGGTAATATAAAGAGAGAGTTGGGTACGCGGGAAGGGAGAAGTTGAATGTTAGTCGAGATTACTGGAGATGGTATTCTCGAGAGAAAAATTGCATAGAGAGAGAATCTGGAAAGACAAAGGTGAAAAGTTGGGTGTTGGTCGAGATTATTGAGGGTGATAATCTAGAGAGAAATTACGTATAGAGAAAATCTGGGAAGATAAAAACAAAAAGTTGGATGTTGGCTGAAATTATTGGGGGTTGGTAATATAAAAAGGGTGATAGGTAATAAATTATAATGGTTTTTAAAGGTTTTTAATGTAAAAGATGAGCGAGAATGAGTAGAGTTGAGTGGTGAAGATTTATAAATGTGATGAAATATGTGGATGTGATTGATTTAAGGTAAAGAAATAATGGATAAAAAAATGTAAAAAATGGTATAAAGGGTTGGCTAACAGGGTAAAAAAGAGAATAAGGGAAGCGAGAAATTAATTGTTGGTCGAGATTACTAGGGATGGTAATCTAGATAGAGAAAGTGAGTAGAGAGAAAGTCGGAGAAGATTAAAACGAGAAATTGAATATTGATCGAGATTACTGTGGGTGATAATTTAGAGAGCGAAAGTGCATAGAGAGAGAAAATCGCAGAAGATGGAAGCGAGAAGTTGAATGATGATCGAGATTACCGGTTGTGATAATCTAGAGATAGAAAGTCGGGGGCGGGGGAAGTGAGAAGTTGAATGTTTGTTGAGATTACCTTAGGTGGTAATTTGGAGAGAGAAAGTAAAAGATAAGGAAAACGAAAAGTTTAATATTTTTCAAGATTACCTGGGATGGTAATCTGGAGAGATAAATTGAGAGACGAGTGAAGCGAGAAATTGGATATTTATCAAGATTACCGAAGTAGGTAATGTGTATTACTCGGTGTGGTAATTCATGTTACTTGGGAAAGTAATATTTGTAGGTTCATTGATATTTATGAATTGCCATCAAGAGTATTAAATGAAATATAAAGTTATCTTTATACTTGTCATGTTTTTATCATGATGAAAAATTATTTATTTATGTTATCTTAAATATTGTGTTTATAGGTAAATTTTTCAAATATAGAAGAAAATAAGGAAAATGATGAGAAAAAATGACTAAAAGTGTCAAAAATTCAAAAGTTTGAAGATCAAAATAAAACAATCCGAAAGATGGAGGACCCTGGGTGAAAAGATTTTGGGGTATTTTTGAAAGAAAATTAAAAAATTGAGGACTAAAATGTAAAATTTGAAAGTTGAAGGACCTTATGTGCAATTTGAAAGATAAAATGACAATAAAAGTGTGGAAAAAGAAAGATGGGAGACAAAAATGTCCACAAAATACCTAAAAAAGTAATTAATAAATCACTTTTTATAAGTTGTAATTAATGGTTAAAAAATAATATATTTTTATTTAGTGGGTAAATACCAATTTTGATCTGTATTTATTAGGCATTTTCCCAAACTCTTATTGTATTAGAATTAGGCTATGATGTCTATGAGTCTATCATATGCAAAGAATAGTGGCTAGTGATTCAACGTAGGAACCTTAATGAGATATATGTACGGGGGTTGGTTGATATCACTTTTAAAGATACATATGGGTTTATATCACTACCGGAAAAATAAGAGATATATATATATATATATATATATATATGTTATAAAAGTATAGAAACAATAGAGAGAATTTAGAGAGAATGAATTCTAAGAATTCTCAGAATGAATTTCTATTAATAATCGCTCTCTATTTATAGAAACTTCAATGCACAATCGTAATTACATAATTTCATCAAGGGTATAATAGTCATTCTACATATAATAATTACATCTTTACCAAATTATTCCTCCACCAAATTATTCCTCATAATTCATAACCACCAAATTATTCTCAATTATTCATAACACTTCAATTATTATTCATAACACTCCCCTTGAATGACTATTAATACAAATGTCTTACGACCTCATGGAGAAAAACCCAGGTGGGAAAAACTTCCAAACCGATTGCAGGATAGCTTGGAGTGGTTATATAACGCTTCATCAAACATTGCCCCCCACGATGTCTATCGCATATGAGTATTCACGTACGCTAAAACCTTGTCAAGAAAACCCAGGGAAAAAAACTTGATCGGAAGGAAAAGAGTACACCGCCTCGCTCGATTTCATATCTTGAGAATCGATATCTTTACTCGTAAATGATTTCAATATCATCATCGCTTTGGATCTAAAGCATTAGCTCCATTATAATCTGATCCAATAGATACACTGCTTTCAATTTCTCATATCGTTCTCAATATACCACGAATATGCCTTGTTAAAACCCTATTAGGAAAAACCCATTGGGAAAAACCCTAATGAAGGAAAGAGTACATTATTCATGTGAATACGCCTTTAAAGTTGCCTCATTAAAAACCTCGCTAGAAAACCCAATGGGATAAAAACCTCACTCAAGGGAAAAAGAGTGCAACGCCGTATTTTATACAAGTATGCCGCAAGCATTTCAAAATCTTCATACATTTGTATGAGTATCATATACATTTGGTTTTATACTCTTCTGCTTCATTTAGAGTGCATCAATTTTCTTACACAACTACAAAACATTCACCATGAACACATGTCTCCAAACACACAATTTAAAGCATATAAATTCATCAGAAAAACATGTAAACATATAAGTAAACTCGCATAACTAACTAACACTTAAAATATATCATTTAACATTTAATACTCACTTTAATAGGTTATTTCATTTCCAGGGCTTAGTTCACCCTTTAGGGTACTCATAAACACGGTTTAGCTTTACCCGATCCTTTAATTTCCTTTTGATTACACACACGATCGGTAATTTAACTTTCATGAGCATGCAACATATAATGACCACCATGCTTATCTTTAAACTTGAGCACTAGTCATCATCATCTCATCATCTCATAAGTTAAGGATTTCACATTCAACATTTATCATCTTCAATATATCTCAATTCTTTCATTATCATTGATCATATGTAGCGCTACATTTTCATACCTGGTTTCCACTTTTCAATTTTATTTCTTTCCCCATATCGACATAACTTATCGAGATATCTCATTATCAATCCTCTTGTAGGATTACACAATATAGTTATGTCTATATACTCTTCAAGAGCATATGCCTCCGTTATTAAGACCATCTTTTATAATTTGCTTTGATATATATGTTTGGGGAAATCTCATAATATCAACGCTTCTAGGCGTATAACTTATCAAAACATCTTAATCGATATATGTGATTGTTCATAGCATCTTTTATGCATCTTTGAACTTCAAGTTCATATTTTAATTTTGAGGATATATCATGATGATTTCACATATCATTTTCAACCTTTAATACTCCTCTCTGAGAAAAATTTAGAACAAAGAAAACTCATACGCTTGGTATGATTTTAATCATATATGTTCTCATCATTCAAATTCTTTAATATGGGAATTTAGACGTTGCATTCTATTCTCGATATCGCAATTTATTTGAGGACTTTAAATAATTTTCCATATAATATCCCACTTGTATGATACTCAAATCCTTGATTTATTCAAATCATTGGGATATATATATTTACTAGCTTTATCATTAACTGAAATCATGCTCATATCGTGAGCAAATATTTCAGAATTTCAAATTTCGAATCATAGACACATGTGACTATCTAGTGGATCCATATCATAATATCTAGTAGGTCCACATGGAGGATGAGTGGGCCCATATTTCTCATCCTTTATTCCGTATATATTTTGGATTTATTTTTCAATATTGGCTAGTGATGATTTCATCATTTATCGAGAACAATCATTGAAGAATTCCTTTAATTCTTCACTTGAAATATTGATTTCAATAATTATTTAAACCGGGATGGTCAATCCACAGGTAACGCAGTATTATTGAACTTCTAGTTCAAGAAATTTATATCGATTTCACTAGTATCCAGTATAGTGCTCAATATGATTTATCATAGAAATAATTCACCGACATATTCCATCATCTTTGGTGACATTATTGTCTACTACTGCTCAAACACTGAGTTACTGCTCATACGCATCACATCCGCTATTATTTAATTCAAATCGTAGTTTTACGCTTCATTTTATTTATTGAGTCTTATTTCATACGATCATTATTCTATAAATAAATCATCAAAATTATTGCAAAATTCATCCTAACAAGGGTCTATACATTATAATGGATCATATGCTCTCAAATCTTCGAAAATACTATCCATCACTACCAATCAAAATCCCTAAAAAGGATTTATCGATGTAAGGCTGGAAAGATTAAGCTGATGCTAATGAATAAGGGTATCCCATAAGATATCCATGCTTGATTGAAGCAAAGGTTCGATTATCTGGTGAGGTTTCAATTCCTTCAAATACATGCCTGGTATGGGTAAAAGTAGTTTTTCAAAGAAACGGAGAGCAAAAAGATTAGGAGGATGTTGCTACAAGTGCTTTCGGTGGACATGTGACACTCGATGTAAATCAGGGGGTACTTTGTCCAAAAACCGAGAAGATAAAATAGCATTCTATTAAGGATGGATTGAGTAAGGAGCCTTTGGATGATATTCAACAAAGGCTCTTGAGACACATCCTAGTGGACACGACAAGGTGAGCTAATGGTCTTATGGGCCAAATTCAAAAATCAACAAACGCTAAGCATGGGCTTTCTTTAAAAACTTACTTTAGAAGATCCTGCTTGTAAATTTATTAGAAAATTTTAGTATAATAATTTTATCATATTAATATAAGGAAGTTCGATTGTAATAACGAAGATCAATGTTTTTCTTATAATTGTAAATATTATTTTCGATTTTAAGATATATATATATATATGTATATATATATATTTTTCAATCACCGATGTTATATGTCATTTCACTAAAATTTTCTACCATTTTTCTCTTTCATATTTGTCAAAAAGTAAATAGTACAATCAATTATAGGTTTGAAAATTTATCTTTAAATAGAGGGATTCGTGGTCTCTCATGTTGAAAATATAGTGCAAAAAGAGAGATAGGAGTAGAGATGGATGTGGAGATTTTAGAATCATCTCATACAAGCCGTACCTTTTACTCTCGCCATATTAAAACCGTGTGTATTCTTGGTGGATCTAACTGCAGGCCATATCCAATATGTGGATATGGCAAACCGACTAAAAAGAGTTAGGAGACAAGAAATCAATATACTATATGGAGGAACCAACAACAAACTTTTTAGCTAGACTTATAATGGCCGCACCATCATGGGGAATAAGAGTTTGAGTGTAATACCTTTCCATCTAGTTGGATCTAATACTTTCAATTGGAGCCAGTTCTACCATGGGTCCAAAGAGTTGGTGCTAAGCGCAATCCATCCACAACCTGCAAGATGATGTATATGATGAATAATAGTGATGCTTTCATTGTCCTTCCAGGCGCTACAACACCTTTGGAGGAATTATTCAATATAGCCTCGTTGGCTGCAAAGTGAACTTTCATGTCAAACCAATAGGTTTGTTGAATATTAACAATTTCTTTGATGGCTTACTAGCTCTAGATCAGGTATAAATAATAAGTTTATCTCTCATTCAATGAGAAAATACTTATTTCGCTTAGAAATGCTGATGAACTACTCATCAAATTTCATGCATATGTTCAAGAATCAGAAGCCCAGTCTGGTCACGTATCATCGTGTCAAGCTTAAAAGAAATTGGATCCTTTAAATATTTCATTATGAATCCTAATGTTGATGGTGGCGGTTATGGAGTATTTATACTGAGACGCATCCCTCATTTATGGATTCAGTATGTATTTTCTTTTTGCATTTCTATATTTTCGAGTGTTTAATGCCATCTTTTGATATTCTCAATATGTTCCACTTCGGCTGTTTTGTACTTCTTCTGGAGTAATAATAATAATATCATATTGGTTTTATTCAAATACAGAAATCTAGTGATTATGCTTCTTCAAGAGCATTTTATTCTCATATTAATACAATCTCATGTCATCGATGAGATTACTTTATATAATCTCTCCATGCGATATATTTTCTTTGATTTATCAACGTGGGATCTATTGAGCATTTTACTTTCATCTATTTATCCAATGGTAACTTCAAGTACCACTTGCTCAATTTTCTCCATTAATATTCGGTATATATGAGAAGTAATTTTATTCTCATCGTCTACTTCTTAGAGTAGGATTAGAATATTTGATCGCCTACTTTCTCGGAGCAGATTCGTTATAACCAATCGTGTAGTATAACCCACCACATTGAAAATATGCACACCAATCGTGTGGTATTACCCACCACATTGGAAATATACTCAAACTATAAAGTGCATAAATTTAAATTGCAGAAATTAAATTTCCTCCAATAGGTGATCGAATCTACCTTATGGGAATTATTGCAATAAATATAAATTTACGGAATTTAAATAGCAAGAATTAAATTGCATAATGTTTAACTACTTCTTCAGAGTAGGATCTGCCAGTAGAAGGTATTACCCATCACTTAGCATATAAAGTCTTGAAATATATAAACATTCCGCTTAGTGATCGCTGAACCCATCATCAAGTAGGAGGTATTGCAAGAATTAAATTGCAATAAATAAAGTGCGAATTAAATATTGAATCGCTTTCATTTTGAGAGATTTGTTTTTCTGAACAAATACTCATTACTTTTACAAGAGCACACTTATCCTTCTAGAATAAGTACATTATGTAATTGAATTCCTTCGAGTTAAAATAATATTCGATCTTTTAACTAAAATGGACTTCAAGCCATTTTATATAATCAATGGATTTAGAATTTCTTCATGAATATTCTATCCATTTTTCACTTGTCGTCAAAATTAGTCGGGTTTTACCTAAAGGTAAAATTGTCCATTCCAATCATAAGGTAAAATTGTCAAAATATTTTATCAATATTTTACGATTGGAAAATTATCTCCTTTCTACTTCAATTTGTAAATATAAAAATGTTTAAAGACTATTTTGTAACATTTCAAAAGTTGGTACCGATTTGTAAATTTTAAAAGTTTGATAATAACATATTTCAAAGCAGTTATTACCCTATCAATATTGGTGTCAAATCGAAGCTCGTTAAATCGAAAGTATAATGGAGTCGAGAAAATTTGATTTTGATAATGTATACTCCTTCTATCTCGATAAACGAATGTTATAGTTTAATATATTATTATATTATAAAATAATATATAATTATTATATTATAATGGAATATATATACCTTTCGTCTTTTTTCTCGATTCTCTTCCTTTCTTCTTCACTCACCGACACTTCCATTTGATTACCTGGCACGGGTTGACGGGACGTGGGCATCAAGGAGGATTATTATGGGCACGATAGCCAAAGGGTTAGTTTCCTCCTCATGTATGCTCTCCAAATTGCTACCACCGCTTGTCAACAGAATTAGGTAGATTAATTTGTGGTTGAGGGAATTATCAAGAAGTGGTGATTAGGGTAGTGGAAGGAAGAAGGAAAAGGGCGTTAAGCATAGTCTTAATCGGGTTTATAATCATGGAGCGCCAAAGAAATATTGGCCATAATTTTCTTGTAATAACTAGCTGATATGTGAAGATCATCTATAAGATGCAAATCAGAGAGCATACTTCTTTCATATTACTCAAAATGGCTAGAGACTCGTGCATGATAACGTGTTATAAAAGTATAGAAACAATAGAGAGAATTTAGAGAGAATGAATTCTAGGAATTCTCGTGAATTTAATTTCATTAATAATCAGCTTTCTATTTATGAAAAACTTCAATGGCGATACAATCAGAATTACATAATTTCATCAAGGGTATAATAGTCATTCACATATAATAATTACATCTTTTACCAAATTATTCCTCCACCAAATTATTCCTCATAATTCATAACCACCAAATTATTCTCAATTATTCATAACACTTCAATTATTATTCATAACAATATACATAATCTTCCTTTCTAACTGAGGTTGGTTGGTCAAGACATTAAGTGCATGTTCCTCTTTTATTATTATTATTATTATTATTATTGTCGTCGTCGTCCTCTTCTTCATTTAAGTTATGTTCAATTTTTAATTTCTCAAGACATCAAAAATTTATTTACTTCATTTTGTAGAAAAAGTTATTTTTGGGAACTAGATGACATTTTACAAAGAAACATTATTTTGGCTTTTTTATTTTATCGTGTTGAGTGGTACCGGTGAAAATATGCTAAAATATTGAAAACTTGAAAAATAGTAAAATACACAATTCTCGTGTCTTCACTCTTAAAAAAAAATTGATAATGATTTTAGAATTAGAAATTAAAAATTGAAATGCAAAGATAATGATTCTTAAATTACAAGTTTATTCTGCAAATACAACATTTAATTTCTTTTTTCCTGCAAAGTAAATATGAGATTTTGTCGAAATCAATGTTCCTTAGATGATGTTTGAGAGAGATTATAGAGAAAATAATTTTTAAATATATGGATCAAATGTAAAGAGAAGCTTTACAAAGTATGAGCAGTTGATAACTGCTTTTGGAGGTAACCTGTGGCAAATAAGCGCTTAATTTCACAGTCCTTTTTTGTTTAAATCAAAGTATTATGAGTCTATTTCATGGAGATTCAAGTTTTAAGTAGTTTTAAATTGCTTTAAACGTGTAGTTGAAAGTAAAAGAAAATAGTATAAAAAATTTAAATAATTATCAAATCAAATAAATGAATAGTTAAAAATAGAAGTTGAAAAAATCTATTTTAATGTTAAATTTTAATTTGAAAGAGATTAAAAGGGTATAAGACACACCCTAAATATTTAGTATTCAATTCTATGTAATAAACACTGGTGTGTGTGGTAAATTTTTATCTTGTTAGAAACTAATCTTTTAAGTGCATAGTTGCCGAAATTACAAAATGTGTAGATGATAATTAATATTAATATGAGATGTGCGGTTGATTTTGGTGTTTGATTTTGAAGGATTATTACTGTATAATTTTTAAATAGAACAATATGCTTTCGTTCTAATGTCCACATATGGACATGTCAAAGTGCTTATATATGGACGAATAAGAGAGACGTGTCCCCACACTATCCGGGGGATATGTGTTGAAAATCCACTCAAGAAATAGTATTGGAAATCTGCCTACGTGTGGATATTTTAATATGCTCACATATGGGCATCAGAGCGCTAGGCATAGAAAAATGTTTGAAGGAACGTTTTCTCGTGTTAAAAATGCATATGCATTATGAATGTTTGTAAAAAGGGAAATTGGAGCATTTGGTCCCAAAAAAGTGACTCTAGTGCTTTTTTTTTGTCCAAAATAAAAAGGTAACGCATTTGGTCCCAAAAAAATAGCTCGGGTGCGCGTTTGGTCTATTTGGATGGAATCCATCCAAATGACCATTAGTCAAAGTCAACTTTTGAAAAATTAGGTGCGAATTTGGTCCGTTTGACTTGAAATACATTGTACCAATGGTCCTAACCTTTTAGTATTATTACAATCAAATCCCAAAATTTGAAAATGTATACTTTAGTCCCAATTTTAGTTATAATTTTTATTAAAAATTTCATCACACTATGATTTGTTCGTATTAATATAATATCACAAAAATTTTGTTTAGCATTAGAGACACATACATTTTGATGTTATCCATTACTTAACAATAAATATAATTATTGTACCTATATAAAATTTTATTAGTAATATATTACTGCAAAAAAATATATCGAATACAAAGAATTAATAAAATAAAAAAATACTAAAAATTTTTGAATTTTTTTTAAATGTTAAAGACACGCATATTTTGATTTTAAACAATAATTAATAATAAATATAATTATTATACTTATATAAAATTTTATTATGAATATGCTACTGCAAGAAAAAATATTGAATACAAAGAATTAATAAAATCAAATAAATTTTCTCACAAAAAAATAATAAAATAAAAATTAAAAAAAGCCACCCCACCCTAGCCCAATTGCGCTATCTTTTTTTGGACCAAATGCGCTACTTTTTTCTATTTTGGACAAAAACCTTAGCAGAACCACTTTTTTGTTGGACCAAATGAGCCACTTTGCCTTTGTAAAAATGAAGAAAATCACAATTGAGCATAATTTTCCTATTTCTTGCGTTTCTTCGACGAAGATGCGACGGGATTTTCCATACAGTTCACTTTATTTACATTATCCTGAAAATGTAATCTCGTCAAAAAAGTAGCAACATAATTAATGAGCTAATCATTATGATTGTTGAAATTTCAAGTGTTGCTTGTAACTTATCTAAATACTCCTATTGGGTTTTATCATCATGTTTAGGGATGAAGCCAGAATTTCCTAATGGACAGAGTTGAAATTTAAGTGGGTGGAGCGCACTTTCTTGGGGATTCGGGGGCAGCGCTCCCGAAATTTTTTTTTTCCTATAAAGTTTATTCATAAAATATTATTGAAAATCATGATATGCTAAAATAATTTTGTAAAATAAAAGCAAACTTATATGAAGGGGTTGTTTGATTGGGTATAAAGTTAATGTACGCGGTATTCCGTATAAAAATGTGTGGTTAATATTATTTTGGGAAATGTGTGTGTGGTTGAAAATGAGTATGAGGTATATGGAAATGCGTGCGGAGAAGTTATATACCAAATAGAACAAGGCCGAAATAACGATTTGATTTGATTGCTTTGGTAGATCATGATCTTGATTGATTTGACTTAAGAAATTAGTTTTTGTTTCATATACAGTATTGTTGAAAGTAAAAAAAAATGAATTAGCTAAATCGAGCTCAAATAGAGAAAATTGCTACGTCATATTATTTATCAAAATCATAAATTAATTGAGTTTTAAATCTTAAATAAAAATTATTTAAATCTAATTTATACATGAAGACTTAAATATTTTTGAAAATGTAAAATTAATATAAAAATATTTTTTAAAAATGAAAGATACCTTATAAAGTGTGAATTGTTTAAAAGTAGAAAACTAGAAATACCATAAAAATGTCAAAAGAAAGGTCAAAGAACAAGCATCCAAAAGTAGAAAAGTCATGAAAATGCCAAAAGAGAAGCCAAAGGGACAGCATCAAGACTCAAACCAACATGCACAAGGTGTAAATGCGAGGAGCTCACCAACTAACCGAGGCTCTAAGTTTGTATAATTGGTGAATAATTTGGTACTTAACCTCTTCTTGGACCGAGCGAGAGCTCAGTCCCGCTCACTAATAGCTTCGTCAGTGAATTCATGTTTACACGAAGTTCCATTGCATGCTTGTCGAAAGATGGAGCAATAAAACATACTCCTTCCGTCCCAATAAGATAGGTTTATACTCCATTTTAGTCTGTCCCATTAAGATATGTTGACCATTTTCCTTAAATGGAGTCTTTGAAATAGTAGACTCCTTATAGTTTTATTTTGTAAAAAAAGAAAAAAAAATCCTTATATATACCTATTTAATGTGCATTATTATCAACAAAATAGTAGAATCATTAAAGTGTAAGAATTAAAACATTGAAGGGTATACTAGTAAAATAGTCCTAAATTTTGCTTTTTCAATAATATTAATTAATATTTTCTCAATCTTTGTGAAATTGACAATAAGCCTATTTTTGTGGGAAAGAGAGAGTAATTATTACACGATATAATAAAACCAAGCACAAAAATGAAGTGATACATATACTTTTGTGCATAGCATATATCCAATGTCTATTATATGTACTAGTATTACTCCCGTGCGATGCAAGAAGGTTTTATCTATAATTTTTTTAATTAAAATTTGGAAAAAACGTTATGATCAAGTAAAAAACGAAATCATAATATGCATAACATGTAAATAGGTATCTATGGGACCTCAGGAAGATTACAGAGACATGCTTATTAAGGAGATATTACTATACGCATCATGATCAATCAAACCATATCTTAGGGTATTTATACATTATAAAGATTATGAAGTAATATGTCTCGAAAGTCTAAGGTCCAAAATAAGAGTGCCAATTGAATTTAAAACTTATTTTTCAATCATTGAACCCAATGCACACTACACGTATAAACGGTTCAAGACTACCATTTTAACATGATAAAAATAAATAAAATTATTTATTTTTTATATAATTAAAATTATTTTGTTTTAAAAATGGAATGCCGCTACCTATGTCACACTCTGCATAATTGACACTGTAATTCAAAAATCAAAATGTATATAAAAAATTAAAATGTTATATTCGAAAATTAAAAATGCAAATACAAAACTTATTGATTCTCACTTTTTGAAATAATTCAATTGTCATCAATTCAAGCATTTAGTTCATTTCAATTATATACATAATTTAAAAATGAAAATATACAAAAAGCAAAATAAATAAAAAAATATTAAATAAGGAAAGCAAAACAAATTAAATAAGAAAAGTAAAATTATTAAATGTGTATTTAATATTTTCTTCCAAATCAGGATTTTTTAGAAGTAAATGAGTGCCAACTTGGCACTGCTAACATAGCAATGTACCTAGTTGGCACTTCTGTTTTATAATATAAAGATTGTCGACCTCTGAAAATAAAAGTTAGCAGTTATTTCTACGCTCACCTGTTCCTCTTTCTTTTTACACATGTTTAGAAACATAGACCACTCACACTTCCAAGTTTTTTGTAATTTGGAAAGTACAAGCTGACAGACGCAACAATACAAGTTAAACTGCAACACAGTGCAACCAAAACTGCCCTGCTTGGTAGGAATTTGTCGCCCTACTGGTAAGAGCTATGGCCACCATGCTGGCGGGGGAACTATAGCCACCATGCTAGCGGGGAACTATAGCCGCTCTATTGGGGGGAACTAAAGTCACCCTACTGGCGATAACTGAAGTCACTCAACATATGGTAGGTAGGCGGCTTGTGGGATTCAAACCTGAAACTTCTAGATCTCAAGGCCTCAATTTTTGTTCTCCTAAGTCCTAACAAATGGGACAAAGCCTCATTGGCTCACTTCCAAGGTTTGAGCTCGGGGTGTAGTGATCAATTTTCTTTTATAGTTCAAGGCAATTGACGATCCACAAGTAGCTTGGATAAAAAAGGACGTGTGAAATAAAATGGGAATGTAAACCGGGATGTTACTATGGGAGACGTATTCGAATGTAAAGATCCTATACAGTAAATGTAAAGTGCAAAGAAAAAAATAACTTATCTTAGATGGGTTGTGAGCACTATGGTTCTCCTCCCCACATGGGAAATATTTATTTTTCCCAACTGCTAATGTGGGTTGACATATCAATAGTTTGGAATTTGACCTATTTTCCATGCCAAATATTAGGTCTAACTGTTGACATGTTAATCCATGTTCGCGATCGCCAGTTGGTATAAGGGCATTTCCATTGCAAGGATGTGAATGGAATGATGTGGAAGAGAGTTAAAGATAAAATGATTATTTTAATTGAAGGGGAAAAAGGAAAGTATAGAAATAAAAAGCGGGAAAGTGAAAAATGAAAGAGAGATAGAAATAAATTCAAAAATAATAATAAAATTATCGTTGAGGATGTAAAGTTGGATATGTAATTTTAGAAGTGGCACGAGAAGCAGTGAAGAAAAAGTGAGGAAATGAGGATAATAAAGACAGAGAAGTGGGACCTACCATTTATAATGTGTATATATACCTCTCTCTCTCTCTCTAGATCTCTCTCTCCAAAATGAAGTGCCACTTAGGATAAAATGCACATTTGCAATGGAGATGCTCTTGGAACTCCACTCCACATGGAGAGGAGACCCATAGTAGGGTTGTGACTTGTGAGAGAGCATTCACAGTGGTGTGCAAGTTGTAGTGAGTTGAATATGCATGGAAATGGTACGTGGCATGTTGTAATTGGTCTTCAAGTCTTGTTTGAGGCAGTGATAGTTTAGTGTGGCCACAAAACCAACCTCGACTATTGTGCTGCTTCAAAATGATTAATTAATTAGCGATAGATCTCATTTGTCTATCAATTGTATTCTTGTCATATCAATCAGTCAATCACATATTATTAAATTTTATCAGACAACTAGGCAAGTGGTGGTTGTTGATTGACTAGGGTGCTAATTGGGCGAGGAATTGCTGCATCCTCAATAGAGTACTGTCTACTTTACTTGGTTCTACCTTTGACGGAGAATAAAAAGAGAGTGCCTCTAGTGTTTGGAATGGCTGGGGACCTTCAACGTCCTCATGGGTATAGTGATCACCCTGGCGAGAGTAGGAAAAGTGGAAAACATTTCATCTCTCGTAAGATGTTCATTTGTTCATACAACAGTGTGGCTAACTGGCTATGTATTCCCGTACTATACCGAATAACCACGTGACATTCATGGTCAGGAGAAGAAATAGAAATCTACCCATCCCAAGCAGCCTCATGTGGCGAATTTACTTAGCATATTTGAAGTAGATTTTCTGTTGACACAAATTAGTTGGTGGAATGAAGTGTGTCGTAAAAGTTGTGAAACATTACTTTTGAATCAAATGTATGGGCTAAAAATGAAATTTAATCCATTGAACTAAATTTATTCCTTTTTATATTCATTATTATTGTTAACTTTATTCATTTCAAAAAATTATAATCTTTTGCGTTTCTTCTTGACATTCATTACTTTTTAGCCGCATATTTAAATCTTTGAAAAGTCATGTCTCCTCTTTAAAAAAATTGTATGACTTTCTTCTGAATGTTGATTTTTAACTACACATCATCTAAAAAATTATTTTTACATTTATTTATTGTATTTTTCGATTGGGAGACAATGGGGTGATGATGGAATTCGAACCAATGATCTCAACCACTGGGTCAATTCTTTAATCCCATTATTTTTACATTCTTTTGTAATATTTCCTTACTTTTAAATACATGTTCATTAAAAATCGATTTGCATATGAGGACCATGCTAAAGCTGGACACACCCATTTTTGTGCATCCAAGTCCAAGTGCACATTCTTTAATAAATGACTAGACCCCACCAATACAAGAGTAAAAACGGTATTTTATCTTGTCTATTATTAGAGGTGTACACTTGAGCGCACAAATATTAATCTACATTCTGTATAATTCTTCATCTTAAAATGAAGAGCTTGTTTAATTCTTCATCTTAAAACGAAGAGCTTGTTTGATACAGTTACTTCAAAGAATCATTTTTGTCGGCTATCATTTTCAACGACCAGTTATTCCCTCCCTTACACATATATATTCTACTTTTTCTTTTTGGGTTGTCCCACATATATAATCATCTTTCTATATTTAATATCATTTTTTTATTCATTTACAATTATATCCACCTATATCATTGAAAATATAAACATATTTATGACTTTTATTCATTTAAATGAGGGCATTACAAGAAATTTGTTTGTAAATTTATTTTTCTAATCTCATTCTTAATTCTTATACAAAAATCAAAATGGACTATTTATCGTTGGGGGCGGAGTATATTGATTGAACTTTTTTTCCCATTTTTCAAAATTGAACTTTTTTTTTCCATTTTTCAAAATCTTTTTTTCTTTTCAATTACACATCCAAAAATAAAAATATTTCTTTTTTCCACCATCATCCCCAACTACACATTTTATCTAGGATAATATTATAATAGTTTTTTTTTTAAGTCTTTTCTTTACTTCTCAGCTAACACATCCAAAACACGTATTTTCTATGATCTTTGACCTATATTCTCAAAGAACTTTGTCGAACAAATTCTGACTCCATCAAACAATTTCTAAAATTCAGAATTCAAAACGAAAACAAATAGAAAGAAAGAGAAAAGAAAAGAAAAGAAAAAGGAAAAGGAAAAATTTTAATTTGAATGATTTGTTGATTTGAATTCTATCAAATGGCAATTCGACGCGTTGGGCAAGTGGAATCCATCCTCAGTTAGTAATGATTTTGTTCATCCTTAATGGCATGATTATTATTTTGATGTCACGATAACCAATTTTGGAATTCTTATAATAATAATTAAAATAATGATTAGACACCATTGAGAAAAATAAAGGACGGATAAGAGATCTCTAAAGTGATCCCACGCTATTTTACTTGCATTTAGCGCGGTGTTAACTGCTCATTTTTATAAATTTTTATATATTTTTATACATTCTTTTTAATTCCACTAATTTTCTTTCATATTTCACGTTCACATATCTCACTTACATGTACTACATAAATCTCCTCTATTTAACTCCACTTATTTTCTCTCATATATTACATTAAAATCTATAAAAATCTATTTTTACATATACACTAACACCCGCTTAATTTTTATTCAAAACAATTTGGGATAAGATTATATAATTATTAGACCTAATTAACAAATTAAGGGCTAGCTAGCTAGATCCAGGCTGTGGGATTCCATTACCAACCATAGCGACGCATGTTGTATGGTGTGTCATGCGTGTTTGTGAGAGAAAAGGACGCACGTGCGCACAAATGTCTACTGTATTTTTGTTATTGAAAAGAATAATCATATTTTATATTTTTGAAAGAAAGAAAAATAATAATAATAATAATAATAATAATAATAATAATAATCTTATTTTAATCTTAATGTTATAATATTTAAAGAGCCAATTAGACATCACCACATTGATATCGCTTAATTTTTTTTTTTTATTTTAAAAAGGAAGCAAATTCGAATAAGGGTGCGGCTAAACACACCCCACATTTTACTCTTCACACCCACCCAATTTTAAATTTCAAACAAAATGACCAAAATATCGTCCATATAATATGAAAAAAAAAATTGGTTCGGCCAATTATAGCCGAACTAGCCTCAAGGTTGTTGAGCCAACAATGGCTGAAACAGCCTCAAAGGTGTTCAACCATGGCTGGCCGGCCGAACACCCAAAGGCATATATATATATATATATATATATATATATATAAAAGAGAGAGAGAGAAAGAAAAAGAAAGGGAAAAGGTTGGCAGATATCTCAGTAAATCCTGAATCCATCCCTATAATTGTGGTCATTATGTCAAGCCTATCATGGAACCCAGATTATGGGTATTAAAGCGATTTTTTCTATCGAAATTTAAAGCCTACCAAGGAATGGAGTAAAAATGGAGTTTTTTTCCTCAAAATTTAAAACCTGCTAAAGAGTGCAGTAAAAGTCGTAAAGATGGAGAACATGATTTTTTTTCTATTTGAAAGGGAAAAGCACTCATTTGGCCAAACACCCAATGGCCGAACACCTTTCGCGGTGTTCAGCCAACATAGGGATCAAGGGTAAAATCGTCCAATGCTTAGTGGGTGGGTGCGAAGAGTAATTTTTGTGGCGTGTTTAGCCGCACGCTTCGAATAAAAGGGGATTGATAGTAATTTGCTTGTTCTAAATATAAAACGGGATCGATTCACATAAAAATTAATTAAAATTGTTGAATAATGCTCTATTAATTAATTATTATTATTTATTTATTGAATCAATAATGCTCTGTTATTAGATAAGAAAAGAAACTAGAAGTGTCTTCGCGCAAGCATTTATTTATTTAAAAGAAAGAAAAACAAAAAATGTGTGAATATTGTGATACTAATTCTTAAATGTAATTTCCTTTTTTAAATTGATTCTATATATAAAACGCGATTTTACTTATCACTAATTGAACATGTTTTGCTGATTGATGGTATTTGTTATTTGTTATTAAATAGAAAAAGAAAACTCAAAAAATTCAATTTCATCACATGTAGGATATAAGTAAATTAGGAAATCTCATTCTTTATTAAATTCAATCGAGCTGAATGTGGTACAAACCAATTCAATATTCAGTATAGTCAATATATAGATAAATGGTTTTAATAACAGAAAATTTGAATTGTAATTAAATTAAAAAAAAAACACTTTCTATATTTTTTTAGAGTAAGAGATTGATTTTTTTTTAAATAGTGGTTAGTTAAATTATAACTGAATTTATGATAAGCTATTAATTAATTAACTAAAAAAATTACAACTTCCATGTTTCATTTATCATTTCGCATGCTACTCAAAAATTAATTATTAAAATTATGTAATCATCTCTTCATTTTTTTCATTTTTTTGTCAAAAAATTACAACTTTCAATGATTGTATGTGTTTAAAGTTTCAATTTCGACATTCATGTGTATTTTATGGTTTTTTTTGTACAAATTAGGAATTATAGGTGTGGTGTGGTGTGGTATTGAATTCGGGTCAAATGCCAATAAGGGGATGTCTCTATCACTACGCCAAGCCCCTTCAACTTGATTATGTAATTAAAAAGTTTTTACCAATTTTTATCAAAATAATTTTTACGGATAAAATTCCCTTGCATCGCACGGGATAATACTAGTATTAATTATAGTTGTTTACAAATATTACTTTTAAATATAGAAATTAAGGTACCAATTAATTAATGCACATTACATAATGATAATAGATGATCATCCTTACAATTGACATTACTCTAATGAAAAAGTAAAAAATACACTTGAAAATCATTTTTTTTTTTTTGTTACAAGGGGAAATCGGGAAGAGCGACAGGGCAGGTGGTAGAATCGAACCCGGGTCAACGGCCCGGCACGTGGGCGGTACTACCGCCACGCCACTCATTCGTTCCTTTGAAAATCATTTTGAGTACTACTTGAAAATTATGGATTGTTTGGTAAGTGTTTTATCGTTTTTTATTCGACAAAAGTCTACCTACTTAGTATAGTCTGCTTCAATGCCCACTACTTAGTATTTTTCTCAAATAAAAAACTCACAACTACCAAAACACACACCGTGCCCCCCTTCCCACCCCGAAAAAAAAAAAAAACGGCGGATATGTATGTAGTTTCTTTGACATTATTCTAACAGGTTACACCAAATGCATGAACTTTGTTGCTTATGTTTCCTCATTATTAATTTATTTCACAAACTTCTGTCACTAATTATTAATTATATAACTATGACGAGATCTGGTAAAGAAAAATATGTGCATTTATTTAATTATTTACAGATATTAATATTATGTTAATCAAAATAAATACACAACTAAATGAAATACAATGACTGTACACAAATTAATTCACTAGTACAAACATTGGATGTGGAGGCACTTAAAAATGGCTTTAAGAGGCGGTTTTCATGCGCCTCTTATTAGAGGGTTGGAAGATGTGAGAAGGCTCTAGGAGGTGGTTTTTAACTGCCTCATAAGATATGTTTAAGTGGTAGTTGTATTAACTGCCGCATAAAGGAACAATAGGCGGCAGTTTTTGACCGCCGCCTATTGTGTTTTTTCCTTTTTTTTTTTTTTTTTGGTTCTTTGGGCGGTGGTATCCTTAATCGCCGCCCAAAGTTTTTTTTTTTTTTTTTTTTTTAAGTTTTGTGGCTACCCACACTATTCACAACAATTACATACGTCAATTTGCTGTATAAACATGTTGTCTACTCAACGTCATCTAATTTGTAATGACTAACTTGAAAAATAAATTGCGATGCGCATAAGAAAACTGACTCAATTCCATAGACATTAACAACAAAGTCACAAAAAAAAAAAAATCTAACAAGCACTAATACATACCCTAGCACTACAACATACTAAAAAAATTCACCTTTAAATAGTTTGAAACGATATGTTCGAGGTTAACTTAACTCATAAACACGATGGATCGATTCATCGATACTAACAAATCTCTACACTTAACAAATACATTACCTAAGCCTACGAATACATAGCATAAGCATCCAACAAGTATTGTATCCATAGGTTTCTAACCTCATCTAACTCATTTTGTGAGTATTCCATCCAGCCAAAAGTGGCCTGCAAGAACGATACGACAATATATTAAAAAGCACCAAAAAAAGATCTCCCTACAATCTATATATCTCTATTAGCGAATTTGCATGTTCATGATATCGCACAATGTAAAGCATGAATTTCATGAAAAAATACCCACATCAGGGTGCCTACACGTTGGTAGTACATGTTAAATACCATAGTACATGAACGATAAAGAATACGTTATTAACTAGACCTAGTAAACATAAGAATTAGTGATACGATATTGAAGATAGAAAGTTTTCGATAAATACTTACGCTCTCATCGCCAACTTAAGATCATTGTCAATCTTCCCCTCATTGTTAGTGCCATTGCTTCCGTCGGTCCTTCTACATTATACTTGGAAGTGTGTAACTTACAAACCTATCTTCAAACATATACTCTAAGCTTAGTGAAAAGTGCAATAGCATGTAATACAACACAAATATATAATCATGAAACACATTGAAGAGGCAAAAACTACTTACAGCAGTATGTGTCACCTTGAAGCTACTGAAGTATGAAGAATATGTCTCTATAAAATGGAAACGATGTAAATTATAACGTTACATTTAATTTCAAATTTTTCACTAATTTATCCATTTAATTTCTAAATTTTTACATTATGTTTTTTTAATTTTTTAATTTCCATCTAATGAAATACGAAGAGTATGTCTCTTTGCTAAATTTTCCTTTTAATTTTTGATTTTTTTACACGCACAAAATCTAAATCTATCATTTTCAAAATAGTTAGTGCCTCAAATCTAATTATCATCTAGTTCTCTTTCTTTTTTCCTTCTCTTTGGTTTTTCTTTTCCTTTTTTTTAATGCTTGCTTACCTCTACTAATATCTATTTTCAATACAAATTAAAGTTCTTTCCTTAATTTTATGCTAAATTTTAGCAACTATGTACTAATATCACCTTTTCTAGCCACCAAATAACAAGTCCTAACTAGTTTTTGGCATTTAGAAATATAGTTTTATATTCATACAGTAATAAAAAAATATATTCATATCATATACTAATAAAAAATTCACGTTTACTAGTTTCAATTTTTTTTGGCTATATGTTTTTACTAATAAAAAAGATAACTTTCTTTTTTTTTTTTTAAATATATGTTTTCATGTAAGTGGAAGTTGACCAAAAATCCGAAACAAAAGGAGAAAAGAGATCGCGCAAAAAATGGTGCAAAAATATGAAAAAAGGCGATTAAAAAGGAAAAGTGCAAAATAACCATTTCTCCAACCAAATCAAGCACTAAAATCACATGAATTGTAATGCCCATGCTTTAGAGTATATATTTATACACATACATCAACAACCCATCCATGAAATTACAAGATCCACATACTACAACCCTAAAATCAACAAAATAAGAAAGTGTGAAGGACTGAAGGTAATGAAAACTATACCTTGTTTTGAAGTCGACAATGGTAGCCAAATAACCTTTTTGCCTTAAATTGAAGCTGGCGCCAAAAATCGCCAAAGGATGAAGACAGGTTGTTGGTTTGCGAAAATAAGCTTCTTGTGGAAGATAAAGAAAAACATTACGCAGCGATTAAGACAACCACTGCATAAAGGGCTTTAAGATAAAGAAAAACATTACCCGGCGGTTAACACAACCGCCGCGTAATGTAGGTTTAGGTGGCGGTTCATGTAAACCGCCACCTAATGTATGCTTAAAACACCCATTTTATTACCAAATTGCCACCAATCACACTTCATGCAGCGCTTGACCATATAACCGCCTAATAAAGTGTGTTTTCTAAAGCCAATTTTGTAGTAGTGATTTAAATACAATCAACTAAATAAATTCACAAATATTGGTACAGAAAAGTAAATTCACAAATATTATTATGTTAACTATAATAATCAAAATAAATACGCAGTTAAATGAAAGACAATAATTATACCCCCAAATAATTCAATTACAGTCAATAACTACAAACAAAACTAATCAACTGATATAGCAAGGCGAAACAAATAATTTCATTGGACAAGAAACCACGAAACCGTCCCGTTGGAGCGTGGTGAAAATGTGTTAATCTACTTGATTAGTTAGCAAATTGTCTACTTTAAAATTGATTTGATTACATGTTAAATTTGGTATATATGCCTGACAAAAAATTTTCGAAAAGAAAACTGATCTTCTAAGGTGATCTTAAAGTATTTGTTGTTGGAGATGGTTTTGCTCTTGAAAGTTGAACGTTATGTGAAAGGTTCAAGAGTGCATTTCCATCAATCGACTAAATTCAAAAATCCCAGCCAATTAACGCTAATCAAAATGTAGTACAATAAAAAATAAAATAAAATAATAGCGGGATCTATGGGCGGACCCGGCTACATCTGTTTATCAAAAAGTCTATAAGAAATTTAAATATTGATGTAGGCACGAATATATATATATATATATATATATATATATATATATACATATTGATATATTGTGCACTTTGAGTATCATTTATCAAAAAGTACCAAAGATTTAGTATTTTTAGCCTTTAAATAATAATCATTCACACATAAAGGATTACAATAGAGCGAATAATGTAGTCCTTGATGTGTGTAGGTAGGTGGACAACCTTGATTGTGACAAATAAAAAAGAGTGAGCACTATTGAAGGTAATCGTTAAACGCACTCCTTTTTAAATCCATCAGAGAGACTGAGTTAAGGGGTAGATGATCAACTAGAATTCAACTAGGTGAGTAAAATAATATTAAATATATATATATAAATAGAAAAAAATCATAAAATTAAAATAATAGAAGGAAATAAAATCATAAAATTAAAATAATAGAAGGAAATACAAAAATGTGGGCCACACGGATCGACCGAATTTCCCAAATAAATCCGATTTTTTTTTTTTATTGTGTGTAACGAATTGAATTCGAGTTTTAAGTGTCAGTGGGTCCGATCTTTTAATCAGAGTATGGGTTTCTTGGTTGTAAAGCGCTAGAAATGATTTCGTATGCACACATGTCGAACTTATCTTATAATAACTAGGGTTGAGAGAAAATGGTATGACGTGGACAAGAATGACATCCAATGAACAAAAGGGCTAGTTTTCAAGATATGTAAAACAAAGAGAATCCACAAAGAACACGCGCATGCCTCGTGTTCTTATTCTTTCTGGTTTCGATTCGCCCACTTGTTCTTTTCTTCACCTTTTTCCGATCTCCTGTCCTCTAATAAATCAGATTGTAGGTGGTGACAAAGGGTCAAGTAAAATGCTGCGTGATAAGGAGCATCAATTGGGCTAGCTTGTCTAGATTCCTTAAGATTTTGGGAGCCTCTTTTGATTTTTATATCACAACCCACAGTGCGTCTTTTGATCTTTTTCGCTTTTTATTCGATACTTAAGCCATCGTAATTCTAGAAGTTTTGTATCGAGTGATTGTTGATTCTATATTGATCCCATTCTCCATACGAATTTAATTTGTAACTGTTCAAGTGTTCTCTACACTTTAATCGTGCTTTCGCATCTTCTTTTCAAATTTCAACACATATGTTTTGATCACTAACGTGCATGTGAGGCATCAAAAGTGTGTTTATATAAAAGTATATATGATCTTAGATTTACTTGATATCGGATAATGGTTTTGATATAAAAGTTTATATATCTTATATGCCTGTGTCTGACTACATCACTTCACATGGCATGTAAAATACATGATCGTACTAGGACGGTCAATGACTCGGGCCAACTCGATAAGCTCGACCTCAACCTTGAAAAAACTTGTGCTCGTCTCAGTTGAAAATTAAAAGCTAAGTAGGTTTGGCTAACATTTTTGCCAACACCGCTCGCAATTAAGCCCTGTCAGTATTTGGCTCGTCACTTGCAATAATAAATGTACTACATATATTTCTGAATTTTTATCTACTTTTACGTTAATCATTTTATAAATTTCATCTTTTTCCTCTTGTCCAGTTAAAAAATTGTTCATGTTCAAAATTTAATTGAATTTAAAGGAATTGTCAATAAATGTGGATTGTTTGACCGAATTTCGATTCTTTAAAATTTTTTAAAAATTATTATTTTGGCAAGCCCGCTCAAGGTTAGACAAGGCTGAGCGCAAGCATGAGTCAAGCACATTTTTAGATTGAAAGCTTAATTAGCTCCATTCAACTTGACCTAGAAAAAAGCACGCTAAAACCAAGCGGGAAAACATAATCAACAAACCCTATCTAGTTCTAGCTCCATGTAATATGATGTAGAATGTGATCTATATAGCGTACAATGCAAAGCTGGTCTGAGATTTTTTGGGCCTCAAGCGAAACATTATTTGGGAACCCTATTAATAATTAAATTTAGAGGAAATTAGGCAAAATATAACATTTTAAAAAGTTATTTCAAAAGACAGCCGAACAAACTTATTTACAAAATCAGGTGCACATAGGGTGATTGTCTGGAAATACCACAGGGCCGATCGCCTAGTGTTAATTTGGTGCTGCCCAGATCATCAGCTGGGCGATTGCCTACGAAATAAATCTTTTTATAACAATATAACTCTGATATTTTTTTCCATTACACAGTGTATAATAGCGTGTCATGTAATTTGCGTAATGGTGTGTAATGCATAACAAAGAGAGTGTAATTCGATTCTACTAAAAACCAAGCCTAGTTTGTGTATTGTGGGCATAGAATTCGAATATAGTGCCCGTGTATGGATCCATAATATGTGTTTTTTAAAGTATTTTAGCTCCTGTTTGCTAATTATTGACAGTTTATTTATTTTGATCAAACTGTTGAAAAACAAAAAATTATGTTGGATGACTGCTAGATTTGTACTGGACAAATGGTGATCGCCCTATAAAAATCCGGACGTTGTCCGGATTTGAAATGGACAATCGCTCGATTATTCTCCATGATTGATTGCAAAGATTTGGGGATAACTGAAAGATAAAGAATGGCAGGCGGAATTAAACCTAATGTGTACCGACCAGTTGAAACAAGAACCGGTTAATCCGGCTAAGGTCGGCATCAATCCATATCCAGGCAATGTGATACACACATGCACACATCTGACTCAGTGACTGAGCTGGGCTTAATGAAGTGACAATATCAATCAAACACAAGGTAAGATTTGTAGACAAAGATAACCCACAAATCCACGCGCATCCCTCGTGTTTTTAACTCTTTAACTACACTGGTACACTCCCACTACATTTGTTAACACGTGTCAAAATGGGAATAATTCAAAAAATAAAAAAGGAAAAAGACAGATAGACTTGAAATAAGTAGTGTATAACCTCTAGGAGTGGTCACATGCACTGGGTGCTCAGTGATTCTGAGCTCGAGGCATTCTGGCACTTCTGCGAGTTTGAAATTGAGGCACGATCCAAATTCGATCTGACCAACAGCTCATAATTTTTCAAAAATTTTGGGATACCGTTGGATGCCGTGGTAGCCGGTCAAACTTTTGGCAAAAATTTGGCCTAAAATTTTACCAAAAAGTTTGACCGGCCATTACGTCATCCAACGGTGTCGCAAAAATTTTGAAAATTACCTGAGCTTCGCCCCGTCAGATCAATTTGGATCGGTCCTAATTTCAAAACGACCAGACGAGCCAGAATGCCGAGCTCCAGAACTACTGAGCACCTGGTGCATGTGATCACTATACGTATAACCTCAGTCTCACACCATCTGTGGATGGAAAGTGAGATTGATTTTATAAAATAAAATACAATTTCGATTAGCATGAGTCATTTTGGACGAAAACGTAAATTGTATCAGAGTTTATGGCATAAACTGATTTATAAGATAAACAACTAGTCAACATATATTGTAAATGAAAATGTAAATTGTATCAGAGTTTATGGCATAAACTGATTTATAAGATAAACAACTAATCAACATATACTGTAAATAAGATTGCAACATTAGGCAGGTGGTCGCTCATCTTTTAGGCACTAACCCTCAATTTATGCCCACTTTCTACTATATCTCTACTTTGTTGTACAAAAGATTCTTATACAACTGTAATTGTCAATATCAACTCACTCTCTGATATCTTTCTTGACGGTGAATTAACGGTGAATGAGTTCTTAATTTTTTTAGTAGAAAAGAAATTTCTAGCACAGTGTGTTAGTTCACACTCTTTTGCCTACATCTAAATATCATTTTATGTATTTGTGCTTTTTAATTTATTGGGCCTTTTCTTAAATTCGTAGATTTTTAAGACAATTAATACACAATGGTTTGAGCAGTGAACTCGAAATACCATTAAGAGGAACCAAGAGTGATTGGTAAATCTTAGTTTGGAATGTGTATACTATGGTGTTATGATAGGATTAAAAAGATATAATAATGATAAGATAAAGTGAAAATAAAATAGATCTTTTAATTAGTTAGATGTAAGTGGAAGAAAAATGATATTGGTATGATTGTGTCTTGAAAAATCATATTGCATCTTCCAATTTGATATGCTTTCAAAGCACGCGCACCAAAACTGATCATTCTCACGTAAGCATGATCATGTCAATAAATCTCTCCAATCTAAAATATATTCTCCAATTATGATGATATAAATCTCTCCAATCTAAAATATATTCTCCTATTATATTATAATGATATTCATGAAATAATTTGAATAAAGTGTCAGTGTAGCAATTGAACTTTTTTTTTCTTTGACATAAAAACATTCTGATGCAATCCGACCCTGGCTAAAACTCGAATCGTTGTATAGAACCGTCAAACAATTATCAGATTTGACGCCATGATCGTCAATTCGGGATTTATACTTGATCAATAAGATAGATCGAATCCCTTAAATGAACCATGATCTTGTTCACACCACAAGAATTCGATCGATCAAAGATTCTTGATAAGTAAAATACAATTTCTTAATTAAGAAATTATAACAAGAATTAAATTCCCATTTTATTCAATAACAATGATCTAATATTTACAATGAAAGAAATAATATATTTAAAGTAAAAAACTTACAACTTGGAAGACATGAAACATTACTAAAATACAAAAATAAGTAATGAAAGTGAAAAAGTACGTAAAATCGAAAAATTCCCAAATATCTCGGATATTTTCTATGTGGCCGCATAGGCAAACCTAATGTTACCGCATGGTTCATCCTACAGGCACATGTTACACCTGTGCAGCCCCCAGCAAGTTTTGCTCATAACTTTTATTCCCGATATCCGTTTTAGATGATTCGAAATGCGTTGTAAACTAAACAAAGAGGACTTTGATTCTTTTAAAAAAATGCCCATATTGAAATTTGACTTACATCTTCACCGAATAGGCCCTCTAACTTTGATTCTTTGTCAATTTGGCTTCGAAATTCCGTCTTAGCAGAATTTTTGCACTAGACCTCCTTCTTGAGCCCTTCCTTAATTAGCACTTTTAGGCCTCCATTGCCTATCGATCCAACTTTGAATTTTTATTCGGTTTAGCCCGTGACGTCTAAGTCGTAACACATTCTATACTAGTAGAGGCAGCTAATAATCTCGACTTATAATGACTACTGTCTAACTATATGTCTTCTAATAGTAGCACTCTGAATTACTAGACGTACATAATTATTGACGAATTTTTTAACACTCTTGAAAATAAAATGGTTGTTTTTTCAAAAGCTGGAGAATTTAATAATTTAGACTGAAATGAAAGAAATTGAATAACGCAGGGAAGAAGGAAAAGAGATATTGTTCATGTTGGATATTTGTTGCCAAACAACCTCGCTGGGCAATGACAAAGAATCAGTCCGGCTCTCCTACCCACTGTGGGTACCTTACGGTACCCACAGTCAGGGAAAAAAAATTTGGAGGTCGGGTGAGACCCCCCGCCATCAGGGGGCAGTTATGTATTATTCATCTAACTTAACGTAGATTCCAAAAAAAATTATAAAAAAAAAATTAAAAATTTGCGTGCTGACGTGGCGCCACCACGTCAGTGTGGGGATTGGCTTATGTTCCCCATTGTGGGGAACAGAGCCAATCCGGACAAAGAATTTGAATTTTGACTCTTACAGCAATGGTTTTTTAATTATTATTATTATTATTATTATTATTATTATTATTATTATTATTATTATTGACTAAGGCTAACTAGCTTAGACTTGTATGCAACTAAGGAGATTTTGAAGCATAGTATTCAATTCAATGGTACAAATTGAGCCAGCTAGGTCCATCGCAGATGCTTGTTCGATTTTCTTCAAAACCTTGGAGTAAGAAAATGACACAATGACGGTAGCTGATGGGATTCCTAAAGTAGACTTTGGTCGGGCCTCCAACAGCCGACAGGCCCAAAATGGCTGCTTGTTGGGCATATGGGTGGGTATGACATTTCTGTTGGGCTATGACCCTGGGCTAGGATTTACCTCTGCTTCTGGGCCTGAGCCAGTTCATCAAGCTTTTGAAGTCTGGAATTTACTGCCTGATGATTATTTGACCTATTTCATATTCATATTCACTTTATAAAAGAACATCCCTTTATATAACCTCTTGAATTTCTACTTTGATAAGATAGAATCATAATAATCCATTAATACATGAATTATACAGATGAAAAGTAACGTGTCTTATGAGAGAGTAATATTGGGAGGACATCGAAATTCGATATTTTTAAGTAATATAGTTGATATATCACATCTTTTTTGGATATGAATACATCAACTTAATTTATATTGCTCAAGTCCATAGAATCCTTTGAAAATTAAACGGCACGAGGGCAAATTTTTTTTGAACTTTTGTATATCTTTAAGGCATCAAGATTTCACCACAAGGGAAGAGCAACGACCATTGAAATGGGTCATACCACACATATAACAAAGTACTCGATGATGAGTACTATGAGACTATGAAATCGTCAACCCAAATAGTTAACTCTAGTGTGGATTCATTGTGAACTAAAGTTATCTCACTAATCAAACTCTTTAACTAATTTGAGTTACCTTAATCCATTATCCATCTTACAATCATCCCTATTATCTATTTGCAAATCCGCAAATGCCCATATTTATGTCCGCTTCCACCTATCGTGGCACTACCAGATCATAAACATTCAATTCATATCAAGATATGTGTAGATTCTTATTTTGGAGAGTGTCAACTGGAAATGCTTATGTTTTTATTTGAAGTTTGGCACATTCTTTTTATTAACATAAGAGTGGATAGAAACCGTACATAAAACTTGGTGCGACAAAAATACCAATATATTTAGAAACTGCTATGTCAAAAAAAAATAAAAATAAAACTCATTTTCCATTAAGGCTTAAGACAAACGCTTATTGATTACACCAATCATTCCTTTAGATATATTCACGACCGAAGGGAGTTCATTTGTGACGTAAAAATGTCATATGACTATCCGTCTTCACCAAAACTCAGAGTTTGCAAAATCTGTAATTTTTTTTCAAAATCTCACATTAATCTACTAAAATCATTCATATCTTTTTTCATCTTTTTATTTTCTCCAGATCCTGAGGTCGAATTCACCGCAATGAAATGGCATATTAGTAATAAAAAAATGAGTCAGGAGGCTCACGGCTGCTTAAAAAAATTCGAAGATTCCATCAGAGAGGTGACGAGGGGAAGAAAACAAGGAACAAATTGCAATAATAAATGAAGAATTGTTAGAGGACCAGCCGACCAGATTTGGTGCTATTCGTGTCATTTTCCTCTGGCCATATAAAGGACGGGTTTGTCTGAGTAACACTGTTAAACTGTTCAAAGTCTTCTCCCTTTCACGGTTTCACCAGTGCAAAACTGCAAATTCATTCATCACAGAAGCGTGATTAACACGTGAAAATCCTCCAATTCTTAATTTTTATTTCTTAAAATACACGAATTGCACAGCCCCACTTCACACCAACCATCATTTGATCTCCAATTCACTATTGAAATCATACATATATCTATTAATCGCAACCGGGGGATGAAATTTCTGTTATTATGAAGAAGATGGCAGCAGCATCTACAGCGAGTTTGAATGGAGGGAATGTGTGGAGAGCCCACGTGGCGATGGCCATGGTACAGGTCTTCAATGGAGGTTACCATGTTGTCACCAAAGTTGCACTCAATGTGGGAGTGAATCAGCTTGTGTTCTGCGTCTTTAGGGACCTGATTGCGCTCTCGATTCTCGCTCCCGTTGCCTATGTACGCGAAAAGTCAGTCTCACATACCCCTCTTTCGGCGTGTGCGTATGGATAGATCTCTGTGTTTAATTGTTTATGCATATGTCTCTGCTCGATGTGATGAGTCTGAGAGTTTGTCTATTCAGTGTGCAAAGATGGTGATATTTATAGTCATTAGTTATTTCTAGAGCACTAATTTAAGGCCAGATAGATTGAGAATTATTGGTCAATTGATCAAATTAAGTGCGGCTTCTTCACTACTTGTCTTGATTATATGACATTCTTCTGTTGCATTATACCTGGGTAGTGTTGAGCACCTTTTTGGTTGTGTTGGTTTCTGATTAGACTAAGTTCTTTGGGAATGTGTGGGAAAGTTGATACATATGATGATTTCATCTTAGAGCTGTTTGATAAAGCTTTTCGTTTTTCTTTTTTCTGGGAAGAAATTGATTCTTTCTTAGAATATGCTGTTAAAGAATAAGGATTGCTGTGAAGGTGCGTGAACAATATGTATGTTTGTTAAATGTTAATGTGTTGTGAAAATGAGGGTAAGAAAAAAATATGTATATATTTTTTTTGACAAGCAAGCTCTTAATCTAATCAAGATTAGGTTTTCCTTGGTTAAAATACATCTATGATTTTGGTTTAGGTTGAATCAATTTCAAGATTTTGTGGATTAGTTTATCTTACAAATTCAACAACCTACAATTAAGAATGTTAGATTGTATTGATTGTGGTTATTAGGTTATTAGGATGTAGTGGGCCTAGCCCATTAGAACAATTGTAAATATTATATATATGCCTTCGTATTATGAATGCAAGATAACCTTTTCACACATCTCTATGTATTCTCACATGGTATCAGAGCTCGAGTGAGAAAACACCTAGGGTTTCGTTTGGTATTGGTTGTGCTTCATTCCAACCATCCTATTTCTTTTAAAACCTAGCCGCTACACACAAAAACCCTAGCCACCGATCAAGCTTTCCGGCTATCCACGCTCGACCACAACCCGATCCCAAAATTGACCACATCAGCCGATCCGACTCGCTCTCGTCAGCTTCCATCCGCCGTGAAAATCATCGCCGTCCGACCAGTCACGCGCCCACCGCTGGCTCGAATAAAGACGCTGCCGTCTCTGTCCGGTTTCGGCGTGGCGGCGCGTGGAATTTCCGCGAATCCTCCGGCTTCCATCGGTCGACTCGTCTCAACCAAATTTGGACCTTCGCCTGGTGTTATTTTAGTCGATCTCGATGGCTTTGTGGTGTTATCTCAAATTGGTCTCGATGCCTTTGCTTTTGATCAGGTTTCTTACAATCACCGATTGTTTGCGGCTTTCGCCGTTTGGTGTTATATTGGTAGTCTTTGCGTTGTCTATTTTCTTTGGCCTAATATTCAAATGGCGGCTCAATCGACACTCAAAGGATATATCTATGCTTACTTTTTCGCCTACTCCCACAATTTGTCGCGGAGAATTCGACTGATCGCCAATTATATGACCTGGTCTTCCTAATCAGGAATTGTGGTTCGCTGGTCAAGGTGTTGATGACCATCCGTTACAACTTAAGGATATCGCTACCAAAGATAAACCGGGCGTGGAAACAGGTCGACGCTTTCCTTTGTAATCTTCTATGGCGATCCATTGATCATTACTCTTGTTGGTCGACGGGCATATCGTTCTTGTTTTGATGTTTGGCGCGAGCGAAGAAGCTTTATTCGAATGATATAAATCGTCTCTATCTGATGGTGTCGGATATGAAGAAAGTTATCAGACCAAGATATGCATTTATCCTGGGCAACCGAGACTCTTCGACAGAATTTAATGACATGATGCCCTTTTTCGAGGATGTTGCAAAGCAAGAAGAGCGTGGGACTGGGACTTTCTTTATGGTTTGGCATTAGTCCGTCAAGTGCGTCCGGGTGAGTCTGCTCGAATCAAATTCTTGCTAGTTCGGGGTTCCACCATGGATACAAAGGTCTCAACAGGTTGCTTTCGTATTCTCGGGCGGGCAAACATCTCCAAAGTGGCTCCAATCGCATCCGGAATTGATTCCACTATTCTTGCCTCGGGTTTCTAATCGAGAGGAGGGTAGGGGTGCTCGTGGAGGTCGTGGAGGTCGCGGTCGCCTCAATGCTCTCATTGCCACAAGCTTGGCCATACAAAGATGGTCGGTGTTACCAAGCTTCATGGTCGACCTCCTAAGGTTGCCAATGTCACACAAGATGGTCATTCCGCTGATACTTTGCCTAGCAAGGTGTCTGCTTTACGCCGAGTATCTTAGAACTCTTGAAACTTCGGGAGAGCAAGCAATTATCCTCCGCCACACCTGGGTGATCCCATCGAGAACTCGTCGCCGTGATCACTATCGCTTCGCCCTTGGGTGCTTGATTCAGGTGCCACAAAACCACATGTCCTGGTAATAGAAATCTATTTTCCACTATTACTTATTCGAAATGTTCTATCCCTGTCCACCTTAGCCGATGGTTCCCAAACTAAGGTTAAAGGCATTGGTCGAGTCAAACTCTTTGAAGTCATTATTTTAGATTCTCGCTCGCTTTGTACCAGCATGTCCATTTAATCTTGTATCTCAAGTAGCAAGTTATGTCGTAACCTACCTTATTCTATTGTTTTCATGGCTAATTCCGCTCTTGTGCAGGATCGAATATCTGGGAGAAACGATTGAGTAGGGGCGTGAACGCCACGGCTATACTACCTTACTCCATCATCGGCTATCACTTGCGCTGCTATCGATCCATCTACCATTCTTCATCATCACCGTTTGGGACATCCTAGCCTATCCAAACTACAAAAGATGGTGCCGAGTCTTCCACGCTCGCCTACTTTAGAGTGTGAGTCATGTCGGTTAGGAAAACATGTTCGTAGTTCCTTTTCGAGTCGTGTCAATAAACAAGCCAGAATCTCCTTTCGCTTAGTTCATTCGTGATGTTTGGGGTCCTAGTCGTGTTCACCCACTTTGGGTTTTAGTTATTTTGTTACGCTTTGTTGATGATTTCTCTCGTTGTACTTGGTTATTTTTAATGAAAAATCGCTCGAGTTGTTTCCATCTTTCAAGCCGCTTTTGTTCAAATTAAAACCCAATTTGGGCACTACACTATTCGTGACTTCAAGTGATAACGCACGCCGAGTATTTCTACACAATTCCAATCGCTTATGGCTTCGCAGGTATTTTACATCGTGCCTTTGTGCCCACACTCCGCCAAGAAATGGAGTGGCCGAGCGGAAAAATAGACACTGATTGAAACTACACGCACCTCCTTATACACTCTCACTGCTTCCACTCGCTTTTTGAGGGATGCCGTTCTTCATGATGCTATCTCATTAATCGCATGCCTTCTTCCACTTTGCGAATCAGGTTCCTCATTTTCTATTGTTCCCAAATCAGCCACTATATTCTGTCCCTCCTCGTGTCTTGGGTGCACTTGTTTTGTCCATAACCTTACTTCTGGAAGGACAAGTTACAAGCTAAAGCACTAAGTGTGTCTGGGTTACTTTCGGTGCGGGCTATCATTGCTTTCCCCGATCTTCGTTATCTTGTTTCGCAGATGTCACCTTCTTTGGTGATAACACCCTACTTTCCTTCGCCACACGTATTTCCCATCTATCGGATGTCCTCCCCGACAATAGTACTCCTCTCTCCTCGATGTCTCATCTATAGAGCCTCATTTACAAGATACCTCTCTCTGATCATGTGGCACCCATCGCTCGACTCACCGCCTCCTCTAATCACTTACTATCGCCGACCTCGGCCGCCATCGAGCCGCTTACCGGGACCCGCTCAGGTTCACCTCCCTCGCCCGACACTCGCGCTTTGCTCGTGGTCCGCCCCCGAGCCCGTTGTTTCTCCGCCCGCTCGGATTCGCTTCTACCTCGGTTGCACCTCCGCATCCCGATCCCGACTTGGATCGTCCATTGCATGAGCGTAAAGCGTACTCGCTCTACTCGTAATCCTTATCCTATATATAATTTTTGCCAATTACGGTAGCTTGTCTCCATCATATAGTGCATTTGTGTCGCCCTTGTCTTCGCTTCCATACCTAGATCATTCGTTTGGCTCTCTCGCATCCGTGGTGGCGCGTGCTACGGTTGATGAGATGTTCCGCGCTACATAGTACCGGTACATGGGATTTGGTCCCCTTCCTCCTGGTAAATCTACCGTGGGTTGTCGTTGGGTTTACACTTGGCCAAAGCTGGTCCTGGCGATGGCGATGACCGGTTGAAAGCCCGCCTTGCTATAAAGGCTTACACCCGTATCTACGGCTTGATTATAGTGATACCTTCTCTCCGGTTGCTAAGATGTCCTCCGCTCGCCTCCTCCTTCTTCTATTGCCATGCGTCATCGCCTCTTTATCGGCTTGGATGTTAAGAATGCCTTTCTTCATGGCGATCTACGTGAAGAGGTCATATGGAGCAACCACTTGGGTTTGTTGCTCGGGGAGTCCTGGATCGTATGTAAGCCTGGCGCCTCTATGGATTGAAACAATCTCCGCGTTTGGCTCGACGCTTAGTTCGATCGTTCAGCATTTGGCATGACTCGTAGAGAAGTTGATCATTCGGTATTTTATTACCACTCATCTTCCGATTGTTGCATCTACTTGGTTGTTTATGTTGATGACATTGTCATTCACGGGAATGACCGGAAGGCATACGATGGCTAAAGCAAGATTTGCTTCATCACTTTGAGACCAAAGATATGGGAAAACTCAAGTACTTTTTGGGAATAGAAGTTGCGTTCACCCCAACATGGTGTTCTTATTTCTCAAAGAAAGTATGCCCTCGATATTCCTGGAAGAGACAGTATGTCAAACGCAAACCGCAGAACCCCAATGGATCCGAATGTCAAACTTCTTCCTTGCCAGGGGGAGCCCTTATCGAGACTCTAGTCGATACCGTGAGGCTCATTGGGAAACTTAGCTACCTCACCGTCCACTCGTCCGGGATATTTCATTTGTCATGAGTGTTTTGAGCCGGTTCGGCGTTCGTGATGATCATTGGGATGCCGCACATTCGTGTTGCGTTACATCAAGAAAGCGCCAGTAAAGGTTTACTTTATGAAGACAAAGGACACATCAAGTGATTGGATATTCAGATGCTTGATTGGCGGAGGTAGCCCACACGATAGACACTCACCACCGGATATTAGCGTCTTTGTTGGGGGAAATTTAGTGTCTTGGAGGAGCAAGAAGCGCCAGTGGTTGCTTTGTCATACCGAGAGGCCATCATCGAGCTATGGCTAAGGCTACCTGCGAGCTTGTATGGTTGAAACAATTACTTCAAGAGCTGAGGTTCATAGAGTGCTGGCAAATGAAGTTGATATGTGATAACCAAGCGGCTCTTCACATAGCTTCTAATCCTGTGTTTCATGAGAGGACTAAGCGCGTGAGATTGTGTCATTTTATTCGGAGAGAAGATTCTTTTCAGGGGATATCGTCACTAATCATGTCAAATCAAATGACCAACTAGCTGATATATTTACTAAGGCACTCGGGGGTTCTCGGGTCAACTATATTTGTAACAAGCTTGGAACTTACAATTTGTATGCTCCAGCTTGAGGGGGAGTGTTAGATTGTATTGATTGTGGTTATTAGGTTATTAGGATGTAGTGGGCCTAGCCCATTAGAACAATTGTAAATATTATATATATGCCTTCGTATTATGAATGCAAGATAACCTTTTCACACATCTCTATGTATTCTCACAAAGAATAAAGACCGAAAGCTACCTTGTAATGAACTTAAGAAGATTCTTGTTAAATATATACTCTCTGTAGGATTGTTTCAGATAATGAGGGAGATAGCAGCCCCACATGGGCAAAGTTCCTTATCTATATATTTACACTATACGCATATAGAGTGTGTATATAGTTTACCATAATCACCTAAAATCAACCAAACATAAAACTTAAAGTTTAGAAGAACAATCTAGATATTAATTGACATAAAGCATTTCATATTCCATTTAGACAAGAAATTTGGGTACTGTTGCATAAATTCGAATACTGCACTTTAATCCCTAAACTACTATCCAACAACCAACAACCAGTTGAGTCCCTAAACCTTCAGATTCTGAAAATTAAGTACAAATTCGAAAGCAATGACTAGTACCAGGGTGACAGACTAACGGGTGTTCAAAATCTGTTGTGATTATACATTTTCCTCAATCATATAAATTAATTGTATAAAATCATGTTTTCAAGTTTTTTATAAACAATTTAAACTATAAATAGATAGAAAGTAGCGGTGGATATGTTGGTAGTGCTGCCTGCATGTAGGTTGATAAAAAATGGTTTGACCCATTATAGATAGCAGCCCCACATGGGCTAAGTTATCAAGTCCATTGAACGACTGTGAAATAATTAAATCATAAAATGCGGTTCTCAAATGCAGTTATTAGATGTCTTTTGCTTTATCCTATTGGCTATTGGGCTATTTAAATTAATAAATGTCAATAATATGGAGTGGACATAGTGATGCTAACTAGAACACATGGCATGAGAGAGATAATATGCCAAAAAGTAGAGGTGACATCACAGAGGATAAACTAAGGGAAATGACTTAGGTTATTGTAAATTATCTTGCATTGGATTGAGAAGCTATTTTTCAGAAGAATGATGTAATCTCAGTGGAACTTGTTAGAAGTGGGACATGTTGACCAAAATAAACATGGTCCCCCGTTATGGCAGTGAAATATCTTGTTAGAAATAAGGCTTTGTTTATTGTATTGCTGAGGACATTGAACAAAAATGACCAGACTTGCTAATGTGTGATAATCAATATAATAATCTGAAAGTTATCTCCACTATTAAGAATGGATGAATATCATAGACGGGGGAAAAATTCATGAACATTTTCTGTCAAATTACCTTTTATTTACTCATTTCGTAAGACCTATGTGTTTTGTCCACCTTTTCACCACCCATTTCTATGTGTTTATAAACAAACACTTAACAAACATGCCCTATCTCTGGGCCAGTTCAATGTGTTATATTTACATGCTAAATGCGTAATGCAAAATTTCACGATACTTCGTTTGGAAAACAAATAAGTTACTAAAAGTTATGATTGTCATCTTCTGTCTTCGCAATCTGTCATTTTTTTTTTTTTTACATTCAGCGATATTTTAGTTTTTGTAGGAGTTTTACGGCTATTTACCATTTAGACGACCACTGAATAGAAAAAGGAAGGAAAAAGAAGAGAATAAGTAAGAAAGAACCACAAGAAAAAAAAAATGGTGATTAGGTCACAAACGATCTTGAGAGACTGGCACTGGGGGTGCACAATTAACCCTCGAAGGGGGAAGAAGAAACAGATGAACAGATAAGAGAAGAAGAAAATGGTAAATAATTTGCTCAGTATGTGGGTTGGGCTGGGGGTAATTAAGTAACTTTATTTGAGGTTATTTGAGTAAACAAAAAATTTAATTTGAATTGTGGAGTGCCAAAAAATTTTTGTTGTGTCAATAAAGTTAGCCCTTAAAATATCACTTAAATACCATCCAGAATTATTGTAGTTGAAAATATAAGGATGTTCTTGGATACTCATACTTTTGCATATTTTTTGCTACTGTTTAAAATCAAATTTGATTAAACAAATCACATCCACATATCTCGTAAGGTCTACATGTACTGTTAAATTTCCACAATTCAATTCCACTCATTCTCTCTCTTCATACTCATAAAAATACATTAATAGGAGTATGCAAACACCCTCTAAATGTGAACTACCCGTAAAATCTAAATCTAAATCTAAATATAAATGTCAACTATCCGTAAAATATACACATTTCTCATTCTAAAATATCTTTAGCTGTACCTTAAGTGGTGCTACATATGGTGCACCACCTATTAATCTTCTATTTCCTATTTTGCAGGAGGATAAGACCGCCTCTAAATATACGCCTTGTAATCACATTCTTCTTTCTTGGTTTGACGGGGTAAGGATATTGTCTGATGTCTTACATGCATTATTTTGCTTACTGATAGTTCTATTGATTTATTTTCATCCTGTTCCTTTTTCCTCGGTGATTGGTAGGATTTTTGGAAACCAACTCTTGTTTCTCATTGGCCTGGGCTACACAAATCCAAGTTACGCTGCAGCAATTCAGCCTGCTATTCCGGTATTTACATTTGTATTGGCTGTGATAATGGGGTCAGTACTCTCTCTCTCTCTCTCTCTCTCTCTGACAAACATTTCTATAAACTATGTATATCACTGTTGTTCGATGTCACATATATTTATTCCTTATGCAGTACAGAAACAGTGAATTTACGAAGAACTGAAGGGCAAGCTAAGTTAGGAGGCACTGTTGTGTGTATTTGTGGAGCCATTCTAATGGCTTTGTTCCATGGTCCTGCGATGTTTGGATACAAGGAATCAGAATTTACAGCTCAAAGTGAAATAAGTGCCAAGGGCCAACCTGAACCCGCTGGATGGTTATTGTCTAATTTTCTGGAATTAGGAATTGATAATTGGCACATTGGAGTTATGTGCTTAATCGGGAACTGCATGTGCATGGCAGCTTATCTAGCCATTCAGGTAATATTATCAATCCTGAAGTTTGTATTGTTTTGAGGTTATTTTACTACGAGAAACATAGTATCGTTTCCAACATGTCTATACTTTTGTCGGTCTGTGCCTCAAATGAATATTGCTTCTGTACAAATTAGGAATTTGCATTTATCCATATATTTTTCATGATATATAACTAATCTGTGTCTTTTGTAGAGCTTTACCTACCTTTCTTCCATATGTTTCAGGCTCCAGTTTTATCCCACTATCCTGCAAGCATATCAGTGACAGCATTTTCATACTTTTTTGGTGTGATCTTTATGGTGGTGACTGCCTTCTTTATGACGAATGAGTCTACTGACTGGAATTTGACGAAATCTGAGGTTTTTGCAGTGTCCTATGCTGTAAGTTACTTGCATTTCCTTTTTGTTTTCATACTATAGCAAGAAAACCAAGGGAGTTTACCGTGAAAAGTTTTCTCATTTTTTGAAACAGAAACTACTTGATTTTTTAAATAAGGAAAAAAGGGAGGCTCTAAACAGCCCGGGGTGGGGGGGAGGGGTGCAATCAATGTAATGTAAAGGAAGATATTAATGTGAAATTACAAGCATGCAACACCAATGATTAAGAAATGAGAATATACGTTAACTAGTTTCAAAATTTTAGATTGTCTGAACATGAACATAAATTACAATTGATGACTCGAAAAAGTTGAAATGTTTAAGCAAAATCTGTAAATCCAAATACAAAATGGTTATCATATCAATAACAGTGACAGGTCTTTATGATGTGAATGTTTGATCATAATTAGGTTATGACGTTATGTTTCGTAGTGATTATTGAAGAAACGGTTTTTAGATGTGTGGTTGAGAAGTAAAGAAAATGTATTAGAAAATAGGAAAATTGTCAAATCAATGTAATAAGTGGTTGAAAAACGATAAGAAAGAAAAATGAACTTTTTCTTGAAAGGTGTATTGAACAAGCCCTCAATGCTGTGTTTTTAATATGAGGAATCTGACATTAAAATGAAGAATAAGAGATTCAAGGATTACCTCAATCATACTCCAGAGATAACAAATGTTTCTATGCGTGATCGAGTATAACTTAAAAAGTAACTCTAAAGTTGTTTTTAAGTTTGAATAGGATGGCGACTATTAAATAATAATGAGCAACAATTTCTAATGCGTGGTCAAATTTAAGTCTAACTGTGATCAGGTAGTGGAGGGAACTCTTTTTCCTGTTAGACTGTTACACGAATCAAATTTCCATTCGATCCAGGAGGTAATCAGTAGTGGAAGCAAGTGATTGATTCTACATTAGAGCTCATGTGATGAACCTTTTATGAGAAGAAAAGTCATCTTCTTCAAATAATGTGTGGTTGAAAATTAAAAAAGTTTATGGAGAAACATAAAAAATATATTTTTCAATTGATGTGGTTGAAAATAAGTACATAAATTGATGGTTAAAAAAGTTATGTCAAACAACCACTGAGATTATTCTATTAAAACAAAGTTTTCCTTTTGGACCACAGAGGAATGGTAAGATAATGAGTGACACACTATTGATCACAAACTTCCACTCATCTTGTATTCTCGTGCGGTTGTCAATTGTCTTTGAGGGTATAATTTTGTTCTCTTTAGAAAAGTAACTTCTACCGAATTTATGTTATTTCCCTACCTAAATTTTCTGCGATAAACACTAGCGTGTATCCATTTTAACTCTTTTCTACTCTTTAAGTCAAATTTACCGTTAACCACACATTTTAAATCACTATCCCTTACTGTCCATACATCATGTGATTCTATTGCTATTCAACCTAAAAAGTTTTTAGCAAAATAGAAGTTTACCCAAGCACAGACTTAAGTAGAATTAGGGCTTGTTCTATACACAATAAAATCGACGAACTTTTTCTCTCTCATTATTTTCAACCACTCATATAATTATTTTATATTTTTTAATGCTTCTTCTTCAAATTTCAACCACCCAATCTACGTGAAATTCGAGTAAATAAATTTTATTCTCCATAGAAGAGGGCCTCGGCCCTTAGCATCAGAATAGAGCGGATATAGAAGAATGGTTCATGTACAACACTCCAAGCTTATAACAAAGGCTTGGTTATTGCTTTTGTATTTGACTATCTATGGCCTGTCAAGCGAGCTAATATGCCTAATTTATTGATGAAAAAGTAGTCTTAGTGTAGAGAAATGACTTGTTGAGATTCTCTTGTACCAATTACTAAAGCACCCACTGGTTTTCGTTTTTCCCCGCCCGATCAGGGAATTGTAGCATCTGCTCTTAACTACGGGCTTTTGACGTGGTCAAATAAGATTCTGGGCCCTGCCTTGGTTGCTTTGTACATGCCTCTTCAGCCCGTTTTGTCTGCTTTCCTATCAAGAGTGTTCCTTGGAAGCCCCATTTATTTGGGAAGGTATGATTTTGTTACACTCTTCTTGGCTTTAGTGCCTAATCTATTTCATCTGAAGAAATCTCTCTCTCAAACTGATAATTTCTTCTTTCAGCATTTTGGGAGGAGTTCTAATTATAGGAGGGCTGTATATGGTCACTTGGGCAACAAATAGAGAGAAACAAACAACTGGAGTTGTCCCTCACGCTACTCGACCAGCAGAACCATTGATCAGTAAAGATTCGTCTCTCAACAAGATCCCGTACCAAATAGGACACATTTTCTCTGGTTCTTCAACCTCAATACCGAAGATCATGGACTAAAAGTACATGTCACTTCTCATAACTAACTTTTATTACAGTGACCTCAATTCATCTAAGAACTTCAATATATGTCTTATCAAGGCCCATGAGTTATATTTCAATTTTCCATGTATACTTGTACATCTTATAAGTGAATGTGACCATACCTTTCTTTTGGGGCCCTTCAGATATTTGAGATTCTTGACAAATTATTTTGAAATGTGCTGTTAGGAGTAGGTAAAAGTTTTAAAAGTAAGAAGGTTGTAAGGTCACCGATATGAATAGGTAGAAATAACAATGTTGGAATAAAACAGGAGAACAATTTACAATTGCTAAACACTTCCGTCCATATATTTTACAGTATTTTTTGCAGTATCCTTTTTTTTCTTTCCTCTATTTTCACTATGTTAATATCACGCATCTTTTCAGAAAAACGTGCCACTGATGAAAATATGATATCAGGCACATAGCATCACCATGTATGTTCAAATGCAAAGTTTCGTCCCTCCTAACCTGATACCCTGACCGAGTTGACTCAGCCTACATTTCCATCACCAACAAAATGTGCCACCGATGAACGTCAGAATCACTCACAAAATAAATGGTTTTAAATGATGAATTAAGCAAAAATACATGATCCATACAGTACTTAGTAAATGAGGCAGAAAAATATTACAGATAACAAGAATTTCAACTCATTGGTCTTCTGTTTTCACTTCGGCCGGTGGAATCCCCCCCTCATTATTAGCATTGTTATCAGAAGCTAATTCTGTGATCTGCTCGGCTGTGCTCTTCTGTTGCAGCTCCTCCGTTATTCTTCGTATCTCATCTTCTTTTTCTTCAAGCTTCTCTTGTAAGATAACCACCTGTAATAATCCATGATTAGATTACACATTTCAATGAACTATTAACACCTCCTGAAATATGTGAAACTTTATTTATTAATTGATTTCATAAACCAATTCTCGCAATCCCTTTTTTCTTATACTTATTTTCAAAAGCACAATCTATAGTATTTTTCGCATTTCTACATTACGTTCCTTACTTTTTAGTTATAAATCTCCCAGAAGTCACTTTTCTTCTAGAAAAACCATTGTCTAATAAACATCACCACCTACCTTTAATTTCCAATTATTGCACATTATTGTCTTATACCTTAAGTCTAAGAAATATGCCAAAGTGGTTTTCGGTGCCCGGCTACAATACTCAGTATTTCGCACAACATAAATGGGACTATGCACTCAGGATAACTTGTTAAGGGGCAATAAACAACATATAGGCCTTAATTATCTTCTGTGAGTTGAATTGCAAAAAAGCACTGATACATGCCCGAGTAGTCTCCCCAGAAATTGTAAAAATGAACTTGCGAGTTTGAACATGTAAGCATAGATATATACTTCCAAATATAAGTGTGATTTTGAACCCAAGGAGATCAAATTTGCCTTCTATACAAAAAATAATTGAGCAAAGCTGTTTGAAGTACAAAAAAATCTAACCAACTCCTCAATATTTGTGGTTAGCAATTGTTTTTTTAAAGCAAGAAGGTCATGGGACTCCACAACTGTACAGTGTGTTCAGGTTAGGTTCCAAATTTTGTTCTATTTGCGATTAAATTTTCGATTCTCCTCTCTATATATGTGCGTGTATAATAATAATAATAAACAAATAAATAAAATAAAAGAAGGATTCAAGATTAGTCCACATCCCCAGAGCTGCTGGGGGTAGCATTATGATATGCGTAAAGTACTGAAACTACAGAGATGCGTATATGAGAGTACCATTTCATTTGATCTTTCCGCATCATTTGTCAGTCCTTCAACTTGCTTGCACAATCCTGCAATCGAGTTGAATATTGCATTAAGAAAGGAACGGCCTTTGTTTGGAAACATTAACCATCAGACTCAACAAAGAGTATACATAGCCAACCACTAGTAAGTAGTAGACATGAATTTTACTGAGCAAATGCATGATACTAACAAATAAGCTTGTAATATATGATGCACAAATTATAAGACAATTGCCACCAATAGTATGCATTCTAGCATTACTAAAACCTAACCTTCAAAATGACTCCTGAGTTCGGCAGTCTGAGATTTCTGCAGAGCAAGTTTCATTGCTAACTCGTGCATCTGCCAGGGGAAAAAGAAGAAGCATTCATCAGTAAGACAGAAATCAGAAATTTAGACATCATTCTACATGGATTACCAACAGTAACATCTATCCACCTCACAAATTGTGGGTTTCAGTCAAGTCTAATCTTTCAGCATTAGAATTAATGGTAATCAAGAAAATGTGCCACACTGCATTATGTATGAATGTACAATCTCATCAATATATTTGATTCCTAAGATGTGACAGAATCTCAAATTGAGTTGCACGTACCTTCCCTTCATTGGCTTGGTTACCAATCTCATCGTTTTCTTCTTGCAAAGTCCTGCATTTTGCCATTAACATCTTCCCCATTTTACTTTGTGGGGTGAAATTGACTGCAGCAATGTTATCTTGCAACTCTTTCACCTTTTTATCCTTCTCCTCCACCAAATTCTGGCATATGTTCAAAAATAGTTTAGCTTATGTGTACAGAAAGGTATGCATTTTCTGCTGCATGATAAGCACATCAAAAGACCTTAAAAGAATTCACTAGAGGATGTATCAATGAAGATAAGCAAGGTCCAAACTTCACTTGGCACTAGCAAATTGGAGTGGTGAAAATTTTCAATTGCTACAACTGCTGACAAATTTCAATCAGTTACTCATTTTTAAAATTGATGAACATTGGATAAATTACTCACTTGGAAAATCAGTTTGAGAGTTACTCCAATAAATGTAACTTCTATATTACAATAAGAAGGAAAAGTAGTTAATCAAAGATGCTAGGAAACAAAAATATTAACTTTACTTATTCTTTAGCTTACGGAGACATGCTCTGAACTTATTCTTTTCTATTGATTAAACACAACCATGGCTAATTTGCCTATTTTTAGGCTTATGAAGACATGCTCTGAACTTTTCTTCTCCAGTGTTCAAACACAAACACCAGGGGAAAATAAAAATCCTTCATTTGGCCAACCTTACGAGTCATCGCAACTGTAACTTATGCAAAACAATCAAGCATCAGCATGGCCAAATTATTGAGTTTGATTGACCAAAGGAGAACTGTCCTACTGCTATAGTACCCAGTTAACAATTAGGTTGCTTCACCAATCAAAGGAACTTTTAAATTGCGCTGTCTAAGACTCCACAGTTAAGCATCCAATTGTTATCAGAGAACTCCTTCCAGGCAAGCAAAAAATTGAGTAGCAGCGCAATAATTAAAAGAATAGTTCCTAATTATTCATCAGGCAATAGAAGGGAAAAACTTATTATTTACGAGTACATTATAAATGACTATATCTTTGTGCAGTCTCCGTTTCCAAATGCCAAGCTAAAAGGAAAACCGACGAGGAACTCCATGAAACAGAACTGGATAAAAGAAGTACCTTCAATCGTGTGAACTCTTCATGAATTGCTGGGTCTAGTAGTAGCTTCCTTGCCTGTCACGTTTTCACCAATTTAAATACCAAAAAAAGAGAAAGTGAAGAAAGGAGTCGAGAGGCATATCGGTCCTTCATATAAAGGACAAACTTTTATAAAAACACATACTTGAGACTTGAGACAAACTTAAGTGCACATCTCAAACCTCAAAATGTAGACTGTATCAAATTTTGTTTTCTATATGAATGAAAATCATGCACTGAAGTAAATATCACAGGAAAAGTTCTATCAGACTATCACATGTACAGCACCTGCATTGACGGTGGTTTGAGCTGAGCTCTCAAATCTCGAACTGCAGACTGTAGAAAATAGAGGGGAGTGGATGAGTGTAGATAAATATCTATCTTAGGATATTGGGCCTAACTCCTCCTAACAAAACCGGCTTGTTATGGGAGGTTTACCCTCACCTTATATATTTGATTAACCGATGTGGGGTTCTAACACGCCCCCTCACGCACAGCGTGGAATATGACACACAACCGTGGAAATATATATTAGCGGTATCCAATATCATAACTGGCCTGACTCTAATACCATCTTAGGATATTGAACCTAACTCCTCCTAACAAAACCGGCTTGTTAGAGGAGGTTTACCCTCACCTTATATATTGGATCTTATATATTTGATCACCCGATGTGGGATTCTAACAATCTAAAAACTTGGGTCGCTGGTAATGCATCTCCATGCCATGCAAAAAAAATAAAGAAAAGCATAGAAAGCATGACTTCTCACCTTCAACTCAGTTATTTCCTGCTCCCGTTTATTAAAGGACACCATGAATGCAGCTTCTTTTTTCTTTGCCTTTTCAAGCTAATAACATAAAGTTAACAAAAAAATAAATAAATAAATAAATAAATAATAGAAGGAAGAAAAAAAGGAAACGAAAAAAATTAATAAAATGCAAACTCAAAACTTGTAACATAATTATGTATGTTCAACAGACACCTGTTCTCGGAGAGATTCCTCAGAGGATCTCAGGTTCTGAAGATAGTTGACTACCAATTTCGGTTCTACAAGAGAAGGAGGAAAGTAATTCTCTTCAGAAGAAGAAATAATTCAAAAGGTGAATGGAGCATTAGTTACAAGAGGAAAAAGAAATGCTGGAATAAAATTATTAAAAAAAAAAGTGCCAAAAGAATTAGACAAACCAGGAGATGCGCCTCCAGGTATGAAGTACTCATTCTGAAAAGATGAACGCCATTCTTGAATCTCGGTCTTTGCCACCTTAAGTTCTGTCTGTAACCGATATACTACAACCAGTTAAGCCGCAAAAAACATAACATCATCGAGAAACTTCAGCTAGAAATATGTTCACCAACTCATACTTGGAACACATACCTGACAATCTTTGAGTTCATTCTTACAGTTCTCAAGACTGCAAAAGAATGCCACAAGAAGCATATTCTATAAGCCTTGCACATTCTACGAAAGGGAGTTTAAATCATTCTTATGTTTTCAAGTACATATCTATTACAATATAGGAAACAATACCTCTCGCGAAGAGATAAAATCATCCCTGTCGCCACTCCTGGTGCAGTTTCTTCTACTTTCAGGTTAGCCTTATGACATCCACAAACAAAATTAAGTCAGGTTTGAGATCCGACGAGCCATAACAAAAATATTAAAATCATACCAAAAGGAAAGAGACTGCTCAAAATTCAATCAACAAATGAAAATGATGGCCCAAAAAAACCACCGAGGATTTCATTTTTCTTTTTAATCCATGGAACTGGAGGAAGAAGGTACATACACATCAACGGTGTTGAACTGTGAATTGTATGGCAAGTTTACAATAATCAACCAAATAAAAATTTACATATAAATGTTAGGTGTAAGCATTAAAATTACAACAGTAAGAGGTATATAAAACAAAAATATAAAATATTTGGTGAAGAAAAATTAAAGAAACTTCAGAGCCGTCAAAGACATATCTAAAAGTCAGTGCTTGCTATTCCCTCTCTTTTCTTTTACTAAGGGCAAAGTCTCTAGGTTCAGCCACAATATCAGCGAGCATTCAAGGCACTTTTGAACTTGGTAATTTACGCGTAGAAGCTCACTTTAATAGATCATTACAATAGATGTGTTGTGGTCATGATATCACTATCAAAACTAGTAACTTCTTCATTCTTGTTAATATGTTGCTTGAATGAAAACACAAAGCTTCCTCTCTGCTTTATTTTACTTCAACCAAATATTGACGTTAGCCACTGTTACTTTACTCTCATGAAACATTAATTAGTTTTTAGAAGTTGAATCTAGGAAGCAAGGGCAAATTTCAAAAGGACCTGAGTCCACAGAACCTCCAAAACTTTGGAAACTGCTGTGTTTACCTTTTAATATTTATTATCTTTTAAGTTTGTCATGTTACCCTCAGGCCTCAATCAGAGAATCACATTCAAACAGTTATATGCATGTGTTTATGAATTTAGTTCAAGTTTATTTATTTTGTAAATTTGGAAACTCTTCTAACTTCTAGCTTCTATGCAACTAGTTACATGTTCAATGCCTGTCATTGAAATAACCTGTGAAGTCATTTCTTACAGCCACCCAAACTTGCTTAAGTGAAGTTGAGCAATTAGAAAAAGATGCAGCAAAGATGATCGGAGCCTCCTAATGTGACTACATAACTCTAGCAGATACAAAGCTCTTTGGAAGTGAACGGTTGAACTATAGCGAACAGAAAGATTTTGGAAGTACAAAAATACCTTTTTGGAACCAAAGATATCATCTTCATCATCGTCCAGATCCCCAAAGCTTCTCTTATTAGCTGATAAATCACATTGCCAACAGTATTTAAACTATTGAAAAATAAGTATTTACAGCGAGGAAGCATTTATATTAAGCTAAATCGAATAATTTGAATAACCTGGCCCCCTCGAGCGGTTGCTTCCCGAAAAATCGCCCCCAAAATCATCGTCCTATGATTTTCCAAGACCGTTGCATTTAATAACACAAAAGAGGAACGAGTAAATTAATGCAAACATGGAAATCAAAAGTATTGAGATTAAGAACACTTACCTCGTCGAGATGATTATTTGATGCCATTGCACTTGAAATCTGAATGGCAAGTGAAACTTGAAAACCTAGTTCACTCCAATTGAACGTTTACGCTTGGCCGCTGGGTGACAATGGCGAAATCAGTTGCGAAAGGGGCCGGTGGGTGGCAGTGGAATTTTAGGAATGACAATGGTTTGGGTTTGAACCCGCCCCCCACCGTTAGACCCACGAACTAAAGGGACCGGATCTGCCCTTACACCCATGAGTTTTAGGGGTGGATCAATATTAAGAGCATCTTCATTGTAAAAGTGGTGTGCATGATGATGTGGAAGGGAGAGATAGAGAGAAGATAATTATTTTAATATAAAGAGAATGGAATGAAGTATAGGAAAAAAAGAGCGGGAAAAGTAAAAAAAAAAAGAGAGAAAGAGAGAAAATTCAAAAATAATAATAATATAATAATAAAGAAAGTGGAGATGGGAGTCCATTTGTGGACTTAGCACGGGACACGATGGAAGAAAAGTGAGGAAAAAATGGGATAATTGAGTGAAAAGTGATTTTAAAAAAGGAAAATAGGAAAAACATGTGGGATCCATGTAAAAAAATGTGTCTACATCTCTCTTCTAGTGCACACAAGAAATGGACATGGCATTGAAGATGCTCTTAGATCCACGAGTCACCCATCGAGTTGGTTTTTTTATTATTTTTATCTCGAATTTTTCTACTAGAAATTATTATGAATCGAATTTTTCTACTCGATGAGGGTGTTAGCGGATGAGTTTTAATATACTTTTATGAGTATGAAGAGAGAGAATGAGTGGAGTTGGATGTTGGAGATTTAATGAGTTGGGAGATATATGGATGTGATTTATTTGACCAAATTTAAAATTTGAAAAAAAATACATTAAAATGCATTTTCGACTTGATGCTAACACCCTGTTTAAAGAATTTAAATTTTACATTTGTAAATGGCCCAATATTTTTAGTTATATTGACTTTTTATATTAATTTAGAAAAATATAAATACAATTGTGGGTAATAAAGACGGTTTGGGGGTACATGCCAACCCGAACCCATCCCTAGAATATTCATCTATCACAAAGTCCGCCCTAGATCCGCCCCTATTGTTCATTTAGTTGGAGCGGGTATCCGCAGATTTCTAATTCGATAGGTAAAATTGATATTCCTAAGTGGAAATTCTGTTGTGAAATGGGAAAATTTTGGAACAAAAATGTGCTTTTAAGAGGATGTGCATTGAAAAACACTTTTTTTTCATGATTCATGCCGTCTAAGTATGTCAAAAAAGCTCGCGAGCTCAGCACTGGCTAGCTGAGCTGGCTTTGCTCGAGCTCACCAGGCTCGCAAGCTTGAGCTAGCGGCTTGCCTAAAGAACGAGCTGAGCTTGGCTCGGGCCCGTACAGTAAATGAGCTCGAGCTGAGCTCGAACAAGCCTCGACTCGCCGAAATTGATTGACATGTCTAATAGCAATACCTAGGGGGGAAAATATAAAGGGGGATTTTTTTTTTTTTTTTTAGCGAGGGGGTGGTTTGGGTCTCATTTACAAATTTTCCCCTCATGGCATTTCTAATGGTGAAGCAAAAATATGGGGAAAATGAAGGAAGAAAAAGGCAAAATAGGTCAAATTTGGTTTCTCTTTTACATTTTTCCATCCCAAATCTATTCTATTAAATATATAAAAACAAAAGTATTTGTATTCTGTTTTCCCACCTATTCCTTTTTCATATTTTTTAATTAATTAATTTATTTATTATATTATTTTTTTCATGAGATAAGATTATTACAAAAATATTGATATAATCTTCAGATTTTCATTTATTAAAATTTTTGAAAATATATTTATTCAAATTATGAGATAAAATTATCAAAAAAAATATTTTTATAGTCTTTAGATTTTTATTTTTATACACATTTTTTATTTAGTTCCATTTTTTGAAAATATAATTTTTTTATTATATTATAATATATATTTATTATATTTTTTTTTCACAAGCTAAGATTATCACAAATAATAATCCTATAATAATCTTTAGATTTTCATTTTTGTATACATTTTTTTTATTTAGTTCCATTTTTTAAGAAATATAATTTATTTGTTACACTATATGGGTTATTTTCGCAAAAGGCCCCCAAAGTATCGATTTTGTAACAATTCCAATCTCATTTTTTTTTTGGTGCCATTACAAGCCCCCCAATCTTTAATTTTGTTTCACTACAAATCCCCACTAACGGATTACATCCAATCCAGCTGTTAAATTTATCCTTTTGTGCACTAAACTTTGGGGTCCTGATTTGAAACACCCATTTGTATACTAAACTTTGGGGTCCTGATGTGAAACACCCTTTTATTTTATAATTTGAACTTTTAATAATATGCAATTTAGTCCCGAATCTTTTTAATTTTAACAATTTTAATTTTAATTTTTTTGCAATTTAGTCCCAAATATTTTAATTTCACAATTTCACTATTATTTTTGGAAAATTGGCGGAAATAGTTCTTAAATTTTACAGCTACTATAAAATTGGTATGAAATACCAAAAGGTAACCTCATATTAATTTCACCAAATTGATTAATTTGATATTAATTTTATTTGGCCTATAATTAATTTTGTCGACAAATTTACGCATAGAATTTGATTGCATTAATATCACAATTTTCCCCAAAAAACTATTCAGAATTAAACAAATACACATTTTGATTTCAACCAATAGTTAATAATAAATTTAATTTATAAAGTTTTGGCAGGAATATATCACTATAAAAAATATCCGAATGTAGAAAAGAAAAAGTTTAAAAAGAATAAAAAATAAACAAAAATCCAACCTCCCATACCAAAGCCCTCATCTAACCCAACCCAATAGCATCTACCCCACCAGCGATAATCCAGGGTGGGGTTTTTCGCCTACCGGCGAAGTCACCAGCAGACGACAGTTTGTTGGTTGTACCATCAGTTGGTACAACCAGCTAATTGTTGATTACCAAATTAGGAGGAAATTCCCCTATTTGTTGATGTAACCGGCAATCTCAGGCTCAGGGGCTTTCCCCTAATTGTCCGGTGGCGAAGTGGCCGTCATGTTTAGAGTTTTTTTTTTATTTTTCGGTATTTAATTTTATTATTTCTTTACACTTAGTATAATTTTTATAATGATGTATTTCTAGTAAGATTTTATGGAGACAAAATAATTACATTTATTATTAACATTTAGTTAAAAACGAAATATTCACGTCTCTAATGTTAAGAAATATTTTTGGAAATTATGATATTAATGTGGCCAAATTCTATTATGCTGAAAATTATGGATAAAAATTATTTAATTGGTGTCAAATAAATTAGATAAAATTATTTATATACCAAATAAAATTAATATCAAATTAATTAATTCGTTGAAATTAATATGATGTTACCTTTTGTTATTTCATACCAATTTCGCGGGACCTAAAATTTAGTGATCATTTCCGCCAATTTTCCAAAAATAATATTGAAGTTGTGAAATTAAAATATTTGAGACTAGATTGAAAAAAATTAAAGTTAAAATTATCAAATTTAAAAAGATTTGGGACTAAATTGCATATTATTAAAAGTTTAAATCATAAAATAAAAGGGTGTTTCAGGTCAAGACCCCAAAGTTTAGTGTATAAAAGAGTGTTTCAAATCAGGACCCCAAAGTTTACTGAACAAAATGACAAATTTAACGGCTAAATTGGATGAAATTCGTTAGTGGGGGGTTGTAGTGAAATAAAATTAAAGATTAGGGGGTTGTTGTGGCATAAAAAAAGGGGTTCGAATTGTTACAAAATCGATACTTTGCGGTGCTTTTGCGAAAATAACCCATATTATATTTTTTTATACCCATTTTCCTCACAATCTCCAGATAAAATTTTCAAAAAAATATAATCATAATTTAAATTCATTAATTATGTAATTAGACCTATCAGTAAATATAGTTCCATACCATTCGAAAATTATTTAATTTAAATTTAACTTATAAGAGAAGATACAATAGATTTGAATTAAAAAACTAGATTTTTCCCATTGTTTTTTGTCAATAATTATGTATTAGATACCTAAATCAATTCAAAATATGATTTTAATTGTGATATTCCGTATTATGATTTGATCCAGATATACTTTATGGATTTCTTAATATTTGTTTCCAATTTTATCAAATCCTAATTTATTTGAAATTTCAATTGCAATCTATATATTAATTAAATATTTAATTTTATTTCTTAATAATAGTATGATAATAATCATTTCAATATAATTCCCACATTATCTATGGTAAACTAAAATTCAAATTCAAATTTAAATTCATTATCTCATTTTCATAAAGCTTGGCTTGAAAACTTCGATTTGATTTAATACTTAAAAAATAATTAAAACTATTTTCTTCGTTAGTTTTATACAAACAATTGCATAGTAAATTGATAAATTAAAAAAAAAGTAAATATGCTTATCAAATTTTATCTAAAATATGTGAATGATTCCCGTGCATCGTACGGGAGTAAAGATTAATTAACCAAATTATAGGTTTTTAGCCCCTAATATTAGTCGACATTGCCGGGGAAGAGGAAAAAATCCAAATTTGGATTTTTCCACCCCTCCAATAGAATTGTTCTCAAAGGGGTTAAATTATAGGTTTTTTTTTACCTTAAGGTCAATTTAGGCGTTGGGACAAGGTGGAATAAACCCAAATTTGGGTTTTAGCCTCTCCCATTAGACTTGCTCTTACGAGAAAAGAAAAAAAAAGGGAAAAAAGAAGAGAAGTTTTTACAATATTGGTGTACAAAATTCTAGTGTAATTGGTGTAAAAAATTCTACTTTTTGATATCACTTTGTACAAAGGCATATCTAGAGTTATGGTTCAACTGACGTAAGATTGAGACACAAGTGTGGGAGGTTTCCGCCCCTCAAACCCCCAAATTTTTAAATATAATATTTATATCATAAACTTTATATTACTAATGTACCGCTTTTGAGCGTTGGATAATAAAACAATATTTATTAGTTTACTATATATTAGTATTAGTATACTAGTAAAGAACGAAATCATAAAATACAATATATTTGTTTGCAACTGTTCCCTATGGCTTCTCATATTTTGAAAACGATGTATAATAGTCTCATTATCAATTTCTTTTAAAACAACTTTCTCAACATACACAATTATATCGGGTCTCTCCTGTTGGTCGAGGTTCAACTTCCGCATTTAAATTTTACCGAGGACTAACTTATAATTTAAGGGGAAAAATCAGTTTATAAATTTTTTTTTTAAAAAAAATAGGCAATGGGGGCAGCTACCCTCACTTTTATAGTTGCCAGTGATTGTGTAAAATTCCTCTATGTTTGTTTTTTTTGACTCTTCATGTTCATTTTCATATTTCTTTTACAAAATCCATCCTTCATACTGTGATTTGCGTTTTATTTTCTCCATATCAAGAAGGTAATTTTTGTCCATTTACAAAAAAAATTAAAATGAAAGCAAGATTCCAAATAACAATTTAGGTTACTTGACGTGTGAATTCAAGGCAAATTTTTGTCGTGCTAAAAACTAAATATATAGAACAATTTGCATATATTATCTCACATCAAGCAACAATGTAGGTTACTTGGCACGTGTTCTGGTAAATTGTTATTTTGCTAAAAACTAACGTTTTAAATTGAATATTAGTGGTCCATGGGAGCTTGTTGTAGTAGAAAATATACCCCTTACCAATATGTTTTATTTGGATTCAAAACACTATTGTATCCCTATAATCCCCAATATGCATTAAAAAAAGTTGAATATAGGCGATGTCATGAATTAAAGCCTGAATTATATTGAAACAGTGCACTGTTGCTTTCTCTGTAGAACTGAACAAGACCCATCTTAAACTTCAAATTCGTGGCATTTTGAGTTTACATTTATCAACCCCCAATCATTCACAAGAGAGAGGACATGGAACTTTTGACACTCGAAATGGGGGATTGTATGGATGGACTGATGACTCAAACTGATAAGGAGTAAAGGCGGAGATTGTGATAAAAAACAGGGAAGAAAGAGTCGAGAGAGAAAGTTTGCAAAAGAGAATGAGATTCATTACTCGGAATTAACAGAGATTACAGTATAAATACATCCACCTAGCTACAACTAATCTCTAACCAACAAAAGAATCTAAACTACTAAAAGGCTGTATTTACAAGGATGGTCCATAATCTTCTGCATTGTTATCTTTAGTTCCTAATTCACTTACAAGCTTTTCTTTACACTCCCCTTCAAGATTAGCATAAATGTTGTTTATGCTCATCTTGTTTAGAAGCTTGTAATACTGTTTCACTCCCAAGGCTTTGGTCAACACATCAGCAGGCTGTTCTGTGCAGATTTCCTTTAGCTCCATCAATCCTTTCACTACATTTTCTTTAACATAGTGGCAATCTACTTCAATGTGTTTGGTTCTCTCGTGAAACACAATGTTTCTCGATATGTGCATAGCTGAATCACTATCACAATACATTTCTATCAGCATCTATAGCTTTATCTTTAGGTCCTCCAACAGATATTTAATCCATATGACTTCAGCTGCCGTTGCAGCCATTGCTCTGTACTCAGCTTCTACTGAACTCCTTGATACTGTCCTTTGCTTATTAGATTTCCAGCTCACTAAAGAATCTCCAACGAATACACAGAAACCTATTACAGATTGCATTGTTAACTGGCAGCCTACCTAGTCACTGTCAGAGTAGGCTACTAACTTTAGTTGAGATGCTGCTGCCAAGAAAATTCCTTGTCCAAAGGCAGACTTTATGTATCTCAGTACTCTAAGAGTAGCTTGCAAATGTTCCTTTCTTGGCGTATGCATATATTTGGACAATACACCAACTGAGTAGCCCAAGTCTGGCCTCGTTATATTTAAATATAGCAGCTTACCAACCAATTGTCTGTAATAACCTGGATCCTTAAGTATTTCGCCTTCACGGCTATCAAGTCCATGGTTGGTTTCCATTGGTGTCTTATTTGCCTTGACTTCTAACTGGCCATATTCCTCCAAAAGCTCCAATGCAAATTTTCTTTGGTTCAATAATATTCCAGTTCTGTTCTTTGCAACCTAAAGCCCAAGAAAGTATTTGAGATCCCCTAAGTCTTTCATCTTAAAACACTTCTGCAGTTTAGACTTTACCAGTTCAACATTGACCTTATCTGCTCCCACTATGATGATATCATCAACATACAACAGTAGAGCAATGAAGTTCTGATTAGAACCCTTGGTAAACAGAGAATAGTCTGATTTTGACTGTGTAAAACCTTCATTTAACAAACATTCAATAAATTTAATGTTCCACTGTCTAGATGCCTGTTTTAATCCATAAAGTGATTCTTCAATTTACATACCAACTTGTTTGGGGAACCGGATGATGAATGGTGGCTATGAGAGTCATTGACATGCTCCCCCTGAATCTAAGAGCCAGGTGGGATTTCCATATAGATATCCTCGACTAGACCCATGTTCTCCTACTCATTTTTACACATTTTTACACACAAATCTAGTTGGACCTACCTGTACTACACAAATCTCCACCATTCAATTCCACTTTTTCTCTCTCTTATATCACATAAAAACACATAAAAACACACACCCTAACACCTTATAAATCTCCATTCAAAAAAGCATTATTGACATCCATTTGACCAAGGTACCAGTTGTGAATAGCAGCTAGAGCAAGTAATAATCTCACAGTGGTTAATTTGGCTATAAGACTGAAGGTTTCTTTGTAATCAAAGCCAGCATTTTGGGTGTACCCTTTAGCTACCAACCGTGCCTTATATCTTTCAATCTTCCCTAGCATTGAATTTGGTTTTGAATACCCACTTGCATCCTACAGTATGATAATGTAGAGGGAGAGGAACTATGTCCCGGGTCTGATTCTTATCCAAAGCTACAAATTCATTGTGCATTGCCTCTCTCCAATGGCTATGTGGTACGGCCTCTTGGTAGGTGAGTGAGTCAGGGGGTGGGAGAAGACACTGAGAATGAATTGTTTATATTTAGAAGAGAGTTTTGAGTAGTTCATGACAGTTGATAAGGGATGTGCTGTAGTGGTAGGAATGTGGGACGTGGAAAAGGAAGTGGGAGAGGATGTAGAATGAGCAGAGGAAGTATGCTCAACGGCAAGGGATATGTGAAAGTCTTTGAGATAAGTAGGGATGTGTCTATTTCTAGTGCTTCTTCTGAGAGGAGCTGAGGTAGTTGAAATATCATCTGTGGAAGAATGCTGAGAGTGAGAGGTCTCTGGATGACTGAGTGATGGATCAGACAAGGATGGATGTATCGGGTCACTAGAAATGGGTGAATGATGAGAGTGTGTGTGAGTGGGTTCAATGATTGTTTCTGGAAGAGGATATGATGGCAACGGAATATGGTTGAATGAGGTGACATCAGTGGTGGTTTTAAGTGAGGGAGTATAAGAAAAATAGGATCATAGGATTGTACATCTCTGGAAATGAAAGTGGACTGTGTGGACAGATCATATAATTTGTAACCCTTAGACCCTATTGGATATCCCAAGAATATACAGGCTTTGGACCTAGGGTCAAATTTTTTTTTGTATGGGACTGTAGTTATAGCAAAGCAAAGACAACCAAATGATCTTATGTTAGAATAGTGGGGTGGTTTATGCATAAGCAGTTCATAAGGGGTTTTGTCATGTAAGATGGCACTCGGTGTTCTGTTTATCAAGAAGGCTGCTCTTAGAATGGCATCTCCCCAAATTTTTTGAGGTAGGTGAGAGTGAAAAAGAAGGGCTCTTAAAACATTAAGCAGGTGTTGGTGCTTTCATTCCACAATCCCATTTTGTTGGGGGGTGTGTGGACAACTAGTTTGATGTAGGATCCCATGCTTAGCATAAAATGTCAGTTGGGAGAATTCTTTCCCATTATCTGATCTTATGATTTGGATATGAGCTTTGCATTGAGTTACAACGAAATTGTAGAACTAGGGAATAAAGTGAGACACCATTGCTTTGTTTTGCATCAAGAAAACCCTAGTGGTTCTACTGTAATCATCCATGATAGATAGAAAGTAATGATTTCCATTCAAGTCAGCTTGGGAATAAGGTCCCCATACATCCATGTTTACAACTTGAAAATAAAAAGTAGATGCAGGAAAATGTAAAAGAAAAGGCAAACGTTTCTATTTAGCCTTAGGACAAGTAAAACAGTCCAAATGAGACATGTTATTTGACAGAAAGGAAAATTTATGTAAGGGGGCATATCCCAATCTGTGATGCCATATTTATGGTGTAGTGATCTGGGATGAGGTAGTGGTGTTGATAGCAGAAGGTAAAGATGTATCATCAAGATAGAAAAGCCCATGTTTGGCGTTAGCAACTCCAATCTTGGGTAAGAGACCCCGGATGACACAAGTATGTGAAGAGAAAATTAAAGCTAACTCTTGTGATGAAATGAGTTTGCTAACTGAAAGTAAATTGAAATTGAATGAAGGAACCAGTAAAACATTGCGTAGGGTGAGTCTGGGGTTGAGTTTCACTGTGCCAATGTGTGTTGCTAGCACTTTAGTACCATTAGGCCGCAAAAGATGTGAGTGATGCAAGGCAGTGTATGAAGAAAAAGACTCTAGTGAGCAGGTTATGTGATCTGTAGCTCCAGTGTCAATGATCCAGGAGTGTTTATTCAAATGTAAAGTGGAAAGGCAAGTGGATAATGTGGTCGACGTTATACCTGTGAAATTGGCTATACCATTGGATTGGTTTGGAAATGTAGAGGTGATGGGATTACCAGTAGAACTAGGACAAGAGGAGATTGTGCCATCACTAGGAGAGCTGAGGAAGGCAATCAGCTTTTGGACCTGTTGCTGGGTGGGATTCAGCTGAGACAAATCATGGACTGGTTGCCTCACATCAATGGGTAAATCAGCAGCACCCGTTGGTTTTTCCACCACGGAGTTCACATTTGCATTTTTACCTTTTGTGAACTTAAAACATGGTGGAAAACCTATAATTTTGTAACACTTATCCTTGGTGTGTCCTCTCTTCCCACAGTGCGAACAAACCAAGTCGTTCTTCCATTGTCGAGTTGCCATCGCTGAAGCTATATCAGAAAAACTCTGTTGCTGTGTCAAATAGCTTCTCTGTGATTCTTCTCGCAAAACCAGATTATATCTTGATCTAGACTAGGAAATGGTCTAACCATGATGATCTGTGACCTCAAAGCAAAGTAACTCTCATTCAATCTACTTAAAAACTTGAACACCAAATCCTTGTTGTGTGCTTCCACAAATTCTTCAAAAGAGCCATGATCTCACTTTCCACACTTGCAATATGGTAAAGGCCTAAAAATCCCTAACTTCTCCCATACAGCAGTGAGCTCAGTAAAGTAGGCATCAATTGTTCTAGATCCTTGAGAAATGTTACTCAGCTGATGTTGTAAATTGCATTCCTTATAATCATCCGGTTGTGAGAACCGTTGATACAACTTGTCCCAAATCTCACTTGCAACATCCATATAGAAGATAGTGCTTGCGATAGGCTGTGAAATAGATCTCAACAACTAGGCAACCACGAGGTTATTGCAGCGAGTCCAAGGCAAATACAGTGGATCCGTAGCAGCTGGTATGGGAATTGACTTGTTCAGAAACCTTTGCTTGTTTCTAATAGACATAGCGAGCAAAAATGCCCTTCTCCAGGTTGCATCATTGCTAGCTGTGAGCACAGGAGTGACTGCAACTGATCCATGACTTTCAGTGTGATGCAAGTAGTAAGGTGAATGACTCTAGCTTGCACTGGATTTGTAGTCTCCATTTGACAGTAGATCCAGAAAAAAGGTTCGATCCGCAGAGAATTTCGCACAATCAAAGTCGTCGAATGAAAGTCAAATTGAGATTCACAAGAAATTGGTGATGAATCGAAAAAGAAATTGAGGACGGATGCTTGAATAGAGATCTGGAGTTACAACTCCAAGCTCTGATGCCATAATGAAAAACAGGGAAGAAAGAGTAGAGAGAAAGTTTGCAAAAGAGAATGAGATTCATTACTCAGAATTAACAGAGATTACAGTATAAATACATCCACCTAGCTACAACTAATCTCTAACCAACAAAAGAATCTAAACTACTAAAAGGCTGTATTTACAAGGCTGGTCCCTAGTCAAGCTTTTCTTTACAGATTGTTAGTGGGGAATGGGTTTTCGGTGGGGAGGGAGGGAGGGACCAACCCATCCTTCTTCCCCAACCCATTGAGCCCAATACCAATTGTTAAACCCCTTTTTTTTAAGGCAAATTTAAGTTCCATCAAAGCCCTTTTGTTGATAAGACTATAGGATCATCTTTAGTAACCTTTTTATCTTTAAAAACACATTTCACATTATAAAGAGCATATTTTAATTTAGACGGCAAAAATTTTGATTGACTCCAACAAACTCTCTATTTATATTCTTTAATAATTATTTTGCTTAAATCAATAAATAATTATTATTGCATTCTTTTATTTTTAATCAATATATTTATAATTTAATTGTCTTTGATCAATAAGATTAATTGTGATATTGTAAAATCAATGAAAGAGTGTTGAAACTTGCGAATATTAAATAACAGAGATTGAGTTTGGCTCTCTACATTTGAAGGGTCAAACTCCATCTCTATTCTAAAATGTTAAAATAAAGAGTTCATTAGAGTTCAATTTAAACTTTTTGTCTCTTTATAATAAATAGCATCTTCCATTTAAATAGACAAGACCTAATTGGATGTTCTAAGCTTATTGCATCGCCGTCCATTTATATGATGTATAGATCGAATCCGAACTAAAATTTGTTTCTCTCTTCTCGACAATCTTTGCTCGTATACTAAGGCCTTGTTCTATTTGGTGTTATCCAAATCCGCACGCAATTCCGTATACCTCATACTCATTTTCAACCACACACACATTTCTCAAAATAATATTAACCACACATTTTTACACGGAAGACCACGCAGAACAACTAAACCCCCAATCAAACAGGGCCTAAATATATCAGTTTGTTTGTCAGTTTTTTCTTTTGCAACTTCAGCGACCATGGTTTGTTAGTCACACTTTTTAACCTTGCAATTGTCGGGTTGTCGTTGGTCGTAGTTTTCCATTCTCAAGCAGCTCGTGGCTCATTGCCAATTTAAGATATAATATTGTAGTATGCAAATCTTTTATCATGACTAATTCATAAATTGTTTCTTAACTTCAATTTGAACATCCTATCGCATTCTCTCTCTTTGTTTTATGATTGTAATTGTTTCACATTTGCACTCACTTGGATTTTATACTCTTCATTTTCTAATAATGTGCTTTTCCTTATATATAGATCGGTCATGTAGGAGAGGGGATTGATGGTGCGTGAATCAATAAAAGTTTTGAAATGATGGAATAAGTGATAAACAAGAGATGTGGGGTGTATATGAGTTGGATTACTTCTTTAAATGATTCAATAATTCTTTTAAAAAATAATTTTATTTATGCATTCTATCTATTGTTTGTGTCATTGAGAGCAATGCATGTGGTTGTATTAGGAGCGATGTTGCTACTTGCCATTGATAAGGTGGAGTACACTATATCATTATGCTTTGTTGAAATTTTTGGGACCAATGCTATGTTTATTAATAGGGCGGATTTTTATGAAATATAAGGGAAACTCTTTCTAATTTGTTAAAGAATCGTATGGATTTTGTTCTTTGTTTTTTTAAAGGGAAATGCTAGATTACTATAATGAATATCATAATGATTGACATAATGATTGTTGGCATATTTAATAACCGTCCATCTAAAAGTGATGGAGTTGTTGAAATTGTAGGATCATGCCACATATCCATTATGTCAACCATTATGGTATTTATTATGGTGTTGTAGCATGGTCCTTTTTTAAAATGACAACATAATTGTTTGATGAATATATCTTCCCATACAATACACTGGTGAAAATACTAGTTAGCTAGACTAATGCGGTAGTTTGACAAGAAAAAAAGCTATGGCATTTATATTTAAACAAGGATAAGCATCCAGAAATTCGTACATTATCAAAATATGTCCATGTAACTAGAGAAAATATTTTAGTAAAATAAAAACGTCTTCTTAGCACCTTCAACCAAAAAAAAAAAACTCCTTTGCAGCTAGACAAAAACTATAATTTCCCTACCTAAAAAAGAATAGGTTAACATTACAATAATAATAATAATACATTAAACAATATACGATGAACAACTTTATGAAATATATTTTACACAATAAAAGCTATGACAGTGTTACATCAAAACTTCGACCACACGCATATCTATATTTTCTTTATAAATCATCAAAACCATAATAATGTAAATCCTACAAAAATATCATTGATTTAATAATAATAATTATAATTATAATTATATTATTTTCAATTTTCTTCAATCAAATAGATTAGTTAGGCTAATATGATAATTTGTCTCAAAAAAAGAACTATATAATTTATATTTAAACAAAGAACTACCGCGATAATAATAAGATTCCATTATGGGATTCCGCGCTTCGAAAAGTCTTTAATGAAGCGTCCGTAATATAATAGCCTATGTGTCCCAAACCAAAAAGAACGTGCTAGGCCCGGCCCCCTTTTCAGTAGATGGGATTAGGATGAAAGGGCTTTCTTTCATTAACATCCAGTAAAGGTGCATAGCTTCTTTGAATGTCCCGCTGATTGACTACTACATGACGGGACGGGACTGATCCCGAAAGAGAGGTCTTTCTTTCTGGTTATGAAATCGCTTAGATTGAAAAGCAAGTCGATGATGCCATAAGTCAAACGGGCGGCTGAGGCGAGAGTCCTTCACTGCACTTATTGGAGAGAAGGGATCTTGCAATAGTTCTTTGTCTAAATATAAATTATGTAGTTCTTTTTTCGAGACAAATAACCAATCTATTTGATTGAAGAAAATTGAAAATAATAATAATAATAATAATAATAATAATAATAATAATAATAATAATAATCTATATCTAAAAGCAAAAAATGAACCACTGTGCAATTAATACACTCTTCGTAATGAACCATATCGCTATCGATGCAAATAACAAATTACTTATTATTCTCTTGCCAATGCTAATGAAACACAGAACAAAAGGTTTGTCTTTTGTGTAGTGCATGCGTGGGGCAAATTGGGCCGCCATCTTTGCCACAGACCTTTCATTATTTTTTTTATTTTTTATTTTTTTTATAACGCTGGAAGTCCACACTATCTCCTTGCCACACGCTAGCAGTAACACCCGTGTATTGCACGGGAGCCATATACATTAATACGTAATTCTTATAAAGATAATTAGATTACCATTAACAGTACTAAAAATTATTTTAAAAATTACTAAAATATAGAATATCACAAGACTTGACTAAAGCATGTTCAAAATTTTAAAATAATTCGATAGAGTTTCTGCTGTACTTCGGTCAATTCTATCCTGTAAATATTGGAACAACTCGTAACAATCGCCATCAACACTGCAATTGCACATTCATATCCAACAATAGTAACATCTGTTAATCTACAATAAAATTTCATTAATAAACAACACCAAGTGTACTATAAGACCCATAAATACATTGATCTTGAATGGGCAATGGGCAAATTATTATAGTCTTTCTTTTGTGGCTTTCTATATAAATATCTAAAAATGAAGCTTTTAGTTCAACTTATAATTTTATTTTAAACTATGTAATTTTTTGGGTAAATATTATCCAAATTAAATACAAATCGATTAGAATTCTAACCGATCATTATCAAAATGTCTCTCTTTATATTATTATTATTATTATTATTATTATTATTATTATTATTATTATTATTCTTATAGAGTGAAATCAATGTTTAATATTTAAGATGAAGTTTAAAAATTACTATGTTCTCTATAATCCACTAGGGTTGTCACAGGTTTAGGAGGAAAAAGGAACAACATATTCTATAATGAAAACGAAAAGTCAAAAAAATAGGGAAAAAGTTCAATTTTACTTGTGGAACTGAAAAGGAGTTGAAAACTATGTTTCCAGTGTAGAAAAGGAAATTATTTGAATCGAAATTAGGTGTTATTACTTAAGTAATTTCGATTAAGCCTGTTTAAGTAAATAAAAAAAATATCTTAAGTTGTGGTGTATCAAATAATGTTTGTGATGGTGACATAATTACCCAAGATGAAAAAAAACACTTCAAACAACAAACGATCCATTTTACACTACTAAAGGATCCTTCAGATCTACTGATTGCTCAATTATTAAAAGGGCAAAAAAAGAGAGAGAGAAAGAGAGAAGAAAAGTACACATTACCAAAAAACAAAGATGGCCAGAAGCAAAATTCATAGAATCTAAAAGACATTAGGCATGCCAATTCTTTGGTGAGTTGTGTTGGCAATGGATCGGGTTCGGATCGGATCGCCAAATCCAAATCCAAATCCAAATCAGTCATCCCAATCCAAATTCAAATCCAAATCCAAATTCATAGGATCGGATCGGATCGGATCGGATCAAAAAAATCCAAATACGATCTATATTGGTATAGGTTTTTATAAAATAAATAAAAATAAATAAAAATAAAATTTAAAAATAAAAATAAAAATAAAAATCAATTCAAATCGGATCGGATCAGATCGGCCTAATCCAAATCCAAATCTATTTCGAATCTGCCGATCTACGGATCGTCGGATCGGCAAAAAATTGCTCCATTCGAATCGGGTATCCATCGGATTTGGATCGGATCGGTTTTTTCTGTCATCACTATTGGTGAGTGTACCAAACTGTGCATTGAAATATTCAAAGAATTCGACAATGAAATACAATTATTCATAAAGCTCTTTTGTAGATACACGGATGAAATAGAATTGTAATTGTAATAAGTTACAAAGTGCAATATTATCATTGTAGAAAACCCACAAACAAATTAATAATCTCAATTCAACCATAGACCTTTGAATATTATAGATACAACAAAAAGGTCATATATTGGCATAAACCTTTTCTGATGTATTCAATGAATCTTTCTTATTTCATTTCAAAGACATTCTCTTCAAATTCTAGTTTGGTGATAAATTTCAAAGAACATCAAAGTCATAGAAATTGACCTTGAATCCACCTTAAGAAATGTGGGGGGTGAAGATTAGAAGTACATCCACCCCGATAGCAACCAAGCACTCGAAGAAATGTTGCGAACTCATGTACAATTAAGATAATTACAAGAGTATAACACTTAATCTGAAAAATTTAAACCATTAGATCGAGAAAAATATGTATCATTTAATTATTCTCCTTTGACTTAGTTTAACAAAATAACACCCAATACTTTTAATAAATATTTATTTCGACCCCCACGCACCCCGAATACTAACTAATTTGTAACTTTTCAATTCACTTGGAAAAATTCTCCAAAATGCAAAATTTTCAATAAGGTGTATAAAAGTAAACTTTTAATCAAGCATTAAATTCCTAGGAGCCATCATGGGATTGAATTACGAATAGGGAAGGGCTACACAAAGAGAAACATACTTCTAAAATTTAATTTTTCATGCCTTCATTTTACTAGGTTTTACCTTTATAAAGTTGTAATTCTTATTGATTGTGAAATAAGAAGAAGGATTCTTACCATAATAATCACGCCTATGTATTCTGTATCAATTAAAGGGAAGAAGGGTTCTTACCATAATCATGCCATCCTGAACGAAGAAGGTATGTGCGATTCTGTATCAATTTAGAGCGAAGAAGGATTCTTACCATAATAATCACGCCTATGTATTTTGGAATTGGGAAACAGTGGCGTGAATTGAACAAATCCCATAATTTTTGCCTCTATATGAATGAGCTGCATGAAGTCAAAACACTAAAATATCTTTTTAGTAAATGAAGAGGGCATAAAAGATATGTGCAAATGACCAAATCGCAGAAGGAAAGTGGATTTTATTCAGTTTCAATCCGTGTTCAATCAGCATTTTTGTACCCATTTTTTTAAAATAAAAAAGAGGGCATAAATCTTGAAGTAGAAAAACATATTGAAAAAATAATATTTTAATTATAAAAAATATTATTAATCTGTATATATATAGATTCTTGATCGAGAAATCGGAACCGATTTTCCTGATTTATCTCAAAGATAAGCCCAAATCTAGGATTGATTATTGATCAATAACAATAATCAATCCTCGATTATGCAATCAAGATAAGTAAAAAATTAATTTAAAAAATTAAATAAATGTAGGAGCGGGAAAAAAACTTGGTGTGTGTATATATATATGTATATATCTATATATATAACCATGAATATATGAATTAGTTAATTAAGACATGATTTTGGCTTATAATTAGGTGGAATTAATTGTTTAATTAATCTGGATTAATTAATTAAATAGATCTGATGGTAAAGAATATATGATGAAGTTGAAAGATGGACGAATAAATGAGAATGAAAAATAGCAGGAAAAAAGAGCTCTCTTATAATAATAATAATAATAATAATAATATAGATGGATAGAATATATATAGATTTACGAATTTTATTAGCCATGAACGATAAATTGTTAAGGAATTTAATGTGGATTATGAAAGGAAAAAATTAGATTTTAATTATAAAAATCAGCCAATAGATGAAAAGTTTCATAGGCAGGAAAATAAAGCTCCAACTATATTTCAAAAAGACTGAAAAATGAGCGGAAAATTTCCCTCCAAAAGCGGTCTGCTTATTATTAATATATAGATTACCACGCATGACATATCATGAGATATTGAGTCAATATTTCATAATAATAATAATAATAAATAAATAAATAAATAAATAAATTTCACAATCAGCTCCATTAGTCCTGAAGTTTTAACTCATTCATCGTCCTCTACCTCCCAACATCGAACAACCAGTTTCTTTTGCGTTGTCACCGGCAAACGACGTTGTTAGTCCCATTCGAGACTGCATTCTTTGCCATTAATTTCCAATTAGATCCATTAGCTGGTGTATGTAGTCTTAACTCATTCATCTTCTTTTCCCTCCCAAAAGTGAATGGCCACTTTCTCCAGCATGGTTGACGGTGCTGTCACAGGCGAACAATGTTGTTCGTCCCATTTGGGACTCCGTTATCTGCCTACTCCTTTTTTTAGCGACAAACAATGTTGTTCATCCCATTTGAGACTCCATTCTATGGCTTGTTTCTTAATTTCCAGCATTGAATTTGGCCAAAGAATCAATGGCCAAACTTGTAGTTGTTGATGCCAACAAGATTCGGCGATAGAGAATGGCCGCTGAATTGTTGATGGAAGAACTCAGCTAAGGTTTTGCCGACCACAGATTTCGTCGTTGAGTTCGCTGACCCCTAATTTTGAGACCCCCAATTGAAATGACACGCTAAGAGCTTGAGATTGAGATTGAGATTTCAAATGGATGGTGAATTGGGTAATTTGATAAAATAATGAAGGTTAAAAGTGGAATTTTAGACAGTGGCATTTGTGTGGACTCTTTTATGTGAACTTCTAGCATTATCCTTTTTTTTTCTTCTAGAAGTTTTTTTTAAGTTTCTAATATATTGTTAATTCAAAGTGAAACGCAAATAATAAATATTACTAATTAAAATTCTCATTTATCAATCAATTAATTTACTTTGATAACAATAAAATAATTAATATGTAAATAGAGATTTTAGTTTTATTTTGTCATTTAAAAGGAAACTGGAGAATCGAGTTGAATCGATTTGCAATGCAATCACTAAAGCAACCAATTCATAGATTGGTTCAACGGTGAGTTAATTTAACAATCAATAGTTTGTCGACACAAACCACGAATCATTTTCATATGTACACTGTCAATCTCAAATACAAACTAAATTTAATATATTGATGTGTCAATTAACATCTACTTTTTAATGTATACAATGACATGTCCTATTTTGAGGTAAATATGTTGATTTTAATTTTCGACCTCTTAATAATTTTGTAGCTTTGTCTTTGCATTAGAGCATCTCCAACATAGCGTGGTCATGGAGTGAAAACTGGAATTGGGCATTGATTTTGGTCTAGCTGGATGCCATGCCTGATCGGAAAATAGGGATTGTAAACTGTTCATATATATGCCGTTTCAAGCGGCATACTGATGGTCCACCTTAAAAAAAAAATTTCACACGGGTTTAATCCTTTTTTTTCTCATTTTTATTTTGTATATTTTGTAGATAATGTTTGTTGCTTTAATATCTTTTCTATCTTGTGTATGTTAATATAATAATAATTTGTATTTTAATTGTGGATAGATATTTATTTTCAATTTATTAATTATACTCATTTATTTGTGATTTAATTAGTAATATATAATTTTTTTTAATTTCTCAATGTTTTTTAAGAAATGAATTAAAAAAATTTCATCGAATTTGTGCACTTAATTAAGATTTAAGATGCTGTAGAAGATTATTTAATGTTGAAGTAAAAAAATATGTATTTATTCTAGTATAATAATATTTTAGAGGAAAATGTATTTAATTAAATAACAAAGAAAATAAAAATAGTAAATAGTGAATAGTGAATAGTGTCAATTTGGTGTAAAATTTAAAATTGATGTTGGAATTGCTAAGGTACTGTAACATCAACTGTATTTTAGAGTTTTAAAATTATAAAATCAAATTTTACATTGGAGATGCTCTTATTATTGTATGCAACATAGCTTTATAAGTCAAATAAAAGATTTACTTAATGTATTCGGAGTTGAACAAGTTGACTGCTTCGAGTATGGTTGCATCTCTATTACGGGAGTCGAGTTGCCAGGTCCATAATATCTCTGTGTCATAATATATAGTGATACATCTTACTTCATATGCTTTAGTAAGAAAAATAAATATTCATTAAAACTAGATAGAACATCATCTCTCACTATGAATAACCTTTTCTTAGCTCTTGGCTACACACACAGGTAATATTTTCACATCCACTCTAACACAAACTGTCAAATTGTTTCTACTTCAATTCTAAAAACTAGGGACAGGTGTGCACAAAAGTAATTAATAGTCCAATAGTTTGGTTTCGCAATTTCTTTTCCTTTTCCATTGTTTTTGCCTTTTAGGGTGTGTTTGATACACCATTATTTTCCAGGAAAACAAGGTTTTCCACTCTTTTTTCCAACTTTTGTAGTGTTTGATAGACTTTTTTTTCCCGGAATAACTTTTCCATCTTCCAAGTCACGTGACATGTTTTTCCCACGAAAGCCGGAAAACCAATTCCCAGCTAAATCTCGGATTTGCTTTTCCTGGAAAATCAAAACCCCATTCACGTCCCATTTCATTTCCATCCGCTCGAACATCCTCCCTCTCTCTCGTCTCTCTGTTCAAACATTTGCAATCAAACCCCAAATTTCAGCCACTGCCGTCTCTGTAAATCCATCACCGACCCTCTCTACATTTATGAACGGCCGATCCCTCTATCTTTGTCAAACAAAAAGGCCGAAATTAGGGCTTGGATGGAGCGTCGATCGTTGAACATTGGGAGTGCTTTTTGCTGAATCTTTCTGGTCGAAAAAATCATTCCACTCGAGGTATGTAGCCGTAGATTTTAATTACTGAATTTTTCATCAATGGCTTGTTTTTTCGTTACTGAATCATTCCACCGTTGAGTTTGTAGATTTAGCCCAATTGTGCAAGCCCCGAAGAGAGCCCAGCAGTCCAGAGATCGACGCTATTTAAACTTTGAGGCGACGGAACCACCAAACCAGTAAGCCTATTGACTGTTGATCTGTTTCTCTACTTCTAAGTCTATTGACAGTTGATCTGTTCTCTACTTCTCTTCTTGGATTTCTAGTTTCCAATAATGAGTTTCATAAGTTATTCTGTGGAAAAAAAGTTCTCGAGCCCCAATTTGGCTTTGCAGAGTCTATAATTTTTTATTGTTCATCATATATGCTTCGAATAATATACGTTGTAAAGGTTATTTGATATTATTTATTTGTCCAGCAAGGGAACGATTTCGTGATTGTTGAAGTATGTTGTCTGAGATTGAATTTGAAATATGGACGTTTTGGTGATTCTTGTGGAGGATTATTCAGTGAGATTGAGAATGATGTTGTCAGATTGTGATTGAGATTGAGATGTCATTGTATAATACTTTGTTTTATTATTGAGTGTTAACTATTAAGTTATTTCATGGTTATTGAATTGATGCTTATTGGTAAATTTCGTTACAAATAGGCACCTCTATTTACTCCAACTGTCATGTCTCCATTTTCAGGCAAGGAATGATTAGACTTTCCTCATTTATAAAATCATTGAATATAAATATAGCCTTGTCGGCTTCTATGAATGTGGCCATGTGGGCTTATATGATTGTGATCTTATTGATCTTGTATATGCTAATTGTGCTTGAAGCTATTTGATGATGTTAGTATGGATTTAAAGCAAATACTTTAAAAAAATTTTTTTTGAAAGTTTTAATAATTAACACTTCATTAAAAAATAAAAATCATGTGTGCCAGTCTTGTACTGCGCTTAATATATGAGCGTCGGGCTACAAAAGCCACTGGATCGGCTTTGATAGATGGGCAGCAATTTTAGTAAGTAGGACCTTATTTATGTATTATGAACTTGAAAATGATCCCCACTTTACCTCCTTGAGGTTCACTCTTGGCTATGCTAAAGTATTTTTTTGGAGATAATGTTTGCTCAACAAGCAAATGAAATTATAACGGCATATAGTTAATCGATTGCGAATTGATTCTGTTTTTTTTAATCATGTAATGCATCAATAGATTGTGGGAATTGATGGGACTAAAATCGAATAAGAGCAAGCTGTTGCTTGCTACTGATTTTTAATGACTTCGTAGTAGCAAGCTGATGTGCAGTAGCAGCTTGCACAGTAGGCTGCTTCTACAGCAGCAGGCTGCATACTGCTGCATTGCAGCAGCCTGCATACTGTGCTGCATTACAGCAGCCTGCTGTGCTGCAGCAGCTGCTGCTGTTGTTGCACAGCAGCAGCAGGTTGCTGCTTAGCAGCTTGAGCAAGCTGCTGCAGCACAGCAAGCTGCTGCTACTGCAGCTTGCAACTACTGTTTAATAGCAGTAGTTGTTGCTGTTATTTTTAAAACTGTAATCTTGCAGCTTACTGTTGTTGTAAAAATCTGGACATTCAACTTGCTGTTGTTGTTTTTAATTACCTATTTTTTTAAATTGATCATGTGTATTTCAATTACCTTTTCTGTGAAAGATCGCAATTCAACAAGTGGAGGACAAACCTTTTCCCTCGGTATGACGATTTCGAGGTTATATTTGGCAATGATTCAGCCACCGGAGATAAGGCTGTGACTGGGTTCGACATCTCCTCGCCAATGCAGGGTAATCATGTACTAGAACATGAAGGAAATTGATGTAGACGGATTGGAATGTACTTCATGAAAAAATTATTTTGATATTTGTTTCGTATCATGTGAACATGTTGTTGTCAATGGGTTCGAATGTTGTAGTTCTTTTATGTTCTTTTGTTTTGGAAGGACCTAGTGATTAGATTATATTTATGAATTGGTTTTGTATTTATTAAAAAAATTAATAGAAAAAATCGAAAATTACAAAAAAAATGATCCAATAATTCTTTTTTGAAAGGACAAGGGGATTAAACATGTATTAGAACATGAAGTCAACAAAAAATTTACCAAAAAAGTAGTGATATAATCACTTGTTTCTCAATTTCACAATAAACTTTGTAATGCAATATTCGGTTCGTTTCTAGAAATTGTTTATTTTAAATGGCAATGTTAAAATAAAAAAAATGACATAGATTTTCTTGAAAAGTTAAAAAAAATATTGGTTTGTAAATTGTTGCAACTTTTCCATGGAAAAGTATATTTTTTCCATGGAAAATGATACATTTTTCAGGAAAAAAATGTCAATCAAACAAAAATTAGTAGGAAAACATATTTTTTTCAGGAAAATATTGCCAATCAAACACCAAAAGTAGGAAAATAACACTATTTTGCAGATTAGAAATTTGTGCAATCAAACGCCTACAATTACCAATGCCTAGAAAATGGATTCCCTAGAAAATGTTTTCCAGGAAAAGGTTTTCCAAGAAAAGTTTTTCCGATTTTACAATCAAACACACCCTTACTGTTCTTAGCTTATTGCCTCGGTCTTCTAAATGTCTCCTCTCCAGCTCTCCTTCTAAACTCCAAAGTAATTATTTTAATTTCTTTTCAACAATACTAATTATTTTTTAACTTTATTTACATTTTTTAATAAAAAATTGGATCTATGAATGGACAAAAATGCCCTTCTAAAATTGGAAAAAATAAGGTTCCAAATTAATTAATATTATTGGAAAAAATATAGTTATTTTTATTTTTTCAACAGTGCAAATCATTTTAATTTCTTTCCGACAATACTAATTATTTTGCTGCTTTATTTTATATATATATATTTTTGAAATTTGGAACTATGAGTAAACATGAACTCCCTTCTTAAAATTGAGAAAATCAAACACAAATAGGTATCAGGGATGGATTTTGTAAAATAAGTATGAAGGCGGTAATGAAATCGCAAAAAGCAAATGAAAAAAAAAAAGTAAGGTAGTAACCTTTTGCACAATGATATCCAAAGGTAAGGATCTTTTGTATCAATTATCCTTTTCTTTAATTATCTACTCGTGAATGACAATGTGTCTTAGTTATTTACTATGTTGATTAGAGGTGTAAGTCCGCTGCCATCCACTGATCCACGTGATCGATTAATTTAGTAGTGTTGAAATGCATGATAAATATGAATGAGAGTTTGTACATGATTTTTCTAGATTCTTCCAAAAAAAAAAAAAAAATCGTATCAACTTAGAAAATTCTACTCAAATTTCATTTTTCGGCTAGCATCCTCTCAAATCAAAATATGCAAAGGACCACAAAAATATTAATGGTTTACAGAAATACAAAAACATTAGCATACAGAATGTTGAAATAACAAAAGGTTATAACAAGCAAGTAGCCATAATTTTGTTCACCAAAGTTCAAGAAGCTCGGACACTTAAAGATTCGATTTTTAGCTAGTTATTATAGATAGAGTTTTCGACATAAGAATTAATAATAGGCTTTTCACTTCTAGTTTCATTTTCCACTCGAAGAAATCTTCAAATTGCAAGAACCAAAGTAGCATTTCTACATGAAAGAGAGTTCACTCACATTTCAACAAACTTTTCTAATAAAAAAAAAATTCTTCTTACAATCTCTAGTTCCAAGTACTATCAGTCTGTTATGAAATTGTTTACCACATCTTTGTACATTTTTCTGAATTATCAATGAAATTATAGAAAATGAAAAAACACAGGGTCGTCATTTGCAAGCTTATAGGAAAATAAGATTTTAAATAAATTTAAATCTGAAACTGAAAATTAAAGAGTATGTCATGTTGTATGTTGTATTGTATAACGGAGAAAAGTTGATTCGAGCACACAATATTAACCGAGCTTATCATGCTTGCAAACCTAAATATTCTTAAAAATTGAATCGTAATAAAGCCATTAACAATTATATAAGAAATTGCATAAGAGGTTCCGATCTATTATTCTCATTAAGCAAATCATCCTTAAAGTCTCAGTTTCAAAGATTAAACTCAATCTTTATTCAAATTGCCTCTTTAGTTTTTGTATTTCAACCTTCTTTCATTTTTAATTACTAGTTTAATTGATTTAATTAAATTTTTTTTTTTAACCACATTTGCTTACTTTTCAATTACTTTCCAATCATCATATATTCAAAGAGTTCCACCAAACATACCCTTAATTTACACAAATTTTGTTCAAGCTAAACGCGTATGGATAATTTGTATGAGAATAATTAAAATAGGGTTGAAATTGTCAAAGCTAAAATGATAAAGATAATATGCACAATAAAGACGAATGACAGTGACTATTTGTGCCAATTACTCTATAATTGTGACCGTTGAGAATTTTCTCGATTAAGGGTCAAAAGAAAAACATATGGTCAGATTTTTGTTCGTTGATCTCATCTCATCCATGTATTCTTTTCATTTTTATAGAAAATTTTAAATCTTGTAATCTAACTCTGCCATTCAACTGTCACTCCTCCTCCGAATTGAATTCTTATTTCTACAAATTCTATCATCATATTAGTTGCACAATTCCAATCAAGAATTTGTTCATAGACAACGATCATATCAAAAAAGCCTTATCTCCCATAATCAAAATTTACGGCGAGGGAGCGTTATACTGTTAATCCAACCCCACCCCAACCAAAAGTATATAAATTAAAATTTATTGAAATGTTCATACATTTAGCCTTGGCTTCAAGGGTGTGTTTGATAGGATTCCAGAAAAGGAATTCCCGGAAAACGAATTTTCGGAAAACCGATTCCCACCATTTTCTTGGATTGAGTTTTCCAGGAAAATCATTATTTTTGTGCTTTAAGGACTTGTACCCGGAAAACGAATTCCCGAAAAACAAATGCAATCAAACACACAAGTTGGAAAATGATTTCCTTAATTTGACATTTTCCGAAAAAATATTTACTAATCAAACACACCCTAATATTTTTGTATCTAAAAAGAACTTTTACTCCTAATCAATATCAATAATACATATCATATTACCACTCAAGCCTGCCACTATTTTTCAAACTATCAAGTTAATAGTGGACTCATTTAAAATATTTTAACTTACAAAAAAATCAACTGAAATTCCGGGAAATTTGAGTGGATAACTAGCACTTGGGAGCCTCGTCCCTCACGCCCTCTCCCTCCCACTCTCTCCCACATACGATGCACGGCTGCAGTTTGAGATGACGTTACCTAATAAAACGCTGTCGTTTACTGCACGTCTACGTTGAGCTTCGGATGCATAGCAAGCCATGGCTTTGAGTTTGACTTCAGACTCTTCTCCTTCAACATTGGAGTGGAAGTTCTCTCAAATCTTTGGTGAAAAACTTCCCGGTGAAGAAGTACAAGATAGTAATTCACTCATCTCTGCCGCTATGTTTAAGTATAGTTAATCGCTCGACATTATTTTTTGATTTTTGGAGTTGTGATTTTCTCTGTGTTCATGTAGTTGATATCATATCGGCTATTGAATTTGATGAGAAGGGGAATTTCCTAGCTGTCGGAGATCGCGGTGGCCGTGTCGTGATTTTTGAAAACGAGGCTGGTAACGATGTGCGAATCGCATGTTTCGCCTCCTTGATTTCTTACATTTTAACCAGCAACAATCTTCAAGTGCATTTAGAACAGGGTTGATTAATAAGTAATTTTGACTTGCGCTCATGATTTTTAGAGGATAATGAAAGAAAACTGCAATAAATTTTAAATTAAAGGATTATTGCCAGTGCCCATTGGTGAACGATGGTAATGTGGCAGTAAACAAGCGTAGTATTTTCACGTTGAGAGTGAGATGAAAAGTTCACTGGTTGTTTGGTACAATGTGCAACTGGAAAGTTATTTTGACTTGGTGAAAAGAAAGAAGGGAAAAGGAAAAGAGATGCAATATTTTTTCATCGAGTCGCGAATTAAGTAGTAAAATTCTGATTGGTAAATGAGATTATATGGCACTATATCAGGTTTGCATCTGAAAAGTTATTTCTACCCTGGCATTGAAAGTTGACTCCACTATTGCAGGAATTGCTTGAGCACATTTCTCGGAGTGAGCTGGAGACACTGGATCTTGTTCCACAGCATCCTAAATTCCAATATAAGACCGAATTTCAAAGTCATGAGCCAGAGGTATGGTTCAACCGTTGGTTTGTATCTATTTTTAGTTGTTCAAATGAGCTGATATATTTGTTGTAATCATACGTGCTGCAGAACCTCATGATGCGCTATTTTGACAGTTTGATTACTTGAAGAGCACCGAAATTGAAGAGAAGATCAACAAACTGAAGTGGTGTGCAACGGCAAATGGATCATTATTCATTCTTTCAGCAAATAATAAGACTATAAAAATGTGGAAGGTACATTACTCTTATCATGCATGTATATCATACAAGGATACTAGAAAGTCCTCCATTATGATGAACAGTCATCATTAGTCTTCTACTAGTTGAAATCACCTGATTGTTCTTCCCGTAGCATAATTTGACATGTAGCACAAGTAACTTGCAGCTTTAACTTGTCACCTTATGGAAATTAATGCCTGTTTCGAGAAGATTTTAAAAATCTATTTTTGCAAACTTATTTTCAGACATTCTATGGAACATTTTCTGTTTCTCAGCTACTTTCTGACTGCACTTTCTCAAAAACCTGTTTTCACTTAAAAGAAACTATGGTGAAGAAGTACTGAAGTTCCAAAACATTTGGTGTTTTGCAGATTTCAATCTGAATTGTAGCGGCATATTGTTGAGCTAGTTCAAAATAATAATAGAGGAGAGGGTCAATGACTGAAATGCTCATTTATATTGATAAATAACAGAAAACTTATCTGGACTTTCTGCTGAAAAACAATTGTGGCATCAAAGGTTTTCTGAACAATTCCTTAATGCCTAACCTACATGAATTCATTTAGGTTTTAAAATACTGGACTTTATGAAATTTGTTTCTTAGCATGCATTTGCATATCAGCAATTTACAACCCGACTTGCAGATGACCATATGCAAAAGAGAGTAATCCCAGTTAGATATTCAAACAATTAAGATTGCTAGAGAGTTGTACTGTGTTATGTGAAATAGAACCTAGTACAGGACGTCAGGACATTCCTTCAGATTCACCTAGTGAGAACATAGGTGACTGGTTACTAGCTATATCCTTTTAGCTATGCGCAAATCTAATTTAATGTCTCTTCCTGTTTGCCAGTCACTTTTTATGCTTATGCTTGCCAGTTACCTCTGCTTGCTACCAGGTCAAGGATCATAAAGCGAAGAGAGAGAAAGAAATGGATATAACTCCATCTGTATATTCAGAGAATTCACTTATGGCAGAAAGTAGTTTTATTAATGGGAAACCTAAACCAGATTTTGCTAATGGTCACTCTTTAGAATGGACTGAGAATGTAACCAATAGGACATTGACATCCCATGCGGCAAACGACAAGGTAATGTACTCCAGAATACATTTGAAATTTCCTTCTGATTCCGGCAAGCATCAATTCAATAGAGATATATGGGTAATATCACGCTATTTAGTCTATAATGCCAGTTTTGTGTATCTAGGTAACAAGTTTTGCAGATGTAGCTCCAGCAAGATGTAAAAAAGTGTATGCCAATGCTCATGATTTTAATATCAACTCTATCTCTATGAATAGGTAAGGTCTGTCGCTTTTTCATTACGTATTTGTTGATTCTATTTCCTGATTGGAATTTATCCTTTGGTACTCGCTTTAATGCAGTGGATTTTACATTTAATACTGAAAGAGATAACCGGAGTCTGGTTTCTCTCTGCAATTTGCTCTAACTGACTACAATATAAACAGCGTATGTTGATGATAATCTTGTTTTTATTTTGTTCTGCAGTGATGGGGAGACATTTCTTTCTGGAGACGACCTAAGAATTAATTTATGGAATCTTGATGTCAGCAATCAGTGTTTCAATATCATTGATACAAAGCCTGAAAATATGGAAGATCTTACAGGTGATTTTTCAACTGAAAATTGCGACTGCAACTTCCATTGTCCATTTACATCTTCATTTGACTTTTCTTCTATTTAAATCTCTTTTCCATTCTGAAATATAACTGTTTAAAAACTCTTCTCAAACAAATAAAAGTTCTTAATGTGAACATTGTGATGCCTAAACACATGAATACACGATAATGCATCAAACAGTGGAGAAACCACCAAAATGCTTTCATAATAATGAGAATAACTTTCTGACATCTTCTGTCAAAAAGCAAAAGAAATGATGGGATCTTCTTGAAATTCTATCTAGAGGTGATTACATCGGCCGAATTCCATCCCTTTCATTGTAATCTGCTCGCTTACAGCAGTTCAAGAGGATTTATTCGGCTTATAGACATGAGACAATCGGCACTTTGTGATCATAATGCAATGATGTGAGCTTTTTTCTCCACCATCTATTTATCTTGCAGTTGTGACTTGAAAGCTTTTTCATTGAGCCATGACATGTGATGGTTGTTTTGTAGATTGAAAGATGAAGAATCCCGTGGGCCAAAGTCATTCTTCACTGAGATTATCGTGTCAATTTCAGATATGAAGTTCTCAAATGATGGGAGGCACCTATTAACTCGTGATTATATGAATCTAAAGGTTTCTAAACTGCTCAAATCATTTTAAGAGTTACATATCCTAGTAAGGGAGTTGATATTGCATACGTTGAGTGTCATGTCTCATTCTAAGTCTTCTTGCTTGAACATAAATAGGGATTTCACAAACCACTGAACTTCTGGAAATGTTTCGTATTTTTATTTGAACACATACTCTAACTTCCCTTGTCAATCCATCCTGTTGTACTGAGGTTATTTTGGGGCCGTTAACCTTCCCAAAATTGTTCCTTGTGTAAATAGGAAAGTTCATATTGTTATTTTCCATTTTTTCCCCTTTTGGTTGACACGCAACGACGAATAATATCAATTTGGTTTTTCACGTCTCATAACTGCTTTCGTCATTTACTGCTTAAATCAAATGTATGCAAGGACATGAAGAAAAAGTTGAACAGCATCTTAATATTTCTTCTCTCTTTTCCTAGCTGTGGGATATACAGATGAATGCCCGTCCAGTTGCGACATATAGGATTCATGAGCAACTTCGGCCTAAGGTGAGAGCACCCTTTCTACAAAGTGCACAGTGGTATTGTTACGCACATAAGGACTCACAATAAAATAGTGTTTCACGTGATATTAGTACCTTGTGTTTTTGTTTATACCCACCCGCAATATTTCTTTAGTTATTACTATTGACAGCTATATTGGATATGGACAAATTATCAACTCTCTGTTCATCTGATGCCTACATAATGATTCCCAGTTGTGTGATTTGTACAACAATGATGCAATTTTCGATAAATTCGACTGCTGCCTCAGTGGAGATGGACTTCAATTTGCAACCGGATCGTATAGGTTTGTTATTCTGCTCAAACTGGAAATTTTGATACATACGTATTGTTTATCAGCACTTCTATGTTTTCGCCCCTCGAATTGTGATTCGTTCTTGTTTATCAGCAATTATCTGCGCATATTTCCTTATGGAATTGGGGGCCAAGAAGGTGTAACAATGGAAGCTAGCAAAAGTCCATACAGGTATTCATTTTTACTGGTTTGGATTGAAGGGCAAGCGGTCTCTAGTGTGTACACAATACAGTAATCCAATATTTCTCCATGAGTAATGTTATTCATACACACACTTCGTGCACAGTTAAGTATTGGCCACTTTCCATGCCCTGTCAAGATCTCAAGAAACATTGCATGGGTAGTAAGCCTATAATCAGCTATTCAGCTTGCACATATGGTGTACACAGGCAAACTGTGCATGCTTAGAATTATTGCATTCAGTGGTTTTTTGACCCGACTTGATGACACACCCACACGAAATGAAGAGATGCGTCACTTGGTTGGCGGTTTAATCATTAACATGTTAGGTAAACTTGAGTTTGGCGTATAACATTTACTTTTCATTTATTATAAAATAGTTGAAAGACTTCAAGGTAATTATCATTCGCTTAATTAATCATACTTTTATGTTCGAAGTGTACTTGAAATCTCTTGGGGAGGAAAGATTCCCAAATGATGTCAGAAAAATCATATTAGAATAGATTTAATATATATATATATATATATATATATATATATATATATGAATAATAATTAAACAGAAGAGTGAGAACTGAAAATAATTGGCAACTTTTTAATTCTTAAACAGAATTTTACAAATTTTCAATTACGTAATGATGGTCAGTGCTTCTTTTTTTTTCCCCCAGGAAAATCAATAGGTTTTTTCAGCTTAGGTCACAGCTTTTTTTTTTTTTTTTTTTTTTCTGAATAGATATTTTTGGTTGAACCCTCTACCCTATTTTGATTTCTATATACATGTCTAGTGAATGTGAAATTTCTGTTTGCGCATATTCAATAATGCCTCATTGTCGATCAAAGTACTAAATAATCGTAGCTCACACGTGATCCTCATTGCCTTTTGATTGCAGAAAGCTGCAAAGCCAACCTTCTAGAAGAGTTCGGCGTTCATCTTTGAGCAACTTAACTCGAGGATTCTACCGACAGGGTGATTCCATTTTATTTTTATTTTTATTTTATTTTTTTAATGGCCTTTGCTTTCAAATTTGCTAAAATTGCCTCTCTTAAATCTTCAGGATCCAATGAAAGTACAACTGAAGAGTTTTCTTGTGATTTCAATTCTAAGCTGCTGCATCTGGCTTGGCACCCAACAAAGAATCTGATTGCTTGTGCTGCCAATAACAGCTTGCTGATGTATTATGCATAGCCTACTTGCATGTTCCCTAGAAACATTTGGTAGTACTACACAATATTAACAGAGATAAGAAAAATATGATACCTTTCTCCCCTCCCTATATGGATCAGTTTTCATCCATCATCTCGTAGTAAACATGCAATAGATAACAATGTAGGTAACCTGGCACGTGTGAGGTAAATTTTTATTTTGCTAAACACTAAACATATGGATCAATATTCATCTACTATCTCTTAGTAAACATGCACTAAATAACTTAGTAGGTTACTTGCATGTGTTAAGACTAAATTCTTATTTTGCTTGGTGATGCCTAGACTTGTCAAAATGGCTCACGAGCCGAAAAAGCTCGCAAGCTCGGCTCGCTTAAAGGCGAGCTCGAGCTCGATCCCCCGCACAGCTTGATTGGCGAGCCGCTCGCTCGAGCTCGCTTGGCTCGTGAGCGGCTCGCGAGCCGCTCGCCTAACAAGCGAGCCGAGCTCGGCTCGGCTCGTACAGTAAACGAGCTCGAGCCGAGCTCGAACAAGGCTTGGGCGAGCCGAGCCGGCTCGCCAAGCCGTTTTGACATGTCTAGTGATGCCATAAATTGTGTGGATGTAAAAGAGTAGTAGTTGAATTTTTTGAGATTTGAATACACCATGTATTGTCATTGATTTCTAAGTAATACAAACTTCATTTGCCAATGAATATTTGATGTCTTACTAATTTGTTCTTTTCTTCATGCTCAAGTAATAACTGTTATCTTTTCTTAATACTCAAGTCATAACACTATTATTACTATTTTTTTTTTGAAAGTTTACTTCTTTTTTTTTTAATTACAATTACATCTTTAAATATTTTTTAGTTCAATTATTAGTTTTAACCTTTTATTTACAATGAATTTGTCCATAATAATAATTTATGTACAAAAATTTCATCATTTGGACATCGTATGATTTATTTATTTGTGATAATTTTAAATAAGTAAATATTAGTAAATAAAAAAAAAATCTAAAATTTGATATTAACTTCAAAGCACACTAACATAAATATTTATATATATAATTTTTTTTATGGACAAAACATGTTAATTATTAAATAATAATTATAACAATAAGACAAAAAAATTGGGGACCTAATCTTTATCTTTATATTATAAAAAGAGAAGTGCCACGTTGGCAGCAGTGCCAACGTGGCATGCATTAATATTTTTTTAAAAAACATAAAAATAGGTTTTGTAGTAAAAAAAATTATATTTTTGGAAATAAACCAACATTAATTGGTAGTTTTAAATAGGAAAAATTCTTTAAATATAATTATTTTTCAATGAAACATAAATTTATCATTAAATGTGATAAATAAAATTTGATAAGAAAAAATTGGTTTTTGAAAAACTTTAAATGTAATTTCATTTTTCAAATGTCTCATTAAAAACATTAAATAATAAGTATTTTATTTATTTATTTTCAGTAAAAAATGTCATGGATTTTAGATAGTTTTGATTTATAATGTGCATTGGATTATTCAAATAGTGGATTATTCTTAAATCAAATAGTGGATGCTAAAATTATAATTGAATTTGCACTTAATAATTTATTTATTTTTAAATAAAGAGTAATTTATTAATATTTATCTTTATATTTTGAATTGTTATATTATCATACCATTAATCTTTATATTATGATTTTTTAAGTGCCACGTAGATAAAGATAAAGATGTAATGGCACACATTAAATATTTTAAGAAAATTATAAAATTAGTTTTGAAAATAAACCAATATTAATCAGTAGTAATTAAAAGTGTAATTGAAAATATACCAATATTTAAAATAAACATTAAATGAGAAAAAAATTGTTTTGGAAAGACTTTAAATATAAATTCATTTTATAAAGTTCTAATTCAAAATATTAAATAATAAATATTTTTAATTTTTTATTTAATTTTATCGTGATAAAATTATAGGTTTTGATAGTTTTGTTTAATTACGTGAATCGATCTGTTAAAAAATAGTGGGTATTTTTTACTTTTTCTTTTTTCAAATCAAATAGTGAGTGGTTAAAATTATAATTGGATTTATGTTAATAATTTATTTATTTATTTTGAAGTGAAATAATAATTTATTAATCCATAGATTATTATAATTGGAGTGTCACGTTGTGACGCCTTAATGCTTGATGATATTAGCGCGATTTTCTAATTAAAAATTAATTGATATTTTTCATTTTTAATACGGCCGTGTGATATCTTCATTAACCTGGATTTTACATTCGCATGCTTTTTCTTTTTTAAGTATATAAAATTAAAAATAAAAAGTTTTCTTTTACAATTAACATACAATTTACGTAAAATGGAAAGAAATCAAATGAATTATGTAGATGCGGAAAATTATCGATATTACTACAATTTAAGTTCATAAAATTAAGCATAATACTTTTTATACAATAGAATTAAAATTAAATGTAACAACTACAACTAATCACTAAAAGAATGCATAAAATCATAAAATTTAGAGTCATGTAACGCCATTTCAAAAGGAAAAAGATATTGATATAAATTTGATATATACCAACGCGAAAGATCACGTTTGATAATCAAAGAATTTTTATATATTCTTCTCAATGTTCGCTTACATTAATTAATCTCCACAGTATTGTTGTACAATCTTGTATGCGGTAATTAAATTAAAGTTATACGTTTTGATAAACTCTTAATTATGTGATGCACGTGAATTTTTATAATTTATAATCATGAATTTTCTCGTATTTTTGCATTGACTATAATATAGAATATTATAGATTTCAATAATTTACAATTATGCACGTCTCTACGCATAAATTACATCAATTATGTAATTTAACATTTATATTTATAATTTTATATTAATTATTTATCGTATATAAATTTAATTGTTTTCACAAGATCGCGCGATACTACTTGTATAATAATAAGAGGAGTGCCACCAGACAAAGTGTCTAGGTGGCAACTGCTTATGTTTGGTTTAGTTTTTAGGATTAATTATTTTTCTTATTCAATTTATTTTGCTTTCCTTATTTAGTATTGTTTTCTTATTTAATTTTTATATATTTTATTATTTTCATATGTAGTCTGTTTTTCAAATTAATTTATAAATTCTTTTTACTTCTTCTATATATAGTGTTGCATCATTCATGTAAATGTGATATAAGATAAAGTTGTAATTTACAATACTTATTAAATTAATTAAGAAAATGAGAATTATCATTTTCTATATACATTTAATTTTAGATATTACATTTTAGTTATTTTATACACATTTGAGTTTGAAACCTATATATTATAAGACTTGAAATGCCAACTAGATACTCTTGTAGTATTTTTTAAAAAAGAATATTCTTTACTAGTTTATGGATTCACCAAGTGATATTACTTATTTATTTTTTCTAAATCTAGCATATTGTATAATCATTTTGAGTCTTATTTGAATAGTTCTTCTCTCTCTCTATATATATATATCATTTATATGTATGTATAGTGGCCAAGTAAGACTATTTTTAGTCTTATTTGAAATAACTTTGATCATTTTTATTGAAATAAGTATATTATCTAAATTTTGTTATCAAATATTACATTCTTATTTAAAATCATTAATTATGAAAATTGATATGATATTTTTTCTTACAAGATAATAATTCGGGCCAAAATATGTAGATCGTTAGTGAAATCTAAAATATTAGATATGTTTTTATTAAATATTCATAAAAAATAATTTTCTTATTTTATAATATTATTTTATGTAAATATACCATTTTAAATCCGCCAGATCCTGACTGCAGGTAATGCTTAGTATATTATAAAAGAAAGGCCATGTTGGCAATAATAGGCCAACATGACACTCATTAATATTTTTAAAATCATAAAAGTCTAATTTTGTAGCTAAAAAGAAAATTCTATTTTGGAAATAAACTAACATTAATTAGTAGTTTTAAATAGGAAAATTCTTTAAATATAATTATTTTTTAATGAAACATAAATTTTTCATTAAATGTGATAAATAAAATTTAATAAGAAAAAATTAGTTTTGGAAAAGCTTTAAATGTAATTTCATTTTTTCAAACTTCTAATCGAAAATATTAAATAATAAGTATTTTATTTATTTATTTTCACCGTGTTAAAAATTAGAGTTTTAGATAGTTTTGATTTGTAATGCATTGGATTATATAAATAGTAGATTATTCTTAAGTCAAATAAATGCGTCTTAAAATTATAATTGAATTTCTTAGATTGAATAATTTCTTTATTTTTAAATAAAGAGTAATTTATGAATTTTATCTTTATATTTTGAATTTTTATATTATTACCATATTATTAATCTTTATATTTGATTTGTAAAGTGGCAATGTAGGCAAAGATCACGTCTGGTACATACATTAAATATTTTTAAAAAATTTTAAAATTAGTTATGAAAATAAACCAACATTATTAATAGTAATTAAAAATATAATTGAAAATAAACCAATATTTAAAACAAACATTTAATGAGAAAAATTTATTTTGGAAAGACTTTGAATATAAGTTCATTTTTAAAGGTCTAATTCAAAATATTAAATAATAAATATTTTTTATTTTTTTATTTAATTTTATCGTGATAAAATTATAGGTTTTGATAGTTTTGTTTGGTACATCGTGCCTATTAAAAAATAGTGGATATTTTTATTTTTTTTCCTTTAAATTAAATTGTGAGTGGTTAAAATTATATGCGTTTATATTGAATAATTTATTTATTTTTAAGTAAAATAGTACTATATTAATCCTAAATTATTATAATTGAAGTGCACTTTTGGTGAGCACTTTATTGGCAAAGCAACATGACACATAGTTTCTAATTAAAAAAATTAATTAATATTTTCCTTTTAATACAGTTGATATGATATCTCACTAATTGAATTTTGCGTATCAGACGTGCATTTTTGCCTTTTCTAAGTATATAAAATTAAAAATAAAATGTTTTTGTTTCTACAATTAACATACACTTTACGTAAATGGAAAGAAATCAAATGAATTATGTAAATACAGAAGAAAATTATCGGTATTATTATAAATTTAAGTTACTTAAAATTAACTATAATACTTCTTATACAATGTAGTTAAAATTAAAAATTAATTACAACTAATCACTAAAAGAACGCATAAAATCATAAAATTTAGAGTGCATAATGTCCATTTCGAAAGAAGAAAGGTGTTCAATATAAATTTGATATGTAAAAACGAGAAAAAGACACGTTTTTGATAATCAAAGAATTTTTATATATTCATTCCCATGGTTCGTTTACAATTAATTAATCTCCACGATCATTGTTGTGCATGCTATACAAGGCAATTAGAATTAAGGTTATATGTTTTGATAAATTTCTTAATTATGTGATACACGTGAATTTTTATAATTTACAATTGTAAATTTACTCCATATTTTTTGCATTGATTATAATATACAATATTATAGATTTTAATAATTATTTACAATTATGTAATCTCCTATGTATAAATTACATTAATTCTATAATTCAACATTTATATTTATAATTTTATATCAATTATTTATCGTACATAAATTTAATTATTCCCGTGCAACGCACGGGCGTGATACTAGTTATAATAATAGACAAATATGAAAATTATTCGGTATAATTAAAATGTGGTGCGTTATATAAATTTTGTAGTGTTATAAAAGTATAGAAACAATAGAGAGAATTTAGAGAGAATGAATTCTAAGGAATTCACAGGAATAAATTTCATTAATAACTGAAGCCCTATTTATAGGAAAACTTCGAATTCAAGACAATCGTAATTACATAATTTCATCAAGGTATAATAGTCATTCACATATAATAATTACATCTTTTACCAAATTATTCCTCCACCAAATTATTCCTCATAATTCATAACCACCAAATTATTCTCAATTATTCATAACACTTCAATTATTATTCATAACACTCCCCTTGAATGACTATTAATACAAATGTCTTACGGACTGTTTGGAGAAAACCCTGGGAAAAAACTTCCAAACCGATTGCGGATAGCTTGGAGTGGTTATATCGCTTCATCAAAACATTGCTCCCCACGATGTCTATCGGCGTATGAGTATTCACGTCTCGCCTCGTTAAAACCTTGTCAAGAAAACCAGAGGAAAAACTTGATCGAAGGAAAAGAGTGCAATTGCTCAGTTCGATTTCATATCTTGAGAAGCGATATCTTTACTTACGGTAAATGATTTCAATATCATCATCGTTTGGATCGAAAGCATTAGCTCCATTATAACTTGATCCAATAGATACACTGTATCAATTTCTCCTATCGTTCTCAATATACCATGAATATGCCTCGTTAAAACCTTATTAGGAAAAACCCGATTGGGAAAAACCCTAATGAAGGAAAAAGAGTACATTATTCATGTGAATACGCCTTTAAAGTTGCCTCATTAAAAACCTTACTAGGAAAACCCAATGGGATAAAACCTCGGTCGAGGAAAAAGAGTGCAACGCTGTATTTTATACAAATATCTTTGCAAGCATTTCAAAATCTTTCATACATTTGTATGAGTATCATATACATTGGTTTTATACTCTTCGTTCATTTAGAGTGCATCAATTTTCTTACACAACTACAAAACATTCACCATGAACACATGTCTCCAAACACACAATTTAAAGCATATAAATTCATAGTAAAAACATGTAAACATATAAGTAAACCTTCATAACTAACTAACACTTAAAATATATCATTTAACATTTAATACTCACTTAATAGGTTATTTCATTCCCAGGGGCTTAGCTCCCCCTTTAGGGTACTTATAAACACGAGCTTAGCTCACCCGATCCTTTAATTTTCTTTTGATTTTCTACATACCACGATCGGTAATTTAACTTTCATGAGCATGCAACATATAATGACCACCATGCTTATCTTTAAACTTGAGCACTAGTCATCATCATCTCATCATCTCGTAAGTTAAGGATTTCACATTCACCATTTATCATCTTCAATATATCTCAATATTTTCATTATCATTGATCATATGTAGCGCTACATTTTCATATCGTGTCGACACATTTCAATTTCATTTCTATCCCCATATCGACATAACTTATCGAGATATCTCATTATTAATCCTCTTGTAGGATTACACAATATAGTTATGTCTATATACTCTTCAAGAGCATATGCCTCCGTTATTAAGACCATCTTTTATAATTTGCTTTGATATATATGTTTGGGAAATCTCATAATATCAACGCTTACAGCGTGCTAACTTATCAAAGCATCTTAAGCGATATATGTGATTGTTCATAGCATCTTTATGCATCTTTGAACTTCAAGTTCATATTTTAATTGTGAGGATATAACATGATGCATTTCACATATCATTTTTAACCTTTAATACTCCCTCATCTTTGAGAAAATTTAGAACACCAAAACTCATACAGTTGGTATGATTTTAATCATATATGTTCTCATCATTCACCTTAATATGGGAATTTAGACCAGTTTGCATTCTATTCTCGATATCGGCAATTTATTTGAGGACTTTAAATAATTTGCCATATAATATCCCACTTGTATCTTGCATACTCAATCCTTGAGTGATTTATTCAAGTATTGGGATATACATTTACTAACTTTATCATTAAATCTGGAAATCATGCTCATACCGTGAGCAAATATTTCGTAAATTTCAAATTACGAATCATATACACATGTGACTATCTAGTGGATCCATATCATAATATCTAGTAGTCCACATGGAGGATGAGTGGGCCCATATTTCTCATCATTTATTCCAGATATATTTGGGATTTATTTCCAATATTGGCTAGTAATGATTTCATCATTTATCGAGAACAATCATTGAAGAATTCTTTTAATTCTTCACTTGAAATATTGATTTCAATAATTATTTAAACCGGGATGGTCAGTCCGGTTTTGCAAACGAGTATTATTGAACTTCTAGTTCAGTAAATTCTTATATCGATTTCACTAGTATCTGTATAGTGCTCAACATGATTTATCATAGAAACAATTCATAGACATATTCCATCATCTTTTGGTGACATTATTGTCTACATCGCTCAAACACGGAGTTACAACTCATACGCATCACATCCGGTATTATTTAATTCAAATCGTAGCTCTTACGCTTCATATTATTTATTTAAAATCTGAGTCTTATTTCATACGCGTAGTATTATTCTATAAATAAATCATCAAAATTATTGCAAAATTCATCCTAACAAGGGTCTATACATTATAATGGATCATATGCTCTCAAATCTTGAAAATACTATCCATCACTACTTCAAAATCCTAAAAAGGATTTATTGATGTAAATGGAAAGATTAAGGATGCTAATGAATAAGGGTATCCCACAAGATATCCGATGCTTGATTGAAGCAAAGGTTCGATTATCTGGTGAGGTTTCAATTCCTTCTAAATACATGCCTGGTATGGGTAAAGTAGTTTTTCAAAGAAACGGAAAGCAAAAAGATTAGGAGGATGCGACAAGTGTGCTCGATGGACATGTGACACTCGATGTAAATCTGTGGGGTACTTGTTCGAAACCGAGAAGATAAAATAGCATTCATTAAGGATGGATTGAGTAAGGAGCCTTTGGATGATATTCAATGTGCTCTTGAGACACATCCTAGTGGACACGTACAAGGTGAGCTAATGGCCTTATGGGCCAAATTCAAAGATCAACAAACGCACTTTATAGTCTTGAAAAACTTACTTTAGAAGATCCTGTTTGTAAATTTAGTAGAAAATTTTAGTATAATAATTTTCTCATATTAATATAAGGAAAATTTATGTAATATAGAAGATCAATGTTTTTCTTGTAATTGTAAATATTGTTTTTCGATTTTAAGATATATATATATGTATATATATATTATTTTTCAATCACCGAGATATATGTCATTTTCACTTTAAAAAATTTTTCTGCATTTTTTTCTCTTTCATATTTGTCAAAAAGTAAATAGTGCACTCAATTATTGGTTTGAAAATTTTTCTTTAAATAGAGGGATTCATATATCTCTCATGTTCATACATTAAAAGTATAGTGTAAAAAGAGAGATAGGAGTAGAGATGGATATGGAGATTTTAGAATCATCTCATACAAGTCAGCTTTTACCTCGCCATATTAAAACCGTATGTATTCTTGGTGGATCTAAACTGGTAGGTCATATCCAATATGTGGATATGGCAAACCAACTTATAAGGGAGTTAGGGAAACAAAATATCAATATACTATATGGAGGGACTAATAACAAACTATTAAGGAGTCTTACGATGGCCGCACAATTATGGGGGATAAGAGTGTCAAATATAATACCTTTTCATCGAATTGGAGGCAGTAATCGAATTGGAGTTAGAAATGTCATTAGTCCAACTGGATTGATGCTACAAACACAATCCATCCATGACTGCCTGATGTACATGATGAGCAATAGTGATGCTTTTATTGTTCTTCCAAAGCGCTATAACATCTGGAGGAAATATTCAATATAGCGTCATTTGCACGGTGGAATTTTCATACCAAACCCATAGGTTTGTTGAATATTAATTATTTCTTCGATGGTTTGCTAGCATTTCTAGATCAGGGTGTAGAACATAAGTTTATTTCTCGTTCAGCAAGAAATATACTTGTTTACGCTAATACTGATTCTTGATCTACTCATCAAGATTCAATCATATGTTCAAAAATCTATGGAAGCTGAAACCCATCGGTCACAGATCATCGGTGTCAAGCGAAAAAGAAATCCTTTGGATCTTTCATTATGAACCCGAATGTTCGGGGTGGCAGAGTTACGGAGTATTTATACTCTCGAGACGCATCCCTCATTTATGGATTTAGTATGTATATTCTTTTTGCATTTCTATATTTTCGAGTGTTTAATGCCATCTTTTGATATTCTCAATATGTTCCACTTCGACTGTTTTGTACTTCTTCTGGAGTAATAATAATATCATATTGGCTTTATTCAAATACAGATATCTAGTGATTTTGCTTCTTCAAGAGCATTTTATTCTCATATTAATACAATCTCATGTCATCGATGAGATTACTTCATATAAGTTTTCCATGCGATATATTTTCTTTGATTTATCAACATGGGATCTATTGAGCATTTTATTTTCATCTATTTATCCAATGGTGACTTCAAGTACCACTTACTCAATTTTCTCCATTAATATTCGGTATATATGGGGAAGTAATTTTATTCTCATCGTCTACTACTTCGAGAGTATGATTAGAATATTTGATCAACTACTTCTTCCGGGTAGGATTAGTTATAACCAATCGTGTAGTATAACCCACCACATTGGAAATATGCACACCAATCGTGTGGTATTACCCACCACATTGGAAATATACTCAAACTATAAAGTGCATAAATTTAAATTGCAGAAATTAAATTTCCTCCAATAGGTGGTCGAACCTACCTTATGGGAATTATTGCAATAAATATAAATCTACGGAATTTAAATAGCAAGAATTAAATTGCATAATATTTAACTACTTCTTCAGGAGTAGGATCTGCTTAGTAGAAGGTATTACCCATCACTTAGCATATAAAGTGCAGAAATATATAAAACCTTCCGTTTAGTGACGGTTGAACCCATCATCAAGTAGGAGGTATTGTAGTAATTAAATTGCAGTAAATAAAGTGCGAGAATTAAATATTGAACTGTTTACGGGAGCAAATTTGTTCTTCAGAACAAATACTCATTACTTCTACAAGAAGACACTTATCCTTCGAGAATAAGTACATTATATAATTGAACTCTTCGGGAGTTAAAATAATATTCCGATCTTTTAACTCAAATGGACTTCAAGCCATTTTATATAATCAATGGATTTAGAATTTCTTCATGAATATTCTATCCATTTTTCACTATCGTCAAAATTAGGTCGGTTTTACCTAAGGGTAAAATTGTCCATTCCAATCGCATAAGGTAAAATTGTCAAAAATATTTTATCAATATTTTACGATTGAAAATTATCTCATTTCTACTTCAATTTATCAATATCAAAATATTCAATGACTATTTTGTAACTTTTTCAAAAGTTGGTGTCTTGATTTGTAAATTTTGAAAGTTTGATAATAACATATTTCAAAACGAGTTATTACCCTATCAATGTTGGTGTCAAATCGAAGCTTCGTTAAATCGAGTATAATGGAGTCGAGAAAATTTGATTTTGATAATGTATACTCTTTATATCTCGATAAAGCGAATGTTATAGTTTAATATATTATTATATTATAAAGTAATATAATTTATATATACTTTCCTTTTCTTAGGAGAAAGCGATTGAGCATACGTATTTATCCATTTGCAAATTCTTGAATTGCGCATTAATCTTTGTCTCTGCGTAAATGTTTTTAGTGAGTGATTGGGAAGATAGAAAGAGTGAGACGTGAGAGAAAGTGGGAAAAAGATAAGAGAGAAAAGAAAGATAAGTATTAATTGGAGATGGATTAGGTTATTTATAATAATTAGGTTTACGATCTGAGAAGATCATCTATAAGATGCAATTGTAGAAGCATACTCCTTCGTATTCTCGAAATGGTACTCGTACGATAACGTGTTATAAAAGTATAGAAACAATAGAGAGAATTTAGAGAGAATGAATTCTAAGGAATTCTCAGGAATAAATTTCATTAATAATCGAGCTCTATTTATAGGTGAAACTTGAATGGCGTGATAACCGTAATTACATAATTTCATCAAGGGTATAATAGTCGTTCACATATAATAATTACATCTTTTACCAAATTATTCCTCCACCAAATTATTCCTCATAATTCATAACCACCAAATTATTCTCAATTATTCATAACACTTCAATTATTATTCATAACATGTAGTGCCAGTAGTTGGCCGAATCTGTTATTAGACTTGTTTTCCTACGCGCACAGATTGGTATTCGCAGGGGAATTAACGGAGTCCCTCGGCCCCACTGCATTCAGGGTGCGGGTCTCCTACCAGCGACACTCAATTATTATCATCTTTCTTTTTTCTTTCTTGAATGAATCATCTCTCTTTATTCTCTCTCTCTCATCTTCCAATCCATGGAGATGCTCACTAACCACAAATTCTCACTTCACAACACGTATCAATTCATCCCCACTCCGCCGTCCCTTCCCGACCTCACAACCCATACTTTCTCCATAACTATACACGATACCCAACGCACACCAGATATTGAATGTTGAGGAGAATGGAATGAGATTACTATATCTATGGCGGCGGTTTCTAAAGAATGGAAAGCTCATTTGGCTGTGATGATGGTGCAGTTGTTGACTGGAGGCTACCAAATCATCGCCAAACTCGCACTCAACGTCGGCGTCAATCAGTTTGTTTTCTGCGCCTACAGAGACCTCCTTGCTCTCGCCATCCTCGCTCCCATCGCCTATTTCTGCGAAAAGTTAGCACCACTTCCTTCTCCATCTCTTTATACCTCTCTGTGTGTCAGTGTGTGTTTGCATAAATGTTTGTTTGTTGTCTCTGTTCCTAATTGAGACAATTATTGGCACTGATTGTTTTGAGATTACTAATTCACTGCCTATAGAATCAGAAATATTGGCCAGTTTTGCTGAATTTTGTGTATCAACAGTCACCAATGCCTGGAATTTCCGGGCCTGAGGGTCTCACATTGTAATCTGTAGCAGTCAATAGGCTACTGTCGAGTTTTGATGACTTAATGTGTATAAGATGAAGTTAAATTGTGGATGCTAATATATAATGTTCAATCATACCACAACATGGAAGATAAGCATTGGCAGTACAATGTGACACGATTGCAGATAAACTGAAGTGAAATACAGTGTTGGCAGTTGTGTATATCTAGTGCAGGTCTAAAGAAGCTTTGATTTATGAGAATGATACGATCTCAATGAAACTGGTTTATAGAAGGATAAGTTGATCAGTAAAAGCATTGCTTTCTTTGGATGTGAATGCCTGATAATATAGAAGATGCAGTGATGAACCAGATGCCGAACAGATGGCAAAGAGTCTAAGTTCCTTGGACTCCGGTATGGGAATGTAGCATTAACTTAACTTGGGGTCATCTCTTATGATCTTGGTTTTATGCCTCAAAATCTTTTATTTTTAGCTTCCTTGCAACAACATGCATAAGCTTGGAGAAAATTAACACCAACCACAGAAGGCTTTGTCTACAGGAGCCCAGCTCAATGTTTTCCATACTCTGTCAGCTAAAACTCAAAATCTCACTGATTAGTGGTTTGTATGAAATTAGTCTGTCCTATCGGGGTCGACATATTACGATCTTTAGCAATTATTCCAAGTCATTATTTCTTTTGTGTGTGAAAGAACCTCACTCTGGACACTAAAATTATTGTATTATCAATGTAATAAATCACATAAAATAAAGTAAGTAAATTTTTCAAGAAGTAGTCTATTTTACGAAGTTGTAACTGCTTCTGCTGCTTATTCCAAACAAATTATTTCACGCTGCTTTTGGACATTTGTAGAGAAGCAATTACTAATCTTTTTTATTTCATATTCTGCAGAAGGCTAAGGCCACCTCTGAATAGACACCTCGTATTCACATTTGTCTTTCTCGGTTTGACGGGGTAGGTCTAATTTCTCCATTCTCCAGTGCTTTTACTCTGTACTTCTGCATTCTGTATTACTAATTATTCATCCCCATATGTTTCGTTCTTGTTTGGACTTTCATAGGGTTTTCGGCACCGAACTTTTGTTTCTTATCGGTCTTGGGTACACAAATCCAAGTTATGCTTCAGCTGTTCAGCCTTCTATTCCAGTCTTTACATATGCATTAGCTGTGATAATGGGGTCAGTCTACTCTATTCATGCTCATATGCTCGAGTTCACACACATTATGTTATCTCGCTCTGCCCTCGTTCTGTTTGCTCTTCCTTAATGTGTTTATCCATAGCTATTAAATTCTTTGCTGGTACATTTACTTATTCTTTTTACAGTACTGAAGTAATGAATTTGCGAAGAACTGAAGGTCAAGCTAAACTAGGAGGTACACTTGTGTGCGTTTGTGGTGCCATTCTAATGGCATTGTTCCATGGTCCTGCCGTGATTGGACTCAAGGAATCTGAATTTGCAGAGCTAAGTGAAATAAGTGCCAATGGCCAGCCTAAACCCGTTGGGTTGTTATTGTCCAGTTTTCGGGTACTAGGGATCGATAATTGGCACCTTGGTGTTCTATTCTTGATTGGGAACTGCATGTGCATGGCAGCTTATCTAGCCATTCAGGTAAGTGATAACAAATCTTGAAGTTTGTCGAGTTTGAAAAATCTCTTCCTATGAGAAACTAGGTATCTTTTCCAACTCATCAAGATCATATCCGTTGCTGAGTAAAGATTGAGTATCTTTTTCAACTCATCAATCTCCTTTGATGGGGGAAAAAAAAAACGTACATCCTATTCAATATGTCACCGTCGTAGAAATTCGTAATATTGAGCTGCCCGTCAAAATTGCGAATGTGTTTAGGAAATGTTTCTACATTAGTGTTTCTTAACAAATAAAAATGATTGGTAGAGGAGTTAGTAGTATTTGTGCATTCTATACAATATGTGGACAAAAAGTGGTTTGACTTCTAATGATTGTTTATAAACATTTATAACTACTAACCAAACAGACTGTATGGGCGTTCCCATACTTTTCAGGCTCCACTATTAGCACGGTATCCCGGGAGTATATCAGTGACTGCATATTCATACTTCTTTGGTGCTGTGTTCATGGTGTTTACTGCATTCATCATGACTGATGACGCCACTGACTGGAAGTTGACACGATCTGAGACTTTTGCAGTGTGCTATGCTGTATGTTACTTACACTTTCTGTTTTGTTCTCACATCATTGCCAGAAAACTGAGAGAGGTTTGCGATTTTCTGAAACAGGATCTACTTGATTTTCTAGAGCGAGGATACAAGGTGTTAAACAGTTAAAGAACAAAATTGTGTGGTTAATGTAGTGGAAACCAAGATGTCTAGGTGAATGTTTGAGCATACTAAACCAAATAAAATAAAGAAATGGCGGTGAGGGACTTCGGGCACCTTGGCGATCTATTGCAAGAGTAGGGGATATTTTTGTACAAAACACAAAATTGGTTGTCGGTAGAGGAGATAGAATCAGATTTTGGCATGATCAGTGGATTGGACATCAAACTCTCAAAGAATCCTTTCCCCGTTTATTTAGAATATCTAACAATAAATGCTCGGTCATTTCTGACATTGTATCCCTCCCATCCCATTCACAACCCACTTGGAACCTTGAATTCTCGAGAAATTTTACCGAGAGAGACTGTGAGGATTTCACATTACTTTTGCGACAGCTTGAATCTGTAATTATTGACCCACTCGTCCCGGATAAACGGGTTTGGACATGTCACCATTCGGATAATTTCTCATGTAAATCATTTTTCAATGCCATGCTTCAGCCCCCTCCCGAGTCTTACTTCCCACAATTTAGTTTCATCTGGAAGGGTGGTGTGCCTTCAAAAATTAAAGTGTTTGCATGGTTGGCTTTTTTGGGGAAGGTTAACACTTGTGACTTGTTGCAATCTAAAAGACCCTCTTTGTGCATTTCTCCCTCTATTTGCGTCATGTGTAGAAAGGCAAGTGAAACTATTGACCATATTTTGATACATTGTGAGTTTGCTAGAGGAATATGGAACAAAATCTTGAGTTTGTTTGGAGAGATAGGGCCTTTGCCGCGGAGTTGGGCAGAGTTCATCCTCATAAAATGGCGGTGTGGGGAGAGAGGTAGGCAAACAAAGGAGTTATGGAGGATGATAGTGATGGCAGCAGTTTGGGGGATTTGGACCGAGAGAAATCGTAGACTCTTTGATAACCTTCAAAGATCACTGGAAGATATTTGGGACAGCATTATTTTCTTCACGGGTTTATGGGCAAGAGCGGCTGGAATGTTTGACATCTTGGAGAATTACTTGTTTCGACTTGACCCTGACAGTTTTTTGGATACCTTTTAATGTTTTAGATGTTAGATGTAGATGTTAGGCGCAATACCTAGCTTTTATCATGATCTTTTTGAATGTAGGTTTGGTGGATGGCTTATCCACTTGATATGTAACTTATTACTCTTGTTGGCAATAATATAATTTGTTTCTTATCAAAAAAAAAAAAATAAATGACTTGATATTTACTTATACAATTGAGTTGAGTACTTAAGCATCAACTACTTTTCCTATCTCTCTTTCCTGCCTTTTTTTCCTTTTCTTTCTTCTTCTTTTATTTTTGTTACTTTCTTTACAGGGAATTGTAGTATCTGCTCTGAAGTATGGGCTTTTGACATGGTCGAATAAGATCCTAGGCCCCACCTTGGTTGTCTTGTATTGGCCACTCCAACCCGTTTTCTCGGCATTGCTATCACTAATTTTCCTCGGAAGCCACATTTATTTGGGAAGGTTAGACTCTTGAGAATTTACTCTTTTTTTTTTTTTTTGCCCCTTTTCCCCCCCTTATTTTCTTTGGGCGCTAATGAATTCAATTCATTCACTGTTGTTGTGTTACACATAGTGCATGCTGATCAAGCTTTATCGACTTAGGCCTTGTTCTAGACACTTAAAAATTTACTTACTTGAATTTCGTATAGAATTGGTGGTTGAAATTTGGTGAATATGTATTAAAAAATGTAAACAATTATCAAATCAATGTTTGAGTGGTGGAAAAATATGAGAGAAAAAAAGTAGATTTAAAATTTTGAAATTCAATGCGTATAGAACAAGACCTTAATTTGAATCATTGCTTGGGCATTAAAAACCGGCACATCTCATGGGACAATCATTGTTTGGGTATTAAAAATCGGCACATTTGCTCACGGGACAATATCAAAAGAAAACAAAAATATTGTTTTTGCTATTGTCGAATACTCCCTCCGTCCCAATTACATAAGCTCGTTTTCCTTTTTGAGATATCCCAAATATATAGACTTGTTTTTTTTTTCGAAGGTTTAATTTATCTTTATATTATAAAAAGATGAGTGCCACCTAGGCACATTACCATGTTGGCACTCCTTTAGTTATTTTTTTTTAAAGAAAACTTATTTAGAAATAAACATTAAATGGCATTTAATAATTTCATTTTCTTATTTAATTTATTTTTATTTCCACATTTACTATTTTTTTATTTATTTCCAAGTTGACACTCCTTTATTATAAATAAATAAATAAATAAATATATATATATATAACTCGATTCGCAAACAAACATGAAATATACATTTAATAATTTTATTTTTCTTATTTAATTTATTTTGCTTTTCTTATTTAGTATGTGTGTATATATATATATATATAATTTTGAACTACGTATATAGTTGAAATCCTAATCTAATCCTAATATAATAAAACTTGAAGTGCCACATAAGCAAAGTATTTATGTGGCAATGCCATGTTTGTCATTTATTTTAGTAATTAATTATTTTTATTATTTAATTTATTCTACTTTTCTTATTTAGTATTGTTTCCTCATTTTATTTTTTCATATGTATTCTAATTTTTTATTAATTTATATAATTGTTTTATATTTGTGTTGCATGCATTAATGAAAATGTGATAAGAGATCAAAGTTACACCTTATAATATATATAGATATCTTATTAAAAAAGTTGAAGTGCTAACTTTACACGGTCCCACGATTGGCGGTGGTTTTTCAGTTTTAAAAAATAATTATTAAAAATAATTATTTAATCATCTCTTCATTTTTATTTTTATTTTTTTGCCAAAAATTAAAATTTTCAAAAATAATTTTTTATTTTTTATATTTAGCCTTATATGAATAAATGAAAATTTGATAATAGGTCAATGTTACAACTTACAATACCAATTAAATTAATTGTTAAAATGAGAATTAACTTCTTTATATACATTTTAATTTTTTAGTTAAATAATTAATTTTATATAAAATCTAACTACTAATAGTAAAAGAGCCACGTTGGAATTGCTAATGTGGCACACGTATGCTAAAGAAAATAAAAATAATAATTTTTGGAAAACACATTAATTATAATTTTCATTTAACAGTGTATAATTTAGGAAAATCATAATAATTAGTAGCTTTGTTGAAAATAATGCGGCATTAAATATTCTCGAATATGAAAGACATGAAAACGGAAAATCAAACTGTTATTATTATATAAGTATGAAAAAAAATTGAATAAATGTAATTTTTACAGATTGGGCATGAATTCATACGTTTACATCAGCTGAAATTTTACGGGTTTTTTGAAAAAATAAGTGAATTCTTTAATGTTAGTTTTTGGAACTACTCAAAGATAAAATATACTGACAGGAGCCAATTACTACAATACTTATTAAATACACGCATATATTTAATTAAAAGAAAATCGGACAAGAGCAAAATTTTCAATTATTCTACAAAACCATTATCGAAAAATAAATATGCAGAGTTTCACATATAAATACATTGTATAGAGTTCTCTTCATTTTCACATGATATATAATCTGCATCGCATAAACTATCCAAAACTTAATAATATTAAAAAATACATGTTAAAAAATATTGTTGTGACCTAAATTTTGTCTGGTACCAATGCACGTCAAAAAGTTATTCCAAAAATGCCTTTGACTCCCTTTGATACCAAATTACCTTTCAAGTTTCAGATACGACAATTCCCATTGATTGTGTTATATGATATAACTATCAATAAAAGTCCAGGCTAATTACTTTCGCAAGTGGCCCTTTTGTTGGAAAAGCTGGTATTTATACGTAGCAATATTCAAAGTTACAAATTGTGTAGGATTGAAAGATTGAAGGTTATTATATATGACAAACATGAAAAGCCAACGGATTAGACGATGAATGCTATTTTCAAACAAGTATTTCAAAATTTATAATATTTAGAGTTCAAATTTGGAACATATTTTATATTTATTCATTTCTATTATCTAATAAATAATTTTAACAATATTATAAGTAAAGTATACTGAGCCCATGCATCGCATGGGTACAGTGCTAGTATTATTTTAATAACATATAATTTATATTATTTTAATAATATACTCCCTATTTAATACGCAATTATAACTATCCATTTAAAATTTCATTCATTAAATAAGGGTAAATTAGGAATATCGTTCACAAAATATATGTTTCCAATACATTTATTAATCTTTGCGAAAAATCAAATGAGCTTATATATATAGGATGGAGGGAGTAGTTTTTACCCAACATATTATTATAGTTTGATGATTTTGGGGCATGAAAGACAATGGGTCACTTATTCTTATGAACAGCATCTTGGGAGGAATTCTTATTGTTGCCGGGCTTTATTTGGTTACATGGGCATCTCATAGAGAAAAACAAGCTACCTTGGGGAATTTTTATCATACCAGCCCGTCATCTGAACCCCTTATTAACAAAGAGTCGTCTCACAACTAAACCTGTACCAGAGAGGACGCTTTTTCTCAGGTACAACCTTCTAACTAAAATCTTAGATTCATTTAAACATTTCCTGAAGTTTTTTCTCCTACTTATTTATGTATGAATTTCACTATATTAGTGTTTCAGTTAGGCCTTGGAAGTTTCTTGGCTCTCCAATTTCAGGAGGCATTCTTGTGCCTTGAAATGTGTGAAATTTTTATTACAGGCATGTCCGCATGTAGGTGAGGATGTGAATTGATATGAGGCAAGATCAACCAACTCGAATTTTCACTCTTTTCTTGATATATATATATATATATATATATATATATATATATATATATATATATATTTCAAAAAATAGCGAAATATGTGGGAATCACAAGATGTGTGGATAATATTGAGTGACGATGTGAAATGTGTGGTTGATATTGACTTTTGACTGACTTTGACTTTTTAGTAGTAAGTGATTTTTAAGTAGAAAAGAATTTATACGAACAAAGGCATAGTCCAGTGATCTAGACATCTAGGCCGTCTTTGATGGGAACTATCATTTAAGAGCACATCTAGCAACGCTTAGATATGCAGTGAATTAGTGATTTGCACAAATGTATCCACGAAATGGCCTGGAAAATTTTTCAGTGCGCTTATAAATGTGTTTCTGAAATAGAAACTACTCACAAAACACACTCTAAACTCGAAGGCATGCTTGCTCTCTAAGAGATTCTCAACGTAAGGTAATGTTTGGATGTTCTTTTGGGCTAGTGCTACACCCTTCATGTTGACCATTGCAAATCTTGTGAAGAATATTTTCTTTCTTCTGTGATTCTTTCACGAAATATTTTGCTCTCTGGCTAGGTTTTTCACTTTACTATAAATTGTGAGCAGGTGATGTGATGACAACCCTCTAAAATGGTTTTTCTTTTAATACAGTTTCTGGTTTTAAGCATAAAAATGCAATTTGAGGGGTTTAGACTGTGAATTGCTTTGTGTATGGAATGGATAGGAGTTTGCATGGTCGGATCATATTTTTGAGTTTGTGGTTCTCAATTTTGAAATTATGATCCAAAATGGGAAAAAGATAACTATAAATGGAAATGCGAGACCTAAAATGACATATAAATCTATTGTTGGGGTCTCCCTCTCACAACATATCATATCTTAGTAATTTGTATATATTATACTTTAGTAAATCAAGTCTGTTGTTTCGAATTATCTCGCTGACTGATTCAATCAGTGAAAACAAATTGCATATACAATTTAGTATAATAATACAATGATGTACCCTATTTTCAACGGTTGAGACAACTAATAAGAAAATCTAAGATGGTAGATGTGGGCTCATATCTTAGCAGCGACACTAAGAATCAAAACGAGTGACATAACAAAGAAACTCAATCTAGCTATTTGGGTTTGTTTTTATGCAATCTAGCTGTTCGGGTGTGTTTTTGAGCGGCAGGGATGCTATGCTTTACTTTCACATAAGTGCTTGTTTTAACCAAAAACACACGCACATGCGCACACACAAACGCATATGCAATTTCAACAACATGTATACTACAAGGATCGCGAGAATCAAGTACTCAATATTATGAAGAGCACATTTTCTTGTGTATAATTCTTGACACGCCGTTCAATTTCTTTACATCAGTGGCCACTAGTTGAAAACAACTTCACAATAAATTTGGACAAACTTTAAATAGACAGAAGCATTCGATAATAGCTTCACCTGCAACACTTGGGTAACAATACAAGAAGCTCAACCGTTTTCTACAAACTCTAGAGGATGGACTCAAGTTGAGAAGCAAATCTGAGAACATTCAACCAGTAATCGCAATGACCGAATTGCAAGAGTGGAGCATTACCAATTGACCCATATCCCCTTGAGACAAGTGGAGCATGGATGTAGTTAGATCCTTCTTCTATTCTTTTCCCTAGCACAGTTGGGCCATCCTAGACTTGAACCAGAGACCTAAATTTGGGTATCTGTGCCCCCAAGATCAGATAGTGTAGAGGGGATTAAGGGAATGAGATTAAATTTGGGGCAAAAAAATCCAAAGAAGGGGTCAAATTTGGCCCGTCTTTTAGCTTTTTCCACCTTGGTGGAAAGAATCATATTGGTAAAACCTAAAATTTTCCCCTCTGTGTAGAATAATTATACCTAATTTTTTTCCTGTATACAATATTTGAAAATATGTTTTATCCCCTCATTTTTTCCTTTTAGGTTGTGTTTGATTCAACCTTTTTTTCCCAGGAAAACTTATTTTCCAACTTTTTTTTCCACCATTGGCTGTTTGATTACACTTTTTTCTCTAAAAGGTTTTCCAACTTTTTTTCGATTTCTATTCTTTTCCTTGTTTTGAAGGAAAACGTTTTCCTTGAGGGGCGATTTTTGTTTTCTTGGAAAAGTTTGGCTTTTTTTTTTAATGGAAAATTTATTTTAGAGCGAATTCCAAAAATGGCAGGTGGAAAATTCAATTCCCATCTGTCAAGTTACTGTGATAAAAGACAAATGTAGCAGGTTTTTCAAGCCCCATGTTCCCATTTTGCCCCCATTTTTTTTTTAATTCTATATTCTATATCCTATACTATAGGTTCTAGTTTTTTTTTACAGACAACTTATAGTAGCAAAAATTCTAGCAACCACCACACTAAATTTTCTGGCGATTATGATTGCAAATATACCAGCAAAAGAAGACGTCAGACTCCAACTCTCTTTTTCCGGTCATCTTTACCATTTTCATTTCCTTGCAAATTTTTTTTTATAAAAACGAGATCTAGTTCAAATCTCCCAAAAGTTTTCCCAGGCAAGCAGGTAAACCAGTTGAAGAACTTGCAAGCATCTATGGTGTGTGTGGATTTGGGGGTGAAGGTAGCGAGTTTAGGAAGATGAAGAGGAAGAAGAAAATTTTCAAGTAGGGTGTGTGTCGGTCAGGTGGGGGTGCTTACTGTTTTTGGGGGTTGGGTGGGGAGGGGGTTGGGTCGGTTTGGGGAAAGTGGAGGGGAAGAAGAATTTTTTATTTTTTCTTTTTGAGGAAGGGCAATTTTGTCCATCAGAATTTCAAATACATGCTATCAAGGGAAATGGAAAAAGTATCATACTCATTGTGGTATTACAAAATTCAAAGCTGCCATTCTTGTCCTTTTTTCTTTATTTTAACCATAAAGATAAGGAAAATGATCAAATTTCATTAAAAAAACACAAAAATAAGGAAAATAGCATTATTTTTCAACTTTCAAATTAATCCCATCAAATACCTACAATTACTATATTCCCTGTAAAATATTTTCCCGGAATTCATTTCCCCGGAAAATATTTTCCTTCCAATCAAATTTTTGGGTTTGCAATCAAACACACCCTTAGGGTTTTCTTGGCCTTTTTGCCCCAATATTAGAAATGCTCTAATGTTAGACAAACGACAACTTTGTGACAACGAAATGAAGAATTGGATGATTTTTACAACTCAGACTAATTAGGAAGAACTGGATGATTTTTACAACTTTTTGTATTTTGCATAGACTGCTTGATGGTAGGGCACAACATTAACACAGAAAAGAAAAATAGAATAGCTTACTTTTTATATGGATCAGTTCAACTTTTAATTAACAATGTAGGTCATTTGATGTGTGTTCGGAGGGAAAGTTTTATTTTGCTAAATACTAAATATATAGACTAGCCTGCATGTATTATCTCATGGTAAATGTGCAACAAGTAACAATGTAGGTTACCATGTGTTCGGGTAAACTCTTATTTTACTAAAAACTATTGCCCTAAGTTGAATATTGGTGGTTTAAGGAAGTTTGTCCCACTAGAAAAGACATCCATTCATGGTATGTTTGATTTGAGTTTGAGATACGATTTCATTCCTATGATCCCCAACTGACATTCAGGAAAAAAAATTGGATGATGTTATAAATTGCGTGGATAATAATAGATAATTCTTTGAATGTTATTAATATTAAAATTCGACTTTCACTTCTTAGAATAGTTTAGATAGAAATGCATGCTTGTTTTGAATTATATTGCAATGGGACCACTTCTCGCTCTCTCTATTGTAGAATTGAAAGAGACCCATGCCAAGCTTCAAATTGGTGGCATTTTGAGAGCACGTTTGTGAACCCCGGCAATCATTCGCAAGAGAGACGACATGGACTTGTGGTTGGGAATGGCCGAATGGGGCTGATGTCCGCCAAGGAAATAAGGCCTCGTTGTCTATATATATATATATATATATATATATATATATATTAGAAAATAGTTATTTGGATATTAATTTAGTTATGGTAATTTTGTACACGTGTTCGGTTTTTTTTTTTTTTTTACATGTGGCAACTTATTGGTTTGGCCAAATAGTTTTTTAATGGCTATATCCACTTTCCCATGTTCTTAATTAGAAGTTTTATTTGTTCTTTTTCCTTTTTCGTGAATATTGTTTTTTTATAGTACTTTAATCATTAATACGTGACTCTACAATTTTTTATTTTATGAAATATACTTAACTCTACGAATTTACTGTGTCATATTTCTCCATCTATGTATTTTTATTTTTTCGATTGGGTTTGTGGTATTTTAATTATTACACAAATACTCTCAATTATTACAAATTATTTACAACCGATACATAAAATTACAAATTTGATAAAGACATTCTTTGTCTATGACTTCAGATCTAGTGCAAATGAAATTGGAATTTTTTTTGCTTTTTTTTTCCGATAAAAGCAACCTTCGATCTACAAAACAATGAAAGAATAAATCCATCATAAAATTTTAAGTCTAATTTGTGTTAGCATTATTTGTGTGAACATTGAAATACGTAATGTCGCATGAGAATTAGATTAGAGCAATGAAACAATAAAATGAATAAATATTACCCGTGTTTTGAGAATTTCAAGAGATAGTCTTTTGATCATTCTTTTTTTAGGGCATAATTTTGAAAGTATAATGTTATTTTTGTTATATTGTTTGAATATTGAAAAAGCCAAATTAAAGCTATATATATAGTCTACATTTTGTTTTTTATTTACTTTGAATTGAGAAGCATAAAAGTTCATATTTAATGTATATATATATTAAATTTATTGAGATAAACAAATGGAAGAATTGGAATAGTTACTGTACTTTTATATGTATTCCGTGTTGTATCATTTTTGTAGAATATCAGTTTCTCTTATGTAAATCTTCCTCTTAAAATCTTGATAGTATATATATAATTGGTCATAGTTTTGTTGCCAATGCTTTTTTTTTTCTTTTCAATGTTATGCAATTATGAACTATGCATGCTACTGCTCCCGTGTTTTTTTATTATAATATGTTAGCTAACAAACATGGTTATATACTAATATTAATAAATATAGTTCATTCTTATTTGGTTATTATTATTATTTTTTTATACTAACAATAAATACGGTTCATTCTGATTTGGTTATTGTTTTTTTTATCTTCTGTTTTTTTATTCTTATCTTATTTTTTATTTTCTTGTGTTGGAACCAAAAGCTAGGAAATAGTCAGTAGGTCGGTTTGCCATAAGTTTTGGGCTACCTTTTTATTTTTAATTTTTTTCCAATAAAATGTGATTTATTGTCTTACTTATTGATCGAACAAGTGAGGGCAGTTTTTCAAGATGTAAAAAGTTTATTAGTTATTTAATATTTAATAAATTTATTTCTTCATTATGATTAACTTTATTTTTTCTTAATTTTTTTTCATTTTTTAATCTTTTTTACAAATATATAAATTTGATGGATGATACATGTTTTTTTAACAATTATAAGCTAAAATTTTAATTAAATTTCTTTGCAAATAAAAAAGAATTAATACTGTGATGATTTGAACTTTGTTTAATGAAAATAAAGTAATCACAAAGGTTTCATATTTAATGAATTTATACGATTAAATTTCTTTTGATAACTGCATTTTCATTCTTTTGGTATACATATATATGCCAATTTCGTACAAAGTTACACGTAATTAGTCAATTTATTTGTGATGCAAAAGTTAGATTTTTAGAAATCATGATCTAAGTTGTATTTTTTCTCTGTCTTACAATTTATCTCTTCCTGATTCAAAAAGTAATTTGTCTCTTACAAAAATTTAGATACAAATATGAGATACAATTGTAAAAATGACATTGATGTCATTTGATGTTAACTATTATCTTCAAAGAAACTTTCTAGATTTTATATTAATTTGTTTAGTAAATGAATTTTCAACTTTTCTGTAATAATGTAAACACAATTACATTTCACTTTTACTTAACATTTTATTCATTTATATTAATGTATTTTAATTTGATATTAATTAAATAATTATTAAGTTTTTCTTCCGTGCAAAACACTGGGCGAATATTAGTTCTTTGTAATGTTAGACAAGTAAATTGGGCTTGCACATAAAATGAGCTTTTTAATATTTGTGTGTCATGCTTACAAATTATCCATTTTATTTCTTCTCCAATAATAATAATAATAATAATAATAATAATACTAATAATAATTATAATAATAATTTTTAATTGGGCGATTTTGAGTTTGAAATATTGATTTCTTTCAATTTACTTTTTCCTTATTTTAATTTATTTGTGGCCCTTTGAGGACATCCTATATTTTAATTGATTATTATTAATACAACTTACTAAAATTTTAATGGTGTAATATGGTTATAAAATATTATATCAAATACCGATTTCATTCTTTTATATTTACAAATCAAATATAATAGTAAAGCTTCATCAGAAATGTGCATTACTACAAGTTATTGTAGATCGAGCTTTTCTAAGACCTGAATCTAAATTATAATATTAATGGTTTTTATTACATCTTACTAGCTTGTGATATTACAACAAGTTAATCTATTTAAAATTGTTTGTTTAATTTGGAATTTAGTAGGAGGTATACCACCAGCTGTGATATAATTAAAAGAGCTAATATATCAGTCAACAATCTAAGTCTTTCCTATATGAATATAAGTTAATTAAGCTATATCATTGGGCACATATCTAGCTTATATATAGTTTGAAAAATAATTCTTCCTATATTAAGTTATTGTAAATTATGCACGCGAAATCATTGAGGGTAGTGTATATTTAAAAATACTCAATATACCCACAATTTAATGAAGGAATTTCATTTCCTATAGCATTGAATAATTTGTTTTAAAAGACGCATGGAATATAACAAAACTAGTTTTCCCCCCGTGCGTTGCACAGGAATAAAGTTGTATAGGTTTACGTGAAATCTAAAAAAATAAAAATGAAAATAAAAATTGTGTAGATTGATTTTTGCGGTAAAGAATAGTGAAAAACAATTTTTTTTTAACAAATGATAGTTGTGCTAAATTGATAACACCATAACATAATATAAAATGTAAATATTTTGTAGCATACGATGCTATAAATCTATTTAAATTAAGTTGATTTAGTTGAGATTTTACTTTAAATAAATTAGTTATGGTTAAAAAGAACACTTTTCCTGAATATATATATATATATATATATATATATATATATATTCTAATAGGCATTAGGTATACAACAATTTGATTATTTTAAATCTTTATGCGAAATGTAAATATGATTTTAGAAAAAAATAATATAGAAGATGATAAAAACTGTTAAAAAAAATCATATTAATTAAAATCCAGATCATAGTTAAAATCCAATTTATTAAAACACGAAAATAAGTGTAAGCAAAATAAAAAATTACTTTATGATACACTAATAGAAAAATTATATTAATTAGAAAAGAAATCAAGACAATTTTCAACAGAAAGTTAAATGTAATTTAAAACAATCAAATAAAGTGTCAATAAGTACGAAATACTATGAAAAGAAAATTCTTTTTTTTTTTTTTCATTTTATGATGTGCTGATAATTCAAAAAATTCATCTGTGGTTGATTGTCATCCTGGATTAAATTATAAAAAGATTTTACACTAAAAAATTTTTAAACACAAAACGTATAATCAATTAAATACTATTGAAATACTAATTACTTTGCTTGAAATGTATGAACTTCAAGTATATCAACATGATTCTGTGTAAGAGTGTAGTGCATTTCTTCATTGCTGAAACAAATTGTAACTTAGCAAATGATGATTTTAAAAAAGAAAGAACTCAATCGACGTAGAAACAAAGGAAAATAACATAATATTTTCAAACTATATATTACACAATAAGATAAAATTAGTGAAGGACTACTGAAATACTCTGTACTATATATTAAACAACAAAATAAATTTAGTGAATGACCAATGAGATGCTTTTTATCTAGAAGACCATTTGTGACTTTCCATGATTAATAGTAAAATCCATCCGCCTGCTCATTGTTAATAAAAACAAAATGTTATACGCTCGAATGGCTTGTACAAAGTGACTATTTTGTTTCATTGCATGCTATATAGTAAATCACCTAATTATAGTGGGGGATCTCTCATTCATGGAAGCTTGATCACTTGCCCTTATATACAACACAATGGAAATTTCGGAACCTTACATCTTTCATAATGCTTATGTATTCTTTCATCAAACCAATATATCGTGTTACGAAATTGATACATATAGGGGGAATCCCATAAATTTGTATATAATTCACCTAAAAAAAGTCCACATATTTTCTGATCCCACCTAAAAGAACACAGAAATCAAAATTATTATGTTAATAGTTTTATTTCAATAAGTCCTCTTTACATATTTGTCAAAGAATTGTGATTCTTTGTAATTTTTAATTTATATGTAGAATACAATGAATGCTAGGAAATTTCTCTATTGGTTTTAGAAAATAATTACGAAATGTTGATGTTGCATTTGGGTTGTAGAAAATTAGAAAATGAAGAAAATCTTGTTGTGTTAGGAAATTTTTTTACTTCTAAATAAAAATTAAAGATATAATTAAAAATATTTAAAGTACAAATTAAAGATTTAATTAAAAAAATTTAAACAAAAAAATTTAAGATATGCCTTAGGAAATTTTTCTACTCCTTAGTAAAAATTGAAGATATAATTAAAAATATTTAAAGTACAAATTCATGATATAATTGAAAATATTTAAATTAAAAATTAAAGATATAATTTTGATGTGTTAGGGTATTTTTCTACTCCTAAAAATATTAGTGGAAGAAACATTAAATTTGTCATTTAATATTACACAAATATTTTGAAAGCATAAACATAAGTTGACAATAAGAGATTAAACAAATAAAAAATTAATATAAACACTTATTAATCAAAAAATTTGAAACTTATACTTAAAGATTAAACAAATATTCTTAATTCGTTTAAGGTAATTTAATAATGGGGATTTACATAGTACTTTAAAAAACGCACACACATATTCGGGGATTAAATAAGTAGATTTTTTTTTAAAAAAAAAATTATTGTTAATCAGTAATGATAAATTATATATTTATCATTTGAAAATAATAAATGAATGAATTATTTTCAACTCATATTGTATCTTTAGAATTAATGCATTCAGAAATTTTGTAAACAAATAAAAAAATTATATAAAATAGAACAAAATTAGAGATTATAAGATATTAGTATTGTAAAATTATTATTGTAGAATATATTAAATTAATTAGAATTCGTTATAATAATTTATTCCAAATTAGAATTAAAATACCTATTAGAATTAGCTAACGTTGAACTAATATAAAATTGAAGTAAAACTATTACCGTAGTAGTTGTAAAATCATTGTATACTTTACATAAATTGATTTTATTAATCGCAAACAATGATATTAGACATCAAGGGATTAACCGAGTGGTTAAAGGCTCAATCACTTACCATGAAGATCCCGGCTTCAAATTTATCTCCACCCATTGTCCCCTGATAGAAAAAGAGAAAAGAAAAACAATGATATTAATAAAAAAGTAATGAAATATATATAAAGTATATACGTTAAAAAAATAATAATAATAATAATCCAAAAAATGTAGTTCAATACCTTTGATACTGAAAAGGAACGTAATCATTTCAAATTGAAATTGATTTAATAGTCAATTAGAACTCACTACTTACAAAAATAATTATAAAATTTTAAATTAATTTAGTTTCATATGAAATATATGTATAATTTTTTTGCAATCAAAACATATACAACATAAAACCATAAACTAACCTGATTGTGCTGTTCGTGGCAATCGTTTCCACTTGCTTGATCGACTACTTTCTCCTTTTATAATTGTCCATCTAGATTCTAAGTAATCATTTGAATTTGAAGTGGAAACTTGCTCGGGTAGAAATAAAGAAAGTTTGGCTGGATAAAAAATAAATGGGCTCATTACCAGAATTATTAAAGGTTTTGTTTTCTATCATCTATATGAAGTATTTGTTAAACTCATCTTAAATAGAATAAAGAATTTATACTAAATAAATAATTATAGATTATTAATTTTGTATCATTTATCATTAAAATTACATGAACCTGTGATTTAGAAGCAATTTTGTTCACCCTCCTAAAAATATGGTCAATATTGCATTCCTTTTGGAGGATCAATTTACAGGGTAAAAAATTGAAAATTTTAATTTTTTTGTTTTATATTATTTTATTCATCGAGAGCTTCAATATGAGTATAGTTTTGACATATAATTTTTACTATTTTAAAAGTTTTTTTAGTGATAAGTGAGTTATCACAAAAAATAAGTAACTTTTAAAATAGTAAAAATTATATATCGAAACTATACTCATATTAAAGCTCCCGGCCAATAGAATAATATGAAACAAAAAATTCAAAAATATCAATTCTTTATCCCTCAAATTGCCCCTCCAAAAGGAGGGTAGTAAACAAAATTATTCTCCATGATTTATGGAGGTTATATAAAAGAAGATAATGGGAAAGTTACAAATAATAATTATTATCTTAAAACAATTAACAATAAAGGTGACACTTGGCAGAAAATAAGTGGTACAACACATGTTTAACTAAAACTTTGTCCTAATAACCGTTTTTAAATTAACAACTTCCAAATCACGTCTTCTTTATATAATGTATAGATGTATAATACATATACTATACAAATTAAACAAATACGCTATAGTGAAATTAACACGTTTTATTATCTTTTCTCATCAATCTTAAGTAGCGTGTGATATAAAAATGATAGATAAACAAATTGAAGAAAATTTAATATTTATAAAAATTAATACATTTTGAATTTGCTAATGCAACTACAATATACGTACAATTGTAAAACATGTATGTTGCTTAACATTACTTTTAATGTCCCTTTCTTCAATTGTATATTGTTCTCCAAGACATGGAGGAATTTGATGTAGTTTAATTGGACACTTGGCCCATGGTCATGAATTCAATTGTGACGCAGAAGATGCACCTAATCAAACAACCAATGTTGTTTAATGATTCTATCGTGTAGAAAAAAGGGAAAGTATTTATGTTCTCATCATTATTATTTTTATACATGATTTCTTGTCTTTTTACACTTGAACACTTTCTTACAACATGTAGATAACAGTCAATTGACAAATGATGAATTTGTGATGGAGTTGATTGTAAATGCGTATATACCTTCGGTGAATGAATACTATGTTTGATGGAAGAAATGAACTAATTGGCATTTAATTATTCAATATACATTCATTTTAGTTAGTGCCTTACTTTTCATTAGAATTTTCCCAAGTTGGAAGCAAGGGAGTGCTAATGAAGTCATGATGGAATGATATTGTCAGAAGATCTATTTCTCTCCTTTTGTGTCTATAAGGATTTTGTTTTAACACCCTATCTTTAAATCTAAAGACTTATTTTCATGTTCTACTATATATATTTGTCTTGAACTATAATTTGAATTGCAATTAATTTTAGACTCAAAATAGTTCGTTTGTGTTTTGTATTGTTATTTATCAATGAAGAATTGCAAACAATCTATTTATTGAATTTATTGTATTATTATTTTGTTTCTTGAAATATTGATGACATTATTATTTTGTTTCTCGAAATATTGATGACATTATTATTTTGTCTTTATGCACATAATTGATGATATTTCATCATTATATCTTTATGAGGTTGTGATGGATTACATTTACTTTTCAATAGAACATTATATTTATTTCGTTTTTAATTTATTTAATTTTCAGTTGAACATTGGTTTGATTTCTTTCTTAATTACTAATACAATTTTCAGATGTGAGATCTATGATGTGGGTACAACCATGAAAGGAATTGGAGAAGGCTTCTAATTCGAATTTTAGATTGTAATTATTTTATTACTCATTTGACACTTATATTAACAATAACTATAGTGTTTCAAGTGTAACATCGACTTTAAATAAGATTGTAACAATATATGTTATCAAATCTGTGCATTTTATTAAATATTATATTACTATCAATTAAATAAAATGTGATTAATGTATTAAATAACTTATTTTTCACATATCTTTACCACAAACTTCAACTTACACAATTTTAATCTGGGGCATGAAAACTAATTAAATTAAATTAAATTTTGTATTGGATGTGTAGTTGATGATTGAAAAAAATATATTAAAAAATATAGAAGAAATTGTTAAATTAATATTTGAATGATTAAAAAGAATGAGAGAGAAAAAATAAATTGAAATTAATGAAAATTTAGCGCCTGTTCTCCTACCCATTTTTACATATTTTTATATATTTTTATACTACCCATTTCATGGGACCTACCTGTACTACACAAATCTCCACCATTCAATTCCACTTTTTCTCTCTCCTATATCATATCAAAACACATAAAAATACACACCCTAACACGCGCTTAATATATATAGAGAGTACGATTGCCATTGACGGTCCCACATCCTGCTGATTAGGGCGGCGTTCTTGCCCTAAGATCACTATGACTTTTTTTTGTTTCTTATTTGTCTATATTTTAATTTACATATTTATTAGTTTTTTAAGTACAAAGTTCCAATCTAGAGGTAATATGATGGTTTGAACTTTGGGTGTGTTGATTGCATTTATGGAAAATATTTTTTTTTTTATTTGAATCACTTAGAAAATATTTTCCTATCTTCTACTTGGATTAGATTTTCTATAAAAATGGCCATTTCTGAACATAAAATGGTTGTACATGGAAAATATTTTCCTTCAAAACTTTTTGTATCAAACAACAAAGTACGAAAATATTTTCTTTGATTTGACAATTTCCTAGAAAAGTTTTGTCAATCAAACACACCCTTATCGTCTTCTACGTATTTTTATATATTTTTACACATTTTTTTTAATTCTATTAATTCTCTCCTATTTCACATTCACATATCTCGTGGGATCTACCTGTACTATACAAATCTCTACCATTTAACCCCACTCATTTTGTCTCTTATATCACATAAAAATTTATTTTTATATATACACTAACACCCGCTTAATTACAAAAATAACCAAAGGTATGTTCGTATTTTGGGGCAAAGTAGAGAGACTCATACCTCCACTAATCCCACCAACTCTGAATTCTAGTCATTGCTATAAATATATTGTCTAATAATAGAAATAAATTGAAAAAATTAAATTAGTAGGATCGACACAGTGGCGATATTTTTTGGAAAATCTGCTACATTTATTCACTAGTTACTACAATATTGTAAACTCAAATTGACAATTCGTCTGCGGAAAAATTCAAGCACCCGCGCGGGGTGCTTGAATAGTGAAACCCGCACACACAGAGCTCCCCTGATGGCGGTGGGGCCCGGGGTGGGGGCAGTTTAATTTTCTGGTCCCGCGCGAGGACTTTGGTAACGTTTCCCAGCGGTGAGAGCGACAGGGGATTGCCGCAATGCGGCCGCTTTGCAGAAGTTTAGAGACGAAGGCTCAACGTGGCCAACTCCATGTCGCTCTCTCCGCTCCATTTTCCATCGTCGATCGTACACCATAAACACCACCAACCACACATTCTTACTTCATCACCACTTCACCATCCCAATCCCAATCTCAATCTATACTTATTACTACAAAATACACAATACACACACCAGCTATTGAATATTGAGTTGAGGAGTGAGATTACTGTATGAGGATTTCTGACGAATGGAAAGCTCATTTGGCGACGATGATGGTGCAGGTGTTGACTGCAGGCTATGATGTCATCGCCAAACTCGCACTCAACGTTGGCGTCAATCAGTTCGTTTTCTGCGCCTACAGAGACCTCCTCGCTCTCGCAATCCTCGCTTCCATCGCCTATTTCCGCGAAAAGTCAGCTCCATATCCCTCTGCATCTCTCTCTATAGTCTATATATACAGCTATACCTCTGTGTGTGTTTGCATAAAAGTTTCTCTGACTCCGTACGAAATTGAGGATGCTGATTGTTACTGGTTGTTTTGTGACTGCTAATTTAGTGCATACCATTAGAAATAAATACTAGTCAAACTTGGTAAATTTTGTGCATCAACAGTCACCAATGTATGGAGGTTAGGAGGCATAACTGGTGACGCCTTAGTCTCCACGCTGTAATCTGTTGCAATTGAATTGACTATTGTCGAGTTTTGATCACTTGATGAGCATAAGATGAAGTTTAAATGTGGATTCCACGATATATCTGCGATCATACTACAGTATGGAAGATAAGAAATGGCAGAAATAGCAGGTCTAAAGAAGCTTGTTTTTACAAGAATGATGTGATCTCAATTCTCAACGAAACTTGTTAATAGAAAGATAACTGGATAGTAGTTGATCAATATTAACAGAATATTTTGTATTGATAATTTAGATGGAACTTTTGGGGAGTGTGCCATTAAATGGCCTGGTTTGATCTTTCAAGGTCATGGTTTTATAACTAGAAGTTTTAGTGATGAAGCAGATGCCAACCAGATGGAAAATAGTCTAAGTTGCTTGGACTTGTGTATTGGTGCCGAGTACAGCTGTACAGGTACATGTCCAAGAGCTATAAGAGTCATATTCTTTTCCTCCTAAAGGTTGCTTGTATGTAAGTTACTGTCCTATGGGGCCAACATATTACAATCTCTAGCAAGTCATTCCTAGTCACTAATTCGTATCTTCTGTGTGTGAAGGAGCCTCACTCTGGCCACTAAAGTTATTAGATTATCAATATAATAAATCACATAAACAGAGATCAAGAAAATATATCTCATTCAAAAGGTTTTACAAAGTTATAACTGTTTTTGCTGCTTATTCCGTTAAATTATTCATGCTTCTTTTAGACATTTGTAGAGCAGCACTTATTAATCTTTTCTTTGATGTTTTGCAGAGGACTAAGGCCGCCACTGAATAGACAGCTTGTATTCACATTTGTCTTTCTTGGTTTAACAGGGTAGGTCCAATATCTCCACTCTCCCGTGCTTTTATTATTTACTTCTGCATACTGCACTACTAATGATTCATGCCCAACTTGGATAGGATTTTTGGGAACGAACTTTTATTTCTTATTGGTCTTGGGTACACGAATCCGAGTTATGCTGCAGCTGTTCAGCCTTCTATCCCAGTCTTTACATATGCATTGGCTGTCATAATGGGGTCAGTCTACTCTATTCATTCTCATCAACATGAGTGCACACTTTACGTTATTTCACCCTACCTCCAGGAGTACGCTTTTCCTCTATGTATTTATCCAAAACCCATGAATATTAACCTCTTTTACTGCTACATGTAACTTTTTTTTTTTTTTTTGTAGTGTTGAGATAATAAATTTGCGAAGAGCAGAAGGTCAAGCTAAGTTAGGAGGTACTCTTGTGTGCGTTTGTGGTGCAATTCTAATGGCCTTGTTCCGTGGTCCTGCCGTGATTGGACTTGAGGAATCTGAATTCATAGTGCTAGGTGAAATAAGTGCCAACGGCCAGCCTACACCTGTTGCGCGGTTATTGTCTGGTTTTCGTTTATTAGGGATTGATAATTGGCACCTTGGTGTTTTATTCTTGGTTGGGGACTGCATGTGCGTGGCAGCTTATCTAGCAGTTCAGGTGAGTGATAACAAATCTTGAAGTTTTTCGAGTTCGAAAAACCTCTTCCTATGAGAAAACTGAGTATCTTTTCCAACTCATCAAGATGATATCCATTGCTGAATAAAGAATTAGACTGTTAAAGAGATCATATCTCTCCATTGATAGAAATTCAACCAATATCCTAATCGATATGTCATCCTTATAGCGATTTTTGATGTTGATCTCATGATCCATCAGTCAAAATTGTGGATGTGCTTGGGGAATGTTTCTACATTAGTGTTTCTCACAGATAAAAAGGATTGGTAGAGGAATTGGTAGCGAGAATGTTCTACTACCAGCACATGTGCACACACGTGTACTTGTGCTGGTACCATACATTGGTACTAGCACTAGTACTATAAAACTTCCGGAGTTGGTAGTGTTTGGGCAAGAGGATTGATATGTTGTGTATGCACATGTGCCGGTACCATAAATTGGTACCAGCGTTGGTACTATAAAATTTCCGGAGTTGGTAGTATTTGGGCAAAAGGATTGATATGTTGCAAGCACTGGGACAATAACGTGGCGCGTCATATGGCGTGTTGGGTGGCGCGCTATATCAGCATTGGAACAATAAAAATTGGCACAGTGCCAATAACATATCATTTTTAATTTGGGCAATCTAAAATATGTGAACAGAAAGTGGTTTGACTTTTCATGATTGTTTATGGACATTTTTATAACTACTTACGGAACAGACTTTATCGGTGTTCCCATACTTTTCAGGCTCCACTATTAGTGCAGTATCCTGGAAGCATGTCAGTGACAGCTTATTCATACTTATTTGGTGCTGCGTTCATGGTGTTTACTGCATTCATCATGACTGATGATGCCACTGACTGGAAGTTGACATTATCTGAGGCTTTCGCTATTTGCTATGCTGTATGTACTTACTTTTTCTTTTTTTTCTTTCTTTTTTTTTTTCCCTCTCTCACATCATTGCAATAAAATTGAGAAGAAATGGTGGTGAGGACTTCCTCAAAAGAGCTTGGGATTGTTGATGAATGAATTGATATTTACTTATACAATTGAGTTGAGTACACAAGGATCAACTACTTTTCCTTGCCCCCTGTTTCTTTCTTTCTTTCTTTTATTTTACTTTAACTTTGCTTTTTTCTTTACAGGGAATTGTAGCATCTGCTCTGAAATATGGGCTTTTGACTTGGTCAAACAAGATCCTTGGCCCTGCCTTGGTTGCCTTGTATTGGCCACTTCAACCCGTTTTTTCAGCGTTGCTATCACTAATTTTCCTTGGGAGCAACATTTATTTGGGAAGGTTAGACTCTTGAGAATTTACTCCGTTTTCTTAGCTGCTAATCTATTGAATTCATTCACTGTTGTGTGCTCCTATGCTTTCATGCCCCCTCTTCTCTGTTCGAGCTTTATCAAACTTATTTATTTTTCTTTAAAATCGTGATCTGGCAGTTAAAATTTGGCACATTTGCTCACAGGACAATTAAAAAAAAAACTGAAATATTTTTTTTATTGTAATGTCAAATGCGTATTACCTAACATACACTTTTCCTAATATAGTTTGATGAGATTTTGGCATGAATGATAACCCAATACTCACTCTTATGAACAGCATTTTGGGAGGAATTCTTGTTGCTGCGGGGCTTTATTTGGTTACATGGGCATCTCATCGAGAAAAACAAGCTACCTTTGGAAACTTTTGTCATACCGATCAGTCAACTGAATCCCTTCTTAACAAAGAACTGTCTCAGGCCTAGATCTGTACCAGATAGGACGCGTTTTTTTGCGTACAACCTTCTAACGGAGATCCTGGATTCGTTTAAACATTTCACAAACATTTTTTTGTTTTTCCTTTTTTCCCCTGCTTATTATTGCAATGACCTCAAAATCATGTAAGAATTTTAGTATATAATTAGTGTTTCATTTAGGCCTTAGAAGCTTCTTTGTTCTCCAATTTCAGGAAACATTCTTGTTCCAATGCTTGAAATGAGTGGCATTGTTGTTTGAGGCATTAGGCATATAGGTCAGAATGTGAACTGATATGAGCAAGATCAACCAACTCAAATTTTAACTTACGTTCTCAATACGCATGATAAATCTCATGATCTAGTCCCTCTTTGATGGGGATTATCATTTAAGACCACATCTAGCAACCCCTTTATAAACAAGTAAACGTTTAGTGAATTAGGTCTTGTTCTATCCAGAATAATTTTTATCCCACACTCTTCTCTCTCCTCTTTTCAACCACATACACACTTTTCAATATAATATTAACCACACATTTTACACGGAATACCGTGCGAATAACTTTTATCCCCAATCAAACAACCCCTTAGTGATTTGCATAAATGTATGTGAATATGAAGTTGTCCGGAAAAATGTACGGAGTGTGTATAAATGAGTTTTTGCAGCAGAAATTACTAGCAAAACATACTCTAAACTTGAAATATTAATGATTCAAACCGAGAAAGACTTAAATGAAAATGGGCAGCAAAAATCTGCCGCTGGTTTACCATATCAATCTCACACGTTCTGAAAATGAATAAGAAAACAACAAGCTTCACTTCATATGCCTTTATTTTTAGTCTTTCTATCTATCATCGTCACAAAATTTAGTGCAAACATTAGACACTATTATGGCTGCGCTTACCATTCCTTTCCACCCAAGATTTCCTCCAAATTCTATACAAGATCTTCTTCACTATCAAAAAGGGCTCAAGGTTTCATCAGGTAGAACTGAAGAAAGACATGAAATATCAATCCCCAAAATTCCTCAGCAAGAACAACATTGTAGAACTAACTGAAAAAAGTAACCTGCAAAAGCCCTTAAGCCAAGAACGAGTAGATAGGAAAAGAAAGCTAGTGTCATACTCAACTTCCTTGACTTGCCTCTTCACCCCTTCATCGATCCAAAACATGCCCTCTCATGAAACTTTGCTCCGGTAGACGAGCTTCCGCCGACTCCATGTGAGGTGGTCACAGGTCTCCTTCCTAGTTGGGCCTTGATCGTGCATCCATACGCAATGACCGAAACTCTCAATTCATCCCTCGTGGACCTTACCATCTCTTTCATGGAGATAGGATGCTTCACTTGATTAGAATCTCCCAAGGCAGCATTGTTGTGTAGTCGATATGTGAAGACATATCAGTACACTGTTGAGCATGAAAATGGATCCCTGATTTCCCCTCCTCCTTCAACATTGTCATAATTCTCAATTTCTTGCTTTTCCATATTTCAGAAAACCAACAACAGTACCAATCTTAGCTCAATGTCTTTCGAAAATTTCCAATTTCCTCAACAAACAGAATCGGCTATATAATTAAGTAATTAACTCTCAATTTCATTATCACTGATGTCTCTAACATTAACATTTGCCAGAGATGCTATTATATCTTGTTCAAGGCTTGTCACTTTGCATGAAGCAGGATCCTCATGTGGTGAGTAAGGTATAGATTGCAGGAAGTTAAAGTAAGCATACTTGATATCAAACCGCATGTCATACCCTGTCATGTAAATTTAGTACTTTGAGACCATGTTATCTAAGAATCAAAGTAGTTAAACTACAGCGAGTTTGAGATATTATTACAGTAGTTTATCGCAATAGTGAGTCCCGAGTCATCAGGACTCTGTCTAACATGATGAAACCACATGCTTGGCCTGCATAAAATTCAGGTAACATTATTGTCAGCAGACATTCTTAACATATCACTTCGACAAGATTCTGTCTGCATAGTGTAAAATTCAGAGGAAAAATAAATAATGAGTGGAAGAAGAAGAAGCTTCAATCTTTCTGGAGATAACTAAAGAAAATATTACTTGAACATACTATGGTTATGTTAACCATTGTCTAACCAAGTTAATTATGTTAATCCTAATAGACTATCAACTTGGTGGAGTATAACGAAAAAGCTTACAAGTAAAGCATCTGCCCTGCCTTTACAGTAACTTCAAATGGATTTGGTCCATTGAAGTATAATGGATGCTTCTCAACTTCTCTCTGTTTTGCTTCGGGTGAGGGGTATGGATCAACACTGGACCATGGCACCGCCCTAACCGGGTCCTCTAGCTCCAGCGTAAACCTTCCACTATCCTTCGAGGAAATTACAGAGACAGCATCAGGACCTTCAGATCACTACTTAAACATATATTCACTCTGGAATTCTATTATATCCATCTCATCCACTGATAAACACAAATATTCGAACTTTAACACTCACTGCAATTGATATTCCAATGAATTCATAATTCCCTAAAGGTCATAATTTTGAGGAAAACGAAAACTTCCATTTCACCTTGCAAAGTTTATATTTTTACACCCATAAAGTAACGACATTCTCAGATTGTTTATAAACTAAGCACTAGAGAGGATAATATAACAAGTACATGTGATCATTGATACACATTTCATACGAGACTAAATCCATCTCTACGCTACACCGAACATCATTTACCCAAGGAATCATCTTCCTCTAGAGTGCAACATGCTTGGGAATATGTTGGTTAGTATCTTTCAGCACGTTATTTTTCTGTCTTAAATTTAACAGTGGTTACTCTAATAAGCAACTGAACAAACTGCAAAACTAATAATCACATACATAGCTCTTTCATAATTTAGCCAAAGAATCATATACACAAATTTCACATAGAAACTCATATTAGTTGAAAGTAGCAGCAAAACAAAATGAAAAACAGATTGACAATTGGAACCTGATGATAGTGATACCGAGAAGCTGGATACTCTAGGATGTACATTCTGTGAAAATCAGTAGGAGGAAGCAGCAAGAAATGCTTCTCCCCAGTTACAACAGCATAAAGATTCTCATAATGATCCTTATGAAACGAAGTCTCCGAAAAATGGTTCCCAATCCACAAATTCACTGCCTCGGGTTTGCACCCGAGTGCCTCACTCGCCCAAGGAATTTCATCCTCACAATCCCTCGCTAAAGCCCCATACTCTGCACGAAAACAGTCATTCTGCTCTTGCAAATACGCCACCCGATTTGAATCTGACTCCAGTACCCGATCGAGAGCGTGTTCGAAGGGTAGGGTTTCGACATGGGCAGATGCGAAGCAGAAAGAGGAAGGGGAGGCTGGGTGTGGTGCTAGTGAATCGGCGTGGCCGGTGGGGGTGAGGTGGAGGGAGACGCGGGTAGAGGAGAGGGTGCGGCGGAGGTAGGAGGGGGACGGCCACAAGGAGAGGGCGGGCCAGTGGTGGGTGGCGGCAGAGATGAGGCAGGGTTTGTTTGGAGTGACGTAATCGCGGAGGAATTGGAGGGGGTTTGGTGGGGTGGGTAGGTGGTCGACTTGGGGTGGCGTACCTAAGCTCAGTTCTCTGACTTCTTGCCATAGATTCTGTATTTTGCCTTCAGCCCCCATTGCTGAAACCTTCGTCCCGGACTTATTGTGAAGTTTTAAAAGTTTTGCCCGCTTAATCATTGTTTGCACGAGGGTTGCAGTGATGGAAAAAAAAAAAAAAAAAATAATAATAATAAAAAATCCATGTTATACTATTTATCGCTCCGACATAACTTACTATCTAAGTTTTACTATTTAAAAAATTAATTTAAGTTGTGCACTTGATCTGTTTATGGCGACCAACCATGTTTAAATTCTTTTAGAGCATCCGCGATGGAAACATATATATATATATAGAAAGACATATGTCCATTTTTTGAATTAGTAAATGAAATGTCATTATATAACTATCTTATTCTTTCTGTAGCTTTATATGATATTATAGCATGGTTGATTTACTTGTCTTTAACATCTACGATGGACATCAATAAATGTAGCAAAATCATGTGTCAACAACATTCCATTAGACTAAAAGGATAAGATAAAAATAACATTTGAAAAAAACAAAGGTTTTTTTTTTTTTTTGGGTAACTGGAGTAAAACGCCCCTAAGTTTCACTCACATCGTACAAATCGTCCCTATTTTTAAAAATATTGGCAATTTTATAGTTAAATATACCCTTTTTTGCGCTAAATATCCTTTATATCAATTTCCTTTTATAAAGTCTTATAAAAGGACAATCTTACCCTAACCTTGAAGAAACAAAAATAAAATAAATAAAGTAAAGAAAAATAAACAAAAAATATACTTTAGGGAGAATCTTAAATTTTGTTTTAAAATACAAATAAATCAAGTTTTCAGAAAATTAGAGGCATATATGGGATAATGGGACTCAATTTTTTTACACTACTATTTTTATATGTTTTTCTTTATCTTGTTTATTTTATTTATGCCTTTTAAGAGAGAATGATAACATTGTCATTCTATTCTATTAATTCTAGAAAAGGAAATTAATTTAGAAGTTGTCAAGCAGAAAGAAGTGCCTGCTTGAGGATGAAAGTGCAAAAATTTTAAAGATGGAACTGATTTGCACAGTATCTTAAAAAATAAGGATGTATTGTGCTAGGTTTTATTATTATTATTATTATTATTATTATTTTGTCTGACACGGATTATCACCTCATCATAAAACCTTTTTTTTTAGCGCACACATTAATACACCCATTATAGATAGTAATATACATAACACGAACATTAAGGGTCCATTGTGGATGCTCAATGCTCTGACAAATGCCAAACTAATCACCATTGAACGAAATGCTAAGTGGAAGTTGGTGTAAATTTATTGTGTATAGAATAAGCCATAAATGGTTCATCAGTTTCAGTTGAAGTAAGCAATCCAACATCAACATGTCCTTTCCTACCTTACAAAATCAGTGTACTCAAACCAATCAGACTAAATGCCCACAATTTTGTAAATAAAAAATTTCCACCATATCATAACCCCTCTAGCTTCAGTGTCCTAAAAATCCAATCTATTCAGTATTCACAATTAACTAAGCATCCAGCTAACTTCAAGTTTTACATCCTATCGTTTCTCCCAGTAAAATCAATCGTTTCTCAAACACGATCAGACTAATCAACGTAGAGCAGGAGGAGGCGAAGCTTCGTTACCTATGGAAATTCTATTAGGTAAAGGCCTGGCAATGAGGCCATCGACAGTCCAACCTGCAAATTCGCCATCATTTTTTACGTGGTTGAATTCACGCACAACATAGTCTAAGGATATTTGCAGACTTCCCCCCAGTCTGCAATCATCACGAGGGCTGCTTGATTTGATCCCTGCGTTTCTCTCTAACCAATACAGGTAGTTGACTTGAAATAACGACTTGAGCATGTCTTGTGGGGTGGAACTTTCTTTTAGTACCACCTGATATCAGTTTGACAATAAAAGTTAAAATTCCAACTTGCTTTAAATCTCATTATCTGATAAATATAATTAAACAATGGTATTATAAATCGGTAAACTGATAGAGATGGAAGAGAGAAATGAGGGGTGGTAAGAAATGGAAATGAACTGGGGAATGATGGATTAGCTTACATGGTATCTTCCTTCAAGCTCTGTAAGAATGTAACCTTCATTTTTGTACAGATCAAACAGTGCGACAGTATCTTCTCTGCTTCTAACAACGTCAGAGAGCTTGGAACCTAGTTGTAAACGACGCCCAATATTAGCAGCAGCATCCTTAGCATCTTCAGATAGCACTTCCGCATGTCCCTAGAGGGACAGAGCATAACAAAAACCAAAAATGACGGACTTAATACCAAAATAGTGAAGTTTGATTTTATACATTAACAATTTAATCAATAAGTAAACCAATGAAAGAAAGAAAGAAAACAATCAACCTACTTCAGATGAAGGCTTCAGATTCAAATTTGGAAAGGCTGGAAACAGTGGCTCCTCAGTATTAACCTCTTTAACTGAAGGTACAAGACCACTCACCAAGTATTCACTGAAGACCAAACCTATCAAATAAGAAAACACATTAAAATAAATTAGCGAAATATCCAGACGAACATTAATGGTCGATGTAAACCATATAGAGCATCACTAGCATGAGAAGAAACACAATGGCAAGCCTCCAGAAGTTATTTGCATCTTGCAGTAACGTCGATCTTCGATAATAATATTTTTATTTTTCGGGCGGATGCAGAAGTTACATTGTGGGAATATATTGTGCTAACAATATGTTACCGACTAGGTTAAATTTCAATCAAAATAAATGATTCTCATATATTAATTAACCACTAACAGATCACGAGAGCAACATCCCAAACAGCAGATTCTTTAGTAACCAAATCATGCTTTGATTTCATTGATCCATAAACAAAAATTTCCAAGCAAATCTGTTTCACCAAGGTCATGCTCCTGTTAAATGCCTAATTGATATTTCCATGAGTAAGTTTAATATCCTGAATTTATCTCATTTCACGTTATCTTGTGTATAAAATTGATATTTAGGTCTGATTACGGAGTTCAAAGAAACCATAAACATCTCATTAATAATATCCAATGATTCCCTCCATATGCTTATTCTAATCAGTAAATAAATAAATATAAATCACACAGCAATACCAAATAAAATGATGAGAGATGACAAGGAAATACTTGCACGATATGGATTTAGAGTCCTTAGTTGAATGGACTGATATGACTTGAGATTGCAAAACATGTGTATCCAAGTAACCACACCAAAAGAAGCAAGAGCAAGAGGCACAGAAGATTGCACGCAGCTAGCTAACCCTATGCCAAGTGTAATTCCTATTGACTTGCTCACCATTCCTTGAGCTTCACCCTTAGCAATAACCTGCAATAATGGATTTGTAAGAATCCAAGGTTATATAGACACTGCCCATGTGTTATTGAAAAGATCGAGTTAAATAAGCACTTGGAAGTACTTTATTAGCTTGAAATTAGTCATAAATATGCAAATTAACTAAAGGTATACCAGTAATCAAACAAGCACTAACAATTAGTGTGTGTAAGTGTATAAAAAAAAATGGGTTTTTATGGATTCCAATGTGAAATAAGAGAGAGATTGAGTGGAGTTGAATGGTGGAGATTTGTGTAATACATATAGGTCCCACGAGATATCTGGATGTGATTCATTTGAACAAATTCAAATTTCAAAAAGAATGTGTAAAAATTTGTAAAAATGAGGGCATCTATAAATGGAACAAACTACCTCCGCGAAATTTCTCTGAGCAGCCAACCCAGCATAGAAACAACTCCTCGTGGCAGCCTGTCAAGTGGAGTTCAATACTGAAGTTAAGTACCGTGCAAATGAAAATTACTAAAGAAGAAATGAAGAATCATTAAATAGATCAAAGAGAATATATATGATAGATACTAGGCCATAACTAAATGTATGTTTTCCATCCAATATAGACATTAGTACCCCTACACTCTTATGCGTACATATGGTTACGAGGAAGGGAACTGCTTAGATTTGACAATTAGGTAAAACCCAAATATTAACCAGACCGGGAATGCTAAGCTTACCTGGATTAATGCTGCTGCTGATCGTCCAGCTCCAGCAACAGCACCTATTGGAACAAAGAGATGTGGAAAAGCAGGGGTCAAAATTTCCATTCCGTAGGCAGCATTTTCTAGAAGATCTGCAAATAACCTCCAACCCTTTGGATGCACATCAAAATGCCTCCCATACTTTGACAGCAAAATCTTGCTGAGATAACCAATCCCATCCTTCAGAACCCAATTCACAGCTGCTGCAGTTGGAATTGCTCCCTTCCCCAATCCGACCGCATAAAGCAAAGACTGCACGAAAAATAACATTATAAACCGCAATTCCCAGCTAGAAAATTTATCCAGTAGTCAATTTTTCTAGTTGGCACATAGAATGATTTCACTGACTCTATTCAACACAACAAGAATGGACTAAGTCCAGAGCAGTGCTACCAACCTACATAGCTCCACTAGATAAACATCATCGCGGGTTTATCAATTTGTTAAACTTTTGTGTGGTAAAAGTTCCAACAACCATATGTAACCTAAAATCTATTAATTTAGTCTAGAACTTTAGCTATATTATCACCAATTATGAAGAAGTTCTCTCTATGGGTGAGGAAAAGTAAAATGGCCATCTGTCATCACCTTGTTCAAAAAACCCTTCTCCTACCTGGATTCACTCAAAAACTATTCAATCAGAAAAATTAATTCTATGGTCAAATTCCATTGCGAAAAAGCAGTACTAGTTAACTCTCTTTCGGCTTCATATGCGGTTGGTTATCCACCAAGATTGTGCACATAGTTCTGAAGGAATTTGCATTACATATATGATAAACAACTCTTATGCATCTAATACATAACTTGATATGCAGTAAATCACTAGAAAATGCACATATTTAACAATGGATTACACAACAAATGAGGGCAATATTTGGATATACCTGAGTGGCAAGCACACCACTAATCTGTGATGCAATACCCTGAACCCCTCTCCAAAGAGAATACTCCAAATAATCACCAGTAACACTCTCAGGAAACCCCTCTGGTAGCATCAAACCCAAAACCAACTCCCTACATTTCATCCAAACATCCTCAAAACTCGCGAAACTCAACTTTTCCCCTTTTGAACCCCAATCCCAAAACCAGATAGTTTTTGGAACAATAAATTCATCCTTTGTATAATCGGGAACCAGCTCAATTTTCTTTCCACCCCGAATTTCACACACCGTCCCCTCATCCTTGATGGTTTTAGCTTGCGCCTCCGAGGATAATAGAATGAAGTAGCTTATAGAAGCAGAAGCGGAAATTAGGAACAAATAGATATGTTCTTGAACTGCTGCAAAGAACGGATCGCATTGTTTTTCAAATTTCAAGTAAAAAGGCAAAAGAAAAAATGGGTATTGGTTAAAATTAAAGAAATCGTCATTCCAACCATCGCCTCGCCCACCACCTCCTCCACCGCCCCGATTATTGCTATTGTCGTTGTTGTTATTTCCGTAGGAGGGTTCTTGAAGCGGTGTGAAATGGAATGAGTGGTTGAGTTTGCTCGTGTTGAGTTTTTGGAGAAAGGGTGTGAGTAGGTGGTGGCGGCGGTGGCAGCGGAGGGAAGGTGCGGGGGCAGCAGGTAGGATTGGCGACGGGGACCGGTAACGAGGGAGGGAGAAGATGTTACAAGTGAACGCAGCCATGGCTGCAGCGGGTTCCGACTTCCGAGTTACGTTTTATGGGTCGCGCTTCTTTTAAAATTCCATTTCTTGGAAGTTCGTTGACCGAGAAAAGCTTTTAGCTGTCTGATTGGGATTTGAGAGTTGAGACTTGAGAGCATAAAAAATTATTATTATTATTTTTTTAACATCATTTTTAACCTTAAAAAAAACATTTTAATCATTCATTTCATTAATATGATAGGTATTTTTGATTTTTTAATACATTTATTTATGTATTTTTAACTACATATTTAATAATCATTTTTTCCCAAAAATGCTTATGAAACACACTACTTCCTATCAAAAATCAAAACCAATTCTTGATACATTTTGTTCTTTAAAAAACAAAGAAATTTATTCATTCATCGTATAAATAATAAGTACATCGAAGATAAAAGAAAGTAACGAATCAACCTACTCAATTAGACTTGACAAAGAACCAGCTACTCTAACAAATCTATGGTCAGCTTGGTTGGCAGATCCACGACAAAAAGAGAAAGTAATATAAGGAAAAATAGTCACTAATTCTCGATACTTTTGTTCTTTTACGAAAATAGGTAAATTTGTATTCTAAGTAATTATAATTTAAAATATTTTTTATGAAAATTTTTGAGAATCAAACAAGTTAAAATGTAGAATTGAGTTTAAAATCCTCCTTCTCCATGAAAAATCTCTGATGTAATTCCATAATCATGTTCTTAACATTTTTAAACAATATATGTGAACTTGTGATAGAAAGGGGTGCATGTGTTTTATAAATAAGACACATCATTATTGGTCAATGAGATGGAAAGGAATTCATTTTATTTATAGAAATTTCAGGTTGACGCGTGTTTCTTCTAGTGTTCCATATGGAAAAGTGTCGTTGATATCAACATATTTGATTTGCAAATCAAAAGCAATTGACTATTGATTAGTTGAGCTTTTAAAATTTGATTGAAAGTTCCATAAAAGTCAATTCTCTTAGATTGGAAGAAACTTTTAACTACCGAATTTTATATCTCGATTTTTCTTTTTGTGTTATACGTTAGCTTATACACTCATTTGCTATTGACAATTTCGTATCCTAGTGATCAAGGGTTAAGCACCAACTTCCAAGTCTCGTTTCTAATGAGTGTATCATTTGTTTTGTTGAAAGTTTGAAACGAAGGGAATTTTAGCAAAAACCCTCAAATTAAAAAGAGGTCTTGGAATCTACCAAGAGAACGAGCAAAAACTAAATTGATTTTATTGATAATTGAAAGTTGTCTCTCATTCATAATACAAGAGGTCGATTATATAAGAAATTAGGAATACGCTCCAAGAAAGATTTAAATTATTGTCCAATAATTTACTATAAATAATCTTAATTGGAGTGTTATCCAAACATATTTGAAATATTATCCAAAGAAAATAAATCCTACCAAAATAAAGAAAAACAAACAAATTAAAATTCTAATGAGAAAATCTTATTTTGTCCTACATCAAATTCTTCTTCAGTTGTCTTGTTATTTTCAAGTGTTACTCATTAGCATCGAAATTAAGTTGGGCATGAGTCATCAGAGTCAAAACACAAACCAGGCTCATCCAACAAATGGGTAGCAAGGCCCAAAGCTAGTTGACCGAACCCAAAGCCCTACTTGTATACGAGGGCGGAGGTTTTCTCACCCCTCCAAAATCCTCATTCCCCATGTAATGTAATTAAAAGAAAATAACGATACCTATTCAAAAAGAAAAGAAAATAAAATAAAATAACGACACGTTGTCCCAAAAAAAAAAGAAAAAGAAAAAGAAAAGAAAATAACATAACGACACTGCTAATCATATTAATACTACAATATTTTACATGGACACTACATTTTAATTGCATTTGAAGTGCTTCATCTACTTTCATTGTGATGTCTAAATCAAATAAAATTAATTTAGCCAAATTCTTATGTTTACCTTTTCCTAAATAGTACATTTACTCCATAATAATAGTTTTTGTCCAATTTCCAGGCTTGAGACTAAGAGAAAACATTTTCCTGCATTTCTCTGCTAATTTCTATTTTTTTGTGTGTCGTACAAATAGAATTTTTTGATATCCTCCCAGCAAACATTTTAAATGAAATTTGTTATTGGACACAAGCAACACTATAATAGAAGACCATATAAATTTTTTGATTCAAAATAGTTTGAGGCAAAATTGCTTTAATAGACAAAAGATTGGTGTGTCTAATGATATTCAAATGTGCCGCAAGTATCGTGGTAAAAATATTACCACAAAAAATAGGACTATATTTTGGGGGAAGAAAAGGAGGGAAGATAGTCTATACAAATGAAATAGAGGGGTATAACAAGTAACGATCTCCTATCCACTGTGGGTGGGTTATGTGGCTCACAATGGGGGGAAAAATCATAGGTGTCGGGTGAGATCTTCCACTATTAGGGGGCAGTTATATATTATTCATCTAATTTAACGTAGATACAAAATTTTTTTAAAAAAAATTTGTGGTCGATGACGTGGCGCCAAGAAATGGCGCCACATCAACGTGGGTTTCTTCTTATGTTGCCCATTGTGGGCAACTGAAACATTTCCGGGGTATAACTATGAATGGATTAGTTGTAAAATTAACGGCTGGATTAATTTAACCAGTAGTAACTTAAGGTTTTATGATTGGATTACTTATAAAACTTTTACTGATGGTCACTCTATTATATTTTTAAACCATTTGAATAATTTGTCAATGTGAGCGGTACACATGCACATCACATGTGTAATGATTTTGATGAATTTATATTATGGAGATCTGCAAAGTATTTTAATTAAAATCGAACCTTAATTTTTGAAGTTCTAAGTTCTTATTTAAGTTAAAAATTAAAATTAAATTTGAGTTAAAGGTTTTTAAGTGCGCATTATAATTATTCCTAATATTTATACATATAGCATCCATGGATATACTTAATTGTGAAAATTTATCCAAATATTTTAAAAATATAATACAATGAATGACGTATAAAAGATAAGTAAATTTCAGTGACCAGTGCTAGAATTTTTGAGTTTTAGTGACCGTTTTTAATGTCATTGAAACTTCAGTTACTATTGATGAAATTAACCCTAATATTAACAATTCATCAAGGATTTCTTTTTCTTTTATACTTAAACTTGTCAACTAATGTAAATGATGCGTAATCATCAACAATCCGTGTTTAGACATCATAGTAATGTAATTACTCTCCAATTTCGTGAACATAGGAGTGGTCTCATTGTCATAGATTAAGAAATGTCAATTAATGTAGTTGAAAAGTTGAATTTTGTAATTTCTTATTTTAATAATACCCTTTGACACAGCCCGACTAATCCGCACGATAAGTTTGTGTAATTTTCTATAATATTTGAAAGGGTATAAGTTTATTTGGGATAGTAACGAAATAGATTAAATAAGAGCACATTATAAACTAAAAAATTTGAAGATGTCATGGATAAGATTCGTAAATAATAATTCAAGACCGAGGAATAAACAATACAATTATATAAGTCTATTTTTATTGGACTAACAAATATTACTTTAATATCAACTTGTTATCATTTACGTTTGTCAATAGGACGGACTATTTGCACTCCAAGAAATGCTAAGCACAATCCAAAAATTCCCACTTTTCCTAAAATTCCCTTGCAAAAATGCTTTAAAAAAAAGTTTCATTTGGCTGGACATGGCCGACCAACTTCAAAGCTATTTAGCAATGTCCGGCCAAATAGCTTGAAGATGTTTGGTTAACCAGGTTCCGCCATGGTTGGTCGAATGAAAAAAAGGGTGAGAACGACGGCAATTTGCTACCATTTCTGACAGCCGGAAATGATGGCCAAAAAAAGGGAGAGAACCCCCTCTTTTTTGCTGCAAAATTGCAGCAACAAGAGGGGGGTTCTCCCCCCTCAAGCACTGCAATTTCTGGTAGCATTGCTGCCGGAAATTGAGGCCTTGCACTGTTGCACTATTACTGGCTTCTTCTTTGTATTTGTTTGGTTGTTTCTTTTTTTTTTTTTTTTTTCGGTTGGGAGGGTATTTTGGGAAGGGAAAAGATGGTGCGGTGTGTGTAGTATGTTTTGGGGTGTGAGTAGTCCCACCCTTGTCAATAACACGTACGAATACGATTTTGAAAAACGTTGATTGTCAATTACTTTAGGGATTAATTTCTTAATATTGTCATGATTGTCAATATTCATGCATGTACTCTCCCTTCATCCAAGGGACAGATTGAGTATGTCTGGCTTTGCTTCCTTTGTGAGAAAGCTGTTTACTTCAAATATACATTTTTATTATGTCAGAATAAAGTCTTAATTCTTAAAAAAATCCAAATGTGAAATTTTCAACCACGTTTATATACCATGTGTGCAAGTTAATCCATTGTTATAATAGTATCTTACAAACCATTTATAATTTTGGTAATGATCATCTAATAATTGCTACTTCTTTTTTTTTTCAACCATAAATTCTGTAAAATAAGCTATTTTTCATCGTAACCCTTCTTTGACTGTTAACTAAAAACATCATTTTTCTTCCTACGTTAAAACATGATCATCATCCCATAAATAGTCTTGTTCCAGGAGCATACCCTAAAGATTTGAGGACAATTACCCTCCGCTAAATGCCTAAAACTGCTTAAACTTAGTATATACATGCATGCATTACACATTGACTCAGAAATGGCGAAATTGAGCCCTGTTCGATGGTAATATTTACAGACAGAAAGTTTGAAAGACTAAGTAAATGTTTCTATACAAGTCATGGAACGGTTAACCAGCCTTGTTTCCCCATAGATTTCCATGACGACTCGAGTCGCATAAGGTGTAATTTCTCAACAAATGGCTCGAGAACTTCAGCCTCTTCCTCGGGGGCGAAAGCCATGCAAATGCTAAGTTCTTGAACCGCCGCCTCATAATCCCTGTTTGGTATAAAGCCAAATGAATCGATTTCACATATGCTAATACATGATATTTGAAAAGGGTCAGAAAGATGAAAAGTTGAATGCTACACCTGCTATAGTACAACATCATGCCATAGTCTCGTCTGAAAGCCCAATTGTGTGGCTGAAGAATCAGTAATCTCTCTGAAGCCATGCTCGCAAGCCTATTAAGTGTTGTTACGTCCAAGACGAAGTGGTATGGATCAACACATGTGTAAGTTATTCATTATTTGAAGGTACAACGCCAAACGAGTGGAAAACAAGGTAAAATCTACATAGGAATACCGGACAAAACATGGTGCATCACACGTAATGACATCATTAATTGATACGGACAATAAAGCACTTCTCAGATTTTGCGTTTATTCATGTTAACTTTTTTTCTACCTAACGAGTTCAAGTCAAACATCAATATGAACCACACATCCCACATCATTAGTCATTATTATCCACATTTTGTGGTCCCCACTATAGTTGATGTGTGAAGTTAGTTTTTAGGTGGAAAAAAGTTACTGAACACAACGCAAATATACAAACAAGGCAATTAGGCAATTCAAAACCAGCACAACCAAGAAAAAAAAACCATAAATCAAAGGTTGCTACCTCAGCTCTTGAGGACGCAAGAGCGGTACATTAGAACCATCGTTGTTAAATTTCTCATCAGCTTCATGTACAGACCTAAGCGGTGAAGTCAACATCAGTCCGTGATTTGTTCTCGACGCCTGTTTCCAGTAAAGCCTCTGCAATATATGTAATTATTTTATTTTCTGATAGTTGGAGCATAAAGTTTACCAATGGTAAAAATAAGGCATAGAGAGCTAACTTACAATCAAATTGCCTAAAGCAACCCCAATGATCTCGCGGTTAGTTGCAATGTCGAGCCCTAACAGTGAATTACTATTTATATCTGAGGCCTTTGATCGAGGGTCTTCAACGCACTTTCCAGTGACAACCCCAAACAAGCTGTGTCCAGAAATTACTTTAAACAGCTCCTACAGCATGATTATACGGTTGAAATTTGGAATTATACAATAAAGATTTGAACTTTAATGTAATCTAGTAAGTGGATGAGTTCAAAAAACCGGGATACCTCAGGATTCCCTGTTTGAGGCCATATCAAGAACTCTTCACCAACCCAAGATCCAACAATGGTCAGATTAAGTCTACGGCAAACCTCAATATAGATAACACTAAGTAAAATTCCTGTCGGCGACAAAAATCTTAAAGTTAGTGAATATCTTATATAGATTAAACATAGTGGATATCTTATACGGATTAAACAAATGAGTTGAAAACAACAAAGGCATACCACTGGCATGTCTTGAGCTTAACACCGAGTGTAAGTATAAACACTTAGAGTCGACCAACACAGATGACCTTTTAAAACCCCTCGACTCAAAAAGAACTTTGTTAACAGCATCAACGACTTCAACCAAGTCACATCCTATATCTCTTGAGACGAGCTCTGCTTCAACTTCCTTTGCCATGGTGTCTAGCTCAACCAGCCACTCGTTTATGTTATTTCCAGCTAAATGAAAAGTCTCCACAGAATCCAATTCTTTGAAATTGAACTGTGGTGATGCGTTTTGCCTTTCGTTGTGGAGTGAAAGTAAATCCATCTCTCGATTGAAAGCCAAAAATGCCTCGTCTTCAATAGCCACGTAAAGTAAAGCCTAGAAAAGATTTATCGCCGACAAAGTAAGGAAAGCGACAAATCTCACCTTTCCACGTGCAAACAAAGAAATTCAAACCCGAGAATTCAAGAAACATATATTGTGTCATCGTAAATGCTAGTCGAGTGAGTCGAGCATTAAATACATCGAACAAGAAATGCAGACGAGAAACAAAAAGTACCTCAGCAAGAGAGATATCTTTGCCCTTAGATTGGAAAGATATCTCTTGAGTAAATTTTTCCCTAGCAGCTTCAAGAACCTGTTAGATTCTCAATCAATGAATCAATTCACAAAATCAAACACACCCTTAAGTCGAAACATTAGCTGAACTAAGAACACAATTCCAAATTTCTAACCTCCTTATAGAAGATGGCTCTTGACGAATGAGGCGATTAGGCTAAAGCAGAGCAAGAAGGAGAAATGCTCAACCACCTTCTCCCAAGGGCAGCAATTCGAGTTGTAGGCATAAGATTTTTCGATGTCTTCTGTTTCTTACAACCAATCCAACATCCATTTCGACCATCAAAATCATACCTGATGATGGTAAAGAACAAAGGGATATTGGCGATTGCCTAGGTGGAGTAGTATCACAAATGCTTCTCCAATCCATTTACTATGACTTCACACAAACAAGTAAGATATAAATACATAAATTATAATCATAAATTTCTGGTGGCTATAGCCTATACATGCAAAATTTTTTATCAATAAACATGGCCATATAACTTCTTAAAATGAATTCAAATTGAAATCCCATGTAATTGTTTGAACTAAAAGTTTCAAATTACCTGCCAAGAGTTTGCAGAGAAGCCATAGCCACTCCTGATGAAGCATTCATCCTACCACTAATCATCATCATTTTCTGAACCCAGAAATTGTCTTGAAAAGGGATCAAGAAATAAAAAAGGAGAGGGTGAATGGAGTCAAATATTTCTCGAAAATTGAGCAAAAACACCCAAAATTTTCCAGAAAATAAGAACAAAGTGGTGGGTGAATGGGGATAAACTGAACCCAAAAATCAGCGGAAAACCAGGGGAAAAAACAAAAGGGAGTTTGAATAATTTAAGAATCAAGCTTTTTCTGCTTTGGGATATGGTGAATTGGAAGGCTTGGGAATTGAATGGGAGAGTAATTTATTGGCATTGAATGAAGAAGTTCGAAGACAAGAGGAAGACGAGGACAAGGTTGCTGATGAAGATGAATGGGGGTAAGTATTTTGGAAGATGACGCTGTTAATACAGCCAAGAAATTGAAGATCCATAGAATTGGAACTTCTGAATTGCGACATCAGCAGAATCAAAACCCAAGTTGCCTTTTAATCCATCCTCTCTCTCTACACTTCTCTGTATGCAGGTTGGGTTGATTGAGTGAATGAGAGTGGTATCAGAGGACTTTCTTCCATCACTTGAAGAAGAAGAAAAAACTAGAGGACATAAAAGTGCAGCGAATGGGCGATAAAGTGCAACTTTTGATGAAACTTGGAGCATAAGTATTAAATTTAAGCGCACCTGTGGATAAAATTGATAGGTGCGGTATTCCGTGTAAAATATGTGGTTAATATTATATTGAAAAGTATGTATGTAGTTGAAAAGAAGAAAGAGAAAGGCGTGGGATGAAAATTATCCCCGATCAAACAAGGCCTAAATGTACACTTGATTAAGCATTTTAGAAAAGAGGAATTAATTGAAAATATGGCCTTATTCTTTCTAATACATTGTTCACTAATTTTTATTAATTTTTTTGTCTCATTATTTTTAATCATTCATTCAATTATTTTACATTTTTAATATATTTCCACCAATTTTTAATAACACATCTGACATGTTTTTCGAGTAAATCTTTCTTTTCAAAACAATTCTTCCAAAGAACAAGCGCCAAATGAATTTATTGAGCTATAAGGTTTTGTGATATTTTTTAAATGTTGATATATCACCCTATATTGTATATTGTATTATCCATCTTAAAATTTAAGTCATTTTGTGTGTTTGTTTTTATTTAATTTCTTAATTTTCTTATTATATTGTCATTTAATGTGTATTGGAGTTATCATTATTTAAGGTATGGTTACATTTAACAAAATGTAACTGAATTTTATTTTTATGACAATATTGATAAGGGTGATAAAATTTTATCACTTTTTTTTAATACATTTTTTCTTTTAGTCAAACCAATCATATTTACATATCTCGTGAAACCTGCATATACTATATAAATTTTCACAATTCAATTCCACTCATTATATCTCCTCTTTTAAATAAAAATTCATAAAAAATAAAATCTTATCACCATTATAATGATATTGATTAGTGGTATATAATTTTATACAAGTATAATCTTTCTAAGTTTACCTTTGATAGACTGATGGAGTAGAATATTAGTTCAACTTTTTAAGTGATAATAATTATTCACTCTTGATCTTGTATAAACATTTGCACAAAGAATAATAATAATAATAATAATAATAATAATAATAATAATAATAAAATTTATCCAAACACATGACAATTTAATGCGATGGAATAAAAAAGAGATGTTTATGAATGAATATTTATTTTATAAAGTAGTCACAGCTTATTTGTTTTGTAAGCAGTTTTTGTTTCAAAAATCATTTGTAAACATTTTGTATAAATTTTAAATCATTTCTTGACAAACATTTCTAAAACGAAGGTTATCACTCTTCTTATTCTGTTTACAAAACATGTTCATATATACACACTTTCCAACACACTCTATGATGTTAATTTGGTAAGTAGATCGAATTCAAATTTAGGTATTGTAACCAAGTCTTACAAAAATAAATAAAAATATATATATTTCAACATGACATTTAATCACCTACCAAATATTCTTTTCATTGTGTGAATATATGATTATTTTTTTATTACGTACATGCTATTTATTTTCAGATTATAATTACCTTATTAAGAGTGTATTTAATTTCTTTATTTTCTGGTAAGTGATGACCTTATTAATATAATTGTTACAATCTCTGCAACCTACCATCATTCATTAAAAGGGTATTTAAAAATGCAAAGATTATCAGGTCTTGACGAGGATGCATTATGGTGTCTGCGAGGTGATGTGGCAGATATCATGTATGGTCTGCACATCATCTTGCATCAGATTAGGTTCTTGCACCATAGTGTCTGATGACATGAGATAATTTTGTTAAAAATGTGAGAAATTAACACACGCTTACAATATACCCCACAAAAAAAAAATGCAAGCAATTTTTTTTTCCAAGGCACAAAAAGAAGTATGAGTCCGCCCCCAAAAAACCAAAGAGTATGAGTTATGTATTATACCCATGTTAAGATTGAATTTTTTATGGATTTTTATGTGAATTAGGAGAGATGATAAGTGGAGGTTGGTGATGGAGATTTGTGTAGTATATGTAGATTTCACGAGAAACGTGGATGTGATTGATTTGACCAAATTCCAATTTAGAAAAAATAGATAAAAAAGTGCAAAAATTCAATCCTGACATGGTCTATGCAAACATTGAGGAAATAATGTGCACCTAATCCACTAGGTTAAACATCAAGAACGTGTGATCTTATTTATTATACATGTTAATGTTATGCTACGAGAGCATCACAATAAATAGGTTAGATCTAGTTAGCCACATCAATTAAAAAAAAAATGTATATATTAATTGAGATAATAGTATGTTAAATTTAGTTATTAAAAATCGCACGCGTCAATATTTTACTAGACAAAAAAATGAGTAATTAAAGTTATAATAAAAGATAGCATTTTAGCTTTAATAAAAAAAAAAAACCATTTTCATAAACATAAATGCATCATGTCACACATTAAAGTGCTAATTAAAATTAATAAAAAAATCAACATGTGATAAAAAAGATTCCTTTAGGATGCATATATACATATCTCAATTATAAACATAAATTTAACATTTAAGTCACTTATGACCCTAACACGTGACTTAACACATCCATTACAGTAGTCATGTTCCGTTGCCAACAAGTTGACAACGGAACATGCCATCACCCATTTTTGGGTCGGAAAAAAAAAAAGATGGGGCCCAAACGAGCCCCCTACCATCAGGTGGCAGTTATGTATTATTCATCTCATTTGACGTAGATTCCAAAAAAAAATTAAAAAAAAAAAAATTTTGGCCCGGTGACGTGAGGGCGCCACGTCACACATGTTGGCAACAGAAGTTGCCAACATGTGGGCAATTGAACAAAAGCGTCTATTATAGATACTCTTATATTATTTATTTACATAATTATAACTTAATTATTTTGTTTTCTATTGCTAAAGGTTGCCATGTAGCCCCTAATAGTAATCTCTTCTGGTGGTGGTATGGTAAGAATTGTTTCTTCGTCAATACTTCTTTAATGACAGATTTTCTTTCTTCAGCCATATATGTTTTCTATTTGCTGGCAATGTAAAATTTGTGCACGGCGGGATAATATTAGATTACTCAAACTTAATAGGAAATTTTAAATTTTAAAATTCAATTCAAATCAAGTATATAAAATAAGGCACTTTCAGGAAAAAAAGGGTACAAAATAAGATTATAAGAACGCCCTTAATCCATCACTATACAAGAAAACTATTAACACAAAATGGAAAGTAGAATTAGACGTTATTTTCTTTTGTGTTTCAATTTTTAGTTTTAAATTTATTTTTAATTTTCTATTTTGATGCTAGAAGATTAACAAAGACAATAGCGTTGCTTTCGACAATTTTAATATTTTGGTTGAAAATATTCAAAATGATAAAATACCTTTTCGAGTTTTTTTTTTTTACAATTTTTTCTTATTTAAAAATATGAAAACAAATGGATTCTTAGTATTTTGAAAATTGACAATAGGAGAAAAATAAAAAGACTGTGCTTGGTTGCCATACTTTTATAGGAAATACGAAAACAAGGAAATTACTTTCCAAATTGGTTGTTCGAATGAATTTTTTTTCATGAAAATGATTTTCTATGTACAATCACTTAAAATATATTTGAACCCATTTTCATGGAAAACAATTTTCACCCCCAAGTAAAATATTTTCTATGAAAGTTACAAATATTTTCTTTTTCATCTTTTCGTATCAAATGCACTAAAATGTGTTTGATTGCAATTGAAATTGGAAATAAAAAATCATTTACATAGAGGATTTTTAATAAAAAACTACTCATAGTCTCCTACCCACCTAGGAGGTTTGATTTGTTATAAAAAAATCCACCAAAATATGTATAAACGATGTGTACATTGACGTGGTTTTCCATGAAAAATATACTCATCAAACAACAAATATGGAAAACAAATTCTTTGAAGTGATAATTTTCATCGAAAATAAAAGCTATCAAACACACCTTGCGTCTCTATTATATTAATTAACCTGAAGTTATTCAATCCTTTCATGAAATTGACGTTTAATTCTGTTTACAAAATCACTTAAAAGTTGCAATTTACTCATAACGTAAGCCCAATAATTGCCAATAGGTGTTAACTCTATGTTTTTCGCACTTAAAATACTTATTGAAAGATAAACTTTTGACAACTAACGTCGCTGAAATAGTTCTAAAAGGGTATGAGATAACTAAGACTTTTCAACTATCATCGATGGTGCCGTAGTTATGGCGCCATCGATGACATTTTCGAATCCGATCCAATATTCGTTTTGAAATCCGGGCCCAGATCTAAAATCAGCACGGCGAGAGAGAGTTCAGCAATTTTAAAAATTTTCCGACGACACCGTGGTGAACAGTGGCGATTGGATCTAGATCTGATCCCGAATTTCAAAACGGATATCAGATCGAACCCAAAAATACCATCGATAGTGCCGTAACTACGACGCTATCAATGGTGCTTGAAAAGTCCTGATGGGATAACAATAATGATTAAATAATCCCAAGACTGTAGACTTGGAGCACATATATGATTAATTACAAATAAGTGTTGCAATAATAGGGATTATGACACTAAATAAACATTATTGAAGACTTGGCAAGAAATGGAACGAGTTTGAAGAGTGACACACGGACAATATTGTAATTAAATAAATAAGAAAAATGGGACCATAAAAATGTAGAATTTTATCCAATTATAATATGGAGTACTAGTTGTTTCGATTGTGACAGGATTATTTATTCCATGATCGGATAAACTCCAACTTTAATATACTAGGGTCATTGGAGTATGATATTGGGTACGTGACTAATGTTACGTGGTCAATTCTAAGCAATACAATTGTTAACTTAGAAGATTATCCCATCATTTTTTCATGTCAAATAATTATTTTGTTTTAAATAATATTGAATAATTGATGGAGCCAAGTGTGAATAAGCGTGGGGCCGGGCTTCGCTGGCAATCTTGAACACTTTCCTTGCGCATCCGAACATTTTCATTTCGGGCATTGATAATAATTCAAACAAACAAAATATTGGGATTTCATACCTTTCTCATGCGACCACTCGAACGAGCGAATAGCAAATATTATAAATAACACACGAGATTTATTTTGCTCCATTGAGGAGTCTCAAAAGTCGTCAAAAAAAATCGGCAAAATTTGTCATTGAACGTCCAATAAATCGGATTGACGCTCAATTTATTACGAAATTAATAGAGAATATACAATGAATACCGAACAGTCAATCAAAGAGATATTTGTGTACAATACACCAGTCGCACACAATTTTTCGTCAATCCAACGAATCATTTGTTCACCCAAATTGCCTCATCTATGCCTCACATTAATCATCTAACTCACTAAGCAATTACAAATGATGTAGCCATACACTCCTCACTCGTTTTCGCATATGCCATATCGTCCTCCAATTGCCAATAAAGCAATTGGTCATAATAATAAGATTCGCCGATAATGTTCTCCTACCCACTAATGGACATGGTAAAATGCTCACAAGTGGGTAGATTGCGACACTTGTCCCCCTGATAGCGGCCTGCCCACTTTTAAGCATTTCACTATACACACAAGTAGGTAAGAGATCATTACTGTAAGATCCACATGCTTCTTTTGTTGGGCTTGTCTCTCATCTTGAAATAAAATGAATCCATTTTTAGATTGGACCAAATGAAATAACTGATCCAGTAAGGCGAGAGCCCCTTGAAGTAAGCAAGTGAAGAAGAAGACACACTGTTTTCGGGTTTCAATATACTTCCCAAATAAGATGAAGGTCACAGCTTCCATCATGTTAAATCCTAGGTAAATGAGTGATTAATGATTGTTAATTAAAGAAATTTTTGCTAGAGAAACCTTACCAATACCATTTCAATCACTTGGCCGAAAGAATTTCAGTTTCTCTCGGTGCAAAAATTAGTCACAAATCAATCACAAATATTTTAATTTTTACATTATATTATAGCAATCAAAGTCACATTTTATCCACTTCAATTTCAATTTTTTCAATTATAGTCACATGTCGATTGTAGCAATTCTCAAAGCATGTTGCTTGCGACTTTATTGTACGAAATTATATAAAACAAATTGTATATAATATTTTGACTAATAAAAAAAAATACAAGATGAACGATGTCATCTACAATAGCTAGTAACCTTCGAATCAAGAAATCATTGTTTTTAATTGGTGAGTTCGAAAATATTTTTCGAAGGTCACACAATTGCAATATGCGACAACATGTTGATTCATGTACAAGACGCAGTCAACAAAAATGAAAAAATAAAAATAAAATCTCGACTTATCATTTTTAACACTAATCATTGAGTTACATTTTAATGTACACGGATCTAAATCGATAATTGAGACATAGTACTACTGACTTTATAAAGTGTGAGACAATCCTATTAACCAATCAACTTTCTTTTACCCCAATTTCATTTACTCGTAAAGTAAAATTCATACAATAATACATTATTTTTTGAGTAACGATAGGGTTGCAAAAATCGTGACTAAAAATATCTTTCAAATATCACACCATGGCAATCAACCAAGACAAGTGCTTTGCGAAGGTGAATTCTTTTTGGTGTGATAATGGTAAAAAATAATCAATCGACAAAGATGTAGGTCATATCTAATTTCCATGTTTAATTAGGTTGGAATTAATTTAATATTCAAATAAGGTCACTAATATCATGTATATTGAAGGAAACGCCCATAAATAAATTCCATAGTTAATGCTACGAAACGCAGTTACGTACATTCTTTAAATTGATTTGCAGTCGCATTATGTGTCCAACCTGATTTTCAGAAAAATAAAATGCCCACTTAAAATTGAAAACAGTCACAAGTCACATATATACGATTTATTTATCTAAATTTTCCTAATCTAAGGGTATATTTGATTGGTGATAAAATTAATTTTCTTGATATACGTGTTGAATGTGTGGTTGAAATTTGGGAAAACTATATTAAATAATTGAATGAGCGGTCCGGCTCTAGTACCCACTGTGGGTACCTTACGGTACCCACAGTCGGAGAAAAAAAAATTATGGAGGTTGGGTGAGACCCCCGCCATCAGGGAGCAGTTATGTATTATTCATCTAACTTAACGTAGATACCAAAAAAAAAATTTTAAAAATTAAAAAAAATTTTTTTTTACTTGCCTATGTGGCGCCACCTGGTGGCACCACGTAGGCGTGGGTATTGGCTTCTGTTCCCCACAGTGGGAAACAGAGCCAAACCGATTGAATGAGTGGTTGTAAATGATAAGAGAGAAAAAATTGATAAAATTTATATTGAATTATGTTGAATAGAACAAGGCCTAAATGGAAGCTCCATCCGAAAAATAATTAGAGTAAACAAAGAAAATCCACCTTATATATATATCATCGTCAACTCTACACTTTTGAGTTTGTCAAAATGATGAAAAGTTCCCCATTCTTCTCAAACAAGTCATCCAAGTACACAATCTTTTAATAAATAAAAGGTCAAATTGCACCAGTATCGTTATACAAATTGATGTCACACTTGATATTATTCCTCTCAAGCTGCCCCATCAAATATCAAGTTACTGGCCTAATCAATGTCGAGATTGTCCAATCCCTATCGGCCTAAATTAAGCTGATTTTCATCCTATTAAACTAGTTCAGAAAAAGTTACCCGTATTCGAAGGAGTTTTGGAAATAGTCATGTTATATATCGAGATATTTTTATCCAACGTTTAGGCCTTGTTCTATACACATTAATATTTGGTCACTCGAATTTCGTGTAAAACGAGTGTTTGAAATTTGGAGAAAATGTATTAAAAAATATAAATAAATTGTCAAATCAATGTTCGGTGGTGGAAAATGATAAAAGAGATGGAACAGAATTTGTTTGTGCAATTAGCAATAAAAGATTGATCAAACGTTAATCACGTGTTACTTTCCCCATTATCTATCACTATTTCTTCCTTTATACAATGCTACCCTTATTACAAAAATGATGCAAATTTCACATCACATCGTATTAAGTCATCTCTAACTCATCAACATCAAAATTTAAAATTCAAATTAAGTGTTCCAAATCTTGTCCAATCAAATGAAAACGTGTCACATCATTAAATTAGTATACTTAATCGCGTATATGATTTATTTTTATTGGATAAAACACTCAGTAAGAAAGGATTCAAGACAATAGTGTTCGAGGAGTTCAACAGAGTAGCATTTGGATGAGATGGTAAATAGAGTGGGAATCTTTGTAACCATCAAAAAATAGGAGAATAAGGCTTTAATCTATTGTTAATATGAAGTGTACAATATATAACAATATATAGATAAAGTTGCATAACCAATGTGAACTACTAGTGATACCAAACTAGACATTTGGTGAACCAAAACAGCAACTCTAAGTGAAGTAATCCACTTTAAAAATACTTCAAAAAAGCTACTCATCATATATCCCTGCTAGTGAATATGGCCAAAGGGCCATCTCCAATAATTCCATTGTTATTGGTTCTCTTATTAGGCCTCCTTCTCAAGGGTCAGTTCCTCATCAATATCTCTGAAGCAGAAAATGTTATATTTACATTTGTTTTCTTCATACCATTTCTTGTACTCTTCTCAATTTACTCCACAAGCACAACACATTCAATTCTAGTGCCTCTTGCAGTAATCTTGATCATGTTCACTGTCACCACCATGCTTCTTGGCCCTCTCGTGCTGATTTTGATTGTTTATGTCACCAATTATTTCTCGTCTTTCATTAAGATTGATGGTGACGAGCTCAGTTGGGGATTCTTGCTAGTGCTGGTCTTCTTTGCGGTGAATTGGGTGGCATCAGATGTAGGGCGACAATGGGGTGTCGTCGTGTTGGCTATATTGATCTATGTTTTGTATCATTTCGTTGGAAAATCTTGATCAATAATGGTGTTGAGATATGCTTGTAAGTACAAGAAGTGTAGTAACTTATAAGCTAATTAAATGAAACATGTTGTACATGTGACCTAAGTCAAGTGGTTCTTTCCTTTGGGCCTAATTTTGAGATTTGCTACAAAATATTGAGGGATTAGAGAGGGCACGGCCGAGAAGAAACCTTACTATATACCTGTTGCTCGAATAGTCGACATTGGTTAATTAATACACTTAATTATATATGTGAATTGATAAGAATAGTGACAAAGACAGAAATTTAAACAGCAGATCGTCAATATGTCACAAACGTTTTTAGATATAGAAAATATGCAATGACATAGTGTCCATATGCCCGGGGACATCCCCAAATGTGCGCATCAACCTTGGAACTTACAAGCAAAACCAAGCATTGGCAAAAGAAAGCTTTTAATTTGTTTTAAAGCTACTTTAAACAGCAATTCTAAGTGAAGTAATCCACTTTAAAAATACTTCAAAAAAGCTACTCATCATATCCCTACTGGTGAATATGGCCAAAGGACCATCTCCAATAATCCCATTGCTATTGGTTCTCTCATTAGGCCTCCTTCTCAAGGGCCACTTCCTCATCAATATCTCTAAAGTAGAAAATGCCATATTTACATTTGTTGTTTTCACACCATTTCTTGTACTCTTCTCAATTTACTCCACAAGCACAACACATTCAATTCTAGTGCCTCTTGCAGTAATCTTGATCATGTTCACTCTCACCACCATGCTTCTTGGCCCTCTCGTGCTGATTTTGATTGTTTATGTCGCCAATTATTGCTCATCTTTCGCTAAGATTGATGGTGACGAGCTCGGTTTGGGATTCTTGCTAGTGCTCGTCTTCTTTGTGGTGAATTTGGTGGTATCAGATGCAGGGCGACAATGGGGTGTTGTCGTGCTGGCTATATTGATCTATGTTTTGCATCATTTTTTCGGAAAATCTTGATCAGTAATAGTGTTGAGGTACGCTTGTAAGTACAAAAAGAGTAGTAACTTATAAGCCAATTAAATGAAACATATTGTACATGTGACCTAAGTCAGGTGTATTTTTTCTTTTGGCCTAATTTTGAGATTTGCTACAAAATATTGAGGGATTAGAGAGGGCAGGGCCGAGACGAAATATTACTATATACCTATTGCTCAAATAGCCAACATTGGTAAATTAACACACTTAATTGTATATATGAATTGATAAGAATATAACAACGAAAGGATAGAAATTTAAATATAGCAGATTGTCAATATGTCACAAACATTTTTCAAAATAGAAAATGTGCAGTGACAGAGTGTCCATAAGCCTCAGGACATCCCCAAACGCGCGCATCAACCTTGGAACTTACAAGCAAAACCAAGTATTGGCAAAAGAAAGCTTTTGTTTAAGCCAAAGGCATGTCATCTGAAACAATCTTCCTACCGACGCCATCTTCGACCAGAGGAGTCGATTTTGGCCTCAAACAATCGATACGTGTTTTCATCAATACATGTAAATGCAGGATATATACCATCCTGCCAAAATCAAACCATTTTGCATAAACCATATATTAGTATGGTACCTCCAAAGAAAAATGTAACAAAAAATGCATGACCAATCATTGCAATCATTACAACCAAAAGTGATCATTTAGAACATTACTGCATCAAGTTCTCCACACTCCATAATAGCAAACCTATGTACAGATTCATCAACAAATATTATCCTTAAAAGAAGGAAATGTTAACAAAAGAAAACTTTATTCGTAATTATAGGTATATAATACTTCTCTCCATCAATAGTTCTCCAAATCATTCAGTGATATCCAACTGGTGCTGGCGATTCCTTCAGTTCATGACCCTGATAATGAATATCCTGCATTCATAACAAATGAACCTTGAGTGAAATAGTTCAAACAAGTAGAATGATACATCAAAGTCCTATACCATGATGTGTCACAGGTGCGTAAACCAATGATATGTCACAGTTCTATAGGATTGTAAATACAACATCTCAATCCCAGCTAAATAGTGAACCATGAGGTGTATGTAACATTACTTGAAATAAAAAATGATGTTTGTACATACCGATGCAAAATGATTAACATCACGGTGGTGTGCCTCATCGGCTCTGACAACCATCACCACATCACGCAGAGTCGAGTCTGGCGGCATGCGCCAGTAGTCGATGGCAATGGCCGGAGCAGGAACATTCTCAATCGTCCCTTTATCCAACTCTTTCAAGAACTCGGTGTACGAATGAATTGCTTCCTCTTCCAAGTACCCCACAATCCGGTGAGCCAATTTCGAGAGACAAGATACGTCAAGAAGTATGCGTTAAAGAACACGCCCTGGACCGTGAAAACGAGGGCTCGTTCATACCATCGAGGTTGTGACACTTCCATGAATGTCATGAGATGCATTCTTTCGTTTTCGGCTTCTTCTAGAAGGGCTTTGATCCAACCACCGCTATGCTCGAATCGCCTTAAAGACTTGCAGTGGAGAAGCATCCCCCCCACCATGCCGGGCACTGCAGCCACCGTCTCTAGCATCATTGCACGGCATCCATATCGCCTCTATAAAACAACAAATTAAGCATGTGTATATCGTGACACCCAATACTATAATTAACTCAGTAAATAAGAATATCTTGCTTCACCGTCTTACTATAAGTAACTTATTCAGATCTACATAAGACGGTTAATAAAATGCTTATGTACAGATTTTGGTTACATTAATTTCCTTATAAATGTCCCCAATGTATCAACCAATTCGGAAAGCTCGATAATCTATTCGAAGACAAATGACAATAACAAACTAAACATCTCGTGTTCCTACTTGTGAATCCTAGTATGTACGTACCATAAAACATGATTGGAATTCATTTTAATTAATTCATTAAAAAAATTAAATTCAAAACACTAAATCAGGATATAATAAATAATAAATTAATAATAAATTAAGAATAATAATATACCTGGAAGAAAATATCTGTAGGATATCTGAGGAGCTTGACTGTCCAAAACGCCACCTTGTCCAAGAATGTAACCGGGGCATGATGTTTCTTCAGATCTATAGACAGATCAGCCTTGTAGGTCTCCCATGGCTTCATAAATAATTAAATTCAAAAAGCCAAAATTAAATAAATTAATAAAATAAAAATATGAAATAATAATATTATATATTTATATATATTTTCTTTTCCTTCGGGAAATACCTTAAAGCAGTTCCATCTCCATTCAGTGCCATCTTCCTTAGTAATCTTGGCAGGCTCAACGCCCCAATAACTCACAATCCCCTTATTATTATTACTGCTCCCACCGGCGGCAGAGACTGAGGAACCACCTGCTGCGCCGCCGTCAACCTTCTTCTCTTCCTCCTGCTTGTCACCCAAGGCAATAGTGCTCGCGTTACGGGCGCCACGTACCGCTGGAAAGTTCATCCACCCCGTCACCAACTTTTCCGAATTCTTAGCCGGATTTCCATGGAAGAGAGTGGCAGCGCCGGCGACAACACCCCTAAGTGCTTGCAGATCAGCACCGCCATGCATGGAGGTTGTAGAAAAATAACGTGGGCCCACATGGACTAACAGGGCTCGTGCTGCCCTGGTTGTACCTCTTGTCATCATCTTAATTTGCTGTGATATCGATTGAGAAACGAGATCCCTGAAAATGCTTGCACAAGAATCTTGTGGAGAGTTTTTTGAACAAGTTTATATGGGGAAGGGGGTTGTAATGAGAGGTGAGGGTTTTATAGAGGGGCATTGAGGTCATATCACGTGCATGAATTGGTGAAAGGCGGTGATACGTCAAACGTATCGTGACCTTGCTTTGGACAGCTTTTATTTGGTAATTTAATTTAATTTTCCGAGTTGTATCGTATATTCTAGAGACAACGGAAATGACAATAATGGTCATAGCTAACAAATATGGAAACAAAATCTTCATAAATGGAATTTTATTCTTTTTTATTTCAAGAAAATCGAATCGATTGGTGAAATATTAGGAAAGACGAGGAAGAAATTAAGAATCTTTAAATTTTTTTGTACAGGATTATAAAAGAATTGTTAAATTTTTCGAATGCTCACAATGATTAAGATAAGATTATTATTTGAAAGCATTGCGTCTGAATTTATATTGAGGATTAATTAGAATTCACAGAAAGAAAAATGCATTTTTATGTGATATAGAAAGAGAATGAACGAAATTGATGGATGAAAATTTATATAATATTGTAATATATGTAGATTATATGAAATTACTCCGATACATTTTATATATTATATAAGTTTTTGAATTAAGAATTGATCGAGTTTTTGAAATGAGAATTAAATAATAAAGGGTACCTAATGAAATAATAATTGTTAGGCGGAAAGAAATAGGTGCGAGATTATTATTTGTGCAGCTTGACCACAATGTGCGTGCACCATAATTGGTCAAAGGGCTCGAGGATAATTTTGGAAAACAATTCTTACAAGTGGCTGGAAAGTTCAAAGATATTTTAGTCAATTTCTTGGGGGATAAGTCTGATCGATCTTGCGTGCGGTCGAAGATACGTTGGGTATGATGTTTATTTATTTAGTAGTGGTATTAATAAAATGACAACCATACAGTTAAGACCATTTCTTTTATTCGAATGAACAATTAAGACCATTTAAAGTAAAAGAAACTACTGCGACGTTTCTCATAATTTGTTTTTCATTAATTCATTTAGATGGCGTTAGCATTCAGATTTTAATATATTTTAATTTTTTTTTTAATTATAAATTTAATTAAATAAATCATATTAATATATTTCTTCACTTATTAAATTTCTACCATCCAACTCCACTTATTCTCTCTCTTCTTACTCATAAAAATACATTAAAATTTATCCGTTAACACACTCTTAGTGTTCCCTTCTACTTTTCAAGAGAAAACTAGTATTGCACGGTTTGCACAGATGCTAGCTGATTTAGATTATACATTTTTCATAAAGTAATATTATGAAATAAAGAAAGCATTATTTATAATTGATATACAACATAAATAATGAAGCATATCCAATATTAAAATGAATTTTAATATAATATTTTAAAAATTTTAATTCGAACCATTATCTTATAAAAAAAAATCATATCAATTATTATAATTGATGATTTTATGTGAAATTAAAATATTTTGGATTGAAAATTAATTATACTTCATTAAACAAAAAGAAATGCAACCTAAATTGTTGAATGTTGACTCAATAAAATAATGTTTGAATTGAAAAGAAGTTTTCAATTTTGAACTCCTAATTGGGGACGAGTAAGCGTGAGTTGTTATTGAAAATAAAGAGTTCGATTCGTACTTGAACTCGTGGATGGATAATGCTTATACTTTTTCAAGATAGGATGAAGAAAAGTTTGATTTGGATTGGAACACTGACAACCAAGTGTGAGTTATCAATGACGGTGGAAGGTGTTGATCTCTATAAATAGGGAGGTTGAGAGCCATTACATCTAGGTCCAATCCAATTCAATCCCATATAGTAAATTATACCAAAGTGTCACTGAGGGTGACGGAAAATTATAGGCTAGCATTTGAGTGATTTCTTTGTGGTTTGTCAAAGAGATGAAAACTCTTGAGTGTGGAATAGTCTAGTAGGTATTGTTGGAATTGTAATCGGGGGGCTCGGTGTGAGATTCCATACGATTGTAACAATTTTTCGTATAGTGGAATATCTTTGACAGCCCATGGTTTTTCTCTAACTTTAGAGTTTTCTACGTAAATCCTTGTGTTGCGATTGTATTATTATTCTTTCATATTATTTTCGCATTCATTTGATAAATTCTACACTAAAGGAGGATCCTAAAGTAAATTCGAAATCTAGTTTGGGCAGGAGTTTTCCCAACAAGTGGTATCAGAGCATATGGTTCCTTGGTGTACTGTAATTTTGGTGATGGGTCCTGAAGTCTTTGCGAAGCTGCTATTTGCTTGTGAAGAGTAGTAGAGGGTGAACAATGAAATTGTTTTTGTCAAGGTGTCATTTCATTGACAAAATAGTCATGATTCATGGTGGTTTGCATGAAGGATTTGTTTTCGATCCTGAGAAACCAATAGTGAAGTACAGAGTAGATTTACCATGATAGAAGAATTGTTTTTGACTTGTGGAAAGTTTAGGTTAATGGTTGTCAATCTGACGAACACAAGGGGGCGTGGGCAATTTTAGCGCCTAAAGAAAATTGTCAAGATGGTGGAGTAAGTTCGGCAAAAAGCCCCAAACTCAGTAAATGGAGATACTAATATTGTCGCTAACGGAGTGTCTCTTTTCTCCATAAGAGGCTATGGTAGTCCTTTTGGCATGTTACTGATCTTCAAGTTGCCATGAAAGATGATGTGTTACTGTTATTGGGTCCACAATTTGCACATGGGCATTGGCTTAGCGGTTATGCAAGGTGTGTGGTGGAAAGGATGTCGATGGGTGAGGAATCTCCAAAAAAACCTAAGTAAGGAGATTGCACCATAAATTTTAGCGAGGAATGTTCGACATGTGCCGAAGTAAAATTCTTAGAATTTGTGGCTAATTCCAAGTGTGTATACTCATTATGGTGGAGTATAATAATTCTCCATGTCGAGAATTATGGCCGTTGGTGAAGACGATGTTGTATAGCGATGCTATGGTAATTATTTTATTTAGTCAATGTGGAGTTAATTCTAAGTGTGTGTACTCCTTATGGTGGAGTATAATAATTCTCCATATCGAGAATTATGACCGTTGGTGAAGATGGTATTGTATAGTGATTCTATTGTGATTATTTTATTTAGTCAAGGTGGGGATTGTTGAATGTTGACTCAATAAAATAATGTTTGAATTGAAAAGAAGTTTTCAATTCAGGTTTGAACTCCTAATTGGCAACGAATAAGCGTGAGTTGTTATTGAAGATAAAGAGTTCGATTCGGACTCGAACTCGTGGATGGATGCTTATCCTATTTCAATTCGTTGTCATCCCTAGTCTTCTCTTCAAGTATATTATAATAATTAATAATTAATTATTTTACATAACCCATTCTTTGCAAGTAGAAATTTAATTTCTAACTAGTTTCCAACATCCATCTTTGACAAAGATTTCATATTTCTTTATTTATATCTTCATGGGATGGAAGGACTATAACATTTCGGTTACTAAACTCTCTTATGAAAATTGAAAAATATCTAAAGTGGAAAATTTAGAACTAGAAGTACTACACCGGCCACGTGGGGGAAACGATGAATGTGTTCAAAAATTGGCTGCAATTAATTGGAAACAACGTAAAAAATAGTAATTGTTGTAAAGATATGCACCAAAAGTGGAAAGGGAAAGTGTATTGTGTTATGATGATGTTGGTGGTAAATTATCTGCCACCAACTCATTGTGTGAATGACTATTATGTATCGGATCAATATTTATAATACGATGTATCCTAAATATTTCTCTATAAATAGGGATTATGTGTAATGAATTTAATAAACGAGAATTGAAATAAAACTCTCTCGTTCACAATACGTTATCAGCACGATAGCTCTACTTTTCGTTTCCACAATCTCCTCCTTTCTCTTCTAAATCTGTGACTGCGAATGATCAAAGAACAAAAAAATGAACAAAGTGCACGTGAAACCCCAACTTTTGCTCCTTCTCCTCTTAATATTAGTAAACACTTTCCTTTGATAAGTGTGTATTTTGCACACTTATTTATAAATCTTTACATTCATTTGGAGCGGACTTCTACTCATATTTATGTATATTTATTGTTTTTTAGGTACTATTCCTCATTGTGAGGAAAGCGATATGAAAAGGATGAAAATGGACTAAAAGTGTTAAGAAAAACCCGAAGTGGGGAATAAAATGCAACTATTCCAAAGTTGGAGGGCTTCGGGTGCAATATTGGTAAAGATATTGTCGGCCAAGTTTCTTGAGCGAACATGGAAGAGCTTGGAATATGGAGTTCAACACTTTTTACGGATCATGATTCCGAGTTCCAAATCAAAAGATATGGTCAGTCGAAGATAAGGGACCACTTTGCAAGATGTCTGAAGTTGAGGAGCATTTTTGAGAAATATGAAAGTTGATTTGGAAAACATGATCAACTAGAGAGTTGTATATCATCGAGTCTAGTTTCCAACACAACTTGAATTGGCTCAATTGGACATCGGGATCAAAAGTTATGGTCAAAATACTGAAGCTTGCGCATGCAGAAAAATATGTACGGCCGTAACCTATATTTTTACGGCCGTAACCCATAATTGTACGGCCGTAACTAGGAAAAAAGATGGCCAATTTCATGCAGAGAGTTCATTACGGGCGTACCAAGTCAATGTACGGCCGTAAAATGGTAAATACGGCCGTAAAAAGGGGAAATATGGCCGTAAAAACACCAGAACCAGCAGAATCAGTTTTCCCCTGTTTTTTCCCGATTTTCTCCCTCTTCCTAATCACTTGGGAGGGTCTTTTGGGCAACAAAGACACGAAATTGAGGCATTATAACACCATTTTCATCCCCAAATCATGAGATATCTTTAATCCATCCATGTTTTAGCTTAGGTTAGTTAAGTTTAGCTAGGTTTCTTTCTTCTTCTTCTTCCTTTTCTCTTCATTTTCCTTTCTTCTTTCTTTCTTTCTTCTTCTTTTCTTTTCCTTTACTAGTTTAGGGGTATTGATTGGGGTTGAATATTTGGAGTTAGAAGCTAAGGAGATCAAGAGGAGGTGGAGAAGAAGTGAAGAACAAGACTTTGCTCTACAAAGGGAGATTGTCTTTAATCTTGTTTTGTTCTTTCATTTCTATTCATTTGTGTATTGATTGTATATGTATCTATGATTTCCTAACTATGAGCTAGTATTGTAAGTTGGGATTTTTGATTGATCTTAATATATGTTTTGGTAATCCATTTGTGTTGTTGGAATTGAATTGGATTGGATTATTTATCTCTTGTGTGTCTGTTATTGAGCTTGCTACATGTGATTGCTTGATCAACAATTATATGCAATTGTGGCGTGTTTAGGTTTCGAGAGAGGAATATGCACGTTAAACCAAATAGCATTCACTCTAAGTTCTTGTAGGGGATAGAGATATACCTCTAACCTTAGATGATCCATTGAGTGTTTTCACAAACCTTTATGCTGTTGATTGGTAACATATCGACACAGAGATGTAGCAGGTTGAACCAATTGACTAGAGTTAGCTTGACATGCGAGAGCGAAGCTAACTATACAAGGAAAATCGGATCTAACATGAAGATGGATAATTATGTTAAGTTCAACAACAGTTTAACGAGACTAGTATTGAGTGAAGTCATTAATCCCAACTATCTCTTTATCCAAGTGTCATCTCCGTCCATGCCCATTTCCTTTTCTTTAGTTTTATTTGCTTTCTTAAGATAGCATAGTTTAGTTGTTTTCTCTTCTTTTGATTGTGTGTCTTTTGTATAGTTTTCTTTCCGCTAGAATAAATAACTCAATTACAAATACCATTCCTCTTGGGATCGATATCCGGACTCTTTGAGTCCTACTTTATTACTTATACGGCCCGTGCACTTGCGGTTCAATTTGTGCGTGAGTATACACCCTATCACCTTCCAAAATCTACAATATCCCAAAAACCTCATAAGCATGTTGATAATAGTTGTAAAAAGCCCAATGGGAATTGTGGCGCTGCTTTGAGATGCGTTTGCCATCCAAAAGAGTGTAAAATACATAAAGGAAACATTAAAAGAAAAAAGGAAGAAACTACATAACTTGCCGCTTCGACTTCATTTTCCGGCCAAACGAGATGACGTAAGCATAAAACGAGACCACATCGTCGAAGCTCTCGACGAGGCGAGTCCATCAGTATCAAATTTGACCTGAAAAGATCACCATAAGGTGGAGAAAAATGAGCTGAAAGTCCGGCCTTCATGAAATGACGAAATCAATACAAAATCCGAGACTTTAGCTTTGATTTGCGAGTAAACCAGTTGTCGTCGGCATGAAATAAGATAACCATCTTGAAGAATGTTTCGAGACGAGCATATTGGTACCAGATTTGAGGTGAAAAGGTGGTCAGACGAAGAAGATATTGGACCCGGAAATTACATGTGCAAGGAAGAAGACGAAGTCAAATTGAAATTTTGATCTTTGACCAACGATTGCAAGAAAATTGGGAGGAGTTACCAAAATCGGAGACCATATCTAAGTTTCCCATAGAGAAGGGCTTCTAATGATGGTGGTGGTGCAGCACTTTTACTTTCTGATGACCGCGGATGAGGCATATTCCGACCTCAAGGCAACAACCGCAGCCGATGTTCGACTGACGATTGTGGGAGCATCCGATGTCGGATCAAGCTAAAATCGGTGTTGTTGGAACCATGACATCCTAAGGTTTCTACAGTTGTAAACTCATAAAATTCGGACACTCGATAATAATGTGGCGGAAGAAAAATCGGACTACCTATTGACGGAGAGGTATATATATATATATATATATATATCTATCTATATTACTTTATAATATAATAATACATTAAACTATAACATTCGTTTTCTCGAGATATAAGGAGCATACATTATCAAAATTAATTTTTCTCGACTCCATTATACTCGATTTAATGAGAGCTTCGATTTGACACCAATATTGATAAGGTAATAACTCGTTTTTAAATATGTTATTATTAAACTTTCATAATTTGCAAAATAATACCCCAACTTTGAAATGTTACAAAATAGTCCTGGAACATATTGATATTTACAAATTGAAGTAGAAATGAGACGATTTCCCGATAGTATAACATCTCTAGAACATTCTCGACAATTTTACTTTGACGGATTGGAATGGACAATTTTGGCCCTACGGACTGGAATTGACAATTTCCATATGGTAGGTTCTACTACCTATTGGAATCTAAATTTTCATTATTACTATAATTTCATATGGTCGGTTATACCGCCTATTGAAATTTAAATTCATATTTATTGCGATAATTCCCATACGGTAGGTTTTATCACCTATTGTGGAGAATTTAATTTCTATAATTTAAGTTTATACAATTTATACTTCAAATGTGGTGGATTATATCACACGATTGGAGTGAATATTTTCAATGTGGTGGGTTATACCACACAGTTAGAATACATAACACCAATGTGGTTGGATTAAACCCCACGATTGGTATTTAAAAAAATCTCCAATTTATATATATTCGATAAGAATTTTATATTGATATTAACAAAGGGATTTGAACAAATGATGTCATATGTGTTGATAAAATAAAATTGCTCAAAGAATCCTATGGTGATAAAAGAAAATACCATAGTGAAAAATCTCATTATGAGATTAGTATATTGTGACATATCAATAAGAAAATATACCATGGTGAAAAATTCGTTATGATATATCGATACGAAGAGAAATGCTCTCAAAGAAGTATTTGATAAAGAAGTGTTCATTCTCCATGTTTATTCAATATTTATGGAGAAGATTGAGTAAGAAGTACCAGAAGTTATCATTAAATAAAAAGATGCAAGTAAAATGCCCAATAGATCCCAATTGATAAATCGAAGGAAATATATCGTACGATGGGATCATATGAAATAATCTCGTTATTGAAGAAAATGATATTGAAGAAGCATATGCCACAGATGTTATACTGATAGTGCAATAGACTTCTATATTTAAATAAAGCCAACATGATATTATTATTGTTGCTTTAGAAGAAGCACAAAACAAGTTAAAGTGGAACATATCGAGAATATCAAAAGGTAATAATAAACACTCAAAAATATAGAAATACAAAAAGAAAATACATATTGAACCCGTGAATAAGGAATGTGTCTCGAGAGTATAAATACTTCTTAACTCTGCCACCCTAGCATCCGGATTCACAATGAGAGATCCAAAGGATCTGAATCTCTTTTCCGCTTGACACCGATGGTTTGTGATCGACGAACCTGAGCTTTCACAGACTCTTGAATATATGATTGAATCTTTATGAGTAGCTCAGCAACCGTACTTATGGAAATAAGTATTTTTCTCCCAGAATGAGAAATAAACTTACTATCAACACCCTGATCTAGAAAGGCTAATAAGCCATCAAAGAAATAATTGATATTCAACAAACCGATTGGTTTGGTAGGAAAGTTCCAATGTGCCCACGACGCTATATTGAATATTTCCTCCAGCGTGTTATAGCCGCCTAGAAGAATAATAAAAGCATCACTATTGCTCATCATGTACATCATACAGTCGTGGATGGATTGTGTTTGTAGCATCAATCCGGTTGGACTAATGACATTTCTAACTCCAATTCGATTACTACCTCCAATTCGATGAAAAGGTATTACACTTGACACTCTTATCCCACATGATTGTGCGGCCATCGTAAGACTCCTTAATAGTTTATTATTGGTCCCCCCATACAGTATATTGATATTTTGTTTTCCTAATTCTCTTACAAGTTGGTCTGCCATATCCACGCATTGACTAGGGCCTATCAGTCTGGACCCACCAATAACACATATAGTTTTTATCTGGCAAGGTGAAGATTGAGTTGCATGAGATGATTCTAATATCTCCATCTCCGTCTCCACCTCCATCTCTCTCTTTTAACGAATGAATGAGAGATACATGAATCCCTCTATTTAAAGATAAGTTTTCAAACCAATAAGTGATTTCACTATTTACTATTTGACAATATGAAAAAAAATCAGGGGAATGACATATATTGTCGGTGATTAAATATATATATATATATATATATATATATACACACACAGATATATATATATATATATTTCAAAAATTGAAAAATGATATTTATAATTACGAGAAAAACATTGATCTTCGATATTACACCAATTTGCCTTGCACCAATATGGGAAAATCATTATACTAAGTTTTTCTACTAAATTTACAAACATGATCTTTTAAAGTAAGATTTTTGAGACTATAACGTTCTTGTTCATTTTTTAATTTGACCCATAAGGCCATAAGTTCACCTTGCACGTGTCTAGTAGGACGTGTCTCAAGAGCCTGTTGAATATCATCCAAAAATTCTTTACTCAATCCATCCTTAATGAATGCTATTTTATCCTCTCGATTTCTAGACAAGTACCCCCACAGATTTACATCGAGTGTAACATGTCCACCGAACACATTTGTAACATCCCGCTAACCTTTTTGCTCTCTATTTCTTTGAAAAATTACTTTTACCCATACCAGGAATGTATTTAGAAGGAATTGAAACCTCACCAGATAATCGATCCTGTGCTTCAATCAACCATCGGATATCTGGTGGGATACCTTTATTCATTAGTATCCTTAACCTTTCAAGCCTACTTCGATAAATCATTTTTAGGGTTTTGATCGGTAGCGATGGATAGTATTTTCGAAGATTTGAGAGCACATTATCCATTATCATATATGGACCCTTATTAGGGTGAAATACTGTAAGTGCCCAGGTGATATATAAATGCGTATGAGGTAAGACTCCGCGTTGGAACAGTATCGTAACATGAAACGTATGGACTAAGATTCAACGCTTGAACAGTAATGTGGGTAATAATGTCACCGAAAGATTATGGGATATGTCGGTGAGTTGTGCATATGATGAAAGTTATAAATCATATTGAGCACTATATAGATCCCGGTTCGATTGATGTAAATAATTTATTGAAATCAAGAACCGAAAAAATTCTTCAAATGATTGTTCTCGATAAATGATTGCCAGCCAATGTTGGGAATTAATTTCAAATATATTTGGAACATATATAAGGGATGATCGAGATATATGGGCCCACTCGTATTCAATGTTAACTAGTAGATATTATGATGTGGATCCACCAGATAGTCACATATGTATATCATAAATGAAAATTTACGAGATTATTTGCTCATACTATGAGCATGAGTTCCAAATCTAATGATAAAGTTAGTAAATATGTATCAAAACAATTTAAATAAGGCCGTAAATAATTGGATATGCACATACAAATGGGATATGGTTGGAAAATATTTAAAGTCCTCCAATCCATTTGCCAACATCGAGAACAAAGCATAGAATGAACAAATTCCCCAGTTAAAGCCAAATATTTAATATATATATATATTGAAAATCAAACAAATTGTATTGAGTTTGGTTCATAGCATGAGGGGGAGCATTAATAGTTGGACATTATATATGAGATGAATCACGTTGAATATAAATTTAAAATACAAAGATGTATGAAAGACTGTAACGATCTCATATACCAACTATACATGTTTTGATAAATTGACAAGCCCGAAATATTGACATTATTTAATTCCCCAAAAATATATATATTAAAGCAAATGATAAAGGACAGTCTTATTAAAGGAGGCATACTCTCTTGAAGATTATATTATAAAGATGGATTGACAGTGAGACATCTCAATACGTTATATCATTATGGGGAAAGAAATAAAATTGAAAAGTGTTGACACAATATAAAAATGTAACGCTACATACGACCAATGATAATAAGGATCTTGAGATATATCGAAGAATAATATTGAAATATACACTCTTAAAAGTATTAATATACGGGCTTGATAAGAAAATTGAACTGTTTAAAGGATAACATTGCTTGTAATAGCTTAAAGCAATGATATTGTTGTACACTGTACTCTTTTCCTTATTTGAAGTTTTTATCTCAAAGGGTTTTTCCTAAACAGGGTTTTTAATGAGGCAGCCTAATCACAACTAATAGAAAATCTCGAGAGAAGATTTGGATATATATATCTCAATACAATGAGAATGTAAGATCGAGATTGTCGATTGCAAATAAGCACTGAATATGACACGGTGATAAATATGATACTTATCTGAAGGATTTTGATATGTTTTAAGCATACTTGTACAAAATATGCGTTGCACTCTTTTTCCCCTGACTAAGGTTTTATCCCATTGGATTTTCCTAATAAGGTTTTTAACGAGGCAGCACATGAGTATTCCTATAAGAATGATCGTCATCAGGGGGAGCAACTTACCATTTACTCTTCGCTTAGGTTTTGTCCTACGATGTTTTCCTGAAGTAGTATGTGATCACTCAAAGTCTCCTACAATCAGTTTGGAAGTTTTTCTCTCATTGGGTTTTTCTCCAAATGAGTTTAAAAATAGCTGTATAAATAATTATTCAAGGGGGAGTGTCGTAAAGATATGCACCGAAAGAGGAAAGGGAAAGTGTATTGTGTTATGATGATATTAGTGGTAAATTGTCTGCCACCAACTCATTGTGTGAATAACTATTATGTATCGGATCAATATTTGTAATACGATGTGCCCCAAATATTTCTCTATAAATAGAGGTCATTTGTAATAAATTTAATAAATGAGAATTAAAATAAAACTCTCTCGTTCACAACAGTAATCCATTGATGATTAATTTGACAAAAAGGATTTAAAAAAAGAAAAAGAAAAAACAGAAGTTATATTATTAACATTAAATAATTAACTAAAAATCTTACTATTATAATAAGAGGAGTGCCACCTAGGCAAAGTGCTTAGGTGGCAATGCCATGTTTGGCATTAACTTTTAGGGGTTAATTATTATCCTTATTTATTTATGCTGCTTTTCTTATTTAGTGTTATTTTATTTTTTTATATGTATTTTACCCTTTTTATATGTATTCTTTTTTTTCAAATTAATTTATAATTTTTTTATTTTACTTCTTTTATATTTAGTGTTACATGTATTTATGTAAATGTGATAAGAGATAAAAGTTACAACTTACAATACGTATTAATTTAATTCTGAAAATGAGAATTATTAGTTTCCATATATATTTTAATTTTTGGATATTACATTTTAGTTATTATTTTATATACATTTCAATTTTCAAATCTCTATATTATAAAACTTGAAATGCCAACTATACACTTTACCATATTAATAGTGCCTAATTCTCAAGCTTTAAAAAAAAAAAAAAATTGGTTAAACAATTGAAATTTGTAATTAAATTAATTTTTGTTCAAAAAAAATGTAATTAAATTAATTGTCCATTATTTTTTTTTTGTAACTTAATTCCAAAATCACACAATCATTATGGTGTAAATTCTACATAATTCATATTGTGATAAGTTAAAGAAAAATAGAAGATTTTTCTATTTTTATGGCACACGTCTATTTGAAAAAGAAATTTCAATTGGTTAATAGGAATAATTTTTGAGATTAAACAATTGATTTCATTATTTTAATTTAATTCTAAAAGTAAAGCGTGTTTGTCTTTTTAATATGCGTCTATAATAATTGAAGTGTCACGCTGACAGATGATCTATTGGCACTGCCAATGTGGCACACGGTTTCAATTAAAAAAATTAATTATTGTTTTCCTTTTTAATGCTATTGAGTTTTCTCAATGAGGAAAAGAGTACATAATTTGTTCAATAATGGAACTCTACATTGCATGCATTTTTCTTTTTTCAAGTACATAAAATTAAATATGAGTTCTTTTCCTTTCTAAAATGAAAATGTGTTTTATGTAAATGGAAATAAAACAAATGAATTAAATCGTTGTTGAATTTAAAAGTGGTTTTTAGTTTTAATTGGTGGTTTCTTTTCTTTTTATTTTATTCCTTGGTTATTTAGATCATGTGTTTTATATGTGAGAATAAAATTGTAAATTTTTGTATAGTGTAAATTTTTCATAACAGTAAATATAATGAAAAAGGTGGTGCGATGTAGTATTTTTTCCAAAAGAAAAAGAATATTCTTTATCAATTTGCTGAGTTATATTTACTTATTTACTTTTTCAAAATCTAGCATATTGTATAATCCATTTTGAGTTTTATTTGGGGTCGTTTTACATGTACATCGGTCATTTATATATATGTGTAAGTTGACTATAAAATTATTTTTAGTCGTATTTGAAATAAGTTTAATCATTTTTAGTCGTATTATCTAATTTTTGTTTCCAAATATTCTATTCTTACCTAAAATCATCAATTTCGACAATTGATATCGTATTTTTCTTACAAACTAATATTTCGGATCAAAATATGGAAACCGTTATTGAAATCTATAACATTACATATACTTTTTATTTTTATTAAATATTCATAAAAATTCATTTTCTTATTTTATAATTTTTTATGTAAATATACAATTAAAATTGTCACATGCATCGCACGTGGATAATACTGGTTATAATAATTGAAGACCGCGGCAGCTTTTGTCCTTCAGCGGTATGCCAATGGGGCTGGATATTCTTTCAGCTCATGTCCTTCACGTTGGATGTCCTGCAATTTAATGAATTTAAGTTAATTAATAGAAAATACAAGGATGTCAATAATGTAACATATTCAATCTACTAGTAGTATTGATAAAATGACAACCATACAATTAAGACCATTTCTTTTATTTGAATGAACAATTATGACCATTTAAAGTAAAAGAAACTGCTACGATGTCTCTCATAATTTGTTTGTCATTAATTTCTTTAGTTTTCCCTTCTACTTTTCAAGAAAAAACTAATATTGCACGGTTTGCACTAATGCGATGCACATGAATAATTAAGATGATATATTTTTATATAATAAGAATATTATGAAATAAATAAAACATTATTTATAATTAATACACAAAACAAATAATGAAGCATATGCAACATCAAAATGAATTTTAATATAATATTTTAAAATTTTTAATCCGAACTATTATCCTGTAAAAAAATACCATATCAATTGTCGTAATTGATGATTCTATGTGAAATTAAAATATTTTGGATTGAAAATTAATGATACTTAATTAAACATAAAGAAATGCAGCCTAAATAATATGTTTTATTTTTATTATTTTTTATTTTTTTAAGGAACTATACAAATGAAGAAAGTGAGAGAGCATTCAACATATATGCTACTTAAGTCTTCTAATATGAGGGAGCTGAAGTTTGTCGAGCCGTATAATATTCTCTTTATATCCAATGGATTGGCGATCGAGACGACCATACATACTTCATAGAATGATGTCAATTATGTTTACTGCAGAATAGATCAATGTAGGTTTTGATAGTAAAAGTACCATTGGAGGAAAGACTACTCCAAGTGATTCGATCATCCTTAATAGTTATAGGCATAGCACATCCATGTTTTATGATCATATATAATTGTTCAAACATATCTCAATTAACAACAATCTTATGATCGATCTATACATATGAATGATCCATACGTATGGGACAACCCAAATGAAGGTGCAGAATGGTTAAGCGTTCACGAATAGGTATCTCGTTGAAGGTGTAGCATTCGTCTCGAACAACTATTTTTTTTGTTGTTCTATATCAAACTATCACACAGTGGTTGAGATATCCGAACCTAGTTTCTTGTTATGGGGAAAATAATTATTTTCTCCATCCCGTAGGTGAAGATAAGTTTTTATTCATTTATTTTTGGTCCCAAATTATTATTCATTTATTTTATTCGAAGTGTATTAAATTTTTTATTTTCTAACATACTTTTTTTTACTAAAATTTCTATATATATATATATATATATATATTATATATGTATATAGTGGTGTCATTATATTTTTTCCTAGTATTATGGCAAAATATAGTGTAAATTTTAGTTTTTTTTCCTAAAATAAAATATTAATTGATATTTTTTAATCAATGTGAAGGCATCATTTGACTATGCTCAAGTCTTTCACCTTCACACGCCTCTCTTTGATCGTTTCTGTATTCCTTCGTTGTCACCTCTAGTCTTTTCTTCAAGTATATTAATTATAAATTAATAATTAATTATTTTACATAACCACTCCTTGCAAGTAGCAATTTAATTTCTTACCGGTTTCCAACATCCCCCTTTTGACAAAGATTTCATATTTCTTTATTTATAGCTTTATGGGACGGAGGGGCTATAACATTTCGGTTACTAAACTCTCTTATGAAAATCGAAAAATATCTAAAGCGGAAAATTTAGAACCAGAAGTACTACATCGGTCACGTGGGGGAAATGGATGAATGTGTTCAAATATTGGCTGCAATTAATTGGAAGCAACGTAAAAAGTAATAATCCATTAATGATTAATTAATTTGACAAAAAGGATTTAAAAAAAAAAAGAAAAAGAAAAAACAGAATTTATATTATTAACATTAAATAATTAACGAAAAATGGTTATAATAATTGAAGACAGCGACAGCTTTTGTCCTTCAGTGGTATGCCAACGGGGCTGGATATTCCTTCAGCTCATGTCCTTCACATTGGATGTCCCGCAATTTAATGAATTTATAAGTTAATTAATAGAAAATACAAGGATGTCAATAATGTACCATATTCAACACGTGTTAGGGTGTGTGTTTTTATATATTTTTATGTGTTTTGAAGTGATATAGGAGAGAGAAAAAGTGGAATTGAATGGTGGAGATTTGTGTAGTACAGGTAAGTCCCACGAAATGAGTAATATAAAAATATGTAAAAATGTGTAAAAATGGATACGAGAACATGCGCTGATCTACTAGTAGTATTAATAAAATGACAGCCATACAATTAAGACCATTTCTTTTATTTGAATGAACAATTAAGACCATTTAAAGTAAAAGGAACTGCTACGATGTTTCTCATAACTAGTATTACACCCGTGCGATGCACGGGAACAATAAAATTTAATTACAATAAAATTAAAAAATTACTAATTAAATATAAAATGTAAAAGTAAAAATGTATAATAAGTGATGAAAATGTATACATGATAAACTTTAAATACATAAAAAAATACTAATTAGACATAAAATTTAAAACTAAAAATGTATATCTAATAAACTTTAAATATATAAAAAATTAAAAATTTTGAAATACTTCTCTATACACAGCATTAATCGTCGAATTAGTCGGCTTCCGTCATTGTCGCATATAAGAACCTTTAACCTGCCGACCAGAACCTGGATATTACGACATACAATTCACGATGATCGAACATCAATTTTAATAAAAGTCCGACATACAAAAGTGACTGGTCCTAACGCCCTGACTTTTTGTTAATAGTTATCGCATGCGAAATAATCAATGGGAAATGTCGCCTGTGAATTGTCATCTCAAACAATGTCAACTAATTTAGTTTAGTTAAAAAAACAAAAATCAAACAAATTAATGAAAATGAAATATCAGATAAATTTAAATATTTACACCCCAATAATGAAATTAATCTTACTAATGAGATACAATACAAAACTTAAAAACTGTGCCATTAACCTTCTCGATCCATTAGCGATGAACAAATCCATTAGCCACGTGCCCACTGTGGGTACCATACGGTACCCACAGTGGGTACTTGAACAAATCCGCAGCACCGAAACCCATATTAGACGGCATGCCAACCCATTTATTGTACAAAAAGATCCAAATCTGAACCCAAAACACATGAGACGCCTTTCATTTAATGCAACACTTGAAGCGCTTAACTCCCAAACCCTAAATTCACCAGCGCCTCTCTCTCTTCATTCGGATGAAATTTTGCTCCTTCGCTACTCATTGTTTTGATCGGACAATCAACTCTCTCAATCCAAGAGATCTCTTCCTAGCGATAGTTCCACCATAAGTGGCGCTTTTTGGTTCCATTATTTGTTCCTTTACCTGCTTTTCTATAACACGACGTACCATCTCAAAAAAGGGAATAAAATCTTAAGTTTCACATCCAAAGCTTGAAAATCGGAATCGGCTTATTCGTAAGTTGTTTATCATTTTTTTTTCTTTTTTCGAGTTGATCTACTCTTTTCATGGGTAAATATAGTTAGTAAGTAGCTATAATTTTAATTTTGCCTTTATTAAACAAAGGATTATTCGGATCTTAAAGTTTTAGATCCAAATCAAACAAATCCTTTTATTAGACATTTTTAAACAGATTTTTCGACACGTCTATTTCCATAAGATGTTTAGTTTCACATCTAAAGCACGAAAATTAAAATAGGTTTATTTGTAAGTTGCTTACTATAGTTATTTTGTTTTTTTCGAATTAATAATCTATATTTATCGGTAAATATAATTAATAGATAGTTATCATTTTACTTTTTTATGTTTCCTTTTTAAGCATCAATTATTCAGATTTTCAAGTATTAGATTTGAAATCCAGCAAATGCAATTATTATGGAGTTAATAATTTTTTTTTTTAAATCTACATTCGATGATTTTTTAATGATTTTTCAATTACATGTCTACTACAGTCTTTTCAAGCGTATTCTAAAATTTGTATTTGGTTGGATTATTATAATGATCTATTTTCGTTAATCACTCTTTGGGTTGTATTTACACTCACCGTTAATCTTATTCTATTTCTTTGTGAGGACTGTGGCACCGTATTTTGCACACTTGAAAGCAGGAGACATAGAAGTCACAATGAAAGAAACTACGACAAAAGGTAAGTTGTACCTATATACGCCTTAAGACTTCCTTTGCTATTACCATCTCTTCATAGTTGCAAACAGCTAATATTTTTATGAAAGTGATTTTAACTTGATTACTTTTTTTGTTTATTTTATTTTTTCAGATCATGCAACAAGAAATCAGAATCGACACTCAAAGAGGATAACTACATGTTTAATTTGGTTATGTTACTTCTTGCAATAAGTATAAAAGTAGATTGAACCATTAATTTATAGGGTGTAAGCATCCACATGCATCTACCTACATAAGACACGATTGATTGAAAGCATCATACAACCATATTAGTTGTAACAATGGAGAGGTGCTGTAATTTCCTTTGTTTTCGATGTAACTATCAAATTAAATTTGAAAATGGTCATCTCAGGAACTGTAAGGCGATACGCAGAGAAAAGACTATTTCGTCATCCGCAAATTCCGTAGACGAATTTACATTTGTTTAAAATATATGTGATTTTTATACTATGATTTTATTTGTTTAAGACATTTCCTATCTCTTTCTATGTAGATGCAAACTCAAATGAGATCAAACAAATTATTTCACTGCTCAACCTCTTCAACGAAAGGTATACCTCAAATTTAATTTTATCTTCCTGTCTTGCTATGTAATAAAGTCGATTGCCTTCTATGTAATAAAGTCGATTGCCTTATAATTATTATGTATGTATATTTAGCTTGCTGGGATGGAATTCCTCTAATAACATTGGGCATACTATACCATCTTAAACCACATTGGCAGTGATTATAGGAGTAGCATGAGTATAGGAGCTATTTGTTAAACCACATTATTAGGGAAACAAAAGTAATCAGAAATTCGATTGGAGATATTGAATTATTTATGCATTTAGTGTACAACAATTTACCAAATAGCGCACTCATATCTGCATTTGGATTGTTTACAATGCTTTCAAAAGGTTTGAAATTGAATATGCTCAAGTGGAATTTAAACTTTGGTTCAATATAAACCAATGTATTTGGCATTAGTTTGAGCCTCCAAATATGCTTCACTGTCTTGAATGCTACTTGGTTAGAAATCACATTAAAATGCATCATTCTGTAGATGACATTATCTTCTATGAGATTTTTAAACTTGTCCACAAAATATGTTGGAATTGAAACTCAATGCATGTCCCCAAAGAAGCGAAGAAATGGAACTCAATAAGTAATAGGAAGAAAGAGATATCAATACAACAAAGAAAATAGATTATGAAAATCGGAAAAATAGTTTACTTGTTCATCCACGAATATATCTTGAATCGTTGTCACTTGTTTGCCGTCGTTTCAATGAATGTTGCCACTTCCTTGGTATGCATACACGATTCGCCATTGATTTTCGTCATCCACACTATTCAATTAACTCACCACGTCGACATGTTCAGGTTGTATGAATAAAAATTCCCGAGTGTCTTGCTATTGTTTATTCTGCTTTTTTCAATGGGGTGTCTTTTATTTGCAGGCATCTCAATTTATAATACCGCCCTTTGTATAGCGCAACCAATTTTAATACAATGCTTGATTTTACTAATTTATTTTATGTAATTTATTATTTTATTCAAAGGTATGTTAATCACGTGTAATCGTATCCTAATTTGTTATACCATTTTTTTTTCCTATTTAATACATTTGCGTTGTTTCCATTTATAAACAGCTCATTCTAGACCAATCTCTATAAATGCGTAATCAATTTATTTCTGTTTGACTTGTGTCCATTACGAAAAGCTTGAGCAAGATAATTAAGGAAAGACAGAATTTAATGTTAGGATTTTTTAATATTGGAAACGTGTCACTGAAATTTAGAATGATGCACGTGCACTAATTAATCATTCTTTCCTTAATGAAAGAAATGGCTTGTAATAAATCGGCTGCATCGTGAAAGGAATTTAAAAAATAAAAATAGTGCAAGTGCCAGCTAGGCACTGCCAGCGTGGCGCAGTGCCTAGTTGGCACTGCAAGTTTTTTAATATAAAGATTTGTTTTTCATTAATTTCTTTAGTTTTCCCCTCTACTTTTTAAGAAAAAACTAATATTGCACGGTTTGCATTGATGCGATGCACATGAATGATTAAGATGATATATTTTTATATAATAAGAATATTATGAAATAAATAAAACATTATTATTTATAATTAATACATAAAACAAATAATGAAGCATACGCAACATCAAAATGAATTTTAATATAATATTTTAAAAATTTTGATCCGAACTATTATCCTGTAAAAAAAATACTATATCAATTGTCATAATTGATGATTCTATGTTAAATTAAAATATTTTGGATTGAAAATTAATGATACTTAATTAAACAAAAAGAAATGCAACCTAAGGGTATGTTTGATTTGGTGTTAAGTTGATGTGTGCGGTATTCCGTGTAAAAATGTGTGGTTAATATTATTTTGGGAGATGTGTGTGTGGTTGAAAATTAGTATGAGGTTATACGGAATTGCGTGCGGTTAAATTTATAGTGGAAAGAACAAGCCCTAAATAATATATTTTATTTTTATTATTTTTTATTTTTTTAAGGAACTATACAAATGAAGAAAGTGAAAGAGCATTCAACATATATGCTACTTAAGTCTTCTAATATGAGGGAGCTGAAATTTGTCGAGCCGTATAATATTCTCTTTATATCCAATGGATCGGCGATCGAGATAACCAAACATACTTCATAGAATGAAGTCAATTGTGTTTACTGCATAATAGATCAGTGTAGGTTTAGATAGTAAAAGGACCATTGGAGGAAAGACTCCAAGTGATTCGATCATCCTTAATCGTGATAGGCATAGGAACATCCATGTTTTATGATCATATATAATTGTTCAAACATATTTCAAATAATATTAACAACGATCTTATGATTGATCTATACATATGAATGATCCATACATATGGGACAACCCAAACGAAGGTGTAGAATGGTTAAGCGTTCAAGAATAGATATCTCATTGAAGGTGTAGCATTCGTCTTGAACGACTATTCTGTTTCAATTAGTGGAAAACAGGAATTCTTACTTCCACCTACCTTTTCTGGAAGTACAATACCTTTTCCATCATTTTTTTAATCTCTATCAAACTATTAGACCGTGGTTGAGATATGCGAACCTAGTTTCTTGTTATGGGGAAAATAATTATTTTCTCCATCCCATACGGGAAGATAAGTTTGTGTTCATTTATTTTCGGTCCCAAATTATTATTCATTTATTTTATTCTAAGTGTATTAACTTTTTTATTTTCTAACATACCTTTTTTTTTACAAAAATTTCAAATATATATATATGGCGGTGTCATTATATTTTTTATTTAGTTTTTTTTCTAAAATATTAATTGATATTTTTTAATCTATGTGAAGGCATCATTTGACTCTGCTCAAGTCTTTCAACTTCACACGCCTCTCTTTGATCGTTTCTGTATTCCTTCATTGTCACCTCTAGTCTTTTCTTCAAGTATATTAATTATAAATTAATAATTAATTATTTTACATAACGACTCTTTGCAAGTAGCAATTTAATTTCTAACCAGTTTCCAACATCCCCCTTGACAAAGATTTCATATTTCTTTATTTATATCTTCATGGGACGGAATGATTATAACATTTCGGTTACTAAACTCTCTTACGAAAATTGAAAAATATCTAAAGCGGCAAATTTAGAACTGGAAGTACTACACCGGTCACGTGGGGGAAACGGATGAATGTGTTCAAAAATTGGATGCAATTGGAAACAACGGAAAAAGTAATAATCCAGTAATGATTAATTTGACAAAAAGGATTAAAAAAGAAAAAGAAAAAAAGAATTTATATTATTAACATTAAATAATTAACGAAAAATGGTTATAATAATTGCAGACAGCGACAGCTTTTGTCCTTCAGTGGTATGCCAACGGGGCTGGATATGCTTTCAGCTCATGTCCTTCACATTGGATGTCCTGCAATTTAATGAATTTAAGTTAATTAATAGAAAATACGAGGATGTCAATAATGTTCGTAACATATTCAATCTAGTTGACAGGTGAAACCCTGTCCTATATTAACTAATTACAATTTAGGGTGCATACTCATGTAAAATTTTTATTTTTCAAAAAATTTACTTTTTAACTTGAATAATGGTGAGAATCGCAAAACATGTCTATATGAAAGTGATTCACAATGTGTAGTTATTAATAAACTTTGATTTTGATTAAGTGATAGAGATTAATTTTTTTAAATAGAAAAAATTAAAAACAAAATTGCACACTCAAAAGTTCAAATTATTAGAAAACATATTTGGGAAATAAACATTAGCTTACCGATGCAAAGTGGTTAAGATCGCGATGATGTGCCTCGTCGGCGCGAATGACCCTGACGACATCTTTTAATGTCGACTCTTGGGGCAACTGCCAGTAATCGATGGCGATCGCCGGAGCGGGGCGATCCTCAACAATGCCCTTCTCCAAATCAATGAGAAATTCAGTGTATGAATTCACTGCCTCTTCTTCAAGGTAGCCTACTATGCGATGAGCTAATTTTGGAGACACAACATAGGAGACAAAGTAGGCATTGGCAAATACACCTTGTACGGCAAATACTAGGGCTCTCTCGTACCATTGGGGTTGGGATAGTTCTAAGAATGTCATGAGATGCATTCTCTCATTTTCGGCTTCTTCTAGAAGGGCTTTGATCCAGCCTCCACTTTGCTCGAACCGCCGTAGCGACTTTAAGTGTAGGAGCATCCCGCCCACCATGCCAGGGACGGCTGCCACCGTCTCTAGTAGCATCGCGTGGCACATGTGTCGCCTCTACGTGAAGTTAAAAGTTGGATATTTAGGCATTATGTGACACTAAAGTCGTAGACAAATTAATCGTGTTTGTAATTTAGTAGATCATATGGTTTGTTTTTATTGGTGTTCATTTACATGTCATATAATAAAATTTTGAAATTAAAAATTTGTTATGTATGAGTCTTGATCGACAAATTTTGCATAGACAAATACGACATGTCTATCTTACCTGAAAGAACAAGTATGTGGGGTATTTGAGAGATTGAACAGTCCAATAGGCAAATTTGTCCATTAACGTAGTTGGCTTGTGGTGCTTCATCACGTCAATAGAAGTGTCCGCTTTGTATGTCTCCCATGGCTATGAAAATGTAAATTCACAAATAAATCACAAACATCGATTCTAATTTACTTTTTACCTTCTACTTTTTATACTTAAAACAAAATTATTTAACAATTCAAATTCACTTACGCGAAAACAGTTCCATCGCCACGGCGAGCCATCCTTTGGTCACCGTAGACGGCGCCACCCCCCAATAGCTGCTGACAATGGCTTTGCCACCTTGACCGTCGACTTGTGTTGGCTTTTCTTCTTTGGTCTCATTGGAAGCCACGTTACTACTATAGTGCCTAGGCTCAAAAACGTGAGTAACTCCGAGTCCAGAAATCTTGGAGGCATTATTTATTGGACCACCGAATGTCGACCATCTCGGCCGGAGCTGCCGGAAAACCATCCCGGAGATTGCACGTTGGCTCATCGGAATTCGGGATTTGAATATATAGACAGAAATGGAAATAGAAAATGTTGGAAGAAAATTATAATTGTATTCTGAGCTTTGAATTTGGTGTGTCTGTCCCAAATGATCTTATGATGTTATATAGTGGTACTATTAGAAATGTCAATTGTTTTGATTAGTCTCAGGAGAAAGAAGGTGGAAATGCAATTCGAATACTTTTGGTCAAGTCAACGCGAGATTTATTATTTATTAGAACGAATCGTTTAATGATTTAATCAAGACTTCAGCTTGGACACGTCTCTACAGGTTGAACTCGATATGCGCTGGAAGTTTTATCTTGATATGATCGAGTCTAGTTAAACTAACATGTTAATTGTGCGGTAATGATCCCGGGAGCGCCGCAATTACGGCGTTCCCGAGGTGATTTATGGCCACATATGACATCCGTTTTAAAATTCGAAATCAGATCTAAATCTACTACGATGAGGCAGAGCTCCAGTAATTTGGAAATTTTTCCTGTAATACTGTGGCGGCCAATGGTGGCCGATCAAAGTTTTCTCCGTCTCGTCGTGATGGATTTAAATTTGATCTCGATTTCAAACCCGGACATCGTATATGGTCGTACATCAACTCGGGGAGCATGGGAACATGCCTGGTCAATTGTGATGACTTGCTATCTTTAATCACCACGGAATAAGGCTTGAGAGAATTGAGGTTACGAATTTCGTATAGAGCACTGGAAATTGACATGGGAAATGTAAAGGAAAATTGGCGCTAGCGTTCTGTTGCCAATGTGGGCAACATAATTGCAATGCCCACGGTGATGTGGCGCCATCCGCGCTAAAATTTTTTTATTTTATTTTTTTCCTTTACATGTACGTTAAGTTAAATGAATAATATATAACTACTCCCAAATAATGAAAAGTCGATGAGATCCACATTTTTTTTCTCCGAAGCGTGGACACCATAAAATACCCACAGTAGGCATCGGATCACTGCCCAGAAATTGGGAGGCACATCAATTGGATCAAGACTTTTTAGGCAGCTACATCCTGTCAGCTCTGTTGCCGCCGGATTCACTTGTACCAAAAGCTCCCGCAATAATTGAAAAACGAAGTTACATTGGTATTTCCAAATTCATGTGTTTTTCCTTGTGAATGTCCGTGTCCTTGTTAGTTTCTCTGATATTTTTTGCCATGATTTACTATATCCGTTTAAAAAATATAGTTGACTTTTTATTTTTTATTCATTCTAAAATATAGGTCTCGTTCCTTTTAAAAATATAATTAAAATATTAATTTTTTTATATATACTCATTTAATATACATTATTATCACAAAAATTAATTAGTTGAAATAAAATATCTAATAAATGAAAGGGTAAATTAAGAAAACAACATTAAATTTTACTTTTTCAACATTATTAATTATATTTTTTAATCTTTGTAAAAATATAAATATGCTATATTTATGGGATGGAAATAGTATATATAGGGTGTTATTCTAAATATTTTTATAATTTTTTCAATCCCACTAATTCTCTCTCCCATTTCACATCCACATATCTCGTGGGACCTATCTGTACTGTACAAATCTCTACCCTTAAATATCACTCATTCTCTCTCCTATATCATATAAAAATATATAAAAAATTATTTTTTTTACACAAATCCTAACACATGCATATGACTATCGCAATTTGGGTTACGTCTGGATTCAAATAATTAGAATATTAGAGGTCGAAATTTACAAGTTGTGGTTGGGATTTTGGAGACGTGTAAGACTGTGGGGTTAGACTTCAGAGATTAAAACGTCAAAAGCCATATAACTTTTAGGTCACCATATGTATTTCGAGTAATCAAATTTAGAAACTTCAAAAAGGTTCAACAAATCTAATTGTAATGCAACTCAAACACAAGAATGAAGTACACAGTGAGACTTTTATAACGATAACAGGTCCGAAATTCTTGATTTTCGGCCTTTCGGTAAGGGACGACTCTCGAAAATTAGTGTGTCACTTTATAGAACAAAATTTTCAGCAACTAGGGACTTCGAAATTACCATCTTTTGCACAATTTTTGAAGCCATATGACATTGGATTTCTGCGAACAGGGTACCGTTGGAAAGACAACGATGAGCTCTTGGCAACAAAACCCAACGCGAGAATGAGACTTATTGAAATGTTGTACCTCCAGCTTATTCACTTGTATTTAGTGAGTTAGTCTAATTTCCAATTAGTCAAACTTCTCCTTTTTGTATACAATTAGTTTGCTGCCAGCTGACTTTAGTCTGCCACTTGCATAAAGGCTACGACTTGTAACAAACCATCAATCAATTCATTTTCACTTGATTCACTTTTTCTTCCAGAGCTCAAGTGCTCTGTAATTTCTTATTTCCTCGTCTGAACTTTCGACATCAATTGTAAAATGGTATCAGAGCAATCTTCTTGAGGAAGATCGAAATCAATTAGAGAACAATACTCGTCTTTGCAATGGCGAGAGGAAACGGAAGAGGCAGTATGAATCACAACACAGGAAGAGCAGATACCTTCACTTCGAATTCATTCAATATACTTGGTAATTCAGATCGCGGAGGTTCAGAAGACATCAATAGTCCTTTCTACCTCACCAGCAGCGATCTATGGAAATGGCCTTAGTAGCTAAGAACAAATTGTGCTTTGTCGACGGATCGGTAACTAGACCTCTGGTTTCTGATCGTTTTTATCTGCAATGGACTCGATGTAATGCTATGGTGAAATCCTGGATAATTCACGCACTGAGTAAGGATATTGTTGAGAGTGTAATGTACATAGACACTGCATATGAGGTTTGGAATGATTTACACGAGAGGTTCCACCAGAGTAATGGACCTAGGGTTTTCCAGATCAAACAAATGTTGAATTCATTGACGCAAGGGGCAGATGACGTGAGCAGTTACTTCACTAAACTGAAGGGGTTATGGGATCAATTGAAGGAATTTCGACCTGTTCCATCGTGTCAATGTGGAGGCATTAAGGAGTGGATGGAGACTTGGCAACAGGACTATGTGATGCAATTTCTCATGGGTTTGAATGAATCTTATAGTCAAGTGAGAGGACAGATTCTGATGATGGATCCTCTACCCACCATAAACAAAACTTTCTCTCTCGTTGTGCAAGAGGAAAGGCAACGAGACATGAACTCTAACGTGTTTACTCCTGTTTCAGCCAATGTCAGAGGGGCAAGCAATAAGGAGAAAAGAGAGAAATTAGTACGTACCCACTGTGGATATAATGGTCACACTGTGGAAAAATGCTACAAGAAACACGGGTATCCACCTGGTTGGAAGGCAAAGGTGAAAGCAGCAGCTTCTGCAAATCAGGCTTCTCTTTAGGGGGAGTTAGTGGAACACAGTGAAAGACCACAATGCAGTGAGAGACCACAGAGTCTGTTATCAGTCGATCAATGTCAACAATTAATTGCCTATCTCACTACTCAGATGCAGACTTCTGAACTTGAAAGCAAAGATCAGCCTTCAGCTTCTAGCTTCACTGGTATGATCTCAACAATTCCAAGTCATGTTTGGATTTTAGACACGGGAGCTACACATCATGTTTGCCATGATCTAAAACTGTTTACAAGTTTTAATGACAACTTGAATGTTTCATTCATCACTTTGCCCAATGGTGTACATGCTAAGATATTGAGAATAGGAAACATCAGCGTCAGTCCACATCTGAACTTGTGTAAAGTCCTTTATGTCCCTTCCTTTCAGTACAACTTAATTTCCATCAGTGCATTGACAAGAGACAATAATTGCTCTTTGTTGTTCAAACCTGAATATTGTTTAATTCAGGACCAAACTCAGAGTATGATGATTGGGAAGGGTGAGAGGATTGGAAATCTCTACTATCTGAATCTCAAAAAGGCGGCGGTGCAACAAAAACAAAAAGGGCCTGCTGTCTCTAGCATACGGACAGATACAGTTGCTGATATATGGCATACAAGGATGGGACATCCAGCCTTTGTGATAAAGTCTAAAAAGGGAAGTTTGTCTTTTAGTAGGATACTAAATAAAGAATTCCACTGTAAGACTTGCCATTTAGCTAAACAGCGCAGGTTATCTTTTCAGTGTAATTCAAATATTTCGAATAAGAAGTTTGAGTTGATTCATGTTGATATTTGGGGTCCTTTTCAGCAGCCTACTTATGAAGGACATAGATATTTCTTGACAATTGTTGAGGATAGCAGCAGGTATACTTGGCTTTACTTGTTAAAACATAAGTCAGATGTACAGAAGTTGATTCCTGAATTCTTTGCTATGGTTAAAACCCAGTATGGTGCTATCATTAAGGGAATGAGGAGTGATAATGCTAAAAAAACTCAACTTGAGTCAATTTCTTGATAGTCAAGGAGTGATTCACTATTATTCATGTGTTGAAAGACCGGAGCAGAATTCAGTAGTAGAAAGAAAACACCAGCATCTTTTGAATGTGGGGAGGGCATTGATGTTTCAGTCCTGTTTACCTCTCAAGTATTGGGGAGATGTTGTTTTAACAGCAACACACCTCATAAATAGAACCCCTTCCTCTATCATTGGCTTTAAAACACCCTTTGAAGTCCTACATGGTTTTGTTCCAAACTACAAATACTTAAGAGTGTTTGGCTTATTGTGTTATGCTTCCACTCTCATCTCATCGAGACACAAATTTACCCCTAGAGCTAGAGCTTGTGTGCTTTTGGGATATCCAAAGGGATTGAAGGCTTACAAGCTCCTAGACATTCAGTCCAATCAAATTTTTGCTTCTCGAGATGTTGTCTTTCATGAGAGGATCTTTCCTTTTGCCAATGAACAACGTCAGTCCACTATAGACAGCTTCTTTCCTTCTTCAGTACTTCCTTTACCCATCTCCAATAGTTCTCAGCCTCAGTCTCAACCTTCATCTGACACTGTTTCTTCTCCCCTTCTAGTCCTGACTGTACAATAGATCCTACAACATCCTCTGCTTGTCCCTTTCGGCCTCGCAGGATTTCTAAACCACCCACCTACCTCCAGGACTATCATTGTGGATCCTTGGTTTCTAGTTCAACCAAACATCCCATATCTTCTTATTTAAACTATTCCAAATTGAGTACAGAATTTTGTGCTACTGTTGTTAAGATGACTTGCTCTCCTGAGCCCCACACTTATCAACAGGCAGCTAGACAACCAGAATGGGAGGCTGCCATGACAGCTAACTCCAAGCTTTGGAAGATAACAGGACTTGGATCATTGTTGATTTGCCACCAAATTGTAAACCCATCGGCTGTAAATGGGTGTACAAAATCAAACATAATCCTGATGGAACCATAGAGAGATACAAAGCCCGATTGGTAGCTAAGGGATATACACAACAAGAGGGGGTGGATTACTTTGACACGTTTGTGCCTGTTGCCAAGATGACCACTATATGCACTTTACTTGCGTTGGCTGCTGCAAAAGGATGGCATCTACATCAATTGGACATCAACAATGCCTTCTTACATGGAGATCTAGAAGAAGAGGTCTATATGACTATACCTTTGGGATATAGCCCTAAAGGGGAGATTTCACATCTCAAGCATCCAGTTTGCAAGCTACTCAAGTCCCTTTATGGCTTGAAACAAGCTTCTCGTCAATGGAATGCTAAATTTACTTCAGCACTTCTTGCAGATGGGTTCGTTCAATCAGTTTCAGACCACTCCTTATTCATCAAGCAGAAAGACGGAGTATTCATGGCTCTCTTAGTCTATGTTGATGATGTGGTCATCGCAAGTAATCATGAAGCTGCTATAGCAGAATTCAAGCAATCCCTCAACTGCAAGTTCCGATTGAAGGATCTAGGGCACTTGAGGTTTTTTCTAGGACTTGAAGTTGCACGATCCAAGTGAGGAATCATGCTTTCACAGAGAGCTTATGCTTTACATTTATTGGAAGATGCATGGATGTTAGGCTGTAGACCTTCTAGCATCCCCATGGAGCCCAATTTAAAGCTTAGTAAGGACTTTGGCACACCAGTGGAAGATGTTGCTTTGTATAGGAGGTTAATAGGCAGATTACTCTACTTAACCATTACCAGACCAGATGTGGCCTTTGCGGTCAACAGATTAAGTCAGTTCGTTTCTGCTCCAAGGGACACACATCTCAGGGCGGCTTACAAAATATTACAGTACATCAAGACGACACCAGGCCAAGGACTCTTCTTTGACACCAATGCAACCATCAGCTTGAAACTTTATGCCGATGCCGATTGGGCTGCATGTCCTGACACCAGAAAATCCATCACAGGTTATTGTGCTTTCATCGAGGATTCCCTTATTTCTTGGAAGTCCAAAAAGTAGCCCACTGTTTCCAGATCATCCGCAGAAGCTGAATATAGAGCCATGGCAAATGCCTCTTGTGAAGCAGCCTGGTTGCTGACCTTATTGAAGGAGTTGGGCATTGATCATCCTAAGCCTGCGATGCTCTATTGTGATAACCAAGCGGCTCTTCACATTGCAGCGAATCTCGTGTACCACGAGCGCACTAAACACATCGAAATTGACTGTCATCTCATCCGAGGAAAAATTCAAGCTGGCACCATCAAGACCTTGCATGTTCCAACTATTCACCAAGTCGCAGACCTCCTAACTAAGGCTCTGCACCCTTCACAGTTTAGGTTGCTCACTAACAAGATGGGATTAGAGAACATCTATCTCCCATCTTGAGGGGGAGTATTGAAATGTTGTACCTCCAGCTTATTCACTTGTACTTAGTGAATTAGTCTAATTTCCAGTTAGTCAAACTTCTCCTTTTTGTATACAATTAGTTTGCTGCCAGCTGGTTTTAGTCTGCCACTTGTATAAAGGCTATGACTTGTAACAAACCATCAATCAATTCATTTTCAGTTGATTCACTTTTTCTTCCAGAGCTCAAGTGCTCTGTAATTTCTTATTTCCTCGTCTGAACTTTCGGCATCAATTGTAAAAAGACTAAGACAATAGCCATCGATCACACTTTCCTTTCATGTACATTCGTTGCTTATTTTATGTAGACAGTAGCCTAAGGCGTGTTGCCGTGTGAATAACTACACATAGCTAAATATTTTTTAAAATAACTAAAAATGTTGATAAGCAATAGTAACTTAATCTCTTATTGCAGAAGTTAAGTTGAGCTAATCTTATCTTATTATAATCTTGATCACTTTATAGAGATATTATGCAGTCTTCAAAAATTGAAAAGTTGCCTCATCGCTAATCCCATCTCGGGCACCCTTAGAAAGAGCACGCCAGGAAATTGGACATAAAAATCGCAGCCCCTTAAGATAGAGCTGATACCTTTCTTGGCCTTTCGGCTAATATCAAGTATACATAGTATATGTTCTTATCAGTTTAATATATGATATGTGGGTCATGAACTCACACGATGTTAAATTAATTTTTTAAGGGAGAAGGTCCAACGGATTTCTTCAAGTGTAGCCCATGCGATGCACTCCACCACGGGCATGGCGCATCCCACCAATAAAGTCCAAAGTTTTTTATTGTTTTAAAGGGTGATTGTGGTTGATTTTTAATGGTTTTTAAAAGTTTTTAATGTAAAGGAGGAGAGAGAATGAGTGGAGTTGAATGGTGGAGATTTGTTGATGTGATGTGATATGTGGGTATGATTGATTTAGGATAAAGAAAGAATGTATAAAAAAGTGAAAAAAATGGTAAAATTTTGAAAAAGTTGTTCCCAATCACCCTTTTAATTAATGATTTATGATTCAAATTGAAATCAATTTATGAAATAAATTAGGGAAATTTTGGCAATTGTTATGAATAATAATTGAAGTGTTATGAATAATTGAGAATAATTTGGTGGTTATAAATTATGAGCAATAATTTGGTGGAGGAATAATTTGGTAAAAGATGTAATTATTATATGTGAATGACTATTATACCCTTGATGAAATTATGTAATTACGATTGTGTCATTCGAAGTTTTCCTATAAATAGGGCTTCAGTTATTAATGAAATTCATTCCTGAGAATTCCTTAGAATTCATTCTCTCTAAATTCTCTCTATTGTTTCTATACTTTTATAACACGTTATCAGCACGAGTCTCTAACCCTTTGAGTAATATGAAAGAAGTATGCTTTCTGATTGCATCTTATAGATGATCTTCTGTATCAGAAACTGGATTATTACCAATGAATTAATTCATCCTCATCAATCCTAAATAACTCTCTCTTTGCAAATACATCATTGAAAATTCCCTTTTGTTCATATTCCTCTCCCACAATTCCTCATTCTACACAACCTGCTTGGAGATGTGCAAATCCCAAAATTGGAAGAATGGAGTCCAAAGAATTTTCCGATCACGTAAATGGATTGCAAGTAAATCTCATCCATGGAATAATTAGAGAAAGGGAAAAAGGTAAATCATATGATTTTATAATACAATAATATATTAAACTATAACATCTGTTTTATCGAGATATAAGGAGCATACATTATCAAAATCAAATTTTCTCGACTCCATTATACTCGATTTAACGAGAGCTTCGATTTGACACCAATATTGACAGGGTAATAACTCGTTTTGAAATATGTTATTATCAAACTTTCAAAATTTACAAATCAGTACACTAACTTTTGAAAAAGTTACAAAATAGTCCTTCAATATTTTGATATTGATAAATTGAAGTAGAAATGAGATAATTTTCAATCGTAAAATATTGATAAAATATTTTTGACAATTTTACTTTTGCGAATTGGAATGGACAATTTTACCCTTAGGGTAAAATCGATCTAATTTTGACGACAGTGAAAAATGGATAGAATATTCATGAAGAAATTCTAAATCCATTGATTATATAAAATGGCTTGAAGTCCATTTGAGTTAAAAGATCGAAATATTATTTTAACTCCCGAAGAGTTCAATTACATAATGTACTTATTCTAGAAGGATAAGTGTGCTCTTGTAGAAGCAGCAATGAGTATTTGTTCTAGAAGAACAAATCTGCTCCTGTAGAAGCAATTCAATATTTAATTTTCGCACTTTATTTACTGCAATTTAATTACTGCAATACCTCCTACTGGATGATGGGTTCAACCGTCACTAAACGGAAGGTTTTATATATTTCTGCACTTTATATGCTAAGTGATGGGTAATACCTTCTACTAAGTAGATCCTACTCCTGAAGAAGTAGTTAAACATTATGCAATTTAATTCTTGCTATTTAAATTCCGTAAATTTATATTTATTGCAATAATTCCCATAAGGTAGGTTCGACCACCTATTGGAGGAAATTTAATTTCTGCAATTTAAATTTATGCACTTTATAGTTTGAGTATATTTCTAATGTGGTGGGTAATACCACACGATTGGTGTGCATATTTTCAATGTGGTAAGTTATACTACACGATTGGTTATAACGAATCCTACTCCAGAAGAAGTAGTTGATCAAATATTCTAATCCTACTCTCGAAGTAGTAGACGATGAGAATAAAATCACTTCTCCATATATACCAAATATTAATGGAGAAAATTGAGTAAGTGGTACTTGAAGTCACCATTGGATAAATAGATGAAAATAAAATGCTCCATAGATCCCATGTTGATAAATCAAAGAAAATATATCGCATGGAGAGATTATATGAAGTAATATCATCGATGATATGAGATTGTATTAATATGAGAATAAAATGCTCTTGAAGAAGCAAAATCACTAGATTTACGTATTTGAATAAAGCCAATATGATATTATTATTATTACTCGGAAGAAGTACAAAGCAGTAAAGTGGAACATATTGAGAATATCAAAAGATGGCATTAAACACTGAAAATATAGAAATGCAAAAGAAAATACATCTTGAATCCATAAATGAGGGATGCGTCTCGAGAGTGTATAAATACTCGTAACTCGCCACCATCAGCATTAGGATTCATAATGAAATATTTAAAGGATCCGAATTTCTTTTTCGCTTGACACCAGAGTGGTCTGACCAAGCGGACTGGCTTCCTGATTCTTGAACATATGCATGAAATTTGATGAGTAGTTCATCAACGATACTAGCAGAAATAAGTATTTTTCTCATTGAATGAGAGATAAACTTATTATTTACACTCGATCTAGAAACGCTAGTAAGCCATCAAAGAAATTATTAATATTCAACAAACCTATTGGTTTGACATGAAAGTTCCACTGTGCCAACGAGGCTATATTGAATATTTCCTCCAGTGTGTTGTAGCCGCCTGGAAGGACAATGAAAGCATCACGATTATTCATCATATACATCATGCAGTTGTGGATGGATTGCGCTTGTAGCCCTAACCCTGCTGGACCCATGGTAGAACTGGCTCCAATTCGAGTATTAGATCCAACTAGATGGAAATGTATTACACTCGAAACTCTTATTCCCCATGATTGTGAGGCCATTATAAGTCTAGCTAAAAGTTTGTTGTTGGTTCCTCCGTATAGTATATTGATTTCTTGTCTCCCTAACTCTTTTACGAGTCGGTTTGCCATATCCACATATTGGATATGGCCTATTAGTTTAGATCCACCAAGAATACATACGATTTTAATCTGGCGAGGTAAAGGCTGACTTGTATGAGATGATTCTAAAATCTCCATATCCATCTCTACTCCTATCTCTCTTTTTGCACTATACTTTTAATGTATGAACATGAGAGATATATGAATCCCTTTATTTAAAGATAAATTTTCAAACCAATAATTGAGTGCACTATTTACTTTTTAACAAATATGAAAGAGAAAAAATGCAGAAAATTTTTTTTTAAGTGAAAATGATATATATCTGTCGGTGATTGAAAAATAATATATATATACATATATATATCTTAAAATCGAAAAACAATATTTACAATTACAAGAAAAACATTGATCTTCGTTATTACACCGAGCTTCCTTATATTAATATGAGAAAATTATTATACTAAAATTTTCTACTAAATTTACAAACAGGATCTTCTAAAGTAAGTTTTTCAAGACTGTAACACGTTTGTTGATCTTTGAATTTGGTCCATAAGGCCATTAGCTCACCTTGTACGTGTCCACTAGGATGTGTCTCAAGAGCCTGTTGAATATCATCCAAAGGCTCCTTACTCAATCCATCCTTAATGAATGCTATTTTATCTTCTCGATTTCTGGACAAGTACCCCACAGATTTACATCGAGTGTCACATGTCCACCGAGCACACTTGTAGCATCCTCCTAATCTTTTTGCTATCCGTTTCTTTGAAAAACTACTTTTACCCATACCAGACATGTATTTAGAAGGAATTGAAACCTCACCAGATAATCGAACCTTTGCTTCAATCAAGCATCGGATATCTTGTGGGATACCCTTATTCATTAGCATCCTTAATCTTTCCAGCCTACATCGATAAATCCTTTTTAGGATTTTGATCGGTAGTGATGGATAGTATTTTCGAAGATTTGAGAGCATATGATCCAATATAATGTATAGACCCTTGTTAGGATGAATTTTGCAATAATTTTGATAATTTATTTATAGAATAATACGACGCGTATGAAATAAGACTCCGTAGTTGAACAGTAGCCAGATGTGATGCGTATGAGCTGTAACTCCGTGTTTGAATAGTGGTAGACAATAATGTCACCAAAAGATGATGAAATATGTCGGTGAATTATTTCTATGATAAATCATGTTGAGCACTATACAGATACTAGTGAAATCGATATAAGAATTTACTGAACTAGAAGTTCAATAATACTCGTTTGCAAAACCGGACTGACCATCCCGGTTTAAATAATTATTAAAATCAATATTTCAAGTGAAGAATTAAAGGAATTCTTCAATTATTGTTCTCGATAAATGATGAAATCATTACTAGCCAATATTGGAAATAAATCCCAAATATATCTGGAATAAAGGATGAGAAATATGGGCCCACTCATCCTCCATGTGGACTACTAGATATTATGATATGGATCCACTAGATAGTCACATGTGCCTATGATTCGAAATTTGAAATTTACGAAATATTTGCTCACGGTATGAGCATGATTTCCAGATTTAATGATAAAGCTAGTAAATATATATATATCCCAATGATTTGAATAAATCCCTGAAGGATTTGAGTATGCGCATACAAGTGAGATATTATATGGCAAATTATTTAAAGTCCTCAAATAAATTGCCGATATCGAGAATAGAATGCAAACGGTCTAAATTCCCATATTAAGGCTGAATGATGAGAACATATATGATTAAAATCATACCAACTGTATGAGTTTTGGTGTTCTAAATTTTCTCAGCATGAGGGTGAGTATTAAAGGTTGAAAATAATATGTGAAATGCATCATGTTATATCCTCGAAATTGAAATACGAACTTGAAGTTCAAAGATGCATGAAAGGCTATGAACAATCACATATATCAACTACGATGCTTTGATAAGTTAGCGCGCCAGAAGCGTTGATATTTCCCCAAACATATATATCAAAGCAAATTATAAAAGATGGTCTTAATAACGGAGGCATATGCTCTTGAAGAGTATATAGACATAACTATATTGTGTAATCCTACAAGAGGATTGATAATGAGATATCTCGATAAGTTATGTCGATATGGGGAAAGAAATGAAATTGAAAAGTGTCAACACGGTATGAAAATGTAGCGCTACATATGATCAATGATAATGAAAATATTGAGATATATTGAAGATGATAAATGGTGAATGTGAAATCCTTAACTTATGAGATGATGAGATGATGATGACTAGTGCTCAAGTTTAAAGATAAGCATGGTGGTTATTATATGTTGCATGCTCATGAAAGTTAAATTACCGATCGTGTGTGTAGTACCGAAAAGGAAATTAAAGGATCGGGTGAGCTAAGCCTGTGTTTATGAGTACCCTAAAAGGTGGGCTAAGCCCCTAGGAATGAAATAACCTATTAAGTGAGTATTAAATGTTAAATGATATATTTTAAGTGTTAGTTAGTTATGAAGGTTTACTTATATGTTTACATATTTTTACTATGAATTTATAGGCTTTAAATTGTGTGTTTGGAGACATGTGTTCATGGTGAGTGTTTTGTAGTTGTGTAAGAAAATTGATGCACTCTAAATGAACGAAGAGTATAAAACCAATGTATATGATACTCATACAAATGTATGAAAGATTTTGAAATGCTTGCAGCATACTTGTATAAAATACGCGTTGCACTCTTTTTCCCTTGACTGAGGTTTTATCCCATTGGGTTTTCCTAATAAGGTTTTTAATGAGGCAACTTTAAAAGCGTATTCACATGAATAATGTACTCTTTTTCCTTCATTAGGGTTTTTCCCACTGGGTTTTTCCTAATAAGGTTTTAACGAGGCATATTCATGGTATATTGAGAACGATAGGAGAAATTGATACAGTGTATCTATTGGATCAAGTTATAATGGAGCTAATGCTTTAGATCCAAACGATGATGATATTGAAATCATTTACCAGAAGTAAAGATATCAGTTCTCAAGATATGAAATCAAACGGAGCAGCTATACTCTTTTTCCTTCGATCAAGTTTTTTCCCACTGGGTTTTCTTGACAAGGTTTTAACGAGGTAGCACGTGAATACTCATATGTCGCTGATAGACATCAGGGGGAGCAATGTTTTGATGAAGCAGTATATAACCACTCCAAGCTATCCTGCAATTGGTTTGGAAGTTTTTTCCCACTGGGTTTTTCTCCAAACAGGTCCAGAAGACATTTGTATTAATAGTCATTCAAGGGGGAGTGTTATGAATAATAATTGAAGTGTTATGAATAATTGAGAATAATTTGGTGGTTATGAATTATGAGGAATAATTTGGTGGTGGAGGAATAATTTGGTGGAGGAATAATTTGGTAAAAGATGTAATTATTATATGTGAATGACTATTATACCCTTGATGAAATTATGTAATTACGATTGTGCCATTCGAAGTTTTCCTATAAATAGGGCTTCAGTTATTAATGAAATTCATTCCTGAGAATTCCTTAGAATTCATTCTCTCTAAATTCTCTCTATTGTTTCTATACTTTTATAACAGCAATTACAAATAGTTAAGTTTCTCTTTTGATATTTGACAAAACATCTTGATTTTAATTAAAAATCTGGCTTTAATTATAAAATAGGAATTATTTATTATCAATTATATTATTAATTAATAATTTCAATTATTAAGTCACAATAAATTGCATTACGTTATAAATAGTTCATTGAAATCGCAAACTACCAAGTCACAATCTGACCAGTGGTCACAATTTATCATATTGGTCATATGGTTTTCCACCATCGTTACACAACTGTTGTGCCATCGATTAATGACCAGTCACATAAAGTCACCCTAGTTACAAAACATAACCACCATTATCACATAACAACCACCATGACCACCACCGATGGTCATATAACCACTACCGACTATCACAATTTTTCATTGGTCGGTCACAAAATAGACACAACAATAACATATTTAATTATTTGATCACATATTAATAAATTTCATTCATAATTTAATTATTTCAGTCACAAATTAATCGTGCAATCACAATAAGGTTCCGCAACCACAACTAGCACCTCCAATCCAAGTTTCACAATCATCACCTTCGGTCACAGTTCATCACAGGCACCTCAAAATGAAGTCATAGTTGTTAATGGCATATTGAGAGATTTTCGGGATTTCAATTGATTTGTAATTGTAAGCAACTACGGATATTTAAGGATTTTAAAATGGTAGAAAATTGATATATATATATATATATATATATATTATCAGTTATTATAAATACAAATAAAATAATATTATAACTAGTATATAATTATACATATTACATAGATATAAATTAAAAATTAATAATTGATTTATATAAAAAAAATATTAGTACCTAATTTTTCAATTCAATGGCACAAGAGACCTTATTTAGCTAATTTTCGCAAGAAATTACTATCTACTTATATTTAAACTTGTGTTTGATTCGAATTATTTTCTATCGAATAATGAAAATGTGATTTTTCATCTAAATTTTTTATTTTTTAATTAAAACACTTTTTTTTTTAATGGTATGGAATTCCATTTTTAATTAATATTTTTCATGAAATTAAAGAATTGGCTGATTTTCCCATAGAAAATTCAAACAAACAAAATGAAGCGACTGATACACCAATCACAGCCTCCCAATAGATTGCATCGGAATCAATCATTTTGAAACTGGCAGCATAGTTTGACTTACATTGCATTAGTAGATTCCGTCACAGCAAATGGCTTCTCCATTGCTACAGAGTATAAAATTTCAATGCAATTTTGTCCATAACCAGAGAAATTGCAGCAACATTCAATGGCGTCTTCTCTCACAAATTGCCCACCGTTCGAATTCTCTGCAAAATATTACGATTCATCTCCAGGTGGAAGCAGCTGTGTGAGGCAAAGCAGCTTCTTCGGAGGACAACCAGTGCTCAATCAAGGTGTTGGCTACTCTGTGATTCTCGGATTTGGAGCATTCTTCGCAGTTTTTACCTCTTTTCTGGTAATTTTTCCCCAATCCGTACATAAGTTTACTTGTCATAATTTGCCCTATTTTTCTGATTTTATATTTGCGGTCTGGTAACTGATTTAGTAGAGCGATTGAGCTTATTAATCATGGAGAGTTTCGAAAGTAATATTCTGTTAGATTTGATGATTCCATAGTGAATTTTTGTTTAAGATTCAGTTTTACCTTTTTTTAGGATAAGAAAGATGCTGAAAAAAAGTCATACCCCACTGAATATATGAACAAAAGTAGATTTTAACAGCTTAAACTTTGGTACGCAATATCTCGATAGACTTTAAAGATCAGCTTTCTGCTTCTTAACAAATCGTGCACATGAGAGGACGTGTTGAAAACACAGTTAAGCTTTTAGCCGAGTTGGTCAAGGGTATGTTTGATGGAGATTTCTGAAAAAGTTTATATTCAGATGTGCGGTGGAAAAGTGATGAAAAATGGTATAAAAATATAAAACAATTGTTAAATCAGTCATATGACTGATGCACAGTGACTTTAGATGAGAATTGAAAAAGTGATTTTTGTTTTGCAATCAAGCTCTAAATTCTACCATTACTTTGGTGTTTTTGATCTTGACATGTATAGGTATGGCTCGAAAAACGATATGTTGGCTCTCGCCATACTTCAGAATGGTTTAATACAGCAGGGAGGAATGTTTCAACAGGACTCATTGCTAGTGTCATTGTATCTCAGGTACTACACTATACTACGGATTTTAAATCAGGCTTAACATATTCAGTGAAGTAAAAGTTTCTAGGATTTGATTCACTTTTGCAGTGGACATGGGCTGCAACAATCTTACAAAGTTCAAATGTTGCTTGGGAATATGGAATTAGTGGTCCTTTCTGGTATGCCAGTGGTGCCACCATCCAGGCATGTTCAAGATGTGTTCTCGTCCATAAATTTTCTCCTTTTAATCATATAAATCATACTGATACATTATGGGAATTTCAATAACCAGGTACTCTTGTTTGGTGTAATGGCGATTGAGATCAAAAGAAAGGCTCCTCATGCTCATACCGTTTGCGAAATTGTGAAAGCGAGGTTCATTATATAATTTTACTCTAATAAAATCTTAAGCTCTATTTCGTGTATTGAAATTTATAGTATAGAGCTATTTTATTTGTCAGATGGGGAACTGCAGCTCATGTTGTGTTTCTTACATTCTGCTTCATGACGAATATTATTGTAACGGCTATGCTTCTTCTTGGTGGATCTGCTGTGGTGAATGCGCTCACAGGGGTTAACATTTATGCTGCAAGTTTTCTTATACCATTAGGTGTAATTGTCTACACACTAGCAGGAGGGCTAAAAGCAACCTTTTTAGCCAGTTACATACATTCTGTAATAGGTGTATATAATTTCTCCTCCTCCTTTAGTTCATATATTATTTCTATTCTCCCTCTAATTCAGCCTCTTATCCATGTTTTCTTTGATTGTAGTGCATGTGGTTTTAGTCATCTTCGTGTACCTAGTTTACGTTGCAAGTAGTGAGCTTGGTAGCCCGAGCGTTGTATATAGACGCTTGATTGAGGTAGCAAGCAAGTCACGTAGTTGTGTGGAGCCAATTTCTCACGTGGGCCAATTGTGTGGTCCTGTTAATGGGAACTATAAAGGGTCGTACATAACAATGCTAAGTTCCGGAGGTCTAGTTTTTGGGATTATCAATATTGTTGGCAATTTCGGTACAGTTTTCGTCGACAATGTAGGTTAATTCATTATAGTGACTATTTCTGTTTTGCATTACAACTCATGGAATGCTATGTTGATCAGAAGACTGTTTTTACTTGTAGGGATATTGGGTTAGTGCTATTGCTGCAAGACCATCATCAACACATAAGGGTTACTTGTTGGGTGGATTGGTATGGTTTGCAGTGCCGTTTTCTTTGGCGACGTCTCTTGGACTTGGAGCATTAGCCCTTGATCTACCACTAACTGCAAGTGAGGCGAGCCACGGACTTGTTCCTCCAGCCACAGCTATTGCTTTGATGGGAAAAGGAGGATCCATTCTTCTCCTCACTATGCTTTTCATGTAAGCTAAATATTGAAATTCCTCAAACTTGTCTAGAAGCTTCGGCCAAGGCAGTCCTACTACGTAGGATTGCATGAACTCCACTCCGGTATTGACAAATCAGTGTGGAGTTGAGATCTGCTGTCTCCTTGGCTGTCATATCCAATCAAAATGCTACACATACATAACAAGGTGTAGATATGGAGTGTGCTATTTGGATGGGAAAGTTAAGGAGAAAGTCAAGGAGACAGTAGATATGGACTCTTCAGCGAGGGGCTTATGTCCCACGAATAGGGTGGGAAACACCTCGGCGCCCCATGTGGCGGAAGTTGCCATCTTGGGTGCTAAAGTGTAATACCTTATTGGAAGGTCGTACTATGCACCGTCCACTTGTGTGACTGTCTTACTGAAACTTTTGTGACAAACTTCTATACTATCTTTTCATCCGACTTACTAAACAATTTTACATATGATAATCAGGGCCGTAACATCTGCTGGTTCATCTGAGCTGATTGCAGTTTCCTCATTATGTACATATGACATATACCGTACATATATAAATCCAGAAGCAACTGGAAGACAAATCCTAAAAGTATCAAGGGGTGTTGTATTGGCGTTTGGATGTTTCATGGGAATTTTAGCGGTGATCTTGAACAAGGCTGGAGTTTCCCTCGGTTGGATGTACTTAGCCATGGGAGTTTTCATCGGCTCAGCGGTTATCCCCATAGCCTTCATGCTTCTCTGGAGGAAAGCAAATGCACGTGGCGCCATTCTTGGAACTATTATCGGTTGCTTTCTTGGAATCATCACATGGTTGACAGTTACTAAAGTTGAATATGGAAGAGTCAATCTTGATACAACAGGAAGAAATGCACCAATGCTTGCTGGAAACCTTGTTTCTATACTCACTGGTGGAGCCATTCACGCTGTCTGCAGTTTCCTCTGGCCTCAAAATTATGACTGGCAAACAACGAAACAGATAACAGTGGTCGAGAAGGAAAAGACGGAATTACCCCCTGAGGAGTTCCAACAAGAAAAGTTGATAAAAGCAAAGACATGGATCATCAAATGGGGCATTGGGTTTACTGTTGTCATTGTTATATTGTGGCCTATTCTTACTCTTCCGGCAGGTAAACTATACAATAAAAGACAAAAATCGCATAAAAGGGGTAGACAAAATTCGATTATATGAATCTTTTTCTGATAATTGTGTGCTGAAAATGCAGGAGAATTTAACGTGGGATACTTCACATTCTGGGCAGTAATAGCAATTGCATGGGGCACAATAGCTTCAGCCGTGATTATAGCTTTACCAGTAATAGAAAGCTGGGAGACTATCCAAAACATCCTCGTTGGCATGTTTACAAATGACAGACTTATGGAGAAGATTGAAGAACTGAATTTCAAGCTGGGGACTATTATGTCTGCAATGCCTGAAGCAGAGAGAATTTACTTGCTTGAGGTAGAGAAGGCTAAGAAGAAAGAAGCATCAGAAATTGAAGTACAAATTGTTCGTACATAATGTAAGGGAAACAGTATAACATTTGATTTGGTAAACACTTATCCAATAATTTGTTAACAATCAAAAACTAAAAATAGAGGTGGTCATGGGTATAAGCAGCTTAAGTAGCCGCTTAGGGCCCTAAAACATAAGGGCCCCCAGCATTTGTAAGTCTATGAGTAAGGTGATTTTTTTGTTAAAATAAAAATCAAATTGTTATTTATTAGAATTCAGTTTTAATCTATTGGGAGTTTATGTTATCATTATCAAAATTTTGAAAGTTTTTATTTAGTAAAAGTTTGTATTTGGAATTCGTGTGTATAGTTTTTTCAGGAAAAAATTTTATTTGTCAAGGGCCCCTTACAAAATTTCACTTAAGGGCCTCTAAATTTCAGGATCAGCTCTGATTAAAAACAAAAGAAAAAAATTAAAAAAACAACAAATAGGAAGAAAATGGCAAACAATAAACACGTGCTGGGGTAGCACTTGTTACACTCGCCCTCAACACCAGCTTTCTTTCTTTCCATCATCCTAATTAAGCTACCTGTTACTTAATCCTTTTGTAAACAAATCTGAAACTTGATTTTCGTTCTTAATATGCTTTATCACAATTTCCTTTTGCAAAACTTTTTCTTTGATGAAATGGTAATGCACCTACACATGCATGTTTAGTTCTGGCATAAAATATTGGATTCTCCTCCAAAAGTATTGCTCTGCACAACGTGACAACGTTCGTTAGGGCCTACAAGCCCTTAATATTTATGTGGTAGTTAGAAATTAAAAATTGATTAAAAACACTTATTCCCCTCAATCAAAAAAAGAAAAAAAGAACACACACATACACTTATTCCCCCAATCTGAAAAAAAAAAAAAGAAATTATGTAGATCTTGCATTGAATGTTTGAATTTTCATAGGAGGTAATTACAATGAACATATAAGTCTCAAAAGTTTTATGCGAAACTTTTAGTTTTACTTTTCTCATATTCTACTGACAATTTAATCTTTCATATTTCATCGAATCAAGTCCATACTATATTTATAAAGTTATAATTTATTTTAATTAATCTTCCTTTTTTGACATTATGTTTTAATTAGTCTTTCACAATTTGTTTAATTTGATTTTTGTTTTCTATTCAAATTAAAATTAAATAAGTAATTAATATCCCTATTTCATCAAAACAACTTCAATTAAGTTTTAATTATTCTTACATTCTAATTTGGATCAATTTTTATACATAAAAACGATCACTTTATTTTGATTTATCATTTACTTTATTCAACAATCTTAACTTTTAAAATACTGTTTCGTACCCAATTTAAATTAAATCACGTGCAAAGCACATGCTTAAAGATAGTGACTTTAAAAGAACAAATACCTTAATTTTAAAATTTGAATCAAAATATTAATGACATTTTATTTATTTTCTAGTGCAATTCTCATTTGTTATATATAGGAATTTTGTTGTTTTGGCCGAGGATGGAGTCATGGGGTAATATATAATTAATAACACTATTCCATTTCAAAATAAACCTTTTGAAGCACCACATAGAATAGAAAATATGATCGCACTATGGACATAAAAATTGTACATGCATTTCCACTCTAAAATGGTAGGATCTTGGTCATGCATATATAAAAAAATGAAATATATATATAGAAGACACATTAAACAGTTATTTAGTCCGCAAATGAACTTATTGGCACAATTTTTATGAAGTTATGTAAATCAGCCAGGTGATTTTTATCCCAGAGGATCAATATTTAAAAATGAACTCCAAAAAGTTTTGTAAATCTGATTTATCAAAACAGATCTAGAGTGAGATTTTGTTCTTCAAGTTCAGAGAGATATACATACTCGTATTATTTCTTTATATATAGTGAATGTATATATATGGTACAAATTTGAAAAATCAAATTAGTTAAATCATTTGGAACTAGATCATGCCTACGTGCAATGTACATTATTTTGTAAAATTATTTGAAATTTATGGAAAAGGTAAATGAAATAAATTATTTTTATTTCTGTAAATTAAATATCCCGATTATAAACTATTTTTATGTTATTCGAAAATTTTAAGAAGAAATTAAACAAACGATCATATATATATAGTTGACAATATAATTACAATACTACTTCTGAATTTAAGAGTTATTTACAACTCATCTTCACTCTTAAGATCATAAATTGTAAAGTTATTTATATAATTTTGTATATTTTTATTTATTTTCTATCTTGAATGGGAGACAACACAATAATGCTTGAAAGTTTCAACATGTAAAAGGGTAAATCTCACATTGAAAAAATATAAAATAATAAATCAACATATAAATACTCCGGCTACTCCTCTTAATGCATTAACATTTTAAGATGGACCCATATGCCCTAATACAATCATAGTCTCTTTGTTTGTTATAATAATGAGCAATGATGACTCCATAAGTATTTTACATATTTTTGACCATATATCATCAATCTCTTTTAACATGTCAAAATACACGCTCCAATTAAATCACATCACGTAGGTAATACATTTTAGTTTTAATTATTATTTAAAAAACTGCTAATTAAACTTTTTTTACATATATAAATTAAATGTATTCTTAAACTACATTATAGCTAGACTAAACAAAATAGGAGTAGGCATATAATTGTAAATCAAAAGATTTGCATACATCCACATTTTTATCCTAATATAATAATAAGAGAAGTCCCAACTACGGACTGCGTTATATTCGCTATGTCAAGTTGACACTCATTTACTTAAAATTAAAAAATAAAAATTTTATTTTGAAAACAAATATTAAATACACATTTTATTATTTTTTTCCTTATTTATTTTATTTCATTTTCTTTATTATGTATTTTTTCCTTATTTTAATTTTTAAATTATGTATATAATTGAAAATGAACTAAATGCAAGTATTAATAAAAATACGATATGATGTATGATGGCAATTGAATTATTTTTAAAAAATAGAATTAACCTTTTTATATACATTTTAATTTTTAAATATTAATACATCTTAATTTTTTGTATATTTTTAATTTTTGAATTATAGTGTCAATTGGGTACAGAGCCAGGTTGGTAACAATTTTCTATTTTAAAAAATTTGTTTTTATATATTTTAAAAAATTAAATAAGAAAAATATTTTTTTATTTACTTAAGGTATAAAATAAATTTAATATTAACAATTCAATTCAAGCTAAATTTAGTATAAAATTAGGTTTTTAAAAAATATATTATCTAAATTTTATTCCCAAATATTATATATGTTCTTACATAAAATCATCAATTATAATAGTTGACATGATATTTTTCTTATAAGATAATATTTCGTACTAAAATTTGTAAGTCATTATTAAAATCTATAATATTATATATATTTTATTATTTTTGTTATATATTCATAATAATTTATTATCATATTTTATAATATTGTTTTATGTAAACATATCTTAGATCTTAGTTGTTCCATGTAATACACGGGAGTAACACTATTTGTATGTAATACATAGTAGACAATTTAATAGTTTAATTTGATCAAAGAGAGAACATTCAATATTGAACAAAATATTACACTAAATTTAAAAACACACCCCTTTTTTCATAAAACGCTTGCTTCAAATAGAGATGCTCTTAAAAGCTGTTTTCAATTTCAATAAGAACTTCTATGGACTTTTAAAATGACAATTTTTGTAGAATTTTTATTAACTTCTATTAGTATTGTCCTTGTGCGATGCACGGGAGTTTTATGCGTAGAAATAATTTTTGTAAGAATTCTTAAAAGATTTTTAATTATACGATCAAGTCAAAAGCGAAATAATAATATGTATAATATTTAATTAATAAGTACGGATATTGAAATTAAAACTTTAAAAATATGCCTAAACAATTTAAAATTTGAAAAACTTATTTAAAGACCACATATATATTGAATTAGTTAATAATAGATATTATCTAAATTGGACATTTGAAAATATTATAAAAATAATTATAAAGTAATATATTTAAAAAGCGTTGTATATTATAAATATACCCACTTTGGATACCTATCTATAATATCTACTATGTGAATAACTATTTTACCCCCAAGTGTATTGTAATTTGCACATTTGTCACAATTTTCTAACTATATAAATAGTGGGTTCATTCCCCATTCAACAATAAAAAATTAGGGATGGCAAAAAAAATTGTGAAAACCGAAAACCGTGGTTACCCGAATAGAACGGGGAGAAAAAAACCGAACCGATGGGTCGATGGGGCAAATATGGTTTGCTATTTTCTTGACCCAAACCGGGGCGGATCGGTTATGATTCAGGGAAAAAAAACCGAATCGAACTGTTTACCCGCTAACATGGACGAAGCTATAGGGGTAAGGTCATAATAATTACTAAATCGTGCAATTATATTCACAAGTTGATAGTTAGTCGAGTTGGTTAGTGGCGGCGTCTTGCAATCGAGAAGCCCGAGTTCAAACCCTCCTTCATGCACTTGGTATAATTATATAGAATTTTTTTTTAAAAAAAACGGTTCGAAAACGGTTCGGAATCCCGAACCGAACCGAACCGAACCGAATCGAAACACCAACGGTTCGATTCGGTTATGGTTACGGTTAAAACCCGCAGGTTCGGTTCGTGGTTCGGTCCGAACCGTCCCCGAACCGACCCGTTGCCATCCCTATAAAAAACTCTCTCATTCTCCTTCCCAAAATATTATCTTACTTCCTTTATCTTTCCATAAACTTTTATATTATTCTCTCAAATCTATTATTTTATAACACGTTATCAGTACGACTGCTCTGCTCTGAATATATATTCCCAACCAAACGGTAATATAACAACCTATTCTAAACAAATGTATGTATTCGAACATAGAGATCCTTATAATTTAATTCTAGTAGTGGGATGAACCGCCAAATGAAAAATATACACATACTCTTTATATTAGATAAAGAGTTTTACCGTCAAGTGGGACGGTTTAGTAAATTCTTTATTGATCAAGAATTTATTTATGAATTACTAAATAGTAGACTATACACACACTCTTTATATTAGATAAATAGTTTTACCGCAATGTGGGACGGTTTAGGATATTCTTTATTGATCAAGAATTTATTTATGAATTACTAAATGGTATATGAAGTCACCAAATAGTTTAATTATTTTACAATTCAAATACTGAAATACCCATTTTAATGATGAGTACAACTATCACAAATTGGGGGGTTGTATGAATTTCTATATTTTTGTGTACTACTATTTACCACACTCAAAGGAGGCACTGCAACTTAGTGGAGGTTTAACTATTTACATTCTTTTACATGTATCTAATATGATATTCTACCACACAATTGATAAGTAATCAATCATCCTTAAAAAAAATGATAGATAAGGGAATATTTTTTCTTTTTATCTTCAACATCACTATTAATCTACCCAACTTTTATTTTTTAACACTTACTTTAATTATTACCAAACAATATAATATCAACTTACTTTTCTTATAAATCTAATAATAACCATACATGCAATGGTAATTATTTTGTCTAGTTAATTGATATAAAAGTAATAATTTTGTCTAGTTAATTGATGTTCTAACTTATTTGTATTGTTATTTTATAGTATGACATCAAATATCACAAAATTAGAGTTTGCGGCACTCGACATTACTGGAAAGAATTATCTTTCATGGATTCTTGATGCCAAAATGCATTTGAATGCAAAAGGCCTCAGTAATACAATTAAAGAAAAAAATGAAACATTAGAAAAGGACAATGCCAATGCTATGATTTTTCTTCGTCATCATCTCGACGAAGTACTGAAAAATGAATATCTTACGGTTGAAGATCCTTCGGAGCTCTAGAACAATTTAAAAGAAAGATATGATCATTAGAAAATTGTAATCCTCCCCAAGGCTCGTTTCGATTGGTTACATTTAAGGCTACAAGATTTTAAATCGGCGAATGAATATAACTCCGCAATGTTCAAAATTACGTCTACACTAAAATTATGCGGAGAAACTATTACAGAGAATGATATGTTAGAAAAAATATTTTCCACTTTTCATGTCTCAAATATTGTTCTGCAACAACAATATAGGGAACGAGATTTTAAAAAATATTCAGAATTGATATCTTATTTACTTGTAACGGAACAAAATAACGAGCTGTTGATGAAAAATTATGAATCTCGTCCAACGGGATCTTTGCCACTGCCTGAAGTGAACAACATAGCATTGACAAGTCGTGGACGAGGATACAGTTATAGCATTAATCGAGGTAGAGGTCGAGGTCGTGGCCGATAACGAAATTTTTCATGTCATAAAAGTAGTAATGACAATTTCCCAAAATATAAGAAAGTCAGTAATTATGGTGAAAAAAGGGGAAATCTCTATAAAAGAAATATGAATGAATCAATAAGGGAGCCAGATAATTCATGCCATAGATGCGGCATGAAAGGACATTGAGCAAAAGTCTGTCGAACTGCTAAACACCTTGTTGATTTATATCAAACATCTGAAAGGGAGAAAGGAAATAATATTGAGACAAACTTCTCATATAAAGAAGACACTCCACTCTTGGAGCCATCAAGTGCAACACATCTCGAAATTATAGATTTTTATGAACAACAGAATGAGAATTGATATTCCTTCAAAATATTATAATAGTCGTGGCCTCTATATGTGTTTGTATGAAAAATAATAATATGTAATGTGTGTTTGTATAATAAACGATGATATAAATGTGTATTTGTATAATAAATAATAATGTATAATATGTATGTGTGGCAGTGTGGGCATGTAAAATGTTATATCCTGATTTTATATATAAATAAAATATTCTAAAATCCATTATTTGTTTTGAAGGAGAAAGAATATTAATCGCCCATTGACTGTCTCTAAGATCATGGATGAAGAAATCTGTCTAGCAGACAGTGCTTCTACACACTCTATATTAAGAAAAAAAAAGTACTTTTCGAGTTTGACCATGATAAAGAATGATGTAATAATGATGTCACAGTTCGATAATTATTGAAGGCTCTGGAAGAGCAGAGATATCATATTAAAAGGGAATACAAATTATTATCAATAACGCCTTGTTCGCCCCTAAACAAAAAAGGAATCTATTGAATTTTAAAGACATGCGGAGTAATGGGTACCATATTGAGACAGCAAAAGAAAATAATACGGAATATCTATATATAACTACCATAGTTTCCAAAAGTAAACACGTATTGGAAAAGATGGTCGCATACTCTTCTGGTTTGTACTATACTAGTATCAGTATAATTGAAGTACATGTTACATCTACCCAGAAGATTGAAAATCTAAAGGATTTCAATATTTGACATAACCGTTGAGAATAATTAAAAATTCGAACGGGTATCCTTTGAAAAGTCAAAACATTCTTCAATCTAGCGAATTTTCGTGTGCTGCATGTTCTCAAGGAAAATTGATCATAAGACCATCACTAGCTAAGGTCGGAAATGAATCTCCAGCATTTCTGGAACGGATACAAAGTGATATATGTGGACCCATTCACCCTTCATGTGGACCATTCAGATATTTCATGGTTTTAATAGATGCATCCACAAGATGGTCCCATATTTGCCTGTTATCCACTCGAAATATAGCATTTGCGAGATTGCTGGCACAAATTATAAGGTTACGAGCACATTTTCCAAACTATCAAATCAAAATAATCCGACTGGATAATGCTAGTGAATTTACATCACAAGCTTTTATTAAAAATAGTCTAACTGAATCATTTATTAAAAATCTCCAACTGAATCATTTAACTGAAAATAGTCTAACTGAATCATTTATTAAAAATCTCCAACTGATTGCCAGACCATTACTCATGAGAACAAAACTCCCATTTTGTGCATAGGGATATACTATTTTACATGCAGCGGAACTTGTATGATTAAGGCCAACATCCAACAATAAATTCTTCCCATTATAATTAATCTAAAAAAAAGAGCCTAATATTTTTCATCTAAGGATATTTGGTTGTGCAGTATATGCACCCATTACTCCTCCACAACGTAGATGGGGCCTCAAAGAAGGATGGGAATATATATTGGTTTTGAATCTCCAACCATAATTAGATATCTTGAATTCCAAATAGGTAATATCTTTAATACATGTTTTGCCGATTGCCATTTCGATGAAACAGTATTCACACCTTTAGGGGAAGAAGATAAAAAATTGGAAAAGGAAGTGACATGGAATACTACAACATTATCCAACCTAGATCCTCGCACTGGGCAATACGAGCAAGAAGTTTAAAAGATAAATTACTTACAAGGAACAGCAGATCGATTACCAGAAGCTTTTACGGATGCCAAAGGAATAACTAAATCACATATTCCATTTGAGAATGCTCCCATACAAATTGACATTCCAAAACAAACTGAAATCGTAAATGAATCAAAAATACGACTAAAGCGCGGTAGGCCTATTGGATCAAAAGATAAAAATCCTCGAAAAAGGAGGGGAGCAAATGCTCAAAATAATCGCATTGAGGAGGCAGAAGGTCTTAATGAATCATTAGATACAATCAAACAAGAACCTCTTGAAAAGGTTCAGGTACCTAAAGATGATGAAATTGAAGAGATTTCTATGAATTATGCTTTCACAAAGAATAGATGGAATAGAAAAAGAACGATCATTAATAATGCATTTGCATATAATGTAGCACTCGATATAATCAATGAAGTTGAAGATACTGAACCGAAATCTGTTGATGAATGCCGGCAAAGAGATGATTGGTTGGAATGGAAAGATGTCATTCAAGTAGAGTTAGGCTCGTTAGAAAAGCGTAATGTTTCCGAACCTATAATGCGAACACCAAAAGGAGTCAAACCAGTAGGATACAAATGGGTATTCGTGCGAAAACGAAATGAGAAAAACGAAGTGGTGAGATATAAAGCACAACTTGTGGCACAGGGATTCTCACAAAGACCTGACATTGATTATGAAGAAACATACTCCCCTGTAATGGATGCAATCACTTTTCGATATCTTGTCAGTTTAACTACACATGAGAAGCTCAATATGAGGCCAATGGATGTGGTTACTGCCTACTTATATAGTATAATTGACAATGATATCTATATGAAAATCCCTGGAGAACTGAAGTTGCCTGAAACGTATAACTCGAATAATTGTGAAATTTATTCGATAAAACTTCAAAGATCATTATATGGATTGAAACAATCAGGACGTATGTGGTATAATCGTCTAAGTGAATATCTTCTGAAAGAAGGGTACAAAAATAACCCTATATGCCCATGCGTCTTTATAAAAAAATTAGCATAAGGATTTGTCATTATTACTGTATATGTAGATGGTTTAAACATTATCGACATAATTGAAAAGATTCCAAAAATAGTTCATCATTTAAAAATAGAATTTGAGATGAAAAATCTTAGGAGAACTAAATTTTGCCTTGACTTGCAAATTGAACATTTAAAGGATGTGATATTCTTATAGATCCTTAAGTAATTTTATATGGATAAAGCACACCCATTAAATACGCCAATGAGTGTTCGATCCCTTGATGTGAAAAGGGACCCTTTTAGGCCCCGAGAGGATAACGAAGTGGTTCTTGGTCCTGAAGTACCATATCTTAGTGCAATAGGTGCATTATTATATCTTGCTAATAATACAAGACTAGATATAGCATTTGCAGTAAACCTATTGGCACGATATAATTCTGCTCCTACACAAAGGCACTGGAATGGAATTAAACATGTGTTCCGCTACCTTCGAGGAACAGTAGATATGGGCCTATTTTATTCAAATAAGACTAAATCTCAATTCATTGACTTTGCTGATGCAGGATATTTATCTGACCCACATAAAGAAAAATCTCAAACAGGTTATTTATTTACATGCAGAGGAACTGCAATATCCTGACCGTCGATCAAACAGATACTCACAGCCACATCTTCAAATCATGCAGAACTGATCGCAATATATGAAACAAGTCGAGAATGTGTATGGCTGAAATCAATTATACAACATGTTCGAAAGGAGTGTGGTTTATCACCTGTTACAGCCAATCCAATCATTATATACGAGGACAATACTGCTTGCATTACTCAACTGAAGGATGTATTCATTAAAGGCGATAGGACGAAACACATTTCACCAAAGTTTTTTTCACCCATGAACATGACAAGAGTAATGAAATTGATGTACAACAGATTCGTTCCAGTAATAATCTTGCAAACCTATTGATGAAGGCACTACCAACTGTAGCGTTTGAAAGATTAGTACATAATATTGGGATGCGCAGATTTAGAGATATCAAGTGATATTACGTTGAGGGGGAGCAGTTCGCGCTGTACTCTTTTTCCTTTGTCCAGGTTTTATCACTCGGATTTTACTTGGCAAGGTTTTAACGAGGCAATGCCTTAAAATTTTGATCACTGTCCTTCACTTAATAAAATAAAATGGTCATTTAAGGGGGAGTATTATAAATATACCCACTTTGGATACCTACTTTGAATATCTATCTATAATATTTACTATGTGAATGACTATTTTACCCCCAAATGTATTATAGTTTACACATTTGCCACAATCTTGTAACTCCATAAATAGGGGGTTCATTCTCCCATTCAACAATAAAAAAAACTCTCTCATTCTCCTTCCCAAAATATTATCTTTCCTTCTCTATCTTTTCATAAACTTTTGTAATATTCTCTCAAATTTATTATTTTACAACATTGTATAAGTTTTCACAAAATTTATAGAAGTCTTTCATGAATTTGAAGAGAATTTTATTTCAAAACTTTTATATATTTGTATAAGCTTTATTTGACATTATAAATTTTTATTTTAGAAAATAAATATTATTTATACAATTATTGAACTACTTATCTGTTCACTACATCATTATATTGTGAGTTTCTACTTGTTTGATTAAATGATATATAAAGAATAAAGAAATCATAGTTATAACATAAAATAAATTATTTTCCTAGAAAAAATGCAAAAATTTAGAACTTTTAACTTGAAAAGTACAGACTATTACAAACAAAAATATTTACAACATTATAGCATAATTTGATGACAAAATAATTTTTTGAAAAGGCTATCTCATTTTCAACAGTCTCAGTATGTCTTCAAGTTGTATTAAGGCATTGTTTGATTGGGGGTTTAGTTGTTCCGCGCGGTATTCCGTGTAAAAATATGTGGTTAATATTATTTTGGGAAATGTGTGTGTGGTTGAAAATGAGTATGAGGTATACGAAATTGCGTGCGGATTTGGTTAACACCAAATAGAACAAGGCCTAAATAAGGTATCAATATAAAATATTTAATTATGGGTTGTCATATTTGTTCACAAAATTTCCAAAATAGCTATCATTTTATGAAAAATATATATAAAAAAAAAAAGAAAAGAACGAAGAGAAAATTTAATAAGAATTTTTTTTACACACTCCTCTTTAAAAATGAAAAAAAAAGGGAAAAATAATAGGTGAAAATTAAAAAATATTTTTTATGTGATGGAGCAGCTAGAATAGTCGTACTTAGAAGATTCCGTGAAAGTTTTAAAAATCATCACAAAATTGAATATCTCTATCCATACCATATAGGACTTTTAAGGGCGTGGTTGATTGGAGCTATTTTTCATAGAAAATATTATTTTTTGATCCATTTAAATTTTTATGTACCAATCTAATACAATTTTATTTTTCATAGAATACCCACACTCCCAAAAAAAATTCGTGGGGCCCACACGGATTCCCCCACCATCAAGGATAGGTATCTATTATTTATCTCATTTAAAGTAGATACAAAAAAATTTAAAAAAATATTTTTATCGGATGACGTGGCACCCTGTGAGGGCTCCATGTGAGGGTGTATGCATGTCCACATTGGGCAGGGGAACAAAGCGAGAAAATGAATTCTACCCACTCAAAAAAAGTACATATTTTCTATGAAAATAAAGAAAATATTTTCCCGTGGACAGGGATGGGAAAATGTTTCCAACCCCATTTTTTCCTTCCAATCAAACGCACCCTAAAATTAAAGTTTTGGTAATGATTTACCATCGCATGACTTTAATTACCAAAAAATTCATAACAATATATATTGAATACCTCGGGAGTTTAATTAATAGACTTTTAAAATCTTACTTAAGACAGCTAAATTTTTCCAAATCCATAAGATTTCCTAAAAATTGTCAAGTCTTTTGACGTCCCAATTCAACACACGCTTCCAGGTCTGAAGTAAGCTGGAACTGATTTTAGGTGAGACTTGGAAGACAAATGACGTATGCATGAGACTAGCTCAATCAAAGCTCAACATATAATATAATAGTGAAAATTGGACCGACTTTTTTATTAATTGGTTAGCATGCTAAAAATGACCGACTTTTTCTTCTTTCTTTCTTTTATTTATTTATTTATAGGACGAAGCTACTGTATGGTTGCGATAGGCTATAGCTTGCCATGTCCATATTTTTTAAAATTATTTATTATTATGTTGTGCACTGAAAAATTCCAACCCTAATTTTTTTTCTTTTTAAAAAAATTGTTAATAAGCATGGCGTGCTTTTGGAGATGAATAGAGTTGCAGATCATTGCTAGAGTTGTTGGAGAAGACGAATGTGCCTGGGGAAAAGTGAGATCGTGTGTGTGTTTGTGGAAGTAGTTTGGGAAGGTTAATAGTGATCAAGTGCTTCCGGGAGTGTTTTAACTACGAAACTCCCGGGGTCAAAAAAATAAAGTTGCACCCTACAATGTAGTAAAAGTAATGAGTAACACTGTTACACTATTTTACAATTTTGCCAAAATTTATATTTTATTATTTTTGTTATTCTCTTTATATTTGGTAGAGTTATTCCATTATTCCCTCAATTTTGCTTTTGGTATTCCCATAATTTGTTTTTGTCATTCCCTTATTTTTCTTTTTCTTTTTTGTTATTTTACTATTTATACAGATTCATAAATGTATTGGATAAGTTTTTCTCCTATTCTATATATATATATATATATATATATATATATATTTATTCTCTTAAAAGCTTGTTTTCAATTTCAATAAGAACTTTTATGGACTTTTAAAATGACTAAGTTTTGTAGAATTTAATAAATTTTTATTCACTTTTATATAGAAGTTTTTGCAAAATTTGTAGAAGTCTTTTCTGAATTTGAAGAAATTTTTATTTCAGAAGTTATATATATATATATATATATATACATATATATGTATAGCATTTATTTGACATTATAAATTTTTATTTTAGAAAATAAATATTATTTATACAATTATTGAACCACTATTTGTTCACTATATCATTATATATATTGTGAATTTCTACTTGTTTGATTAACTGATCAACAGTAAAAGAAAAATCAAAACTATAACATAAATAAAAATATTTTCCTTGAAAAAATATAAACAAAATTAGAATTTTGACTTGAAAAAGTACACACTATTACAAACAAAAATATTTACAAAATTTCAGCATAAGTTGATGAGAAAATAATTTTTCAAAAACGCTATCTGATTTTCAATATTCTCAATATGACTTCAAGTTGTTAAATTAAATAAGGTATCAATATAAAATATTTAATTATAGGTCGTAATATTTGTTCACAAATTTTCAAAATAAATTATCATTTTATGAAAACTATAAAATAATGAACGAAGATAAAATTTAATAATAATATTTTTACATCCTCCTCTTTAAAAATGAAAAAAAGGAAAAATAATAGGTGAAATTAAAAAATATTTTTTATGTGATGGAGCTGCTAGAATATTCATACTTAGAAGACAAGTTTTAAAAATCATCACAAAATTGAATATCCTAATCTATACCTATAGACTTTTAAATTAAAGTCTTGATAATGATTTAATTTACTATCACATGACTTTAATTGCAAAAAAATCCACAACGATCTATATCGAATACCTCGAGAATTTAATTAATAGACTCTTAAAATCTATATCTATATCTATATATTAATAAAATGAGGTTAGTTTCCCGCTCAATCTTGTAATTTTGAATTAAAAAATAATATTTTATTTATATTTTCCACTAAAATACAAATACCTAATACCTAATCTATATCTATATATTAATAAAATGAGGTCAGTTTTCCGCTCAATCTTATAATTTTCAGAATAAAAAATAATATTTTATTTATATATCCCACTCAAACACAAATACCTAATACCTAATCTATATATTAATAAAATGAGATCAGTTTCCCACTCAATCTTATAATTTTCAGAATTAAAAAATACTATTTTATGTATATTTCCCACACCAGCACAAATACCTAATTTTCAACCCATGGATAATCTTTCGTTATTACCACCCCTGATCTTTTGATAGAATCACTCATTATCTCTCCAATCCGGGTTATTATCATGTGTGATCTTTTTAAATCTCTCATCCATATCTTTTTACCATGAAAAAAAGGAAAATATGTGATTATAATTTTTATTTTACATATATTTTTTAAAATTATAACTTGGCCATAAATCTCCCCGTGCAATGCACGGGAGAAAATACTAGTCTATATATTAATAAAATGATATCAGTTTTCCGCTCAATCTTTTAATTTTCAGAATTAAATTTCCACTCAAACACAAATACCTAATTTTCAATCCATGCATAATCTCCCGTTATTATCACATTTGATCTTTTGACAGAATCACTCCTTATCCCTCTAATCCGTATTATTATCGTGTGTGATCTTTTTAAATCTCTCATCCATATTTCCCCCATTAAATCACGCAAAATCAAGGAAAAATTTATAACCAAACAGGGACGAAATAATGTGCTTTTATACTTTTTTGACCGAATGTGCTTCTATATAGCTTCCTCATCTCCCTTAAAGATATTATATCACACATTATTTCTGATCTAATTTTTAGTTTTATTATTTTGTTTCTTATGCTATTTATTATCAGAAAAAAGGAAAATATGTTATTATAATTTTTATTTTACACATATTTTAAATTATAATTTGGACATAAATTTCCCCGTGCGACGCACGGGAGAAAATACTAATCATATTTAATACAACTAAATTTTTTGAAATCCATAAATTTTCTTAAAATTTGTTTTGAAGTCCCGATTAGACACGCCTTTCTAGGTCTAGTAAAGTCTTTAGTTGAAACTTCGAAGACAAATGATGCATGCATGATAACGAATTGCATGGCGTTGAAGACTTGAAGCTCAATCAAAACTGAACAGATAATATAATAGTCAAAATTGGATTTTTTTTTTTTTATGGAATCAAAATTGGACTTCTTCTGAAATAGTACTTTATTATAATAATTGTATTATTTGAATGACCGACTTTTTCTTCTTTCTTTCTTTTATTTATTTATTTATTATTTTTTGTTATCATCATCATCAATTCATCATCATCATCATCATCATCATCATTATTATTATTATTATTATTATTATTATTATTATTATTATTATTATTTATTTATTTATTTATTTATTTATTTTTTGAACGGACTTTTCCCTCTTTCATGTGCAGTCAATTCTCGGCCAATTGGTAAATGTCAAAATTACCATAACGCACTCGATAAGGAAATTAAAACACGGATGAAAGTCCGTCAAATGTGAGCCTCGATCTTGATATGTTATATATAGGAGACATTTGGTGATACATTTTATCAAACAAACAAAGATATTTAGGGGAAAAGAAAAAAAAAAACAAATCCGCACAAATACAACAAATACAATGGACGTCCAACTTTCTCCTAATTTTAACTTCATCACTTTTTTGCTTTTTATATCTTTCATCTTCTTGTTAGTTAAGGGGTGGAAGAGATCAAAGCATCAAAGGTTGCCTCCAAGTCCATGGAAACTCCCTTTACTTGGACATCTACACCACTTGGTTGGTGCACCTACACACCGTTCTTTAGCAAATTTAGCTAAAAAATATGGGCCGCTCATACATCTGCAGCTCGGTGAAGTTTCTGCAATTGTTGTATCATCACGTCAAATTGCTAAAGATGTATTAAAAGGTCATGATGTTGCTTGTGCAGATAGGCCAGAAAGTATAGGAATGAAGATTATGTGGTATGATTATACTAATATTGCTTTTAGTCCATATAATGAATACTGGAAGCAAATGCGTAAAATCTGTATCATGGAGCTCTTAAGCAACAAAAATGTGCGAGCATTTGGTTCCTTAAGGGTGGACGAGGCATCACGTCTTGTTAAATCTATTCAGTCATCTATTGGAGAACCTGTTAATTTAACTGAACGAGTATTCTCATTCACAAGCTCGATGACTTGTAGAGTAACGTTCGGTCAGGTACTCAAGGACAAAGACACTCTTATAGCATTAATGAGGAAAGGAATAGCCATGGGGGGTGGGTTTGAATTAGCTGATTTGTTTCCCTCTTCAATGTTTCTACAAGTCATGAGTTGGAATAAGCATAAATTGTTGAAGATGCGTCGCCAGGTTGATTCGATTCTTGACCTCATGATCAATGAGCATAAAAATAACTTGGCTACAACAGGAAAAGGCAATGGAGATTTGGGTGGTGATGACATTGTCGATGTTCTACTCAAATTGCAACAAAGCGGAAAACTAGCTATTCCAATAACTAACGACAATATCAAGGCAATCATTTTCGTAAGTACTTTATCCATGTAACAAACTTTTTTTTTTTTTTTACTATAACATCAAATAGTTTCACAACAAATAATGATTGTGTTGTCATTTCAGGACCTTTTTGCAGCTGGAACTCAATCTTCATCGACGACAATTGATTGGGCCATGGCTCAATTGATGAGGAATCCACACGTGATGAAGAAAGCACAGGATGAAATAAGACAAATTTGTATGGAAAAGGAGTCAATCGAGGAGAGTGATATTCACATGCTAAAATATCTCAAGTTGGTTGTCAAAGAAACTTTTAGAATGCACCCTCCATTTTCAGTGATTCCAAGAGCTTCTAGGGAAGAATTCGAAATCGAAGGGTATACCATACCCTTCAAAACAAAAGTAATGGTCAATAATTGGGCTTTGGGAAGAGATCTAGAATATTGGGACGAACCAGAAATTTTTAAACCAGAAAGATTTGACAACAATCCTATCGATTTCCTTGGGCATAACTTTGAATATATTCCATTTGGAACCGGAAAGAGGTTTTGTCCAGGCATGAACTTTGGTTTAGCAAATGTTGAACTTCCTTTAGCTCAACTTCTTTACCACTTTAATTGGACACTTCCAAAAGGAATGAGCCCTAACGATATAGATTTGACGGAGACGGAAGGATTAACAATAGCAAGAAAAAATGGCCTTTACTTAATTCCCAAACCGTGGAACCCTTCTTTTGAGGGTTAATTAGTTATCAATTGAGAAGATTGCTATAGGCTATTCTTTGAATGACCTTCACAACTTGAAGATGGTAGCTTTCTATTGTACTAGCTAGCGTTCATTTGCCATTGTACCAATCGATGTTTATTTTAGTTTCACTATGTCTTTAATGGAGATTAGAGGTTGATCCTCCTCCTAAGTTTGTATTTTCATTTGTATAAGCATCAAATATCAATAATAAACATTTTTTTTTTTTGTAACTTTCCATGCATACTCTCTCTTAAGTAATTATTACGTGGTTCTTGGTCGATTGTAATTAGTAGTGGAGCTATTAGAAGTCATGCAAACGCACAGAGACTGCCATTGAAAACTCAAGAACACGACAATTTAACCAAATAAAGTAAAGCAAAGCAAAGCAAAATTGTCTAAAAATATTAATATATATTAAAAAAATGCGTCTCAAATATGCATTTAATTTTCTGAAATGATTCATTTACATTTTAAAATAATGTTTGAAATTCTTGCTATAATAATATATTTTTGTTTATTTGTCTTTATTATATACAATTTTTAAACATAAAAGGTAAATTTGTCACTTGACAAGGTTTTCGAATAGGAAATTGGTGGAAACAGTGTTTGATCTCACAAGGAAAAAACATACTTGAGAATGAAAATGCCAGGATTTTAAATGTATGGATGATTTGCACAGCATGAATGAAACATAGGTGTTAGAAAATTGTTTAAATATTAAAATTGAGGGACAAATTTGGGAATTGCATGTGTTATTTATAAATTACAACCATGTGATCATAACACACAACTAACTATTCATGGTTGGAATGTGTTTTTTCACTCATGAGATGCGTCTCTTCCTCAAGAGACATGCCTTTACAATAAGTGATGATTCAAACTCTATATATAGATTGACGATCATTCGTGTTGAGAATCATCACAAAGTGTTCATCAAGTTCTACAAGATCAACATGGAGTCCTGTAAGCAATCTCAAAGACTAGACTGAGGTAATAATCGATTTCGGATAGTGATCTCGCATTGTGTTCAAGCCTCAAAATCCTGATGTTTTCATTCTAATTTAATTTGTGATTGTTAATTCAACATGTGTAATGGACGACATTTCTTATAGTATATACATATATATATATATATATATATATATTTATCTTGGTCAATATAAGAGTATTCTTGTAATGGAAATTTTGGACTGATTCTTTAGTACACACACCCCAAATAAAAAAACACATACAAAAAAAAAAAAAAAGAAAAGAAAAAGAAGAAGTAGAAGGAATTAACTTTGCAATGTGTCCAGTTGGATTATTGTATTATGAAAAAGAGGTCGCAAATTTGAACTAGTGCTCTAACATAGGCGCGATTGGTATTTGAATTATTGTTCGACAAGGAAAAACAAGGTGCTATTTTTTTTTTTATTAATTAGTTGATAAAAGCCTTACATTGAAAATTTAGGGGGTCTTTCAATTTTCTTTTTCAAAATTATGTTCAAATATATATTTTTTGAGATTTACAATTTTTTTAACCAACCCCGTTCCACAAAAATATGCTGATATTCATTTTTTGTCCATCTCAAATTATAAGTCACATTCCTTTTAAAAGTATAGTTGATATAATAGTTTTCTTATTTGTCCCTATGTAATAGACATTATTATTAATAAAATGAAATTATTAAAGTGGAATATTTATTGAATATGAGGGTATATTAGGAAAATAATATTAAAATTTATTTTTCTAATGTTATTAATTGTAATTTTCTTAATTTTTGTGAAAATTCAGAATGAGACTATCTTTTTGGGATTGGGCCATTGGGGGTAGTATATTTGAGTGTAGCAATGCCCTAATTTTAACATTTTCACATGAGTTTCGCGTGTGTTCATATACACTTTTTTTGTCTAAAATTTTTCTAAAGTAAACCTTTGTATGGATAATAATGATTGATGATTTGAAATGTATGGTTAATATTAACATTTAATTTTAACTTTTAATAATAGATAATTTTTAGGTAAAAATAAGTGAGGACAAACATATTCTTCGATTTTCTTGCGCTTTCGTCCTTTTTTTTTTTGAACTTCACAAAGCATACACACAATCCGAGGAACTCAACAAGTTGGACTGAGCAGCAGCAAAATTAAATCATCATTATTTCTTCCAACAAACAAAAATTAGTAATGTACTCAAAATGCTACAATCTGCAGAGGTCAATGTTTCTGGGTTTGACATTGTACAAACATTATTTGCACCAAAACAAACTATACATTTTTAGCTGATTTGAAGTATTGAACATCAGTACTTTGACAATTTGACACTGGTTTCATTTAAACATAAAATCATATTGATCTAATATCTACATAGGTATATAATCATTCATGTCGGGCCAAATACTGCACCACTTGGGCACTGGGAGAATAAGATTCTCCCAGCGCTGGCACCGTATCAGACTTGATATTTGATGAAGTCGATATGATTACATTATGATTATGTTAAAATTATTCTCATTCTCCCAACGTTGGCATTGTATCAGACTTGACATATGAATTTGTTGTAATCATATCACTTTAACATAATGTAATCGTATCGACTTCGTCAAATGTCAAATTCCTTAAACTACAAGAGGAGCTTGTAGCTTTATATATATATATATATATATATATATATATATATAACTTGTGACCCTCAAACACAGCCTTTCTCTGGCGTTAGTATCTTCTGACGATGGACTGACTAATGGCGTTTGACCTCCGTTTTGAAATCAGGACTAGATCTAGAATCAGTGAGAGTGAGTTCAGAATTTTCGAATTTTTCCGGCGATTCAGAAGTAGCGCCATTTGCCGGTCAAAGTTTAACCACATTTTTTGGGCAAAAAATATTGTTAAACTTTGACCGTTCACGCCGCAACGGTCGCCGATTCGATCTGGAACTCACTCTCACCGTACGATTCTAGATCCGTCTGATTTCAAACGGAGGTCGAATAGCTATCAAAATGTTGGCGTTCCATAATTAAAAATCGCTCGATGGTGCTTGAAATTCTTTGCCTCAAACAAAGGGAAAAAAGAAAGTAGAAGGCTGCAGATTCTTTTAAAGTGCTGCAGAAATTGAAAAAGCAGAGAAATGATTTCACTCCAAAAGTTCCAAATTTTTCGGAAATGATAAAGCACCATCGATGGTGCTTTAATTACGGTACCATCGATGGTATTTTCGGGGTCCATTTGATCTCCATTTTGAAATTCGAGATAAGATTCGGAATCAAACGGCGATGAAGTTAGGAATTTTGAATTTTTCATACCCGTGACTCGTGACAATCGGTCAAAGTTTTGGTACTATTTTTGGGCAAAAAATAGTGCCAAAACTTTGACCGATGTGGCATTCACGCCAAAAATTCAAAAATTCTGAACTCCCATCGTCTTGATCCTTGATTTCAAAACGAGTCATTCGACCCCAAAAATACCAATTATAATACAATCGATGGTGTGTGATCACTCCTGCCAAAATTTTGTTAGTTTTTATAGAAGGGAAGGGAAGAAACTGCAAGTCTCGTTCAACTCTACTGTCCATAAAATTATTGGGCCAACGTTTTATCGAAAACCTCAAAATAAACAAATTAAAACCACTGCACAGTGCACACTGCACAGTGCACACTGCACTGTCATGTGTGGCAGAATTTACATTAAAATTAAGTTTTAATAATATAATATTGGTTGTATTTATAGTCATGTGGATATGTCAAGTTTCATACTTCCATTACAATAAATCAATAATTAATAGCCCATCGGTGAGCTACTTAGTTTGTTACCTCTCAATAAATGTTAGCATCATAGCACACAACATTCTTTGTGAGCTCAACAACCGACTGAAGTTACACAACGAGGGCTTTTTGTTCCACATTTGTCTACAATCATTCTTGCAATTTAGAGCAAAAAAACAATCATTTTCGAAAATGTGACACATTCGTAATGAATATACTGTATATGCAATCAAGTCGAAGAATATTGGAATATAGAATGATTCGACTTCTTTGTAATAATATTCGACAAATAATGCTAATTTTAACATCTTTGGACATTTTACGGGTGGCTTTAGGTTCTTTAACAAGAAATTTTTATGCTACTTATATGTACATAATATATGAGATATATGAGATTTTCATAATTATTTAGATTTAGTAACTTTTTATTATAAAAAATAGAATATTTTTTCGATAGCTAAACTACCCTAGAGAATTTTTCCTTCACTTCACTTTCTTGGTATTTTGGGAGCATTATATTGTATTCAATGCTAGAATGACCAAACATGGACAATATACCAAGTTACCAACCATGCATTTCTATATATACTTAATACTTATAAGCATATTCATCCAATTAAATCTTTATCCTTTGGTAGCTCTTTGGATCAAATGTAATAGCCAATCTATTGGGCATTATCAATAGAAGACAAAGTTCTTGCATATAGATTTGCCTTCGAATGCGCTGATAAACTGAATTGAATAGTCAAATTTTCTTTTTTAATATACATTTTGATATATCGATAAGTAATATTTAGTTATTCACCATTCATTTTTATCTGTTTATAATTTATCACATGTTAACTTCTCCTCAAAATTATTTAAATTGAAGGTTATGGGACAATTATTAATAACTATGGAGAGCTTAAAAAAGAAGTGTTTGTTTTGAAAAATAAAAAAATAAAAATCATTTTTCATACTTATTTCATAATGAAAATTTTATTTCTTGCATTTTCATAATTCGTTATTTTGTAATCATATATTCTCAAAAAAAGAAAAAGAAAAATAGTGTTAAAATACTTTTACCAAACAATATTACCGGATCAATAGATCTGCCAAAAGGTTCTCCTCAAGCTGATGATCTGATCTGATTAAGAATCTGCTGATATATTGATGAAAGGCCACCGTCGAGATACATTTCTTTTCAACCAGATTTTTTGCATCCTTAATCCCTTAACAAGTAGGTTTCTTTTGTTTCAGTCGTCAAATTCTTGTTGGCATGTGGAAACCGGTTGAAATTTGGACAGCAATAGCAAACTATATTCTCTGCTAAACTGAAATGAGAAATTCCTCGTAAAAATTATATAGCCGTGTTCCCATGTTTTTCCAACAATTATACTATGTGAATAAAAAAAGAAGACGACTTCTAAGCATTATCGTTAACCATTCATGGTGCAACTCATAAACTCTGTTTCGAAAGACTCACTTCAATTTCCTTTAAGGGTCGTCTACGCATGAAACTTAATTTTGTCGTTTTGCACAATTTACATTTTATTATGCTTTGAGTTTGCATAGTTTCCAGGTACATCCGCTCAAATTCGTCAAATCTCGAAAATTAATCTTGTCATATAGTCAAACTTTATACTTTTTAGAACACTGTTCCTAGGACGAGTATCATTTGATAGAAGCTTTAACTGAAAATTTTGAACTAGAGTCAAAGTTACAAGAAAGCTTATAAATTTAGGGTGAGGTTGCAATGAAGTCTATAGAAGAGGGATGCGCTATTTCCCAAAAAAGAACAGGCAAACACCCATTACCCATAGATGAGAGACTCGAGCTATTAAAAAATTCACCAAGTACACAACCCTAGGACATGTTTGGGACTTCTCGAAAAAAGTAACTTTATGGCGTCATCGATTGCACAAATTATTACTCCTCCCACTAAAATAGGCAAGTATTCATATTTTGTCCGTCCCAAATTATAATCCAATTTCCTTATTGAATATATAATTTATTTTCCATGTACTAAAATACCCATATTTAAGATAATTGGAATACTAAACATCAAGATAGATATTTCATCTCCCAAGATATTTAAACATGTTTACACTACTTTTGATCATTCGATATAGGGGTAAAATTGGAAGAATATATGAATATCTTATAATTCCAAGAACATTTAAAATATTTTCTTAATATGTGTGAAAAATGGTGGGTGCCTATCTTAATGGGACGGAAGGAGTAATAATTATTATTTTTTATGAAAAATGTATATTTTTCATGCAAATTTTACAATTAGTGTACTTGAAATACAAATTTTTCAAAAAAAAAATAATAAATAATAAATAAAAAATATAACATTTAATGCACATTTTTGTCCAAATTCCAAGCAAAATTAATTTTCCCATGGTGTGGTGGGAAAATATTTTCCGTCTTATATGAAATTAAAAAATATTTTCCATTTCCAGTTACATGTTGTATCAAATACACCCTTGTGTATAAACAAATAATTCTGCACAAGGTCAATCTAATACACGTGTTGTCATAATTTATTGTAACCACTTGATGCATCAATTTAGCATTGAATTTTATCACTTCGCTTCGGTGTCATAATATAGTGTTGACATATATTTTGTTGACACAATAAATACATGTTTCATCTAAATCCTAGATTACTTGTACAGTTCTACTTTCTGCACAATAGTGATAAAAAAAAAATCGAGGGTAAGAAAAACATAGAAAATGTTTGTTGTAAAAGTATGTAACTAAAATAAAATTTGATTAATTAATCACTTTTGCCTTTCCAACCTAAAAACTTATTTAGAAACAAAAGTAAAATTTTGAGAAATATGAACTTTAAAAATAAGAAACTTTATAGAGAAAAGTAAAAAATAGCATCTTTTTATATTACATAAAATTGAAAATAAATGTAAAAAAAATTAATAGATAGATTTACCAAACAAGCACTTATGCTTAATATAAACAAGGGTGGGATTATTTACACCCCACTCATTACTAAGTACACTCCAAAATTATCTACCTTCCCCAAAATACCTTCTTGATTTATTAAAAAAAAAAATTATTTGGCCGGACATGGCCAACCAAAACGAAAAAAGAAACGAGAATTTGCTGCCATTTCCTACCATTTTGCTATCGAAACTGGCAACCAAAAAATGGGGGAACCCCCCGGCCCCTCCCTCCCTCCCTCCCATTTTGATTCAATTTTACAGCAAAAAGAAGAGAGGGTTCTCTCACCCTCAATCAGTACAATTTTTGCTGTTGAAAATTATAATATTGTGGCAACTTCTTTTACTGCTATTTACGATAGCAAATTGCTATCGAAAATTACAACAACTTTGCACCAACTTCTTCTTCGTTTGTTTTTCTTTTTTTTTTTTTGTAGGATATTTTTGAAAAAATAAATATTTTTGGAGTGTATTTAATAATAGATGGGGTATCAATAGTCCCACCCCATAAACAAGCAGAAACAAAGCAAAGCACCACCAATAAAACCATACCCCATGACCCCAAACACGGCCAACCACCACCCCCACAAAAGCACTCCATAATCCACACGAAGACATACGAAGTCCCCAAACAGAGACAAATCCTCAGAAAAAATGGCTGCCCAACAACAAACTCAAGAAGATAACCAAGATCAACAACACAGTGATGTTCATTTTGAGAAGCTTTTATCCTCGTACTTGGGTCTTAGTTTCACAATCTTTCTTGGTTTCTTACCCAAAAACGCCATTTCTCTATTCTCAACTCTCCAAAGCAAGAACAAAGCTTTAACCTTTAAGCTAATCCAAGCGGAAGAGCAGCTAAAACAGCTTCACTCGAGGAGAAAAGAGGACTCTAAGGCAAATGCAAGAGTTGTTGAAATCTTTGCGAGTCACAGGCATTCATGGCAGCAGGAAGAGAAGAGGCTGTTGCAGCAGATTGAAGAAGCTCATGAGGAAATGGCTTATTTGAAGAACAAAGTTGAGTATTTGGAGAAAATGGAGGCTGATTTGAAGGCCAATATTGAAGATTTGAAGAGGGAAATCAGTGAGAGAGATGAAATGCTAAACTTTATTAGTAGAAGCAACTGTGAGATGGAAAATAGTGGTGGGGAAAGCTATGGTGACAGTGCTGTGAGGTATGGAAAAAGTGGGGTTTCTGAAGGGCTTGATTTGGAAGTTGAGCAGTCTTATATGAGAAATGGGATTGAAGAAATGGGGATTGGAAGTGTTTATGGGCAGAGTAATAATGGGTTTAGTTCAGATTTCTTGAATTCTGCTGCGTCCAAATTCTGGGATGAAAAGGGCAGTCTTTGGCAGGTATCATTTTCTTGATTTTTAAGATTGATTTTACTAAATTTTGGTTTGTGTTTTTCTTGTCAAATTGTTGGTTTTTTCCGTTTTTGTATACATTGTGCTGATTTTCAGTTTCTTAAACTAAATGGAACAACAAAATTTATGCTTTTGCTGCAATTGACTGAAGAGCTTGGGAAAAAAAGTCCAAGATTTTGATTTCTGCATAGGTTGTGGCTATTATGTTCATCTCAATGAGGACATTTTGTTTCCTTCATGTTTCTTTATGCGGGTCGGGTTGGACCTGCCCACGGGTAGTGCACATATTTTAAGTTTGATTTATGAGATGAGATCTTAATTGTCAATTGGGTTAGAAATTCTTGATATTGTTCTTCAAATTTGAATGTATGGTTTAAATTTTGAAAGCTATATTTCTTAGATTTCAAACAAGATGGAGTTTTTCCCACAGAAAATTCAAATTGAAATGATTGTAATTTTCAAGAACTGAATCCTAACCCTTCAGTCTAATCATTTGTCCTCATTCACTTAATAATGACATATAATTCATCTCCATTGCCTGGACAGTTATGTTCTGTTTTTCCCATCAAAATCCCAAAATTTTAGGTTTCCACATCGTCTGTGTTTTGTTCTTGGGACATCCTTGTTAGCTATGCCACGTTTCTTAGATCTTTTTGAGCTTGTCTGGTGCAAATTTTTGAAGTGAAAAGATATGTTAATGGAATATATGATTGAAAAGTAGGTTATGAGTCGCACAAAATATGCAGTTGAAAATGCCATTATCAGACAAGCTCTTCGTAGATCTGGCCACGAGGGAATGACCCGCGGAAAACTTATTGAGATAGTTAAAGTTGACTCGAACGAGGGTTAATTTGTTATTCTTGTTATTTGGTAATGAGTTTCACGATTCGTGAAGTTAGACCGTCTTGAATCAATGGCTAACACTTTTGTTGCTTCGTACACATTTATCAGTTATAAAATGGTGGCATTATCTATTTCCATGTTTGTTATAGTCCCTTTTGTGTTCATTTCTGTTGCCTTTGTACATTTTCCTTTTAGTGATTAGTCTGTCATCTGGGTGCTTGGCTTTATCTGAAAAGTTTGAATGATTGCTCAATTAATTGGATTCTTGATGAGACTTGGCCTTAACAAAAGCATGGCTTATGAACAGTGTGCCTATTTTGTACATAAGTACTGTTGGAATACTGTAGACTTATTTCGTTTCAACGTCGGTTGACGTAATATTTGATAGGGCCGCCCTATAGTTAGAGGGCATTTTTACGGGTACACCATTTTTGTGAAGATAGGTTTACTGTTAAGTTCGTTTTGAACAAATTATTCATGAATTGAACGCATATGCAGGATGTTCAGTATGAATCTGTCGAATCGCTTTACCATTTGAAGCATTTTGTTGCGAGGTAAAATCTTTCACTGTGAATTTATGAATTTGTCGAGATTGTACCCAAAAACAAAAAAAAAAAAAATCCAAAGAATTTAATGTAAAGATGATGATTTCTTGTTCAGAAGGGAGTCGCCTTGGAAAGTAGACGGTGAGTCGGCTGGAGTTTCTCCTAAGCTAAAATTGCTCGAGCAAGAATTACAGAATCTTGAAAGTATTGGTAAGACGGATCTATCAAAAGTGCCATCGCTAATGCGAAAGCAAGCCAAGAGATATCAAACGTTGGCGGAAAAATCAACGATCTCTGCCAACGAATGGTAATAAACGAATCCTTTTTTTCCCATCAGTTCCAATGCCCTCATATGGACATATTAAAATACCGATACGCTAATGTAGCAGTTTACAAGTGGACGACTTGGAAATTGTTAAATTATGGTGTGGTAATTTTAATACACCCATATATGAGTATTGGAACAGGAGTATTTTTCCCATTTGTTCGAACTTTATGAAAATCAAATATTTTTGTTTTAATATTTTGTCACATAGACTGTCCCGTATACTGCCACTGGCAGACGACGACTGTGAATACCATTATTCTTTCTGAAAATACTATGATCTCATGCAGCAAGAGAGTGATCCATGTGAGCCGAACCTCAGCACGGAGTTTCGAACTCAAAGGCAAACAGAATTTTTACTCGAAGCATTTCGACTACAACAACGTGCTTCAGAAACTAGTCAGAAGCTGTTGACATTGCAAACCGAGACAGCGAAGAGTTATCGTGGGGAAGAGCTTGAAGGACAGGCGAAAGTAGCCACTAGACGATCCCTCGAGTCCATCAGAAACAACTTTAAAGAAATCCAAAGAAATTTAGAGATATGGCTGGCTAGAATTATCGGAGATCTCGAGGGAATTCTGTCGAGAGATGGCGCGTCTCGTGTACGAGAATGTTATTTCTCTAGGTACCCCTTTGTTCAATAAGAATGCTTCTTTAAGTAAATCTTGGTCTAGGAAATATATAGTTCTATTTATGGTGATTCCTGGCTCATGTGAATAAAGTTATACATAGCTTGTCAGTTTTGGACAAGAACTAACTCAATCAGCCCTGCAAAGGCCGATGATTAAGGACCACCTTAAATTTTAGCTTGAAAGCCTGTAATGGGGGTTCGTGAGAGACAAGACAGATTATAGATGTTGACTGCTATTAAAATTGGGGTATTTTCAGGATGAAAACAAACTTATAGCTTATCTAGTGGCGAGGGTTGTATGACTGTCACCCACACACAAGAGGGTGACAAGTGATTAAATGATTAAATAATGTAGCCCCCTAATATTGATTAATGTGGAATATTGGGTATGATATATTATACTAGAAGTATTAACTTTTTCTCGTATTCGGGTGAAGAGTTTTGTTCTGGTACCCTTCGCAGGTACTGAAACAGTATACCCAACAAGGCACAAAATAATAAAAAAAAGGAGGAAAAATGTGTGGGGCCTGCCCCCTGCAAGGGGGGGGGGGGGTTGGAGCTGTAGAGGTTGGGTCTGGTACCCGTCACGGGTACCAGATCAAGCGTGTTCGGGTGAATTCAACATTAGAGCATCTCCAATGGGGGTGTTGATGTGTAGATAAAGCGGAGGAAAGAGATAAAGAGAAGATGATTATTTTAATAGAAAATGAATAAAAGGTTGTGTAGAGGAAAAAAAGAGGGAAAAGTGAAAAGAAGGAGAGATATAAAAAGAAATTTAAAAATAATAATAAAATAAAGTGGAATGTGTGGTTTTAGACATGGCACGGGGAGACGATGAAGAAAAAGAGAGGAAAAAGTGGGATAAATGGGATAAAAGTGATTTTTAAAAATTGAAAATGATGTGTAAAAAGAAAAAACGTGGGACCCGTTTAAAAATATGTGTCATTATCTCCTTACATTGAGATTGTGGTCACACCATGCATTGGAGATGTTCTTAGGTTCCCAACATGTAACTAGCATTCCATATTATCCATGGCTTATAAGGGACCCATCTAACTCAAATCTACAACCATTAATTATTTTGGAAAAAAAATATTGACCTCCTACAGTCACGATTTGCTAAATTATATAACTTATGTGTATCAATGGTTAGTACTGATTGATGTAAAATACTGAGTACAATACATTATAAGTATTAGTCATTTTAGTCATACTTTGTACAATTTAATATTGTGTACCAAATATGTAAGTACTGAGAGCGACGGCTTACATGGGGACCATCGAGCTAAAGATCTACGGTCTTGATTTCTTTGCAACCTGCAATGGAGGCTTTCAATGCCTTGCATATTTTTATGTGATGAAGATTGGTGGTCCAGAGGAAGAAAGTTATTGTAGATAACAATTTATTTGTGTAGATAGAAAATGGGATACCTGGGGACCATAAAAGTGGTACAGTTTCTTGTTTTCTTGTTGGGTCAGGAATAGAAGCCATTAGATCCTAAAAAGGACTGAAGGAGGGAAAGGGGTATAGATGGGAAATTGGGTAGTTTATGTTTGCTAGAAAAAGAGAAACAGACAGGAGAAAAGAGTTAAAAATGAGTTTGGTTAGCTCCGAAATTGAGATGGGGAAAATTACATTTGGGCTGAGTGGGTTGGGCCGGGGGTCTAGCCCTGGCACGAGACAAACGTTAAAAATTGGACTAAGATGGCATGATCCAGTGGGCATGAGTTAACAGACCTTCCGTTTTACCAATTACCAATGAGGATGGACTGTGTCTGCCTGTCTGGTTCTTTGAAAAGATTTCTAAAAATTGTAGTTCATCGAAGCAGGAATTAAAAAAAAAGATTTCTAAAATTGAACAAATTTAAGAGGTAAAGAGCTCCTTTTTCGTGGCTTCGACATTGCTTTCTGTGAAATGTGGTTATTTTTGAAAAAGAAAAATTATTATTTTTAACTACAAATGCTATAATGCATGCTTCTATTCTGTTTTTTCACATAATCTCTCACACATTTCTTCCTAACAGAGTAAAAGGTATTTATTTATTATTTTTTTCACATAAAAATTTATCAAACAAGCTCTAGATATGTGACATTCGTTTTTCAACAGTCAAGTGGGATTTTCTCTAGTGAGAACCCACATTGAATTGCAGAACCTACACCATAAGTTGGGAATCTATTTTGGCTAATGTGAAAAGGTTCTCAAGCAGTGGGTTCTCACTATCACTAGCCAATACGCATCGCCTCATAGCAAGCACCACTCCATCACAAACCCAACTATGGAAACTCGACCGACTACCTTCCTCTAACAACCCCAATTTGATATGTCACGCAACCATGGATTCAGCGCATTCTATTATCTTCATCATCGACAAACCCAATCAATTCATCAAGAAGACAAGAACTGCATATTCATCGACATTATATCGAATTCAAACATAAATAAGTCATGAAAGAGCATAAGCTAATGAGTTTTCATAATCACAAACTGTTTCACCCGTGCGTTGCATGGGATAAAATTTTTTCACTAATAACAAGTATTGATAGATCTTAACAATGATTAGATTTTGGGTGGAAAACACTATATATATATATATATATATATATATATATATCAGTTCCTATCTTATAAGAGGGAATAACAAAAATACTATTCATTTCAACATCGTTAAAATGACGCCGTTTTATTAATCTAGCTTCAAAACGATGTCATGTAAAACCCCGCCCGAATTCATCCCCAAATACATATATGATTTCGTATATAATGTGTATATGATTTCGTATACGATTTGAAATGATATGACTATGTTTTGACATGATGAATATGTATATGTTATGTTTACGGCATGTTTACAAGTATATGTGATGCCTCGGAAACCGTTACAGCCTTCAAATTCATGACAAAAGGATCATTTCAGCAAAATGGGGTTTACGGCCATAATTTTAATGGATACGGCCGTAAAAAGTAAGTTACGGCTATAAATTTATATGATACGACCGTAAAAGTCCAAGAGAGAAGAAGGAAAAATTTTCAGAGAGTTTTGTACAGCCGTATGTATGTGAGGTACGGCCGTAAGATGGTAGTTACTACCGTAAAGTATTTTTATACGGCCATAATTCAAAAGATGAAAAGATGTGAAAACTTTCAGAATCTTTAGTAAGGCCATATGTCATATTGATACGACAGATGAGATTCACGGCCGTAAATGTGATAGTTACGATCGTAATTTTAAGTCCGTAGAAGTGCTTTTTTGGACCTTTCTTGCCATTTCTTGATATATAACCAACCAAACTCGGTCCCTAACATCATTTCACACCCAAGATCACTTCCAAAGCTCCCAAACTATGATATGAATTATGTAGTACATTTTTACCACCAAATTTCTCTATCTTATTATGTTATACAAGAAGAAAAGAGAAGAAGGAAAAGAAGGGAAGGTGATGGAGGAAGCTTGGGACATCTCCTTGCTTGGTTTCTTCACTTCAAAGGTGGGTAATGGATGTATGAAACATGCAAATTGGTGAGTTGATGTATTTGTGGGAGTTTGTTTGGATTTAGCATTGAAAATAGACAAGTTTGAAGAATGATTACTTAGTATTGCTTAACCTACATGTTTGATAAATAAGTTGAGGGTTTCCACGAATAGGAATATGCTTATGACTCATTACAACCTTATAAGCTAGGTATGTGAAAGAATTCATGAATAAACAAAGAACCAATGTTCAGTATTAGGATGTATGTTAAGAACTAATCGAAGTATTGGATTCTATAACATGTTTGGATGATTTTAACGTTATGATATGTTATAGATGATACCTTTGATATGTTGTAAGAATGAATGTGTTCGTAAGCACGTTTTCTTGTTTATCCACATTTAATGTGAACCAATGAAATTACGTGATTATATGATCTCTTTGAATGGCATCAACATCACGACACGTCATATATAATGTGCTTCATGTAGATAAAGGGCAATGTTTGTGAATACGTGATGAGGACATGATTTTGACACCTAGTGCATAAGAAAGAAATGTTGGTGATGATGACTGTGTTTGAATGATGTTAGCATTGCAATATGTTATATGTAGAATGCCAATGCATTGAATGTGCAATACTCTATGTTTAAGATCAATACATGATTGCGAAGCCTCGCATATATGATATGTACCGATGTTGATGAGTTTGTGTAGAAACGATACCAAGGCTTAAAGAGGTAAGATGCTTGCACGATCATGTCATGACAGCATTTGAATGTGACGTTGCTTATCATGTGCTTGCAAATATGTAAAGTAAAAGATGGTCTCTCGAGGAAAGGCCCGCATGAAGATAGAGACCTTTGGCCGGAATGGTGGTCTCATGTGGGTAACCCCGCAAGAGGATTGAAACCTAACCAAATATGTTATGTTATGTTATATTATGGCGTCAATGTAAGCGCATGATTCGGAACAGGGCATACAGAAAGAATGAACGAACGAATGAATGTGACATGCACACCATGCATTTGCATCCACATATATTCCCACAAAGTCTTTATGACTCATTATGTATTCGTTTAAATTTTTGACACTACACCATAACACGTGAATTGTCACGGTTTAAAACCGTGACAATTGAAATTTGTCACGGTTTTAAACCGTGACAAAAAACACCGTGACAACCAGTTTGTCACGGTTTAAAACCGTGACAAATTGGTCACGGTTTAGAACCAAGTGACAATGGTCACGGTTTAGAACGTGACCAATTTGTCACGGTTTAGAAACCGTGACCAATTTGTCACGGTTTTAAGCGTGATAAATTAGTTATCCGCGGTTTTAAACCGTGACAAATTTGGAAAAAAATTTAAAAAAAATTGCAATATAATTTTTTGACCTTAACAAACATATTTGGCTCATGATATAAATTATTAACAATAATTCATTAAAAAATCGTAAATCATTTCAAATAACATTCTCAAATCAGATTTGATCCTAAGTAAGAATCGATATCTTTTCTCGCAAATAATAAAATTACAATTGTGTACTAAAATTTGATGTCATAACATAATAAGCATTGTAATGACCTTAAAAGATTACAATTGGAATGACATAAAATTACAATTATGAACTAAAGTAGCTTCTTGCAGCAGTTAAAAATAGCAAGCGGAAGATACTTCACGCAATGGAAGTATAAATAGTTTAACAGTATAAGTAGCGAACATAGCGTAGCAATGAATGGAAGAAACTTCTTGAGCGTCCAAATTATGAATGGATTATATATGTCTACTACTTTTAATGAAAATTATTAGCATTAAAAATTTTATGGATGCATTTCAAACATTAATTAACGAAGGATGGATAAATACATTTCAATCCATTCCCAGCCCTCAGTGACGTCAATTCAGAATTCTAAACTAACGTCAATTCTCAATTTATCAACAAAGGATGGATAAATACAAATCCTAGCGATCAAAGCATCATTGTCATTAATCGCTCTAGAAAGAAAAAAGAAATAGTAGCCACTCATTTGCTCATTTTCCTCAAAGTTAAAGAAAATAAACAACCGAAAACATGGGGAAAAGCTTACAATAATATATATATAGAGGTGCTACTACTATTACTACTTCCATTCAAACTTAAATAAAGTTAGTTAAGTTATATCTTGGACCCGATAGTTCCAAAGTCATTGTATGAGTTGGTGCATGTTTGGAAATCTTATATTGTTTAAGTGGGATCAATATATAGAAAGGACAAATGGAAAAGAAAAGAAAGAGTGCATGCAAATTGAAAAATGCTAACGACTAAAAATGCATGCAACTAAAAATATACTCCCAAAAGCGTAATCCCCATAGAATAACCCACGTGCTTGCATATAATGTATGAAAATTGAGCATTGCTTGAGATCCAACGACTCAAATTTGATAAATGCAGAAGGAAAAAAAATCTTATAATGAGCAGCAATGTCTTCTAGTTACAAAAATACTAACGACAACCACATGTTTATCAACTGTCACCTAGTAGTTACACCCTCATCCCTTCCTCTAGACATCTATTTGATTCAAACGAGTCAATAAAGAGGATTAGGCTAGTCATAATCTAATTCATTCCATATCAAATATTTCACATTTTTTATCATCATCTCTATTCAAGTGTTCAGGGAATCCAGGATATTCCACACCAATAGGATTCTAAATTAAACCACAAAGAAACATTTCAATGGTAAGTGATTCTATAAAATATACCTTGTGAAGTTCTATGAAACTCTTACTACACCAATTTACTTCTAAGTACCGCAATAAAAATATTAAAACATCATTTAAAGAGCTATCTTAACATTGAAGTACAAACTACACTTAAACATCTAGTATTCGGATATGTCATACTATTAGAATTTTATATTATACTAATAGAAGAATCATTTGAATGGTACATAATGATGTAAACATTGTACTAATGAAAGGTCTATGTGTACTTGTTAAATTAGATTTGTTAATTTCTAAATGGAACCCTATAATCCCCTTTATCACCAGTCAAATGGGCGAATGATGGGGATAAGAGACAACACAATAGCTGATAGAATGCCCTATAGAGATAGAGTGATTAGAGGCCTTCTTAAATAAAGAAAACAAAACAATTCATTTAATTTTGTTCCATCGAGCAACTTGCAGATTTGGGCACAAGACAACCATTTATTTTCGATGAATCAACCCCAAGATCGAAGAACAACACATTTTTCAATTGGCTACACCCGGTAATCAATCTCCACAAATTGCTTGGAAAATCAATTACAATGCAATCGTACTTTAAAAAAAAAGAGGGAAAAAGAAAGAAGGAAAACATACCTTAGAAAAACAAGTTTCAACTAGTTTGGATTGAACAGTACAAATTCAAATGTGAAATCAAAAACCTTCAAAAAGTGAACAAATTAGAAAAGGAAAAAGAATCACATGTAAAGATCATTGAGAGATCATAATATTTTGTGTCAAGTTCTAGACGATGACATGTGTGTGTATGTATATAAAAGATGAGGAGAGCATGTGTTGAATACATGGGTAGCTGGGGAAAAGGAAAAGAAAGCGCAATGATCAACTTTTTGATCAGGAGGATAGGAAGAGGCTTGCATGCCTCGTCCCGATACTAATTAAGGCCTCGCCAATCTCTTCTCCTAAAATCTCTACATGATATCGAGCTTTCTTTGCATCAACCTTTGAGATCCATGGCCTCTACAAACAACTCGTCTATCAACTCGTCAAACAATAACAACAACATGACTCTTCTCCTAAAATCTCTACAAATGTAACCACTAAAGATACCATAGACATCTTTAATAAGTTATTTGCTATGCATTATCTAATCAAGGTCAGGTCTGAGTCAATGCATCACCAAACAGAAAAACAAGAGATCATCATACACCGATTTCACATCGCTAGTTAAAAAATCTGAAATTGCAAACAACAGGAGGAAGCATAAAAATAAAATACATACATTAATTTCCTCAATGCATGGCGAGATTGACTACTCTTGTTGGCTCCTACTCACTTACAAAGGAAGGTATGTGAGGCCAAGTCATCTCAAACCATCTTCTGACTTCCTTGTACCTAAAATAATTTAAAAACAATCATGATTACAATAGCTTCAAAAATCGTATATAATTCTTGGACTACCAAATAAGACATCAATGGGAATGAACACTTTGTGTTACTTGTATAGCAATATATAAATACAAAAATGAGAATTGTAAAAATTAGCATGTACAAAATACCCAAAAAATTCACTTTGTTTCTCTCCTTTTCTCCTGTTGGTACCCCTTTCAAATGAACCAGAGTTACAACTTAAAAGAACACGAGGGCTTCAAGAAACATTCCTATTATATGAAGACAAATTTATATGGTACATCTCCTGAGCTTAACAATGATACTGAAAATAGAAAGAGATAATTGATGCAATAATTTTCAAGCCTTGACTTCTTCCACATTCTTTTTATTTCCTTATTATAATGTCTATAAAAAATGGAAAGGACGGAACCACATGTACAAAATGCATTAGCATGAAGCTGCTTCAAAGCCAAAGTGGAGGTCCTTGATTAAATGACAAAGATGGCAAGATAGTGGCGAATACCACTTCTATTGACTACAGAGTACCCATAATCACATGAAAAATTTATAGATTTCTCATTGCCTTCAATTACTGCAAGCAGATTTGTATGAAGTATAGCTAGTGCATAGAAAGCTGCTATGAAATATCACCAGATATATCCCTAATTGTGTTCTTACATGCTATATCAATTAATGCTTCCTCGGGGTCAAAATAAATGTTCAAAGCAATATATGAAATTGGTAAATGAAACAAAGTTAAGATAACCAAATATTCCTACACTTTTCACAGAACATCAACGCTGAAGCTTTCACATTAGTATTGATAAAAATACAAGCTTTCACAGAACATCTATGAGTGTGAACTAGCATAAGTTATCAGTACTCAAAATGCACAAATAGAATCTCACCCTTGGGCAATGAGCAAATCATGGATTATTTGATCCTTGTTCACTTAAAAGTGGGAGACAAAGTAAACATATTTGAACAGAAATGAATTGGTAGTATCTTTGGGAAAATCTTACTCCTTTATGTGATAACCTATTCAAGTTCATTATAGACAAGTGGTCAGAGGACATATAGTTTTTGCCTGCATAAAAATCAAGCAAAGCATCTTGTGAGAAACTAATGAGATGGAAAGAGCCACTAAATCTCTGAAAAGAAAATGCAAATACATAAGTATTACAAGGAACAACAACAAGGTTAAATACTTAAAATCATAAATTCTAATTTTCACAAATATGATATATCACACCTTTCGACAAGTTTGAAGCTATAGGTTCGTATATATTCCATTCCAATGTAGAGAAGCAGCAAATGGCATGGAACAAGAGAAAATAAATTGTCAAACTTGTAAAGGAATTTATCCTTCATAAGTGATAAGACTTGACATATGAGGATATTATAACTACAAAAATATAGACATAACATAGATAGGTAATAATGTTTTCCATGGTCCAAGCAAGCAACATTATTTACAGAGCACAACTTAATTTCACATTTGGAAGCCTTTAAAACCCAACAATCATGTGTGTTACAAAGCTAGAATTTACAACCAATCCATTTACATTAGCTTTCTCTATGAAGTTCACTATAAGTAATTACCTCGAAATTGAAGACAATATTGAAGCAGAGACTTGAGCAAAGCGTTTTTGAGGTCCAATTCAACTTTTTGGGAGTGATTTTACATTTTCATAGTGAATTTAGGGCAAGACATTTGGGGATCTCGGTGGTTTGCTTTTACGCTTTGTGGTTTACATTCTTTGTGAAATTGGGGTCATTCCATTGGAATTCCTTTATTTTTTTTTAAGTTTTTCGCGATTGTCACGGTTTAAAACCTTGACAATCGGCTATGGTTGTCACGGTTTTAAACCGTGACATCGGAAGAGATGTCACGGTTTAAACCGTGACAATCAACTTCAGGGATTGTCGCGGTTTTAAGCGTGACAATCTCTCTCGATATCACCGCGGTTCGCGTGACAATCATGAATGATTGTCACGCGGTTTTAAGCGTGACAATCATGCTTTAAAAAAAAATTCCTCACTTAAAAGTGACAATCGGCTGAAAATTTGGTCACGGTTTAAAACCGTGACCCCTTGAAAATTTATTGGGTGACAAATTCTTATTTTTGGTGTAGTGTGAAGGTACGCAACAGGTTATGTACGTGAGGATGGCGAAGAGTCCTCAAAGCTTGACGTTTTGATGATGTGTGAGGGAAAAAGGAATCAAAGAACCTTGCAATATGTTTAAATTTAAGTTCAAACCCTTAGAGTTATGATTATACAAGAAAGTTTTAAAAGAAAAGTATGAACTCAGGGTTTCGTATACGTAATGTACATGAGTAACGTTGCCCTAGTTCCCACTATGTACGTGTACGAAGCTATGAGATCTATGAATTACCGTGCACATTACGTATGCAATGACGTTAAGATGACGTATATAAGTGTAGGACTAGAGGGGGCGTTACAGACCAGATAAGGAGAAAATGAAGAAGCAGAGACTATAGTTAAGGAGGAATTTGTTTTGCTAAAAAGATGCTCCTTAGAAATTTCAGGTAATATTATTTTATTTTTCATTTTTTGGTTTATTTTTCTATTTTCTACTATTTGTGTTCTACATCCTTGCAACATCATTTCCCTCGCTACTATTCCCTTCCATTTCCCTGTGATTTTTGCTGATTTTTTTAGTCTTGCTTTTAATTTGACAATATGGTTCTTCATGAGTATTTTGAGTTTTCTATTGTTGATTTTATATTATAATTGTGCACTTGTAGGTTGGATAATTTCAAGATATGAGAAAAAAGGGTTTTAAGTTAAAAGAATTGAAGCTCTTTTTGGCTTGAAGAATTTGCTCAGGTCTGGTTACAACTTAGAAAAGACTTCTAATTTCACTTAGGGGGCGTTCTGTTTGTTTTGTATTTTCTGTTTTCGTTTTCGAAAATGTTTTGGTGTTTTCTGTTTTCAATTCTTGTTTTTAGAAAATTGAAAATGCGTTTGGTTTATTGTTTTGAAAAAATTATTTTTGAGAAGAGAAAATAGAAAATGTGTTTGGTTTATAATTGTTTAAAATGTAATAAATGTAAAGTTTAAAATCCGAAAACGCGTTTTCCTTGTTTTCAACATTTAACACAGAAAATGCCGAAAATGTTAAAAAGACGTTTTCGTGTTTTCTATACAAAACTTGAAAACGATTTCGAAAACGCATTTTCGAAAACAATGAACAAAACGCGTTTTCAACATTTTCGAAAATAGAAAATAGAAAACGGGCTGAAAACGGCAAATAGAACGCACCCTTATAATTTTCATATTATCAGATGAAGGAAAGGTTTTTTGCATTGTTAGTCAAATATATTACCATCTAATCCTTTAGATTTGTGTTCAACCTTTAGATTGCAAGCTTGGTTAACTTGTAAAACTTGTGGTTTTTTTTAATACTATTTTTTATAGGTTCTTGCTGTCATTCGATTCTCCAAATGTGAGTTTACTTTTCCCTTTTCTTTTTGGCTACCTTTTTTTTTAGTTTAGTTGGACTCTAGTGGTATTTCCCTTTTTTTTTCCCTCTCCCCACGTTGTCTTAGAATGTTTGAATTATAGTCATTTATTATGCATTTCTCTAGCTTCAATAGCCACAGCTTAACGGCCTTTCGAGTTTCTTGCTGATTCTCTGCATCTTGAAGGATAGCTTGGACCATAATTAATGTCTGTTGAAGATTTGTGATATTATCTTTAAGATTATAGATATTACAGAACTTCTCTGGGAATGGATGAGCTAATTTGCCCATAATTACCTTTAGAATAGGACTTGAAATTAAAGCTGCCATGAGTATGTTAGCTAGAACATGTAATGACTTCTTTTGAGTTATTGTAAAAGCTTCCTCGTAAATTTGCTTTTGCTTATAATAATTTTCTTTATTTGATCAATGGAGGGGCGAAGAGGAAAGTCAAGGAAGTTGGGTATGAAACTAGCTTTGTTTTCCTATGTACTTGTTCTTGGTTTAAGGGCTTTTGCAGGTTACTTTTTTCAGTTAGTTCTGTTAAGTTCTGCAATGTTGTTCTTGCTGAGGAAATTTTCCGGGATTGATATTTCATGTTTTTCTCAATTCTAGCTTATGAAACCTTGTTCCCTTTTTTATGGTGAAGACTGAAGAAGATCTTGTGGAGAAATTTGGATGAAATCTTGGGTGAAAATGACGGGTAAGTGCAGCCATAATAGTGTTTAATGTTTTCACTAAATTTTGTGACGACAATAGACATAAAGATTAAAATAAAGGCATATGAAGTGGAGTTTGTTGTTTAAAATAAAGGTATATGAAGTGGAGTTTGTTGTTTTCTTATTTGATCTTTCTAACCTTTGTTATTTGATATCTCCTTGCTTCTCACTATGATAGAATTGTGAAATATTCAACTATTACCCTATATCAGAGTACATTGTGATTACATTCTTTTATAAATGGCCAACTACCACAGCATTTCACTTCACATTTGAAAGGAAAAACTTTACCATTTCACGAGTAACGACTTCTCAACTCTAGCATTTTATGTTCTCTCTATGCGAAGTCAATTTGTTTCCACAATGTCTTTGCTTAAACTCAGGTTGGTAACACATTGTTACGCAACCTCCCTAGGCTTCATTACCTCATTGTAAACTTAATTACACTAGCTTATACACATTTGGCCCAACGTGCATCGCACATTATTGTCCACCCTAGTGTGTGTGTGTAAATATATATACACACACACAGTGTGTATATATATATACACACACAAATATATATCTATATATTCCATTTAGCAATATAATTAATTTTGACTATTTTTGTCCAATGAAAAACGTGTCAATTTTCACCCAACGAAGCTGACTCCAATTTAATCCTAACAATATAATTAATCTTAATTAATTTTCCCTAATCATTTCTAAAAAGAATTAACTATTTCTAAAAAATTAGCTTGATAGATATCTTGTAATTTAGAAAATATCTTTCATTTTTATACAATTTAAAAGATATAGATATAGATTCAATTAATTTAAAAATCAGATTAATTTTACTATTGGATGATTAATTAAAAAATTAGTATTACACATTTAGATTATTTTATTAATAATTTGATTAATAAAATGATATACTAAAAATTTAAAAAAATAATAATAAAAAGAAAAGAAGAAGATAATGGTATATTCATTTTCAAACAGATAATTATAGGGCGATAAAGAAAGATAGAGATATAGATAGAGATAAAGGAAAGATAGAGAGGTATTGATAAGGAAAGAGAAGATTTTGAAATATTTGTAGATCTAAATAAGAAAAAGGAAATGACTTAAAAAATGATTAATTGGACTAAGGAAACGAAAATGATGAAAAATAAAAATAAATAAATTTTTGGCAAGAAATGACTAAGGTTGCAAATAAAGTTTTGGCGGGAAACGACTAAAGCACCAAATACTTGTTTATTTTAAATATACTAGTCTTGCCCACCGTGCGTTGCGCAGAATTATTTAGATAACATCTATAAACAATAATACTAAAAATATTAATAGAAGGTAAATGAAAAATTATACGTTATATATACCTAGAACAAAGTATTTGAAAAAATATTACAAATTTTGGAATATTTCTGTGAAAACAACATTGATAGTGGAGTTAGTAAGAAATATGTTATCATCACATATAAAGTATCTCCACGCCAACACAGAAACAACTATATTTTCTTGAAAAAATTATAGAAATAATAATAATTGAACAACAAAAAAGAAGAAGCATACACAATATAAATATGGAACTCAAGAGTTAAGATCGGGTACCCACTGTGGGTACCTTACGGTACCCACAGTCGGGGAAAAAAAAATATGAGGGTCGGGTGAGGCCATCAGAGGGGAGTTATGTATTATTCATCTAACTTAATATAGATTTCAAAAAAAAATAAAAAATAAAAAAATAAAAAAATTTTGCCTGGTGACGTGGCGTCACAAGAGCGCCCATGTGGGCGTGGGTACATGCCCACGTGGGCGTCTGATCAAAACCATGGAACTCAATATAGTATTACAAATGTTTAAAGGGCAACTACGAATTAGATGGAGAGTCAACGACATACTTGGAATAAAAATATTATGACCTAATCTATTTTCAGGCAAAATCTAAAACGCATCTTATTTTAATGGTTTTTAGAAAACTTGTTTTCAAATACCCCTTTTGTAAATATATATATATATATATATATATATATTTATTGAGATTTATTAATTTAAATTGAAAATGAAAAAATGAAAAAAAAAATACTAATGTGATATGGATAGTCACATTTTATTAGAAAATAGAAAGATAAATACAAATATGATATGGGTAATTGCAATTTAGCTTTTTCGGATAATAACAATTCTAACTGAACTCAAATTTTTAATATTTATCCTAGATGATTTAATAGGCTGCAAAGTAAAGGAGAGAAAAAATACCCATTTAATCAAGAAACCACTTTTAGCATTATTTATATTAAGATTAAGATTAAGATATATAGATATAGATGGTATTACATGGATGAGCACTTAGTTAAGCTGCTGCTTCAACTGCTTCACCTTAGTGACATAATCACCCATTGCTTTCTCCCGTGATTTCCCTTCAACAGACTTCCACGCGTCCCACTTTGCCCTGTCCCTCATGTTAAACATACCAGGACGGCCTGCAATTTAAATACAGCGAATTGAGAATCCCATTAATTAATATGATAATATTTCAATTTAATATTTTCTGGGTTGTGAAGAGTATAAGAAATTACTAACGTGTGTTAACATTGCCAACTTTGGCTTGCTTGTAAAGTCCATAGAGGACAAGCTTGTTTTCATTGGAAGTACTCTCTGGTAAGGTCTTAGCTTTCTCAGCATACTCCTCAAATTCCTCCTGAATGAACAGAAACAGTTTCAGATGGGGACTGTATCAAGTGACCTCCAAAACAATTTGAAGCATTATTTAAGAACTGCAAGCAGATAAATCTAACAATCACCACGACAAAATCCACCAGCTAGATCTACAATAAAAATACGATTCGTAGAATCTATTGAAGTAAGAACAAAAAATCACAGTTAAAAAAAAAAACAAGAGAAGAAAAAAAAAAAATGGCAGCGAAGAGAGATCACATACCTTCAAACCCATTATTGGTTTCTTCTCCTGCTGCTTTGCTTTGCTCAGCTCAGCTGAAGGGTGTGTTGGCGTGTTTATATATATTCTTGGGGCAGAATTTTTGGAGTGTAAAGGGTATAATTTATTTAAGAAATTGACGATTGTTACTATTTGTAGAAAAGCGGATTCGATTTCGATAACGTATGCAATTCAATAGCATATTCGATTTAGAAAAGCGGAATTTTCAAAGTGTGAAGGGTATAATTAATTTAAGAAATTGACGGTTGTTACTACGTGTAGAAAAGCGGATTCGATTTCGATAACGTATTCGATTTAGAAAAGAGGAATTTTCGAAGTGTAAAGGGTATAATTTATTTAAGAAATTGACAGTTGTTACTATGTGTAGAAAAGTGGATTCGATTTCGATAACGCATGCAATTCAATAACGTATTCGATTTAGAAAAGTGGAATTTTCGAAGTGTAAATGGTATAATTTATTTAAGAAATTGACAATTGTTACTATGTGTAGAAAAGCGGATTCGATTTTGATAATGTATGCAATTCAATAACATATTCAATTTAGAAAAATGGAATTTTCGATGTGTAAAGGGTATAATTTATTTAAGAAATTGACGGTTATTACTGCGTGTAGAAAAGCGGATTCGATTTTGATAACGCATGGGGTCTAGTATGGATGAAGCTTGGTACAACTGCCTTTCCCATGCTAAATTCTTGCGGGCACTCCCCACCTTGACTGATGCCAAATATTTCAAGTAAAAATGAATTTCTCCTATCTTTTCTATATTGATGTAAAATGTCAAATTCACGTCAAATTTTCACTCCTATACACTATAGTATCTTCCCAAAGAACACTCCGACTTTGCTTAAGCGAGCGTTTAATAGGTTTAGTTATATGATTTGATTTTACTATTTTGTCAGATATTACCTTTTTGTTACGGTTAAATTTCATCCCGTCTTCTTTTCAATGGTCCTATTTATGTAGTCTACTAAAATCTATCAACAAAATATAACTGTCAATTGTTTTACTTTTTGTCAATAAATATACCTCACAATATATAGGGTGATAGGGAATAGATTATAATGGTTTTAAAATATTTTTAATGTAAAAGAGGAGAGAGAATGAGTGAAGTTGAGTGGTTGAAATTTATGAATGTGATGAAATATATGAATGTGATTGATTTAGGAGAGAGAAAAAAGTGTTTAAAACACTTTTAAATAGAAGCCAAACGGGGCAATAAAATTAGACCATAACTATTGTTTAATTACAGTTTTCTTGCCAAATGCTAATTGAATTCAACTTCGAATATCTCAAGACAATTGTAAATAAGGGAAATGTTCTTCTCTCCACACGGGAATGAATTATTCTTGCACTTGCTAATATATCAAAGGTGAGTTTATTTTTAATAACAAAAGTTGTGTTTCACTACTAAATGTGTTAGCCTAACTGCTACCACATAAGGGGTGATAGTCAATGAATTTTACTACTTTTTTTAATACTTTTTTTATCCATTCTTTTTTTAATTCTAAATCAATCATATCCACATATTTTGTGAGACCTACATATGCTACCCAAATCTCCACCATTCAACTCTACTTATTCTCTCCTCTTTTTACATAAAAATCTATAAAAAATCATAATAAAAAAAAAAAATCAATCCTATCACCCTTATAGTATATGGGGAAATAACTCCTCCCTACAAGGGGCGAGAAAGCTTCTAAAAATTAAACAAATTTAACAGGTAAAAAGCTCCTTTATCGTGGCTTCAACATTGCCTTCGGTGAAATGTGGTTATGTTTTAGAAGAAAATTTATTATTTTTAACTACAAATGCAATCATTCATGTTTATATTCTGTGTTTTCACATAATCTCTCATACATTTCTTCCTAAAAGGGTATAAGTTAATTTTTTTCACATAAAAATTTATCTAACAAGATCTACATGTGTGACATTCATTTTTCAACAGTCAAAGTGGGATTTTCCCTAGCGAGAACCCACGTTGAGTTGCAGAACCTACACCATAAGTTGGGAATCCCTTTTGGCTAATGTGAAAAAGGTTCTCAAGCGGTGGGTTCTCACTATCACTAGCCAATACGCATCGCCTCATAGCAAGCACCACTGCATCACCAACTCCAACTATGGAAACTCGACAGATTACTTAGTTCTAACAACCCCAATTTCATATGTCACACAACCATGGATTCAGCTCATTCTATTATCTTCAACATCCACAAACCCAATCATTTCATCAAGAAGACAAGAACAGCATATTCATCAACATTATATCGAATTCAAACATAAATAAGTCATGAAAGAGCAGAAGTTAATGAGTTTTCATAATCATGGCGTTACATGGATGAGCACTTAGTTAAGCTGCTGCTTCCTTCAACTGCTTCACCTTAGTGATATAATCACCCATTGCTTCCTCCTGGGATTTCCCTTCAACAGCCTTCCACGCGTCCCACTTTGCCCTGTCCCTCATGTTAAATATACCAGGACGGCCTGCAATTTAAATACAGCAAATTGAGAATCCTATTAATATGAGAATATTTCAATTTAATCTTTGCTGGGTAGTATAGAGTATAAGAAATTACTAACTTGTGTTAACATTGCCAACTGTGGCTTGCTTGTAAAGTCCATAGAGGATAAGCTTGTCTTCATTGGTAGTACTCTCTGGTAAGGTCTTAGCTTTCTCAGCATACTCTTCAAATTCCTCCTAAAGGAACAAAAATAGTTTCAAATAGAGGTTGTTTAGCCTAAAAGCTGGTTAACTAGTCAGACTAAATTTTGACCACACTACATTTTATAAAACTCTTTATCACGTTTTGCCAAACTAACTTCTCCATCTTTTCAACCACAGATTCTCCAAAAATCATGTGTAACCAAAGCTTCATCAGAGAAGCAATAAATTGCGATCAAACAAGATAGAATTATTTAGCTAATGCATATTTGTATCAAATGATACAAAGTTATTCTACAGTAATAGAACGATATAATCTGGAGATGGGGACTGTATCAAGTAACCTCCAAAACAATTTGAAGCATTATTTATTCAAATAAGAACAAGAATCTAATAGTATAGTCACTGGCTGGATTTCCTTCTAATGAGCCCAACATGACTCATTTATTAATTAGATAAGAAAGTGTCTCTAATAGTTCAATCCTGCAATCTCTTACTTTTGACAAAATTAGTTCGCGGCCAATCAATGATTGCTGTTACCAGAATAATGAAATTAATTCATAAAACACGAGACAAACACATCCTAATGCCATTGCAGGTTCCAAGATAAAGCACAGAGCAACAAATTGATTCTTTAAATTGGTGCTTTGATTTCCATGGAAATTTTCTTAAAGAAAATCATTAATTTTTTCACTTGCACTTAAAGTGACAACATTATAGAATCATTAAGTTTATGCAATAAGCTATGTGTTAGTACTCACGGATCAGAAATCCAGTATCAGTTTCAACTTTAACCAGCGTAACAGCTCCCCAACAGATACAATGAATGTACATTTTTTAACACCAAAAACCTTTTTCTTAAATTCCCAAGCAGGAGCACAATGGAAAACAAATCAAATTCGAGTGAAGTCACAGTAAAAATTGCCAATCCTCCACTTCAAAAGAAAAAAAGGCAGGATTTTGGCAATCCTGTTCATACAACATTAACAACGCCTGGAACCATTCTTCAATCTATAGCGTCGAAAGTGTGGGCATAATTCGTAAAAACAATTCGAAATTCATCAAAATTAAGAAATGCAGGCAGATCTAGTGAATATTAAGAATCCGCAAAAATGTTATCAAAATTCCAATAAATCTAACAATCACCACGACAAAATCCACCTAGATCTACAATAAATATACGATTCGAATCATCTATTGAAGTAAGAACAAAAATCACAGTTAAGATTAAACAAAAATTAAAAAAAAAAATGGAAGCGAAGCGAGATGACATACCTTCAAACCCATTATTGGTTTCTTCTCCTTCCGCTTTGCTTTGCTCAAGTGTGTGTTGGCGTCTTTATATATATATATTCTGGGGAAGTGATCTTTTCACCAACAAAATTAATTCATACACCCACCTATTTTTCAAATTCTAATTTTACCCTTATTTATATAACACGTTGGGCGTGGGGATGATTTTTGGAAGCTCGGTGGAGCTCGGCCAGCCTTGGCCGAGCTCCCTCATGGGGAGCTCATGAGGGAGCTCGGCCATCCAGGAGCTCGGCCAAGGATGGCCGAGCCCCATTTTGGGGCCCTCGGCCACCCCCGGCCGAGCTTTCAAAAAATTTTTTTTTTAAAAATTTTAAAAATTGATAATGTAATTAATTAATATTTTGTTGATATTATTTTTAATTTAGGGAAGGAACATGTGATGTATGAGTTGGATCGAACGGGACGAAACCGATTTAGTGTCCGAACTCCGTTTTGGATAAATAATATACCGATTTGGGGTAGCTCGGCCCCACGAGTTGAACTCATTGCTTTGCAATGAGGTACAACGGATTTTGGCCATCCGAGCCCGTTTAGGTAGCGAAATCAGCATTTTTCTATTTTTTGAATAATTTAATTTTTTTCATTTATTTGTTTTTAATTTTATTTTATGGACAAATAAATGAAAAAAATTAAATTATTCAAAATAAAATTGAAAACAAATAAATGAAAAAAATTAAATTATTCAAAAAATAGAAAAACGCTGATTTCGTTGCCTAAACGCGCTCGGATGGCCAAAATCCATTGTACCTCATTCAAAACAATGAGTTCGACTCGTGGCGTCGAGCTACCCCAAATCGGTATATTATTTGTCCAAAATGGAGTTCGGACACTAAATCTATAAAGTGCAGTTTCGTCCCGTTCGATCCAACTCATGCATCACATGTTCCTTCCCTAAATTAAAAAATAATATCAACAAAATATTAATTAATTACATTATCAATTTTTAAAATTTAAAAATAAAATTTTTTTTGGAAGCTCGGCCGAGGGTGGCCGAGCCCCATTATGGGACGCTCGGCCATTCTTGGCTGAGCTCCCCATGATGGAGCTCGGCCAAGGCTGGCCGAGCTCCATTATGGGACGCTCGGCCACCCTCGGCCGAGCTTCCAAAAATCGGTCGCGCACCCACCGTATTCCGTATTAGAGGAGGGTAAAATTGGAATTTAGAAAAAATGTGGGTGTAAGGATTAAAAGAGGTGGGTGTAAGTAGCGCTACTCTTCTTGGGGCGGAATTTTCGAGGTGTAAAGGGTACAATTTATTTAAGAAATTGACGGCTGTCATTACGTGTAGAAAAGTATATCCGATTTTGATAACGTATGGGTCGAGTATAGGATAGATGAAAGCTCGGTACAATTGTCTTTCCCATGCTAAAATCTTGCGGGCACTCCCCACCTTTGACTGATGCCAAATATTTCAAGTAAAGATGAATTTCTCCAATCTTTTTCTATTTTGATGTAAAATGTCAAATTCACGTCAAATTTTCACTCTTATAAACTCAATTATGATTTTGTGCCCGATTGGGTATGAGTTTATTGTGTCCACTTAATACATATCATCTCAGAATTGGATGTGTGAAATAATTACCTAGACATTATCCAATATTGAGATAACATGTGTTAATTGAACACATTAAATCTGTGCTCAATTGGGTACTAGATCATAATTGCCTATACACTATAGTATCTTCCCAAAGATCACTCCAACTTTGCTTAAGCGAGTCCCCCACACTTAGACTGTTGTTCGCCCTCGAACAACAACCATACGACACAAAACAACACAATGATTTTACATGAGATAAACAACTTTAAACATTGAAATCCTTCTACAGATAGTGACTTGCTTAATCAACATTCTCCCGAACCATGAAATTTTCACTTCTTCTCAAATACACAATGGCTTGTGAGTGTGTGCATTTAAGGTTATCATCCCATCACTAACTGGAACCAAATGAAAGCTTACGATGTTCTATCCAAATCCTGACCCGAAATGGTTAAATATTTCCTTTCATCTCTCGTGATCCCACTCTTATTTTACAATGATTCCCATGGATCCTAAAAATTACTCGATTCACCAAAAATCATCAAGTATTAGCACTGCAAAGAAAAAAAAGGGCATGACAGTGTTTTATAAATATGTCTTCAATTTAAAGAGTGTTTAGATTAGGCACTTCAAACCGAGAGGAATTTATTTATCTTACTTCACACTTGGGTAACTATCACATTTCTTGCGATTTTCTTTTTCTCTTTTTTTTTTTGATGAAGAAGAAGAAAGGTTTTGCAATTTTCTTTTGACTTTTACCCACAGGTAGCTTTCTGCCCCTTTCATTGGAAGCGACCTTCTTCACCCATTCGAGGTGGCGGCTTCACACTCGAGGTAGGTAGCTCTTTCTGTGGTCCCTCTCGATTTCGAACATAAAGTAAAATTCATTCTCGGCATAGGTCAATGCTTTTTCCAAACTTTTAAACTCTCAATAAAAGACACATTCACAAAAGCAGATACCATGCGATTATAACTCCACCTTGCTAACAATTGATGTTTCCAAGTTACTTTGAAGCGGGGCGAATGGATAGAAAAAGAAAAGAAAAAGTTAGTTTACTATGGTCTAGAAAGTTAGAAAAAATCAACATTTTCAACCTTCAATTTGTGTTCCAGAGAATGATAGTAAATTACCTTATAAGCGTGCTCGGGTAATTTAGCGACTATCGTGAGAAGAACATAACACAACAAATTGATTTTTTTTTCGGGATCCTGCGGTTTAGCTAAATCACGCAAATTAAACTCAATCATATTCAAAAGTTGCTATCTCATGCAAAATTGTAGACACAAAAAAAAAAAATCACAAGCGAGATCACAATATGCCACTCCCCACACTTAAATTCTACATTGTCCTCAATGTAGAAATATAGAAAGCATGAAAAGAGAAGAAATAGAAACTCCCTATGGTAAGCAATGAGTCATGCCGATTTGGGGATGGTGGTTGCACAATGTAGCACCGAGGAACACATCGACAATCCAAGAGCAAGCGACCCTCTTAATGAAAAAGGTCCTCCATATCGCCACATGACACATGGGTATGTTTACCATTCAATAAAGAAACGACCCCATAAGAACCAACAAATGGGAGAACGTTTAGAGCGAGCGTCCAACTCGGACACTTCTCAAATGAATGAGGCGTAGTTTTACATCTTCGGATGGGTGCTAGTGATCACACTCAAAAAGTTGTTGCTCAATGGGTAGGCCTTTTCCTTCTCTGATTACAAGGCAACATCTTAGTATGCGCTAGAAAAAAAGCGGAGAAATAAAAACAAAAACAATGAAAATTTCAAAAGAAAGATAAAAATAAGAGAAAATGCTTGGGTTGCCTCCCAAGAAGCGCTTTTGTTTAAAGTCGTTAGCTCGACACAGTTCCCATTTGTCAAGTAGGATTCCTCAAATCCATTGCGGCTCCACTTTGTTTCGATGGCTTCTCCGAGTGTCTTGATTTCTTAACATCCTTCTTGAATTCTTCTCCAAAAGTTTTTGGTCTCATTTCTTTCCATGGCTTCCTTCTTGAGATGAGGTAATTGTGCTTTGGCTCAATCTTATGTGTTGTCTTGGCTATGCAATTCAACTTACAGTTCTTGCACAAAAGGATTAGTTGAATTAATTGCAAAGGCAGAACAAGCATTATTAGAGCGCAATGAACCATCAAAAATATTAAAGTTCGCTTTTTCCTCATCAAATTCCATGGACGGTGTACCCTCATAGACATCAATTTTAGTGCGAGAAGTGTAAAGAAATGGGCGTCCCAATATGATAGGTGTAGGGTGAGGTGAATGTTCATCGACCATATCAAGCACGTAAAAATCGTGAGGAAAACTAAACCATTTATTTTGACTAGCACATCTTCTATCACTCCATCCGGGTATGCATTGGTACGATCGACTAGTTGCACAATTACGTGAGTTTCTTTTAGTTTTCCTAGATTTAGTGAAGCATACAAGGATCTAGGCATGACATTTATGGATGCTCCTAAATCTATAAGTGCTTTATCAATATGGTGATTGCCTATGGTGCATGGGACGGTGAACATACCGGGGTCTTTGCATTTTGGAGGCAACTTCTTACGGAATAATAAAGCGGTTTCTCCCATTTTGATCATTTCATTTCCCTTCAATTTCCGCTTGTTAGTGCAAAGATCTTTCAAAAACTTAGCATAGCGTGGGATTTGTTTGATTGCATCTAACAATGGAATGTTGATTTCAACTCTCTTAAATGTGTCCAAAATTTCTTTTTCCTTGTCATCTTTGTTGGTTTAAGCTAATCTACTAGGGAAAGGGGAGGAATTGTTTTAGCAATGATATGAGAGTTAGGACTTGCCTCATTTTCAAACTTTTCATCTTTATCTTCATGTGTGGGAACTTCTTTGTGAGGGTTTTCAATCTCTTTTCCACTCCTTAAGGTTATGGCACTAACATTCTTTGGATTTACCTCGAGGTTGGGATGGTAATTTCCCTCCAGTTGTGCTTCGGTCGATTGATGGCGATTGCCAATTGACTCATCTGGTTTTCCAAGTTTTGAATGCTTGATTTGGAATCTGTTGAAATTTCACAGTGTTAGTTGCTAATGTTTTCACCATATCCTCGAGAGACATACACGATTGTTGAGGTTTTGTTGAAATTGCCCTTGAGGTTGGAAATTCCCTTATTCTTTGGAATTGGCCTTGAGGTTTGTTAGGGAAGAATCCTGGGGTTTGTTGGTTCCATAACTTCAGTTAGGGGTGATCTCGCCATCGGGATTATAGGTGTTTGAGTATGGATTGTATTCTTGTCTTGGGAATGGGAAATTATTTCTTTGAGTTCACTTGTTCGTTATTATCCACTTGTAGAGCAGGACAAGTATCTGTAGGATGTCCTAGATTTGTGCATATGCCACATGCTTTGACTTGCGGATTATTTCCTACAACAATTTGTTTGAGAAGATGTGTTAGTTCAGAAAGTTGGCTTTCAATATTGGAGTTACGTACCTCATTTACTCTTGAATGTTAGTTTCGATGCATCTTGAATTGTTGAGTGTTCTCACCATGTTTGAAATCAATGTTCTTGCTTGGCAGGGTTTTGTTCATCGAGCTCCTCCACTAGCAGCATCAACCATGTTTGATTGACATAAGCCTTCATAGAAGTATTGCACTAGAAGGTTTTCAACGATTTGGTGATGCGGGCGACTTGCAATTAGGTTTTGAAACGCTCCCAATACTCATAAAGAGTTTCTCCATTGTTTTGGCGTACTCCAGAGATATCTTTCCTGATATTTGCTGTCTTTGAAGCTGGGAAGTACTTTTCGAGGAAAAGTTGCTTCATTTGAGTCCATGTTGTGACTGAACCTGGTGGTAAAGTGTACAACCAATGCGTAGCGGCATCTTTTAGTGAAAATGGAAAAGCTACGAGCTTGATTTGCTCTTGATGATGCCTGGGGTTTCATGCTATCACACACCACATGAAACTCCTTCAAGTGTCAGTCTGGATCTTCACGGATCGTCCATGAAAGATGGTAGAAGATGTATCAAACCGCAGATTTCGGCTCGAAAGTTTTACCTTCTTCTACGGTTGGAAAGGTGATACACAAAGGTTGTTGAGTAACTTCGGGTGTTGCCAGTTGTTTGAGAGTTCTTTCGTTATTGTTTTCTGCCATTTCTCGTTCGATTTGTTTTGCTTGTCTTATTCGTCTTCGAATGGATTTCTCGATTTCTGGATCGAAACTTTCAAGAATTCGATTAGTAGATCGGGTATTATGCATACAAGTGAAGAAGAATTTTTTTTTTTAAAAATTAATTAATAAAGCAACTAAATTTGTTAACCGTTCGGCGCCAAAAACTTAGGCGTGTTGTCGCGATGCATAAAATTTATTTTATTTCCTTACTCGGTTTCAAAACTACAAATTAATGTAGAAGTGGTAAGTAAGGGTCGAACCCAAGAGGAACGGTGTTTAATCTAGTTGTTCTTATCAATTAATCTAGAAATGGGAGTTTTGTGAAGTTGGATGAAATTTGAAAATAAAATGACAAAATAAAAGAGATGAAAATGCAACAATTGAAGATATATCTAGTTCTCGGGTTCGGTTGTGTCAACATCTTGTGTTTATCTTTCCCATGCAACGTGTACTATCCCTTCTTCAATTTATCAACTCTCAATTAACCAAGAAGCTCTGATTAACGAATTCTTCCTTAAGTGTATTAAATTAAAGTGAGTTCTTTAACTTAACATCTAGCTATTGGATAATCCTAAACAAGTTCTTAGGATTTAATGCAATGCTAGTGTGAAATGAACAAGAAGAATGAGTTGAATTAGATGATCAATTTCACAAACTTGAATTAATACATCTAAGTTGATTTATTAACAAATATGCACGACATTCGTTTGCTACTTTGTAGATTGGAATCTAGTGACAATTACGGATCAAAAGTTCCAATCCTAGCACATAACTTGAACTTAAAGATTAATTGATTCAATTGGCCAAAGTGAATGCAATAATCACATAAATTCAAAAGCGGGTTTAAAAGCATAACAAATCAACAAATTGAAGTAGAGGAATAGATAAAGCGTTAGCAAAGAGTTAGAAAAGATAACAACATGATAATTGAACACAACTTCCCCTCGAACTAGATAGAGAAGTCTAACTACTCATATTAGCGGGTATCACCCTTTGCTATATGATATATTATACTTCACTATCTCAAGTAATATATAAAAACTATAGAAATCACGTAAATAATGCTAAGAATTAAATAGAGAAATCTAACTACTCATATATGCGGGTTAAATACTTATAGCGTATGCAGTGTATCACCTACGCAATATATGAGAAATTATCTTTCTCAAACATGAAAAATAAAAGAAGAAGAGAAACTAGAGAAGAAATGCTCGCTAATCATATTCAATTTGAAGTATCGTCGATTGATTAATCGAACCTAAATTTAGGTTTTTACTTAGGAATATGAAAAACTAAACTTTCAAGCTAGAACTAAGAACAAATGATGAAGAGAAATTTATTGAGGAGAAAGTTGGAGAGAATCACAAGCTAATTCTCTCTACAAGTTGTAATGATTCAAGCTTGGAAATGCCTCTATTTATAGGCAAAATATTACACCAAAAAATATTAAAAATCATAAAAGTCTTCCTTCATGAGTCTGTTGTGGTGTCTCAGTTGTTTTATCTCTAAGAAGTCAAGAAAATACCAAAAACACGTTTTATGGTAGGTGGAGTCCATTGGTCAAAATCTGCGGCGGTGTCGGGCGTGATTTCAGTCGCGTGTGACTCGAGTCACGCGTGATCTGCCTAGTCATGCGGCAGCGGGAGGCCAGGGGCGGTTCTGAGGGCATGACTCGGACGGTTCTTGTGATCGAGGATGCTCGGGCGTGACTCGAGTCACTTGCGTGGACTTCGATCACGTCTTGTGTGACTTCAGTCACTCGAGTCACCCATAAATTGCACACCAAGTCCATCAACTGTTGAATGTTGTTCATTTTGGTCCTTGATAAATTGCATTTTGGTCCTCCAACTTTTTGAAAAGTTTCACTTTGGTCCCCGACTTTGAAAAGTTGCGGTTTGGTCCCCAACAGTTTGATTTTGGCGCTTTTAGTCATTTTTCTTCACCATAACTTTCACTAGGAAACTCCGATTTGCAATCCGAAAAGAGTGTAGGAATCCTCTTTTGATGTTCTTCGACTTTAGCACAAGAAAAATTTTAAAAATAACTTCTCATAAAATTACATCAGAGGTCCTCCATCTTTGATTCGTTTGCCTTTTTGGTCCCGAGTTTCCGTTTTCATCCGATTTTCATCCATTTTGACTCCTTTTGATTCTTTGTGACCCTAAACACCACAATAAAGGAAAAACATATAAAACGGAACATATAACACTAATAAAACACACAAACACGTAAAATAGAAGAGTTATTTAAGTGCTTTTCTAGCACTTATCAGCGAGGCAGCAAGCGTTTAGTTGTACGATTTGATTTTACTATTTTGTCAGATTTTAGCTTTTTGTTACCATTAAATTCCTTCCCCCCTCCCCCCCAAAAGGTCCTATTTATATACTCTACTAAAATCTACGGACAAAATATAATTGTCAATTATTTTACTATTTCTCAATAAATATACCTCACTCACAGTGTAAAATTAGCGAAGTTGTTCAAAACCATCCGGGTGGACCATAGCTTACGGTCCGTCCGGGTGATTTTCTCCCTCGTCCGAACTCTGTTTTGAAATTTGAACATCTATATCTATATATATATAAAAACAGCCTTTTTTCCCTCCAAAACATCCTTCTTTTTTTAAATTTTTAATTAATTTTTAATTCCACATCATTATATTTTCTCCCCCAATGCATTTTCCTAAAATAGACATTATCTTTGCCTTAAATAGATATTATCCTTTTTAATGATATTCTTTTTATTATATAGACCATCATTATATTCAGCAATTAATGTTTTTTTCACTTTTTAATTTAATTATATTTTTTATTTGTTACCTAACCTAATCTCCAATACAATTATTTTTACCAACAATTAAAGATAATAAATTAAAACATGACTTGAAAGAATTCAACAAATTGTCTCTGATAAATTGTAGAAATAATTGTTCTTTCTTTCCACTAAAAAATTTCATCTTCATCGTTTTTCCTCATTTTTTGGCTATGATTAATTTATAAAGCAAATTTATGGATTGATTTTACTTTCTTCAAATTATTAGAATTTTTTGCATTTGTATCATCAATTTCTTTATCCAAACAATTTCTAATACAATTTATTATTTTTTTTACAATTATATATAGTAGAATTATTTTTTAGAATAGTCACTTTCTTCTTCTTCCTAAGTTGATCATTAGGTTGGAAAGAGGCCAATTATTTTTGTTTATAATTATATGAAATAAATTAAAATATGAATTTAAAGAATTCGATGAATTGTCTATCATAAATTGTTGAAACAATTGTTCCCTCCTACCAATAAACTTTTTTCTTCCTCTTTTCTTTTTTTTTTTTTGTCGTTGTTGTCATTAACTTTTTATACCACTAAACTGACTCCACATAATTTTTTTTTAATTGTGAAGGTAACTTTGTGGATTGATTTTACTTTCTTTCCTCAATAGCCAAATAATTCCCATGCGTTGGATGACACTGCTAGCATCTCCATCTAATGAGATATTCCTATACAACATGGAAGATAATTTACATTCTTTTGAATCACTTATGGTGAACAAACACGTTTACTTTTCTGCATTGATAAATTTTTTATTATGATTTTTTAAATATCATTAGGATAAGTCGACATATTATTTCAAAATATAAGTCTAAGTTCTTATATTAGGTATACTTCTTGTGATGCATAGCTAATTTTTTTCCATTGAATTTTTTATTTTCTCAGGCTGTTTGATGGTTTTAGTTGACATTTCGATTAATGGTTTGTTAAAAGAAATGTTAAATATATGTATGTAAATAATAAATTATTTATTCAATAATAATAATAATAATAATAATAATAATAATAATAATAATAATCATCTTTAAAATCATGTTTTTGGAAAACATGATTTTTTAAATTCTAAACAAAACACTTGATTTTAGCAAATTGAAAAGTAAATGTACACTTTTCCAGAACTTTCTTTTTTTTTATAATTTACATAATTTACTACAAAATAATTCTTTTTATGATTGAATTTTTTTTTGTATATTTGCCTAGGTAGGACTTGATCATCATAGTAAAGAATGTGAGGAATCTCAGGGGTTGAAATACTAACCTCATTCATGCCCCGTCGGTCGGCATTTCTGGGGAAGTAGAAATTTTTATAAAAAATAATACATTAAGACGCGCACATATGTTCCATTAGTGAACATACTCTATAGTTTATGCTTTAAAAAACCAAAAAACAACCAGAAAAACTTATTTTATTGCTTAACCAATAAAATAAGAATATTGCATTTCTCAAATACTTTTCTACACAAATATAAATTAATTTTTTTATATAAATTAATTAATATATATTAAAAATTAGTTAGCATAATACCTTAATTTTAAAAAATAAAATATCTTCTTAATTGAGTTTTCATCTTAATTGCTATTGCTAATATTTTTGACAAAAATCTTGTGTAAAAGGAAGTTATCGTTCTAACTTTTCAACTTAAAACCTTTTATAGAAAAAAAAGTAGAAGAAATAAAATTTTTATAGCATTTACATGCAATACCTGGAATCGATCACTGAATAACTCACTAAGATAAGATAATTAATTTACTAAAAGAACAAAAAATATCCAATTAAAAAAGACAAGTAATTGTGTTCCAATTACATTATCCAAGTCATATTTATGAGTTTGATTTTTATAGCATATTAATTTCATATCAATTTGAATTCTTTATCTTCTAATAATACTTTTCCAAATAAATAGTTTATTTTAATTAAAAATAAGTTTATCCATTTATTGTATTAGTCAACTGTATGGTGATAATTATTGGCTTGAATTTAATCAATCTATGTTTACTTTTGATAATATTTACTTCCAAAATTATATTTTCAAAATACAATCCTTATTTTAACTAAAAAGTTTGTTTTCAGATATATATAGATTGAATGATTCCATCTCCTATATTATTTAGTTTCATATTAACTTAAAAGTCTAATTTTAGTGATAAATAAATAAATATCGAAATTGCATATTTTTCAATAATGATTTAATAAGCAGAAAAGTAAATATCTAAATTACGTATTTTGTAAATTACATATTTAATAAACAATTGGCTATTGACTCTATTGGCGATTGAAATTATGGGACTCAATCAGAAATTTTTAATTGGCTCTCGACTATGGTAAATATTTTTATTTATAATTCTATCTTTTAAATAAATATTTAGAATTCTGGCTACTTTAAATTATTTATTTTATACTGATTTTTGTTAGTTTAGATTTTCTTTTTAATTTTTTAAAATCATCGATCAAGTTGTTTGTTTTAATTGCTAATTACATATATTTCAATTTATTTGTTTTATCCTAAATAATTTAAATTTGATATCAAATCATTCAATATTTGATCAAGAAAATGGAAAATCTCTACGATTTTTTTTATCAATCACATAAAAAATCTTATAGAATTTAAATTATTTAAAGTAAAAATCTAAATTTATGAGTTTAAACAAAATATTAATGTACTGAATATATTAAATTGCTGAGTTTACATCGAATATGTTTTACGTATTCAGTATGTTTCGAAAATATTTGTAAAATAAATTAGATGTCATTATCACATATATTAAAAAAATACAAATAAAAGCTTCTGATTCAACAATATAGTCACGATGGGTAGCGGAAGGGATGTGAATTTTCCAGCGGGGCATGATGGGCAATGAGAGTCCCATCCAATTGCAATCCTTATATTATACTCGCTCGCCTTCGATTAAATGAGGGTGGGAGTGGTGACGATGATAAATGTTTCTTAGCGGAACAGAAACAGGATGTTGGAATATGTTAAACTATACCCATTATATTGTTATTTCTGTATATTAATTATATTTCACAATCAAATCTTAAAAATCATTGTTTACATATTCATTGTCGAATTATATATTGCAGTCTCCAAAGCGACAAATAGGTAGGGTTTGAAGTTTGTGCCCTATTATGACGATGGTCATCCAACCAACACTACTACGAATGTCGCGTATAAAGAAATTTTCAATAATATATAGTCTGACACTTATTAATCATGTGATATACATTGTTTACTTTATTTAACTTTTTACACAAACCCTCTATATCATCTACGTCGATAAAAGAAGTGAATCATTGTACTTATATATTAATGGTTTTCTACTATTATATTATTTGAAGATAGTGTCCAGTTGAGATAGTTGCTGAGTTTTACAAATTATTGATATGCAACTCTTATCTATAAGTAGCATTGTACTCGAATTAAGGTAGCTCAACTTGCTTTACTATCGAAAATTACACTTTGAGTAAGTTATATTTATTCTATCTGAGCTCTAATATTATATTTTATATTTCTAAAGGTTTTTCATAAAAATGCACTTCGAAATTCGAGATGTTTGGCTTACATAAAAATACATGTTGTTGTCTTATTACGATTCATTATTAGAATAATAGGAATTTGATTTTCTTGCAGAAAATTAAGGCTAAGATTTGTATTTAAGTCTATTCATTGTTTCTTAGAAAAATATGAGTCGTTTGTATTATTCATTTTGTGTTTATGTTGTTGACAATAGTGGATGGTGTTATTTTTGAATTGTTTTTATTGTTGAGATTTTCAAGAGAATTGTAAATTAATTATGCGGATTTTGGTAAGGTGTTCCTTGGATATTTTACAAGAAGGATTTGTACGATATATAGGGAAAACTCTGCCAAAATTTTTATTGGATTCTTTCATTATTTATCTTAATTATTAAATTTAGTGCAACCACAAACACTCGATTTATTATCTTGCTGGTACTATTGATATAGAATTAATATATATTGAAATATGTAATTATTAACACATTAGCTTCCCGTGCAACGCACGGGTGAAAAAGACTAGTTTTGTTAGATTCATCACGACGAGACGGAGCTCCAACAATTTGGAAAAAAATTTTTGGACACCGTGGCGGCCCGTGGTAACCGGTCAAAGATCAGTCACAGTTTTTGGCAAAATTTTGGCAAAAACTTTGACCGATCTTTGACCGGTCACCACGGACCGCCACAGTGTCCAAAATTTTTTTCCAAATTGCTGGAACTCCGTCTCATCGTGATGAATCCAACAAAATTTTTGGATTTCAAAACGGAGTTCGGACGAGGGAGAAAATCACCGGGGCGGAAGTAAGCTACGGTCCACCCGGGTGGTTTTGAACAAGCTTGGTAAAATTAGACCATAATTATTGTTTAATTACAATTTTCTTGCCAAATGCTAATTGAATTCGATGTCGAATATCTCAAAACAATTATAAATAATTTCTCTCCACGTGAGAATGAATTATTCTTGCCATCTGCTAATGTATCAAAGGTGAGTTTATTTTTAATAACAAAAGTTGCGTTTCACTACTAAATGTGTTAGACCAAATTGCTAACACACAGTACATGAGGAAATAACTCCTCCGTACATGGGAGAGGAGAACATTTCTCTTGTTAAAACAAAAATTATAACACCCCAAATCCAGAGACTTAGACCTGGACGTGTCACCCTTTATTTCACTTTAAAATGTGGAAAATAAATAAATTAACTTACGATATATTATTGTTTATTTCTTTTTTTTTTATTTGCAAAGTCCTATAAAGATTTCGGCAGAGTTTACCTTGTAACTGGACATAACCCACCTGTTAAGGAACTGAGCATCCTCACACACGCTTCAAGAATATAATTAAATTAAATTCTCCATGACCTCTTAGAAAGATACGAATAAATTAGTAACACCAATCCCATATTTAGACTCAAATAACTTCCACCCTATCCATTAATCTAAAATAACAAAAACCATTAAATTACGGGAAATAGTTAAAAGCATGAAACAAATAACTAATAAGTAGCTATCCTAATCGACTATAAGTTATTTCACTTCAAAATTTAAAACTAGCAAAAGGGCACCGTCTGAATCTGCCTCCAAGCGCTTTCCTCATTCATCTAACTCTCATCACCTATAATGAATGGAAAAATAATCTTACTTGAGCTAAAGCCCAATAAGTAAACCCCACATACGTGATACACGCTTATGCGGTGCAATGTTTAAATTAAACTTTACAACATGTATCCCGTTTTAACTTTTCAAACATTATTTAGGCATTTAAATAATTATCTTTCTTTCCATCGTGAGCTCACTTGATGTATCACCTAATCAATCAGATGCAGTGGACGATTCTTATTTGGAACCAAACAAAATTCTACCGGTAGTACCGCAAAGCGGATAAAATTACTTTTGACTTCCAACTTAACTTTCACTTTCAATTTCACATTAACTTTCCATCAGTGGCGGAGCCAGACTTCACGAGATGGGTATGCACAACATAACTTGCAATGAAAACGGTAGATTAAAAAAAACTCTTGTAAGTTATTACAAGAGGCGGCTAAGCACCCTAATCTTTCGCCGGCGAGACGACCTTACGAGAACTGAAGAAAGAGACCGGATAGCTTGCAAGTCGGCTGTGGAGACTCGAGCAAGAAGGAACGCAGTCGGCAAGACGGCAAAGTCAATTTTGGGGATAAGGGATTTCAATTTTTAGATTTGTCCTAATTGGCTTTTTGACCTTTTTCCTTGCAAGTTTCTGTCGGTGGTGGATTAGTGTGGTAGAGTCACATCCAACAAATTAATAAATACCAATAAAACTTTCTTTTGACCATAGTCAATAAACAATTATAATTTATTAAAAAAAATTCTCAGAAATAGGGTATTCCCGGGAAGACCCTGGAAGACCCCTCCCTCCGCCCCTGCTTTCCATTGGATACGCCTAGCCCCCCGCGCCCCACTTCCCACTCACATCTTTTATGACATAGATGTACACCCATTTTCTTCAAAAATTTGGGATACATACTTTTAAAAAGATAGTATTTTCCACACTTTAACATCAAATACTTAGCTTATCGAAAAATCATTGACTAGCACTACTAATGAATGCCATGACATGTCAATCATGCATGCTCCAATGTAAAACCGGATATATTATACATACAAGTAGTAATGGAAGTATTTAAATCAAATAGTTGCACGTAGCACACAACATGTTAATCACACCTCAAACAATCAACTTCATTCGAACTTCAAAGGGGGAGTTTACTTATCTGGAGTCCTTACTAAGTTACTTTGAGAAACAAGTGGAGGCGTCTTTCGCCACTCACGGGATCAACGTGCCAAAGATCCTAATTGACATAATTTAGTTTAACCTGATCATTAACTTCTAGTGAATCACAACTTGTATACAAATTAACCCGTCGATCTTGACAAGAATGGGAATAACTCCCAAATGAAAGCTCAGAATCATGCAATTCCAAATTTCTAGGATAACTAACTCATTGAATAATGTCTTTCATTAAAATCGCATCTAAACTCCAATTATAGAAGCCAAAAGAAGTTTTCAACTCTAAGAACAGCAACTGTGGAAAATACCCTGCTATGGCAGTATGCGTTTGTCAAATTATTTAAAATAGTAAACGACATCATAAAATTCTAAAATTTTTACAGAAGGTAGGAAACTCATACATATTCATCATATTTAAAAATCGCCTCATATAAATCACGTTTAGGGCATCAAAACGATTTTTAACCGGATAATACCCTGTTCTCGGGTGGAATCTATCAGTCTCACAAAAAGTATCATAAAATACTCTACGAGACTCTGAATGATGTCAAACCAATTCTAAATGATAGGTAATTCATGGCGGATCATTTTACAATTTGAATCGCCTAAAAATTCCATCTATAATAAAAGTTACAGCCTTTCGAAGTTGAGAGCAGAAGCTGGAAAAAGTCACAGGTGCAAAACACATTGGTTTTTCTTTCAAGCAATTCATCAAATACTATGGGGGCTTGGTGGATATCAAGTAGTCTTAATCTCATCACATATCAAGACCTAATGCCCAACTCAAAGTATCAAGTAAATTACCTTTCCCCAACCACCAAAATCTCAATTAATCCATAAAACTTCAATTATTTATCCCCCACCAACATATATTAGGGTAGAAAAGATAAGAGTCGAGAGATTACCTTATTAGAACAAAATAGAGGAAGAAGAGAGAGAGTCGATGGTGAGGGGAAGAGAGGAAACGTGAGTTGTAGAATGAGCTTTGGTTGGTTTTAATTGGATTTTAATTGGTGAATCCAACTTGGGCTTGTTCTCCATGTTCTTTTTTTTTCTTGGTGTCCAAGACAATTTAGGTTGGATTAATAGTAATGGATGTAATATTGGGCTTTTGGATTCAAGAATAGGCTATTATAAATTAGTCCCAATGTTAAAATACACAATTCTAGCTTGTCATTTTTATTTTCTTTGGTTAAATCATAAGTAAATAGTAAAACATTTAAATTGAAAATAATTTAAACACAAACGTGATAATATAACACTTAAATTCATTTTCATTAAATCAAATATTCTAAGTGGCACGTTGAGCATGATGACGTTCGAGTCCCTCCACTGCAAAATAAAACTCAATAGGAATCCATCATAATTATCAATAATAATTATCAATTACAATTAACTATATTAAATTGAGTAAATAACTTACGAATAATTATAATGGAAATAATATGCGGTATTACAAAAATGTTGCTTTGGTGCATTCTTTTTTTTTTTTTTTAATCAGCTTTTGGTGCATTCGTGTGCACACAAATTTTAAAAAAAAAAAAAAAAGGTTGCAAAAATAAATAAAAAAATAAAGTAATAATATATTGCATGGTGTCAACTTTTCAACATTAATGTAAATCATAGATGTTTGTAGTATCAGCATAGTTTTAGTTGTTAAAATACACACACACACATATATATATATATATATATATATGTGTGTGTGTGTGTATATATATTTTTTAAGAAATGTTTGTAGTATCAGCATAGTTTTAGTTGTTTTCCCCTTTAGAAAAAAGTCAAGTGTCCATTTCGTAGAATTTGAAGTGACTTTTCTAAATTAAAGAAAGTCTAACGAATAAGACTTTTTCGTAATCGCCACAAGTTTACACCTTATATTTTTCAAGTCTTTTCCAAAATTAATTTATATGTTTATTGTTTCAACAACAATTGTATATAAACTAATAACGCTTAACGTGCGTTGCACATTATTTGGAGAGTCGCTAAAGGAGGTTAGATGCCTAGATATGATATTTTAGTTTGTCGTTTATATCACTTTCCCTTCAACAGAAAGTTGACCACCCATTCATCATTCTATTTTTACTTAAGATTTTCATCAACAAATGTAATTTAAAATTTTGAATCATGAAGATCAGTACATGATTTGTTTGAATTTTAGACTCGCACAATATATGTATGTTATATTGATATCAGAGAGTTGAATAGTTGTAATCGTACAATTAGCCTTTAAAGATGCTCAGCAAGGCAGCAAAATCCAGGAGAATGAAAGAGGGGACAATGGAAGCAATGCAACCACTGAAGTAGAAACCAATTTGCATTGTGCAGAGAATAAAATCTTAATATTAGTTATTCAATTGATAGAATTTATAGAGTAATAGAAAGTGTGAATAATATGAATATATGATTGTAAGTGCATGTACAAATCTTATTTCGCAATGAAGCTAAATAGGCAGTTCGATCCTTTCATTACAATCCGTGGAAGTAAAAAATCTTCACTTCATTTCTTTATCAAATCCCAATATTAAATCATTTTTTCCCATCATTCATAAATAACACAAAATTCTCCACGCCCAAAAGCTTAAAGTAAAAACCAAGCTTTGTAACGCAAGAAAAGTCCACTAATCTCGGCTTCTTCACGTAATGATCTTACAATTTCACCTCCAGAAATTAGCTTTGAAACTAAAATGGAAGCAAACCGGGATATGTAATAAAGAAAAGGTGTGGTGAGAAAACATTTCGGCACAATGGCGGAGCCAAGATCAAGGCGGTGAGGACCGTGAGGTGGTGGGGTTGGGTATAATTTATAGAATAATGGAGGGTTTGATGACTGTAAGTGCATGTACACACTTACATATACAATCCTTACGTCTACTGATCAACTTTCTGAACGTGTAAATAACGGCAATGTAATTAGAAGGTGAAGTTTTGAAATACTCCATGACCTGGGAAGTGACAGTACACAAGGTACGTTTTTAATAAATGTCTTGGGAATTTTTTTAATCCTTTAATTTTCAATTTTCAATTTTAATCTAAAGTCACTTTTAATAAATGATTTACTTCTCAAGTCACTTTTCAATGTACTCTTATTAACTATGTTCAAACATGAAAGGCTACGGGAGAGTTTATAGAAACCAATTGCACATCCCACCACAAAATGATGCTATTTGAGGAAAAGATCAAGGCTTTATAGTCGCTATGGTTGGCGATAAAATATTTGTAAGGCTAGCTTACCGCCAATTGCACATCCCAACATGAGGACAGTCTTTACACTTTATTTCAGAGGTACACAGATACTACATACCCCAGGCCAGCTAGGATTATGGTTGTGTATACAAAATACCTGAATTGGTTGACGTTGGTTTGATGCTTTAAGTCTACATCGCCTGCAAAATGATGAGCAAGGATGCCCTAGCTCTATTACCACACTCGAAAGATAAACAATGGTGCCGATTCCAACCCAAAAATATATCTGATTTTACCCCACCCCACCCCATCCCTGATAATTAATTTCATTTTATATTCCCTGCACAAAAGCTAAAAATTATGAAAAAACAGAACAAAAAAAAGAGGTCGAATAAATGTAGAAACAAAAACTTACAAATCAATACTCATAATGACCATCAACGATAAAAATCCATTCGTAATCACACGTCTGACAATAGCACATCCCGTAGGCTTTCCAACCTTACATTATTTTCCTTTTGATACTTTAGCAGCCTATATAAGTCTATGTAGCATCTTAAAGATGTAGAGTCTAATACGAAGCCGATGAATGCACCCTAAGTGTAATGTTGGGTGAAATCTAGATGAAGACTTTCTCAACGGCATTGACGAAGATTGGTAAGATGCGTCTACCATTGGAGAAATTCCTTGGTAGAGTAGGGTACACCTACGAGCTACAAGACTAGGGGCCACGGAATACCAATTTTTCTCGTTCATCATCAATGAAAAAGAAAAATAAATAAAAATAATTTCCAAACAAATAGATAAATTAGTCCATGTATCATAGATTACTTTGTAGATACACCAAATGCGATTGCGTTCTGTCGATATACAATATACAATAGCTTGGGGTGGAATAGTGATGGACCATGAGAATAGTATGGTAACCATGAGAACGGTCTTTACACTTTATTTCAGAGGTACATGGATACTACATATTCCTGGCCAACTAGGATTATGGTTGTGTATACAAAATATTTCAATTGATATGATTGACATTGGTTTGATGCTTTAAGTCTACATCGACTGCAAAATGATGAGCAAGGATGCCCTGTATTACCACACTTGAAAGATAAACAACAGTGCCGATTCCAACCACAACATATATCTAATTTTACCCCACCCCATCTCTAGTAATTAATTTCATTTTATATCACCAGCACAAAAGTTAAAAATTATGAAAAAAACGAACCAAAAAAAAAGAGGCCGAATAAATGTAGAAACGAAAACTTACAAATCAATACTCATAATGACCATCAAAGATAAAACTCCATTCGTAATCACACATATGATAATAGCACCTCCCTCAGGCTTTCCAACCTTGACATTATTTTCCTTCTGATACTTCAGCAGCCTGTATAAATCCATATAGTATCTTAAAGATGTAGAGGCCAATACGAAGTCGATAAATGCACCCTAAGTGTAATGTTGGGTTAAATCCAGACAAAGACCTTCTAAACGGCATTGATAGAGATTGGTAATATGCGTCTACTAGTGGAGAAATTTCTGGTAGAGTAGGGGACTAAGGGCCACTGAAATACCAATTTTTCTCCTTCATCATCAATGAAAAAGAAAAATAAATAAAAATAATTTTCAGACAAGTAGATAAATTAGTCCATGTATCATAGATTACTTCGTAGATATACCAAATAAAGCTACTTTCTGTCCATAAATAGTATACAATAGCTTGGGGACGATGTCTTTCCCTTGGTCATGTATTCGATATAAAGTGTGGGTTTAGTAGACCCCGTATGAGCTTCACTCACACGGGTTTTTCCTGTTGATCCACAATCCCAATGTAAGGTTGAATAAAAATAAATGTTACACTAAAAACCAGTCACAAATAACTTGTGATGTAGAATAGTGATGGCAACCATGAAATGTATAAATAATGATAAATAGTTGTCTATGAATTTTTGAGTTACTAGAACTGATGATATCAAGAAGATAATACAATGGGTTACCTAAAAATTTAGCAATCCTTACTCTCGGGGAAATTTATGTGACTTGCTCTTACAAAAATGCATCTACTTTATCAATGGAAAACAACAAACCCTTGTTAGACTTTTTACCCAATCAGATAATTGATAGATTTTAGTAACAAGCTAGGAGTCCAATGCTGCTACATCATCTCCAGTCACCAATGCATAGTGGAGCCCTATGAACGGCAAATAAATGTTAGAGCAGCACAAATTGAAATAAGAAAATGGAGTTTTAGGAATACCTAATAGTATTAGAGCTAACATTTTAACATTTACTATTGTAGGTTGATAACGTAAAAGAGATTGTGGTGATCAATTGATCGATGACCACCGTTCGTGATTCAAATGACCTTTTTGATGCCATCCCAAATTCACCATTGACTGAGCAAGTATATTGGAATTGGTAGATTTTATTTTTTTTCCTATTTATTGCTAACTTTTGTGTTTCCTTATAACCTATCACAAATAAGAGCATGGCAGTGTGCCGAAAATGGGTATAGACATATCCATCCATAGAGATGATCTGCAGAAGGCCCAATGCTGCTTGGTAAAATGTCTAATGTGTTGAAAGTGACTTCGGTCGTTGATAAGTGCTAGAAAAGCACTTAAATAACTCTTCTATTTTACGTATTTGTGTGTTTTATTAGTATTATATATTTATTTTTATGTGTTTTCCTTTTATTATGTGTTTAGAGTCACAAGAAATCAAAAGGAGCAAAAATGGATAAATCGGAGTGAAAACGGAACTTGGGACCGAAATGCAAGCATTCAAAGATGGAGGGCCTCCGATGCAATTTTATGAAAAGTTGTTTTTACAATTTTTCTTGTGCCAATATCAAAGAATATCAAAAGAGGATTTCCACATTTTTGTCGGATCCCAAATCGGAGTTTCCTAGTGAAAGTTATGGCCATTTGAAGAGAAATGACAAAGCGTAAAAAATCAGCAGCTCGAATTTACTGCCGCAGTTCACTAATTTGACCATAACGTTTGCTACAAAATTCGGATTGACGTACACTTTATATTGTTGGAAAGGACACTCAAAGGGCTACAACTTTGATGTTGACCTCTTCAAATGATTCAGATCATATCATGGTCAAAAATGGGAAAACCCGAGAGTGATGTGAATGGAGGATTTCTTGGGCCATGTTTTGGTAGAAAATTCATAACTTTCTACTAAAATATCAAAAAACGGAAAGTCCAATTGCACAATTCAGCCAAGATGCTTACCTATACCATGATACAATATTTGAACTAATGGAGCAATTTAAGATCATGATTTGGTGGTTACCAATTAGTGGAATCATAATGGAGTAGTTGTACAATTTTTTATCATGTTTTCTTGTGAAATTTTGCCTATAAATAGAGCCATTTGTAAGGAAGGAAATGCACAACTTAGTAGAAGAGAATTAGCTAGTAGTTCTCTCCAATAAAATTTTCTTCTTCATTTTGTTCTTAGTTTTAGCTTGAAGATTTTAGCTTTTCATATTCAGTGGATCAATTCTTAGCTAAGTTCTCTTTTCCTTTTATTTCTCTATTTATTTCTTAGTATTTATTTACTTGTTTACTATATTTTGCATAATCTATCATATAGTGGTGGTGATACAATGAACACTCGCTAAAAAGTATGAAACCCCACAATTATGAGTAGTTAAGACTTTTCTATCTAGTTCGAGGGGGACGTTGTGTTCAACTAACATGTTGTTATCTTTTCTAACTCTTTAGTAACGTTTTATCTATTCCTCTACTTCAATTTGTTGATTTGTTATGCTTTTAAACCCGTTTTTGAGTTTATTTGATTATTGCATTCACCTTGGCCAATTGAATCAATTAATCTTTAAATTCAAGTTACTTGCTAGGATTGGAACTTTTGATCCGTAATTGTCATTAGATTCCAATCCAAAGTAGCAAATAAATATCGTGCATATTTATTAACAAATCATCTTAGATGCATTAATTCGAGCTTGTGAAATTATTCATCTAATTCAACTCATTCTTCTCGTTCATTTCATACTAGCTTTGCATTAAATCCTAAGAGCTTGTTTAGGGTTATCCAATAGCTAGATGTTAAGTTAAAGAGTTTACTTTTTACTTAATACACTTAAGGAAGAATTCGTTAATCAGAGCTTCTTGGTTAATTGAGAGTTGATAAATTGAAGAAGGAATAGTAACACGTTGTATGGGAAAGATAAACACAAGTTGTTGACACAACCGAACCCGAGAACTAGATATTTATTTCAATTGTTTTATTTGATCTTATCTTTTGTCATTTGATTTTCATTCAAAATTCTCAAAACCCCTACTTTCCTATATTAATTGATAAAGACAACTAGATTAAGCACCGTTCCTCTTGGGTTCGACCCTTACTTACCACTTCTATATTAATTTGTAGTTTTGAAACCGAGTAAGGAAATAAAACAAACTTTGGCGCGCCGCGACAAACGCGCCCAGTCGTATTGGATGGTGATTGCTCAAAGTGTCGAATTATGAAAATTCATCCTTCGTATATTCAAATATTTATCTCATGTAAGATCAAGCTAGAGGTAGATTATTCCATTTGTTAAGTTCTACTATTCTTTTATTAAATTCTCCAATTGTCTATTTCTGTTTGTAGAGTGTTGATGGTAGATTCATTCTGTTTGCAGATTGGGCAGGTACATTGGGATCGGTAAATTTTATTCGTTTTTTACTAATTGCCAACTTTTGTTTTTCCTTGTAGCTTATCACAAATAATAGCATGGCGGTGTGTCAAAAATGGTTACGGACATACCCATCCATATAGGTGATCTATTTGAATTTGTGAAGGATGAATTTTCATAATTTGATGGCAGTGTGCCGAAAATGGGTATAGACATATCCATCCATATAGATGATCTGCAGAAGGCCCAATGCTGCTTGGTAAAATGTCTAATGTGTTGAAAGTGACTTCGGTCGTATTGGATGGTGATTGCTCAAAGTGTCGAACTATGAAAATTCATCCTTCGTATATTCAGATATTTATCTCGTGTAAGATCAAGCTAGAGGTAGATTATTCTATTTGTATTTGTGAAGGATGAATTTTCATAATTCGACACTTTGGGATATTACCATCCAATACAACTGCAGTTGCTTTCAACACATTAGACATTTCACCAAGCAGCACTGGGATCTTTTGCAGATCACCTATATGGATGGGTATGTCCTTCGTATATTCAGATATCTATATCTCCAAAGTATTGTACTATGAAAATTCATCCTTCGTATATTCAGATATCTATATCATGCAAGATCAAGCTAGTGGTAGATTCATTTTGTTTGTTAAGTTCTACCATACTTCTATTAAATTCTCTAATTGTCTATTTCTGTTTGTAAAATGTTGATGGTAGATTCATTTTGTTTGTAGATTGGGCAGGTATATTGGAATCAGTAAATTTTATTCATTTTTTACTACTTATTGCTAACTTTTGTTTTTCCTTTTAGCCTATCACAAATAAGGGCATGTCGATGTGTCGAAAATGGGTATAGACATACCTGTCCATGTAGATGATTTGCAAAAGGCGCTGATAGGTGTGTTTTTATGCCTTTTTCGGGTACGTCTAACATGCTGGAAATAGATAAAAAGATCAAATCTCTACTCATAATTCATCTTTTGGTCCATGTAGGTTAACAACTTGAAGAGAGACAGGAAATGGGAAAAACCGGCTAAAGGAGATGAGCCAAGAGCAAAAAGCTAAATGAAGTGGAGACGGGGCAATTGTACGGCCGTAAGTGAGTTCGGTACGGCTGTACACATATGAAATACAGCCGTATAATTGGAAATTGGAGTGCCAAATTGATGCAGAGAGTTGGATACGGCCGTACATGTGACATATACGACCGTAAATAGAGACTTACGGCCGTACATGTGAAAACTACGGTCGTAAATGATCAAACCTAGAAAACTCAAGAACAGATGCAGAATGTTTGTTATGGACGTACTTATATTTCATACGATCGTAACTTAGAAAATACGGCCGTACCAAGTCATGTTACGGCCATATCCATATTAGATCAGAAAACTGCGAATTGGACTGTTTTTACTGTTTCATTTCTGTTCTTTCCTTTTCATCCTTTAGCTTGGGGGTCTTTTGGATAGTTTTTGGCTTCTTGAAAAAGTGTGATATATTAGGGTTTGGGGTATTATTAAGGGAATGAGGATTGCTAAGAAGAAAAAGGGGGAATCAAAAGGGAAGCTAGGTTTTGGTAGGTCATTTTCTTGTAAATGAGGAAGATGAGGGTGGTTTACTCAAAGTTTATGACTTAAGGGGAGTCTTTTTTTATCATTTTTCTTGTACTTACTCTTTGAATTTGATCTTATAAGGAATATACATCTATTTCTATGATTTCTTCACTTTCTCTTATGGGGTAAAGTTTTTAGTGAGATTGTTGGTAAAGTTTGATCATGTTATTGATGCTAAGCTAGTTGAATCATTGGGGACTTGTTGTTGTGTGTGTATTCCATTGCCTTTACTGCTCTTCACTTATTTGGCCAATAAGTGTTGTTGTTAATTGTAAGTTGAATGGACTTTGAGAAAAGGATGTTTAACTTAGACACCATGGTTTGTCACTCCAAATCTTTGTGAAGATAGAAATATACCTCTCACCTTGGATTGTCTTTGGAATATTTTCACAAAGGTTTATGCTTTAGATCAATCGTCAATCGACATAGAAATATAGTAGGTTGATTTGATCAAAAAAGTGTGATTTGACATTCAAGAGAGGAATCACCTATTTAAGGAAAATCGGACTTGACATAAACAACAAATAACTCAAGTGAAAACTAGCAGAGCAATAATTACATAATGATCAAATGAAACCTATAATCTCAACTTTATTTCATTTCTTAAGATATTACCATGTCAATTGAGCTTACTCCTGGGACCACATATTCTAAAGTTTTCACGTTTATAACCAAAAAATTTCCAATTTCAGAATGTGTTTATATAAGTGTGTATTACATTACATAACTATTTAGTGTAACATCACTTTAGTCCTTGAGGAATGATATCCAGGACTTTTAAATCCAAAACTTTACTACTAGAACGGCCCGTGCGCTTGCTGTGTAAATTGGCGAATGTGTACAAACACCTATCAAGCGCCATTGGCCATTGATACTTGTGAAATGTCTCATATGTTGAAAACGACTTCAGTTGTATTGGATGGTGATTGCGAAGTGTCAAATTATGAAAGATCAAGCGAGAGGTAGATTCATTTTCTTTGTTAAGTTCTACCATTCTTCTATTAAATTAAATAAATTATGCAATTGTCTATTTCTATTTGTTGATTGTTGATGGAGGTTAGGTGCATATAACGAAGGCCGCTAAAACAATCAAAGATAATGGGATTAAAATAAAAGATGTGTCAAGAAATCCCGTAATGGAAAAGTGCTAAGCAGATTAACGCCAAAGATAAGGATAAGAGATAAAAGATAGAGCTTGAAGGTTAGAGAAATTAGTTAGCAAATCAATAGTCTTTGCATTTGCATTAAGTTTGGTATTTTTTAGTTCCTAATGCTAAGTTTGGTTGTGGATGGATATGTTTTTGTTAAATATGCATCCTAAATTATTGATTGATTAGCATTGAATTCGTACCAACAACGTGCAATACAAGCCTCCTAGAATCGCCTTTGGGCTTGTGAGACATGCTTGCACAGACTTATTTCTTGATTTTTAAGGTAGATGGCAACAAAATATGAAATATTAATTTTCCATTCATTAGAACAAGCCATTGCCCATAAATGTTTGAAATCGGCCGACTTTAGAAATAGTATTTCACCTACAAAATAAAAAAATAGTTTCCTTTATGTTAATATCATTTTTTCTGTTTGTTTGTGTATTATATGTGATTGTATGGCGTCAATTTTGGAAAATTATTTTTAATTGTATGGTCAAAAAGTAATAAAGCATTTATGCAGAATGGTTGATATAACAGTGTTGATAATATACCGCTTGATACTTACAGTTGTTTGGTTGAAATAAGGTTAACATTTTGATTTAGCTTCTTTTGACATAGGCAAAAGAACTTGCAGTTGAAAAGTATGAAAAAGATAGTTTAAAACTATGCAAGTGTTAATTCTACACGCTAAAAGTCTAAACAGTAACACCGCCCCAAAATATGGCTGCTGCCCATCCGATTGATCCTCTTCCTCCAAACCTACCGGAGGGACAACTTATGGTCAACTGCCTTCATGCTAGGCTTAATGGGGGAGTCCCTCACCCCTTCATACTCGACATTGATGTTTATCGCGTTGAGCCCTACATCCTCATGTGCGAACGCACAGTGTCTACGTCTTCACTCCGCTTCACCCCAGGAATGAGTGCAACGAAATATCTAGATACGTCACCCAAGGCTTGGATGGCAGGGTTGTTGGGAGCTGGAGTCGCATCAATGGAAGTGAACGAGACGTCATTCATAATGGAGTAATGGTAGGGAGGTCCATACTGTTTGAATATGTTGATTACTTTGGTGTGTCAAATGGGGTGAACGATCCGAATGTCGGCATTGCTCCTGTCCTGATACAGGAGTTTAGGCTAAATCACAATGCAGCTCCCCCCATTCCCAGCGTGGTTCTGGCTGAAATATGGTGAAAGTTTTTAATTTCGTAGTGTCTGTTAATCCCTTTATTTCCTATTGAATTGTTAATTCTAATTTCGTAGTATCTATTGATCCCTTTATTTCCTGTTGAATTGTTAATTCTAATTTCGTAGTATCTGTTGAATTGTTAATTTTAATTTCGTAGTCTCTATTGAAAAAAAAACTATGCAAGTGTTATTCACATCTCAAATTCAGTTGTCCAAAAACCGTGAACTATAAGTTTAAACTCTAAAGTCAACTTTCGAGTTTTTATGATTTCGAATGGATGTACACGTAGACCGGATGAAATACAACCTGGAAAAAAAAAAAAGCAAACCATGCAAAAGTTGCAAGGCTAAGTTTTGCGTTTAAGTATTGTGTTTTAAATGTGGTAATAGGGGGCATCCATGCTTCTTATTTTTCAGTTGATGTAGACTTAAAGCATCAAACCAATGTCGGTCAATTCGAGCAATCCTCTTCTTGCAGTCGATGTAGACTTATCGCTAATTGCTCCTCCCACCATGACGATAGTCTTTGCACTTTGTTCCAATAGCAGTAAAAGGCACATGGTTACTACGTAGCCCAAGCCAACTAGGGTTATGGTTGTGTGCACAATGCTTGAATTGACTACCTTTCTTATTTTATTTCATGTCAAATTTTCTCCATAATCAAAACCAAGAGTACTGAGGTCACAGTGTCAGGTTTCTATACGTATCTTTTACGTGCAAAATGGTTAACCGTGCATGGAGTTATTATGCCATATTGGCAATGGACTTCAAATAAAAATTTACTCTATTTGCGTGTTTTGGAATTCTGAATGCTACATTGCAACTATTGGGCGATTGGGAGCTACTTGTTTGAAATGCATTGAGATTTCTAGTCTTGTGCGTCGCATATGGTCAATTTAAAGATTTTTGTGCGCTTATGGAAACTTTAAAGTCGTCTAAATTCTGATTACAAATGTTCCGATGGATTTGAACACTGTTCTGTGATTCAGATTTGTCCAACAATAGTTTACTATTTTATAATGAGATAGGTTTGGAAGTTTACGTTAAGCCAAATTAAACTCTGAAATGAAATTGTGATAGACATATCTAATAGAAAGGTAGAAACTAAAACAGCAATAAAAGAGAAGACCAAAATTAACGTGGAAAACCTGCAGAGTGAAAAATCACGTGTTCGTTCCCTACAAGGCTACGAGCAAAAATCGATCCACTAATTGCCAAAGAGTTTAAATCTTTACAAGCAAGCTAAAGGGTAGTTTAGACATAAACTAATCAATATATAAGAATATGAAAACAGTCCATATCTTCTCTTTAGCATGTAATGCAAGCTAGCGTCTCGCTGCTCATCGGTAGCTTCTTGTATTGCTCCTATCCCGTAACAGATCTGCACTCTCGTGATGGTCTCTCAACGTTGGAGCTCTTTTTGTAATGGATTGGACTCGTCCCAGAGATTCATCATATCAATTGAATAAATCAAAAGGTGGTGTACATGAACTAGATAAAGCAACACTTGAAAGAGTCATATGTGGGAAAAGTTCATAACACGTTTTGTGAAGCAATGGGAGGCTTAATTTTCCTCTATAAACGTAGAGTATCAAGATCACGTGAATTAGGTCTTGTTCGAATTTTCTCCTCTAGTCACGTGTACAATGGCTTCTCTGTTGTGGTGTTTTTAATGCAATTAAAAGTCTTGACAAGTAATAAATCTTTATTCCATAAAAACACATAATCCTACAAGGAAAATGAAACAATATTAATTGTAGAATAATCAAAGTAAGGGAAGGAAATAATAAGAAAGAAAATCTTACCTTATCACAAAGATACATACCTAGCTGGTTGGCATAGAATATGATTCTTTACCATAATACTATGTGCATTGAATGTGGATACTCACACTAACCCTAGAAGCTAATAGCTAGGGCTTCATGCACACTTTGGACTCTTTTGATATCTCAATACAATCAAGAGATAGCTATCACATGTGTTAATTAAAATAAAATTTGAAAAAAAAAATCCAATAATAAAGTCCAACAAAATTCATAATTAAATCAATCAAAATAAAATTCAATTAATTTAACTACAAATATGAAAAACTAAACATATCAACACATTAACTTTAAAAATTAAAGTTAATAGTCTCTCCTTTTGGCTTTTTTTTTTTTTTTTTGTTATTTTTCCCAAACACAAGCCATTTTGCAAACAAGTGGTCGAAGTTTTTGAGAATCAGTCTCCCCCTCAATTAGTACGTAAAACAACACAGGCAAGTTTAAGTACGCACAAATTGATCGAATCAATTATAGATTTAGTAAAAATGATAAGTGCCTTACTTCAACCTAGCAAAAGTCAACAAACTGGTTCTTCCTCCTACTCCCCCCTTCTTGGAACAATAGGGAAGCCAATAGAACTAGCATCCAAATATGTCTCATAACCTGCCATGAAGAAACTAATAGGCAATAACCGGTTACACACCACGTTATAATTCACAATAGAAATGTTCCCATGCTCCCGCTGTGGCACTAGCGGGATACGCGCGCCACATCAGGGCCAATTTGAATCGGTCCCTGACGTGGCATGCACCATGTCAGTTATCTGGTGCCATATTATGACATTAGTAAGAGCATTGGAACATTGATGTAATTCACAATTCACATCATTGTTTATATCGTTAGGTAAATGGCTGGATAGCTTTCATGTCTTCAAGAGTTGATCGATTAAATTTTCTACTCAAGGTTTATGGAACACAATATTAAAATATGGATTATTCCTTGGTATCATGCAAAATTCTAATTGCAGTGCAATAGTCGTCGCAACTTCACATAGTAAAGTCTAAAACAATAATTGACTTAGAGGTAAAATAATAACAAAATAATAAATAATAAATTAAAAACGTAACCGGCTTAATTAAGGCCGAACAGGCTTTCCAACACGGTCACGTTAACAACTCATTCACAAGATTTCTAGACTATTTTAATTAATGAGAATTCATCTCTCAACTTCTTGTTCTTTTTGTGACAATTCAGTTGTAATTTGGCCATATAGTTCATTACAATCTGTAATTATGTAATTACTAATTATGCTGTTAAATCCAATCACGTCAAACTTAGTTTTCATTTTAGTATTCTACTCGATCGACAATTTGCAAGTCAAGAAAACGAAGTCATTAATTATTAATTTGTTGACGAGATTCATCGTGTGACAATGTACATTAATAAAGAAATTTTGATTAGAAAATTAAGTAAAAAGGTCATTTTCGTTCAACGTTATTTTTCTGCACGAAATCAAGCGCCTTAGCCGACTATTTTCCAACTTTTTTTTTTTTGAAAAAAATTTGTGTTATTAAATAACATATTAACTTGCATAATTTCTCAACTTAATAGCAATCATTAATACTAGTACTAGAGAATATATCAGACTAATTTGGGTGGAGTAGGTTCAACATGATATCCCTATATAATGACCCATAGATTAGAGATGGTGGATTAGGTTTATCATTGGAAAATTCAAAATAGTCCCTTAATAATTATAATATTATTATCATAATAACAAATTAAGGGTCTTCATTAATTGACTGGATTCAACTTTGATCACAAGGTCACAATTTCTGAAATAAAAAAAAAAAGTAAATTGTTGACAAAATAAAAATTTGTTCAAATACATGCACATGCAATCATATGAATGAACAATGGGAAACCTAGTTGCGACAATTGCAAACAATAATGACCAACTTGCAAATTGTCCATAAACAAAGGGAAAATTTGTAAACAATTCAACCGAAAGGGACTTTCCAACAGCCACATAATGTAAATGGTCAACAAGGAAATCAAAGTCATTAGTCATTTTCATAGCTTCCGTCACTCGCTATGTCTTGTTGTTCACTATCATGCCTCTTTCACACTATGTATGAAATATTTACATTTTTCAATATAGTTTTCTTAACGTACATCACACAATTTATACATTTAAACAATTCTCCTGGCCCTCGAGAATTTATTCATTGACAAATTCTTGATTTTCTTTGGAAATTTGGTCTAACAGAAAAATTGCTATTGAGTATCATGAAAGTATTTATTTGATAGAGATTTTCAAAGAAATGAGAAATAATTTTTAAATGTATAATTCAAAAGTAAACGAAATATTACACTATTTTCAAAAGCACGACGGGTGAAAAGGCAGTAACACCACACCTTAAGCTTAAGCGAACTTAAGTGGGCCGATGCATGGTAAAAGCATGGCTAATGTACTATAAAGCTTAAGATGTAATGAAATGTGAAATACAAGCTTCAAGTTCAAATACGCCTAAAAGAACACCTAAGCACGCACAATTTCTAGAACAGAACTTGAAAATAATGGTGAAAAAAATTGAATATTTGAATAGTAAGTTATATGATACTTTATAGATTGCGGTGTCATATCTATCAAAAGTGTAAATATGTTCAATATCGGATTTGTTCAAGTACCCACTGTGGGTACCGTATGGTACCCACAGTGGGCACGTGCCACATTATCACCGAAAATTTTTTTATTTTATTTTTTTTTTTGAATTTTTTTTTGGAATCTACGTTAAGTTAGACGAATAATACATAATTCTTTTTGATGGTGAAGTTCTCACCCGACCCTATGATTTTTTCCCATTGTAGTGCAGTAAGGTACCCACATTAAATACAGAATCGAACTGTGTTCAATATAGGCCACTTTCAATGCATATAATATATTTACCCTTCCTAAAATAAATTTCTATATATGCCACTGATGAATACAATAACTACTATAACAAAGTGAAAATATCAATGTACGTCTACTTCATGTTAGGGGGGGAAAAACTCATTCTTTCGTATCTCATTGTAAAGTATTCTCCTTCGTTTTGTATGGAAATTATCTTCTACAATCGAATTCTACTACACATTAAACCAGTGGTATACTAGTATATTTTACACTTTTGGGTCCAAATGGCAAACATACCTATATCTTCATCTTTTCCTTTTTTTTTTTTTTTTTTTTTTGAATAGGGGAATATAGGGATGAGAGTGTGGTTCAAACCCTAGTTACATGCTAGGAATTTGACAGTCTTAACCACTATACCACATTCGAACCACATCTTCATCATTTTCTAAGAGAACTCAAAAAGGGTGGGTGGGGGTTGGAATCTCGTAAATTCTCCTTAATTTTGAAGGAAAATTTCTCTCTTAGAATGGAATTCCACCCTAAAGTAAGCCCTACAATACACCACACTACACTAGTATATTTCATCACTTTAATAAGTAAAACTAAAATCTTGTATTCCTTATTAATTATTGCCTGCATCCTAGTCCGTCCTTGGGAAGTCCGAAATAGACTCGGCAATGCTATTGCTAGACTAGATAGTTGGGTTGTTACCAAATCAAGTTGTTTATATTTAAAGGGCATTTTTTGAGATATAAAAAGTGTTTTTAAATTTAAAGAGTGAAATTTTTATATTTTTTAACACACTCTTTATATTTATATATGTAACGGTATTGAATTGTACAATTGATCTTAAAAATGTAAAGAGTTAATAAATTAGCATATCTAGATGACTAGATGTGTAAATGTATTAAATGGGTAAATAAAAGCGAAAATAAAGAGTGAGTTTTGCTCTCCAAATCTGGAGAGCCAAAACTCAATCTCTAAACTTAGAAGTTGTAATAAAGAGTTTGTTGGAGCAAATTTTCAAACAATGATTCTTTAAAATAAATAACATCTTTCAAATAAAGAGACCCTTGGAAATGTTCTAACTTCATTAGTTAGATTGTTGCATTATTATTGCATGAGAATGAGTGATTCTCAAGTATTACATCTAACTTTTATGTTACTTTTATGTATAATAAAGCATTTGTACTTAGTAAATTCGGAGGTAAGGCACTTACGTCCCCCTCCAAGTAAATGTTATTTTCTATTTTCACTTAATAAAATTCTATCCCGTACTTGAATTTTCAAATCGAGATAGTTGCTTTAAAAAAATGATAGTAATCACTCACTCAGAGTCACAGTCCGATTTTCATTTCACACGATGATGATACAGACAAATTTAGGCAACTGGAATCTCAGGAAAGTTTTATGCCTTTAGATTCCAGCGTCTATATTTGTTTATTATGCCCACTACATGTTTGATAAATATTCAAACTCAAATATCAATTCTTTTTCGTTGCTCATGAAAGCAACATATCCTAATATCTTATTCAAATTACATATATACTAATCACAGTGCATATTCATGACAAGTTCAAAGTGGAAACCTTCTTGCATTGCCGTTTCTCTTACTCTTGGTAATTGATTGCCCACCAAGAAATATCAAGAACCCGAAATTCTACTTCTAGGCCTTAGATTTGGTTCTCCATCTTTACACGCGGGAAAAAGGAATTTTTTCGACGACCCTTTCTTGCATCAGAGACTAAGAAGACGAATAATCCCACTTAGAATTATTTCCTACCTGCATTTATAAGTTCTTTGTATAGGGATACTTACTTGTTGATCAATTATGAAAACAAGATTCTTGTAGGGCAGCTAGTTGTAGTACTCTAACAAGGAAGAAGAGCTTGTGTGAGAGCTTTTCATGGGAATAGAAGGGTATAATTTGATGGAGATGGAGGGAAGAAGCTTCTCGGAATTTTACAGAAACACGAGCGAAGAGATATTCATAAAGACAATGATGGAGAGCTCTATCGGGATGCCAGCTCCAACAATGGACACGTTGGGATTCAAGAATTTCAGTCATGGTCTCCGTGTTGATAGTGAGGAACTCTTCAAAAGTTGGCTCACTAATGGGGAGGCAAGAAAATTGTACTATTCTCCTATGTTGATGTCTTTGCATTCAGTCTAGAATGCATACTAAAGTTTAAGGTTCTTAGGTTTGGTTGTACAATTTGAGGAAAAGTGCGATGATGTTGTTGAGTCTAGCTCCTTCATTCAAGAATCACTCTTTTCTACCGCCGATTTTAACCACATTCTACAAGAGAATTCATCTTTTTCAACCAAATCTGATGTTTTCTTCCGTTTCCTTTCTGCTATAACTTTTCCATTTCGATCTCAACTAATACGGTTTTTATATCAGAGCAATGGTTGCCAATCGGGAAGCACTATCCATCGTCCTAGACAAGCATCACGAAGGTTAGTTTGTTTAAATTGATGGCATGTACATATCAAAAGTATTATCTTTTGCATTCATAAGTTGAAAGCAAATGTGTGACAAGCAGGATCTCGACTGAGCTAGCTGAATTAAGCAATCAACATGGAGGCGTAAACCAGAGAAAACAAGACGAAGACATTATATTGCCACAAACCAGTTCTCTAGCTCCGTCCGACTCATCAAATGATCTCAATTCAACAAGGTAACTTTCGTATTCCAACTTGGAACTATTGTGATATCCCTTTCGTTCACCTTCTTTTCTCTTCAATTCGGATGACATTTTGTTCATTTTGTTCATTTTGTTGTCATCAGAAATGGGGTGGATAAAGGGCTGCAAGCTAGTAATCTGTTCTTGGCAAAGGTATGAAAGATTAGTTCCAAAAAGACATTTTCATCATTAAACTGTAAAAGTGAATCTCATCCTTACTTTTACGCAGGCATGGTTTCACAGTTCTCAACCCATGACTAGGAGTCGTTCCTCCGAATTAAGGTACCCTCAAGTTGTAAATACTTGTGTGTTTCTTGAAAAATTACAAGCATCTCTAAGGATTATGGCTAGGAAGAACAATTAAGCATTGCCTTCTCCAAGTTGCCTCTACATGATCCACTTGAGAACCCGTAGCTGATTTACTGTAGACTCTGTTCTAAAAAGCTCGTTTGGGCCTTGTTTAATCAATATCTAAACCCACTTTACGCTTTCTAGAATGATGCCATTAAGTATATGATTGTATGCATTTTCTTGAAGGAGGAGATACGTCGCACTACAAAACTCGCAAACATCATTAGGCATGGAAGCTATGCATGACATAGCGGAAAGTGGCGTCAACAAATTAAATCAAGAACATATAGACGCAAATGGATATGCTAACATGCCAATACCCGAGATTCCCAACCAGATCAGTACATTTATGTCTCCCTCAAATTCGTCATCATCCAATTTCAACAACCCACAAATGGGGACCGTTGATAAGATCTCATCTGTCGTTAGCATGTTAAAGGGTACGCTAGAACGAAAGAAGCTTAGCAACTACCAAATGGAGAGGGAAACAATTGAGGATAATTCTTTTGGCTACTATAGTACCGAGGGGCCCTTAGGCAATGTAAAAGCTTCACAAGAAGTGAAAGACAATGGAGTTTTACAAACGATTGATGAGTCATTTGGTATCAACTTGGAAAGTTTTATGGCTCCAATGAGTGCTGGGTTAATGAGCATGGTATCGCGGGAACCATCTCAGAGTGAATCTTCAGCTCCTGTGGCTTCCAACGGTTTCGATGTATGTGATGATCCTTGCATTGTGGCTCAAGCGGCAACTCCAAGTGTTAGCGAAAGCTCGATGAGACAGTGGACAAATAAAAGGAGTCCTGAAGATTGTTCGAGGGTCAAAGGTACGTCTAGCACGACTTTAATCGTCATTTTCTCTGTTCTTACTTGCAGAAATGAACATCAAATTTGATAAATGGTTTTTATTTCTTTGATGACAGATATCAGAGAACGCATATATGACAATTTGAAATATGATCAAAAGGTAGTTTTCATGAATTAGAGTCGTTTAGCATTTAAAATTGCTAATTTTTAATTGCTTTGTCTTTAAAATCTTTAGCAGAAAGGAGGTCTAATTCGATTTGGATCAGTAACATCAAGTGGTTCAGGTAATTTTCCTTTTTCCTTTTGATTAGTTTTTCGTTTTCAGGCTAATGAGTGGTTCATATAGCCAATTCTGCTTTCTTTATCCTTTAGTAAGTTGAAATTTGATAAGTTATATTCATTTAATACAGTGGACAAAGGGGACCCCACGAAAAAGCGTAGAGTTGAGAGATCACGGAAGTATGTTTTGTTTTTATTTTTTATTTTTTTGAAAGTCTGGAAGTATGTATTTTTATCGCTCATCTTGAAATATCGATTGCTTGCTAACTCCTGTGAACGGCATTTGTATACATAGAGCTTGTTTGACAAAGATTTTTCCAGAACAAAAGCAATTTTCTGAGATCTTAATGTCGCATTTCGTGAACAATGCAGGATGGCCGAAGCAAAGGAAAGAAGTTCAACGCCGCCTGTTCCATCGGATATGCAAGCCATCTTGAAGCGTTGTGAAAACCTTGAGAAGGAAGTGCGTTCGCTTAAACTCAATTTGTCTTTCATGAATAGGTAAGCATAACGAGTTTGAGCTTTTGATTGATTTTATCAAATGTGTACATCTGGATGTACGCCCTCTAATAGAGAACAATGCAAAATACCATTTTTACGGCGTTCTCTGCATTGATGGGGTCCAATGCTCTATTAACAAATGTACATATATCGAAGATGTGACTTACCTTGGAGTGAATTTGCAGAAAGGATTCGGAACAAACTAAGCAGATTGAAGAGCTACAACAGCAGAACCAAGAGTTGACGGAAGAAAAAGAACGCCTGCTTGAAGAGATCGAGAGGATCCTCACAGAAACCGGCAAGCTATGATACCAAATCAACCATCACCATTTCTTTGAAAATGGCGTCCGTTCATAACGTTTATATATCAAGGAAAACTTGAAAACCATTCGTGAATGGTCATGTTTGGCTAGTAGTATTAAACCACTGAAAGATGGTAAAATCTTGTCCATTATACCATTTAGTAGTCCCTATAAAATCACGTGTACTGCTATGCTCATTTCAAGCATGAGTTAGCTAAAAGATATATCACTTTTTCTTACATACATTTTTAACCACATGATTTATGATCTTTTACATTGCGCTCTAGCCTCCTCAGAGAATCACTTTTCTTCTCAAAGGAAGTTCATAAACCAGCTCAAAATATGCGCCCGTTTGCATCCACATTACTGAGCATTTTCATGTGAAATATGAAAGAATAAATGAAGGTGAATGACAAAAATTTGTGTAACATATGTAAGTCCCACGAGATATGTGACCAAAATCTTGACTATAACAAACATATCAAGTGATCAACACATTACACTGCTATAAGTTAGCTATTTAGCTAATCATATTGGTACAACATAGTTACAGAGTCGATTGCATATTGTTGCAAGCCCGTTGTCAAAATCAGTGCTGCCTACCATGGTGAATTATATCAACCAGGGGAGGCCGAGTCGTTTTACATATTGTAAGGTCAGCCAACTCATAAACAAGATGTATACTAGTAACAAACAAGCTCGCTTCAATAGGACAATATTAGAACGGTGAGGAAGCATTCTTACAGTTCGGATTCGACTGATGAGAGATTTCAATGGCCGTATCAGCCCAACCAAGGTTATAGATATCAGGGAAGTCGAAAACCCAGTAATAAGTCCAGTTATTATATCCCACCTTCGTCTACTTGTGGATCCCTCACCAGCAAGCCATGACTTCATTATCCTTGTGAACCTGTCATCAACAATGTCTTATATTTAGCCCTGAAAATATCTAGATCCTCAAGGTCATTTTTGCATTTTCTTAGGTACATAATTTTTCAAAATACAAAGTGCATCAAAACATCAATTTTCATTATAAAAAAATCTACCGAGAACACACACCAAACAAGCACCTACTCAGAAGCAGAGAGAGATGACCATTGCTTATTGATTTATATGAGTACATTTGGGACTGGAATCCCCAGAGTCCTATGAAATAGTTTATTTCTTGTTAAGAATTTCCATCCAAATTTGTGGGAAGGAGCAAAGGAAATAATCACAAAGGCCCTTCGGGTTCAGTTAACAGCAAAAAAAAAAAAAACACAGACAGAGAGAGAGAGAGACAGAGGGAGGAAACCAGCAAACATGAAAAAGACAAATGAAAATGAGAAAATTAGGTGGAGGTGCAAAAGATGGTAAAGTTTATTAGTGATGAACATAAATTCAGAGTCTGTGTAGCAAGGAGTTGATAAACATTTTTAAGGCATTCACAAACATGAATAAATGGGCGATGACGCAGATAAGGATGTGGTTTTGAAAATTATACAAAGGTGTTTGTAAGGCATGTTTCTGGAACAAAAACACTTAGCCACCCATATGCTTACCCTTTGAGATCATGACAAATTGGAGGTTTTTGTATTAACTATCAATTCCAACAATCAGTTACCAGAATCTTGCTAGCTGTACGCAATAATTATAATAAGTGCCAAAGGAATCATCTGATATGATGGCAAAGTACAACATTAAACCACATTTTTGGGTGAGCTCAAAAGTCACTTTGCTCGAAAGCAATGGAAGTTGTGTTAGTAAAAGAGAGAACTTTCTCTATCATGTTAAGTAAAATATGCAACTAAAGTATGTTTGGCATAGGCAAAGATGCTCTGAGCCTCATTCCTAAAAAAATTTAAGGTGAATCCGTTTCCACAATTTTGTTGACTATAAAGCTACCTCTGTGAGGGAGAGGTTCAGGTGTTGAAGTAAAGGCTATTGAAAAGGCAGGATATGGTAAATTCAAAGTTCAAGAGCAAAATAAGGGCTCCGAAGCCACAGCTTTGGTTTCACTTTCTTCGTTAGTCCTTTTTTTTTCTTGTTCTTTTTTGAGTGTGTTTGCAGCTCTGGTGGTGGTGGTGATGGTGGGGTGGGTGTGCCTTTTTTTTTTTGGGGGTGTTTGGTGTTGGTTGGGGATTGAGGATTGGAATTAAAGAAAACATGTTGCAGCACATACCACAAGAATGCAGGAAGAAAACTAATACTGTTTGATTGCAAAAGTTCTTAAAGAAATTGAATTTCATGTTAGTTGGAAAATAAAAGTTCTTAAAGAAATAGAATTCCATGGTAGTTGGAAAATAGACTCCATGTAGGTTGGGAAAGAAAACCACATCCCCTAGGAATCCATTTTCCATGAAAATTAATGTTTTTTCATGGAAAACATGTTCTTTTTCCACACAATTCCAGCAACTCAAACACACTATAAATGTACTTGTGACCAACTAAGAAATCATAATAGGTAGAAAACTGAAGGCTTGGTGCTCACAGAATAGAATATCTTCTAAGCATTTCTACAGTTGATGGCTCTTCCGCATGGCAATTGAACAAACCATCCTGATCTATGTGCACTTTAGAAATGCCCAATGTGTACCGGCACCCGTATGTTTCATTCACCTGAATAAAAAAATATATATCTAAATGTTCTGCTTACGGGGAAAAAGCGATTAAATTAGATATCATATTGAAGACAGTACAAGAAAGGATTTCAAAGCTTAAGTATTTACCCATATTCTTGGAGATTTGCCTGCTGCTGGTTATTAGTTTCCCCTTTCGCTATAACTAGCGTAGAGCATATAATCTTAAGAGATTCCCTTTTTATCATTTCCTTTCTTTAATTCTTTGTATCGGTCAGATTATGGTAAGTATACACAGGAAATATTGTATGTGTTAGTTTCAACATTTTTGCCAACTAAAGATTCAAGTTGCGTTAAAAGTCAAAACTTCAATATCAACAGCACATCCAAAACAACACCACATTATTATCCACGTATTTTATAGTTGTTAAAATCCCACATCTGCTTGTAATATGTATAAGATCTAATTAACAAGGTGAGAGTAATCCTCCCCTAATAAACCGATTTTGTTAGAGGAGTTAGGCCAAATATCCTTCTTCACATAGTATCAGAGCCAAGCCCAGTTTGCAATGTTCGGTGCCCCCAATATCGATTTCCACAGTTGTTTGTCATAGTCCACACTGTGTGTGAGGGGGCGTGTTAGAATTCCACATCGGCTTGTGATATGTACAAAATCCAATTAATAATGTGAGTGTAATCCTCTCCTAATAAGCCGGTTTTGTTAGAGGAGTTAGGCTCAAGATCTTTCTTCACAATAGTCTCCACTAGTATTTAAAAAATGCATAATTATCCACACATTTCGTAGTCCCCACTCCCATTCAAACCTAAAAGTAACAATTTAGCGAAATAAAGATTTACTCGAATACATGCCTTTTTTAAAAAAAATATAGCCGAGGGTATCGTAAATTCATTATGGTAGTAATAATTTTCTTATTTTGACTATTTATAACCATATAAATATAATCTTTCACTTTTTAATTTAGTAGATGCGTGATGTACCGATTCTATATTCCTCACCATAAATCTATCTCGATTACTTTACGATTTTCAACACATAGTTGGTATTTTTACAGCATTGTCCAAGGCTTCAGGCTTCAATACTTACCTTAAATTTATTTTTCGTCGACCAAGCAGCACCAAAATTTGGTCTGCAATAAGAGGGGAGTGCTTCCTTTGGAGCTTCAGCCAATGCAAGTCTCGGCTGACCCAAATGATCTCTATATTCAACCTATTATATTGGAAAACAAAAGTTAAACGTGACAATGTAATCCAAAGAGCTAGTTGCCATATCTCAAACCAAAAAATACAGTACCACCCTGTTGAAGATTTTTGATATTGTACCTCACAAATACACATCTTAGACAACTACTTTATAAAAGGCTGGTTGAACTGAAGTTATCTAGTAATCATGAACTAAAAAGATGGTTCCGATGAGTGATTGCTAAAGGTTGCTGAATTTATTCAACATTACTTGGAAGATCTGAGAAATGCAGATTGTAACTTGGCAACAAGTAGAAATGATCACCTCAAATACAGAAGCCCAATAGTAGTCATAATGACACCGATATTTCTTTCTTTCAAGTGGGTTGAAGACGTGCTTTGCTTTATAATTTAACAGTCCCAATTCACAGACCTTAGATGACCTTAGATCCACACCTGAAAAGATGTCTATATCAGTGCTCCCATGCTGATACCGTTAACGAAGCCTCAAATGGGAAGTTAAGAGGGTGTTAGCAGATGAATTTTAATTGTCTTTTATGAGTAGGAAGAGAGAGAATGAGTGGAGTTGGATGGCGGAGAGTTAATGAGTCGTGAGATATATGGATGTGATTTATTTGATCAAATTTGAAATTTAAAAAAAATACATTAAAATGTATTTTTCAACTCATGCTAACACCCTCTAAATCATATAGCACAAAATTACACACAAATCTGTACTGCTCTTGTTTCGCTTACTATTAGTTTTTATAACAAAACATAGAAATTTGATAGAAGAGGATAGAAAAAAAGGAACAATCAACTGAAGTATAATGTGTTAAGCTGACAGAAACTGTATGGCTAGTCATAATTACATGGAAGTGCCACTTAAGTAATTTTCCAAGTTTACAAGAACTGTCCTGGTTAATAATTCTGGGATAAAGATACACCAAACTTGTCAAGTAAGTGATAAAGAATAAATGAGCAGCTGAGTTTCCAAATCAGCGCGTGTTAGGGTATGTGTTTTTATGTGTTTTTATGTATTTTTATGTGATATAGGCGAGAGAAAAAGTGGAATTGAATGATGGAGATTTGTGTAGTACAGGTAGGTCCCACGAGATTTGTGTATAAAAATGTGTAAAAATGGGTAGGAGAACAGGCGCTCAAAACACATCAGATATCATAGCACAGTAATAAAAGGCAAGTTAACCAAGATTGCTAGTTTCAAAAAGAGAGAATTAAAATAGAAGGGGAACAGTCTCAAAAGGTTAGATTCTCTCCTAAGATAACCCATCGCACCTTCAGAGGATAAACATTTTATCTAGCTTCTTTTAGCAACTTGGATTACCCAAATCAGCCAAAATGAAAGATTCAATGAACAAAAATTCATTCTGCTTTCCACTTAGATACAATGGAAGGGAAACAGGTAATGAAGATATCTCATTTATATTAAATCATATACATTAATAATTCTCCTATAAGCCAAGCAAAGCCTAATAAGGTTAACAAGATCTCTGAATTAACGTGAAAGATTCAGATAACTAAAAAGTTGACCGGTTTAAGAGCTTCCACATAGTAATCATAACTAAAAATTAGGCACCGCAAAAACACTCCCAAAGATGGATAACACAGAAAATATTGTTCCGTAACTGCTGAAGAATTTTTGAAATTCCAAGCAATAAAATTACTTTCAGAAGTTGAACAAATAGGAATCATGGGAATGCCTTTCAATGTTGACACATTATATACAATCATTAGCAATTGTCAATCTTCCATGCCAAACAACCACAGCTAACTCTACCTCGACATGAAACCTTTATCCTTCTAAAGCTACATTGTGGCTAATGGTAAAAAAGGGGTCAATTGTACATTGGAGAAGACTCCAAAACCAAATCTGGAAGAATCAAATGCTTTTTACTTGCCTTATTCCATTATTTTATGTCAACTCCTCCATTATGGTTTAGTTGGAACATAAAGTGCACCCGATTTCCCGTAAAAGCATTGTATATTTATTTTTTACTAGGTGTTATTTTCTAGTTTCTACACCAAATCTAGGAAGCATACCCTTGGAGTGTGTAGTAGACACAACGGAGTATGGACAAGTGAACACGATATTTACCCGCCTAGAAAAGGAAAGAGAGAAAGAAAAAGGATAAGCCTTGACATAGAACAATTCGTTTTTAAAGCTTACATGGTTGTGATTTTAAGTGCTCGTAAGTTCTGAACAATGTCTAGATAACAAATACCTAGTAACTTGTGGATCTTACAAAATTGTATATCAAAAAAGTATGCTTCACTGGCTTAGAATTAAGAGTTGGAAATGATACTATGAAACAAGAAAAAATAAGCACATGTACATATTACATGTTTTCAGATTTATTTGTGCCTAAAAGATTGTTTATTATGGTTCAACCTATTTATAGTTTCAAACTGATACCAAATTGTCCTTCACCATGTTTGGTTTGTCACTAACATGCCACAATGCGTCCTCACATGTTCAAAACGAAAAAAAGTTGTTCAAGTAGAGATGAGGTTGAATAGATTTTTTTTTACCACATTGTTTGATTTAATACCACATTGAACGAAAGATAACATAAAATCGAATCTTCTAGAACCAAATCATGTTAACGACCTCATCTAATAGTTTTATGACAGTGACCATGTGTATTTATTAGAATTCTATTTTCAACACGCCTCCTCGCTTACATACCACATCTAATTATCATCATAAAAATTGATGCATGCGCAATTTGCTTAAATAGATGGTCGACAGATTTGATGATTCTAATACCATGTTAGTCACCTCATCTAAACATTTAAACAATTACTTAGGGGAGACATATTTATTGAATCTTTCAATCATCAGGTCATATTAATTTTTGTGAGTTCTCTTTACGTGTCACCGATCACATGGCTTCTCTAAAGCGAAGTTTTCTTATACCTACATAATACATGATCTAACCATCTAAGTTGTGCCTTTAAAACAGGAAAAAATATAAGTAGTAAAACAGAATACTCAGCAACACCTAAAGGCACGATCAGTTGAGATCAAGCACAAGTTTCACTGATGCAAAAAACTTATCCTGAAATACATGTATAAAGTATACACCATCAAAAAAAGTTAATGTCTTTACTCTTTAACAACGCTCAATCATGCATGCATGATTTAATTCTTACACAAAGAGTAACTGAGACTCAAAAGGTGTACCAAACAATTCTCTAGTAACATTTGGTAAATTATACCTAAATTCTAAGCCACTTTTCTGGGACAAATCACTCCACAGATACCAGCATTATGCCAAAGCTTCAACTACTACCCTTCTTTCTAATTAGCAACTAATTATCTGAGTCCGCAACTATATTAGCAAAATTAAAACCAGAACAGAAAATCAATCGAAACGAATGAAGGTGAAGAAATGGCGAATTGAGAGAATAACAATCACTTACTGCTGGATACGATTTTGCAACGCGAAGCCACAGATACGGGATTCCAGAAAGATAAATTCCCGATCAATACAGCAAAGTACAGTAAGGAGAAGAACAACAACAATAAGGTTAATATAGAAAAGGCAAGGGAAAAACAGAATCGGAAAACTATGTAAAGAACACTATGACTATTTTTATTCAATTTCTCCAGCTCTTCCTCACTGTTTTCTGAGGAATCCATGGGTAATTGATAGTGTTATTGCAATTTAACTGGGAACCTCCGGCACCGGAGATTTTATCCGGTGATCGGAGCTTCGCTTGGACAAGGTAATTTGCCTTTTTGTTTTCTTTTTTTCTTTTTTCTCTTTTTATCTTTTTATTTTTTATTTTATTTTTATTTTTTTTTAATGTATTTGCGGTTTTTGTCAATAAAATATTGGGCCGTCGATTGTCATATTGGGATTATTTATGAGGTAGATATTTTTGCACTTAATGAAAAGTCAACAAAAGACCGGAGGAGTCCACGTGTTTGGTTGGTAGATAGAGTTAAATTTCTCGTACTTTACTATTATACAAATTTCTTTAAGGGCTGATCGTGTATATTTACTCGAACGATGTATGAGATATATAATTAAAAATAGGAAAAAGATATTAAAAATCTAAAATAATTATATAAATAGTTGAAAATTATGGAAGAGAAAAAATTATTGAAATTTTGTTGTGTAGAGAATAAGCCCTAAATTTTTAAAGCATGTTTTATAGAGATTAAATTTGGTACGGTAAAATTTTATGTATGATGTATAGTTAAAAATTAGAGAAGAAGTATTAAAAAATATAAAATAATTATCAAGTCAATGAATAAATAATTGAAAAAATGATAGAGAAAAAATAGATTTATTGTATAGAAGAAGCCCTTGATCATATTTTTTACACATGCGTTGAATTTTCGAAGAGTAAGTGAATTGTGGCGTGGATTAGGTAATATTTATCTAATAGTATTATTTTAAAAAGTATAAAGTGTGGCAAAATATTAAGATCGAGTTTCAAGCCTTTAGGAACTTAAGGGCGTCTAAATAGATCAAAGCAGAGGCTAAATGTAAAAAACACATGAAGTGTGAGAAAGCGATACAATCAAACTTCGCATTTAAGCATCGCTTAAGCAAGCTCGAAATACGCATTTTTTAGAATACAGTCTAATAGAGAATAGAAATGACGAGTTGTATAAAAAAAAATTTAATGGATTTATAATACGCTACAGAGATAATATATTTTGGCAATCTATTTTAAATTTTCACATTTTTCTTTTTGTGATTTTTTCTCTTCGCTCTAAAAACTTTGATGAAATTAGTTTCTATACCATTTTCACAACCAACCGAAGAAATAAAATTTATATATAAACATATATATTATGTAAGAAATTTTATTTATAATAAGTAATAATAATTTACTCTTCCATTTTATTCATAAATATTTTTACTAATTGTTTAAGATGCCCTTTCATGTATTTTTATTTTATTTTAATATAGTTCTTATCTTATATGTCGATAACAATATACATTAAATAAAGATATATAAAAAATAAAAAATAATTAAGAAAACTGGAGTGCAAATTGGAACGAACAAGGCTAAACATGATGGTAAATCAATGAGCTACAGTAGGGTGATTCAGTGTGTCACTTTTATGAATTTAATTGAATGAAGGTTGCAAGTTATCCCTTTAGAAGAAACAAAAGGGTCTATTTACCTCAAATTTTCATTTGGAAAAAACCTCATAATAATTTTTATTGCTTTGTTTCTTCACATAATAATTTTTTTGTAAATAAAATTTATATATAAAAATATATATTATGTAAGTAATTTTATTTATAAGTAATAATAATTTACTCTCCCATTTCGTAAAAATAGTTCAATTTTTATTTTCACAAAAATTTAAAAAAAAATTGATTATATTTTTGAATAAATGATATTCATGAATATTTTTACTAATAATTTAATATGCCCTTTTATGTATTTTTATTTCATTTTACAGTTTTAAGCGATTAAAAAAGCTAAATCGTATATGATTGATGCCGAATAATAAAAAGTAAGTATGAAATAATTAAAAAAACTTTAGTGCGAAAATGATCAATTTGGATGGAATCAGTGGATTTAGTTAATAAAGTCATTAAACTTAGGCAGGTCTTGGTCATTTCACTTGAAATAAATTGCACAAAAGATCCTAACTTTAGATATTATTACAATCAAGTCCAAAAGTTTGAAAAATGTATACTTTAGTCCCAAATTTAGTTAAATTGTATAATTGTATATTTTATTTTTTTCTATGGGTGCTTATTTGATGCAGTAATTAATTTTATTGAATTAATTTGATACTGAATTAAATGGTTTTTATCAAAAATTTCAACATGATAACATTTGTTCGTATTAATATAGTATCACAATTTTCGAAAATTTTCGTTAGCATTAGAGATGCGCACATTTTGATTTTAACCAATAGCTAATAATAAATATAATAATTTTATATTCATAATAATAATTTTATATAGGTACAATAATTATATTTATTATAAATCATTATACAATTTAACTAAATTTGGGACTAAATTTGGGACTAATTTTAATTCAATAAAATTAATTACGGACCAAATAAGCACCCATAGAAAAAATAAAATATAAAATTATACAATTTAACTAAATTTGGGACTAAAGTATACATTTTTCAAACTTTTGGACTTGATTGTAATAATATCTAAAGTTAGGATCTTTTGTGCAATTTATTTCAAGTGAAATGGACCAAATGCGCACCCAAGTTTTTAGCAGTTGACTTTGACTAACGGTTAAATGGACGGATTCCATCCAAATGACCATTTACAAGACTAAAGTTTTTAGGGCCATTATTCGCTACCTTTTATTATTTGGACTAAATCTGTGATACTAATTTAATTTTGACTATTTTGCCAAAATCCCTTCATTTTAATAGTTCTTATCTTATATGTCAATAAAAATATATATTAAATAGAGATATATAAGAAGAAAAAATACCACTATTTATTAAAAAGTTCATTCTTAGGAATATTTTAGGCAAAAAAAAAAAGTGTACACAAACACACATTAACTGGAGTGCAATCTGGGATGAACAAGGCTAAACATGATAGCAAATCAATGAGCTACCAGAGCCGGTCCTATTCTTGAGGCGAGTGAGACCTTCGCCTCAGGCGCAAAATCGGAGGCGGGCGACTTTTTTTTTTCTTTTTTGTCATACATAAAAGGTTACATTATATAGCGAAACGTTGCCCATTTTGTTCAACTTTGCACGTGGCGTGATGGTTAGTCGTAGAGTTTTAGTTTGTATATTCCCTTTCATCCAAGTTCGACTCCTCCATGTGCACTTTTCATATTATTATTGTTTATTTATTTTATTATTTATTATTGTTGCGCTTTTTACTTAAAATTTTGCAAAACTCATATTAATTCTTTATTATTTAGTATCATCTAAAAAAATTTTTGCTCAAGCTTAATTATAAATAGAATTTGAAAATAGTTCATCTAGTTTTTAAAATTTCATATTATCAAATAAAATGTATTCAGAATAATCGAATCGTGTTGGTTTAAAACATAAATAAATTATAAAAGATTTTGAAAAAAATATATTAAGGTGCATTTTCTAATGGTAAAAGTACTCCCTTATCAATATATATAATCAACAGATTTGCTCAGGTCCCAACGTGAGTACCATCTCCACACCATGTGACCCTCTGATAGGGCGCTACATGGGCCAATTTTTTTTAATTTTTTTAATATCTACGTTAAGTTAGATAAATAATATATTACTGCATCATGATCGTGGAGGGGCCGGTGCATCCCCCACGAATTTTTTTGGAGGACTATGGGTACCGCAAGGTACCCATAGTGGGTACTAGATCTTAACTGATATAATCGATCTCAGTTTGATTCGCCGTCTTCATCTTCACCTTTTACTAAAATGAAGAACGAAAAACATTCAAAATAGATTTTATAAATTTCATGACAATTATTTAATAACAAAAATATAAGTTTTATACATATCAATAATATCATATATGGGTAAAATGTCATAAACTATAGAGATCAAACAACACTTTATGAATTTGAAAGTTTCACTTTAGAATTGTGAGTTCTAAGGTAAAAAGGCTAAATTATTGAAATTTTGATTAATATTTCTTTATCAAAACAACAAATATTAAATTTTGAAATTGTTATTAGATTATAATGTGAAATACGATATGATAGAATTTTTTTGTATTATTGTACTATTTTTAGGTAATTATTAATTTTCATACTGCACTTATAAAGTTTAGTAATTATTATATTTTATGGGGCGAATTTTATAACTTTCGCCTCAGGCTCCGAGGCTCCGAAAATTACAGGACCGGCACTGTGAGCTACAGTAGGGTTTATGAATTTAATTGAACGAAGGTTGCAAGTTATCCCTTTAGAAGAAACAAAAGGGTCTATTTACCTCAAATTTTCATTTGGAAAAAGCCTCATATTGGATGGTTCAAGCTCAACATAGATGGAGCATGCAGGTTCCTCTGTCGCTACCGGAGGAAGGTACTTCACAAGAATCGCGCGGTAATTTTATTTGGGCCTTTTGTGACTATTAATGAAATTGCACTATTATCGAAGCGAAGGTTCGTGCCGCTGCTACCGGTATACAAATTTGCTACAATAAAAGCATCACAAAATTGTGGGTTGAGTTGGATTCTGACGTTGTTGTGCGACTAAGTCCTTAAGTCCAAGGGGTTGAAACGTTCATCAATATCTTGACGGTATTTTTCAAATTGCTACTAAGATCAATATCAAGTTCGCTCATACTCCATGTGAAGGTGATATGGCTGCATAGTTACGAAGCGTAAAAAATTCAATTTATTGATCAACAAAGACTACAAGGAAAAATTAGAAGTATTTTGCACTTCGATAGATTGGTACGATCGATCGTTAGAATTCGTAATTAGAAGCTCATCGATTTAGGTTAAGTAGCATAGGTTACTTCTTTGACTTACATAGCATAGGTTATATCTTACTAATTGTCTAGCATAGGCTTTCTTGTTTCAATTTCTAGAATACTTGAAAGTAAGGTTTTATGTTCCCCTTTTCATTTTTTTTTTTTTTTGTCATATCAATAAAATTCCTATCTCAACTTTATATTTTTGAGTTGAGATAATTCTCTAAACAATTTGAAATGAATTAAAAACAAAAAAAAAAGAGACCATCTTTGAGGGACAATGGAAGTATTATTCTTGATATAAAATTAATTAATAACTATTTTATTTAATATCAATTAACTATCACATCAGTAATTATTAATAAATTGTCACGATCATTACTATGTCCATCCCACAAATAGGGGCCTATTTTGATTTTTACATGGATTCAAAAAAAGTAAAATTTAATTGCATTTTTTTCCAAACATATCCAGTACGTTAAATGATAATATATTTCTAGTAATAACGCTGCACATTAAATAAAACCGTAATGGAAAAATGAACAAGTTAAATGCGCATAAATAAGGAAAGAAAATATAGCGAATGGATGTGTTTGATTCAAAATTGTGACTATTTGATCAAACCAAGAAACAATTTTTAGAAGATTAATGATACTAAGAGGATGAAGAAGAAGAGGGCGGAGAATGGTTGTATTCCTTGTGTTTGCCGAGGAGGAGAATAAACAAAATGTGTACTGTAGCAAGAATCCTAGATATTATTTTAAAATGCTTATAAATTTCATTTTCAGAAAAATAAAAGGCATCCCAGAGATTCAAAGTTTTTATATTAATATTCTAAGAGGATTTTTCTTTATTTTATTCATTTTCTTTGTTTATGTCTTTAAAACTTAAGGACAAAATTGCAATTTTATTAGGTTTTAGAAATTTAAATTAATGTAAATGATAATTAGCGTAAGAAATTGTGTACTTGATGATGAAATCGAAAAGATTTTAAAAGGTTGGAATGATTTACATATTACAAAATATAGTTGAAAGGAAAGGACATTTTGCGCTAATTACCTAAAGATACATGTAAACCGCACAAAAATAAATTGATTTGTTAGATGTTTTCATATTTTATTTTCGTTGTCATGCAAATGATTTTTGGCTTTGATATGAGTTTGCCGCTTCGAAACAGGGATCGACTTGTTCGGTCAAGTTGCTGGGGTCAGCCCCCCAAAAAAGGGAATTATGTTTTTACATTTGAAGAGATGTAATTTTGAAGAGATGAATGTGTTGAAAGTTAACAGTATTCTTTCAACAAACGCGTACTTTTGTTTCAATGGGCACACTTCTTCGATCTAAGGCATATCCCTTATATATTTCTTTATTTTATTCGTTTTATTTTGGTTTTTAAAAAGGTAATATTAAAATTGACATTTTATAATGCTTTTATGAGAGAAAATTGATGTAAATGATGTTTATTGCAAAGAGACGAAAGTTATAAAAATCGATTAGAAATCAACAATTATGATCTAGCGTCTAATTGGTCACGAGTTTATTGTATTCATTTAACACATATTATTTCAGTATTAGATATATGATGTAATCACCTCAATATTATCCACTATCATGGTTATTCAAATCGCGATTCAATGCGATTTTACGATTCAAAAGTGCCCAAACGATCTGAATCGCTTGAAAAATCGGATGCTGTTTGAATCGTATTGAATTGTATTTGAATCGGATTTGAATCGTAAAAAATCGTAAAAAAATCGAGATTCAAATCGTAAAAAAAAAAAGAGATTTCGCGAGAGTTGTTCCTTTTCTTTTTTTTGGTTTATAGTTTCTGTATTTTCTTTGTACATACCCTAGCTCTACTCTTTGCCTTTTTAGTCTCCATGTGTAAAATGGTTTATTTTTATCTTGACCAATAATTAGCTTCTTTTTTATGATGAAAACAATTGTTTCGATAAATGAGTTCATATTTGAGCTTGATTGTTGTATTTGAATTGTATCTCTCTTGTTGAGATGGTTTTAATGTAATTAAAAATTATTTAAAGCTTATTTTCCAACTATTTATTACTGATTTATTGCTAAGAATTTACCATTATTTGTTGATTTGTTACTAAAATTTTGACTTTATATCTATTCTAAATTATTAGCTATTATTTAAATGAATCTGACGATTCACAATTCGATCCATCGATCCGATTCGGATGAACCCTCCAACGATTCGATCCAAAAATACGAGTCTGACAACCTTGTCCACTATATATTCAGTGTCGAAAGACATGTGTTAAGTAGACACAATAAATCTATACCCAATAAAAATTCTTTAAATGTCATAAAAAAATTAATTAATTTAAAAGTCTATTAAATCCTTACAAATCAAAATAAGATAGGGTTATATGAAAATGTCAATATTTAAAAATAAAATGATTTTCGCGTAAAACGCAAGGATTTTTTTTTTTTTTTTGGGCCAATCAATCTCTTTCGTCACCGTTCCAACTGTCCTTAAACTTGGGACCCAATGGACCTCTTCGTTCATAAACTTCATTGGGCAGTAAATTCGCTACAGTTTCGAATGCAGATCTCAAGTCGCCACTCAGTCTATTTTCCAACCTACTCACTTCATCTCCAGCTGTAGTCGCACTTATCGGACCCCATTCTCGACCATAATTCAACCACGGCGGCTCGGCCACCGCCGGAACCAGATTCTCCGCCGCCACTACCGAAAACCGATCTCCAGTATCCAGAAAAACATCACTCCTCTCCGTGTCATTTCTCAATCCAATTTCACCACCTCCCTGTAACACAAGCCCTGGTTTGGAGTAAAATGGATGGCCGCTTAATGCTGCGTACGCGATTATTTTGTTACCGGTGTTGAAATCCACCATTGATGTGTCGATCCAATCGCCTCCACTGTGTTGTCCGAAATAAACTTTGTATAAAACCCCATCGAAATTGCTGATTCGCAGAGTGAGATGCTCCCAATCCCCCACGTGTTCGCCGATATGCCCCAATGGAAGGTCGATTAATCCAAGCTTAGCTGTTGAATTCCCGTTGAAGGGATAGAAAATCCACATCGCTATATCGGTAAAAGTTGAACCAAACATCGGTTTAGCATGGAGATAAACCTCAGTGCTTGATAAATCCCCTTTTCTTACCCTTTCATCTTCATCTTCATCTACAGGAAGATCCAGCCAGTACGCGCCGTCAGTTGAGCCTCCCTGGGGGAGATTTGCGCCATTGGGTTCAATCGGAACAGGGTTTGACTCATCTCCTCTTGTGTACAGTAAAGCCCCATTGCTGAAGTACCAGTTTACTGAACAGGGGAAGTAAGTTTCTCTGGAGTGAAAGAAAATTGTTGGTGCATATGTTTGATATAATGCTTGAACTTGCTCAAGATTTGGCATAGAAGATGACGGAAAATTGTTGTTCCTTAAACATGATAAAGATAACGAAGAGTTATTATCTTGAATAGTGAATGTTCCTACACTTAGACCTTGAGCTTGGGTTCCCCTGTTTTGTGGTCTTAAACCATATATATTGACTCCATCATCACTTTGAGCTGATTCTTGTGCCCAAATCCAGTTATCAGTCTCACAATCGTCGGAGAAGTCCGCCCGGATGCACCGGACTTTATCAACGGATGGCTTTTCTGACGATGTGGTGGTGACAAGACCGGCAGCTCTATACCCCTCCGGTGGGTTCGGGAGCCAAAAATAGGCTGGGGTTGTTTGGTTAATGTTCAAGGATTCACTAGTCCAAACTTGAGTGTAATCAATTGGGTTCCTTAAAATGTCACCTGAGTCGTCTCTTCCCACCAAAACCCAACCGAAAAGCGGTTGATTATTCGGTTGAGCATAGCAACCAAACATGGAAAACCCGTCGGGTATGTTGGATGGCTCGAATGCTGTTGTGCCGAGGTTGTCTGGTCCCCCTTCGTACGTCGTCCACACCTTGTTGAAAGATGATACTTGGCGCACTTGGAGTCCGCCTAGATTGATCTCACCACTAGCAAAATCTCCACCTACAATAAGAACAAGAGAAAAAATCTAATGCTTGTTTGTGATGAAGTTTTAAAGAAGAAAAATGAGCTTGATATGATATACCTGATGGCCAAGAGGGCAATGGAGATGGGAGATTGAAGACGGTGTCAATGGGCAAAGATATGGAGGCATTGTTTCTCCTGAGAGCGTTTCCCATGACAAATAATCCTGTAATAATTTGTTGAATTCTATAATTGTGCCAGAAATGAGATAAGAGGCAGATGGCTTACCAAGCATATTCCATCTACTTATAGAGATAAATAGGAATTTAAAGTTAAAAAAGTATTAAGATGGGTCCCTTTCAAGAAATTGTCGTCCAATCGCTTCCGTATGAATTATAATCACCACAACATTGATTTTATCAACGTGAAGATGCTGCAAGTATAAAGAAATTGTGTCCACGGAAATATCTATATATTAATAGGCGTATGAACCTCTCAAACACGGGTAAAGGGGATGGTAATTTCATTCCACCTTCTTATCGCGTGTGGACACTTTTGCTTGTGTTACATATCATTTTTCTTCATCAACTTGTATATTTTTGTTTTTATCGATTTTCCCTAAATTTTAATAAAAGTTAATAAGCGCTTGCCTGGCAAAAGGCTATCTTAAGGGGGAACAAAATGATTTTTTTGAAGGAAGTGACATTGAAAACTAAAAACTAGGGAGCTCAATTGAAAAACTTAAAAAAAATACTTCCTTCGTCCCAAATATATAATACATATTTTCATTTTGAGTTGTCCCAAATATATAATCTTATTTCCATATTGTGTATATATATATATATATATATATATATATATATATATTTGTCCATTCAAAATATACCCTCAATTAATCATAGAAAATATAAAATATATATTCTTTAAATTAATCAACTTTTAGAATATGTTAAATATCTTATTTCCATATTGTGTGTGTGTATATATATATATATATATATATATATATATATATATTCTTTAAATTAATCAACCTTTAGAATATGTTAAATATTAAATAAGAATATTTTAGGAAGTTTTGTTGTATAATTCATTTTCCTATAAATGTTTTTAATTCTTGTACATTACGAAAGTGGAATATATGTTTGGAATGGAGGGGGTACATTTTTCATAGGGTGTACTTGATAATTAATGTTGAAAATGTACTCTCTCCGTTCCAAAAACATATTGTTGGCATCCTGATGACGTGGCACGAGCCCAGCCCGAGTCCCCATGGTGTGGACCCTCTTTGCTGACGTATCTAGGGTCCCAGGTCAAGTAAACGCTGGTGGTCACCTTACTGAAGGAGATGGGGGTTAAGACTAGGTCAGCTCAGCTGCCATGTCTAGCTCGGCCACAGTGCCCAGGTCGGCCAAACAATGGGAGCCGATCCAACGTCACAGGTATCCAGGTTGGTTTGAGGTCAACTCGGCCGGAGTGTCTGACTAGCCGGCCATTCTGATGGCAAGAAGCGACAATCCCACGTGTGATTTCGACTTTGACACCATCTGCAACTGATAGGACATCCTTGCCATAAATGCAAAGGCGACTGTACACAAGCTCCGAGGCCATAGTCATAAATACAGAAGGCTGAGCAGGTACAGCAAAGGCAATCATCACACCTATTCTGAAGTTAGCCCAGCCGCCTCAATGATGACCTACCACCACCTACCACACTTTGCACTATAAATAAAACACTTATTGGCCATTCGGGGGCAAGAAATCCCCTTGTAATTAGTGACAAGCTCAAGCTCGGCTATAAATATAAATTTACATTTTTACTGCACCAGTTATTGCTAATCAGTCCCTAATACTCACTAAAGTTGATACTTAAGTAGTCATTACTATTTTCGGCATCAACACATATGCTCTTATTTTTTGTAGTTGTCCAAACTATATAGACTCTTTTCTATTTATTTACTATTTTACTCCTATTTAATATGTATATTTTAAAGTCTTTTGATAGTTCTAATAATTTTTTATATTTTTTTAATAAGGGTCCTATTGAAAAATTATTTGTATTATTAATTTGTTTAATATAAATCTTAATTCGTGTGAAAGGTGAAACGGATGTGTGTGTGTGTATATATATATATATATATATATATATTATTTTTTATTTTATTTTTTGAATATAGGGACCTGTGTATTTATGTCGGACGGACTAGTTAGTTTTCACCGTTTAGCTTTGTGTATCTCAAGTCAAAGTTTTGAGTTATATAAATGTATTAGGAGGCAACATAACCATTAATTTGTCGGTTGCGTATCGAATATGAACAAAAAGGATGATTCTTTAACCATTTGCTGTACCAATCTTGACTTTTCTTGATGGCGAAAATAAGAGACTGTTTCTCACGTTTTTTTGTCTAAAAAAAAATCTGCACAGGACAGAAATATTGTCCACGTTAGCCTTTCAATTTTTTAATTTTTAAAAAAATTTACTCATTTTTAATCTAAATCAATCACATTCACATATTTCGGAGGATCTATATATACTAGTGTTTTCACCTGCGCGTTGCACGGGAAAAACTTATACTCAATTGACGTGCGTGAACTGTTAGTGATAAAGATGAAAAGGAAATACCCGTGTATGTAAGATTTCTTTAATAAAAAATTTGGGCTTATCTCAAAATATACCATTTAATCTTATATATAGGGAGATTTCTTTGATAAAAGATTTGGGCTTATCTCAAAATATACCATTTAATCTTAAAAAATAAATATATAGGGATTGGGTAGGAAATGAAATTTTATAATTAATTTTTTAATTCTAAAAATTGATAGTTTGAGCGGGAAAACGTGCTCATTTTATAGATATATAGATTATATAAATCACCATCATTCAATTCTACTCATTCTTTCTTATTTTTCATATAAAAGTCCATAAAAAATCATAATATAAAAAATTTCAATCCTATCACCCTTAAGTATAGCAGGTTTGTAACAATTTATTTTCACAAATATTTGGTAAAAGAAATGGTTTGGTAAATTATTTGTATCAATTTTATCTGTACACATAGTCCAACAATTCAAACCACAAACTTTTAATACAACAAAATTCTGCTTAGTAAAACGTCATATGCCATAAAATAAAACACAGGGTTACACATAATTTCGATTTTTGTTTTTTCTTTTATCCATCTCGAGAAGATAAAAGTTTTACCAATTGAACCTCTAGATTGAAGAGAGCGAAAGAAACAAAATGGTAGCCCTTATATTTCTATCTATTTTTATTTGGTAATTTTTTAATTATTTTTCTCTTATTTATGTCATTTTTTTTCTTATTGTATCATGTAACTCTTATACAAATACATATATAACTTTATATCTCTCATTATTATTTTATGACTATTTTAACTTTGTTTCTACCTCCCTCTTTTTTTTCAATTTTACCCACTTTTTTCGTTACACTTCTAATTTTGATCCGGTGTTCAATTTAGACACTTTAACATTCTCAAATCATGATGTAATAGTATGAATAATAATATATTACATGTTATTTGTCGATTAAATTATAATATGATATGCTGTCATATCATACTTTAAGCATATTAAAATGCCCAAATTGAATATATCGGATCAAAATTACTTTACCTGTCTCTTCAAATAAAATAATATTCTCTCTGTCTATCTCTTCCTGCATCATTTTCAATCCGCATATGCTCTATAATTAGGCAAAACAAAAAAAGGTTAGGCTAGAAATATTAAAGTAATATAACTCATGAATCATAAGTAGTGTTTAATGTGATATTTATTAATCATCATCTCCACCGTAAACACTTTGATTAAGTAAAAATGGTCCCAGACAATTATAATTTTGAACGCTAATTAAATTTTATAATCGCCCTGACGTGTTCACACTTACTGTTTTGGCCCCTTTTGGCCCCCTCGTGTTTATAGTGTTGTCAATTGATGAGAAATTAAAATATAGATGGTCGTCCTTTCAAAGAAACAAAAAATTATAGATGCTCGTTGAAATAGTAATAATAAAAAAATAATGCGTAGAAAGTATTTTAAAATGACAGAATAGTTATTATATATTAGCATGCAAATCATATTGAGAAAAGTGAAAGACACGTTCTTAGCTCCCGTTCCCCAATCACTTTTACTACTTTTTATTATTTTTTATAAATTTTTTATTCATTCTTTTTTTACTCTAAATCAATCACATCCACATATCTCATCACATCCACAAATCTCTATCATTCAACTCCATTCATTCTCTCTCTTCTTTTACATCAAAAAACAATTAAACACCATTAGAATCTATTCCCTATTCCCTAACACCCACTTAATTCGCTTTCAGGCCAACGAAGCATGCACGTTGTTTCAACAAATTAATCATATCATGCTGTTATGTTCCGGTACCCACTTGTATGTAGTCACGCCGAAAAAAAAAAATCGTGTATCCCCGATGGCCCCCACCCCCCACTCCTAAAACCATTAGCAGGAGATATGTATAATTTATCCAATTCAATGTAAATACTTTAAAAGAAATTTTAAAAAAATTTCATGCTGACGTAGCGCTACTACAGAGTGTCATGTCAGCGTGGGCATGTACACATGTGGATACCTGAACAAAAGCATCATTAGGTATCATGATATCGCAAATTGAGTTTTGACTTTTGACCAATAATATCAATTTTTTTTCTTTTTCCCCTTTTTACCAACAATTTAATAGCACTTGTTGCTCGAATATGAGATATATTTGGCTGAATATGTCCTAATCTCCTAAATCGATGTGGTATATTTAACCTACGTCCTATCGATTTCAATTCTTCCGGTTTCAATTCTTCAATCTTAAGAATTGAATAGGGTCGGTTCTTGTTCCATTTTTGGCAAAAACTAAAATTCTGACTTCGCCTAATATTTAAACTATACAAGCAATGGGTTTTGATTGAATTTTTCGCTTGCTGCAATTTTCGTTTGCTGCGTTCAATTATCGAAGTAATGAGCTAGTGATTTGGCATAGTACAACGTCCTAATTTAATGGTTTTATTTATTTTATTTATTGGATTTTTTTCATTTTTGTCATCTTTAAATTAAATTTGCATTGATAATGAAAGTTTTTACATTATAATTAATTTACTAGGAAAAAGTTGTGGACTTAAGTTTTAAATCAAGACTACTCATTTTTATAGTTCCCCATTTTTATTTTTATTTTAATTCCAGTTCAGTCTCAACTCACAAATTTTCTTCTAAGAACAAACTAGTTCCTCACATGTGCATTGCATGAACATATTCTATGGACAAAGTAAAATGTACTGGAATATGAGAACACAAAAAAAAATAATGTTCCAAACTGTAAATAGTAAAATTCGTTTTTAATATTCTAGATTATTACAAATTGTGAAAAACTTTTTGTAATTGTCAAAAAAACTTATTATATACAACATTTCTCATTTCATTTGTTGGCTCTCCGTCGTTAGTGCATATCAGTATCTTCAATCTTCAATCTTCAACAACAATTGCTTGCAAGAATTCCATATTTGATTACATTTATACTATGTTTTATTCACATTATTCAACAACTATAACATTTATAATGTGTGTTTTTATATGTTTTTATGTGATATAGGAGAGAGAATAAGTGGAATTAAATGGTAGAGATTTGTGTAGTGGTAGGTCCCACGAAATTTGTGTGTAAAAATGTAATAATGTGTTAAAAACTTGTAGGAGAACACGTACTAAGTCATGTGAATTACTTGTTTTCTTATGTTTTGAAGTAATTGTGTGCTTGTTGTGTTTAATTTTACATTGTAACGTGTATTTTATATTTAGTTGATCTGTGTATTTTGATTATATAGATAATTTAGCCCCCGTTAGTGTATGTGTATTTATGAGTATTTATGAGTTTTGATGTGAAATAAGAGAGAGAATGAGTGGAATTGAGTGGTGGAGATTTATGTAGTACAGTGGGTCCCATAAAATATGTGGATGTAATTGGTTTGACTTTTGATGTGAATGTGTTAAAATGTGTAAAAATTTATTAAAAGTTGTAAAAGAACGAGCTGTTATACAAGGTTACTTGATTGTTATGTGTTATCTACTTTTCAACTTTTTGTTGGTGTTCTTTCATCACTTAGGCAGTTTAACTCGTTATATTTTGGTTTAACTAATACTAAATTTGAGATGTCTCTTGTCTTTTTGAAGAGGAAGATTTTAATGAAAGAAAGTATTAAATATTAAATATTTTAATTACAACAATAATAGGGCAGGTAATCTTTTAGATAAAGTATGAGATAAAGTCTATTTTTGGACGAAATTACCCCATTTCACCACGGCATTCATTGGGGGAAGGGTAATTTGGTCCAAAAGTACACTTTACCTAATATTTTACCTAAAACATTACCTGATCCTATAATTATTGTTTTAATTAATTTGAAGTGTGTTATGTTCAAAATACAACTAACGTCAATTTAATTATTGCGTTCCTTATTCTATGCCTTTGTCATTCATTAGAGTCGATTTCGAAATAATTCATTATATCTTCCACGAGGTCATCTTTTGATTAATGGAAAAAGGTATATATAAGAACTACCATTGTGGCAAATGATCTATACTTTAAAATGCCCTTATATATCAATAAGGTATTCACAGTCGGGAAAAAAAATTCGTAAAGGTTGGGTGAGATCCCCCACATCAAAAGGCCGTTATATATTATTCATCTAACTTAACGTAGATATAAAAAAAAAATTTAATTGGGTTGATAATGTGGCGCCACCAGAAGGTGCCACATAGCATGAGTACCAAACCCACGTGGGTGTCTGATCATTAGGGTGCATCAATATCTGATGCTGATCAGCCTTTTTCTAAGCAATATTGGCGTCCAGGTGATATATCCGATATTTTAGCCGTGACAATATTCCAGATATGTCCACGTGTGTTTACTATTATTCTTTATATTCATATATGTATTTTCTACCCATTTACCTATATTTCGTTTGCGACTCTTTTAAGTAGCCAGAAATATCCTTCATGTGCACTATACTTTCACTACTAAAAATAGGATTTTCATGGGCGACAGTTGTTCCTATAGCCTTGTGCATATAGAGTAATAACAGCGATATACTCATACCTGCAGAACAATAACAGCGACGTCGCTCCTATTACTACACAAGTACGAGGTTATAAGGATGATTAGGTCTTCCCTTAAGGTCCAATTTCTTATAGTGTTTAAGGTAAATGCACAACATCGATTTCACTATTTACTTCACTTATGTAATGAAAAGCATTAGAGTTTAGTGATTAGCTCCATCTTTTACAAATTACAATTTCTCCTTATGGTCATGTGATTATGTGAATGAAGTGTTTTCCATTTTGAGCTACTCTAACTCTGCCTAAAAATTACCCAGATTCAAGATGATTATGGAAGGTACTATAATGAGATGAGTCCAAGTTAAGATGTACGATTTTCTAATTTCAAAATGAATTTCTTTTGGACTAACATGTTCAACACGAAGTTAGCAAATCATGTAGATGAAGATTAAAAGTGATCGTTGAAAATTTCGATAACATCCTTTCTCTAATATTGTTTACATAGTGAGTTAATTTGAAAATGCAATATTAAAATTTTAAAATAACATAAACTAAAAATTAATAAATAATTATGGAATATTAAATTTTATAACCGAAATTCACCAATCAAATGCATCTAAAGTCTAAACACATTATCAAGACAAATTCTTTCCAATGCATCGAAGCTCGCCGGAGGTCAATGGCGCTTTACCCATAGTTGCAGAAGTTCAAATTGAGACAATCGCAAAATAATAGTCATGTTCTAATATCAATTAGTTGGCATCATAGTGCCAGATGGGCTCCACAACGCCACTACGCCACCCACCATTAGGGGATGGGTAAGTGCGTGAACACGTATGTGTTGATGATCCAACACTAGTTGGTATCATCTAAATTGGCATTGAATCATTGACATGTAAAATATATAAACAACAATTTACCCCATATTTGTGCCGTGTGTAATTTTGTCAATGTGTATCCTGCACTCAGATTCCATATTATTGTTACTTTAAGTGATTGGCTTATAATTATAGTGATTGGCTCATTGGCTTATAATTGTAAATAGTCTACTTTTTGAGGTTTATGTTCATACAACTTTTGGACTCATAGGTTTTGCCTTTATGATGCAAAATGAGAGACTTGTTGGCTAAGTATGTGTTGATATTTCTATTCATAAATAGATTTCGTATTCTTCTACATATTTTTATATATTATTATATATTTTTTTAATTTCATTCATTCTCTCTTTTATTTCATATCCATATATCTCGTGGGATCTATCCGTACTATATAAATTTCCACCATTCAACTCCGCATATTCTCTATCCTATATCACATAAAAACATATAAAAATTTATTTTTACATACATCTTAACACCCGCATAAAAATGATAGTTAAATAGTGCAAGTGAATTTTATGAGAAAGCGCCAATGGCAGTAATATGAAAAAGCAACGGTAACTTTTTCTTTCCCACTATTCCCTCTTCTTCTCTCTCATTCCAAAAGGCAATCACAGTACAAAACCACATTTCCTCCTCATTTTCCTGGCATTATCACTCTCCTTTTTCTCAATCAACCCTTGATAGCATAGGAAGGAGAAATTCAAAATTTCTAACCTACAATTCCGTGAAAAAATGCCGCCGATCTTATCGGGAGGAGCAATATCGTTGCTATTTAATGGTGATCTTCCGGCGAGCGACATAAAACCGGTGCTGCAAGTGGTGGAGATAACTCAGATCAAAACACAGAACGAGATCAGTAATTGTAATACTCACCGGTACAAAATACTGTTATCGGACGGAGCTTTTTCTCATGAAGCCATACTAGATCCTCGTCGCTCCGATCTGGTACGATCAGGAAAGCTCCAGAAGGGTTCTGTCGTCCAGTTGAACCAGTTCATGTTTGATTTCAGTCAGAACCGCCTGTGAGTTCCCCGAATCCCTTCCACACACAGCAAACTATCTATGTGCTTTCATGTTTGTAGTAGTGCTGTGTTTGGTAAAGTTTATATGTAAACTTTAAATACTTCATGCATGATATGAGTTCTATTTTTGAATTTTAAGCAGGCTTCTACTCATTATTGATCTCGATGTGTTACTCGATAAATGTGATCTCATCGGTGAACCAAAGTTACAAAAAACTAATAAGAGGCCAATAGAGGAAAATCAATCTCCTCCTAGAAGTATTCCTACTCCCTCGTTGAATCCATATAAACGACGAATCATGACACCACCAAAGGAGTTCCATTTTCGCACGATAAGTGACCTTGAAAGCATGGAGGATGGTAGCATTGTCGATTTGATTGGTGTGGTTTCGTCTATCAGCCAACCCAGCTTGGTAACGACAAAAACAGGTGATGAAATTCAAAAAAGAACCCTTCAATTGAACGATATGTCTGGACGCAGTGTTGAGCTAACCCTTTGGCAAAACTTTTGCAATGATGAAGGCCAAATACTTCAAGGTTCTTGTGATTCTATGGTGTTTCCAGTTTTGGCATTGAAATCGTGTAAGGTGAGAGATTTTAATGGGAAAGTTGTATGGACAATATCGACTACTCAGCTCCTTATAGAGCCGAATTTTCCCGAGGCAAACATCCTCAAAGTCTGGTTTCACGACGAAGGAAAAAACACAATTTTTGCATCGATCTCTAAGTATTTGCCACACGTGCGTAAAACTATATCACAGATAAAGGATGAAAGATTAGGGATGTCTGAAAAGCCCCACTGGGTTATAGTGTGTGCGGCTCTGAGGCTTATCAAACTCGACAAGTTTTATAAGGCTTGTCCTGTTATAATTGGGGGTCATCGGTGTAACAAGAAGGTTATTGATTGGGGGGACGGGAAATGGCGATGCAATAGATGCGATCGCTTGGTCGAGGAATGTGATTATAGGTGTATCCTTAAGATGCAAATCCAAGATCACACCGGTTCAATGTGGATCACTGTATTTCAAGAAAGTGGTGAGGAGATTCTGGGTATATCATCAAAAGACTTGTACGACTATTACATGAGGAATGAAGAACAAAGGTATGATACATTTTTAGAAGCAATCCATAATGTTCTTTTCACTAAATATCTGTTCAAGTTGAAGTTGGAAGAGGAGATATTTCATGGCGAAAAGGGTGTAAAATCGATCCTACTGAAAACAGAGAAGGTAAATTTCCAAACAGAGTCGATGCATCTGCTTGACCTAATAGCTAAATCAAAGGGTCAGCCGGGTTCATATGGTGATCAATGTGTTGCTTCAGCTTCGAGGGTTCCTTTTACTGGCTTGACTAGTATGGACATGAGTTGTAATGACTATGGTGCCGGTAATGGTGATGAACTTGAGAATCATCCAAGTGGTAATCGTGGTCACCTTGGAAAACGGGTGTCACCTTGGCTTCGTGAAAGTGAATCCCTCAGGTGCTTTAAGTGTCATTTGTTTGGGCATTGGGCGAGGGATTGTCCTGGCTTGATGCAGTAAGCTCCAAGAGTTGTGCTAATGCATGTTGTTTGTAAGTTAATAACGTTATGTTGTACGTGAGTGGTTGTTTGAGCCTATATTGAGTGTTCTGTAAAACGTAAACTTTTACTAGGTGATTAATATGATATTCGAACGAGAACAACACATAAAAAGGGTCGCATGGTGAATAAAGGAGCTCCACTCAATACATAAACAGGTGAAAGGGAGAAAGGTGTAGCACAAACACTAATCCATTGCCTTATTAAAATGAGGATCATGAAGGAAAAGATGATTAGGTTGCAAACAGCAGGTCCTCGAGCTCCCCCATTCTCCTTCGTCTTTCATCTCGGGAAAGGATTTTGTTGACTTCTAAAACCAAAATGCGAGTTTCTTACAGATCTGGCATTCCCATTCCGGTTTTAGCATCGTATGTCCTTTTCCATGACCAAATCCAGTGGAGTATCCTTGGGACCAACTGCACAAAAGAATCGAATTTAGCACGCTAATTTAATTTGGTAACTTAAACCAAAGTTCGACTTTGCATTTTGAACTCAACTGCCGTCAAGCCAAAATGTGAACGAAATTAACTTTCTAATGTCCAAGCAAAGAAAGGAAATTTGAATAATGGAATCTTATTTTCAGGAGCAGCACTACGGCAAAAGAGGAAAAAAATTGCACGTGCATAAATTTAAAACCCAAAGACAGATCTAACGAACATTGATTCTCTTAGTTCTCATATTCTAGCTCATGAGATTCCACATTCAGATCAGTAAGTAAAACAAAGCACTGAGATGTGTAGGCATTCCTGTTAAACTTACCACAAAGCAAAGGATCTGTTCATTCAGGTTTAAGCATCTAAGTTCACAAGTGAGCGTAAAAATACCAGTGAAGTTCACTTCAAATGAACTTGGCCTCTGTTTAATTTTATATTGCCCAGACATTGTGGAAATCAAATTACTTATAAACTTAGGCTTACTATCTAAATTATCTAACATCCATGCTCTGCCAATTTTTTTTTTTTTTTTTTGATAACCGAGGGTATGGGGGCCCCACCCCCTACTAATCCCACGAGATCCTAACGCTTCGATCGGGAGATGCCCCAGTGGCCCCAAGAGGCATTGTTTTTATGCCACGGGGAATCGAACCCGAGACCGTGTGCCTAACCACACAATCCCAGGTTCGCCCTTACGGCTGCGCCAACCCCTTGGGGTTATGCTCTGCCAATTATTTGATACTTGGCTGAACAAGCAAATGATGTCTACAGCCTCACACTGGGGTGATTGGGACTGATTTTCAAAAATTCAAATGCGTGGTTTATTGTTAAGATGGGAAAAAAATGAAAAAATAAAAACGATCGATCCTTGCTATGCAACCACAGGCTATAATTTGCAACAAAAAGACATGGTAGTTTAAGTAGAAATAAGCATAACACAAGGAAAATGCATAAACAGTCAACTGAATAAGGAGTAATGGAAGGTTTACCAACTGTCGGTCTTGGCGTGGTCCTAATCTTCAATATATCTGGACGAGGAATAATAGACCCCGACGCACCAATACCTCTAGAAACTCTAACTTTTGTACCGTCTTCTAAGTATCTATACCCAACCTTGCAGGGCTTGCTGTAAAACAAAATATGAGCCACTATTTGACCAACACGAAACACAAGTACATCAGAAAATTTAAGACAATGCCATCTTACCTGGTGACTGGATCTAAAACCTGAACATTTGAGACGTGAAGTGGAGCTTCCACCGTAAAAATCCCACCTTCATGACCTTGTCCTTGCTTGATATGCTTCTTTACCTGCAGAGAGTAGTTGAACAATGAGGCAGGCAAATGACACAAAGACAAACAAACAAACTGTTAATATCACATAATGACAAATCCATGTATACTAGAATTTCATCGCTCTCCAGCCTTTGATACAATATCCAAACAATTTTATTTAGTAGGGGTGCCAAAAGAATTTTAAGCACAAGGAATAGTTTTGAAAATCCTAGGTGAAAGCACTAGTGCTGTAAATCTGTGATCCTATTTTTCTGACAGAATTTCACCCTCGGCATACTGTCTTTGGTGTGTGTCCATGTATGCAATGGAAATGGTAACCTTCAGCAGTCATAAATCTGCTAAATCATAAAATAAAACCAACAGCACCATCCCTCCCCCATTCCCTATCTCTTCCCACATTAATGGAGAAGAAATCTTGAAAGACACAGAAATAAGAAACCCTGTGAAGGATCCAAATAAAAAGGTGAGAAAGGAGGAAAAAACAGAAGGAAATGAAAATATAATATTGGAGGGGGGGGGGCGACGGGGTGGTGTTAGGTTTGTGTTCGACTTGAACTCAAAAAGTTGTAAGGAAAAATCTAAGCTTTTCAAAATACAAACTTCATGGATTCCAAACCTTTTTTTGTATTGAAGAAATTAGAAAGAGTCACTCACCAAATTCTTGCCCTCGAACAATAACACGATTTTGTGTGCGTATGACACGCTTAATAGTACCAGTCTCGCCTTTATCCTTGCCGCGGATTATCATAACCTGCAAAGATAAGGGAAAACGGGGAAGAAATTTATTAGCAAAGGGAGAGAGAAGATCTAAAACATTTGGCACCATACACGACAACAGGATGCCATTTTCCTTACATTGTCACCTCTAAGGACCTTCCAGTGATGTATGAGTTTCTGAGCTGCCTTCCAGCCCATATTCAAACAACCTATAAACTAAAGATTCTTAGTTAGCCTTGTGAATATCTGAGCCCAGACTCTTGCAGAAGGACTAATTCATGAGATTCAAGAAAAAAATGGTGACTAAATTAAACATGAGAGGGTGGAATATTGGTATTATTGTTCATAAGGAATTTACCAATTGATATCAAGTACTCCAAAGTTTACATTTTCACAATCATAATGTCACCAAAACTGACAATCTCAAGATCACATATTTTGCCTCCACAAGATCTTATAATAGCACGAAATGCACATAAGAAAATTCCGGACGCTTTTAGCCCATAGATCCCAATGAGCAGACCATTATTCCATAAATAGAGCTTCAAACTGTCATTGACTTTTATAACGACTTATAAAGACGGAATTAGACTATTACTGGAACACAAAAATTCTGACGCATAATAAGTGAATTTGATGCCAAAAGGGCAACATGTACCATAAACAGTTATTAATAGGAACTTGTTTTCATTCTTTGTTCCTGCCTGGGCGACTGTGTCTCATTTCAAGGAAGCAAACTAAATTCACACGCACCACCTTCCCAGTTTCTCTTCCCATCTCTTCTTCCTATTATAGTTATTCATAATCCTCTAGCAACAAAGACAAAGCTTGCAGCTCAATTTATCGTAATAGACTCTCAGGCAAATGGCTAACTGATTAACTCTAAAACCACACGCCACCAGTAAGCAGCGGCAGAGCCACCTGGAACAGGTGGAAGCAACTTCACCCACTGGTTTCGGTGAGGATGGTTTACCGATTACACTTCAGAAGGACAAAATCATTACCAACCGCGATAAATATTTTCGAGAATGTGCTAATGGAAAATTGAGCATCAAAATGGAAAAGAAAAAACTCCGAAAAATAAATGAATTCGGCAAATTTGAGTCTCATTGCAACCAGATCGACTGGCAATTCATCACAACATATAAAGCCGAGTTTTACAATAACAAATCCGATATTACCTTCCTTCCAAGTTTTCTGCTGAAGGAAAAAGTCGAGTATGAAATCGCTGCAACACTTGGTAGATAAATTCGTGCAAGGGGAGTGATGAATACCGTCTCCCCTTTTCCCTTCTTCACAGACCACAGTGGTCACTTGAACAGATTGTGTTCTACTTTGACAGCTTTTGCCCTCAGCTGAACTAGGCCCAACCCCATGTCTTAGCAAACTGCTAATTGGGGGACCAAAAGTCCATTATTGCACAAAGAGAGCCCAACTATTTTGGACCAAGGAACTGTGCAGCTATATCTAACATTTCCCTTATCTAAAATTGAAAAGCCTTAAATTTCCTGTCACTAAAAATTCAATTTTACACTACATTCAAAAAAATAAAATAAAAATAAAAATAATCAATTTTATTCAAGTGTCAAAGCTAAATTTACATTTTTTAACTACATATTTAAAAGGATAAATTACCTGAATAGTTCACAAACTTTCACATCCTTTGCGCTTTTTATTTTCCACGTTTAAATTTCGATCATTTCATCCCCGATGTTGAAGAAATAGACTGCATTCGTCTAAAAATTTTAGTACTACTTATAACATTTGTTTTTATTATTTTATTTTATTTTATTAAGATGGGTAATTTGGTAAATTAATATACTTATTTGAAATTTTTATCAATAATAGTAATAAAAGAAAAATCATCTTCTTGTAATTTAAACTCTAACACTCAAGTCGCTTAATTCGTTAAACTTTTAAGATAAGTCTTCTCAAATCCAAACTTTTAGGTATTTGTGAATTCCAAGGATCAACAAAATGAAGAATAAAGTACCCAAAAAATAGTTCCTTTTTCTAAAGGACGCAACTCAATAACGTGTAGTGTTGGTTCAAATTTTAACGCTGGAAAAAGAAAAGGTCCAACCTAATTCTCGGGGCGGGCGGCGGAAAGGAAAAAAAAAGAGAGGTCCAATGACTACTCTCCTATATCACATTAAAACACATAAAAATACACATCCTAATACGTGCTTAATTCGTTAAATTTTTAAGATAAGTCTTCTCAAATCCAAACTTTTAGGTATTTGTGAATTGCAAGGATCAACAAAATGAAGAATAAAGTACCAAAAAAATAGTTGCTTTTTCTAAAGACGCAACTCAATAACGTGTAGTGTTGGTTCAAATTTTAACGCTGGAAAAAGAAAAAGTCAAAGCTAATTCCGGGGGAGCGCGAAAAGAAAAAAAAGGAGGTCCAATGACTACTCTCTAAAGCCTTGACTCTTCACCTTGTGGTCACAAAGTTGAATAACATTAGCATGTGTTCATCTAAACTGAGATTTAAACGTTAAAATTGTTGAAATTTGACTTTAATTAAATAATAAATTTATTTTCTAAGTAAAAAAAGTCACAAAAACCAACCTAGCTTAAATACTTTGTCTAAATAAATACGCTCTACTCTTATTCATTTGATGTTAGCATATAATTATGTGGTGTAAAGTTTATCCAATTCATAGTTCAGTTAGTTAAGGTTTTAAAGCTTCATTAGCCAAACATCTTCGGGTCTCTTAAAATAGTTACACATCAAATAGCAAAATTACAGCTCCAATGTAAAATTTCTGACTCTTTTATATATATGTAACTAAAATTGTAAAAATAAAGGCGCATTTGGTAAAAATTAAATATACATAATTTTTTCCTAGTCATTATTTTCAACTATTTATTATACTTTATTTTGATAATTTTCTATATTTAATACATTTTTTCTCTATATATTTTAATTTAATTTTATTGCTTTATTTTTTTCTATATATTTTAATACATTTAAAATCTACTTTTCAACAATTCATATCAACATACCCTAAATAGTCTCAACTCACCACTCTCCCACATTACTCGAACGTGCAATTTCGTGGCTTCTCGGTTAGTGTGGGGTATAAATATTAAATTTCATATGGTAGGGACAATTACAAATCTCATAATATAAATATCTCATATTTCGATTACTATTTTCAAACACGCGTTGATCTCAGCAAAGAAGCCAACATTTGTTTTTTTTTTTGTTTTTTTGTTGTGGAAGAAAAAAGAAACCAACATTTCTCATTGTTCTTCCAATTGTCACAAGTTGGGAACCGGATTACGCGCTTGTGGTTTTCTTTTTTTTATATATATCTATCAAAATTTATTTTCAATTGCATGTTCTATCTTTTTTTTTCTTTAAACTATGTGAGATTTAAAAAAAATTAATAAGGAAATATATCAATCAAATTATTTCACGGATTATGTTTTACTAGTCTATCACCCGTGCGATGCACAGGAATCTTCTAGTGCCTAAAAAAATATTTTTCTTAATTATAAGAACTAAAAGTTATAAAATAAAAGTAATTTAATATCATTATTTTAACATAAAATATCACAAATTTTGAAATATTTTCTTATATACAACATTGGTTGTTGTGTTCGCGAGGAATTGAAAATATTGATATGTAATAAACCTTTCATCCTTATCACATATTAATACTTTCGATCCCTCACGACTTATAACTCCATATTGCAACGCAATTAATGAAATTTGATTTAATGATGAATAATTTTTGAAAAATTTCTTGCATCAAGACTAATAAAATTAATTGTGTAAGATATGTAACAGAGATAAAGGTAAAATTTATAACAATTCGAGTAAAAATAAGTTGGCATTCCATTGAAATTTAATCCTAATTAAGTTCTTTTAATACCTCAATTCAACGCCAGTAAGAGTTTGAGACAGTGAAACACATGTCATGGTGAATTTGAATAAGAAAAATATATAGATAAGTATCAAGTTAAAATTGTTACTATTTTTAGACCAAAAGTTCCTTATTATTAATGATTGAAAAATTAGCTAAAAATTAAAGCAAAAATTTACTTTAATGAATATAAAATTAAATCATTATAAATTAAAAATACATAGACATTTATTTAAATAAGAACCACAATTAAAATAAAAAGACAGTACAATCAAATAAACCAAATTATGTATGACATTTTCACGTAAAATATTTTTCTAATATTTTTCTCTTTCAAATAGGTAAGAAGTTTATCTACCACTAATAAAAAATTAATCAAATTTAATCTCTACAGTGAAAATAAATTTAAGCATTGTTAGTACATAAAAACATGCGCTCACGACTGTATATAATATATGATTTTTATATTAAAAAATATGTGCAATATAAATATTACTTTAATTTTACTGAAGCAAAACGATATTTTAAAAGAAGGAAGTTAGTAATTCTCCAACAAAATACGTCAATAATTAAATTTTTATATATAATTAATTGTGAACGTAAAATATTTTTTAAAAGAATTTTCACAAACCGTAGTTCCAATATTGTAATAAAAATATTATAATTTTTTATTCTGAAATAAAATATTCATTCAACTTCACTTAAAACACATGTAAATAATAAATATTTTTAATATGATTTTTTGCTTTTTAATGTGAATATAAAATTAAATCATTATAAATTAAGAATATACGAACATTTATTCAATTAAGAACCACAATTACTATCAAAATACTATACGAGTAAATTTATAAAAAATTAGTTATGCCATTTTTAAGTAAAATATTTTTCTATTATTTTATTCTTTCAAATCGATAAGAAGCTTATCTACTACGAATAAAAAAGTTAATCCATCTAAAATTTATGTGAACTAAAACTTATTTTCAAAATTTTGATATAAAAATCATGAAAAGCAAAAATAAAACCATTCATCATCCATCTAATTTATGTATGTGTAGAAATTAGAAAATTAAACAAATTTTGAAAAAAAAAATTAAACCAATTGAGCACATTATTATTATTATTACACTAGTAATCCCCATGGGCTACACGGGAAGACATGTATATTAATATGTGATTCCTATAAATATAAATAGAATAGAATTAATAGTATTGAAAATAATTATGAAAAACTCACTATAATCCAGAATATACATGATTTCTGTAATGCATATTCAAAATTTGTAAGATTTTGGATGGAGTTTTAGTTGTATTGTAGACAATTCCATCCAGTAAATATCTAATAGGTTAGGTATTTATATATTGTTTAGCAATATAATTAATTCTGATTAATTTTTATTTAATTTTCTATCACACAAAGATTAAATTTTAGCTAAAATTTTTATTTTTAATTAATTTCATTATTTTTAATTAATTTTATTTTTAAAAATAATTAATTATATCTAAAATTAATTATAGGGTCAAAGCTTTTTTTAGTGTTACATGTTTCTTTCAATTTTTACGTAAAAATTTAAATAATTTTAATTTTGCATACACGAAAATTAAATCGTAGTGAAATTTGTAATTTAATTAATTTTTATTTCTTCGCTAATTATTTGTTAAAATAATTAAGGGTCATTTTCACAAAATTCCCAAGTCTTTTGAGTTTGTTAATTAAAATAATCAACTAATAGAGGGAAACTCTTATAAACAGGAAAACTAAATTTGAATTTAAAAATCAATAAATAGAGGGAAAGTCTTATAGAAGGGAAAAAGTCTCCCATAATCTATATTTTAAAAATACTGAAAAATGAGTAAGAAAATTCCTTCTAAAAGTGGCATTTCTTTATTAATATATAGATAGATTTAATAGATAAGATGTTTGAGGTAGAAGAAATGATTATGTCTTTTTATTTTATCTAACATAAATTAGTTGGAAGAAGCGTATTACTTAAATTCTCTTTTTAGGAATTGAAATTTTGCCAAGATTTATGTGGTTCGGTGATATTAGGGTCCACATCCGATAGGTCTGGGCTTCGATTCTCGTCCCCTCTACTCATCATGGCCTTGTAATTCCAAAAAAAAAGGGTAATTGAAATCTTAACAGCACCATTGAAATATCAAGGGATAAAATATTTATGGATCCACATTGGATCCTCAAAATCTAGAGTCTTTCCCTACCGACGCTGATTTATGTTGAACTAAAATAGTTTAAATACTCACTATGTTAATGTAATTATATACACAATTGCACATCATTTGGCTTGGTTTTCCTTGTTGTGACTTCTCCTATGACTTCTTATTGAATTTATTGTGTTCCCTTTTTCTTTTGCCATTTGGTAATGACGAATCATGATTGAATAGAAGTTTTTATCTGGAAAAAAATAAAAATTAATTATGTAAATTATTTTAATTGAATAAACATCTAAAGAGAGAGAATTAAAACAATTAAACTTGAATGATCACTTCTATATACGTGGGTCAAATCATAGAATTTTCCATTATTTTCATGCATTTAAATTCTCTTTTCCTTTCAAATTTCTAAACATTTTTACTCACTTTTTTGTTTCAGTGAAAAATGAAAATGAAAGAAAGATTTCATGATCAAAATCACTCTGAAAAACCAAAATCATTAACTAATAATTTTTTTAAAAAATCATGTTTTTTTGTCCTAAAATAATACACAGAGCAAATAGAGGTTTCCTTGTGTCTTTATTGGCAGGCCCGCTTTAAGTGGGGCCGGGAAAACTTTTGGCAGAGCAAATTGAGGCATATCTGGGGACGTAAAATGTGGACAGAAAAAGAAATTTCACACTCTCACTCACTCACTTACTCACTCGTATAATATCTGTCTCCTTGAGCATTTAGACCAATTCCATCTATTTATCCTCTATTTCTCAGTTGCTTGAATTAACTCAATAATTAATTATATCTAAGATTACTTGATGGTCCAATTTTATTTTTTTATTTTAATTGTACACATTTCTTTTAATATTTGTGTAAAAATTCAATCAATGGTAATTTTGTATCATACTAAAATTAAATCTTAGAGAACTTGTTAATTAAAAAAATGACCCAATTGAGAGAATCTTATAAGCAGGAAAGCCAAGTTTTAATGTAAAAATCAACTAATAGAAGGATAGTCTCATAGAAGGGAAAAAACCTTCCAAAATCTATATTTAAATATACTAAAAAATGAGCGGGAAAATTCCCTCCAAAAGCTATCTCTCTTTATTAATACTAACAATAACCCGTGTGCATTGCACGGAACCGTGTATATTAATACATGATTCTCATAAATATAAATAGGATATCATTACCAGTACTAAAAATGATAATAAAAAATACAGTATAATCTAGTACATCACATGATTTAAATAATGCATGTTCAAATTTTTCTAAAATTTTCTATATAATTTCACATGTATTTCAATCAATTCCATTCGTACCATGTTCATACCCGCCTAAAAAACGCTTATCCTTATTCCCGCCACATTCTCATTTACTCGAGGTCAAGTCAGGATGATATAAGAATTGCAACAGATATAGACTCCATATTCTCTATCCTCGTCTCGCTAGAAAATTATCATTCCCTTACATGCCCCATCATGATCATTTAATCGAAGAGTTTTATTTGTACTTTTTCAATATATACTAATGATGTCTAATTTTTTTCAATAAATACCTTCTAAACATACTAAACACGTATATTGGCATATTTAATATAAACTTACCAAGTTAACATATTTGGTATATTAACATTTTTTATAAACATCATTTTAGATGCTTATCTATATTATTATATATAGAAAATTAGGGAAGTTTTAGCTTATTTTTTAATTAGATTAATTAGTTATTATCCCACTTAAAATAAAGTTCTTTTTGGTCGTTTGATTTTTTTCCTTTTTTAATAATTAATAATGAATCTCAAACAATCAATTAATTAATCATTATTTATATTGAATCTTATCCTTACCAAAATTAGAGTTTTTAAAATTTCCACTTATTTGAACTTATCTTCTGTATATTTTTTGTCTTTTGATTTTTTCCCTTTTTATTAAGTTATAATCAATCCTAACAAAAAAATTAATAAATTATTATTTCTATTAAATGCCAAATATTAAATATGGATTTTGTTTCCTTGCATAAGTATTGATAATTATTATTTTATTATATCTTTCTAATTTGAATCTAAAGATTTATATTTATATATAGAATTAGAGACTTTTTATAAATAATTAACTACGAGATGAAAATTAATTATTAAGAAAATAAAATTAATTAAAATTAATAATTTCATTAATATTTGATTATTGTGTGATATAAAATTAACATTCATTAAATTTTTACACAAAATTAAAAGAAAAGTATAACATTAAAATTTAAAATTTTGATTCGATCCACTAATTAATTTTTAAATAATTAATTATTTTTATCAATGTTTAGAAAACTAAACATGTCAGCAAATCGGAGAAGGCAACGGTTCAAGGGTCAAACCGTTTTTAAATTAAAAATAAATGAAAACCAATAAAATAAAAAATAAAAAATAAAAAAAGGGTTGAACCGTTACTGGGTCACCATTTAAACCGGTTGAACTGGTCGGTTGACAGATTTTTGACCAGTTTTCTAATAGTCCGATTTTAAATTATAACCGAATCGAATTTTGGACCGTTAGATGGTTGAACCGGCCGGTCCAGTCTAATTTTCTAAACATTGATTTTGATAAATAATTAGCTGAGAAATAGAAATTAATCTAAATCACCAATTTTTCTAAGATTTAATTTTTGTGTGATCCAAAATTAAAAGTCACTAAAATTTTATATAAAAATTAAAAGGAACTTGTAACATGATGAGATCGGTCCCTTTACTTAGTTTTAGAAATAATTAATTATTTTAAACAATAAATTTAGCTAAAAAATGAAAATTAATTAAAATTAGCAAATTTTTACGATTTCATTTTGATGTGATAAAAAATTACAATTCATCAAATTTGCACACAAAAACTAAAAGAAATATGTAACATTAATTTTTTAATTAATCATTCAATTGTAATATTAATCCAATATTTTTAATTAATTGAATCTATATCTATACCTTTCAAATCACAGATATCCTTTAGTGGAAATAATTAATGGAAACGGGTTTTAATATTGCATTTCAACAATTATATCTTTTAAACGGATTTTAGATTAGTTTGGATGGTTTTGTTATTGGATTTGATTAGTAGTTAATCAACTTTGAGAACTATTATTTCATTTCAACAGTTTATATCGAATTTGAGTTATAGTTCTCATGAATTTTATGGTGTTCACATAATTTGTTACAGTTGGAAAGTTCAATACACTTTATAATTTTTTTCAATAAATTAATTTGTAATTCAACTATTGTTGTTTACAAGTATAAAATAAATTAAAATATGAATCAACCCAATTCGATGGAGTGCTTCCGGTAAGTTGTTGCAACAATTATTCTTTCTTCAAAGTGATAACTTATTTTTTCTCCCTTTTTTTCCTCATACATTTCTTATACCATTAGGGTGAGATGACATAATTTTTAAAATTGTAAGGATAAATTTATGGATTGATCGTATTTTCTTCACACGATTCAATTTTGCTCTTAGATCATTTATTTTTTGTGCCCATATGAAAAATGCTTTTCAAAAGTGAAAGAGTTCCAATAAAAAAGTGTTGGACTCACACTATTAAAGTTTTTTTTTATTTTTATATTATCAATTTTTAAAACCATTAATAGGAGTCGATACAATATTTTGAATTGTTTAAGCAAATCGATGGATTGATTGTACTTTCCTCACACTATTAATTTTTTTTCTTGGATCGTTTGATTTTTATGTCAATATGTTCATTGTGAATTATACTTCTTTTGTATAATTGATTAATATTTTTAATTCACATAATTCATTGTAATTGTAAAAATCTAATATGCTTTATAATTGTTTTCAATAAATTAATTTGTAGTGCAACTATTACTGTTTACAAGTATAAAATAAATTAAAATATTAATCGAAAAAATTCGATGGATTGTTTTAGCAACTTTGAAACAATTATCTCTTTCTTCACACTGGCAAATTATTTTCTCTTTTTTTAAATTAATTTTTATACCATCGAGATGGGACAACATGATTTTTTAAATATTAAAAGAAAATCTGTTGATCGATCATACTTTCTTTGCACTATTAAATTTTTTTCATAGATTATTTATTTTTTGCACCTAAATGGAAAATGCTTTTCAGCAATGGAAGATAGATTCAATCAAAAAAGTGCCGAACTTACTTCGTGTGAAAAAAACGATTATAGTTTCTTCGCAATAATAAATTTTTTTCATTTTTTTGTATTATCAATTTTTTAAACCATTAGTGCGAGTCGACACAATATTTTAAACTGTTAAGATAAATCTGTGGATTGATTGTACTTTCTTCACACTATTAATTTTTTTGCTTTAGATCATTTAGTTTTTATGTCAATATGTTCATTGTGAAAATTAATTATATTTTTTTGTATGGTTGATTAAAATTTTTAATTCACATAATTCGTCCACGTTAAAAAAGTCCAATAAACTTTCTAATTTTTTATAGTAGATTAATTTGCAATGCAATAATTACTATTTATAAGTATAAAATAAATTAAAATATGAATTGACCCACTTTGATGAATTATTTGCGATAAATTGTTAAAATAATTATTATTTCTTCGTAATGATAATTTTTTTTGTATCATTAATTTTTTATACCTTATGGTTGAGTCGACACAATTTTTTAAATTGGAAAGGTGAATTCGTTTATTAATTATACTTTTTCTCACTTTTTTTTTCGTGGAACGTTTTTTTTTGTACCAAAATATTCATATGTTGACTTAGTAAATTAGTGTCTCATTGGTCCAATTGACACCTCAATCAAGAATCAATGTTATTATTTACGCAACATTGAAGTATAAAAATTAAGAGTATGAATTGTGTTCTTATTCTAATTGTATCATAATGAACTATTTAATGAATATATATATATATATATATATATATATATATATATAAGGAGAGATTTAAAATTAAAAGTACATATTTATTGAGTTAAATTATCAAAGATTAGATTTAAAATTGTAATTATCTTATGAGTATTTACACTATCATCTTTGTAATTGATCGATTTGGAATGAGATAAATTACATTATATTTTATTATTTTTATTTTTCTAATTCATATAGAGTTAATACAATTTTAAAGTATGAATCAAACCATAATAAGTTAGAGAAATTGGCTTTTAGGTGATTATCAGTTGTTCTTATATTCTAATTCTCGTGATAATACAATATTCAATCAATATATATTAAAAAATAGATGTTGAAACTTTTATCCCCTGCACAACACACGGGTGGAACAGCTAAGGTTTGAATAGGAATGGCATGTTGCAGTCTCGAGGGTGTCGCATAGGAAAGGTTTAAAGTTTGTGATATATAATGACGATGGTCATCCAACTACCATGATCGCAAATGTCGTCTATAAAGAATTGTTTAAACTTATAGTTTCATACTTACTAATCGCATCAGGTACGTTGTTAACTTTATATTTTTTTTACACAAATCCATTATGTCATTTATGGTTTGATATGTGAAGTGAAGGATTGTATTTATATATTATTGTGTTTGTACTCTTATATTTATCTAGGTATACTATTCACTCATCAAAAAAAATCTAAGTATAATATTCTCATCACAAATATGACGGAGTTATACAAATTGATTATATGTACCATTTATGCATTAGGAGATCCCGTACCCACGCCGGAAAAAAATTCGTATAGCCCCATCGACCCCCACTATCAGAGGCAGTTATGTATTATTCATCTAATCTAACGTAAATACTAAAAAAAAAATTAAAAATTTTTGGTGACGTGGAGCCCTCGTGTGGGGTGGGTACCATCCCGATGTGGGGAATAAAGTATTGACGTATGCATTAGTGGCACTGTGTTTTAAATAGGTAACTCAACGTACTTAGCGGACGAAAATTACACTTTTAGTGAGTTTTATTGATTATATCTGAAATATGATGTTATTTCTAATATTTTTATAGGTTTTTATGCTAAAGCGTCAGTATTTGTGTAAAAGTAATGTTAGAGATGTTCCGTTCATCTAAAATATATTTATTATTTTCATACAGTTCAATTGTATAATAACACAATTTTTTATATTCTATGTGATAATCATGGATGTGACTTATATTTGAGTGTATTCATCTTTTTTGTCAAAACATAAAGATGTTTCTATTTTTTATCTTGTGTGTTGTTGTTGACTATTATTGATGTTGCTATGTTTCGATTGCTTTAATTGTTGATATCTTTAAAAGTATTGTAAATTTAATTTGTATTTTTTGGTGAGTTTTCCACCAATTGTTTGCAGGATGAATTTGTACAAAATAGAGGAAAACTCTGTCGAAATTTTCCAAGAATTATTTTATTAGTTATATTAATTAAGTTTATTGTTGCGACTTATTATTTATTTTATTTTTTTCTTATGTTAATACGATTAACACCTATTAATACTGTTATTAATTAAAAAATTATGCCCCCGTGCAACACACGGGTGAAACAGCTAGTTTAAAAGAATTTAAATTAGGGCAATTATACTCACACCACATATTTTTATTTTTACACCACTTTTTAATTTTATTCATAATCTTCAGTCTTTGTGTAAGATTATAATTAACTCTCCAATTTTTTTAGCCTTATATTTCATTGACCTTCGACTATTTGGTATATATAAATCCTTTAAATTCATTAAAATATCAGAAAAACATTTTTTTGACCTTCGTAATTGCAGAATAAGTAAAGACAAATAATGTACACAAAACATTAAATGAATATTCATTCTCTAATCCAAAGCAAGTTAACAAAATATTTGAAAAGAAATTCTAATTAAGAATAAATGTGTCAATTCATAAACCATTGAGTTTAAGAATGTAAATAAAAAAGTTAAAAATATAATTAAAATAATAAGCAAAGATTGAGGAGTGTTGGTATAATCAAAAAGTGGTGTACTTATAAAAAAGCGTGGTGTGAATATGATTGCCCTTTAAATTATATAGAATTCTTTATATAAATGATAACAAATTTCATACATTTTATATTATCGTGATCATATATTGAATGATTTGATAACATATTTAATTTTATTTAGATAACATAAATAAATTAAACTATATATGATTAATAATTAAAATAGATGACTTAATCGAAAATTGTTAAAAAAATAAAAATAAAATCTTAAGATCTTATTATAGGAATTGTAAAAAAGGAAAATATAAAATAAATTCAACTGTGATGAATTTTGATAAATTTGTGAACCACCACATTTGTAGTTTATTTGGTTTTCTATCTTTATTGCAAATTGTGATTTTCAACATGATGTGATTTCTAACATTTGAAATTATAACATATAAATATATGTCATAAAAATTTGATTTTCCAAAATATATCAACATGTGAAAATGATTTCCTAACTTTAAAATAATCAATTTAATATTCATTGCTTTTAAAATTGTATGGATCTAATTTTAAAGATATCTAGTAACTTAGAAGATGTCTCATTATTAAAAGATATTTTTTGTTATTTTCTAAGGAAAATCTTGTCAACTCATAGCAGTCCAATAAATTTTTGTTATTTTTCATTTTTTAAATTAATTATATTTTTCACCTTCTAGCAATATAATTAATTTTTATTAATCTTTATCTAGTGAAACCATTTCCAATTAAATCTTAACAATATAAGTAATTTTGATTAATTACAATATAAATAATTTTCATTTTTTAGCTAATTATTTAAAAAATAATTAGCTTAGTTGCCGTAATTTTATAAACTTTATGAATCTAATTTTAAAGATATATGTTATAATTTAAAAGATATAAATATAGATATAGATTTAATTAATTAAAAATTTTGGATGAATATTACAGTTGAACGACTAATTAAAAAATTAATTAATATTAGAGTTTTTTATTAATATTTTATAATTACAATTTATTCATGTATAATAATAATATACATTATTATTATTATTATTATTATTATTATTATTATTATTATTATTATTATTATTATTATTATTATTATGGTAGGAAGATTCATAACTATTCATGATAATTGTTAAGAAATTTAATATGGATAGGAAAGAAAAAGAAAAAAAAATAAGATCTTAATTAAAAAAATGAGCCAATAAAGGGAATGAAACATAAATGGGAAAATGCCTCCAAAATACTCTTTCAAATTTCAAATACATAAACAGAAAAACAATAGGAAAAGTGGCATCTCTTGATTTATATATACAGAGAGAGGGAGAGAGATTAATTAATTATTAATCTAAAGCATAATTGATGTGTCTTGAGTGGGAAAAAGAAATTCCAAATATTTTTAGATCTATCTACATTTTAAAAAGTTGAAAAATAAGTAGGAAAATTCCATCCAAGAGCGGTCCTCTTTATTAATATATAGATATAGATATAGATTATTACAATTATTATAGATTTAATAAGATTAGTGGCTATTAATGATAACAGTTAAGTAATTTAATATGGATTAGTAAATAAAAATAAAAAAAATAAAAATTAAGATCTTACTTTAAAAAATCAACAAATAAAAGGAATGTCTCATAAGCAAGAAAACCAAATTTTCATTTAAGAATCAACTAATAGAGAAAAAGTAAGGAAAAAACCCTCCAAAATCTATATTTAAAAATATTTAAAAATAAATGATAAAATCCGACTTCTCTTTATCTATATCTATATATACATAAAAGGAGTATTTTTTCTCGCCTAAATGCATCCTCAATTTTTCCGGCCTATTAAATTTTTCTAATATAATCTTCTATCTACATATAAAATAATTTATATATATAGAAAATGATGATTTTTTCTTATTATATTTTTTATTGTCATAAATCCGTCTTCCCATTTAAAAAAAATCTCTTTTTATTTTTTATTTTTTATTTTCGAATCCATATCCAACTTTCTTTATTTTTTTCCTCCATAATATATTAATATTAATATATATGGATTTTATTTTATTATTTATGCCCTACTTTATCCAATCTCATAACATCTAAATACTTTCTATATCATTTTCTCTCCTTTTTTTTCTATGTATAAAAAAAATTGTGATTCTATTTTACTCGACTTCATGAGAGCACTAAAATAAGTACACTATTAATACATAAATTTTTATTTTTTGAAAAATTAAAATTTACCACAAATATAAATTAGTGTCCAACTTAAATATAAATTAATAATTTGTTATGAAACTTAATCGATATTTTTGTGTAAAATTCAAATATAATGAAATGTCTAAATTATTTTAACTTTTAATTCTATTCCATGTTTGATTTACCTTGAAAATAAATTAAATGAAAAATAATGCTTCAATTTGTTTATCTCACAATTATATGGTAAAGCTAGCTTTATTTTATGTTTAAAACTAGATAATTCTTTTCCTAATGAATATTTAATTTTCCAAATTAATAATTTCTATATTGATATAGTACTTCAAAATAATTTCTCGTGTAATTACACAAAATTGACAAATATTATATATTTGTGACAAATTTCAATTTTATTTTGAATCCGTAAATTTCAAATTTCATTATTTTTTCTTTCAAATGTTCAATTTATAAGTTTATGTCTTGAACAATATACGGGTGTTCTAGAAATTAGAATGAATTTTTGGCTGATCATTTTTTCATAATTTTTGTATTTAAAAAAATATAATTATTTAAAACTAACAATTTCCACTAAGATTTAAGTTTTATGGCATATAAAATTCCCTTTGATTAAATTTTTACACAAAAATTCAAATAAAGGTTTAACATTAAAATAAAAAATAAGATCAGACCGTTACTTAATTTTAGAAATAATTAATTAATTTATAAATAACTAGCTAACAAAAAAATTAATTAAAACTAAGATTCAATTTTTTTGCTACAAAATTAAGATTCATTAAAGCTTTAAAGAAAAAGAAAAAGAAACTTACCGGCAGTTGGCCCGAGTTTGAGACAAAATCCCACCACTACGATTTCGAATTTGTACTAAAAAATTTAAAAATCATGTTGGACTCAATAATTAATTTTAGAAAGAATCACTCATTTTTATAAATAATAATTAGCTAAGGAACAAAAATTAATTAAAATTACCAAATTTTGTAAGATTTAATTGTTGTGTGATGAAAAATTACCATTCGTTAAATTTTTACAAAAAAATTAAAATAAATGTGCAACATGAAAATTTAAAACTTAGCTTGGACCCTTTAATTAATTTTAAAATTAATTTATTATTTTTTTGAAAATAATAATTAGCTAATAAATGAAAACTAATCAAAATTAGCGATTTCGCTAAGATTTAATTTTGGTGGGATAAAAAATTATAATTCATTTAATATTTACATAAAAAATAAAAGAAATGTTCAACACCAATTTTGTTTAATTAGTCATTCAATTGTAACATTAATCAATTTTTTAATTAATTAAATCTATATCTATATCTTTTAAATTTCAAGATATCTTTTCAATTATAAGACATTGTTAAAATTAGATTCATGTAATTCTTAAAATTATGGCTCAAGCAAATTATTTTGGAAATAATTAATTTTTATAAATAATTAAATTAAATAAAAAATTAACTATAATTATTTAAACAATAATTAATTAAAATAATAGATTCCATTGCTAATATTTTGTTATATATGTGTTCAGTGGACAACGATTAATCCAAATTAATTACATTCTTAAAGGGGAAAATATAATTAATTTTTTTTAAAAATCATTAAATTGATGCTGGTTTTCCGTAAAAAATGAAAAAAATTTAATTGTAATATATCTTTTAAATTATAAGATTTCTTTAAAATTAGATTTATACAATTCTTAAAAGTGTAAATATCAAAATGGTAATTTCTGAAATAATTAATTATTTTCATAAATAATTAGCTAAAATGAAAATCAATTAAAACGAATTCTTATACCATTAATTAAAATTAGTAATACTATTATTATTTAATTAGACTTGGTTTCAATGGGCGAAAATTGATATGGTTTTGTTGGATGAAAATTAATCAATTGTATTGTTAAAATAGAAAAATAACATTAATTAAAAAACAAATAATAAGTAAAATTAATTACATTACCGTGGTAGATTTTTCTTAAAAAATGAAAGATATCTTTTGACATGCAAGATATCTTTTTAATTATAAAATATATTTAAAACCCAATTAAAATGAATTCTTATACCATTAATTAAAATTAGTAATACTATTATTATTTAATTGGACTTGGTTTCAATGAGGGAAAATTGACATGGTTTCGTTGGACGAAAATTAATCAATTGTATTGTTAGAATAGAAAAATAACATTAATTAAAAAATAAATAATATTTAAAATTAATTAGATTACCGTTGTTAGCTAGATTTTTCTTAAAAAATGAAAGACATCTTTTGACATGCTAGATATCTTTTAATTATAAAATATAATTAAAATTAGATTCATATAATTCTTAAAACGTGGTTAAAAAAATTATTTAGAAATAATAAATTTTTTTTATAAATAATTAGCTAAAAACTATAATTAATTAGAATTAATTATATTACAATTAATTATATTTCTTATATTTAATTGGATATATTTTCATTTGACGAAAACTGAGAGAGTTTTGTATTTTCTATGATATTTCTTTTGAGTTACAGTTGATGACAAAACATTAATATTTTTTTTGCATAGTTATGGTGTTTCAAAGGATCTGCTCATTTTTTTCAGTAACAAGCTCCAAAAATAGGTTTTCAAATTGTATTATTTTTTATTTTGGTACTACTCAAACCAATAATTATATAATAATTCTTTGGTTCAATATGTCTCTTTCGATAGGGAATGAGTCTAAGAATTCTTGCTAAACCATTGGTTATCAACTCAATCAATTATTGGACATTATATGACTCAATTAGAATATTTTAACTGGCTTTTAACTATGTTAAATATTTATCTAAGTTTCTATCTCCTAAATAAATATTAAAAATCCAACCTACTTTAAATTATTTATTTTATATCGAATTTTGGCAATTGAGATTTTATTTAATTTTTAAATATCATCAAGTAGATTGTATATTTTAAGTATTAATCATATATATTTCAATTTATTTGTCTTATCCAAATTAATTTAAATGTTATATCAAATCATTCAATATTTAATATGCCGAATATGTTAAATCAGTAAGCTTATACCTAATATGTTAATACATGTATTTAGTATATTTAGAATGTATTTATTAAAGAAATAAAATATCGAAATAAAAGTTTTCAATTAAACCATCACGATGGGGCGTGGACGGGGATGAGAATTTTCTAACGGGGCATGGACCGGGAATGGAAGTTTGTAATTCTCATATCATCCTCGCTCGCCCTAGAGTAAATGAGGATGTGCCGGAATGAGGATAAACGTTTCCCGACATGGTAGGAACGGGGGGTTAGGGTCTGTCAGATATTACTCACTATATTATTATTTTTATAATATATCTCTATATTGATTATATTTCATAGTTAAAACTTCAAAATCATTATTTACATATTAATTGTTAATAACGTACATCATATTGATGTATAATTAATATCTCCCTCAAAATTTATAATTGCATATAATAAAACGTAAAACAATTTTAAAGAAAAATAATGAGCTCTACCAATGTTAGTGGAGTTATTTTGATAAATATAATATTTAAGGTTATTTTATTTTGGATTTATATTAGTAGATTAATCTTGCAATAAGCAAAATATTATATATTATCACAATCACTGCTACAAATTATCATTCCGTGCAAAGCACAGGTGTAAATGCTAATTAAGTTGCTATTCTATGGAGAATAGTAAATTAAATTGTGTGGATTTTCGTAAGTTATTCCTTGCATACTGGTAGGATGGATTAGTACGAAATATAGAAGGAACTCTTTCGAAATTTTTATAGAATTGTTTCAAGTTAAATTATTTAAATTTATTATTGTAACTCATTTTTTATTTTAATTATTTTTTTATATTTTATGTTAATATTATTAACATTTATCAATATCGTTATCAGTTGAAAAATTTGTCTCCCGTACAACGCACGAGTGAAACAGCTAGTTAATATATAAATATAGATAGAGAAATTATATTAACCATACTAATCATGAATACGCCAACATAATAATATGGACAAAAGACATATGGGTTAACCCAACAAAGAAATCAACATCTGTCATTGTTCTTCCAATTGCCACAAGTTGGGAGCCGGATTACGCGCTTGTGGTTTTATTTTTCTTTATAAGTGTGTTAGCAGATGAATTTTAATATATTTTTATGAGTAGGAAGAAAGAGAATGAGTGGAGTTGGATGGTGGAGATTTAATGAGTAGAGAGATATATGGATATGATTTATTTGACCAAATTTAAAATTTGAAAAAAATGCATTAAAATGCATCACAAAGATGATGCTAACACTCTATCAAAATTTATTTTCAATTGCATATTCTATCTTCTTTTTTTTTTCCTTAACTATGCGAGATTTTAAAAAAAAAAGTAATAAGGATGTATATCAATCTGTTATAAAAGTATATAAACAATAGAGAGAATTTAGAGAGAATGAATTCCAAGGAATTCTCAAGAATGAATTTCATTAATAACTGAAGTCCTATTTATAGGAAAACTTCGAATGGCACAATCGTAATTACATAATTTCATCAAGGGTATAATAGTCATTCACATATAATAATTACATCTTTTACCAAATTATTCCTCCACCAAATTATTCCTCCACCAAATTATTCCTCATAATTCATAACCACCACATTATTCTCAATTATTCATAACACCTAATAATTATTCTTCAATTATTATTCATAACACTCCTCAACGACTATTAATACAAATGTCTTCCTGCTTGCCGGAGAAAAATCCATGGGAAAAACTTCCAAACCGGACATATGATAGCTTGGAGTGGTTATATACGCCATCAAAACATTGCTCCCCCGACGCTCTATCACCAGATACGAGTATTCACGTCAGTCCTCGCTAAAACCTTGTCAAAAACCCAATGGGAAAAACTTGATCGAAGGAAAGAGTACAAACCGCCCGCTTGATTTCATATCTTGAGAACTGATATCTTTACTGCAAATGATTTCAATATCATCATCGCTTGGATCTAAAGCATTAGCTCCATTATAACTTGATCCAATGTATTAATCAGATCAATTTCTCCTATCGTTTCAATATACCATGAATATGCCTCGCTAAAACCTTTATTAGGAAAAACCCAAAGGGAAAAACCCTAATGAAGGAAAAGAGTACATTATTCATGTGAATACGCTAAAGTCGTTCTCATTAAAAACCTTGCTAGAAAACCCACGATAAAACCTCACTAAGGGAAAAAGAGTGCAACGCTGTGATTTTATACAAGTATGTCGCAAGCATTTCAAAATCTTTCATACATTTGTATGAGTATCATATACATTGATTTTATACTCTTCTGCTCATTTAGAGTGCATCAATTTTCTTACACAACTACAAACATCTACCATGAACACATGTCTCCAAATACACAATTTAAAGCATATAAATTCATCGTGGAAAACATGTAAACATATAAGTAAACCTTCATAACTAATTAACACTTAAAATATATCATTTAACATTTAATACTCACTTAATAGGTTATTTCATTCCCAGTGGGCTTAACTCACCCTTTAGGTACTATAAACACGGCTTAGCTCACCCGATCCTTAATTTCCTTTCTAGATTCACACACACGATCTAATTTAACTTTCATGAGCATGCAACATATAATGACCACCATGCTTATCTTTAAACTTCTGAGTACTAGTCCTCATCATCTCATAAGTTAAGGATTTCACATTCACCATTTATCATCTTCAATATATCTCAATATTTTCATTATCATTGATCATATGTAGCGCCAGATTTTCATATCGTGGTCGACACATTTCAATTTCATTTCTTTCCATATCGACATAACTTATCGAGATATCTCATTATCAATCCTCTTGTAGGATTACACAATATAGTTATGTCTATATACTCTTCAAGAGTATATGCCTCCGCTTATTAAGACCATCTTTATAATTTGCTTTTGATATATATGTTTGGGGAAATATCAACGCTTCGACGCCGCTAACTTATCAAAGCATCGAGTTTATATATGTGATTGTTCATAGCCTTTCATGCATCTTTGAACTTCAAGTTCAGATTTCAATTCGAGTGATATAACATGATGCATTTATTTTCAACCTTTAATAATCCCTCTCATGCCGAGAAATTAGAACACCAAAACTCATACGCTTGGTATTTAATCATATATGTTCTCATCATTCAAATTTTTAATATGGGAATTTAGACTGCTTTGTATTCTATTCTTCGATATCGGCAATTTATTTGAGGACTTTAAATAATTTGCTATATAATATCCCACTTGTACGCCAAGATACTCAAATCCTTCAGGGATTTATTCAAGTATTGGGATATACATTTACCAGCTTTATCATTAAATCCAAAATCATGCTCATGTCACCGTGAGCAAATATTTCAGAAATTTCAAATTACTTAATCATATACATGTGACTATCTAGTGGATCCATATCATAATATCTAAGTAGTCACTACTGGGAGGATGAGTCCCATACTTCTCATCCTTTATTCCGTACATATTTGGGATTTATTCCCAATATTGGCTAGTAATGATTTCATCATTTATCGAGAACAATCATTGAAGAATTCTTTTTAATTCTTCACTTGAAATATTGATTTCAATAATTATTAAACCTGGTCACAACTGGCAGAACGAGTATTATTGAACTTCTAGTTCAAGAAATTCTTATATCGATTTCACTAAGTATTCAGATAGTGCTCAATATGATTTATCATAGAAACAATTCACCGACATATTCCATCATCTTTTAGTGACATTATTGTCTACTACTGCTCAAACACTGAGTTACACCATACGTATCACATCCCGGCTTATTATTTAATTCGAAATCGTAGTTTTACGCTCATATTATTTATTTAAAATCGAGTCTTATTTCATACGCTGTATTATTCTATAAATAAATCATCAAAATTATTGCAAAATTCATCCTAACAAGGGTCTATACATTATAATGGATCATATGCTCTCAAATCTTCTGAATACTATCCATCACTATCGATTAAAATCCTAAAAAGGATTTATCGATGTAGTCGGAAAGATTAAGGATGCTAATGAATCATGGTATCCCACAAGATATCCGATGCTTGATTGAAGCAAAGGTTCGATTATCCTGGTGAAGCTAATTCCTTCTAAATACATGCCCGGTATGGGTAAAGTAGTTTTTCAAAGAAACGGAGAGCAAAAAGATTAGGAGTGATGCTACAAATGTGCCTCATGACATGTGACACTGATAACTGTAATCAATGGGTACTTGTCCGTAAATCGAGAAGATAAAATTAGCATTCATTATGATGTATTGAGTAAGGAGCCTGATGATATTCAATGTGCTCTTGAGACACATCCTAGTGGACACGCATAAAGGTGAGCTTAATGGCCTTATGGGTCAAATTCAAAGATCAACAAACGACATAGCCTTGAAAACTTACTTTAGAAGATCCTGCTTTGTAAATTTAGTAGAAAATTTTAGCATAATGATTTTTCCATATTAATATAAGGAAGCCTTGTAATAACGAAGATCAATGTTTTTCTTGTAATTGTAAATATTGTTTTTCGATTTTAAGATATATATGTATATATATATTATTTTTTCAATCACCGACAGATATATGTCATTTTCACTTAAAAAAATTTTCTGCATTTTTTTTTCTTTCATATTTGTCAAAGTAAATAGTGCACTCCAATTATTGGTTTGAAAATTTTCTTTAAATAGAGGATTCATATATCTCTCATGTTCATACATTAAAAGTAGAGTGCAAAAGAGGGATAGGAGTAGAGATGGATGTGGAGATTTTAGAATCATCTCATACAAGTTTCCGCTTTTACCTCGCCATATATTAAAACCGTATGTATTCTTGGTGGATCTAATCGTAGGCCATATCCAATATGTGGATATGGCAAACCGACTCAGAAAAGAGTTAAGGAGACAAGAAATCAATATACTATACTTGAGGAACCAACAACAAACTTTTAGCTAGACTTATAATGGCCGCGACAATCATGGGGAATAAGAGTTTGAGCGTAATACCTTTCCATCTAGTTGGATCTAATACTCGACCGGGAGCCGCTTCTACCATGGGTCCCAAACAGGTTGGGGCTACAAGCTTTAAATCCATCCACAATCGCATGATGTATATGATGAATAATAGTGATGCTTACTGAACCTTTCTTCCAGGCGCTACAACACACCGAGGAAATATTCAATATAGCCTCGTACAAAGGGAATCCTTTCATGTCAAACCAATAGGTTTGTTGAATATTAATAATTTCTTTTGATGGTTACTAGCGCTTTCTAGATCGTGTGTAAATAATAAGTTTATTCTCATTCAACAGAAAAATACTTATCTCGCTTAGTATCGCTGATGAACTACTCATCAAATTTCATGCATATGTTCAAGAATCTGTGGAAGCCTCAGTCCGTTGGCCACATGCATCATCGGTGTCGTTTAAAAAGAAATTCGGATCCCTTTAAATATTTCAATATGAATCCTAATGTTGATGGTGGCAGAGTTACTGAGTATTTATACTCTAGAGACGATCCTCATTTATGGATTCAATATATATTTTCTTTAGTATTTCTATATTTTCGAAAGTGTTTATTGTCATCTTTTGATATTCTCAATGTGTTCCACTTCAATCGCTTTTGTACTTCTTCTGAGTAATAATAATACAATATCATATCGCTTTATTCAAATACGATATCTAAAGTGATTTTGCTTCTTCAAGAGCATTTTATTCTCATATTAATACAATCTCATATCATCGATGAGATTACTTCATATAAGTTTTCCTATGATATATTTTCTTTGATTTATCAATATGGGATCTATTCAAAGATTTTACTTTCGCCTATTTATCCAATGGTAATTTCACCACTTGCTCAATTTTCCATTCATATTTCTGTGATATACGGTTAAGAATTTTATTCTCATCGCCTACTTCTTCGAGAGCATGATTAGAATATTTGATCAACTACTTCTTCCTCGAGTAGGATTCGTTATAACCAATCGTAGTATAACCCACCACATTGAAATATACACACCAATCGTGGTGGTATTACCCACCACATTGGAAATATACTCAAACAATAAAGTGCATAAATTTAAATTGCGTAAATTAAATTTCTCCAATAGGTGGTCCTAACTTACCTTATGGGAATTATTGCAATAAATATAAATTTACTAATTTAAATAGCAAGAATTAAATTGCATAATATTTAACTACTTCTTCTGAGTAGGATCTGCTTAGTAGAAGGTATTACCCATCACTTAGCATATAAAGTGCAGTAAATATATAAAACCTTCCGCTTAGTGACTCTGAACCCATTATCAAGCAGGAGGTATTACAATAAATAAAGCAAAAATTAAATATTGAATTGTTTCTTACAGAGCATTTGTTCTTCTGTAACAAATACTATCGCCGCTTCTACAAAGAAAGACACTTATCCTTCTGTAATAAGACATTATGTAATTGAACTCTTCTAGAGTTAAAATAATATTCGATCTTTTAACTCAAATTGACTTCAAGCCATTTTATATAATCAATGGATTTAGAATTTCTTCATGAATATTCTATCCATTTTTCACTGGCCAAAATTAGGCTCCGCTTTTACCCTAAGGGTAAAATTGTCCATTCCAATTGTGAAAGGTAAAATTGTCAAAATATTTTATCAATGTTTTACGATTGAAAAATTATCTCCTTCTATTTCAATTTATCAATATCAAAATGTTCAAGGACTATTTTGTAACTTTGCAAAAGTTGTTGTACATCGATTTGTAAATTTTGAAAGTTTGATAATAACATATTTCAAAACGAAGTTATTACCCTATCAATGTTGGTGTCAAATCGGTTTCTCGTTAAATCGAGTATAACGGAGTCGTAGAAAATTTGATTTTGATAATGATGCTCCTTTATATCTCGAAAACGAATATTATAGTTTAATATATTATTATATTATAAAGTAATATAATATATATACCTTTTTCCCTTTGTTGTGAGAAGAATTGAACACGCACGATTTCTCCATTCGCTAATTCCTCAATTGCCGCACAACTCTTTCTTCTGTGATAAATGTTTCTCATGGAAATGACGAAAGATAGAGAGAGGAGACGTGAGAAAGTGGGAAAAAGATAAGAGAGAAAAGAAAGATAAGATTGATTGGAGATGGATTAGCTATTTATAATAATCTCTGGCTTCGACATGTAAGATCATCTATAAGATGCAACTCAGTAGAGCATACCCCTTCATATTACTCAAATGGCTAGAGAGACTCACACGATAACGCTTATAAAAGATAAACAATGTAGAATTTAGAGAATGAATTCCAAGCTTAATTTCAAGAATTAATTTCATTAATTATCAAGCCCTATTTATAGAAAAACTGAATCTTGACAATCAGAATTACATAATTTCATCAAGGGGTATAATAGTCATTCACATATAATAATTACATCTTTTACCAAATTATTCCTCCACCAAATTATTCCTCCACCAAATTATTCCTCATAATTCATAACCACCACATTATTCTCAATTATTCATAACACCTAATAATTATTCTTCAATTATTATTCATAACACAATCAAATTATTTAACGGATTATATTTTATTGGATTGTCTACAATTTTATTGCATGTGGGTCCCGATCTCATACGTGAATGATTTAAGAGGTTTTTTTATTATTTAAAATTTTATTATTATTATGATTAATTAATCAACGAAGAAAAATGAAGAAAAATGAAAATTCGTAATGCAAAAGATGAGCTACGTCCAAATGGCGAAAAATAAAGAGAAGATGCGTACATCAGATATCCAGTAACTGATGAGATATTTCCTTCATTTTTCCTCTATATCTCTTATCATTTTATCTTCGTTCATGTCACACATAATGATTGATGAACGGTGGCGATCATTAGTTTCCAACAGCAAGGTGAATGGAATCCAATAAATAAATCCATTAACAAAAAGAATTGAAAACATTTTAAAGAATTTTTTCCTTTTGAAATTTACGTAAGTAAGAAATACTCATGGTAACCATTCGAGCCGACGAAATTAGTAATACTATCCTCTAATTTGAGTTTTACTCCAAATGAATTCCAAAACATATTCGAAGAAATTCTGCCCCTTGGCCGGAATGTTTTGTGCCGGTTTCGGGAAGGTATCATTTGGCTCAATAGGACACTGCTCGCCAAATTGTCAAATTATGATTATTTATTTTTCAATCTAATTCCTCCTCGGTATACTAACCATCTATTCTGTATCATCGTGTAATGGGGTTTAAAATTAATAAAGTACATTAAAAAAACGACAGATAACCTATGGAACAACTGAGTGATCACCCACCTTTTCAATTGGGGGATCACTCCAATACAAATTTGGGCACAGATTAGATTTTCGCTCTTCTTAAATCATATTGTATGATATGATTTTTGAAATATACATCTTATTTATTCTATTTTTACTTTTTTAGTTAGCCAGAAGGCCCAGACCAAACAAGTTTATAAATTTAGAATAAAAACTATTAAAGTGCCTAATTTCTGGGATCGCATTGAATTATTCATAATTCATTTGTCATTCATAAGTGTTTAACCCCATTTAAAAAGTACCATTGAATATCTAATTTTAAACAAAAATTGTAAATACTTGGCAATACAATAGCTATTCAGGTTGATAAAAATCCCAATCCATCAACACTCTGGAGCTTGTTTTGCAAAATTTTACTAAAAGAAAAGTAGTTTCATAAAAATTTGTAACTATAAAAAGTAGGATAAAGAACATAAAAGTGAATTAACTTAAATTGAAACTTGAAAGTAAATGATGAGGCCAAGTAAGAACAACGGGAATGTTATGTTAAGAAATATTTAAAACACTGGGAGAAAAATGTGAGAGAGATGTGGCCTTCTCACCGCATTCGTGGCTTTGCAAGTGGGTAGTTGAGAAATCTTTGGGAGAATAACACTTTAATATAACATTTTCGGTAAGAACAAAGTAGGAGTGGAAATTAACACTGAAACAAATGTGTCGGTGATGTGGGGTTTCATTACTTTCTCAAAAGCGACGTCGTGAGTGCCTATCATTGCTCACATTTTTGAGATTGTACTTTTTAATATAATGCTTGGTGCCGTGGGCAGGGAGCCATGTCCACACGGTGACGTAATGTTTTCACAGGGCTTTAAATCATCCAAATTTTTTTAATATCTATATTAGGCCAGATGAATATATAATACATAATTGCCTTCTGGTGGTGGAGGGCTCATGTGGCCCCATGATTTTTTTCCCATCAAATTTGGGGGTGTGGCCATCTCTCTTGCCCACTCTGTCGGCAGGGGAGCCGGAGTGTATAATGCCTATTGACAAAATGGGTACTAAATTAAATTTTTTATACTCATTTTCACTATAAATATTTAAAAAATATTGCTTTCATGATATTTTTATCATGAAATTGTGCCCCTCAATAAAGATCAAACCCTTATTAGTGCATGATTGTGATTTATATCAGTCTCACGAACCTGATGTTGGGAGGTCTTAAACGGAATTAGATATTCAGTATCTTTTTCTTTATATGAGTTGAATACTTAGAAATCAGTTTTGCATTAAGTATTAACAGAAAGATGTTCAAATTGGGAACCTACGCACTCGTTTAATCTCAAGGCCGACGCTGCTCAATTGCATTAAGGAAACTTAAAATTAAATTAAAGGGAAAAAATCAGTAAATCATGTAACTTCAGGCTACGTGCACCGCATACAAACTTGCAAATATATTTTGAGACGAATGACTTATATTATTTGTTGTTAAATTTTTAAAAAATGTCTCTTCAAATAAATATACACATTGCATGTTAACATGCATAGGTTGAAAGGAAAAGAAGGAAAAAGATGGATAATAATCAATTTAATATAGCTATTTATTACCTTATTAAAAAAATCAATTTATTATATCTAAACGAAATATTCATTCATCACATATTATATATTTATTTGATATTATTCAAGATTGATAATCCGTCTGTCCCACAAAGATAAGCTTGGTTTGATTTTCACGCGAATTAAGAAATTGTAATTAATATTGTTGAAAAAGTAAATTTTAGTTGTATTTTTTAAATATCATTATATTAAATAATGATAACATACTCTTCTTAGGCTCATGATCCAGTGCCCACATGTGAGCTGATGATGGGCAAGTGAGCATCCACTATCGTGTTGATCATATGGCCACAGGTGCTCATATGTGGGCACTGGATCGTTTGTAACTTTTACTAATAACAATACATATTAAATAAGGGTATAATAGGAAAAATAAAAAATTAAATAGATATTAATGGAAAGTTTGAAAATGACCTATATTTTTTAACGGATGAAAAAAGAAAATAAGTCTATCTCAGTGAGACGGAATGAGTAGTTGACACCAAAAATGTATCTTTGATTTGATTTTATTTCAAATCACATATGCTAAACAATATCGGGTCATACTCATTACTAATATTGAATTTGACATTTAACTGATATCCGTAATTGATCATTGACAACCTCGTTATTTTATTTTATATTTTTATCTCGAAAAAGAAAAACACAGACATACAGAGAGAGAGAGAGAGTTTCAAATTGCAAAATGTTAAAAAATGTAGACTGTATAATGGTTAAAAATTGACTTTCACACCCATTAGAATTTATAATAAATGCTATTGAAAAAATAAATTTACTTCATTAGTTTAACAACAACTTAACAAGGTATATTAGGAAATGAATATAGTATTAAAAACATACCAATAAAGAAACGTGTTATATTTTGAGACATATCAACAAGGAAAATAAATCTATTTAATACGCCAAAAAGAATATTTACCAAAATATATTATTAAACCGAATTTAAGGAAGAAATTATAATGTAATTCAGTGATGTTCTGTTTCCCAATGTGGGTACCTTATGATACTCACAGTCCGGGAAAAATATTCATGGGGTTTTGCGGGGCTCCCCACCATTAAGAGGTAGTTATGTATTATTTATCTAACTTAATATAGATACAAAAAAATAATAAAAAAATTTCAATCGATAACGTGGCACTATCAGAAGGCGTCATGTGGCGTGGGAGATGGTACCCATGTGGGGAATTGAACAAAAGTGTAATGTAATTAGAACATGCAAGCATCGCCAGTGGCAGAGCCAGGATAAAAGTTTACTGGGTGCATTAGGTAATCAATCAAGTTTTCTCCAAAAGATATGATAATGTAATACTAGTAAAAATATTATCGAATGGATTAATTTTTTCTAGCCTAATAAATACAAAAATAATACTCCTAATATAATTTTTCAATTGCTCTTTTACTATTTTTTTTCATATTTCCTTAAACCAATTGAAATGTGTAACCAAACATTTTCAAAATAAGAAAAAAATAGTCAACTTAATAATTTTTTTTTTTACCAAAAGAAAAGGAAAATAGAGTTGCCAATTTTTTTTTTCAGATTTCCAGTGGGGTCCTGTGACCCCACAGGCCCCTACGTCGCTCCTCCAGTGAGCATCGTAACCACTACCGACAGTCCGACGCGGTACCATGAGAAAAGCATGAAACAAAATCCATGTCAACTGTCTACGTGAAGGCCCATTCCTGAGTAGCAAGTTAAAAAGCCATGTGAATCAGGGAATTATGGTCCCCATCAATGGTGTTCCAATGCTCCAGGGTGTTTCATACTTACTTCGGGACATTTTGATCACATGCGATTTTCGTCGGGAAATTTGAAATCAAATTTAAAAACAACACGAAGAGGAGGCTCTAACAATTCAAAAATTTTTCCGTCGACACCGTGACCACCGGTGGTAGCCAATCAAGTTTTTTACCATAATTTAATTCCGTACTGCGGAACACCCGAGAGCATTGGAACATTTTTGTGTTCCCCATTTAGTAAAGAATTTAATAAATAACTTTTGTCGCTCGAATTTGAAAAGGATAGCTTCACAAATTCACTAGTGACATAGGTGGGTAAGATGGTCGAATAAGGTGAGGGTGCATTGTGGGTTAGTTATATTTTTTTATTTGAAAAACAAAAAAAAAAAGTTTATATTTAAATAGAAATAAAGACTATTATTTTCTTTCTAAAAGACAAATTATCATAAGTAGTAATTTAATATTTATGGTGCATATTAATACTTTCCGCATGATAAAAAATAATTTTTAGATTGAAAAAAGTTAAAACCAACATAGGAAATTGAAATGAAAAAACTATAAATGGAATAATTTACTTAAAATATTATTATAATTATTTTTTCATTCGCTTATTTATAAAAATAAAATCCTTAGAACATGCATTTTCCACTTTGACATCCAATGACGACCTTAGATCTCTTGTTAATTCTTATCTATTTAGTAATTTCATTGTTAAAATAATTTATTATTAAATTAATATATTTAGTTGTGTATGACCAATGCCAATCTTTGATTGAATAAAATAGTTAAGAGAACATCATATTAAGATTTGTTCTAGACAGATAAGTATAATAAACCAATTTTGTCAAAATACAATAATAATAATAATAATAATAATAATAATAATAATAATAATAATAATAATAATAATAATGGCGCTACTTACACCCCAATTTTTAATCCCTCGCACCCACATTTTTTTGAATGCTGAACATACCATTTTTCCCAGCGATGGCCGAACACGCAAAGGGAACGTCGGCCAAGGATTGTCGACCATCCTTGTTAAATGCTTGGCCATGTTTAGCCGAGCATCTTTGGCTGAGTATCTTTAGAAGATACTCGGCCATGTTTGGCCATTCTTTTATTTATTTATTTATTTTTAAAATTGATAATATAATTAGTTTATTTTTAATACTAATGTGGGAATAATATTAATTAATTGTTTATGATAATAATTATTTATATTTAGTAGTAATAATTATTTATAATAATTATTTATTCATATTAATAAATTTTATATTTATAGCTACTATAAAAATAATAATTATAACTCTAAAAATTATTGTAATTACTATTAATTAAATATAATAATTTTCATATAATTTTTTACTTCAATTGTTGGTTATATAATTAATTGGCTATTATTTCGTATTGCAGTGTTACATGAAAATAATTATATTTAATTAATATTAATTACAATAATTTTTAGAGTTATAATTTATTAATATGGATAAATAATTATTGTAAATAATTATTACAATTAAATATAAATAATTATCTTAATGATTATTATTATTTTATTTGAATAAGGGACATGGGTGAGAATAGAAGTCAGGCGATGGCTACAGTCCGATTGGGAGGTACCAATGCACCAACCCAAATGATTTCAAATAATTCATATTATTAACTTGTGATTATTATTAAATATAAATTAATTATATTATGAATTATTAAAATTAAACAAAACAAAAGAAAAAGAGCAACCAAACATGGCTTTGTGAAAAGGCTATGTCTTGGCCGAGAGAATGAGCATGGACTCTCGGCCATCCTTGATCGATGTTGCACTTCCTTCATCGACCATCCCTAACCTACTAGTCGGGGCATGCCCGTCTTCTTCGACAAAATTTGAATGTAATGATTAAAAAGGCATGGGTGTAGGTAACGCCACCCTAATAATAATAATAATAATAATAATAATAATAATAATAATAAAGAAAGAGAGGGGAGGAAAGAGAAACAAAAGTTCCACATAAATCACTCTCTTCCTCACCTTTCAAATGTCATTACATTCTCGAATTCACCTCACAATGTCAGAACAAGAATCCACACATAGGAGAGAGAATCTGTAAATCCAATTAAAACTTTAAATTAATAATCCAAAAGAATACAGCTATTCAGACACGGAACGAAAATGGTCGAAAACGATCCATCACGTTCTACAGTTTCTCTCTCCAACACCAACGTACATCAATTGTAGCATTTATATGTGCATACGTAGGGGCTGCAAATCTGTACCCAGTATTTCCTAAACACCATTGCTCTGTTTCGAGTGTTTATGTAGGAGGAGGGATCTATCTCTTGCGACCCTTGATTTTGTTGGGTTCTTGGATTCTTAGAAGAACAGAGTTGTTCTTCACATTTTTTCGATTCAATTAAGGTACTTTCTGATATTCCCATATTGACATATTGTCCCCACAGTTATATTTAGTACCATTGCTGGCTCTGTGTCAGATCTTCATTTACATTATTGTTTTGCCCTCTGTTTCTCGTTTGAAATTCTAATTGCTCTGTTTCTGTTTATTTCGTGACGATATGGTTTATGTTTCATCTTGTAAATCGGATCTGATTTTTGGACAAGAAGATTCCTCTGTTCCTTATATGTTTGATAAATTACAACATAGGCAATATAAACATTCACTTTATACTAATTTTTATGCGATAGTTTAACGTTTTTCAGATGGAAACTTATTTCATGTTCTAGCTTATAATTATGTATTGTGTATTGCATAATGATTTGAATTTCTATCTTTTGCCAATTTTGTGGTGTTGGCAATGAGTCCTTAGTACTCTGTTTCTTGTTGCTATCACGTCTTATACTTCTGTTATGGACCTGCTAGTCTAGTCTAGATTTAAATGCTGTGGACCAGAGTGCAAATGATTTCAAAGGTTGGGGACGTTTCGTGTAGTTTAATCTATATTTCATCGTCCATAGGATCCGTTCTTGTTCAAGAATCGACTAACGAATATGGAAATAGATTGTGGTTTTTTAAGGTAAACTTATTGATCTACATTTTTGACTAAATTATAAACTTGTTTGTGAGCAGATACATAAATTTTGAGATCATGAAGCACAAGGATGGAAAACCGTTTCCACCCGATAAAAACTCTAGGACAGTATCCATGGCAGTGTTACTTTTCGTGCTGTGTGGATTTTCATTTTATCTCGGTGGTATATTTTGCTCGGGCAAGGAAAAATTCACAGCCGATGACATCAATGAAGCCATTGATGCTACCACCGAAAATGGCTATTGCCACTCCGATAACCAAAGCCATAACATTTCCCGTGTGTAGCATAGAGTATCAGGACTACACGCCGTGCACGGATCCTAAGGTACTTTTTAACTTTTACTCAACTTGAAAGTGGCTTTTAAGTTTTTACTTTTAAGTTTACGCTAACACACCCTTACTTGTGCAGAGGTGGCAGAAGTATAGTCTTCAGCGACTTACTTTTCTAGAGCGCCATTGCCCACCGGCGTTCGAAAGGAAGGAATGCTTAATTCCTCCACCCGATGGCTATAAGTTGCCCATTAGATGGCCTAAGAGCAAAGATGAATGCTGGTACAGGTGATAAAAATTGAAATTTTGATCGAAAATTAATTTGATAAAATTTTTGTAAGATATCATCGTATTTCATATAATCTTATGCCGTTTATGTGAAATTTTATCAGAAATGTGCCGTATGATTGGATTGACAAAAAAAAATCGAATCAACACTGGCTTAGGAAAGAAGGGGAAAAGTTCTACTTCCCCGGCGGTGGCACCATGTTTCCAGACGGTGTTAGTGCCTATGTTGATTTGATGCAAGATCTCATACCAGGAATGAAAGACAGGACTATTCGCACTGCGATCGATACTGGTTGCGGGGTAAGTCGTCTGCTTTGTGACGCGCTATTGTTAAAGAAATGAAAATTTTAGCCAATTACAATTCATTTTTATACTCCATTCTAAAAAGTGGGCCTCAACCTCGCTTAAGCGACACTGAGCTCAAAGCTTGACTTTGATGCTTTGCATGTAAGCTTTAGTTCTGCTGAAACTCACGAAGCCCAAAACTTGACATCGCTATAATTTTTAAAACGCTATTTTTATATTTTCTTGACATGTTTAGGTAGCTAGTTGGGGAGGTGATTTATTAGATCGTGGGATTTTAACATTGTCGCTTGCACCAAGAGATAATCACGAGGCTCAAGTTCAATTTGCTCTCGAACGTGGAATTCCGGCAATTCTCGGCATTATATCCACACAGAGACTTCCTTTCCCGTCAAACTCTTTCGACATGGCGCATTGCTCGAGATGTCTTATCCCATGGACTGAATTCGGTAAATACTTTCATTGAGTTAAAATTCTAAACAGATTTTACCATCCCAGATGCGCCTGACTTTACGATGAAATTATCATCATTTTTAGGTGGAATTTATCTTCTAGAAGTCCATCGCATACTTCGACCGGGTGGTTTCTGGGTTCTCTCGGGTCCCCCGATAAATTACGAGCTCCGTTGGAGAGGATGGAACACAACTATTGAGAAACAAAGATCAGATTATGAAAAATTGCAAGAATATCTAACTTCAATGTGTTTCAAGCTATATAACAAGAAAGACGACATTGCCGTTTGGCAGAAATTAGCCGACGACACTTGCTACAAAAAGCTCAAGAATCCCGATGTTTATCCCCCGAGTTGTGATGACGGCACTGAGCCAGATTCTGCATGGTACACACCTATTCGACCGTGTGTCGTTTCGCCTAACCCTAAGTACAAGAAATTGGCATTAAATTCCCTCCCGAAATGGCCTAAGAGGCTTCATGCTTCTCCCCAGCGTGTTTCTTATGTTCATGGTGGCAGTGACGGTGCTTTCAACCATGACGATAGGAAATGGAAAGCACGGATTGTGCACTATAAGAAGTTGGTCCCGGCAATAACGACCGATAAAATAAGAAACGTAATGGACATGAATACCATGTATGGAGGTTTTGCTGCTGCTTTAATTGACTATCCTTTGTGGGTAATGAATGTTGTTTCCTCGTATGCTGTGAATACGCTTTCTGTCGTATATGACCGTGGCCTCATAGGAACCTACCACGACTGGTAATTTTCGTGCAACTTGAAACATCGTATGAATTGTCTGAATTTTGTTGACATACTAAGTTCTCTCTTTCTAGGTGTGAGGCTTTCTCTACGTATCCTAGGACGTATGATCTCCTTCATCTAGACGGTTTATTCACCGCTGAAATTCACAGGTAACCATCGCTCTCTTTTCTTGGTCGATACTTTTGAACCACGTAATTTAAAAGCTTAAACTGGTACATCATGTGCCCAATTCATTATGTTGAACCACTTGGGTAGATTGGTTCCAATTTATATTATTTAATATTATCTTCAAGAAATACCATACCATATGAATTATCAAATTCCTTTCGAGTTTTAGAATTCTCAACAAAAAATCAACCAAACCTTTGGTTGACGATAATTTATTTACGTTTCACTATAAAAATGTTGGTTTTTTTTTTTTTTGTGGCCCCCTTACATGTTGATGCTTGGGCAGGTGTGAAGCGAAGTACGTACTTCTCGAGATGGATAGAATCTTGCGACCAAATGGGTATGCAATCATCCGGGAGTCGAGCTATTTTGTGGATTCTATTGCTACCATAGCGAAGGGGATGCGATGGGGATGTCATAAAGAAGAGACCGAGTCTAGTTCTGAAAAGGAGAAGATTTTAATTTGTCAGAAAAAGCTATGGTATTACTCCACACAGAGTTGAAGAGCATGCACAAAGTTCTACAAGCTCTGCAGATGTCTTTTGTAGAGAGATAAGGGCATAAGGAAGGCCCATTTATTATACAGGCAACATAGGAGAGATGGAAACTTGTATACCATCATAGAATATATGTTTTTTCCTACCAAATATTATTGATAGCAAGGTAAAGGTTGTATCTGATTTAGTCCTTTTTTACCACAAAGTATTATTTGTAACTTGTAAGGCTCTATGCTGATTTGTTCTTGTAATTTTGAATTTGGATTTTATGATAATCGAGGAAATTTGTGGATTTGTTATTTTTGTTGTTTTCTAGTGTCAAAGATCAAATGTAGAGCTCTGCCTTTACTATTGTAGAACTATGTAGGGTTGGTCTTTTTAGGCAACAATTGCAACAGTTCGATTCGTCGATCCTTAAAAAAACGAATATATGAAATTTCATCGTTCAGTTAGTGTGATTAGTATTGAAATTTTTTTGTTCTTCTTAAGTACTGGGGATTGGTAGAACGGTGGACCGAATCCGGATCAAATATGTCAGTAAATGTGTCTTCACAAGTACAAGCTTCCTATTGAAATTTGATTTTGATTAATCAAATTATTAATATTAATAATAATAGGAAATAGAATTTATTCATTAAACGAATCCAGCAAAGACACATCAAAAATCAGTGGAGGGCGAGCAGAGAGTTAGATGCCCTTGCAAGATGATGAACAATTTGATTTGTGGTGCTCTGAACACATGAGAAAGCAATCCTATCTATCACATTGGGACTAAATTAATTTTTAATCACCCACTAAAAGGAGATTTTCATTCCAACTACTCTGATTTGAAATTCTCCCTAAACATCACCAAAATCAATCGTTTGCAAGCAAACATTCGAGTATTCCACGGTGAATCAAGGTAAGTCATCCTTTTTGCAAATCTATTTCTATGGATAAGGCTAAATGTATCCACCTCTTTTACTGAGGATATTCCCTTGTCCCCAACCTCCCAATTCTACTCTTATCCGGAAAAAAAAAAAAAAAAAAGAACCAATAGAGAAGAAGAAATTGTTCTTTACTCAAGTTTACTACAACTTCTTTGAATTGATGAACTTCTAAAAAGATGAAGGAGCAAACTCCACGTTAATTTGATAAATTGAGGAACCAATTTATTGTTTAGAAAAAGGGTTGTTCGACCACAATGGGTTGAACACCTCCAGACGTGTTCAGGTGTTCGACGACATTGGATCGAACACTTCGCACAATATCCGTTGATCAAAGACTATGCTAAGGGTGTGTTTGATAGGATTCCGGGAAAGGAAATTCCGGGAAAACGTTTTCCTGGAAAACGGATTCCTACATTTTCCTTGGATTGAGTTTTCCAGGAAAATTATGATTTTTCAAACGCTTGTACCTGGAAAACGTTTTCCTGGAAAAAAAACCAATCAAACACCTAAAGGTGGAAAAAATTGTTGGAAAACTCGTTTTCCAGGAAAATTTTATGCAATCAAACACACCCTAAGTGTTCGTGGTCAAATACCTCCATAGGTGTTCGACCTCAAGAGGTCGAACATCTCCAACCGAACACTTTTAAAAGAAAAAAAAAAAAGACAAAAGGGTAAAATTGAAATATAGGAAAAAGAGAGTGGCCTCAATAAAAAAATGTGGCTGCATTTAGTCTCACCCCTTTCTAAATTTACCACCGGATTCCACCTCAAACCACCTGCATGGTAGTAAAATGTGAAAAATAAAAATAAAACCAACTTCCCGTTCAGAGAAAAAAAAAAAAAAAAAAAACCCACAGCAGATCAACGGGTTTGTCTGGTGGAAACTGGAAATGGATCTTTACTGCTATATTCGATCTGAATTGGAGTATTGGACCCACCGCCCCACCCCTGCGACCCTTTGAAAGACACACTGCATCGAGGATGCTTCGAAAAAATTTCGGTTCTTCTGGGAGAACGGATGTTACAATGATGGATCTTCTTCTCCGGAGATCACGTTATCCGGCAGGTACATGGCAGACAACATTCTGACCATCACCTTCCTCACTTCAGCATCGTCAGCCTATATTTCTAATTATCACCTTTCCGATTCATATTTGTACTTCTGTAGGTGAGCGTAAACGGAAATCCAATGCAGCTTTCGTATCTGCACACCACTCGTTCGATGAAATGTCCAAACAGAAATGCTCTCAAAGAAAAGGCTTGTGTATTGGCTAGCTGTAGCAGAAGTGAAGAAGATTTTTCAGAACATCAAAGAGCGGCAGCATTTCCGTTCTCCATTGGCAATGCTTCACTCAACTACGACTACATTAAGGTGTGAATTATTATTACTATTGCCTTTCGAACTGCACCGTTATCGAATCTGAATTTAATTATTCAAGTGTGTTCGTTTTCTAAAATATTCTATATTAATGTTCATTTAAAAATTAATCTATTCATTTTCCATTCGAAAAGGATAATGCTGTTATCAATAATCCAGAAGTCAATAGCTGTTCCCCATTCTTTTCTTTGCTTAGCTTTCTGTCCGTTGAGCCTGATAAAAAGAACTTGTGCTAATGCCTGTTTAAGTTATTGGTAGGATAAAGAAAGCTACCAAACTCCATTCTATATAGATATGATTGCTTCATTAGACCCTAAAAAGCTATCATTCAAGTTTGGGTTTATCTGGAAGACTAGCTTTGAGACGCAGGAAGTTGATTGAGTAGTTGCACGAACTTTGCCGCTTTGGTACAATGGCTCTGTTTGAAATGTCAGCACAAAGGGTCGTTGTGGTGTGACGGCTGTACTACTTCTCGGATTTACTTTCCAAAACATGTGTAAGAGTATCTTCGAGTCCACTGTCTTCGTCTTCGTCATGCATCCTTTTGACGTCGGCGGTGTTTAGGTACACTCCCAAAATCAATATTATCTTTTACGTTTCTCTATGAACGTATTTACTTTTTAACTGCACATTCTGGTAGAAAATCACTTTTCTTCTTGAAAACTCGTGAGTATGTACTAATGATGCAGTTGATTGTGGAAGAGATGAACATCTTGACAACGGTATTTCTGAAACACGACAATGAGAAAGTCTACTACCGGAATGCAGTTCTAATCACAAAACCGATCAACAACTTTCTACAGATGCCCTCAAATCTCTGATATGATCGATTTCAGCATCAATGTCTCCACGCCAATGGAGACAATTTTTGCCCTCAACAGAGCCTTACGATTGTAAGCTTCTCTAACTATGTTGATGAATTTGTCATTTTAAGGATAGATACATTGAGGAATGAACGAAATTGACTAGTGATGGTGTGTTGTCGGTACATTGAGAGCAAGCCAAAGTACTGGAACCCTAAAGGCCTAAACTTTCAGTGATAGTTAAGGAAATTGAGGCTGTTGAGAAAATGAAAATGGCAATTTGTGTCCAACACACCATTAACCATCAGAATTATAGTGATAGAAATGCCCGCATAACGGAGCTTCTTCTCGAGTTGAAGATGATTTTCGATCGTCTCAACATCAAGAATCTTCTTCTCCCTCGAGAGGTTGACCTTACTCAAGTCAACATGAATAATTCGGCGGTTCCATTACATTTGTGAACCTCGTCATTAGAAGCAAACTAAAGTGTGTTGGTCAAACAAAAGCATACTTACAATTTGTATTTGATTACTGATTGTATAGATCATCTTGCTTTTTTTGATCATACGCTTGTCGACTCAATCTGAAACCCTCGATTTAAAATTTTCCATCCCAGAAAGTTTTAATTACAGAGAAACATCGAAACCCAAAAAAAAAAATGTCAAATGAGATATAAACGACTATCAGATCAAGAACAAGGAAAAAGTCCTAAAATAAATTTTCAAGATCATGGTATGGACTATAAGAATCTATCGGGAAAAACACAGCATGTGAGCATGAAATCTTTGTTTGAATACTTGTTAACTCAACAATCCATTGCCTACTCAGAGTATCAAAGGTATTGAGTTTGTATTCTCTCCCGGTTAGTCTCCCACCAGAGCTTTGCGTGCACTTCGCCAAATCTCTCGCGACTGCATCAAAGCGAACAATAATTAGCACTAATAAACTTTCATGAAGTTCATTTCTGAAACTTTTCGCACACATAAATTAACTTTACCTAAATCTCACGCGTCGAAGCTCTCTAGTACCATCAGCCAGTTGTCTAATGGTAATATAAACTCCAGGTTCATCCTGTTCTATCCATTCTGATTCAATGTCACTTGCATTGCTTACAGAAATTGAAGCTTCATCTCTGGAAGAAGTGGTCGTTCTTGAGGCGTCCATAGAGGACATTTCGCCCCTGGGTCCACCAGTAGTGTAGCCACTTGATCCACCATTGTAATGTTGATTGGCTACACTGTGGAGATGGTCGGCTGGCTTGTTGTACCTTGGAGTCGGAGTCCACTCTCTGGTCAACGATGGAGTCATTCGAGGACTTTCCATGCTGGAGCCGAGCCTTGAGTAAGTAGAATCTCTCTGCAACAATACGACTCGACTCAATTTCAATTAAATTAAGTGTTGTTCTCAATAAAAACAAACACTCCCGGTCTTGTGATAGCAAGTTGCACCACATTTTGTGCAAGTAATTGATGTGCTGCGATCTGAACTCGCCAAATCAACTGCTTCTCAACTTGCGACATGGTTCAGATCGCGTCATATCTGTTGTATGCACAAGATTGGAAGTATAAAAACAAGACCAGTAAATGTGACTTACCCCGTCCTCGGACCTTCCAGGAGTGTTGAGAGCTTGCTGGTTAAATCTCTGAACATTGTAGAGCTCCATTATTCTATCATAATTCTCACCCCACCATCTCTGAGCTTCCCATTTATTGAACATCTCCCGGCTTCAAAGTCGACATTGAAATTAGCATGTTATTGATGAATCCATCAGATACTGATATGCATATGATAATGATTAAAACTTGTTAACAGGTAAGGACGCTATCGTTTTCAGTAATTACCTAAAACGTATCCGTTTAAGGTCATTTCCACCGCGAGGGAGCGACACAAAACTAATTTGAACACCGGGCTCCACTTGTGCCATCCACTCTTTTGGTTCATCCTCATCTTCCACAACCACCCCATCAGACCGGGCGGATGGGCCCAATACAGATTCTATTCGACCAGGCGTCCTTTCACCGTTAAATCTGGAGTCCGGTCGAGCAGCATGATTTCCAGTGCTTACAAAGTCCCAAGCCGGAGTGGAAATCGAACTTCCCGGCTGGGTAAAAGGATATGGAACACCTTCTGAAATTGTATCGAATTCGGGGTACGATCTATCCCCTTTCTTGTAACCTCCATCGCCATTCCCGGGCTTGCATTGTTTATAAGCTCCCGAAACCTTCAACGCCATATCCTTGATCTGCTTCACAAAGGGAAGATATTGAGAACATGTGACGTTGAGCATGTTTCCTATTTTCTATATTTACATACTGCATCATAAAATATATTTCTCGAGTTTCACGATTATGTGAGATTATGAGCGCTTGCGTTTCAAAATGATACATAATTGCCATGAGCACGTTTAATTTCATGCATTTTCGTTCTTTAATACTGTCAAATACTGTATCATATAAGATTCTTGTTTCCACTTCGTACGGATTTGTGTGTGCTACACGCGCTCATCGAGATAATTTTCGTCTAGGTACATCCTTCGCGTAGGGAATGATACAATAATAAGTGATTAATGATGAACAAGAAAAGAAGCAAAGCCAAACAACTTGGGACCAAGATTTGTACACATGATCCAAGATATGCAGCATGATTGTGTATGTCTCCCCACAGTTTTTATGTCATTGTCTTTGCTAGCAGTGTCCCAGCTCACAAATTCCATTGGTTTTACACACATATACGTACCTTCTTTACGTGTGGTCCTTTTCTCCCCACGAGCAAAAATTTCATACTAAGGTCCCAAACAACCCTTTAGGGCGTGTTTGGATTGATGAGAAAGGGATAGAAGGAAAATGACATCTGATAATTTTACATTTTCGAATTTTTTGGCATAAGAATAAAAAGGTGAAAATTCATGAGACGGGTGAGAATAATGCTTTTCATCTAGAAGGAAGATTTATCTCCATTTTACCTGGAGATTCTTGAATGGTAGAGGACTATGGACTATACAGAGGGAAAAAGACCATTTTATCCAATTTGAAATCCCAATCCAAACAAAAGCCTAATAGAAAAGCAACCAGAACAGTAAAAAAAAAAGGTCAGAATAAGATTTACATGGGGACCACAAAAGAAGAAGCTTGAAAAATTGGACCCCACCATTGGACATGGGAAAAGCAGCAGTATTTACTGAGCAGAAATGCAGAATAGATACTTTGATGACAAAAAGAAAACTGGCTGAGAAAGAAATAATGCAAAAGCAAATTAGTAGAAATCCTACACTAAGCTATGCTGCCTATGCATCAATGCCTATACATACAAACATTTTAATCCCTATATTTAACCATTTTTAGTAGTTGTACAATTAAATAAATTGTCACGATTTTGTCAATTGATATATGACTATCATTTTATCATTTCTTTACAACATATCTTTCCGTTCTTTTACAACTTTTAACAAATTTTTACACATTTTAACACATTCACATCAAAAGTCAAACCAATTACATCCATTATATTTTTATGCATTGTCTACATAAATCTCACCAGCTCAATCTGCTATTCTCTCTTATTTCACATCAAAGCTCATAAATCTTCGCCAAATACACATTTAATGGGGCATAGTCGTGCAATTAAATGCATATGAAATTATCACGTATTTATAGAGAGAGATATAACTAGAATCATTCGACATTGTATCGTCTCTCTGCGTAGCCTGTGGCGTATAATTGTACAATTCGAATTATGTAGAATGTATAAAGCTGTACGTAGAGGTTATTGCATAGATAAAGAGATAGATACAGCTGTATGTATAGGTTAGGGTGCAGAGGGTACCTGTGTGGTGAGGCTTTTGACGGCGTCTTTTGTACTTGGAGTCCCACGCGAGCCTTCATCTTCTCCTTCAATTCTTTGCTTTGAGCACGTAATACACGTCAACATCTTTAATTCTTTATTTATTATGATATATATTATTATTTTTCTTCCTTTTTGTCTTTTTCTCTACCTGCAAAAAGAAATTATATATTTATTTATGCAAGATTCTGTAAAAGAAAAAGTAAAATTTCATAATTTCTGCAATAATAATTAAGAACAAAAAGGTAAGATATTGGAAAATCCAATGAATCATAAGAAGGGAAAGAGATTGAGTGATCTTTCCTTTTATTTTACACAAGAATAAAGAATCAAAATTTTTCTTCAAAATAAAAAAGGAATAAAGAATAAAAAATATTTACCCCAACTCTTATTCATGTACAATTATTTTTTCCCTTTTTTTTCTTCAATAATAATAATAATATAATTCAAACAAAATTTACTCAAATTTAAACTCATCACGTATACGTATTCATTCTCTCTTTCGTTCCAAGGAGGGTCGGTCCTCAAATATTGAAGATTCTGATTCGACATTTTGGATACTTTTCGTAATATTCGACCTAACGCAATCACGTAGCTTCGAAATTGCCTCTCATTCAAAATCTAACACGTCTACAATTTTCATACGATGACGACAAATAATCTCATCGACAATGATAAATTGATAATTACTCTAGTGAAAAAATAAAATAATAATAATAATAAAAAAATTTCATAGCCATCGAAGAATATAAATTAACAGTTGTGTAAGAGTCGACTGATAACCGATAAGAATATGACCGTTGACTAGAGATGGACCGTTGACTAGGGTAGGGTGGGGTTGGGATTGGTTCAGAATGAATGAATGCGGTGTGTGTCGAGTTTTGAAAGCAGTTTATGACTGCAAGTTCAGACAAAAGAATCGAAGACATAATCCGTACTGTCTTCATAAGTCACAACAACTGATGATAATTTTTATTAATTTCTTCAAATTCTTATCATCAAAATTAAAACTTCAAAAACAAAATATCAAAAATAAAAAACAATTACACGTTGTAAATGAATAATGACGACAGAGATTTTTCTACAGAAAATAAGCATTAATTTTTACCTCAATTCAAGAACCCTTTAAAGAACTGCTGCAAATGCCAGTGATTTCTGGGATTTTCTTCTTTCTTTTCCAATCTTTTTTTTTTCTGAATTTCAAATTCTTTGAATCTTCAAGAAATGTAGAGATGGTCGAAGAACAGCCCAGAAAAAGGTAGGGATGTGAAATGCTGTGGACGGAATATTCGCCGCCGGCGAGTCTCCGCGCCGATAGGTGGTGTTTTCCGATGCGGTGGAGGTTCAAAATGGAAACTTTCGAAAAATCAGCCGCGGGTTTTACGTTAGAATTTATAAACCAATGAAGTTTGTCTGTCTCTGTGTGCGTAAGGAAAACAAAATGAGTAGTAATGAGTAATAGAGACAAAGAAAGAGAACAACACGGGGATTGTGTATGGTATTTATAATGGGACATAACGCCGTCAAACCTGTCGTCGTTATTTAACGGAAAATTGCCATTTCATGCTTATAACACTAGTATTTTAGATACGAAGCACTACGAGTTGTACCTTAAGCATCGGACATAATACTGTAGGCAGCACTAGTTGTACGCTTGTGATACTTAAATTATGGTCTTGAATTAGAGGACATGAGGGCCCAACTGTCCGGGCGACGGAAAGTGTATTAGAGTTGTACACGTTTCTATTTATGATTGGATGGAAGATGAGGTGGATTTGTGGTTAAATATGTATATGCAATTATGTTGAATGAAGGTACCTTTTATGATGGAATCATTAGATGTCATTGATTAATTTTCTATCTTTAACATTTTTTTATTTAAATTAATTAATGACACATTGTTCATCGATTGACATTTTCGTGCTAAATGAGACGAAGATTAAGTGATTAATCTCGAAAGATCACGAACAATCAAATCATCGATCTTTTATTTTTTTTCTTCATTTTCATTATGCATTAATTAATGGTATAATAACTAGACGTTATATATTCTTGTTGAGATAAGATTATGGAGTAGTATCAAAACTCCAATTTTCAATTTTCAAATTGTGTAAATTGTGATGTTATATAAAGAAGTGATTTAATAAACTTTTAAATAAAGATGTGGAATGAATTACTAAAATAAATGAACCATATATTTCGTTGTTCTCTCTCAAATGATATGTATATTGCCAATATCAAGGATCTTTAAACTTTTTTCCAATTTTAATTATTTCTAATTTTTATAATAATTCAATAATTTTTGACCTCACATATTGTATGATTCGTGACTATAACCCCATCCTCGACGCCTCGACTACTCATTTACTCCCAAATCTCATTATACCGCATTATAAGATTTACACGTGCTAACTTCTAAGAGAGAGCACGTGTAAGATTTACACATGCTATTAAATTCTAAAATTGTCTAAAAATGCTAGTTTAATAATTATGGTAAAATGTACAAAATATCAACGTCAAATTTTGAGTTTAAACGTCAATACAAGGATGACGAGACTAACGTGTTCAAATAAAGAGAAAAATTATATAGCGTCTGTTAGTTTATAAATTATAACAAATTTTTATATATGTTAATTCATTCTTATCTAAAATTAAATCAATTACATCCACATATTTCATGAAATCCACTATACTATACAAATTTCTACCGTTCAATCACACTTATTCTCTGTCCTATTACACATTAAAATATATAAAAATCTCTATAGTAACACATGCAATTAAAAGGAACGAACAAGTGGTGGAACGATAAACCGCCCACGTACAAGGCCTCGATCTCAAGTTCGATTCCTACCCCGCTCCTCTGATCCCCCTTTCCCTAATTTCCCCTTGTAACAAAAAAAACAAACACATGCAATTACAATATATCGGGGTGGGGTGGGGTGGGGTGGGGGGGGTTGAGTGAAAAAAAAAATATGACGTGGTTAAAAAATTTGTTGGGAAGTACAAAATTCTAAGATTTGTCCAATCAAATAAAAATTTGGTTGACCGTTGACCCCTCTATGTAATGTAAAAATTGTATATAGAATCGAGGAACACTGAAAAATCGTAATTGGAATGTAGGAAAGATCTTTGATTCAAAGCATAACAAAGATTCTATTCTAATTTCTATCTACCCTCGATTTTAACGTCTATTTTTGTCTCATCTCATCTTATGGATGTTTCCTCTTTTTTGTCACACAATTATTAAATTAATTTATGTAATTATTTATACGTGCACAAACAAATTGAGCACCGGCCGTGACCGTTCACTGCTGAGATTCTCGGGCAGTGATCCTCCTATTTTCACCCTCAGGTGTTACCTGCTCTTGTCGGTTGTCAGTACTGCCTCAGTGCCTCGCGTTCCATTTCTATTTTGATTCTTTGCCATCTCATGTAGTCATGTGGATATACATGGAGATAAGGGTGATAGGATTTAACTTTTTTATAGATTTTTATGTAAAAAAATGAGAATGAATGGAATTAAATGGTGGAGATTTGTATAGTATAGTTACGATGCAGTACCATTGTGGAGTTCACGATGCCCTGATCGGGAAAAAAAAAATCATAGGGAGTCGGGTGAGGCACGTAATCGAAGGCGATTATGTATTATTGTCTAACGCGTAGATTAAAAAAAAAATTCAAAAAAAAAGTAAAATAAAAAAATTTTCGGTGTGATGACGTGGCGCCACGTGCTCACTGTGGGTACCATACGGTACCATACGGTACCCACAGTGGGTACTTGAACAAATCCGTTGTACAGTATATATATATTCCACAAGATATGTGGATTTTATTGATTTGAGTAAATGAAAGAATATATAACAATGAATTAAAAAAGTGTAAAAAATTGTAAAAATTGTACCATATGACATACAAAATATAATTCAGTACTAATCCACCATAGATATATCGTATATGGTTTTGTGTATTTATGGGGGATGGAAATATTCAAGTCCTCCCTGGAGTATCGTAATTACGGTACTCCCAATAGTATTTTCGCTCACATACGATTTCTATTTTCAAATCAGCGACCAGTTCTAGGTTCGGGAAGATGAAGCGAGCTCTAGCAATTCGAAGAATTTTTTAATAATACTGTGGGGGGTCGGTGGTGACCGGTCAAAGTTTTTTACCATAATTTGGCCCAAATTATATCAAAAAAACTTTAATCGGCTACTACAGTGTCGCTGGAAAATTTTCTGAATTGTTGGAGCTCCTTCCTATCGTACCAGACCTAGATTTGGTCCTAAATTTTAAAACAGAGATCGTATATGACTGGAGATCACTCTAGGAGCACCGTAATTATAGTGTTTTTGGGAGCACTAGAAAGTGGCTATTATGGGGGAACTCATGGTTTAGAAGTTATAAAGATTTGAAAAGTTACAAATCTCATAAAATATAAGGTTGATAATAAATTTAGATAAAAATATGTAATGTAATAATTATTAAGATCAATGCTAAATTGACACGTGGATATTCAGATATCTATTAAATGTATTATAAATTTATGTTATTAATCTAATACACGAATTAATTTAAAATACAACTAGGAGTAAATATAGCACACACGAACTCCTCAAATATTTTTTTTGTACATTTGATGCAATATTTTGGTACTTAGCTATGAATGTTCATATTACATGAAGTAATCTTTCATCTACAACTAAATGTTATGTAAGGCACTTCTCAATTACAAATAATCCCACTACAATTTGCAATTAACAATTAACAATTATCACTGTTTGAAATAAAATGTAGCTATTATTCATATTTCAACATCAATTTGTTAAATTGAATATGCCATCCTACCCATGTAAAACTTTGTCTTCCACTCTGCATGGAGTGGATCTCACAGTAGAGAGGAAGACAGTGCTTGTCTCTATGCGAAAATTGCGGGCTAGCACTATCCTCCAACGACAACATTGCAAAATTATTTATTGATAACCACTATTTATCCTATGAAAATGTATTTCAAATTAATATATTAACAAATAAACACATTACATGTCTCTCGCTTTGTACACTTTTTAAGGAGAGATTAATGTGACAACTTTTCTCTAATTTCTAGACTCACTTGTCCAATTCACCCTAATATTATAACTAGACGTCCAAAAATTATTTTTTCAAAAATCTCTGCCACGTATACAATAAGATCTCAACCAGTCGAATAGAACATATATCAGCATTTCTTTGTTTAGACGTGGCTGGGGAAGAGCAATTTTGTGTTGAGTAGCTTTTAACGATTTGTGTGATCTGTCTTTATTCCTTTGGGGGCTAACCTCTCTTTAAGCAAAGAAAAATGCTTGGAATAGAGGGACAGCTACGCAAAATCCCCAAACTCGTGTAAGTTCTAAATTTTCTATTTATCTCTGTATTTATCCCCTAAACAATTGGGTTTTTGCCACGTGGCTGCATATGAAAGCCTCAGCTTTTTCTTTAACATCTTCTTAACCAAGAAAAGCATATAGTGACCAGGGAGATAAATAAATGATCAAATTTTCACTATTGGTCCTCAAACTTCTTCACAACAAGCAACTTGATCCAATAAAGACATTTACATCTTTCGGATATACGGATTTCTTTCTTGATCTGCTGTGTTTAATTTGCAGCAGTTTTATTAAGTGGGCGTGGCCAATAATTTGTCAAGAGATGAAGCAAATTAATGTTGTATTGATGGTTAAAGGGCAAGGACATGAGATGGGTCCATAATGCTGCCTTCACTAGAGGCAAACACTTTAATTCAAAGTAGATGAGCTAATAATTGTTGTTTTAATATAAAATTATATGCGTACATTTTTAAGATGTAACAGCTTGATGTGAAGTTGAATATGAGTGAGGATATCTAATCAGTAGTTTTATTACGTCCTGCAAAAAATATTTTACAAACAATTTTATACACCCTCGATTGAAAGTTTAAACTCCACACTTGATCACATGTTCATCCATACTTAAGTAGTGAGTCCTCTTTCACTAAGCAACCGCTAAGAAGGTTAAAAAAATTTTTAAAAAAAAAGCAAAAGAAAAAAGTACTTATAAATTCCTCTATTTAAAAGCTAATTAATAGTTAAATAATAAACTAACTAATAAGTTAGAACCCACCGTAGTTACCCCACCTAATACTCAGACACAGAAGAGTCTAAGACCCCACAAAATCAAAATATATAAATGAAAACACACACACATGTAAAGTTTGAAGAGAAGCATATGAAAAGTGTATGTTTTGTCCATATTAGACTTCCTTTTAACGTTTGGAATGTTGATAAGTGTAAGCAAATACAAGACAAAGAAGAAATGAAAAGTGATTGAAAAAGCCATTTAGTGATCATCAATCTGTAAAGTACATATAAACTCTTAATCTCAATTCCCAACTCTTTTCTCTCTTCCCAAGTTAGATTACTTTGAATATATGCTTTCTTTTAATTTTGCCAGTTTCTTTGTAACTAAGTTCAAATTTTGCTCTATAATTTTTTGTGTTAAAAGAAGAGATGGGACTTGAGAGGATGTTTAAAACATGTACTTTTGAGTTTGAGTTTGAGTTTGAGTTATTTATTAATTTATTATATTATATGCATGTTTTAGAGTATGACATGCTCTTTAAATTATGTTGCCTTGTACTTTTATTTGAGTTTCAATTGGGCTCCATTGTTTATTCTAAAGTAAATTAATAATATGATAACCCCTTCTTAGAAGATTATTAGAGACTGCAAGACTTTCCTTCGAGCTCGTGGAAGTCAGAAAGTTTGCTTCACTCATAGGCAAGCTAATAGTGCGGGTCACAAACTAACTAGGAGTTCTATATGTTTTTCTAATCCATCATTTTGGCATGAGATGCCCATGATGTTGGAAAACATTTTTATATATGACGTTTTCAACATGAGTATTTGTTAATAATATTTTCCTTTTGAAAAATAATATCATAACCTCTTCTTGTCATGTTTGAATATACAACATGTCTCCTCGATATATGGCTTAGGCTTAGGAGAATAAATTCAACAGGGACATTTTGGTAATAATGGTATTTGAAATTTCTTGTAATTGAAAGGGGAGTGTATGACAAATAGGGCTATAAATAGATCGAATACTGATCGGATCTACCTAAATCATATCCAATCCAATAAGATAATTTATTGATCCATCAGATATTTGATTAGCAGATCCATATCTGTATCCATCGGATTTGAATAAAATCCAATCCATTAATGGCTGCGTAGACATCTTGATGTAATTCTGGGGGCAAGTTTAAAGATTGCAAACCATTGCAAGAGATTTTAAAGTATTTGTAATTGAGTCATATTAAAAATAGAATGTTTTGAACATTTGAAGACCTTTATTTTGTTGAGTCCTTTTCGAATCCAATGAAAATAATTTATTGTAATGCGTATTAGTGTTGTGTGGAATTTAATAGTTTTGAAAGTCTACTTTTTCATCCATCTCGAAATATAAAGATTCATTTTAAAAATATACTTTGAATATTAGTTTTCTTTTATGTGTATTATTATCAATAAAATAAATTAATTAGAGTAAAATATCTAATAAATGAAATGGTATATTAGAAAAATAATATTACGTTTTACTTTTCCAACTACTATTAATTATATATATTTTTTAAACTTTGTGACATAAAAACTGAGCTATATTTATAGGACGGATGTAGTGTCAAACATGATCACAAGATGAGGTATGAATCTTACCATAATGCCACAAGCTCTACAGTACATGATGTATATAGACAACGGGTTGAAAGAAACCTTGACTCTCTTTTAGCAACGCAAACCTTCAATTTTATTTTATTTTTCATCGTTCAAGTTCATCACATGTTCCGCACTTCAAACTTTTTAGGGTAGGTCAAACATAATTCGCGTAACCAAATTCTAACTCCACCTTGATGCAAATTCAAATACATGAAATAGACAATATTTGACACAATATTTGACAACAAACCATCTCTTCATCTCTTCTACAAAAGCCACTAGGGACTATAATTTTAGAGAATTATAGAGAATTTTTGTTCTTCACAATACGTGGTTTATTTCTAGATTTCCTAAGAAATCTAGGGGCTTTACTAAGCCCATGACTACTCTAAGCCTATAATTAGTTACCTTAAGTGATCATTTCACTTAAATATTTTGTCCCATAGTCAATTAATTCGGTCCAATATATAATTGGGTCTTGTAAACCATAACTAACAAAAGTGTTATGTAAATTCTTTTGCTTAGAAACAAATGTTTTAGCAAGCCTATGATGCATGCTCAATTTCAAGTACTAAACCAAGAAGATTTTCCACCATAATCCTACTTTAGAATCGATGTCGGTTATTGAATTGATCTAATTCTCACGACACAAGGGAACAAGGCAGCTTGGCAAAGGGAGTCTTCATGCCATCATTTTTTTTTTTTAAGCAAGCACCGCAATACAGGTCCTCTTATTCATATATTGCTATAAGAAGGCATTATAGAGGCAGGAATTCAGACAACAAATTTTGACTCATTATCTAGTATGGGTTGCAAACGAAGGCACGGGCTTGGCCTCTTTTTTTTTTTTTTTAAAAAAAAAATTTGCTGTAGAAAATTCCTAAAAGATTATATAGGATAGAACTTTGGTCAATTTGATATTTTCTATATACCATCCCGTGCTACTAAAATTCCTAAATCCACCATTATGGCACAATGAAAACAATTATTGTTCATGTGACAAAAAAGAAAGAATGCGATAATACAGTAATGTTCTCCTCCCCAACACATCAACAGCGGGGTTCAATTTAATAAACTCACTTGCTAACACATCAGCAGATGGAGAAAACAACTCCTTCCGACATGGGGGGAGATCATTTGTGTGCGATAATAAATGCACGGAGGTTAAATTTACACAAGTTCATGTTATAGTAAACTAGTCCCATGTCTTCAAATGCCTCGGTCATAATGAAAGAAGCACTAGCTAACTCTTTGCAAACGCTCTTTGATAGGTTTAGCAGGGGAAATTAATAGTACGTGAATTTCATGTCAGGAGAATTTTCTCGAAATCTAGAAAACGATCCACTTTATTTCTGTCGCATGCTAGAGATGTGCGGCCCGATGTTACGTATCCCAGATACTGCCAATGTCATCTGCCATGTCAAGTAGAGCACTAGATGGAGAAACTTAAGTGTGCCTCGTTTTGTAACCATAAAATTGAATTTGGATTTTGAGATTTGATTGAAATGGATCGATCAGTCTCTTTGGGATTTTACCTTACACGTTTGTTTAATTGAATTTCTGTAATTTATTCAAATTATCTTTCAACATTTTAAATTTCTGAAGTGTTGAAATTGTGTTGTAAATATCAAGTTTTGATTAATCTCAATCGTAAGGTTTGATTGAAAGCTAATTCGCGATGCTAATGCGACTTGAAACTAATTGATTCCAAGTTATATCCACTTGGGCAATCTAATTTTTAATCTCGTAGATTTGGCTTGAGATTGCTAAATTTCTAGGTATTACGACTACGATGGACACAGAAGCCATTCAAGTGAGTTTGAAATTTGATTCACATGCATAAGTTTATGATAGCTAACAAGTTATGGATATTCAAAAGAGAAAAATATACAAAAGTAAAGATTTTTTCATGTTCATGAAACATAGCTTATGTTTTATGGGTATTGCTCTCCTACCCCATGGGAAAGGATAATATATTCTCACTGTTGATATGACAGTGTCACATCAATATAAGTGATGACATGACACTGTCACATTATCATTTTTTATAGGGGTGTCACATCATCATTTACTGCCATGTGGCACTAGGGCGCAACAGTGGAAACATCTGGAATCTTTTCTTGAAACTGCAAGATCCTTCAATGCAACTTACACCAAGGTTTGTTGTCCACTTTCTTTGTGATTTCATAAATAGAATCTTATCTGAAATCAATTTTAATTTCAGTCCAACGTTCAAGACTCTTCCAATTTCACAAAATCTGCTCGTCCATTGAATAAAACAGAAACCGCACCACCCCCCCCCCAAAAAAAAAAAAAAAAAAAAAGGAAAAAAAAATTCTCAGAAGAAAAATTAACAAATACTCAATTTCAAGTATGGAACTCTCGAAAGTTCTCTAACTAGTTATACAAATTGTAAGTGATAAGGCAATAAAAGTAACAAAACGCTTTTTCTCTTCTGGTAACAAGATGATATTCCCGCATAACGCTACCTTTAGAAAATTGAATGATCTGATTCTCACGACACAAGGGTGGCATGGCGGCATCCGACAGGGTCTTTTTATGCCATCAATTTTTCGAACCTATACCAGAATGAACACAGTTATTGTTCATGTAGGCTGATAAAAACCAAAAAGACCAAAAAGAATGTGACATATGCAGAGAGTTTACGAGAGCTTAACGATGCTCATGTAATAGTAAACTAATCCCATATCTTCAAATACCTTTGTCGGAGTGAAAGAAGCACGAACCAACTCTTTGCAAACACTCTTTGATGGGTTTTGAATTTTCTTGAAAGCTAGAAAACAATGCACTTGATTTCTGTGGAATGCTGGAGATGTGCCACCCGATGTTACCCCAGCTACCACCAATGCTATTTGTGACGCCAAGTAGAGCACTAGATCGAGCAACTTCAATTGCACCTCTTTTTGTAACCATAAAAGCTATTATGAACATTAGAGAAGTAAAATCAATAAACGGTACCACAGCTAATGCCTCAAACGAACTTTTCGATATCATGAGTAAACACTTTTCTTTATTAAAAACAAAAAAAAAAAAAAAAAGGCTCCATCAAACAAGCACTAAGAATGATGCGGTTCATATGATAAGTGAAATTTACCATTGTAAGGGGCCATCAAGAGGTAATTAGCTGGAAGACCAATGCCGATGCCAAGCAAAGTGATGCCAACACTAAATCCTACGCCACAGCCAGCTCCAACATAACCAATCACCTCGGGCCCAAAACCGGGACCCCATCCAACTCCACAACCAATGCCTATTCCTACACCCCAAAAGGCCCCGTATGTTGGATGTACCGGATTCCACCTCTCGTATCTCCTTAATAGACTCTTTACAATCATTTGTAACTAAAAAGGGAAGGACAGAAAAGTCACAAGAATCAAATTCTGCTTACAAATCAACAATTAAAAAATGATAAAAGAAAGAAAAATTGATCCCAGAAAGTAGTGAAAGCTTGAAATTTTCAAAATCTTATGCATCTTAAAGAACCTGAGTAAAAACTTGATTGACCAAAATTTGTGATCTGTTCACACAAATTTGTAATCTTATACCAAAATTTTGTTGCAAATGATACACACTTAAAAAGAGAGAAAATAACCTCTATCATTGCTATACAATTCTCATCCCAGCCTAAGCTTAAAGAATAGACAAAACAGTAATACTCCAAATCACAGTCCCTGTTAATTGAATCCACCACTGTTCCATTACTGTACCCCAATGGCTTTCTTCCAAACAATCTATGAAACAGTGTTATACATAATACATTCTTCGAAACCATAAATGCAAAAATTGGAAACAATCCTTGCGAGAAATACAAAACTATACGAGCAAAGCAATTAAATCACATATTCTGCAGAATTCAATTACAGAGAAATTCAAATACTAGCAGTAGCAGAGAACTGCAGAAACTGTGAAAATCCGTTCATTTAATCACTTAGAAGATACCTGGAATTTACGCTCAGGTTCTCATGGATGAACTATTCCGTGTTAAACTGGATCTTCGATTAATTTCGGATTAGATTTGGAGATGATAGATGATAAGGTTAATGTAGACACACTCACCAGTACTAGCAGTGATGGCAGTGTCTGTTATGTTTCCATCTGGCGATGGTAAAATTCACGAAAGCTCGATTGTGATTTGCGAATCGATGACCATAGGATTCGCCAGTGGATAGCTTACGTGGACAAGATAACATATGGCCCATCACGCAAATTTATATACTGTGGAGGGGTATTTTGGTAATCCCGCATACTGCAGAGGATAAACAACATTTTCTGCTGTGCCATTCTCACCAACCATTTTCAATCCCGTGTAAAAACTTGAGGAAGCAAAAGACGAGGGAAATAATCAGTTATGGGAACCTTTCTCTACTCTTTACAATTCCCAATTCCATTAATCCTCATCAAACACAAAACGAGAATCCAATTCCCGATTCTCACATCAAACCCATCAAAACCCCACCCCAGATTCAATTCAATTTCCGCCACATTAAATTCCCCGAAAGGATTCGGATCCACTTCAAAAAAACTCAGAAAATCCAAAAAATCGAAGAAAAATTACGACGAGGATGACGACGAAGTAGGAGATGATGAAGAGCAAGAAGCGGGAGTCATTCCAGAAATAGTTACCAACAGAATGATGAGCAGAATGGGATTTTCCGTTGGGATTCCTCTGTTTACTGGGCTCTTGTTTTTCCCGTTCTTTTACTATCTCAAAGTTGGATTGAAAATCGATGTGCCCACTTGGATTCCATTCATTGTGTCGTTTATCTTCTTCGGGACTGCACTTTTGGGGGTGAGTTATGGGATTGTGTCATCGAGTTGGGATCCGATGAGGGAGGGCTCATTGTTGGGTTGGACTGAAGCTCAGAAGAATTGGCCTGTTTTCTGGGATTCACTTTGGGGTGGTGGATCCAAGAAGAAATAGGAAACCCTCGTAATTGCCTCATCTTGTTGCTGAGTTTAATTTGTTGCTGTTACTCTCTGCATTTTTGTTTTCTCTGCTTAAATGCCGCTTTTTCTTTTTTTTTTTTTTTTGGAACTAACGCCGCCAAATTTAAGAGGATTTTCCTAATGTATCATTTAAATTAATAATTATTATACTTTTATTTTATAATTCTATTTTTATTGATAATTATGCAAATTTAATTAAAATATATAAAAAATTTAATATTTTAACTATTCTATTTAAAGAAAGTAGATTATCTTTCTGGAACGGATCAAAATAAAATACAAATCTATCTTTATAGAACATGGGAATATATTTTTATGATAGCAGTTAGTGGTTGCTGGATGAGTCTTTATGATCACAAGAGAGGGAGAAAAAGAAGAATTTTTGATAATGCTGGTTTTGTGTTGGTGCTCATATGACAAATTATATCGAATGCCCAATTTGGTCATCTTATTGTGCCCAAATTATTATATCATAGTATATTATATTATGATTTAATCCATAAATAATATGCTACATCTTATTATTCATATTGCTATATCATGATTTTAGTACATTAGGCTCAAATTGGACACTACGTCAAAACTAAATTTTTATGATGAAAATTTGTTGTTAAAATATTTTTAAAAAAATAACGAAAAAGTATTATAGAAAGCTTTTTTTAGTGTAAGATGCATAGTTCTAAAAAGCGAAAGTAGCGCAAAAAACATTGAGACTAAAATTAATTGTAAGATGTATGATACAAAGTGTAATAAATAAAAAGAATTAATCCCACTAAAATTATATAAATTCTTTTTCTGATGTAAAATTCCAAAAAATAAAATAAATAAATAAAATTTGGTGCTAACACTAGTTGTAGCTCGTGCCTGCCAATTCCAAGAACGGTTCCGAAAAACTATTGTTAAAACTCACAAGAAAAATAATGAATGATAAATCAAAAAGAATACAAATAATGGAAAATGGGAAAATAATAATAAAAAGAGAATGATTTTAATGATACATAAAAATCATTTTATATTAGTATCAAAATTAAAACATTTAAAAATTACTCACAATTATAATTTATAGTAGTAATTTCAAGGAATCATGATACAAACATATCACTATACCATAAAAGAGCGAGTTCAAGGGTTTTCGTCGTCATGGCCCAAAGAGATCCCAAAACGACGCCGTTTTATATTATACATTGCATTCCTTGCCGTACTGAGTTTTAACCTGTGCCGTTTGGCCCGTTCATTCCTTATTTTATCTATTCAAAACGAGCTGAATGTTTGAATTCAACTCCTAAAATTCTGAATTTTTCATCGAGTTTCAAGTTATTGGACTCCATTATCGTGTCATCCCTCAACCCGCGATTTTGAAGCTTAAGGGCTTCGTCTTTTTGCTTCCATTTTAGCATATTACGAGGTTCGGAACTTCAATTTTTGAGGTGAGGTCTCTCTTTATATTTCCTTGAGTGATCCATACTGATTATGAAATTTTTTTTTGTCTCAATTTCGATAATTTTATTTTATGAGCTTGCTATGCCCTTTGGGGTTGATTGTGCATAAGGATCTTGTTATGGTATGTTTTTAATTGAGAGGGCTTACGCCTGTGTCTGTAATTGTTGATTTGTCGATTCCTTAAGAGTAATAAGTGAAATTTCCCTAGATTGAATTCTGAAAGGTCAATTTCTCTGGACTTTTACTTTTTTTGATAGGCTTCTGGGTGATGTCTCGTTTTGGATAACAATTAAGAGATTAGTGCTTTCTATGTGCTTTCATTTTTCTTTGTAGGCAATTCTTGTGTTTGTTGTATGTATGGTGTGTTAAGATAATATAATTATATTTATTATAGTCTTTGATTTTATCTCACACAATTGCTAATGTAATTTTTGAGCTGTGTATTTTTGTTCAAAAATCAATGGTTTAATTTTTGTTAACTACAGCCACTTTTAAAATCGAATATGGATCATCAACAATCTATAATTAAAGCATAAAATACGAACTTAAAACTTTAAAATCATGTAAGTCACAGTTTCAATAATAATATCATGTAAAACATTTTGTCAAGAAGCGAGGAAAATTGACTGCTTGAGTTTGAGTTAAGTGTCCCACTAAGGGCGGAGCTACAGCTGGGCCAGTGCGGTCCATGGACCGCACTGGATTTTGGGAGAAAAAAATTGGGTTTGAAGTCTCAGGCCCAAAAACTTAAAAAAAAAATTTTTGATACCCAAGTCAGCGTAAATAACTTCGAGACTCCAACCCAGGTGCAGCATCCCTTCCTTTCTTCCTGGGTGCCTCGGTTCCTCAGTTCTGCATCTCTCTTTCGTCTCTCGACTCTCGTTCAATAGTTCTCAGCTTCTCCTTCTCGCCGACTCGCCGGACCTTGACCTTGGTTCTCCACTTCTCATCGGCGACATCCGTCCACTTTAGTTTGCAGTCACAGCTCACCGCTCACAGCCGCGGCTACCTTGGGGTTTGGGTATTGCTTGATTTGCTTCTATTCCCTGTTTTTGCTTGGTAAGTGAAATCGATTTAGCCCTAGTTTTTGGTTAATTACTTAATTTGGTGTATTTATTATCATAGATAGATGGCTATTCATAATTCTATATAATCGATTTGATGGAGAAAATTTTCGAATTTAAATGTAACGAGATTTTGTCGACAAATTCGGGGAATTGGAGCTAATTAAGCCGCTAGAGAGAATGAGAGATGCTGAGATTTGTCATTTGTGATGCTAAGAATTGTGTCATTGTGTCTTATGCATTTGCACAGAGAGAGAAGAAACTAGAAAGAAAGGGGAAAATTAATTGGGAGGTGTTTGGAAATGGTGTTAAATCAATTTTTAGTAGGAGATAAATAGCATTATAGTTATAACACCATCATTCTTCCCGTTGTACCAAATTATAATCCCAATTTAAATTTGGATTATAGTGTGGAAAAGCCCCAATTTTGTTTGATAGGTGAAAAGATTGATGAAATGCCATTGTGGTTGAAGTTGGGATTGAATGTGGTTTAATGGTTAATTTTGTTTGATTATAAGATTATTTATACTTGAATATGATTAATTACTTTCTTATGCTGGATAAATCATTTAAAAATTATTGACTACGATAACTTATTTTTGACTTTAGCGTTGATTCTACCAGTTGCCACTGCTACTATGGAATGTGTTTTTTTTTTTTTTTTTTGCAATAAACTTTTTGAAGGACAAATTGCCCAATTGAATGGGCAACGAATGGCTATGAATGATAGTCTTGTTGTTTAGAGAGAGATATTTTCAAAAATTGATAATGAAGTTATTGTAAAACGATTTCAGAATATAAGAACTCGTAAAGAATAATTGTAAGATACGATATTTATATTTGTTTTTATTGTAAAGCATATTTTATTTTCTGTTGCAAAGATGTTTGGACCGCACTGAATTCAAATCTTGGTTACTCCACGGTGTCCCTGTAATGCAAAACATAGTGATGTAGGACAAATTCTGTTACAATTAGGATAAAATTGTTTTTGTTTCCTATTTCTTTTAGATTTTATTTCTTCTCACATTCGGATTATTCTTTCCTTTTTCTTGATAGGATTAGAGGATTAGTACTTTTATTTCATTTTTCTATCACTAGAATAATTCCTTGTAGGAGTGGGATTTGATATGATCGTGCTGATATAAAAGGAGGCATTCTACATATTTTTGAACTTTCAATGCAACCCAATTTAATTCTTATATCTTTTCTGCTGCAAACTTTTTGAGTTTTTTGTTTTTCTTGTTCTAAAAAAAAAAAGACACCCTTCCACACCATGTAGGACAATTGGTTTTTTAAGATTCTGCTTTTTTGATTCATAGGTATCGCCATGGCTTCAGCAAGAGATTCCGACCCCACATTGGGGTATCTGACCCGAAAAGAAACTGAGGTGAAGCTGCCCCGACCGACCCGGGTCAAGAACAAGACACCCGCCCAGATTCAAATCACAGCTGAGCAGATTCTACGTGAGGCACGTGAGCGCCAGGAAGCTGAAATCCGGCCCCCCAAGCAGAAAATCACTGATGCCACTGAGCTTGGCGATTACCGGCTCCGCAAGCGAAAGGAATTTGAGGACCAAATACGAAGAATCCGGTGGAACAAAAGTGTCTGGGTGAAGTATGCCAAGTGGGAGGAGTCCCAGAAGGATTTTGCTCGCGCTAGGTCGGTGTGGGAGCGCGCCCTTGAGGTGGATTATCGCGATCACACTATGTGGTTGAAGTATGCTGACTTTGAGATGAAGAACAAGTTCATTAACCATGCACGTAATGTGTGGGATCGTGCTGTTACGTTGTTGCCTAGGGTGGATCAGTTGTGGTACAAATATATTCACATGGAGGAGATGCTGACCAATGTGGCTGCTGCAAGGCAAATTTTTGAGAGGTGGATGTCATGGCAGCCTGATCAGCAAGGCTGGCTTTCGTATATAAAGTTCGAGTTGAGGTACAGTGAGATCGAGAGGGCGAGAGAGATTTATGAACGGTTTGTAGATTGTCATCCTAAGGTTAGCGCGTGGATAAGGTATGCCAAATTTGAGATGAAAAATGGAGAAATAGCACGTGCAAGGGATTGTTATTTGCGTGCATCGGAAAAGTTGGGGGACGATGAGGATGCAGAGGAGTTGTTTGTGGCGTTTGCCGAGTTTGAGGAGAAATGCAAGGAAACAGAGAGGGCAAGGTTTATATATAAGCATGCCTTGGATCATATCCCTAAGGGGAGGGCAGAGGAATTATACAAAAAGTTTGTGGCATTTGAGAAGCAATACGGCGACAAGGAAGGAATAGAGGATGCTATTGTTGGCAAGAGAAGGTTTCAGTACGAAGAGGAGGTTCGGAAGAACCCGCTTAATTATGATGCATGGTTTGATTACATTCGGTTAGAAGAGAGTGCTGGCAATCGAGAAAGAATTGAGGATGTTTATGAGAGGGCCATTGCTAATATTCCTCCTGCTCAAGAGAAGCGGTATTGGCAGCGGTATATATACTTGTGGATTAATTATGTTTTGTACGAAGAACTTGATGTGCAAGATGTAGAGCGCACCAGAAACATTTACAACTTGTGTCTCAAGATCATTCCTCATGACAAATTCTCATTTGCAAAGATTTGGTTGATGGCTGCCCAGTTTGAGATACGCCAATTAGATCTTGATCGAGCACGGCTAATTCTTGGATCTGCAATTGGAAAAGCTCCAAAAGATAAGGTATCCACAGCTGTTTGATACACAATCCCTTTTTCCTCTTTCTTCTTGTTTCTTCACATTCAGTTTGTCTTGCTAATTATTCTTCTGTGTAACGTTCTCCTTGCATTTACAAACAGATATTTAAGAAATACATTGAGATGGAGCTGCAACTTGGTAACATTGATCGTTGCCGAAAACTGTATCAGAAGTACTTGGAATGGTCACCAGAACACTGTTATGCATGGAGCAAGTTTGCTGAGTTGGAAAGGTCCCTTGCTGAAACTGAGAGAGCTAGAGCTATTTTTGAGATTGCTATTGACCAGCCTGCATTAGACATGCCAGAATTGTTGTGGAAGGTATGGTGCCATGGGTTTTGGTGTATTGAAAACATTTTGTATTACTACTGTGTTTAGTTGCTTTTGTTTGATGAAGTTCTATTAGTTGCCTGCATAGCTGGCATGTGTCGTTGAATTGAATTATACAGTACAATTAACTGGTAGTATGTTCAAATTATGGGTTCCTATATTCATGCATTTCACTAAAAGCAGTCATCATGTTTCTTTTCAAATGTCTGTACCTTAAGATTGAGAATGAATTGTATTATTATAAAAGAAACTCTGTTCTGCTTTGTTCGGGCCTGTTTTGATTTGTCTACCTATCAATTATTACTGGAGCTTCTGGTATATTACAAGAAGTAAAATTAATATTTATTTTATGGCAGGCATACATTGACTTTGAGATATCAGAGGGTGAGTATGAAAGAACGAGAGCTCTTTACGAAAGGCTTTTAAATCGCACAAAACACTTGAAGGTGTGGATTAGTTATGCCAAATTCGAGGCATCTGCTATGGAAGAGGGGGTCCAGGATCCAGATGTGCAAGAAAGTAATGATGAGCAGAAGAGGAAATGCCTTCAACGTGCTAGAGGTAAGATTATTTGATCGTAACTCATCGTATGGTATTAATAATGACTATTGTATTCATTTACACTTTAGTAATATTCTCTCAATCTCTCTCATTCTTGCTCTTTTCCTTGCCATCAGCGGTGTTTGAAAGAGCTCTTAGCTACTTCAGAACTTCAGCACCTGAACTGAAGGAAGAAAGGGCAATGCTCTTGGAAGAGTGGTTGAATACGGAAGGTAGCTTCGGCGAGCTTGGTGATGTTGAATTGGTCCGTGTCAAGCTTCCAAAGAAACTCAAAAAGAGGAGACATATCGAAACTGAGGATGGTCCGGCTGGGTATGCTTTCAATTTCCTCTCTCTTCTTTCTAGCGTCTTACTCTGAACTTCATTTGATTTGATTTCATCTCCATTTCGTTTAGTAGTTTTTTGCGCTTTGTATTTGGTCTTACGAACCACAAGTCGATGTGGGTCCCATTCAGGGCGCCCCTGAGATATTGAGGGCTAGACAAAATTTGATATAGCAGGGTTTTTGCTATGAATTTGATAATGAGAAAATGTTTAAATCTGTGGGGCCTCCCACTGTCTAGCCTGAGGGTCGCTACTTCCCATTGTGTGTTTCTGCTGTTCTTTAGTTTCCTAATGTTCCTGTTTGGAAAGAGAGAGATGAGTCCAGAGATTTAATGCCATGCAAAATTCTCTGCAGAAGGCAATCGTTGCTAATAATATTGAAATATGCAGGTACGAGGAGTACATTGATTATTTGTTCCCCGAAGAAACGCAGACGACAAATCTCAAAATTTTGGAAGCAGCTTACAAGTGGAAGAAGCAGAAGGTTGTTTCGGACGAGGACGATTAGTTGTTGTGTGACTTGTACTAATTTTTCCTTCATCTTGAGTTCGAGTTTGAGTTTGAGTTTGACTTTGCAGCTGAGTGTCGAAAGATTGTTTACTGTAACATGAATTGTATGGAAAATTATCTGGATGGATGTATAGTTGAAACTTAACATTTTGGTGTACAGCCCGTTCTTTTACAACTTTTAACAAATTTTTACACATTTTAACATATTCACATCAAAAGTCAAACCAATTACATCCACATATTTTCTGGGACCCACTGTACTACATAAATCTCCACCACTCAATCCCACTCATTCTCTCTCCTATTTCACATCAAAACTCATAAATACTCATAAATACACATACACTAACGGGGGCTACTAATCACTTCCCTGCGTTCAGACTTCAGACTTAATTCCATTTGTGTTATAAGGTGTACTTAAGACGTCCATGATTTTTAAAATGGTGTTAATGAAATTCTCTAATTAAAGTATAAATATAATTTCTCATAAAAAAAATTATTGCTCATGCCCAGATTTTAACAATGGGTAAAAGTCTCGTTGAAAAAAAGGGTAAAAGTTTTACAAAAGTATTTAGGGTGTTTTTGATTGGCAAATCAATCCCATGTAAATGTCAAATTGTGTAAAATATTTTACACTTTTGTTGTTTGATTGTAAGTTGTAAATGAAAAATATTTTGCAAGCTACAATCAATTGATGCATGATTTGGACTAATTGTATGTAAATATTTTCTTAAGTAATAATGAGGTAAATATTTATTAAGGCCTTGTTCTATTTGGTGTTAACCAAATCCGCACCGCAATTCGGATACCTCATACTCATTTTCAACCACACATACATTTCCCAAAATAATATTAACCACACATTTTTACACGGAATACACATGAACAACTAAACCCCAAATCAAACAAGGCCTAAGTAAATAATTTACAACTTACCAATCAAATACACCCTTAGGGGGCGTTTCGTTTGTTTTGTATTTTCTGTTTTTATTTGCGAAAATATTTTGGTGTTTTCTATTTACAATTGTTGTTTTGAGAAAATTGAAAATGCGTTTGGTTTGTTGTTTTGAAAAATTATTTTTAAGAGAAGAACATAGAAAACATGTTTGGTTTATACTTTTAGAAAAATACAATTTGATATAATAAAAATTACATAAGAGATCCTAAAACTATGACAAAATGTTCAAACAAGCCCTCATCTTCACCCCACCGTAACCCACCCCCCGGCATCCTTACCCCACCCCTCTACGGCGACCACCGCTGGTGGTTCTCCACCTGCAAAGGTGGAGAACCACCAGATCTAGTGGTCAAACCATCAGATCTGGTGGTTTCGGTGGTGGTTGGCGATGGTCGGCGGTGGTTGGAACTAACATGTAAAAAAATAAAAATTTAGGATTTAAATATAATAAATGTAAAGTTTAAAATCTAAAAATACGTTTTCCTTATTTTTAATTTTAATATAGAAAACGCCGAAAACGTTAAAAAGATATTTTCGAGTTTTCTATACAAATCTTGAAAATATTTTTGAAAATGTGTTTTCGAAAATAATAAACAGAACGCATTTTCAGATTTTCGAAAATAGAAAACGATTCAAAAATAGTAAAGAGAACGCACCGTTATTGTTTGAAAAGTTCTTTAAAAAACTTCTGAAAAAATTTTTACCACAAGAGAAGAATTTCTTTAGCGTGCTGAAAAGAGACGAAAAAATGTTCCTTCCTTTTTTCCCCGTCGCTTTCACTCACGTTATTGTTCTCTTCCTAAGTAAAGGACGGGAACCTAAACAAAAATATACTGAAACAAAATCCCAAAGTATACGTTCGGATTGGGTCGTCCACAGCGCCACGTGTGGTTGGTGTTTTCCACACTAAAACGACAACGTTTGCCTCAATATGACATATTCATCCTTTTCCCAACCATTCTTCATTCTTTCCCTCTCCCCCACTCTGCTAATTGTCTTCTAATCTCCGTGTAGATAAACCAAAACCCTACATCATTTCTATCGCCGAAAACGCTCAACCTTGAACATCCAATTTCATTGCAGATCGACTAAAATCTTGCAAAGGTGGACGCATTTTGTTCCTTGCTCTCGGTGAGTTCTAATTTCGTCGTATTTTTGTAAAAATCAAATCAAGTGTGCCGATTTATAAATATTATTTGACCCGAGTTTCGCTTGGTGGAATGATAATTTGTGCAATTTTAAATTTTTACAAATTTTGTTTCACTGATTTTGATTCTGTGTGTACTCACTGTTCTCTGATGGTTTGTGTTTTTTTTTTTTAAAAGAAAATCTAGAACTCTATTTTTAATTATATTACAACACCGACTTTGAGGTATGGTGCAGCACGCATAAATGTCTTCTTTTGATTTCACTTATTTAAAATCTTGAACGTGCTTTATATTTGAAGGATACGATTATATTCATTTGATTGCGAAGTTAACTAATTTTGTGGCTATGTAGCTGCTGTGTGATCAGTGTATTTTCATGTTTGCATTCATTCAATCCCAATATTTAACTCCTATACGTCTCTTTAATTTTAACTGGCATCTATAATTTTTAGTTGTTAAAACTCTTTAATTCCTATCACAAAGGAACATATTGCATATCGAATTGTATATATAAGTACAAGCAGCCTTTTGTAACAAAATAAGACTTGAAAAATATGGTAATTGCGAAGCTCGTGGTGAAATGCTCTGGCACCATACCAGAATACATTTGAAGAAGAGAATTTTTCATATTTGATTTGGCATTTGTTATTAATTATTAGTATTATTTATGTCAATTATAACTTGATAATGTACATGTGATCTTTTTTCTTTATCATATATTAACTTTGTTGTCATAGAACTTATTAGGATGAAATGGTATATAGACTCCGTTAAACTTAGCAAGGATATTTGTGCAATAGTTCTGTCTATTAGTAGCATTCAGTCAAAAATTTGCTTGTATGTTATGCATGCTTTTTGCTGTTTGATGTATTTGTATCGTTGATATCTCAAAACATGGGTTCATTTTCTAGGGTCGAAAGAACTATTGATTTTGCTGACAAATGAATGGCAAAGGAGTGCGAAAGTTGAAGTTAATTTCAAATTCTATGGAACGCGGATCACCAGCTTTCGAAGTACATATATACAAAGCTACACGGGTATGAACAAATATATTTGATGTTGTGCAATTTCTTTTATGCATTATATCCGTCCTCTTATGTTCAATGTGGTGGAAAATCCATATTCAGCATTCAAAGTATACATGGTGCCTTAGTTTGTAGTTTCAGAATTGCACTATTGACAATTAGTCCTCCAGTTGAAACTGTAATTTGAATAATTATTAACATAAGAAATGAAGTTGAGAAAATCAAGTGTCTTTTCCAAATTAAAAGGGAATTAACTAGCATTTTTTAAGCATAGAGAACTCATAATCTTATTATCACTTCGGGATTAAAAAAAAAAAAAGTATTTCTTAATTAAATAAAGTTGACATCGGTACCTTTTTTTGCTCATGATCTATCAAATAAACTAATAATGTGGAGCTAAGCATAAACATAAATTTCTAGGATTTGAGCATATTCTTTTAAGTTTATTTAGATTATTTTTTGTTTGTTGATCTGACTAGAATGATAATTGAGACTTGGTGGGCCTAAAGTGCTGGAGAACAAGTTGTGAAACTGTTTTATAGAAACATCACTTTGGGGCTGATGGAGTGATAACTGCATTGATAGGCATTATCACAACATATTATGCCGTTAGAATATTTAACTGTAATAATAATGAGCTTAAGGTAATTTACATTACTTAACACTATCTTTTTGTTTTAGCATGCGTCAGATGTCTATAGTTGTTCAACATGATTGGGATGTTTATATGCCATTTAAATATCTCATATCCAATCAGGACTTCTTAACTATTGCAACTCTTCATTTTCTTAACCTATCTGATAAAAAATTTCATTTTCTTTGAACTTGTTTTCTCCAAACTAGAGCATATACGCTTACTATGATTCCTAGAAGAACTCAAAAGTCGTCAACTATATTTATGGAGCTAAAAAAACAAATGTTAAATTCACACTAATCTATGTGTCAAGATATCTAATGTTTGCATATATCCAAGCTCTTTTTAATTCAATTATATTAGAAAAGTTCCTGAAGTTTTGTATCTAGTTCTTTTCATTTGCTTACCCCTTGGCTTTAACTATTCACTATATTTCAGTAAATGAATGGAGTGCGTGTTTAAATTACGAGAATGGACCAGTGTTCACATGTCTAACTTCTTTTTCTTTTTTCCTTTTCGGAGCGGATGTATGGTAATGGAATTCAATGACTCACTAGATTAATGAGCTTGAAAACTTACAAGGAGTTAGATGTACGTGTTGTTTTCTATGATTTGCGAATTTTCTTGAACTTGTAAGGATGAGGCACCTAGGTGTCTTTGTCTTATAATAAGAGCACATTGGTATTTGAAACTACTTTAGAGTAAAAATATTTGTTGTCCAACCACTTATATGTATATTGCTATGGCAAATGGTTGTGATTTTTGTGAAAAAATAATTTTTAATTTCTTATGCATTATGGGCCACACATTTCAATAATTCAATCACATTTTTCCTCATACATACTATTACTTACAGCATATTGACTGATCCCACATTTCAATAATTCACGTTTTTCTTCATACATACTATTACTTACAGCATATTGGCTGAAGCACGTGCAAGGCACGGGCAAGGCACACGTACGAACAGGAAAACGGGCCGGATAGGCCGAGGCTTATGAATATCAGGCAAAACAAAGAGAGTTGGAAAGGAGTGTTGTGGAGGGGGAGAAAAACAACAGAATGGACCTACTGTGGACATGGACTCTCGCCGTTTTGATCCTCATATACACTTTGAATTTCCTGAGGTTTCGGTTCAATTGCTTTTTTGGAAATCAGAAACCAATTCCGGTAATCAATTGCGCCACGGAATCGACCTCCAAACAGGGGTATGTTTATAGATTCGATTGATGTCTCGATATTTTTTACAAGGAAAGGATTCATTTCTTAGTAAATTCAATTCGATTTGTTATTGTAGAATTTCGGGGATTATATCTGATTTGGACTTGAAGAATCTGATCGATAACCTAGATGAGAGGTTCCCCAACAATGTTATATGGGAAAATATCGTTGACAAGAGAAACAATCGTCTTTCGTATCAGGCCAAGTGTTGTAAACAAAGAGATGGACCTTTGACATATTTGAGTGTCACTACATTCCAAAATTGCTCTGCTGAGTTGCTGAAGAAGTATTATATGGACATGGATTATCGAAAGCTATGGGACAAAACGGTAGTTGATCACCAGCAGTTGCAGGTGGATGAAGCTAGCGGGACCGAAATTGGCCGCACCATTAAAAAGTTTCCGTTCTTGACACCACGGGAGTATGTATTGGCTTGGAGACTCTGGCAAGCCAAAGATGGATCCCTCTACTGCTTCAGTAAGGTATCTCTACACATATTCGGTCTTTGTCCTTTAATCTTCAACTTGAATGTATAAATTTTTACTCAAAATTTTAACTAACATATATTTTTGTTTGAGTAGCTGGATAAATATCATTAATAAGGATAATGTTTTCTTATCAATGTAATTTTACGAATGACGTATATAAAACCTGTAGTGATATAACTGGATTATCTATAGAAGTTAGTGACAGGCTTTATATAATTGGAATCCGCAAGAAGGATGAATTTTCAGGAAATATAGATTTTTTTTTTCCTTCAATGAATTTTTTGTAATTACAGTATGTAATTGTTGTTGAAACTGCATTTGGTTATAAAAAGTGAAATCCAGACAAAAAAAAAAAAAAAAGTCCTCTCTCATGCCTCAACGCACGGTAACACCACCCGTTAAAATCTCTAGTCCTCGCCAACCAGGTTTTCACTACCCGACCAACTACCACCAAGTACTAATTAAAGCCAATTTCAACAGAAAACGAAAAGAAAAGAAAAAGGAAAGGAAAATAGGAAATATTAGAACGATGGGAATAGTAAAACTTGCTCTAGATAGAGTATGTTGTTCATGAAGAGTATTTGCCACATTTAATTTATCGCGGGACATTATTGAATCATGAGACATTATTGAATCACCAAGGTGCTAAATTTCGAGGGTTTATTACAAATTTGCCGCCTTGTCGGTCATTTTCTTTTACTTTAATCACTCAGTGGTTAAGACTTAAAATTTAGAGTTTCTTTCTTTTTATTTATTTATTTATTTATTTATTTTTTAATATAATAATAGACATTACAGATGTGAGCAATCTGGTGAACTTGCTTACTTCTTTAAGTGCTTCATATTTTATTCCAATGTGAATTAGGAGTTGGATACAACAATGCAAGTGGCTTTTTCGGCTCCTTGGGCATAATAATAATAATAATAATAATATAGGCTATTCTCATAGTAGACAACATTTATTTTACCCTCTTTTTTTAATTATTACCTTGATATGTGCTTACATGTTGTCTGTGACTGTTAATAGGAATGTGAACATCCTTTGGCTCCAAAACAGAACAAGTATGTAAGGGTCACTCTTTTCCGATCTGGCTGGAGAATCAGGAAAGGTACGTTACTGATTCACCTTTGTATTATATTCCTGAGACTTGGCACATAACTGAGTGTTGCAAAAAAGCGTAGTTGACATGGGTATGCAACTGAGATGATTACACAACTAACTCCAGGTGTGTGAACATGAACAGGACGAATTGTATTTTTTCTCACCCTAGGTCTGGTGTTGAAAACGCATGCAAAGTTGAGATATGCAGCAATACTTTGTGATCACTGTCTTGTAAGATGGATTTCATTATATACGAATGAGAGAGTGATATCTTTTTACTATTACCCACACTGAGTGCTGAACCCTTCAACATTTTAACATTGGTCCCCAACCAGATGTAACCTAGTTGCATTTTTTAAAAGCTTAGAACATTCTTGAAGTTGAGCTATGTGTAGTCTCGTTTAAATGGCTAGGCCAACTTCTTTTTTTTTTTTTTTTTTCAAATTCTTATAATCACTGTTTTAATAGAAAAAGTGACATGCATCATGGAAGTGCCGTCTAGAAAGTAAAGTTATATTAGTGATGTGTCGAGCAACCTGGGGTCAATTTTGTAACAATGACGACTTCATTAACTTTTATGTGCCGTCGCCCATATATTTCTGAAGTAAAAATCTAAACTTATATTTAGGAATGTTTTGTCAGGATATTTTTGTCTCCTGAGTTACGAATGAAATCTCGAACCCGGTGTCCAATTGAGAGCACATCATCTTGTTGTAATTTCATTTAATGTCTTGTCATTGTTTATAGTTTAGGCTCCAAAACCATAATCTAGATTTTGTGGATATCATGTGATCTGTTGCAAAGTTAAACAAGGATGAAAATATGTGTGAAGGAAATTGTAGGAGAGTTCTTCAACCTAGAGGTGTTTAGTCAAATGGTTCTCTTATGTTTTAGACCTTGTTTGGTATATATTTTTGCAAAAATTCCAGCATTATTTTTAACCTCCCATTTAATGGACATGACTTTCTCTACTTTTCAACTACACATAAAATGTCATTTTTCCCAAAAATCTCTCTCAAAGAAGCATTACTCTTAACATGTACTTCCAGCTAGGGGTGGGCATGGGACGGGACGGTTCAGTGGCCCGAATCGACCAGGGTCGGTTACTGCACAATTTTTTTTTTTTTTTTTTGTAAACCGATCGGTTTTCAGGTTGGATTTTTCCAACCAGAAACTGACCCGACTGCCAACCTGAACCGACTCGGGTTGGTTCAGGTAGGCGGTTTGCGGTTTAAATGCCCGCTCCTACTTCCAGCCTATCTCTATATGACATATTGATCCTATATAGATGTATCTCAGTCCTAATTGCTACCAAAGCCCAACATTTTATCAAATAAAATAATAAATAAAATAAGCAGAAATGGATTTTTTCCCCCCAATGAGCATAAGTCAGCCATTTTGAATTTTCTTTCTAAACGATAAAAGTGTGCTTTTGCAGTTGCTGGTAGAAATGCATGCGAGATTAAAATGATGCACCAAGAAGACGCTGGTCTGAATGTGGAAATGGCAAAGCTGGCTTTTACAAAGGGCATATGGAGTTATGTATGCAAAATGGATGATGCACTCCGCAAATACTCAACTACAAATCTAAAATCAACAGTGGGTCCCAATACATCAATTCAGAAGGTTTGGACTAACATTCCTTCGCATGATAACATTCATGCAGCTGTGATGTTCACATGATAATGATATAAATCTTGTTATCCGATTGTGTTTGCTTTTTTGCTTAGAGGTTGCTACTTACTGTTGTTGTAGGTCCCACCCGAATATGAAATAAAGCGCTCAAGTAGCAGTATAGTTGATCCGGAAGAAAGCTCGTCAAGTAATAGTAGTAGTGTTTGCTCGTCTCAGTTGAGGGTGCCTTCAAATGAGTTGATACGAAATGGTTTGATTTTTGCGGGTGGTGCGATATGCCTGTGTAGAGGTCATTCCAGTTTGGGTGTTAAGGTTGCCATGGCCTACGTATTGACCAGGCTTACAAAGCGTGTTTCTTCATCTAATAATCGAAGAACTCAAGGTTCGGTAAGTTAATAGCGATCAATGTTGCTAATGTAGCTGTTGTACATATTTCAGTTCATCTGCATAGAGACTGACGAATGATGTTAGAGTACAAGAAGAGAAACTAAAGAGTATTTTCGTTTCTAAATGGGTCTCTTGCTTTTACGTACACACTATATCCACATTTCTGCAACGAATTTCCCCATTTTTATCCACGACTTCGGATGGGGCGGGCAGATACTGAGTAGCAATTTTGCCTCTCTTCAGTTTAATTAACTAATGCAAAAGTCCGTTCGTTGCGCATTTTATAGTATGTCATTTTTGTTGTTTTTCAAAAATAAATAGAATTAATAATTCATTTTGGAAACCATGACAAATTCACCATATTCAAATTTTACGCGAAACAATAATATATTTTATATGGTCTAATTCAGCGATTCAGTCATTGAATAATTTTATTTAAAAATTCCTACAAATTTTTTTGTTGGGTGGGGGTTGCAACATATATATGGCATGATATGCCAAGATATATTTAGATGAATAATGTCAAAAAAAAAAAAAAATTGTCATTTCAGATGCATGTACACACAAATATTAATAATTAATAATGTTATTATAATGTGATTTGAGTTATCAATTATGTGATAATTATTTTGTTTAATTAATTGATTTGTTATCTTGTGAATTAAAATTGCACCGCCTACAATGACAGATTGATTAATATTTATCTCATGCACATGTTCATTGATGAATACTATTTCTCCTTGTTAAACTCCATCTTGCCATTTAAGCAAAAAAAAAAAAAAAACACGTATGCATAGCGATGCCCATGAGACGGAATTGGGTTAGATCAAAATCCGTTCCACAGTTATTTTAAGAGATCAAAATCCACAGAGTGATCGGTCATTTTTGAGATGCAGATCAAGGAAGTGATCTGTATGTTAATCTATATGGGTAAAGCATTTTTTTTTGGGTAAAGCATTTTTTTTTTTTAATTTTTATGTTGATATCAATACAAAATAGATTTGTAATATGAAATAGCTTGTTCTTTGATTTTATTATTTTTGAACTGTAAGTTTGTTAATTGGCATTAAATTAAAGGGCAATTATATTTATACCACTTAATTTTATAGTTACACCAGATTTAAATATCACCAAAGATCCTAAACTTTTACTTATGATAGTAATTTTATCCTAAATTATTTTGATCAAAAAATTTTATCGGCTGCTTCAATTATATAGCATATATTATCATCGGTAATAACGGTCTAATATAATGGATTTCCACTAAAATGTTAATCAAAAGGAATCCAAAGATTTTATTATATTATTTAAGTAGAAACAATTATTAATAAAAAATGTCAGAAAATATTTTCCTAAAATTTAAGGAGTGCAAATTTGACAAAAACCATTATTATATGAACTAGATACATTAAATTTGACAAAAACCATTATTAATCAATCTCAAAAAGCTCAGGATCAAAAGGTCAAATTTTGCCCTTTAATTCCTCCAATCATTCCCATCGCGTAGATTCCGCAGGCCATAACTTTACCTTCTCGGTTTCATACGCTGCGACTCGTTTTCTTCCTCACGCAGACTAGGTGACTGACAGAACCTGCTTAGTCTTTTAATCTCTTTCGCTGCCTCTCTACACACACTCACGGAGTTACGCTTCATCTCCAGACTCCGACTCACCCTTCTGAAGAAAGAAGTTACGATCTCACACGGTTGCAAAGCACGTACAGAAGTTTAATTTTGTGGGGGAAATTCCGCCATTCTACTTTCGGCATACGACAAATTAAGTCCGATTTCTGGATTTTCTTTATAAATCTGTAAGTTTCTGATTTTAGCCCTTGAAAGTGTTTTTGAAGTGGGAATTATCCTCTGTGGCATGAAGCGTTAGTCATAAGAATTATCAATTATCTGATAAGTTTTAGAAGCTAAAAAGGGTGAAGAGAAATGAACAAAATGGGGGTTTCAAAGCCTGAAGGATTATCCCCAAAAATCTATTCAACCTCGAGGATACCCGAGTTGATAAAATTCCTCGACTACTCGATTAAGACGAAAAAGTTAAATGAAGCCCACACCACCATTGCGGACCTTGAGAATAACGTCAAGATTGAGATAGAAAATCTTGAAACAGATCTTTGTTCAAGCAAGAAAGAGCTTGAACTAATGCAGAGAGCACAGGGGTTTCTCGAGATGGAAAAGATAAAACTAGAGGATGAGCTTCAGAGGAGTCGAAGGGAGTGTGATTCAGTAAAGGAGAAACTCACAAGCTTGAGCGAGGATCATAGACTTTCTAGCAATAGAGAGAAACGAACTAAGGGCCGGTATGCTAAGGTGTGTGATGAGTTGAAAATCTGTCAAAAAGAACGAGACGAGTTGAATGAAAAGATCACAAGATTGCTAGAGGATCAAGCAGTGGCGAGTGAAAGAGAGAAAAGAGCCAAGGAGCAGTATGCGAAATTGCGTGATGAGTACTCTAACTCTAAGGCTGAAGATGAAAAACATAAGATGATTCTTCACTTGAATGAGGAGATTAATGAATTAAAGAATCAAAATTTGGGAAGTGAGAAGGCTATCGAGGTTTACCAGGACATAATTGAGTCTCTTGACTTGAAGATTGCAGAAATGAATTCTGAGGTGGAGAAGTTGAAGCAAGAAAAATTCGAGGCTGATGAGAATCTGAAGGAGCTGAGGTTGAAGCTGTTACAGGCTGATAAAACTGAGGAAGCTTATAAGAAGAACTTTGAAGATCTCACCAAGAGAATATGGAATGCTGAGAAGTGTCTTGCAAAGGTGTTGAATGTGGACGTAAATGCTATGCCGAATCTTGCAAATGATACCACGAGGTCTCCTATTATTGTGAATTTCCCGAGCTCTAATGGAGAAAATGCAAGTACAGGGAATGGTGGTAAGTGGAGCAGAGATGATGCTGATTTGGGGAACTCTCGACAAGAAAACAATCTATATAATGGTGCTGATAAAGGTGACCATTCCCCCGTAGTTCACTCTGCCTGTAAATCCAGTGAAAGCGGAACTGAAGGTATGCCAGAAAGTGGTAGTATCAAAATCTTGATTTAACTGTTTATCTTTATCACGCTTGTTGCTGTTGTGTAGTTTTCCGTTGGAACTTAATCGAGTGTTTTGTGAATCTTAGCTTTATATAAAAGACTTTGACATTATCAAAGTATAATTTTTGGTGCTTTGACACTGCTTTCAGCTCATCTTACATGTAGTTTTAAGATTGTGTTTGTCTAATTGTTTATTTCTTGGTTTAGGGAAGAAACTAGAAAGTCATGATTCTTGTATTGAATGTAATTCTGCTTGGTGTGCTTTGGTGCCAAGCTCATCTGACTATATTATGTATGCCTATGCTTCAGGTCGATGTGCTATTACCTTAGATCACAGTGAACAGATAAAAAAGCTCTTGGAAATTGCTGGGTGCTCCCGTGAAATGGCTAAATCACTTGAATGTGTCGATATCATCAAAATTGATGACAGTGAAGATGACGCAACCGAACAAGAGGGTTCACGTGTGAGTTCGACATCAAAAAGGAAAAGAAGCCCAAATGGTAATGAAAACAATGAAACTTCTCAGATTGGTGTACATAAGCAAAAACGAAGACGAGAATTAATTTCTGATGGACCCCAGTCTCTCATGAATGACTCACTTGTCAAGCCTAAATCAGTGGCTCAAAATCAACAGTTACATGGCATTGATGTCGGTGCTTCTATAGGTTCAGATGATGATTCAAATTCAGATGATGATTCAATTACAAGCTCTCGCATTGATGATATTATTGCAAGTGACTAGTTAAAAGAAACCTCAAGTGTGAAGGTCTTTGCGGAGGAAATGGGACTTTTCCCAAACACTTCATCAACTGCAAACTTCATAACTTGTCTGGCTATATAGCACTGCGTCTCAGGCATGCCAATCATCCCTTTCTTATTTACCGTTTGCATCATTGTCAATGTTTAGGTTGCTTTCTTGTTTTGCAGTGTGTGGATATATTGCTTATATATTAACCATAGATTTGTTGACGGAGTTCCACATACAAAAATTGAAGATGGAAACTAGTTCTTGTAAATGTGGACAAAAAGCATACTTAGTAAATGGAATAAATGTCACATAATAGGGCTTTGACTGCTTTATGGGTAGATAATGTATATACACATAAATACACATTAGGAAAGTGCAAAGGGAATTTGGATCATCACAAGAAGAGGATCCAAATTCCTTTGTCACTTATTAAATTTCGGTTTTCTTGAAGAGTTGTGTATGTTCAACACAACTTCTTATCATTAGGTTCAGAAACCAGGGTGATTGCATTAGGTTCCAAGTGCAAATGCTGAAGGAATTCAATAAATTCATCGATCAATTTGCTGCAATTTAATTGGTGTAACTTTGCTAAATCTTCTTGACTAGATTCACAAATATATTGTACACTATATATGAGTGCTTCACTTCAAGGCTATTATACTAACTTCCCTTTGCTGGTTAAACCTTGGATCGCTTTGTTTTAGGGTGCCTTTGCCCAATTGACTGTTGTGTTTATGGTGAATTTCGATTTTTTTAAACTTGTGAAATTCAAATACTTCTTGGAAGTCCAAACTAGTCGTAGAATTAGAATGAAAAGTAAATCTCGGTTGATGCTGCGCAGTTTGAGATGCGCCAAATTAGATCTTGATCGAGCATGGCTTATTCTTGGATCTAGACATGCCAGAATTGTTGTGGAAGGTACAGCCCCCATTGATCTCTTATGAGCTTAGATGCGTTGTAAAGATCTTGTTTGGTAAATTTCTGTTGGATTGAACTATGAAGTACAATTTAACTTGTAATGTGTTAAATTTATAGGGTCCTATTCTCATGGATCTCACTAATGCAGTCATCATATTTGTCATTTCAAACCTGAAGATTGAGGGTGCGGAATGACGTTGTTCCGTATGAACAGTGAACTCTAAGTTGAAAGAACCTGTTCTGCTCTTGTAGTACTAGCATGGCTGCTGCATGTAATGTTGGAAATTTGACCTGTTTTGATTTGTCTACCTCTCAGTTATTACTGGGGCTTTTGATCTATTATACAACACGTAAAGTTAATATTTTTATCATGAGTATATGACATATCTAAACTGCGGATTTGATATATTCCCAATGTGGGAACAAATCAATTTTGTGCCCACGCCGACGTGGTGCTCTATGGCGGCGCCACATCGGCGTACAAAAAACATTTTAAAAAATAAGTTTTTTTTTATAGTATCTACATTAGGTTAGATAAATGATATATCCCCCCAATGGTGGAGGTCCGGTGGGACCCATAATTTTTTTTTTCTCCGTGCGGGTATGTGCGTACCAAATCATAACTGGTCAAAACCGAGGATGGTCCTGGGTATGCTCTGAGGGTCCTCTCTTCTTCTAGTTTCTTACTCTGAACTTCACAGTTAAGATCGGGTGTTTGTAGATGCCTTACATCTGTGAAAAAAAAATATGGGGTCGGGTGAGATCACGCCATCGTGAAGCGATTATGTATTATTCATCTAACTTAATATAGATTCCAAAAAAAATTTAAAAAATAAAAAAAATAAAAAAAAACTTTGCCTGGTGACGTGGCGTCACCAGGCGCGCCCACGTGGGCGTGGGTACATGCCCACGTGGGCGTCTGATCAAAACCGCTGAACCTCATTTCATTTTGCTTTTGCTCTTTGTATTCGGTCTTCTGGGCCCAGAAATCCATTTGGGTGCCATTCAGGGTGGCCTGACGAATTCAGGAATTTGATAACGAGAAAATGTTTAAATGTGGGGGCCCCTACAGCCTGCAACGTCTGGGCTTAAGGTTGCTGCTGGTGCCGTACATGTTTGGCCACTGACAAGTGATTTTTTTTTTTTTTTTTGTTTTAATTCAATTTCTTTGCGGGGATGATTATGTAGTATATTAATATGTGCAAGTAGTGCTGTTGAACTTGTTCTTAATCCTAGGGCGAGCTGGTCTATTACTTTTAAGGACTTCTATAGATTTCAAATGAAAAATTTTGGATATATTCAATTAAAATTTTTGAAAGTCCACTAAAATCGTGGTATTCATTCATCTCAATATAATAGATTTGTATTAAATGTAGACTTTCAAAAGCGGCATGGCATTTTTAAACGTCAATGGTTTTTATAATTTTGTTATGAAATTCTCTAGTTAATATTTTCTTTAACGGAAAGTATAATTATTATAATTAAAAAAAAGAATAACTATAATTTTTTCATATATATTTCTTGAGAAATATAAATATATATATATATATATATATATATCACTCGTCGGACGATTTTGAAAATGGATAAAAGTTTTTCAGAAATCCTTATGGTTTGAAAGGTTTTTTATTAAAAAAAATTTAAAAAAATTACCACAAAATAAGGGAAATTCTTTGATGCATTTAAAGAAATTTTAGCGTGTTTAAAAGAGACGAAAAAGAATTTTCCTTTCTTTTTGTCTCTTTTAAATACTTTATTTATTGTTCTGTTTTTATTTTCACTTATTATTTTTTGTTCTTCAATTTTTCATCGTTTTCTTTTTGTTTCACAGAGCAAAATGAATATAGTAAAGATAAACAAAAATATATTGCAGCAAAAATAGAAGTATTATGTTAAAATCTTTATATTATTAATCTTGCAGTGCCAACTGGGCACTGCAAGCCACGTTGGAAATTGACATTAAAAAAAATAAAATGAATAATTGAAAAATGAATTAATTAGAAATTGAATTGATACAAAGCAATGAATTAATTGCTACGGCTCATTCATTCTTTAATTGGAAAATGAATTAATTAGAAATTGAATTGATACACGGCAATGAATAAATACACGGCAATTGATTCTTAATTGTTCATTCATTCTGTAATTAGAAAACGAATTAATTGGAAATTGAATTGATACACGGCATAATTAATACACAACAATTGATTCTTAATTGTTCATTCATTCTGTAACTGGAAAATGAATTAATAATGTATCTGGACCGAATTTACACTGATTATTCAAGAATTGTTTTCAAGTATAAATATATATCTTCTCAGATGGCATAAAGCTGTGCAGAAAACAATTCATACAATATCAAAATAACTAGAAACCAGAATCTGAAAGAAAAAAAATGACTACTTGGTTGAGCCCCATCAAAGAAATCAATGACAAAAAATCAGAATGGGGAATTCTGGTCTACATCGCCAGAAAATGGACTTTGCAGTTCAAAGAAATCGGTGGAAAACCAGGAAGCACGATGGAACTGCTCTTCATTGACGAGGAAGTAAGACAATTGCCTTATTTGTATATGCGTTATATAAACTATACCATTTTTTTTTAATGTTGTATGTAGTATCTAACAAATTTACTACTTTCTTTGGTTTAAGGGATCACGAGGTAAATCATACATTCATGACATTATTAGAACCATTTTTATATCATTAACTAATCCTTCCATGCTTGACATAAGGTTATACATCCCTGGCGACTACCTACTCAAGCAAACTGACATGCTCCAGGAGAAATCTCAGATTGGACAGTCCTCCAATGGTTCATCAATTGCCTCACGATGTAAAAAACTTACAATTGTCTCTCTTAGGTAATCATGAAAACTTGACTATAAACCTAATTATTTATTTTTTTAACAGATAATGCTGGACAATTTAGCAATGAATTACCAATAGGTAAAAGCTACACTTCTTTTTTATATTTCTATTTTTACATGATATTTTTATTATTTAATTTGTTAATAGTCTAAGTTTATAACAATAGATTCTAAACCTATACTCTATATCGACGGCTATATCTGTTCTGACTACTTGATATTACCTCAATAATTCAATATCAAAAGCCTAACTATACACAAATACAAGTTATTGGGTAGCCTATAAATTGAAGCTCACAAGCATAAACATACACACTGAAAAATTGTAAGGCAATCCATTTGTTAACTATATATAAAAAGAGACGAATATAAAATTAATACATGGGCTATAGGCATACCTTCCAAAGCAAGTGTAGCGTGTAGACAGTTTTGCCTAATCTCACTTGTCATTCCATCTACACACAAAAGAAATAATTAGGTTCGTAAAAACCATACAAATCACTGTAAATTATACATATTTATAAAGAAAATTAACTTCAATTGCCTTTTATTTGCAAACTATAGACTTCAAGTGATCCGTCCTTTTGACTGCGTAGCACCTTAAAGTTGAAGGTGGACTATTTTCCACATATTGGAAAATATGTACAATGTCGCAAAAATAATAAATTACAAGCTCTTTTTTTTCATGTTCTTTCATCGGTCAACACCCTTACATAACTTATTAAAGATTACATCAAACCAAAGACTTAATCGAAGAAAAAGTAAATGTTTCATGTAAATAAATTCTTTGGTGTTGCAAAGTTTATTTTACTATCATCTGCTTTCAATCGATTGTTTATGATGTAATTCGAGCTTTCTTCACGATGAATGCTTATAAATCTGTTGTACCCTGGACATTAACCATTGAAACTGTTAGTATGACATTTTCTCAGCATATTACTTATTGTATGTATGAAAGTGTAAGTTATATCAAGACAAATTTGTACTTATCTTTGTGACTTTGAAATGTAGTATTTCTACAATACCATAGATTTTGTTGTAGTTAGACTCGTGGTTGGCATCTACATAGAAAAAAATTAATTCTTAAAATCGATAAATACAAATATATGTGTGGATCTGTGTGTATGTGTGTGGCTATAAACACACACATCAAGTAATAAACATATTGACGAAAAAGAACCCAAGCTAAGTAGATGTGAAACTTTGAAAAAAAATAACAGCCTTTTGATCTAACTTGTGATATGCAAAGAACGATACTTTGCACATTTCAAGGTTTAAAAAATAAATAACTAAATAATTAAAAATTAAGGACTTTTTAATCTTATATGTGATATGAATATATAACTTTTAGATCCATGTTAACCTGTAATAGTAAATCGTATATCTGTTAGGGAAATATTTTTTTGGTATATTTTATTTAACCAAAAAAAAAAGAAAATCAAGGTAATGCATCCAAGCTAAGCAAAAGAAAAATGTTTGCACACACACAAATTAATAAACATAATGACAAAAAGAAATCCAAGATAAGCAGATTTGGAGCTTGGAAAAAAAAATAACAACCTTTTGATCTAACTTATGACATGCGTGAAAAATATTGAAAAAAAATAATGAATGTAAACCAAAATCAAGAAAACCTATAAATAGTATAAAATTCCTTACCAACTTCATGTTATTCTTAGAGATGAATAGATCTTCAAATCGGCCGATTATTGATCAGTAGAAATATTAGAACAAATGCATGAAAAATATTGAAAAAAATAATGAATGTAAACCAAAATCAAGAAAACCTATAAATAGTGTAAAATTCCTTACCAACTCCATGTTATTCTTAGAGATGAATAGATCTTTAAATCGGCCGATTATTAGAAGAAAAAGAAGAGAGGGAAAACAATTAATTTAACAAGTGATTTTTTCGTATCGAGAACATGGGGAGGAAAATCAATTTGGAAAAAGAGAGGCAGAATGAATATGATGAAACACGAAGTAGAATAAATTCGAGCTTCACAAACGACGGTTTGCTCGGAGGAAACTTGAACTGGGAAGACTTATGTGCGGCTTGAAACTAGGGCAAGAAGAAATCAAGAAATTGTGAGGAGACTTGATTTGTACGATTATATCCTGAAGGCTAGATGGAATGGGTGGTGGGTAATGTATGGGCTTTTTCTGGATTGTTCTAAACCATTGATTATGGTCGCCCTGTTTGGTGTGTATGTGTCGTGTCTTTCATTTTGGTTGAAGATTGGGTTTGATATGGGCTTCATCATTAAGGGAGGATATTAATGAGCCAATTTAATTCGTGCCAAAGAGTTTAGTTTATAATAATATAGTAATACTATATTACTATCTTGGTTTATAATAATTAGTTTATTTTTTTACAATAAACAATAAAATGGCGAATTAATTTAAATCTTGATGAACGTGTTAATTTTAATTAAATTAATCAAATTAAATATATTAGTTCTATTGAATCATTTATGAGATTAAAATTTGTGAAGGGAAATCTATTTAGTTAAATTAGTTGATAATAGGGAGTTGATCTAAATTTTGAATATATATATATATATATATATATATATATATATTGAAGTGATAGTCAGTTGATTTAACTTCTGCATGTCATGAAAGTGTTATTCAAAAATTATTCTCATACTATGTTTGGTGAAAACATAAAAAGATGAGAACATTTAAAATATTTATTTTCCAAAACAACAACTAATACTGTATTACTATTTTGGTTTATAATAATGAGTTTAGTTTTTTTAAAATAAAAAATAAAATGGAGAATTAATTTAAATTTTGATGAACGTGTTAATTTTAATTAAATTTATCAAATTAAATATATTAGTTCTATTGAATCATTGATAAGTTTAAAATTTGTAAAGAGATCTATTTAATTAAATTAGTTGATAATAGGTAGTTGATTTAAATTTTGAATATATATATAAATATATATATATATATATATATATATATTGAAGTGATGGTCAGTTGATTTAACTTCTGCATGTCATGAAAGTGTTATTTAAAAATTATTCTCATGCTATGTTTGGTGAAAACATAAAAAGATGAGAACATTTAAAATATTTATTTTCCAAAACAACAACTAATACGCTGAAAAAATCGGAAGCCAACTTATTATCACCAAACTCGGAAGCCATGTTTTGGAGGCTAAAATTTTATCCGGCACAAATATAGGTTTGAAAATTATTATTCCAAGAATGTCTTTGACACCATCCGATATGAGATTGCCTGTCAAATTTCAGAGACATCAGTTTCCAATTATGGTGTCCTATGCCATGACTATTAATAAGAGTCAATGGCAGTCTCTTTCACGTGTTGGAGTTTTGTTGAAAAAATCGGTATTCAATCGTAGTGGTTATGCGTCAATATCCAGGGTTACAAGTCGAGCAGGATTAAAGGTTTTTGTATGTGACAAAGATGGGAAACCGAGTAATTCAACGATTAGCGTTGTCTACAAAGAAGTATTTCAAAAGTTGTAATTTTTTTATATACTTGAAGTTTTTCAGGTATACCTTTTTAGTTTTATATTTTATGTTTAATTGCTCATTTTTTATGTATTTAAAATTTATCAATTTGTACTTTTACATTTTAAGTTTTATTAGTAATTTTTAAATTTTATTATAATTAAAATTTACTATCCCCGTGCAACGCACGGGTGTTGTAGTAGTGTAAATAAATCTCGTTTTCAAAAAATTAAGGTCATGTTTGGGACTCAATATTTTTTACATAAATATTTTTAGAAAATTTTTCTTTACTTTATTCACTTTGTTTATATTCTCAAAGATAAAGTAATATTGTCACTTTACTAGATTTTATAAATGAAAACCAATGTAAAGGATATTTAGCGTAAATAATTTGTGTATTTGGAGATAAAAATGTAAAAATTTAAAGATCAGGGTGATTTGCATAATAGTGTTAAAAGGCATGGACCCTACGCACTAATTATCCTGTATCAAAAGCGATAGGCCTAAACATGTTCGTACCACTTTTAATAGTGGCGCCTATAAATAATTTGAAAGGCACGAACCAGAATAATGGTTGGAAGCACGAGAATGTGCAAATTAAATGAACTATAATAGTAAATGATGAAAACAAATAATAACTAGCGAATATAAAAGCAATGATTATATAGTCGGAGCAACCGGGGGTGGGGAGAGACTATACGTAAATGGGATACCATTGAGTTACAGATAAATTTTAATATTAATCACATATATTAAATAATCTCTATATATATTAAAATAGAATAGTGGCTTGTAGGAAAAGCTGGCACCGAACGAGGCCTTGTTCGTTTGGCTATATTCTTCGTTGAAATACTGTTCTTGCGGGTCCCATAGGATGAAAAGTCAAAGAATATCATCTTTGGGCTAAAGGAAATACGTCTTTGAAGCAGCAGCGCTGCTTGAAAAGTTAACAATATCATACTAAGGCGACGCTTTGTAAGGTTCAATTTTACAAAATGTTGAAACAAACAATTTTCTAAGTTATTATTTTGTTTTAATAATTGAAAAAATATTTTTACTTTTTAGTGAGAAATAGTAAATGAAACCCACATGTAAATGTCAAATCCCTGCGATGCATGTTCTCATTTTGAGAAATTTGAATTTATGGTGTTTAATGGTAATTACTGTAATCTAACAATAATATTGACCTTTTAATTTACATTTGCAATGAAGATTAATTGTATTAAGTCTTGGGAATCGTTTATTTACCTAGGTGACTCTAATGGTCACTTTGAATTCCCTTCCCCGGGATGTTTCATGTGGAGATTTGATGTTGAGAATGCGGAAATTGTTTTTTAGAACCAGCACATATGAATAATTTGCAAATATTATATCTCATAAATTCCAGAAAAAAATGAAGAATGTTGCCAAAAATGATTGAAGTTCATTGTTTGCGGCCGAAGAAGATAATTCTTAGTGTTAGGTTTAGTTTTATGATTTGATATGTTATACTAGGTTTGTGTATGAGTTATGTGTTTAGTGTTAGTTATGGGGTGTCTGGCGATAGTTGGGCCTAGGTTGAGGTATCTTGTGGCTCAAGAAACCATGGCCAATAGGATTATCAGTAAGCGCTATAAATGAATTCGATAACCCCATAATACATAAGTTATTATTACTACATTGTCTGTAGTTCTCTTTACAATTAGCAAGACTAAATTGAGAGAGATCATCCCACTACAGAAGTTGTTAAATCTAATTCAAGAGGAGTCTTGGCGTGTGGATCACCATTAGAGGCCTGGACGATTGGACGGTTATGGAGACGAAAAGAACAAACAAGAGATTCTCCATGAAATCGGCCTTCTACATCAGTGAATCTCTAATCACAGATCTCATCTAAGGGACGAGTAGATTCTTTGAATTGCCTATTTTATATTTCCGCTGCGCATGTTTATCAAGCAATTCCTATGATGGTATCGTAGCCAACTCGTTCTCTTGTTGAGGTTTGTTAGTTTGTGTTACAATAAGTGTTGTTGTATATATGTGTTTTATATCAATTTGATTTGGGTAATTAATGTTCTATTGAACAATCTAGTTTGATTTATTTGCGATGCAATTGCGTTAAAAATTAATTTTTGATCGATCTGACAAAGTATTCACGCAAAAAAAAAAAAAAAGAATAGGGAGGGAGGTGTTTTGTGTCGCCGAGGAAATCGTAGCGATAGCCATGGTCGACGCTACCATGATATGCCCTAGCCACCGACAGAAGCAGGTGTGATCTTGGCCGAGTCGCCGCCGCTATTGCGGCGTTCGCGCAGATCCGCCAGATTTCTGTGATTTGTAGCGCGAAGTTCGCTGCCAATAATGCAATGGCCGACTGGCCGCTGCGATGGTAAACGGCTGACGTCGCCGCTTCGAGCGGCGGCGATGGTCGCCGGGCTCTTCTTTGTGGTTGGTGGAACCTAGGGTTCTGACGCGGTGATCAACGAGGAAGCGAGGGCCTGGTGTGCAATTTTGGAAATTGCACACCGAGCCTATCTCATTGAAGTGAATTCCCTTTTCCCGAAAGTTTCAGAAACCTGCAAGTTAGTCCCTACTTTCAGTTTATTGCGAAAACAAGTCCTTGGGTTGAAATAAAATTTCTATTCATGGTAAATCAGATTTATCAATTTTCTCGCCATTATTCAACTTCGAGCATTTATTTCAATTTAAAATTATTATTTGCGACAAAAGTTGAATTTTGAAATTATCTTTGGTTTCTCCTAATATTTTGCAGATCTTCATTGAAGTATGACTTTAATGTATATGACAAATAAAGTGTTATTTTGTCTAACATGCCTCAAATGATATTTAATTAATTAGATTAATTATTTATTATTGCATGTAATTAATTAGATTAATTACTTATTGTTACATGAAATTAATTGGATTAATTGTAGAATTTTGTTTCGTGATTGTTTAAATTGTTTAAACAATACGGCGTCACAATAAATCTAGAAATTGAATTTGTTTATCAATATTGGATATTGTGAATCATCTTGGACCGAGACAAAGTAATTCACAAAATAAAGAGTTATTTGTGAATCCCCTCTTATTAATAAAATTAATTGATTAATTTGATTAATCATAAAACTTTATTAATATGTAATTAATTAGTTAATGTGATTAACTAATTAAATTTGATATGATTGGGAAAATAAAGAGTTATTTTCTAAATTCCTCCTCATGATAAAATTAAATAATTAATTAGATTAATTATATAATTTTAATTGATGAGTTATTAATTAGTTAATATGATTAACTAATTAATATTCGCTTAATCCGTCCCTTTATTGGTTTAAAATGTTTTGCCAAATAATGTTATTACCCAAATCTAGAAATTGATATAATTTTAATATTAGATATTAGATATTATTGGATGATTATGGACCAAACCAATATGATTGGATGGATGTATGGTTTTATTCCTTATCAGCTCTGTTCGGGGGACTGCATGCCTATTATTAATTTGACTGCGTGCCAATTAATTTTAATTTAATTTTGGACCTCTTGCAGTGCATGATGATTTGGCGTATGTGCCAACTGAAGTATAGGATACGACGGTTGGAGTAGAAGATGGAGATCAGGAGTTAACCAACGAAGGACTAAGACCTTGTCCTCAGGGAATTGACCAACTAGTTTTTCTCTTGGCTCGGGAAAACTAGATAGATATACGTCCATAATCATCCACTAGTTTATTATGCTTGATAGTTGCATGGTTGATGTTTATTATTATGCATTATATTGTTGATGAGACCGATCCCCTTAAAAATGGTATTAAATTCACGATTAAACGTTAATCACGCCTTCCAATGTTACGGTGAAAAATTAGATTTTCACAATCGTAGTCGGCTTGTTGAGTAACTCAGCTTTCGATGCGTCGGAAATATTCTTCAACTGTGAGACATGTGATGCCCTCACAGACATTGGGTCGAGTTTAACTAAAATTTATTTCTTGTTGAAAGAACTCATGAAATAAACTTTAGAGGCACAACAAGTTGATACATAAGATGTACAAGATAAATTGTTATACGCTTGATGATCTAGGAGTCACATGGAGATGTGATTGATGGCGATCTACCTGAATGACAATTATGGCTTGTTGAGTAACTCAAGGTTCTAATTGAGCAAATGGGGTCTAGCCTCTTGATAAACTTTGAAATTTTGTTTTCTATCAATGTTTTGGGGATCATTGATTAAAGGTGGGAGTATTGTTAATTAAATAAAAGTCCATATTTGATTAAGCGTATTGCATTTATTAATTATTATTCCATTATCATTTCTATTAATTATATTATGAGTAATGTTTTGAGTTTGAAAAGCATATTTGATGCCGTAAACTCACTGAAACTACTTGAGTACTGTACTCAAATATGAAAAGTGAATTTAGTGTCACCACACTCACTGGACTTTCTTACACTGACATTGTAAATGTGAGATTTATTTTCACATATAGTTTACGATATGTCATAAACAGATTATCTCGAATAACCTACCAAGATAGTCTTGCTAGGACAATATGAATTTACAAAGATCATGTGATGATCATAATGCAAAGATGTATGATACTTTGCAATGTGAGTTGTAAATATCACATGTGGGTATGGATATTTATGTTGTTATTGATCATGTCAAGGAGTTGATCCATATGATGAACGATATAAAAATCCGAGATGCTATTTGGAGACTTGATGGGCAACAAGTCAAATGTTGACTTAGTTCTTCAACTCTCATCACCAAATAGTCTATTATAATTTATTATGAATTAAGATGTGAATAAGATTCCCAATATCCACTAATCATTTTGATATGCCCAAAGTATTATACATACCACCGAGGTGATAAGATTGATCTTGAAACTCCTAACGAGGCTTAGAAGTAGTCTCAAAGGAACTTTGAGAAAGAATTTCGAGATCAAACTAACAGTTGAAGTATATAAAGACATATTCAAAGCCAATAACACTTTGTAGAGACAAAGAAGATTGGTATGGAACTGTGAGTCATGCATAACCAATTGAATAGAAGAATCTTGGAGAAGATTTTTAGGCTGTATTTAAATCTTTTATGTATTGGATATCGGATGGAGATCCCATATTTAAATACGATTAAGATTTAAATAGGAAAGTTCTGTAAAGTAAGATAATGAGATCTCTGAAGAAAAGAAGTAAATGTTACTTCATTCAAGACCTATTATTTTCGTTATCCTTTTATTTTGTTTTAGGAAAAATATTTTGATCACGTTCTTATGAAGAACATCATTTCTATTCATGTTGGGACATGAATAGTTGATCCATTCAGATAAAACAACAATAGTTGTTTACATAATCATTTAATGGAATCAACTATAGAAATAAGATCAGAATATTGGATTTCTAAAAGGTTTATTATTGGAATAGAAAATAAAAGGGGGTATAACGATAATTATATCCTATTAGACATCAAAATATATGTTAACCCTAATTCATATTGATGTATTGGGTTGATATGTACAGAAGGTCGGAAAATAGCATCTCTAACGTTGTCAAGCTTAAAGAGGACTATATACCAGATATAGTATCTTATACTTGATGGATCACAAGCATGAAAAGTTTTGAAATGTTCAAAAGGGTTCAAGTAAGAGAGGAGAGCTACTTGGGGAATATTCTTACATTTCGATATGATCGAAGTGAAGATTATTTAAGGATACAATTAGAAGAATGAGATTCTGCTCAAAGTTGAATTTGGGAATATACATGACTAATTCAATGGTATATAGTGAGAAATTGTTCATATTAATATGATACGATGTTGTCATTATACCTAGCAGCTTTGCAAAAATTGTTTTTGAAGATGGGCAATAGAGATTGCAAGTAACACACTAAATAATGTTCCATCTAAGTTGGAAGATAAAACTCAAAATAGTTTTGAGCAATAACGCTTAGATGAGCGTGAGACGAAATCTCTTGATAGATATTCAAGATAAAATATTATTGAGTATCACTATTCTCACTTTTAAGATTAGAATCATCTTATCGAAATATGATCTAATCTTTGAGAAATTGTTTTCCTAAAAGGACAGTGGGAGTAGGATAGACCTTGAAAGAGTTCAAGAAATCACATAGAGATCAACCGACTAGATGAACTAGTTCTTTGAACTTCATTTGATGAGGTGTAAACTAGTAAAGAAGAAAAGTTATTTATAACACATTGGCTCAAGTATAGATCGTGAAAGAGGATCATCTATAGCAAAGATGTGATCTTATGCGGCTATTAATATGGTATTGCTAGTCAATGATGAGAAGGCTGTGGTTTATAAATGGTAAAGTCAACTTGTTGACCTAAAATGTATAGATAGATACACTAGAATTCGAAGTGAGCTCCATGTACTAAAATCAAAATTCGGATTTTGGTTACAGGGTGGGTTAGACCTATAATTTGTAAATTAACTTACAAACATCCCACAACATGGATCGTAATGCTCACAAGACAAGATTAACAGTGAATGTTGCAATCAAAGACAAATGTTGCATTTGAGAGCAAAATTCACATCTATAATCATTAATTCGAATTTAACTAGTAGATGCAGTGTTTGAAAAATGGTTTTCAAAAACTTGATTTTGATCACGCTTGTATCCGATGCAACATAAAAGTTTTGAATTCATAAGATCAAATTAAGTGTATGAGCATACCAAGAGGAGCTAAAAACTTCATTTAATGAGACAATCGAATAGTTTGATTTTTATTATAAATGAGTATGAGTAGTGTGTTGAGAAGTTAGTGGGAGTGAAATCGTATTTCTAATACGGTATATGGATACGAGTTATTAGAAAATGATATCTCCGTAGAAAAAAGTCCAACGTCTTCTCCATTATAGATTTAGAAAAGGTTGCATGTAATTTTGGGATAAAGATCTATGGAGATAGATCTACAAAATGTTCAACCTATCTAAATCAAGTACATAGAGGAAATCTTTAGAAGGTTTTCTGAAAGAGTTCGAGAGAGAACTCTATCCTATAAGGATAGGATCGCACTTTCAAAAGGCGTTGGAGAACGCGGTTGAGAGAGTCGAGAGATAAGATTCATGCGATACTATGTACTAGATCAAATGTTTCACATGTTTTGGAGGAAAATCTCAGAAAAACAATGTAGGAAACATTAAATAATGGTCAACAAACATTATTAGATGCTTGAGAAGCACTTGAATACATGTTCTAATGGAGAATCCGAACGAAGAATTCAAAAATTCACAAATGTCGGTTCTTGGTCTTGAAAGACTATACACTAATCCCAATTCGGAAAGATAGTTACTCATAAAAGTAGTATGATCAATTGGAAAGGTTCCATATGAATACAACTACTAAAACTCAATACACGGTTACTTTGGAAGTAGCGAGAAGCGGTTTAGATCGTTAAGTTCTTAATTGAACTTGAATGTTTTCCTAACATTGTTGATCCAATAGAGATTGAGATAACAATGGAGCCATCGCATGCTAAGAAACCTAAGTCTCATCAACGATCTAGGTGTGTATTGAAGGTGGCATATCTCTTTAGAAGAGATAATGCAACAAAATGATAAGAGGATAAATACAAAAGATCTCTTGACATAGTGGATGTCACAAGATATTCATGATTGAAGCTATATGTATTAGATACAATAGTATTTGGATCTAATTGTGTAAACCGTGGTGTTGCAATCTACATTGGATATTGATATCGTAAACACCTAATTGATAGATGCACTTGAATGGCGGATCTATTATTTTACATATCTACGTTGTTTTATCATAACAACTAAAATAATGGAGTCCAAGTAGAATAAATGTGGAAAACTTGTTAATCACAAGGTGTTGTGATAGTGAGATAAAAGTTTTTGGCACTTATTCTTAAATTGTCCTCAGGTCGTAGCAATAACAAAAACAGGATATTGTTATTAAGATAGACTAGCATGTGTAGCATCTCTTTCTTAAGAAGAAAGTAATCTGATCTCACAAGTTAGAATGTGGAGACATTCGGATGAACACGTGAATGCTTCGTTAGTGGAACAAGCATTTGGATGACCCGCCTAGAGATACTGCATGGATAGTTATCCTTGCGTCAGTAGTTGATCTCTAATGCGCGGTGTGGAATTGGTCCTTTGACTTGAGAATATCATAGAATCTTATGCACGGATCGCTTTACTTTGGCGGACATTGAAGGATACTCTAATTGCGGTTGGATCGAAATGCGTGCACGGGTATAGTGAGAAATGCATGAAGGTTGTGAGTATTCAATCTGATTCATCGCCCCTGGGTAACGGGAGATTATAACTGCATTTCGCCTAATCAAGTTGATATAAATTCCTTGGCTAAGGTGGGATTGTGGATTGAATAGAGTTTTCAATCACAATCACTGATTTAATCAACGTTGAGTTGAGAGCGAATAATACGGTTGGTTGAATGAGATTGACGTGAATCCATATCTCTGAACCAATCGGGTTTATATTGATGAAGGGATTATAGTTCTATGGTAACTGCACATGTAAAGGTTTCGCCATTTTCACATGACTTATCCCGTCCACATGGATTGCCATGACACATTGCTAGATGTCAATCATGGGCGACATGGGTCGATCGATGGGTGAATAGGTGATAAGCGATACAAGGATTTCACTTTATCCTATCGATAAGATTAGATAGTGACACTATGGCGCTTGCCTTTGAGTGGTGAGACTGATGGGTCACCACACAAAGTCAAGTACTAAATACCTTGAATTGGACTCAGCCCAAGTGGGAGAATGTTAGTTATGGGGTGTACAAGGCCCAATAGTTGGGCCGGATTGAGGTATCTTGTGGGCGGCCCCACAGATGGGATTATCAGAACCTTTATAAATAATTTCAACGTAAATACATAAGTTATTATTACTACATTGTCAGAAGTTCTCTTTACAATTAGCTAGCACTAAATTGAGAGAGATCATCCCACCTACGGTTGTTAGTAATTCAAGAGGAGTCTTGGCGTGTGGATCACCATTAGAGGGACGATTGGGCGGTTATGGAGGCGAAAGAACAAGAGATTCTCCAGTGAAATCGAACACCTGGTAATCTCTAATCACGGATCTCATCTAGGGAGCCCAGTAGATCAGGTTTGAATTGCCTATTTTATATATTTAGTGCGTGTTTATTGCAATTCCTAACATTTAGTATAATTGACGATATTGGGATGAGAAATATTTTATTTTCTCTCCATTAAGGTTCGATATATAATTATTATTTCGAAACCCGTGGTAAATATTTGCTATTCAAATATGTTTAATAAACTAAAAAAATTATCCCCTAAAAAATTTGAAAAATTATACTTTTTCCGCAATTGAGTATTTTTGGTTAAATGTGCATTAAAATAATTTTTATGGGATATTAAGTTAATTAAAATATTTTGGTTTGTAAAGTATTTGCTTCAGTTACATAACTTGAAGTTAATTAAAATAATTTAAGTCATAAATATTTGTTATAATGCCACAATGATAATATTATTTGGGCAATATGTTAGTTAAGAATTTTATTTTTAAGAAATAAAGTAGCGGCTGTGCATGTGATTGTTTGAAACCAAAGGCTCTGTGAGTCAGCAAAAAAATGGTCTTTCCAATAAAATAATAGGTATTATTGAAGGTCTGCTTGTTCTTTTTGACTTTTTGCCATGCGAAGGATAAGTAAATAGAGGTTTGATTTTAAGTGCCGCATTGGAGATACATTTTGCGCCCTTGAACGTTTTTGTCAGATTTTTTTTGCCATAAACGCTAGAAGCCTTTTACCCTCCCTGTTCCATTTTGGTAGGCTTATTTTTTTTTTATCCTTCTCAAAATATATATTATTTTTTTTATTAATATAAATTTAACTTTTTAATTTCATAATCTACCTCTATTTATTATAGATGGTTATAAATAAAAATAAATTATTATATTTAATATAAGCGTATATTGAGAAATACATAAGTAAAATTTACCTTTCCAACAAATATTAATTTCAAATTCTTAATCCGTGTGAAAGTTAAATAATACCCATCAAAATAGAACAGAGAGAGCACTTTTTATACCATCTAAGCTACAATTCAAGTTCAGCAATGGAGATACTCTTAGACTGAGGAACAAATGTTAGGCCTGCAATTTTTATATATTTAAGTAAATTCTTTTTTAAATTTGGATTTGATCAAATCAATCACATTCATATATTTGATGAAATTTATATATACTATATAAATTTTTACTATTTAATTCCATTATTATTTCTCAATCTTATTTCATATAAAAATTTATGAAAATATATGAAAATCTCAATCCTAACGTGTTAGAATCTATCAATCTGCTATTTGTGTCCAAAAACAGAGGATCGAAAGGTGCAATTTTCTCCTTCAATAATTCCTCCCACCATTCCCATCACGCACCCTCATTGCCCATAGGCCATAACTGTGTCTTCTCCGTTTTGGGTAGTTTCGTACTCTGTGACTCTCTCTCGTTTCCCCACGCACATTAACAGTACCTTCATCTCCTTCGCTGCCCCCTCTCTCCCTCGCATACACCACAGAATCACGCTTCATCTCCAGCTCCAACTCACCGTTCTCGAGTTCATGCTGACGAAAGGAAGTGATGGTCCTACACTATCGCAAAGCACGTAGAGAAGTTTAACTCCGGGGAAATTCCATTTTTGGTACGTTTCGAAAATCCTTTGTACTTGCGAAATTCAGGAAATTAAGTCCGATTTCTGGATTTTCTATAAGAATCGTAGGCCTGTAAGTTTCTGATTTTTGCCCTTCAAAATGAGTGTTGAAAATTGAAATGGGGATTATCCTCTGTTGCATGAAGCGTTAGTCAATTGAATTAGCTTATAAGTTTTGGAAAAGCTAAAAAGGGTGAAGATAAATGGACAAAGTGGGGGCTTCAAAGTCTGAAGGGTTTTCCCCAAAAATTTATTCAACCTCGAGGATACGCGAGTTGATCAAATTCCTAAAGTGCTCTGTTACGGCGAACAAGTTTAATGAAGCATACAGCACAATTGCAGACCTTGAGAATAAGGTCAAAATTGAGATAGAAGATCTTGAAAAAGATCTTTTTTCAAGCAAGAAAGAGCTTGAACTAATGCAGAAAACACAGGGCTTTCTAGAGAAGAAAAAGATACAACTAGAGGATGAGTTTCGAAGGAGTCGAAGTGAGTGTGATTCATTGAAGGAGAAAATCACAAGCTTGCGCGAGGATCATGGACTTTCCAGCTGTAGAGAAAGACGAACTAAGGAGCGGTGTGCTAATGTGTGTGATGAGTTGAGAAGCTGTCAAAAAGAACGGGAGGAGTTGCATGAAAAGATCACAAGATTACTGGAGGATCAAAAAGTGTTGAGTGAAAGAGAGAAAAGAGCCAAGGAGCAGTATGCGAAATTGCGTGATGAGTGCTCTAAGGCTGAAGATGAGAAACATGAGAAGATTCTTCACTTGAATGAGAAGATTAATGACCTGAGGAATCAAAACTTGGGAAATGAGCAGGCTGCTGAGGCTTACCGGGAGATAATTAAGTCTCTTGAGTTGAAGGTTGAACAAATGAATTCGGAGGTTAAGAAGTTGAAGCAAGAAAAATCCAAAGCTGATCAGAATGTGAAGGAGTTGAGGTTGAAGCTGTTACAGGCTGAGAAGACTGAGGAAGCTTATAAGAAGAAGTTCGAAGACCTCACTGAGAGAATTGGGAATGCAGAAAAGGATCTTGCAAAGGTGTTGAATGTGGACGTTAATGAAATACCGAATCTCGCAAATGATACCACGAGGTCTTCCATCGCCGTGACTTTCCCAAGCTGTAATGGAGAAAATGTTAGTATAGGGAATGGTAGTAACTGGAGCAGAAAAAATGCTGATTTGGGGAACTCGCTAAAAGAAAAGAATATATATGATGGTGCTGATGAAGGTGATCCTTCGCCTGTGGTTCACTCTGCCTGTAAATCCCGTGAAAGTGGCACTGAAGGTATGCTAGAAAGTGGTAACCTCAAAATCTTGATTAAGTGTGTTATATTTTATCACGCTTGTTGCTGTTGTGTAGACATGTAGTTTGCCTGTTAGACTTTAAACGAGTCTTTTGTGAATCTTAGCATTATATAGATGGGTTTGACATAGTCTAAATGTAATTCTCCATGCCGACTTTTTCTAAATTGTGTTTTGCAGGTCAGCCTGTTAATGTGGTATTAAATGACGAAGAGCCAATCATAAACTTGGTGGGTGCTAGGAGTTCCATTAAAATATCGCAATCACCTAATTCTGGAGATGTTATTGCACTCAGTGATAGTGATAATGAAGCAATTGGTGTGAAATTTACTCAAAGATCATCTTTCACTCGAACCAATGAGAAAACCAGAGCTGATTCCAAAAAGACCCCCCTGGTGAGTTCAAGTCCCAAAAGGAACAGAAGTATAAATGAAACCCAAAACGATGAAAGTTTTTCAAATGGTGCAAATAAGAAAAAACAAACACGGGAAGTGAACTATGATGGACCTAGGTCCCGCGTGAGTGACTACCGGGTGAGACCGTCTTCAGGAGTAAAAAATCTTGCAGAAACTCATCCTCCAGCATCTCATGGGATCACTCGTGCTGCTTCTGCAAATTTACAAGATTCAACTTCGTTCATGGATAATAATATTTCTTCATCCCAAGTTAAAAAGAAACGCAAAACATGGGTGTTTGGAACCGACTTGCTCAGGTCTTTTGGCGAGGACCCTGAACTTTGTCTGGATGCTGTTTGTGCACTTCATCGACTGCAAATTTCTTCTGTAAATTCAAATCTGAAGTCAACAAGATTGAACCACACTGATGTTATTAGGTATAACCACTAGTTCAATAATGCACTCTTTTTTCATGTCATAGCTTTCTTGATTGTGGTGACTAGTTATTGAATTTCATTGGCTAAACACTTGCATGATTTTCTCCAGTATACGTGATTTGGCAGAGTATCTTAGTGATGGGGATCCACAGCATAGACTGAAAAAGTCACTGTCTGAAGTGAAACAACAGCGCCCAGATGTTTTCATTAACTGTGAAAAGCTTGCTATTAAATACTACCACTGGCTATTTGAGATATACTGTGAAGGGGACGATCCATTCTTTCGTCCACTATAACCCTTACACGTACACAGGTACGCCATAATTTTCTTTGATGTATGTGGAAATATCTTCAAACAATGAACTGCTATGGATTAGGGCTCTAAACCTAGCTGATATATCTATAACGGCAAAAGACTGTATACAGTGTTCATAATCTAGAGCTGACTAATGTAGATTCCTTTCCAAATTGAGATAGTGTTAGAAATTTCATTTTACACTTTGAATGTGGCATTATTTAGGGATTTAAATGACGTAGAAAAAACCCAGTTGCTTATTAGTTTGGAGAGTTCTTATAGTATGTTTGTCGAAGCTCATAATTGAATACAAGTAGCGGGTCCCAAGAATTTTATAGTTAAAAATTACATCATAGTAGTGGGTCCTACGAAATATGTGGATTAAAATAGAGTTTGACTAACATACAATTAATCGTGAGAAGAAAGGTAATTGATCGTAGACTTTTTTTTTGTCGCAATCGTTACATGGTGGAATTCTGAAAATAAACACACACTGTGAGCTTTTGTTTCTGAAGATAACTTGATTACTTTCTAAATTTTCGTTTGCTTATCACTTTATTTAATCATTTGTAATTTGCAGGTAAGTATGATGCTGGATTCGGGTATTACTTGATCAACAATACAGCTGAACTAACAGCAAACGAGCTAATGTATATTCTTTATATTCTACATGTTGGTTCTTTTTGTTTTCTCAAAAACATTGCTTCGACTCTGAGTTTTGATGAATCACATGAATGCATAGTTTGAATGTCATTAAAGGACGTGCCTTTTCAGAAGTGTAGGGAGTCGGCCAGAGCCAGTTGAATGAAAACTATGTATGGCAAAATGATTGTGGTTCAACTATGAAGCATTTTATGAGAAAAGATCGTTTGTGCGACTGTTTACGTCACGTTTTTTGAAAAATGCATGACTCAGCTCAGCAAATATTTGATTGGCCAATGATTGATTTCTCCTAAAACAATTTCAATTGTCCACCAAAGATCCGGTTATTGTCGTTGAACTTTAAAAGGTCGCTTAAAATGTTTGGTTCACCGGTTGTGGCCTTCTTCACGTGTGGTGTGGCCAAACAGGGTTGGTAAAGTCGAAATTGTTTTCCTTCCAACGCTGGTGCTATATGATCACGGGACTGATGTTATACCATAACATAGCACCAGCACTGACATGGCGACTATCCGGCTCCGTCCAGCCCCACAATACTCACCCCCACCCCTCTCTACTTGTTGGCTAAGGGTCGTGGTTTGATTTGGGAAAACCATTCAACAGTTAGTTTGGTCAAAGTAATTTAACATCATTTATTTTAGGAGTAATGTTGCTTGGCGAGCGATCTGTTGCCGACGTTGGCACAAAAATTGCCATGCCTACGAAGACGTGGCGCCATGTCATCGATAAAAAAATTAAAAATTTTTTTTTTATATCTATGTTAGGTCAGATGAATAATACATAATTACCCCCTAATGGTGGGGCCGGTGGAGCCCACACGAATTTTTTTCCCAACTGTGGGCACCGGATCACAACTAATAATGTGATATGTCAAAATTTTGTGAATTTTGATACTAATGATAGAGATCTCACTTTATAAAATTTTGACACATTTGAATTTGTTATAATTATAATCATTTCATTCCAGTGGAATTAATTTTGTACAAAACAAACAAATGCCCATGTAAGTGATGGCCATGGTTGTGTTCGGATTGTCTTGTACGGACCAACACGATGACATATTAATTTTTTTTTTTCTTAAACACATACATTCGATGAAGATAGGTGTGATTTGACTCTCACAATAATTTAAAAATAATAATTAATATTATTGAAAAATAAATTTTAATTACATTTTGTCGAATATGCACCTACATTTGATGATCATAATGTATTTCATTAATAACAACAGTGTACATTAAATACTTGTATTGTGGGGAAATAAAATAAATAAATAAATGCATACAAATATAAAAAGTACTATAACTTATATCTTCTCAAAAAAAAAAAAAATTCTCTCTTTTTGCGACCGAATTATTTGAATTCCATAGCATTGAAATTTAATCTATTTTTCCACCCTCCAATCAAACACACCCTTAAAGTGAATATCTTGTGTGTATATAACAGTCCTACTATGTTAAATCGTATTGTGGGACATAAAATTAGAATATTTAGTTTCGTAAATTCGTAGTTCTATTTCTATATTTTTTTTTTCTTTCAAGAGATTCCACTAAATGACTAAAACCAGAAATTATTTTAAATCTCATCTACTTTCTTGGTTAACTTTTATTCATTTTAGATACAAAGGTGGCATCCAATTTCCAATTTCCAATTTCCAATAATAATAATAATAATAATAATAATAATAATAATAATTAGGGATCTTAGAACCAGAGCACTATAATGATCGATTATAATGGGATCCTTAATTATTCTAAGATCTTATTCTATACACATTAAATTTCAAAAATTTAAATGTACATTTTCTCTCTCATCCTTTTTTACTATCTAAACATTGATTTGATAATTTATTTATATTTTTTAATATATCTTCTCCAAATTTCAACTGCTCATTTTATACTAAATTCAAGTAAACAAAAATTAATGTGTATAAAACAAGGCCTAAATGGTTATGCGTAAAAATGAAATTTCGTCGATAATTTTAATATTTCTACTACTGAACGAGTCAAGATTGTTATGAATTTTGGCGTGGGTTATATATACTTAGTTTGAAATGTAATTCTCAAAGTTAATAGCCAGCGGCAATGTTCAGAAATTCGGACCGAGCATCGAATCGAAAAAGACAATGGGTCAATAGTCAAAAGGTCAAACTAGAGCTAAATCGGTTTTAATTAAATAATTAAAGATTACAATTTTTTCCTTAAAAATATATTATTTTATATTTTTTAATTGAAAAATGTTATAAAAACTTTATTTTTTATTTTTTCCTGTTTTCCAGATTTACAACAATTTTTTTTTAACAATTCGACTGGGTTTTCACGACTTCCCGATCCCTTTTTTCTGGAGGCCGATTTTTAAGTGAATTGGACCAATTTTCCAACCAGTTCCTAGGTTTTTCCAGTCCAATTGGCATGTCCGGCCCAGTTCTCTAAACACGGGTGTAATGAGTTAATAATTAGAAAAGGGGGGTTTTAGAAAATATACGACTTTATGTTTAAGTTTGCAAAAAAGTGGTAACCACAAAATAATTAGAGCCTTGACACAAACAATTAGGAGAAATTAGTTAAATCAGGGAATCTCGAACCGGCCTCCAAGTATAAACTGCCGAGTGAAAAACTTACGCACCACACACACGAAAACACAAAATTGCGTGGGAATCTCAGCAAGACGAAGCAGACCTACTGATACACCTGCGACGTTGACACCAAGAAAACAGAAGATTCACAAAGATCGCCAGGGGAAATTGCAGAAAAAATGAGATAGACTTTGAAGGAGGCATAGACAACCAACAAAAATCGGTAACAAAAACAATTATGTACTCATTTTTTCGACTGATATGTGAATAAATCTATAGATATGCTCAAGACAAGTTCCCATGGTGAGTGTTTATTTTTTTAATTCTTAACAGTGCGAAGATATTGTGTTTCTCACAAAAAGGCAAAGAAAAAAAATGCATTGCAATTAATATGTAATGGACTTGTAATATCAAATTCATATAATTTATGTTCTATTGATCTTTAATTGTTATCAGTGCGAAAAAAACTGCATTTTTCACAAAAAGCCAAAAAAATGCATTGCAGTTAATACGTAACCGACTTGTAATATCGAATTCCTATCAACTCTGTTTCTGGAAAACTTGCATTACAATTAATACGTAATGAACTGAGAATAATGCATGTATCATTAGAATTTATTATATACGTTACAGATAAAGTGTAATGCAGTAATGAGTAAAAATATTAATTATGAAGAACGTATAATTTATTACACATTGGTTACACATAATATGTAATCTATTAGTCTGTAGTCTATTACACATTACAAACAAATTACATGGAGTATGTAATTATTCATATTACTTCATTCTTTCATGCCTCAAACTTAGGGCAGAAGTTTAAATATTTAGTTTCTTTAACATTTACTTTTTTAAAATCCTTACCTCTTTTTTCACATAAAATGTGTAGTGCATTACACATGTCCTACACATAGAGTGTAATGCAGTAATGAAAAAAAGATTAATTACACAAAATATTTAATTCATTGGTTTGTATTCTATTATACATTACAATTAAATTACACAAAATGTGTAATTATTCATATCACGTATTTTATTCCTTATTTCCTCAAAGAATGTGTAATTATTCATATCACTAATAAATTAATGATTAGTTACACATAATGTGTAATTCATTGCACATTAATTATAAAGAATGTATGCTTCATTAGTCTGTATTATATTACATATTACAAATAAATTACACAGAATGTGTAATGTAAAAATGTAGTACAGAATTTTAACACTTAATTGCTCTAGCATTAAGTTTTTAAAATTATTATCTCTTTTTTCATACAAAATGTGTAGTGCATTACACATGTCTTACATATAAAGTGTAATGCACTAGAATATATAAGTCACCAAATTGAATCAGACATAAATCAAACCTTCGATACACCTGAATTACACTTAAAATGTAATTTATTACTCAACACTGGAAGATAAATAACTAGCCAATATGAAGAACTCATTTCGTTCAATTCAGCATAGCTAATATAAAAGGTAAAATGTAACCTAGTTGAAATAACTAGCATAATTTTTATTTCAATAAAAAGAAGAATTATACTACCTTTTGAGTTCTGGTATATGAACACAACAGGGCTGAGTTAATTATTTCATCATTTCATATTATTTCTGGGAAGAGGGTCACTAGAAACAAATAAATGAAGAGACATGGAAACATAGAGTTTCTGCCTCAAAGGGACCTTAAATCAAATCTAATTTCACAACCAATATAGTTAAAAAGCCACACATCTTCTATTTTTATTGTACAAATCTTCCATTCATAATATGGAAGATACAAAAGATTGAATTTTTAAACATTACACAACACTCTCTTTCACATCCCAATACCCATTGTTCATCCCCATCAATTTCCACTCATTTCAATAAATCTCAACCACTAAACCTGCCATTACCCAGAATATGAGAAAATTCTGCATCTATTACGCATTGCATAAAGGGGTTGCAGGTTGCTGTACGTTGTGGAGATGCAAGACAAGAAGGAACATATGGCTTTTCACAGCCATCAGGTTTGCCAAATAAACCATTGGTATAAAGCTTAGCCAGATCTTCATCAGTAACTTCAATCACAAAGGTAACATGCTACAACATAACCAAAAAGCGAAGTTAAACTAGAAGCGTCAAAGAAAGTTATTGTGTTACAGAAGAAATGTAATACAATAGACCCCAAAACACACCTGTTAGTTATATATGATTGATTACATATAAATTTCACATAAACTGAAATCCAATAACAGAGTAATAAAAAAATAGAGGGGTTGAAAAAAATTTCTATTACGCTAAAGTTGCACAGAATGCACAATGCAAAATGAAATAAGAATGTTAAACATAACACATTAAAGATGCATTACAGAAAGAGTATGAGCAAGTGCATATTACGTTACACATATGTTAGACAGCTTCTGAAACCAGCAAAAAAATGTATAATACAAATGTGCAACAAAAAATGTAAAAAGGAAAAACAATACTAAAACGATCGAGGACGTGAGCAAAAAAATCAGATCTACTAGCTAGACCTAGGTTAGTGAGAGATTAGAAATCGGTTACAACTACATCACCTAAGGAAAAACATATAGAGGGGAAACTAAGGCAACTCCACTCACTTGGAAAAAAAGTAAGAAAATCAAAGAACAAATATCAATTAATCAACAAAACAGAAGCAACAAAATTTCTTTGAAAATGATGTAAGAAAAGTAAAAATAAACAAAAGAAAAAACAAAGAAAACAAACTTGAGGTTTTTTAGAAGCTACTTTCATTGTGCTCGTCGGCGGACTTTTACATTTATGGGACTTTGGAGGGGTCGAGGACGGTAACAAAAGATGACCAGACCTTGTCATCGTCATAGCTGAAGTTTTTTGAAAATAAAACTTTGTAGAGGGTAACAAGTTACAGAAGATAGGTAGAGGAAGAGGGGAAAGAGACTGAGAGACCAATAATTAAACCGGATGATTCAAGCTAGACCGATTTTAAGTGGGCCAGATAAATTGGACTGCTAATACCGGATTCCAGCAAATAACTTCCAATTCCTTGATTTTTGAAATATGATAGATAAAAGCCATATCTATCCTAATTTCCTCATTAGAAAATGAGACATTAAATAGTTTTATGTGGGTAATTAGCACAAAATGTCACTTCCCATACCTTATTGAACAAATTATCACTACTTTTAAAATTTTTACACTTTTACCTTAAGCAAACAGTTTATTTGTGCTACGAAAATTATCTGGTGCCAGGGCTGGAAGTTCCAGTGCTAATAGAGCCCCCTTGAATGTAGGGAGGCGGGGCTTTGATTTGTGCTAAATTTCCTTTTCTAAAATTTAGTAAATGGCAAATTAACCCATATCTTTTAAATTGAATATTGAATATTGAATATATAAATAAAATGAACAAAGTAGAGAAATATTTTCTAAAAATATCAATATGAGATTTTTTTTTGGTTCCAATTAAACATTTAATCTATAATATAGAAAAAGAATTGAACAAAAATATTTTTTAATCATTTATTTAATAGGTTTCCCGCTCAAACGGCTGCAGCCAATCACATTTTTTTAGGAAAAAGAAAAAAAAAGAGTAAAAGCCAGTTGTTATAGAAAAAGAATTGAACAAAAATATTTTTTAATCATTTATTTAATAGGTTTCCCGCTCAAACGGCTGCAGCCAATCACATTTTTTTAGGAAAAATAATAAAAAAAGAGTAAAAGCCAGTTGTTCCATCGTGTTTAAAAAAGGTCAAAAAATAAAACAAATAGAAAGGAAAAGAATCCTACATATCTTCTTGCCTTCCGGATGAACCCAAATCCTACAGGATCCCCAATTCACTCGCCTTCTTCCTTGGCTATCATCGTCATGTCCCACATTTTGCATGTTTATTTTTTGACATTGGAAAATTTCATTTACATCGCCTTTGACATCTACATTCACTCGAGTATTGGTATTTTCTCGATTTTGATTTTTTAATTTTTATTTGAGAGTAATCTTTGTGTCTATCAATTCAACTGATATATCTCATTATCTGTTTTCTTCAAACTTCTTTTTTAGTGTTTGCAGCCCCATAATCTGATCGATGAATTGGACAACATCGGTTGGAAAGTAGAAACTCAGAGATGGACCCTTTGGCGACATCTTATAGTCCAATCAGGTTGTTTATTAAGTTTTCAAATTTTTTCAGACTTTCATATATATTTGAGCACTGAGAGAAAAGTGTATGTGATTTTAAAGTTTTTCCTCGATGAAGAATTGCCTGAATTTCAATTGTTGACGATTCGTTCTTAACTTTGAGATGGTATTTTGTGTTTCTTTCGACAGCATCGGGCATTAATTTCGTTTCTCTATTTCTTTACTTTCAGATTTTCATCTTTTGTTTCCCGGATTGGATCATGTAATTTTTTAGATAAGCTTTGCTTTTGTACCTCAATCTTCCAACTATTGTTAAGTCACAGAACAAGCCATGCTCAAGTTGTTCAACTACTTGATTTAATATTCAAGAAATAAGAATTATTTTTGTGTTTAAGGTTTGTACTATTTTCATCTTTCACTACGACTCCACTCACAACTGGCTTCCAATAGAGTATTTGGGCTAACTGGCAATGCTTTTCACAACTGTGATGATAAGTTTAGAGATAGATATAAGTCTCTATGCCTTAGTCTTTGGACAATCTGTTTTAAATGTAGTAAGCTTCTATCACTTTTGTTTAATGATTTTTCTCTTTACCATGATGCGACCATTGGCCACAACTAGACCGGTTTCATTGGGCAAATAAATAAATGTGATTCTCACCAGTACCTTTTGAACTTCCCACTTTAGTTCAATATTTTGAGTGCACCCTTCTTGGATACAAACCTGCATAACACATTGAATTTTTCACTTCATTATGTATGCCTATATATATATATATATATATATAACACGAGTGCATTTTTAGTTTCAAAATTGGGTATGAAAAAAGAACACGGTAGTGTTTATGGGGATTATTCAATTGCTGCCGTGTAATTGTTTTGTACAATGCTGTGCATTCACTTTTGCTGCAGGTTTTGTTGTTGTATGAAACTTCTAACCAAGCTCTCTGTGAATTCTGTTTTTAACAGGGTAGTTGCAGTGCTTTGGCTATCGTGTGGACACAAGGATATTTAAACGGGCACTTGCTCTGTCCCACAACTTTGTCCAAATAAATCTTCCATTCAAAAGCTATCCTGTTAGTAGAATATTTCTATGCCTTTGCTAGATGGCTCTACTAAACTCACCCCCATAAGTTCATGTTTATTTATCGTTTATAATTAACTACTCTTCGAATAACGAATCACTTTATTGGATTAATTGTTGTACTAATGTTTTGTCACCTTATTAATTATTGCGATTTCATTTGTTAATTAATAATTTTTATTTTTATTTCGTTGCATTAAGACGCCATTGAGTATTCCCGATTAATCTAACTTTGAGATGAGGAAATTGACGAAGTCAGGGATTATTTCAAGCGGGAGGGGGCGACGTGTTGATGAAAACTGTATATTCTCACAAGTTGCTATAGTTATTTGTCTAATCATTTTGCTTATTTCAATAACAACTCAATTATGGCAATTACAAATGATTTGCAAACTAAGAGATCACGTCCTTCTCATATTGACAATTCTGCCAACGTCACTCAGTATGTTGGATTATGTGATGCTTCGAACACCCGCACGCCATTTTCCAATATCACCAATGGTACGTAGGTTAACCAATTATATATATATATATATATATATCAATTGAATCTTCAGTTGTGTGTTTGTTTTAAAACTACTATGATGAGTAAGCATATGGGAGGCATTAAATAATTTTTTCCTTTTATAAAACGTATATTTATGTGATAAAATAATCGTTTCATTTTGTTCTATTTGATTTTGATTTTTGATTTGTTTTTTTTTTTTGACCGATTTTAGTTTTGTGCACTAACTCAAATCAACAATCTGATGGCAATTCACTTAAATCCCGACGCGGTTTTGACACTACTTAACGCCGTCTGATAGAGGCAAGGGTGTTGAATGGGATAAATGCTGGAAAAGAATTCCTTATTCCTAGGTTGTCCTTAACGCCGTCTAATATAAGGTTGCCATTCACTTTTCAGATGAGACAATTTCCTTTGATGGTTTGTTATGCTATGACCATCAAGCCAGGGGCAAACACTTACAAATGTTGGAGTTTTCTTGAGAAAGCCGGTCTTCACTCATGGACAGCTATATGTTGCAGTCTCTCGTGTGACAAATAGGAGAGGTTTGAAATTTGTTATATGTGATGATGAAGGTCGGCCTACCAACGCAACTACAAATGTCGTGTACAAAGAAGTCTTCACGAATTTATAGTCCTATTCATATTGATCTTGCCAGGTATATAGTATACATAATTTTATTAGTTGCATAACTTCCTTATTACTCTTTTGTGCTTATATATCGATGCAGTTCTTTTATGCTTACATATTTTTAGTTTTGTGCTATTATATTTGTCTAGGGATAATCTTTCTATCCGTTTGTTCTTAGAGTTATATTGGCAACCCAATTATACTATCAACGAGGGCATCGATGAAAGTAACCCAATTTTCTTTCTCAATATTCAATTGTATTTGTGGTTGGCAATGAAGAATTATATCTTAACATCGACGGTGTGTCTACCAGGTTTTATAGTGTTAAAAGGCACACCATGTGATTCCAATGAGTCGTGCGGTGATCAATTATATCGTATGGGAAATTATTGTATTCCTATCATTTATTTTTCAACAAAGAATACTCTAATATTTGTGATTTGAAAAATATTGATTGGATTTTGTGTTTGTATATTTGTTATTATTTGAGGTAATATGGCTTGCCTTTTAGTGGGATGTTCTCCATGATTAGTATGTGATTTGAAAAACATTGATTGGATTTTTGTAGACATGTTTCATCGTTTTTACACTTTACACTACATCATTGAATAATGTGAATAAGAAGACAACATATCTCCGGTTGACAATTATTCTATTGCCAAGATTAATATAAGTTGGAAATTCGCTCCCGTGCAACGCACGGGTGAAACAACTAGTTTTCTGAAAACGAGATCCATTTACATTTTAAAATAATGTTTAAGATTCTTGTTACAATATATTTTTTGGTTTATTTTTATTTACTATATATATTTTTTGAAATAATAAGGGTAAATTTGTCATTTTACTAGGCCACACAAGAAGAAATTGATGCGAAGAATGTCTAGGGCCAAAAAAAAAATGGTATACTTGAGGATGAAAATGCAAAGATTTTAAACTTAATGATGATTTACACAACTTGGGTGAAACAGAGTGATATTTTGCACCAGTTACCCTTTTATTACGTTCATAGAAAATAATTGCAACATATAATCTCATTATTTAATTGCAGTATTTGAAAAAAATCTATAATTTTAATCATACTTTTTCATAGTAGAACTAGAAAATAAAAATAGTTTGTGCTCCAATCTGTATTTTTTAGTTAATTATATATTTTTCCCAAGAACCTTTTATTTTCTTATCAAGATAAATATCAGTGGCACAATTGGACATTGTGGTATACTGAACAACTCAGTGTTAGGCTTTGTTCTTTTGAAATATTATTGACTTATTTGAATCACGTGTTAAATGTATAGTTGAAAATTGAAAAAATATATTAAAAAATATAAAATAATTGTATAAATGGTTGAAAATAATGAGGGAGAAAAATTATGGCCTTGTTCTATACATCTTAAATTTAAAAAATTTAACTCTATATTTTCTCTCTCGTCTTTTTCCATCATTCAAATATTGATGTAATAATTTATTTTATGTCTTCTCTAAATTTCAATCATCATTTTTCGGATTAGCTCTGTTCCCCACAGTAAGGCACATAATCCAATCCTCAAGCCAACGTGGTGCCACCAGATGGCGCCACGTCATCAAGCAAAAAATAAAAAAAAATTTTTTTGGCAGCTACGTAATTAGATAATAATACATAACTGCCCCTGATAGCGGGGATCTCACCCGACCCCCATAATTTTTTTTCCCCCATAATGGATACTGTAGCCGGACTGCAGCAACCTTACATAAAATTCGAATAAAAATTTTTAAGGTATATAAAACAAAGCTTATATGAAAGTTAGTAAAAAATTATTATTTGACTGAAACAAAATCACAACAATATGTCGCCCGTACCGAAAAAGGTGCTATTTCATATGAAATATGCAACAAACGTACAAGGCGAGATATTTCATATCTATGAAACAAGGACACAAGGACTGGAAAACCACTGAAGTAAACAAAGACCTACTCTACTTTATTTAGTGGAAAAGTAGGGAGTAATACTCATACCAAGGGTTTGCTCTTTAAAAATTTTTTGGGTATTTATTTGAACCATATATTAGATATATGATTAAAAATTAAAAATAAAAAAATAAAAAAATATAAAATAATTATATGAATGCTTGAAAATAATGAAAAAAAATTAATGAAAATTAATAAAAAATTATTGTGTATAGAACGAGCCCTCATACTAATACTAATACTTTTCTTAAATTAGGAATCGTCCAAGTGCCGAGCGGTAGTTACCGTGCACGTGTCGGGCAACGTCCCGGGTTCGACTCCTACCCCCGTCCCCAGGGCTGCGTCCCTTCCCCCATTTCAAAAAAAAAAAAAAAAAATACTTTTCTTAAATTATTATTATGATTTATGAGTATAAGCAAAAACATTAGAGAGTGTTTGATTGCATTCATGGAAAATATTTTTTTATTTGAATAACCTAGAAAATATTTTCCTATCTTTAACTTGGATTAGATTTTCCATAAAAAATGACTCACTTGTACATAAAATAGTTATACATAAAAAATATTTTCCTTAAAAAATTTTTCTATTAAACAATAAAATAAAAAAATATTTCCTTTGATTTGATATTTTTCTAAAAAAATTTTGTTAATAAAAAAACCCCATTAGAAAAATAGTACATGCACCCCCTGCACTACACTAGTCACTCCCGGAGAAAACAAGAAAAGTAAAAATAAATAAATAAATAAATAAATTCACAACTAAAAATACGATTATTCATACATCTCCATCAAAATTCAAATTCCTGCACAGCCTACGAAGTGATCACGCGAACTGTGTGTACTTCAGTCTCTGCGAAAAGGAATCTTCACATAGAATAGAAGAAGATAAAGCAAGAGGGCTCAAAGGATACTACTCGTCACATAGAAGAAGATAAGGCAGCATTGGGTGTTTTACAAGCAAAAATGGAAATGGATCCAAATTCTGAAGCATTATTTCCTAAAATCTCTTCAACTTCATCCATAGCGGAGTTGATCGAATTTCTCCGGTCGTCTTACGAGGAAAACGATTTTAAGCAGGTCGAAAACATTTTGACTGCGCGTGAGAATAGCATGAAACTCAGGATCGAAAATCTTGAAATGGATCGTTATTGGGTGAAAGAACCGACTCCTAAGAACGAGGCGCTGTTGAAGGTGAAAGAGGAGTCTCGTACCAAAGAGGATTTATTGAAGTTGGACGGTTTGCGTCTTCAGAGGGAGCTTGAGAGGAGTCAGTGCCAATGTGCTAAGTTAACGGAACAGATCTCTAGGTTAAAGCGGGAGAAAATAGCTTTGAATCAGAGATTTAAGACAAAAGAAGGGACGTATGTGAAATCGTATAACGAGTTAAAGGAGAAAATGTCCAGATCTGTTGAGGATCAGAGAAAGTTAGATGAGGAAAAGAAAAGGATTGAGGAACGTTATGGTAAAGATCATGAGGAATATTGGAAGAAGATAGAGGAAAAAGGTGAGATGATTCTTCAGTTGAATAAGAGGACTAAGGAATTGGAGAATCAAAAATTGGAGAGTGAGCAAACTGCAGAAATGTACAAGCTAAAAGTTAAATCTTTCGACTTGACGATTGGGCAAAAGAATGGGGAGATCGAGGAATTGAAGCGGAAAATATCAGAGGCTGATCAGGTTGTGGTGGAGTTGAGGTCCAACGAAGAGAAATACGTGAAGTCAGTTGAAGAGTTAAATGAGAAGCTTCATACGAGTCAAATGGAGCACAATAAATCTAAGGAAGAAATCATAAAGTTGATTGAGTATCAGAGAGAGGAAAAGAAAAGGATTGAGGATCAGAGAGAGGAAAAGAAAAGGATTGAGGATCGTTATGCTAAAGATTATGAGGAATACTTGAAGAAAACAGAGGAGAAGGATGACATGATTCTTGAGATGAGCAAGAAGATTACGGATTTGGAGAATGAAAAATTGGAAAGTGAGCATACAGCAGAAATGTACAAGCTAAAAGCTAAGTCTTCCGACATAATGATTGGGCAAAAGAATGAGGAGGTGGACGAATGGAAGCGAAAAAAATCTGAGGCTGATGCAGTTGTGGAGGAGTTGAGGTGCAAACTATTGGAGGCTGATCAAAACTTGGAAGCGCAGGGGCAGAGGTTCGAAACTCTCAATGCAAGGGTTCGAAAAGTGGAGCATGATCTTGCAAATATCCTAAACGTGAGTGTAAATGATTTGCGCATTCCTGGCTCTGGTTGTGAAAATGACGTCTCTGCTCGTCAAACCCATGGAAATGAAATGAATAGTGTGCCACTGAGAGGTAGTATGATCTTGCTTTTGTCTCATCTTATGTGTAGTATTAAGATTGTGAATGGATTTTTTAATTGCTTATCTCTTGGTTTAGGGGAAAAAACTAGAAATTCATGATTTTTGTACATTCGTCTTTGACTGTATCATGTATGCCTATGCTTCAGGTCAACGTGCTACTGAGCCCGTCAGAAAGCACGTGGAAAATGCTGGGTGCTCCCGGGGAGTGGTGATCATTAAAATTGAAGACAGTGATGATGAAGAAGGAAAAGAAGAAGAGGGTTCACTTGTGAGTTCGACGCCAAAAAGGAAAAGAAGCACCAATGGAAATGAAAACAATGATACTTCTGTGATTGGTGTGCACAAGGAAAAAATGAAACGAGAATTAACTTCTGGTCGACCATTTCATGGCACTAATGTTAGTGTTTATATTGACTCAGACAATGATTCAATTACAAGCTCTCACATTGAGGAGGGAGCGGGACTTTGATAGAATGTTCTCTACTCCGCTGACTGCAAATTTTACCAGTGCTTTAACTTATCCAAGAGCAGAGGATTAAGCTACTGATATGCCGTGAGTTATAGCTATTGTTCACAGGCATGGCAATCTTCCTGTTCTTTATTAATTATTAATTAACTATTAACTATTTGTCTAGCTGTCAACATTAGGTTACTTTCTATATATTGCACTGTGTGGCTATCTTGCTTATGTGTTAACAATAGTTTCACCTGTTATATGTAGTTGAGTTTTCATGGGAGTTTGTACTGCAAATAGAGGTGTTGACTTAGTTCCATGTGAAAATAGGAGGATAGTGCTTATGAATGTGTGTCTGCGTATGTATGTGTGTATAATATATGGACACACATGCACATATTCCAAAAGTTCAAGAGGAATTTGGATAATTGTGAGAGGAAGATCCAAATTCCTTTTGCACATCTCGAATTTCGGTTGTCTTGAAGAGTTGTGTATGTTGAACACCACTTCTTATCTTTAAATGCTGCCAAGAAGGCCAGAAGAAACTAACAAATTCCGTTTTCTATAAAAATAAGAGAGAAATTTTAGTTTTGAGAATCAGAAAAGATCAGTGGCATTCAATCCTCATACATACTTAATTTGAGAGGAAAAAAAGGCTAGTAAATCTGGTAGCGCCAAGAAGCGAGAACTATATTCTAGATTGATGAATCTTGATAGCATAGGCTCATTGAACTACAAGCACAAGAGTAGTGGTGAATATTTGCTATAGGACATGGCTTTATGCTAGCCTCAGTCTTCTGGTGCAGGTTAGTTTTCTATTTTAATCTCTTCTATTATTGTGATTAGGTGATCTTTAAATCTTCAATATTGGTATTGCCTATATGTATGGCATTTTTGAATGTTTCTATCGCATTATTTCATGTTTGTGATGTTGTTATGCATATCTTTTTCATCTGAAATACAAGTTGATACTCGGAATTTTCCTTCATCTCCACACGACATCCTTTCCTTTGGTCCCCCAAGTAGGTTCAGTGATGAACAGATATTCTGCCATAAAAAGTTGTAAATAAATTTCCCGTCCACATAGTTTGGGTAACTATGTACCACTAGTAGTGCACAGTTCATATCTGACCTTAGTTGTATGGTAACTGCGAGCTTTCTCCCATGGCTATAATCATGGCAAATATCGGCATGAAAATGTTTGAGGACAAAAGGGCAACTAACAAGGAAGGAAAGCTGCAGAAAAGTGTTGTATCACATTTAATGATAGAATGAAATGTCATATGTCAGATTATTTCTTTGATGTTTTGTGCAAATTTACTGCCTATAATAAACTCTAACTATGAGGGATGTGAAGGAATGGAGATTTCAGTAATTTGGCAAATGTAATATGTTGTTTAGTTTGAAGAAGAGAGTCATGATCCCGTTGGTCACATGTGGGTTAGATGATATGTTAAGTGTCCCCCTTACCATCGGGGGAACACGTGTTGATCATCCTGCCACGTGAGGGCACTATAAGGTGGACAAGAAGTCCATAGCCGGTATTTTCCTGCTTCATGTGATTATGATCACATAGTTAAGGTGTGTTATAAAAGTATGAAAACAATAGAGAGAATTTAGAGAGAATGAATTCGAATGAATTCTCAGGAATGAATTTCATTAACTGGAGCCCTATTTATAGGAAAACTTCGAATGGTACAACCGTAATTACATAATTTCTACCAGGTATAATAGTCATTCACATATAATAATTACATACATCTTACCAAATTATTCTCCACCAAATTATTCCTCATAATTCATAACCACCAAATTATTCTCAATTATTCATAACACTCTTGAATGAATATTAATACAAATGTCTTCCTGACTTGCTTTGGAGAAACCCAGTGGGAAAAACTTCCAAACCGAGGGATGCAGGATTTGGAGTGGTTATATCGCTTATCAAAACATTGCTCTCCGATGTCTTCCAAATGATAGAGTATTCATGCGCTCGTTAAAAACCTTGTCAAGAAACCCAAAGTGGGAAAAAACTTGATCAAGGAAAAGAGCATACCGCCCGCTTTGATTTCATATCTTGAGAACGATATCTTTACTCGTAAATGATTTCAATATCATCATCGTTGGATCAAAGCATTAGCTCCATTATAACTGATCCAATAGATACACTGATCAATTTCTCCTATCGTTCTTCAATATACCACTTAATATGCCTCGTTAAACACCTTATTAGGAAAAACCTGGGAAAAACCCTAATGAAGGAAAAAGAGTACATTATTCATGTGAATACGCTTTAAAGTTGCCTCATTAAAAAAACTCATAGAAACCCAAGATGGGATAAAACCTCACTTAAAGGGAAAAAGAGTGCAACGCAGATTTTATACAAAGTATGTCAAGATTTCAAAAATCTTTCATACATTTGTATGAGTATCATATACATTGATTTTATACTCTTCTGCTCATTTAGTAGCTAAGATCAATTTTCTTACACAACTACAAAACATTCACCATGAACACATGTCTCCAAACACACAATTTAAAGTATATAAATTCATAGTAAAAACATGTAAACATATAAGTAAACCTTCATAACTAACTAACACTTAAAATATATCATTTAACATTTAATCACTTAATAATAGGTTATTTCATTCCTGTGGGCTTAGCTCACCCTTTAGTACTCATAAACAGGCTTAGTTTCATCCGATCCTTTTTAATTTCCTTTTAAGACTACACACATTTTCGATCGGTAATTTAACTTTGAAAGACGCAACATATAATGACCACCATGCTTATCTTTAAACTTGAGCACTAGTCATCATCTCATCATCTCATAAGTTAAGGATTTCGATTCACCATTTATCATCTTCAATATATCTCAATATTTTCATTATCATTGATCATATGTAGCGCTACATTTTCATATCGCTGTCGATACTTTTCAATTTCATTTCTTTCCCATATCGACATAACTTATCGAGATATCTCATTATCAATCCTCTTGTAGGATTATACAATATAGTTATGTCTATATACTCTTCAAGAGTATATGCCAAGTTATTAAGCACTCATCTTATAATTTGTTTGATATATATGATTGGGGAAATATCAACGCTTCTAGCGTCAAGGCTTAACTTATCAAAGATGGGCGAATTATATGTGATTGTTCATAGCCTTTCACATCTTTGAACTTCAAGTTCAGATTTCAATTTCTGACGATATAACATGATGCATTTCACATATTATTTTCAACCTTTAATACTCCCTCCTCAGAGAAAATTTAGAACACCAAAACTCATACAGTTGGTATGATTTTAATCATATATGTTCTCATCATTCAAATTTAATATGGGAATTTAGACCGCTTGCATTCTATTCTCGATATGGCAATTTATTTGAGACTTTAAATAATTTGCCATATAATATCCCACTTGTATACAGATACTCAAATCCTTCGTGATTTATTCAAGTATTGGGATATACATTCTGAACTTTATCATTAAATCGAAAATTATGCTCATACAGTGAGCAAATATTTCAGAAATTTCAAATTACGAATCATATACACATGTGACTATCTAGTGGATCCATATCATAATATCTAAGAATTACATGGAGGATGAGTGACCATACTTCCTCATCCTTTTATTCCGTATATATTTGGGATTTATTCCCTAATATTGGCTAGTAATGATTTCATCATTTATCGAGAACAATCATTGAAGAATTCTTTAATTCTTCACTAAATATTGATTTCAATAATTATTTAAACCGGGGTGACATCCGGTTTTGCAAACAAAGTATTATTGAACTTCTAGGGCCTGAAATTCTTATATCGATTTCACTAGTATCAGATACGCTCTCAATATGATTTATCATAGAAACAATTCACCCCGATATATTCCATCATCTTTTGGTGACATTATTGTCTACTATCGCTCAAACATCTGAGTTACCATCAACGCATCACATCCGGCCATTATTATTTAATTCAAATCGTAGCTTTACGCTCATATTATTTATTTAAAATCTAGTCTTATTTCATACGCTGTATTATTCTATAAATAAATCATCAAAATTATTGCAAAATTCATCCTAACAAGGGTTTATACATTATAATGGATCATATGCTCTCAAATCTTGAAAATACTATCCATCACTCACGATCAAAATCCTAAAAAGGATTTATCGATTTAGGGCCGGGAAAGATTAAGGATGCTAATGAATAAGGGTATCCCACAAGATATCCGATGCTTGATTGAAGCAAAGGTTCGATTATCCGTGAGGTTTCAATTCCTTCTAAATACATGCCTGGTATGGGTAAAAGTAGTTTTTCAAAGAAAAGCGGAGAGCAAAAGATTAGGAGGATGCTACACGTGTACTCGATGGACATGTGACACTCGATGTAACCGCTGTAAGATTTGTCCGGTAAATCGAAGATAAAATAGCTGCCTATTAAGGATGGATTGAGTAAGGAGCCTTTGGATGATATTCACCAGCGCTCTTGAGACACATCCTAGTGGACACGCATAAGGTGAGCTAATTCTTATGGGCCAAATTCAAAAGATCAACAAACGCTATTCTGATGCTGAAAAACTACTTTTAGAAGATCCTGCTTGTAAATTTAGTAGAAAAAATTTAGCATAATGATTTTCCCCATATTTATGTAAGAAAGCTTTGTAATAACAAAATCAATATATTTCTTTTATTGTAAATATCGCTTTTCAATTTTAAGATATATATTATTTTGATCATAAATATATGTCATATCACTAAAGAAAAATTTCGCTTTTTTCTCTTTCATATTTGTCAAAAAGTAAATAGATGCACTAATTATTGGTTTGAAAATTTTTTCTTTAAATAGAGGGATTCATATATCTCTCATGTTCATACATTAAAAAGTATAGTAAAAGAGAGATAGGAGTAGAGATGGATATGGAGATTTTAGAATCAAATCTCATACAAGTCACCTTTACTCTCAGATTAAAAACCGTATGTATTCTTGGTGGATCTAATGCAGGCCATATCCACATATGATATGGCAAGAAACCGACTTGTAAAAGAGTTAGGGAGACAAGAAATCAAGATACTATACGGAGGAACCAACAACAAACTTTTTAGCTAGACTTATAATGGCCGCACAATCATGGGGGAATAAGAGTTTCGGCGTAATACCTTTCCATCTAGTTGGATCTAATACTCGAATTGGAGCGCTTCTTACCGTGTCCAAAGCAGGTTGGGGCTACATGTTTAATCCATCCACAACCGCATTTGATGATATGATGAATAATAGTGATGCTTTCATTGTCCTTCCAGTGGCTACAACACACCTGAGGAATATTCAATATACCGGCACAAACGCTGGAATTTTCATGCCAAACCAATAAAGGTTTGGAATATTAATAATTTCTTTGATGGCTTACTAGTTTCTAGATCGTGGTGTAAATAATAAGTTTATCTCTCATTCAATGAGAAAAATACTTTATTTGCTTAGATCGTCATTTAACTACTCATCAAATTTCATGCATATGTTCAAGAATCATGGAAGTCAGTCCGGTCTGGCCACGCACTAATCGGTGTCAGCGAAAAAAGAAATTCTGGATCCTTTAAATATTTCATTATGAATCCTAATGTTGATGGTGGCGTAGTTACGAAAGTATTTATACTCGCACGCATCCTCATTTATGGATTCAGGTATATTCTTTTTGCATTTCTATATTTTAGCGTTTAACGCCGTCTTTCGATATTCTCACATGCTCCACTTCTACTGCTTTCATTCTTCCTGGAGTAATAATAATATCATATTGGCTTTATTCAAATACAGAAATCTAGTGATTATGCTTCTTCAGCGAGAGCATTTTATTCTCATATTAATACAATCTCATATCATCGATAAGATTACTTCATGTAGCTTTTTCATACGATATATTTTCTTTGATTTATCACAACATGGGATCTATTCAAGACTTTACTTTCGCTCATTTATCCACCAGAACTTCAGCACTACTGCCAATTTTCTCCATTCATATTCGGTATATATAAAGAAGTAATTTTATTCTCATCGCCTACTGCAGAGTATGATTAGAGAATATTTGATCAACTACTTCTTCTCGAGTAGGATTAGTTATAACCAATCGTGTAGTATAATCCACCACATTGGAAATACATGACACCAATCGTGTGGTATTACCCACCACATTGGAAATATACTCAAACTATAAAGTCATAAATTTAAATTAAATTAAATTTCCTCCAATAGGTGGTCGAACCTACCTTTATGAGAATTATTGCAAATAAATATAAATTTACGAATTTAAATAGCAAGAATTAAATTGCATAATATTTAACTACTTCTTCAGAGTAGGATGCCAAGTAGAAGGTATTACCCATCACTTAGCATATAAAGCTAAGTATATAAAATCTTCCGCTTAGTACCGTTGAACCCATCATCAAGTAGGAGGTATTGCAAGTAATTAAATTGCAGTGAAATAAAGTGCGAGAATTAAATATTGAATCGCTATTTTACATTTGTTATTCTAGAACAAATACTCATTACTTTACAAGAGCACACTTATCCTTCAGAATAAGTACATTATGTAATTGAACTCTTCTGAGTTACATTAATATTTACGATCTTTTAACTCAAATGGACTTCAAAGCCCATTTTATATAATCAATGGATTTAGAATTTCTTCATGAATATTCTATCCATTTTCCCGCCGCCGTCAAAATTAGCTTTTACCCTAAGGGTAAAATTGTCCATTCCAATTCGCAAAGGTAAAATTGTCAAAAATATTTTATCAATGTTTTACGATTGAAAATTATCTCCCTTTCTCTTCAATTTATCAATATCAAAATATTCAAGACTATTTTGTAACTTTTTCAAAAGTTGTGTACTAATTTGTAAATTTTGAAAGTTTGATAATAACATATTTCAAACAACGAGTTATTACCTCATCAATGTTGGTGTCAAATCAAGCTCTCGTTAAATCGAGAGTATAATGGAGTCTAGAAAATTTGATTTTGATAATGTATGCTCCTTTATATCTCGAAGAAACGAATATTATAGTTTAATATATTATTATAAGATAAAGTAATATAATATATATACCTTTTCATTTTTCTTAGGAGAAGACTAATACGCACGTATTTCCTCCATTTCCAGGTCTTCAATCGCCTACAACTCTTTGTCTCTCGATAAATGTTTCTGTGGTGATTGAGAAGATAGAGAGAGAGTGAGACGTGAGAAAGTGGGGAAAGATAAGAGAGAAGAAGAAAGATAAGTATTGATTGGAGATGGATTAGGTTATTTATAATAATTCGCTTCGATATAAGATCATCTATAAGACGAATCAGAAAGATACTCTCTTCATATTACTCAATGAGACTGTCATACTGATAACGTGTTATAAAAGAGATTTAAAACAATAGAGAGAATTTAGAGAGAATGAATTGAATGAATTCGGAATGAATTTCATTAATAACTGCTCTATTTATGTGAAACTTCGAATTGATACAACCGTAATTACATAATTTCATGCCAGGTATAATACTCATTCACATATAATAATTACATCTTTTACCAAATTATTCCTCCACCAAATTATTCCTCATAATTCATAATCACCAAATTATTCTCAATTATTCATAACAAGGTGTTTATTATTTCTACTAATATTTGAAGTCAAGCTTATCAAGGTAAGATTAAATCACGCTGACGTTATTAGGTATGACCGCTGGCACAAAATAATGCGCTCTTTCCATGTCATGTCATAGCTTTTCTTGACTGGGGTGACTAGTTATTGAATTTCATTGGCTTAAACCTAGCCGATATATCTATGACGGCAAAGGCTGCATTTTGATGTTTGGTAGTCTCCTGTCCAAATTTATGGGGATTAAAAAGGAGTTTTGAGTTCTTTCAAAAAAAAAAAAAAAAGAAAAAGAAAAAGGACTTTGAGTGTTTGACCGAGCGCGCCCCCCAAAAAAAAAAAAAAATGAAAAAGGAGTTTGAGTGTTTGATCGAGAGATATACAGCCTGTTCTTTTACAACTTTTAATAAGTTTTTACACATTTTAACACATTCACATCAAAAATCAAACCAATTACATCCACATATTTTCTGGGACCCACTATACTACATAAATCTCCACCACTCAATCCCACTCATTCTCTCTCCTTATTTCACACCAAACTCATAAATACTCATAAATACACATACACTAACGGGGGCATAGATTATCGCAGGAAGAAAGGTTGCTGATTGCAGACTTTTCTTGTCATGATGCATTCGACTGTCACATTGTGAAAATTAAAAATAAACATTGGTTGTGAGCTTTTCTTTTGAATGATACTTTCTAAATATGCATTTACTTATTTACTGGATGTAATTATTTGTGATTTGTAGGTAATGTACTAATGTATGATATCACATTTGATCTAGTACCTACGTGGGTACCAAACCCATGCCACATGGCGCCCTCATAAGACTTCACATCATTATGGAAATTTTTTTGGTATCTTTATTAAATCAAATGAATAATACATGGTATTCGCGATGGTGAGGGTGTTACTTGGGTCCCACAATTTTTTCCCATGTGAGTGCAGTAAGGTGCACAATGATAATACAGGAATATCACCGTGTATGATATATTAGACGCTCGTACTGCTTGTCAATGATAACGGTGACAACTAGCTAACAAATATGAACGAGTTAATGTATATTTTATTTAATTATTTTTCCTTTTCTTTTGTGAATGTGAATGCATATTTTTGGATCTCATGCAAAATGTCACTAAATGACAATCTTTTTCGGAGTAGACTCCGAAGTGTAGCGAGTTCACCCGAGCTAGTTAATTCTATGTATGGTAAAAGCATTGTGATTTGGCTATGAAACAATTAAAAAAAAAAAAAAAAAAGGTGGCTCGCCTAAGTGCAAATCTTGATCTTATACGTTTTTCTTATTAACTGAGTGTGAATGAAGTCTAAGTCGGGTAATTGTGGTTGCTTAGGTATAAAACTTTCTCGAGTGTGGAGATGTACCAAAGCAAGGTATCCATGTAGAGGCAGGCTGTCTGGCACTCAGACCCAGTTCTCTCGGCGTGTGTTTATAAATTTAGAGCATGAATATTTGCCTTGTAATTTATTATTTATCTTAAAAATTAGTCACAAATTTTCAAGAAAACCTAGTCAGCTCATTAAACATTTGATTGGCCAATGATTTTTCCTAAAAGAATTTGAATTGACACGATATAGTGTATCGAAATTTGGTGTTTGATAATAATAATAATAATAATAATAATAATAATAATAATAATAATAATAATAATAATAATGGTGAAGTGAGAAATGTCTTGTTTTATCGAATTTAAAAGTGTATACAAGTTTTAAAATCAAGGACGGAGCCAGGGGTTAAAAGTTGAGGAGACACAAATATTAGCTCCCGTAGGAAAAATTTTTTTAAAATGGCGGGCCGATAAAAAAAATTACTAAAAGGTAAAAAATTTAATATGTATTTGGGCTAATCTTTAATTTAAACAGAGAACTATAAGACTTTTTTATAATAATGAGGAGTGATGTGTGATACAAGATTACTATTAATAACTTTGATTGAATATTAGATACTTAAAGAGCTTATTTGACATTCATTTTCTTAAAAATCTTTACCAAACATATTCTAATTATAGATTAATAAAAATTTGACACATATAATTTTCAAATTCAAGGGGAAGTTATAGATTTATAGAAATTTTTAGAGTAAGAGTAAGCAAATAGATTAAATTAGTAAAATATCAATCATCATTAAATTAAATGGACTAAACAAACTCTTTTAGATCACATTTGCCATTGCTAAATAATAAAAATTTATTTGAATAAAAAAAACTAGACAAGTGCATTCATGGGTCCCATAAGGTATTCAGTATGGCTATTATAACAATGACCCCCAAGAGGAAATCAGAATTATTCTTTGTGAATAATTACATGGACTTGAATTCATATATTTGGTGCCTTTTGACTTTTTTTTTATTTTTTTATTTTTTATAACTAGAAAAAACTTTTGGGTCTAAAAGTTGAGGGGTCACGTGACCCCTCTTCACCACCCTTATCTCCGCCTCTGTTTAAAATAACCCCCAATTAATTTTATGGGAAAAGTTGACGAGTACAAAAAGCTAATTATTTATTTTCACATTTGACAATATCCGTTTTCATATTTGATACAAGTTATGATTTTTATTTGACAACTCAGGATTTAATTATATTTAATAAATATTAATAATGTATTATAATCATTAAAACTTTAATTATTTTTATTATTTTATAACAAATCAATATGCCCACATTAACATTGGATTTTTTTGATTTTTTTTTATGTGAACTGTGAAGTCAGAGAAAGAATGAATGATGTTGAATGGTAGAGATTTATGTAGTATATGTAGGTCCCACAAGATATATGAATGTGATTTATTTGATCAAATTTGCATTTAAAAAAAGAGCAAAAATAGATTAAAAAGTGCATCCTAATATAGTAACATGGCCGACGAGTTATAAAATTACATAAATCACAAATTGTATCATGACAATGACAAATTAACAATGACAATTACAATGACAATGGCAAATTAACAATGACAATTACAATGAACATCATCGCCTCCGATTACATAACCACCACCAACGATCACATATCACTAAAATAAAAATTTACTGAAAAATATTAAAAATAATATTCTTTCAAAAAATATTAAAAATAATATTACTTTTATACATAACATATCAACATATAAATAACAAACTTGAATTTCAATCTTAATTTGTGCCTAATTCATCCTCTTTAAAATTTAAAATTGATCAACAAATCATATTCATATATCTCATAAAATTTATATGTTTTATTCAAATATCTAATGGCACAAGTGACAAGAATTAACCAATTATCCCTAAAATTGGCTAGCATCACAATTCACCATGAATTAGCAAATTATCCCCTAATTCATCCCCTATTTTTTGAAAGGGTGATTCTAATTGCGCCAAAATTTTCTACTGCGTAAATCCACGCCCCCCTCCAGACTCTTCCCATTTTACTCTCCTGTCACAAAATAAAAAAAAAAAAAAGGAAAACCCGGGGAAGCTTCTTCAAGCTACCATTTCCAGCTATATTTGTCCGGTAGCTAAGCTTCTTTTGCTGCCATCTATTTATTAATTTATTAAATATCTAAAAAGAGAAGTATCTGGTTATGTTTTCCCGCCTATTCTTTTACGGTATTTTTTAATTAATTAATTTATTATATTATTTTTTCCACGAGATAAGATTATTACAAAGATATTGATATAATCTTTAGATTTTTATTTATTTATTATATTATTTTTTTCCACAAGATAAGATTATCACAAAAATATTGATATAATCTTTAGATTTTCATTTATTCAAATTTTCAAAAATATATTTATTCAAATTATGAGATAACATTATCACAAAAATATTCTTATAATCTTTAGATTTTCATTTTTATATATGTTTTTATTTAGTTCCATATTTTAAAAATATAATTTATTTATTATATTATATTTTTTATTTATTATATTTTTCTCTAGAAGATAAGATTATCAAAAAATATTGATATAATCTTTGGATTTTTCAAATTTTCGAAAACATTTTTTTAAAGTTGTAATAATTGGTACGATCATGTTTTTACATTTACGTTTTCGGTCATTTTCACTACATTAAACAACACACGTAGAGGAATAAGTTGGCTAGGTAAAAACGAATCGAAAATATTTTTATTTAAATTCTTGAGATAATATTATAACAAAAATATTCCTATAATCCTCATATTTCATTTTTATACACATTTTTTTATTTAATTTCATTTTTGAAAATATAATTTATTTATTATATTGTTTTTCCACAAGATAAGATTATCAAAAAAATATTGATATAATCTTCAGATTTTCATTTATTCAAATTTTTGAAAATATATTTATTCAAATTATGAGATAAAATTATCACAAAATATTCTTATAATTTTTAGATTTTCATTTTTATACACATTTTTTATTTAGTTCCATTTTTTGAAAATATAATTTGTTTATTATATTATATTTTTTATTTATTATATCATTTTTTTTCCACAAGCTAAGACTATTACAAAAATATTGATATAATCTTCAGATTTTTATTTATTCAAATTTTCGAAAATATATTTATTCAAATTATGAGATAACACTATCATAAAAATAATCCTATCATCTTTAAATTTTCATTTTTATGCACATTTTTTAAGAAAGACAATTTATTTGTTATATTATATTCTTTGCTATACCCCTTTTCCTCACAATCTTTGGACAAAATTTTCAAAAAAAATAATCATGATTTAAATTTGTTAATTTCATAATTCATAATTAGACCTATCAATAGATATAGTTCCATACAATTCTAAAATTATTCAATTAAAATTTGAATTATAAGATAAGATATGATAGATTTGAATTTAAAAATTAGATTTTCCCCATTATTTTTTGTATAATTTTTTAATTATTTATTAGATACCTAAATCAATTCGAAATATGATTTGAATTGTGATATACCGTATTATGATCTGATTTAGATATAATTTCTGGATTTCTTAAAATTTGTTTCCAATTTTATCAAATCCTTTATTTGAAATTTCAATATCAATCTGTATATTAATTAAATATTTAATTTTATTTCCTGATAATAGTATGATAATAATCATTTCAATATAATTCCCATATTATTATATATACTAGTATTACCCCCGTGCGTTGCACGGGACGAATAAAATTATATATTTACATAAAATAATATTATAAAATAAGACAATAAATTTGGTACGAAATATTATCTTATAAGAAAAAATATTATCAATCATCGTAATTGGTGATTTTAGGGAAAATCATAATATTTTGAAAAATTTAGATAATATATTTTTTTAACAAAGAAAAAAAACTAAATACTATGTTTTATGAGTCATACATAACTATTCAAATGTATATTTCAAATACGATTAGCAATGATCTTATAGTTGGCCTACAGATACGTGTATAAATTTTGTGAAAATTGAATTAATTTTATATCATATTTAGCTCAAATTGAATTCTGAGTATTGAATGGATTTTGTACACTAAGTAAATAAAAAAGGGTTTTTCTCATTTACTTTTTTAAATAAATAAAAAATAATTTTTTAAAATAGTAAATCGCTGCCAACCTAGCACTATACCAAGTTGACACTATAATTCAAAAACTAAAGAATATATAAAAATTAAAATGTAATATTCAAAATTTACAATGTATATTAAAAAAGTTAATTATCATTTTTAAAAATAATTCAATTGATATTGATTTGTATGTTTGATATCATATCACATTTTCATTAATGCTTGTATTTTTTTTGTTCATTTTCAATTATATACATAATTGAAAAATTAAAATTTATATAAAAATTAAAATAAGGAAAATATACTAAATAAAGAAAATAAATTAAATTAAATAAGAAAAATAAAATAATAAAGTGTGTATTTAATATTTATTTCCAAAATAAGATTTTCCATTTTTAATTTTAAGCAATTAAATGAGTGCCAACTTGGCACTGCCAACATGGCGCAGTGCCTAGTTGGCACTCCTCTTATTATTATATTAAGATGTGGTTAATTGAAATTGAAATTGAAATTTAAAATTATTATCTCATTTTTATGAAGTTTCAACCCGAAAACTCGATTTGATTTAATATTTAAAAACTAATTATTTATACTTGAAAAGTATTTTCTTTGTGATTTTTATACAAATAGTTGTATAGTAAATTGATAAATAAATTAAAAAAAGGAAATAAGCTTATCAAATTTTATCTAAAATACGTGCATGATTGCCGTGTATTGCACAGGGTTAAAGACTAATTTGTTATTGGAAATTACAGCTTTTATTTTTTAAGGCTGAAAAGTAGGAGTGGGCAAAAAGAAACCGAACAGGTAGAACCTGAATCGAACCGAAAGAACCGGAACCGAACGGTTCTTTAAAAAAAAATTAGGAACCGGAACCGGAATGAGAACCGAACAGATCATTTTCTAAAAACCCGGAACCGGAACCGGAACCGGAATAGGATAAGAAATAACACTATTTCTTCTATTTGATTGCCAACTTTTGTGAATTCTTTTAGTAAATTTAAAATTTGGTGCTAATTCTAGTAAATTTTGGTGTTATTTCTAGAAAAATTCTACTAGAATTCTTTTAACCGCAGCGGGTCGGCGGCAGCTGCAAAAAAGGCGGCAGGAGCTGCTGCTGCTGCGTCTTAGCGGTTAACTTCTTTGCAAAGGGAGCAACGAAGCGGTAGCAGCAGCGTGACGAAGTCAGCCTGGTGCTTTTATTGTTATATTATATTGGAATCAAAATTTTTATTTTTTTCTTGTGTTTTTCAAGTAATAAAAAATACATCATAAAATAATCTGACAGAATGGGTAGAAGCAGACCAGGAAGGAGGCTGAACCAAGCGGGTATTTCATTTGAAAAAGAACCAAAACAGATCCATTTTGAGGCAAGAAATTCGGTTCGATTCCTAGTTCACTACCGGAACCGCATCTTAACGCCCACCCCTACTGAAAAGTGAAAACAGAAAAGAAAACAAAAGAAAAAATTGGAATAATTTTGGGTGTGGAAATACTAGTGTGCCGATGATCCAATCCTAACTTATTGGGAGTGGAGATTTGTTCACCCTCTTTAACGAGGGTAAACATAACTCCCGTCAGGTTCCATTAAATAAACGGTGAAAGGCCCACTTAGTAAATTAAAAAATCACACACACTCTCTCTCTCTCTCCACCTTGCCCACCCCATCCACCTGACACCGGCTCTCTTCCCCATCCCCCCACGCTCCTTCTCTCTCACGCACACACTCTCTACACTCTCTCTCTCTATCACCCAATATAAATATTGTTTCTCACATTTTCCTTTTTAATTTTTAACGGAAAATCCAAAAAATAAAATAAAATTTTAATTTCATTTTATTCAATTCAATCAAAGCTTTAAAATAAATATAATATTAATATATAAATTTTATTCTTTCAAAAGTTTGAAATATATCACAAATATATAAATTGGTCCAACTTATACATAAAAAAATTACAGTTAATATTAACATAAATTAATTTTTAAAATATTATCCATATAAAGGGAAAAACTGAGTCTATTGCATGTAATTCATATAAATTATTAATTTTCAAAGCTAAGTGTTTATCAAAAAATAAATTGTTCACTTTTAAACATAAATTAAAGTTAATTTTAGCTTAAAAATTAACAAGATAAAACATGTAAGCCTATATTTGGTTTTTTTCTGTTTTTTCATATTTGTTTATGATAAATGATACATTTTTAAAAGATTAAAATTTATATTTTGATATTGTACTTATTTTAAAGTTCTCATCAAGTCAAATAAAATAGTGTCAAGAAATTCAACTTTTTTTCTTAGTTGCAGTTAATAATTGAAAAAAGAAAATAGGAGACAAAATATTTATGATGGGCGATAAAATCTCATAGAGGGAGCCGGAGGTGGGGAGAGAGAGAACGAGAAGGGGTCAAGGGTGGAGGTGGGAAGAGAGAGAACCTCAATTGATGTTTTCCATTTATGAAAAGTGGGCTACATGTCTCATTTCTCAGTCAATATTTAACGGAAGTGGATGGTGGTTATGTTCACCCTCGTTACACAGGGTGAAGCAAAAAATGTTCAACAGTGAGTGTTGTAGTTATGGAGCAATCATATTTGAGGATTAAATCCGATCCGTTTAAATCAGGGATCGGATCTGAAATCGTAGCGGCGAGAGGGCTCAATTTTGAAAATTTTCGCGATCTGCGTCATGCATGGCGATCAAAATTTTACAATAATTTTGGCCGGATGATTGATAAAACTTTGGAGTCCATTCTGGCCTAGCGGTGTCGTAGGAAAATTTTAAAAATGCTGTTTCCATAAATCGTCTTTGATTAGGATCTGGGATTTAAAGCAGGTCGGACGACCTCAAAATAGGGTGATGGTTTCATGCAACGACGATGGTTTAGATCATTCTTGGGGTGAACAAATCTCCACTCACTTATTGGCAGTATAAACTGTTGATAAGGTGATGTGACATCTTACCAAGCACGATATCAATGGCAAATTTTTTTTAACATTTATATTAAATAAGATAAATAATATATAATATATAATTATCACTTAATAATGGATTCCATATACGCCCCACATTTTCTTTCCCGAAAAACGGGTGGGAGATTGTGGCCGAATACTCGTGAGTGAAATTTATGAGTGCGCTTGGAATCATCCTTTTCCAAACCTTAGATAAGTTTGATACATTCATGGTTAAACCCGAAAATCAAACTTGAATCCAAGCTTGCCAAAAACACCGTGTTCCTTCAGCAGTGAAAAATTTCAGTGTTTGCCGCTGGACGGAGGTGAAAAAGGTGCTGCATACTCTGGCCAAGCTTCAATTGTGAGACGATCCTACCAATTTTGTCGGTCATTAGCCATAAGGAATTGAAGATTTCGTTTGTTTTTCTCCTACCGCTTTGCTCTGCGTTGCGAGGGTTTTCTCTCTCTAAAGAACGCCTGAAGAGGAGTAAGAAAGTCTCATTTCGTCTCTCTCAAAGTAAAAGATCACTGTTGTTAGTAAGTTGTTTGTAGGAATTGTTAGTATCTCTAGCGCTATCCAAGAAAATCTTGAAATGCATCGTTATTATTATTGGGGAAAAGAAGGCCCACATAAAAACGAGACGTTGTTAAATGTAAAAGAAGAGTTTTGTACGAACGAGAGTTCGTTGAAGTTGGAGGGTGCGCTACATGAGGAGGAGCTTGAGAGGACTAAAATCGAATGTGCTAAGTTAAAGGAAGAAATCTCTATGTTAAACATGCAGGGAAGAGCTTTGAACGAGATAACTAAAATAAGAGAAGAGATATTTGTGAAAGAACAAGAAGAGTTAAAAATGAAAATGGCCAGATCTATTGAGGATCGGACAAGGTTAGATGAGGAAAAGATAAGGATGGAGGAACGTTATGCTGAACTTAATGCACGATACTTGAAGCTCGAGGAGAAGCTTAGGAGGAGTCAAAGGGAACATGATAAATCAAAGGAAGAAATCACAAGATTGATTGAGGATCATAGACAGGAAAAGAAACAGATTGAGGAGCAGTATGCTAAAAATTATAACAAATGCTTGAAGGAGACAAAGGAGAAGGATGAGATGATTCTTCATTTAAATAAGAAGATTAATGAATTGGACAATCAAAAATTGGAAAGTGCTTTGAATGAGAGAGTTAAAATGAGAGAAGAGATAGTAAAAGAACATGAATATTTAAAACAGAAAATCTCCACATCTATTGAGGATCAGAGAAAGTTAGGTGAGGAAAAGTTAAGGATGGAGGAATGTTATGCTGAACTTAATGCACAATACTTGAAGCTCGAGGAGAAGCTTCGGAGGAGTCAAAGGGAGCATGATAAATCGAAGGAAGAAATCATAAGGTTGATTGAGGATCAGAGAGAGGAAAAGAAAGGGATCGAGGAGCGTTATGCTAAAGATTATGAGAAATACTTGAAGAAGACAGAGGAGAAGGATGAGACTATTCTTGAGCTGAATATGAAGATCGAGGAATTAGAGAATCAAAAATTGGAAAGTGAGCATACTGTAGAAATGTACATGCTAAATGTTAAATCTTCTGACTTGATGGTTGCGCAAATGAAAGCGGAGGTGGAGGAATTGAAGCGAGAAAAAGTCAAGGCTGATAAAACCTTGGAAGAGTATAGGCAGAGGTTTGAAACTCGTAATGCAATGGTTAGAATGTCAGAGCAGGATATTGTAAATGTTCTAAACGTGAGCGGAAATGATCTAAAAAACCAGGGTCATAAAATGGAGAAGAAATCTGCTACTGCCAAGGAGGGTGCTATGCGTGTTTCCAGTTCTGGTTGTGAAAATGAGAGTTCGGTGGATGGAAAGGAGGGGAGAGAATGACGATCCCAGAAATCATGATAGGGATCATTTTCAAGATGAAAGCAATCTGAAAGAATGGTACTGCTGCTGATGGTCCATCGCCTATGGTTGTCTCTGCTCGTCAAACCAGTGTAAATGAAATGAATAGAGGTGGTATGACACTGACTGTTAATTTTACCACTCACGCTGTAATATTGTTCTGTTTACTTGGTAGTTCATTTATGCATGTGTCTCAGATTTATAAATTTCAATTGTTTCGACTGGAATAGTCTCGGCATTTGTTTTATATTTCAGCATATTTAGGTTACTGAAAGAGTTTTTGTTAAGAACTCAATTTCCTTTGAATACTCTGCTCTTGGCTCATCGTATGTTTAGTTTTAAGATTGTGAATTTTCTAATTGCTTATTCCTTGGTTTGGGGAAGAAACTCATGATTTTTGTATTGAATGTGATTCTACTGAATGTCCCTAATGCCAAGCTCTTCTGACTATATTGTGTATGCCTATGCTGCAGGTCAACGTGCTATTGACATGGTCATAGATCACAATGAACGCATCAATATGGCTAAATCACTTGAATGTGTTGATATCATTGAAATTGATGACAGTGATGATGAAGCAACCGAACAAGAGGATTCACTTGTGAGTTCAATGTCAAAAAGGAAAAAAAGCACAAATAGAAATGAAAACAAAGAAACTTTTCTGATTGGTGTACAGAAGGAAAAACGAAGACGAGAATTAATGTCTGATGAACCTGAGTCTTTCATTAAGGAGTCCTTTTTAAAATCTATACCAGTGGCGATAGATCAACCATTTCATGGCATTGCTGCTTCTGATTCAGATGATGATTCAATTTCAAGCTCGCACATTGATGATCTTATTGCAAGTTGCTAGTTAACCAAAAAAAAAAAAAAAAGAGAGAGGAAAAAAGGAACGCAAATGCCAAGGCCGTCGAGGGCGAAGTGAGACTTTGCCAGAATGCTGTTTGCACACTTCATTGACTGCAAACTTTACCCGTGATTTAACTTTAGCCAGGAGCGGAGGATTAAGCTATCGATATGCCATGATTTAATGTTCACAGGCATGCCAATCTTCCTGTTCTTTATTAAATATCAACTATCTGGCTAGCTGTCAATATTAGGTTATTTTCTATATTTTGCACTGTATGGATAACTTGCTTATATAACCATAGTTTCACCCATTGTATGTAATTTAGCTGTCATGGGAGTTTGTATAGCAAATAGAAGTGTTGATTTGAAGGATAGTGCTTATGAATGTGGAAATGGCATTATATATACACACACACATTTGAAAAGTGCACAAGGAATTTGGATAATCATGAGACGAGGATCCAAATTCCTTCTGCATTTCTTGAATTTCGGTTGTCTTGAAGAATTGTATGTTGAAACAGTTCTCATCACTAAATACTGCCAAGACTAAGGGCAGAAGAAATGAACATTCTTGTTTCTATAAAAATAAGAGAAAAATGTTAGTTTTGATAATAACAAAAGATCAGTGGCATTCAATCCTTGTACATACTTAATTTGAGTGAAAAACACTTGGTAAATTTGTCAGGGCCAAGAAGCAAGTGCTCAATTCTTGGCTACAAATTGTTGAATCTTTTTAACAGACACAAGCGTAGGGGTGAATTTTCGCTATAGGAGAAGGCTTTGTGCTGGCCTCAATATCTTATATTCTGTTCAGTTTTCTATGAATTTTCACTACAGGAGAAGGCTTTGTGTTGGCCTCAATATCTTATATTCTGTTCAGTTTTCTACTTTAATCTCTTCTATTTTTGACTAAGTGATCTTAGATACTAAGAGCTTGTTCTTTTGGGTATAAATTTTATTCGTGCGGTATTCCGTGGAAAATGTGTGGTTAATATTGTATTGGGAGATGTGTGTGTGGTTGAAAATGTATATGTGGTTATACGGAATTGCGTGCGGATAAAAATTATACCACATAGAACAAGCTCTAAATATTGGTATTACCTACAAACGTATATTGCATTTCTGAATGTTTCTATCACATATTTTTGTGCTTGTGAGGGGTTATGCGTGTCTCCTTCATATGAAATACAGGTGGATACTCAGGAAAATTTTCTTCATCTTCTCATAACGCCCTTTCCTTTGCCCGCATGAGTAAGTTCAGTGATGAGCAGACATGGTGTCTTTTTCCTTCTTGCTGTTCTTACTCTTGAGATTCTGCTTTAAAGATTGCAAGTAAATTTCCTGTCCCAAATATAGTAACTAACTCATCTAACAATTTAAGCCCTCAGAGTGATGACATGTTTAATTATCTACATGTCTTCTCAAGTCTAAAAACTATGGTGATTGCATTAGGTTCCAAGTGCAAATGCCAAAAAGAATTCAAGCTACTCATCAACAATCCATTATTAAAGTAATAACTCAAAACCATCAAGATGGTAGTTAATGGACATATTGTTACTTGTGAGTCAGAAGGAATTTCCTGTTCTGATGATAGCTATATGAAATATTGATGGGAGAGGATTTCTTTAAGGGAATTTCCTTGCTTTTCACTGATCATCTGCATTGCATGAGAGATGAATGGGCAAAAAGAGAAATATTAAGGTCATACCGGATGTGTTTTTACAAAAGTAAATATAGCCGTCGTCAATGTTTTTATCTGAATCCAATTGGAATATGATGAAATTAGTGGGTAATGGATCTAGGTCTTAATCCGATAATCCATTGACTAAATGGAACAAATACAGATATATGTCAATCTGATCCTATAATATCATTTACCGGTATACTTTATTTCAAGTTATCGTATTCCATTATATCTCAAATGTATATATTATAATAAATTTTTTATTGAGATTTAGAATTGAGAAGAACTAAAAATTACATTTCCCCATTCTTCCAGAACTGACAATGCCCTGTTCCAAACAAGTAAAGCATTCATGTATAATTGTCTTGTTAATATGGCTGGACATAAACTTTTTAGATCTTTTGTAATACTTTTCATTCAATGCTTAAGCTTGTGCCAAGAAATACAGTGAAGTAATGGATCAGATTGAATCTTGATCCGAATCCAATGAAATTGGATAACGACAAATTCTTTTTGTTTCTGATCAATCGAATATAGCCAAATCTGAAAGATGTGTGCATCAGAAAACAAAAATAATGAGGCTTTAGCAGTATTCCATAAACAATAAGGTAAAGAACATGGATATTGAAACTTTAAACAAAATGTAAACTCTCCTGCCCTCTTAGAGAGTTTGCTTGATAAACTGTTTCTGAGATTTGTTTGACGTTTACTGTTTATGTAGTGCTGTCTCATATTGGTTAGAAGCCAGGACCTTCCCTTTCAGAATAAAGGCAAAAAGGTGAGATGCCAATCGATCATGTCATTATTGCCTTTAAGGCTTTCCATCGATTTACCTAGTTGCTGAGAAGATGGGTCCATCAATCATCATTTTACTGGTTCCCTGTTCACAAACATCAGAGTTGCAATGGCTCCTTGGAGACAAGCGAGTTCTTTCCTTTTCTTAAATTTTTTTTTAAAAAGGAGAGAGTATGGTGTGGGTATTTTTTGGGGTGGAGTTTGGGGGGGGCGGAAGGGGATGGGATTGGAGGAGGAGCAAGCTGCTAATATAAATGTCTTATCGGACAAATGTGATTGACTGGCTGGACCTACTTGATGACTTTTCTTATGTTGTATGAGTTACTTCTAATCACTATTTATAGAGAGTGAAATAGTACTCTCTTCGAGAACAAATCATTTGTTAAAAGAAGTATAACTGAGAATCTAATGATATGAAATATGCCTTTGTTCTGTGTCTTTCTTTTATCTATAATTCTCTTATGTTGACACTGACATGTCGTTGAATAAAATCCACAACACAAGCGTATTTTGTCCTGTATGAAAGTTTGTATGAGGTGAAAGTGTTGAAGGGATTGATATTTTTTATTTTCTTTTTTTTTCCTCCTCCTTTTGTAGGGTTAGAAACAAGAAATACAATCTCCTGATATCAATCGGTTTTTAGTTTAGGTAACTTCTACCACATAGTAGTGCACATTTTCATATTTGACCTTAGTTGGATGGTAACTCTGAGCTTTCTCCTAATAATGCCAAATTTTAGCGTGAAATGTTGAGGACAAAAGGGCAATGAACAGGGAAGGAAAGCTACGGAAAAGTGGTGTATCACATCTAATGATAGAATAAAATGCAATATTTCAGATCGTTTCTTTGATGGTTTGTGCAAATTTGCTGGCTATAATAAATTCGAACTATGCGGGATGTGAAGGAATGGAGATTTCAGTAACTCAGCAAATGTAATATGTTGGTTAGTTTGACTCGTGGGATGATGAGTACCTACCTACTGGTGGGGGTTAGGGGTGGTGACTGTTGAAGAAGGAAAAAGGATGCGATTTTAAAGAGATTGGATTGACTTTGATTATCCAGCAATTGAGGTGGACAAGAAGTCAAAGCTGGCCTGCCTTTGCTGGAATAGCTGTGTCAGGTATTATATTGCTTCATCTGATTATGATCGCATAGTTAAGGTGTTTATTATTTCTACTAATATTTAATGAATAGTGTTATCTACTGTAATAACATGCACATTTATTAACATATATCTGGAAAGAATCAGAAAGCAGAACAAGACATCATACTTGGAATGGGAAAGAAGAGATGCTAGCTCTATTACACGCGAGAAACATGAAAATTTGGAAAGAAACATAAAACAACAAATGAATGAAATGGTAGAACCTGGTGGCGTATTGTTGACCATGTGATGCACTATTGATGTAAAGATCTAGAATATGGTCGGTCCTTATGTACAGGTATGCATTTGGTGCTTTAAGCTGCTTAAGCTGTTTCGCTATATACTAAGACGTATAAGCTGCAGAAGCGATTTCTATATGTGATCTATGTAGTCAAAATGACGTTGTTTCCAGAGGCTTCCATCATCAGACTTCGCACTAGAACAATCTGAGTTTCTCTTCTGTATTTCTCAACTCCTTTTCGTCCCTATTCTCCAATCATTCTCTGAGTTTCTCTTCTGTATTTCTGAACTCCTTTTTGTCCCTCTTCTCCAATCGTTGGGTTAAGCAATTGCTTAGCCTGCTTGACCGCTGCCTTTTCGAGACCTTTCCTTCTTGTTCGATTGTCAGTTCCTGGGCTGACCGCCGTTTTGCTTTGGCAGCGCACATCTGCCATTGTTATGTGATTTCCACCAAGAGACAGATCTGCATCAACTCGACCCTTTCCTGGGAAAAAATCTCTCTTTCCCTCTCTCTTGTGCTTTTATTTCGTGTTTTCTTTCTAATTCTTTTGTATATTTTCTCAAAGTTCCTCAAAGTTTACCGTATTAACCCTTTCATTTCTTTTCTTTTTGTCTTGTTGACAGTAGGGATGCTTCAATGTGTTGCTCGCATACACTTGAGGTGTTTACCGTGGCTGTTTGTTCCTTTTCCTATTGTTTCAGAGTACGTGTTTTTTTGGGATACTGGTGAGGGTTCCTCCTTTTGTGTTTTTCCTTTATCTTGCTTGTTTGTTTTGTTTTTCTTCTTAAGATTTTGGTTCACTTGCCTTAAGATTTTATATATTTCCTTTGCTGTTTCTAATATTGGTTAACCTCCATTTACTTAAATTAAAGAATAAATTTTCAGCTCTGTATGAGTAAATAAATATTACTTGTAAGTTGAAACACCCCACGCAAAAATTCCACGTAAAGTTCATAGCAGATTCAATCAATCAATTAAAAGACAAGTGCAACAACCATCTCTAATTTCTCCTAATTGTAATTCCGAACCTTGGAATTCGTACCATTTTTAGATTTTTAAAACTCTTATTTTATGCCCTAATTTGATTGTACATTGTTTTTAATTATTGTGGATTCTTGTATGTGTGTACTTGGGCGTGTATGTACTTAATGATTTATAGATGAAGGATTGAAGGTGGATCCTTTTCATCTATTATGACAAGGATCAGTGAGGGGCATATCATTTGAATTTTGAAAGGGGTTTGGGGGTTCTTAGAATTTCAAAGGATCTTAGCTTGAAGCTTGTGATTTCTGAAATTCATGGGGAACTCTTTTAATTCTCCAAAATTTTGTTGTATTCTTGCTTGAATTTTTCTTCTCGTTGGCAATCAAGATTTTGTTCTTTTGAGATTTTGTTTCCTTTATACCCCTGTTGGCTCATTTAATGGCTGTAATTGGTTTGAGTATGTAGCTTGTAATTTATGAACCAAAAAATCAGCCACCTTATTAGTAAACTATGTTTGAGTGAGAATGCAATTGAATTATTCTTTTTGTTGCAGACTGAAGTCACACAGCATTCACGTTTTAGCAATTCATTATTTAAGCAGAATCATATTTAAGCAGGAAAGCATAAGCCTTGTGCATTGCAGAATCATCTACGTCAAGTGTCTCAAGAAGACGTCAACAACATCGTCCTCACTCCCTGATCCTACATTATTTATTTAAAATTTCTTTGTGCATACATGAAGTTCAAATGTTTGAAAAACATGCGCTTTAGTCGTGCCTAATTTTATTTTTTACCCGTGCGTTGCACGGGAAGATAGATACACATGTAATAAATTAGAATTCACATAAGGGGATAAGTGCAAAAGAATTTCTAAAATTTTTAGTAGATTTTCGCTTATATTTTACACAAATACATCCTGTTATAGTAAATAGCATGATTAAAAATAAAAAAAATTTCACATAATTTTATATTATGTTGATCCAACTTGCACATTGATTGGCTTATTTTAATGGTGTGATTTTTTTAATTCAGAAAAATAGGTCTACCCGATGTGTGTATATATGTATACACGCTGAAGAAGAAGTCGAGTTTGAAAAAACATATGAAAGTGGTAAAATTCGTTGCCATAATTAAAAATTGATTTTTTAATTCAGAAAAATAGGTAAAAGTGGTGGGAAAATGTGCTGGTTTTATTAATATATAGATATAGATGTCACAAACATAAAATTATGGACTATTATTGAGGTGTAGTATTTTGGGTAACTTGCAAATTGATTAGTCCCCAATTTGTGGACTTATTTGCACTATCGTTTACAACCTCCTCTTTTTTTTTCCCAGCTGGTAGGCCCCCAAACTTTGAAATGTGACATTCATGTGGGATTCACTTTTCCAACTTGATCGTTAGTCAAATCTTTCTAATTTTTTTAATTTAATAAATAAAGGGTATTTTGATAATTTAACATTATTGTTAAGGGCAAATAGCATATTTAAGTACTCAACCGTTACACTCATTTGTACTCTCGTTCCCAACCTTCTTTTTGAGCTAGTCCTAACCTTTAAAACATTGGCTACGTTCATCCAAAATTTATTATTTTATCTATTTGACTGGTAATAGTTTTTTAGATATTTTGTTTAATAAATGAAGAATATTTTGATAATTTAATACCTATTTTACTCATTTTAAAATACAAAAATTAAATATGGGTCCTCTTTTTACTATGGAGATAACACTCGAGCCTCTTGGTTCATTATGCTAAAACATTACAAGGAATGCCTGTAGTTTAAAAATAAACATAGGTTGTTTGCTTTTCCTTTTGAATGATAATCTATTACTTTCTAAATTTGCGTTTACTTATTTATTTTATTTAATGATTTGTGATTTGCAGGTAATGTATGATGCTAGACTCTCGTACTATTTGGTCATTGATCAACGATACACACGACAACTAGATGTCAACAAACAACCAGCTATGAACTAGTCGATAATGTTCTACCTGTTGGTTGTTTATGTTTTCTCAAATCTACTACTTCGGTTATGAGTTTTGATAAACCATTCTTGTAGTGTTGGTTATTATTTTTGTGAATACGGATGCCTTCTAAAACAACCCTTATTAAAGCTTACTAGTATTTCCCTCGTGAGATGCATGGGGCCATTAACATTATTTCTTTATATAAAATAACAATAATACAAAATAAAAATAACAAAACATATATAATATTATAGATTTCAATAATTATTTACAAATTTTCGGACCATTATCTTGTAAGAAAAAATATCATATTAGTTGTTGTAATTAATGATTTTAGGTAATAACAAAATATTTGGGATCAAAATTTCGACAATACTTATTTGAACAAAAAGAAATAGGCCTATTAAAATTTTTTTATCATCAATGCCATTCAAGTAGCTAAGCCACAATGATATTTTTTAACATGGATTTTAGAATATTATGTGTTGGAGAAGTTATGTAATGTGGATTGTATATTGTATGAAATGATAAGATCTCTATGCAAAGTATTTATAGGTGAAACTCTACACATTGATTTTTCGGTAGGCTTGCGAAATAATGAAATGGGATATGAAAATTATCGTTTTCTATTTCTTTTCTAATTAATTAATTAATTATTCATTATAAATTAAATTATTTAACTACTCACTATTTGATTTTAAAAAAATTACCCACTATTTCAACCATTCAATCCAAATTACTTTTGAAAACTATCTAAAACTACTATTTTGATGTGGTAAAAATAAAAATATTTTTTCATTTAATTTGTTAAATATGTAAAAATATTTTTTCTAAATAGAAAACCAATGCCTATGTAACATTGTGCAAGTTGGCACTTCAATTTTTGTGAATAAAAAGAATATATATATAATTAATTCAAAAATAAATAATTAAAATATAATATCCAAAAATTAAAATGTACATCAAAAATATTAATACTCATTTTCATAATTAATTTAATAGATATTGTAAGTTGTCATTTTAATTTCTTATCACATTTTCATCATTAATACATACAACACTAACTATAAAAGAATTTAAAATATATATATAAATTAATTAAAAAATTAGAGTACATATAAACAAATATACATATAAAAAGTAAAATAACAAAAACAACACCAAATAAGGAAAATAAAATTAAATTAAATAATAAAAATAATTAATTCTTTAAAAATATCAAACATGGACACTGCCACTTAAGCACTTTGCTTAGGTGGCTCTTTTAAATTTATTTTTATATTATATATAGTTAGATTCTATTTGCATTAAATTTCATCAAATTAATTTTTTTTTTCTTTCAACCACTACTCATCCATCGATTTGATAATTTATTTATATTTTTTTAATATCTTATTTTCAATTTTCAATCACACATTTAAAAATAACATTAATTTCATCAAGGGTGTTGCTAAACACACCTCAAGAATTACTCTTCACACCCATCCATTTTTAATACTTGGGCATCGGACGTTTCTACCCTTCGATCCTAATTTGGCCGAACACCCTTTGGCTTGTTCAGCCAACATTGGCCGAACACCCTTTGGGATGTTTGGCCACCATTGGTGTTGGCACAAAAAAAAAATCTCTAAACACAAGGGAAGAGCAGTCACGGGGAGAAAGTTTTCTTTTCACCAATTGCACCCAAAAATTAGTGGAAAAAATTGCAAGAATTTGTTGACAAAATTGCACCCAACAAGCTTGCTGCCATGGGCCCGTTCAGCAGCTGGAAACTTGAAAGAGCTGTCACAGGTATTGGTGATGCTGATGTTGCAACTTCTGGGTGTTGGTGATTCTGCAATTTCTGGCAACCATGGCTGCCAGAAAATTGCAACTTTTGAAGAAGGATTTTCCTTTTTTTTAGGATGTTCGCCAGTAATGGCCGAACACCTCAAAGGTTGTTCAGCCATTGCTAGTTGAACATCCTCAGAGTTGTTCGGCCATTCATGGCCGAATCATTTTTTTTGTTTTTTTGTTGAAGGATGTTTCGGTCATTTTTCTTGAAATTTAAAACTGGATGGATGTGAAGAGTAATTCTTGGGGTGTATTTAGCTACACCCTTTCATCAAATTTATTAAGATAATGCTAGAATGCCATAACAATTAACATAATTAATGACATAATAATAGTAAAATTCCTATCTTGCCATTAATGAATGACTGAATTGATATTATTTTAAAAGATATTAAAATTATTTTATTCTTTTATGGTATTCTTTATGGCATTTAATATGTCACCGTAGCGTGATCGTATTTATTAATGCCAAGTTGTCAACACAACAAGACCTTGGTAGAAAAGTAGAGGAGATACATTTTCATAAATTATTAGAGCAGCTAAAAATTCAAATATTCGTAACTAAAAGAATGCCTGCAAACTCTGCCAATTTGTCTTGTGTTCAATTCAGATTCTGTATTTTCTGTAAAAAGTAGACCCTTCACAATTTCACATCCCATTATCACATAGAAGAAGATTAGAAAAAAGCGAGAGAAGGGTTTTAGCAGATAAAGCAGCGAGATATTACAAGCTTTTGAGGGAGGAAAAGAAGAATGGAAATGAATCCAAATTCTGAAGCATCATTTCCTTATTCCAAAAATCTCTTCAACTTCATCGATCCCGGAGTTGATGAAAGCCCTCCAGTGCTCGGTCGAGGTAGTAAGGGACTTTCAGCAGGTAGAGAACATTTTGACTGCCCGTGAGAATAGCTTGAAAATGAAGATAGAAAATCTCGAACTGGGTCATTATTGGGGAGAAGAATCGACCCCTAAGAATGACGCGCTGTTGAAGGTAAAAGAAGAGTGTCGTACGAACGAGAGTTTGTTGAAATTGGACAGTGCGCTGCGTGAGGAGGAGCTTCAGAGGAGTAAAATCGAATGTGCTAAGTTAAAGGAAGAAATCTCTCTGTTAACTATGCAGGGAAGAGCTTTGAACGAGAGAGCTAAAATAAGAGAAGATATATTTGTGAAAGAACGTGTAGAGTTAACTGCGAAAATCTCCAGATCTATTGAGGATCTGAGAAAGTTGAGTGAGGAAAGGATAAGTATGGAGGAACGTTATGCAGAACTTAATGCACGATATTTGCAGAAGACAGGTGAAAAGGATGAAGTGGTCTATAAATTGAATGAGACGATGAATGAATTGAAAAATCAAAATATGGAAATACTGAAGCTCGAGGAGAAGCTTCAGAGGAGTCAAAGGGTGCACGATAAATCCAAGGAAGAAATCATAGGATTGATGAAACGGACTGAGGAGTGTTATGCTAAAAATTATGACGAATACTTGAAGAAAGCAGAGGAGAAGGATGAGATGATTCTTCAGTTGAATAATAAGATTAAGGGATTGGAAAATCAAATATTGGAAAGTGAGCATACTGCAAAAATGTACCAGCTAAAAGTTGAATCATCCAACTTGATGGCTGCGCTGCTCGAGGAAAAGAATGAGGAGATCGAAGAATTGAAGCAGAAAAAATCCGAGGCCGATCAGGTTGTGGGGGAGCTGAGGTGTAAAGAAGAGAAATATGAGAAGTCATTTGAAGAGTTAAATGAGGAGCTTCGTAGTAGTGAAAGGGAGCACGATAAATCGAAGGAAGAAATCATAAGATTGAATGAGGATCATGGACGAGAAAAGAAACGTATTTTGGAGCTTTATGCTAAAAATTATGACGAATACTTGAAGAACAAAGAGGAGAAGGATGGGATGATTCTTAAGATCAAGGAATTGGAGAATCAAATATTGGAAATTGAACAAAAGAATGAAGAGGTGGATGAATTGAAGAGAAAAAAATCCGAGGCTGATGAGGTTGTGGAGGAGTTGAGGCGCAAACTATTGGAGGCTGATGAAAACTTTGAAGAGTATAGGAAGAGGTTTGAGACCCTTGATGAAAGGGTTCGATTGGTGGAGCACGGTGTTGCAAACATTCTAAACGTGACCGTAAATGATCTGAAAAATCAGGGTAATAAAATGAAGAAGAAATCTGCTACTGTCGAAGAGGGTGCTATGGAAAACGAGAATGGCGGGAGGGGAGAGAATGATGGCCTTGGAAATCAAGACTTGGGGCATTTTCAAGATGAAACCAATCTAAGGAATGCCACTGCTGAAGATGAAATGAATGTTGTGTTACAGAGAGGTAGCAAGACACTAACTACATGCTATTTTTTACCACGTGCGATTTGTCCTTTGATATCGTTTTTAATTTACTTGATAGTTCATATATGTATGTGTCTTAGATTTATAAATTTCAGTTGTTTCGAGTGGAGTAGTCTCGGCATTTTGTTTGATCTTTAAGCATGTTCAGTTTACTGAAGGAGTTCTTGTTTAGAACTCGATTTCCTTTGAGTACTCTGCTTTCGGCTCATCTTACGTCTAGTTTTAAGATTGTGAATTTTCTAATTGCTTATTTCTTGCTTATCTTAGACCACAGTGAACCCGTCAAAAAGCACTTGGAAGTTGCTGGGGGCTCTAGTTTAATGGCAAATATCATTGAAATCAATGACAGTGATGATGAAGCAATGGGACAGGAGGGTTCACGCGGGATTTTGTTGTCAAAAAGGAAAAAATGCACAAATGGAAATGAAAACAATGAGACTTTTCCGACTGGTGTACGGAAGGAAAAACGAAGACGAGAATTACCCTAGTCTTTCTTGAATGACTCCTTTTTGAAGTCTATATCCGCAGCTATTGATCAACAATTTCCTGGAATTGACGTGGGTGCTTCTATAGATTCGGACGATGAGTCAATTACAACCTCTCGCATTGATGATATTGTTGCGAACCTCTAGTGTGGAGGCATTTGAGGAGGAAAAGGGACTTTGCTAGAATGCTGTCTGCTGACTTCTTTGACTTTATACAAGAGAGGAAGATTAAGCTACTGATATGCCATGATTTATAAATTATAGCCAATGTTCACAGGCATGCCTATCTTCCTGTTCTTTATTAACTATTAACTGTTTGTCTAGCTGTCAATTATTAGGTTACTTTCGATATTTTGCACTCTATGGATGTCTTTCTTATATATTAGCCATAGTTTCACCTGTTATATGTAATTGAGCTTCCATGTGAAATAGAGGATCCAAATTCCTTTGCACTTCTTGAATTTTAGTTGTCTTGAATAGTTGTGTATGTTGAACAGAACTTGTTATCATTAAATGCTGCCAAGAATAAGGGCAGAAGAAACTAACAAATTCCTTTTTTCTATAAAAATAAGAGAAAAAATATCAGTTTCGAAAATCCGAAAAGTTCCCTGGTATATCCTTGTACGTAATTTGAGGAGAGAAGAAACGCTAGTAAATTTGCCACCGCCAAGAAGCAAGTGCTAGACTCTAGATTGTTGAATCTTGATGGTATACACTCATTGAACGACAAGCACAAAGTTAGTAGGGGTGAATATTTGCTATATATGCTAGCCTCAATCTTATATTCAGGTTAGTTTTCTATTTCAATCTCTTCTATTATTGTGGTTAAGTGATCTTTCACTATTCAATACAACCTCGGACCTATAAAGTACAGCTATTCTGAGGTCAAGAAAATGATGAACAACTCCGGACCTTTAAAGGAAAGCTTCGAAGTGGGCCTTATGTTGCAGTGAAGAGGATGGCCAATCCTGTTGTTGATGGGAAAGTGTTTATCAGGGAAGTGACAACACTAGGAAGGATTCATCACGCAAAGTCGTTCAACTTGTTGGCTTTTGCATAGAAGGCTCAAAACGAGCTTTGATATATGAGTGCATGCCAAAAGTTTCTCTAGATAAGTATATATTTTCAGAGGGGGAAATGTTAACCTAGTTATGATAAAAATGTATGAGATTTCTCTTGGAGTGGCTCGTGGGATAGAGTACCTACACCGGGGTTGTCACACACAAATGTTACATTTTGACATTAAATCTCACAGCATTCTTCTTGTTGAAACTTTTGCTCCAAATGTTCGTGGGTTGGTGGCACACAAGATTTGAAGAAGTTGCAGGTTCAAAGTCAAGAATTAGGTGGCTCATTGAATTCAATTGTCAACAAAGGAAGGCAAATGGCATGCAAATTTTCTCGGTGGAAGAAAAATGACATGGAGAGTGGTTGACAATTGAAGAGAGTTGTTGGAAATTTTCCCTATAAATACGAGACATGTTTGCAGCTTCAGTATCCATCTTACCACAACACCAGAATACACCAACACAATAGCCATTGTGAGAGTGTGAGAGCTTGATGTAAAGGTTTATACAGAGATAAAAGTGAGTGGAGTGATAAAGCCTGCGTGGCGAGAGAAAATACTGTGTGATATTTTGTACTCCTCATTTTTGAGATAGTGAAATATATTGGTGTGGGTCCGTGGGCGTGGCGATTTGGCGAACCGCGTTAAATCTCGGTGTTCTATATTTGTGTTTATTTTAGTGTCCAATTATTTTACCGATGACTTATTATTTTTTGTGTCCCATCGATCTTGGGGTGGAATTAGACGCCAATTCCTCAACAACCATGTCGAGCTTTGTTTGTGATATCTCTTGAAATTCTTAGTATGCTCTGTGGTTGCAAAGATAGACTGATCTTCCACATCGAAACGATTTCTCGAAAAATCACATCTTGTTCGAGTGGGAGTAATGGCGACAGACGAGTGATTTCAAAATCGATAAATTTGATGGCAAAAATTTTGGATATTGGAAAATGCAAATGGAGGACTATTTGTATCAGAAGTATGACCTATATAAGCCGTTGAAAAAAAGCGGATAAGGCGAGAAAGACGACGAGCAGTGGGAGGTGCTTGATCGAAAAGCACTCGCGCGATTAGATTGACCCTATCAAAGTCGGTCGCTTAATATTAAAAATGAGAAGAAGCGGCGTTTCATGGCGACTCTATCCAAAGGCATGTATGGAACAAATTGTGCGAAATAAAGTTCATTTGATCAAGAAATTGTTCAATATGAAACGATGTACGGGAGATTTGGAGAACACCTCAACGAATTCAATGAGGTAGTAGACCAATTGACCACGCGGTGGAAATCACTTTTAGTGATGAGGTTCGAGCTCTATTAATTCTTGGCGCACGAGCCGGAATGGCACGATCCACAACGCATCAAGAGTCACCCGGTAAGTCGAAATTGAGTTCGATGACGTTGTGAGCATGATCTTGGCTGAGGAGATAGGAGATCGGAGATGCGCTTCAACTTCGGGGCCGCTTTCAATGTAGATAGTAGAGCGAAGTTCAAACAGAGGGCACCAGCGTGGGCCGGAGCAAGTCGAGGAATGGCGCATCGAGATCCAAAATCACATAAATTCCAACAAGTCAAAGTCTGTTGAATGTTGAATTGCGATCGTTGGGCACTACAAAAATCGGTGTAGGCGGCTCCAAAAGAAGCGGGAGAACAAGACCGAGGTCAATGTCGTGCGGACCGAAGAAGCACGTGATGCTTTGATATGCTCCATGGAGGAAGACCGACTATTGGGTAATAGACTCGAGCATCGTTCCATGCCACCGCATAAATCGACACTTTTTCGCAAATTATGTGTGGGAAACTTGAGAAGTATATCTCGAGACGATCATCCTTGCATTTGTGGTGGGCATAGGAGAAGTACGCGGATCAATGTTAATGGATGCGTATGGAAATTGAAGGGCGTGAGACATATTCCAGGTTGAGGAAAAATTTGATCTCCACAAACGCTTGTCGAGAAGGATGTGACACAAGCTTCTCTGGTGATAATTGGAAAATCACCAAGGGGCCATGATAATCGTGACGTGGCAAGGATAGTGGCACCCTATACACAGCGGCGAATGCGTGTATGACAATTCTGCGATTCTTTGATAGCAAGGATGCGAACTGGGCACCAAAGACTTAGGCATATGAGCGGTTTAAAGGGCTCAAGTACATACATGCAAAAGGAAAACTACCAGGGCTTGATCTATTGATTTAGAATTTTGTGAAAGTTGTATTTTGGGAAGCGTAAGCGGGTGAGTTTCAATACAAGTGGCGAACTCTAAAGAAAGAGAAGCTTGAACTTGTCCCACACTGATGTGGGTCCAACCAGCTTTCATCGATTGGCGGAAAGTCATACTGTGACTTTCATTGATGACCACCGAGAAGGTGTGGGTTTACTTCTTGAGACACAAATCCGATGTGTTCGGCGTTCAAGAAGTGGAAGGCCATGGTGGAGAATGAACCGGGTTTGCGAGTAAAGAGTTGAGATCGACAATGGTGGAGAGTACGAAGATTTGGCGTTCAAGAAATTTTGTTACCAAATGGCATCAAATCGGAGAACATTGCCAGGAACACCGCAGAATGGAGTTGCGAAACGCATGAATCGGACGTTGTGAAGAGAGCGAAGCATGAGGATACATCTTTGCCGTCACAAAAGCTTGATTTTGGCGGAATTTATCACAATACGGCATACCTAGTTAATTCGTGGACCGTCGGTACCATTGGAGTCTGAGGATAGGAAGAAGTTTGGAGTGGAAAAGAAGTGAAACTTTCTCATTTGAAAGTATTTGGTTGTGTCGCGTATGTGCACATTAGTGATAATGCCAGAGTAAGTTAGACTCCAAATCACTAAAGTGTACTTTAGTTGATATGGTGGAGACGAGTTCGGGTACCGCTTTTGGGATGATCAACAAAAAAGCTCGCCAGGCTGGGATGTCATATTCAATGAAAGGTGATGTACAAGGACAAATGCTCACCCAATGACATAACAAACGGCGATTTATCCAACATATGTTCCCGGATGATACTCAGGAGAAGCGTATGTCGGGCGTAAGATGAGAGTCCGCAGACAGAGCGTCTCGGAGCCGATTCACCACAGCGGCTCCACTCCAATTCCATTGTGAGGAGGTCAAGTCGACCTCATGTTCAATCGAAAGTACATGAACTACATGTTGCTCATCGTAGCCATTGAACCTCAATGCTATGACGAGGCATGTCCAGGTGGGAGATTCATTAAGTGGAGTTTGCAATGAAAGATGAGATAAAGTCTCTCATCTCCAACTGCAGGCGTGGGAACTAAATGAGTTGCCCGAGAGGGAAGAAAGCTCTTAATAACAAATGGGTGTACAGAGTTAAAGAAGAACATGATGGTTCGAAAAGGTATAAGCGAGATTGGTAGTCAAAGGTTTCAGCAGAAAGAAGGAATTGACTACGAGAGATTTTCGCGGTTGCCAGAAGCCGAGCAACAATTGACGGTGTTGAGCATTGTTGCGGCGGAGGCTTCCACTTGGAGCGATTAGATGTAGCGCTTTCCTCCATGGTGACTTAGAGGAGGAAATATATATGCAAAGAACGGATAGCTTCTCGATTGAAAGGAAAAAGAGGAGTTGGTGTGCAAATTGAAGAAAAACCTATACGGCTTAAAGCAAGCGCCAGACAAACGTGGTACAAGAAGTTTGACGATTTATGCGAGAAAAATGGCTACATGAAGTGTAATGACCATTGTTGCTACTTTCAAAGTGTTCGAGTCGGCTATATCATTTTGCTACTTTATGTCGATGACATGTTAGTAGCCGGCTCTGATATGGACGAGATCAAGAAGTTGAAGAAGCAACTATCTACGAATTGAAATGAAGGACTTGGTGAAGCAAAGCAAATTCTAGGGATGAGAATTTGTAGAGACAAGCAAAAGGTGTTTTGCGATTGTCGCAGAGCCAAGTATATTGATCAAATCACGCAAGGTTCAACATGAGCGATGCAAAGCGGTCAAGACGCCATTAGGCGAATCATTTCCGTCTATCCAACGAATCTTCCTAAGGCAGAAGAGGAGAGAAACTTCATGGCTAAAATTCCATACCCTCGGCCATTGGAAGTTTGATGTATGCCATGGTTTGTACGGACCCGGATATATTGCTCATGCAAAGATGGGAGTTGCGAGCGATATGACAAATCCTGGAAAGCGATTGGGATGCAAAAGTGGATATTGAGATATCTACGGGGAACTCGATAAATGCTTATGCTTTAGACGAGGCGAGGTGACACACGAGGTTTCGTAGATGCATTTTCTTGTAGGTAGATCTCGGAGAAGCACTACAGGTTATGTCTTCCGCGATTGGTGCTCTGCGATAAGTTGGATTTCCAGATACGTAAGATTGTTGCGTTATCAACAGCGAAGCGAGAATCACGTGCGTTGACCGAGGCTAGCAAAGAAATGATATGGTTACAAGGTTTGTTGGCGAGTGAGTTTGAGCAGGAGAAGAATGTCTTGCATTGATAGTCGAGTGCGATACATCCGCAAAGAATTCGGCATTTCATTCCAGAACCGGCATATTGGACTCGTTATCACTTCATCGATCACTTTTAGAAGATGGAGTGTTGACGCTTGAAAAGATTCAAGCGTAAGAATCGGCCGACATGATGAGAAAGACGATAACCAAGGAGAAACGGAGCTATGCTCACCTTGATTGGTCTTCTGCCCGGTGAAGACAGAGGTGGTGACCCACATCATATTTTTCACGAAGCTACAAAATGAGATGTCCTAAGGTGAGGCCAGATTGTGAAGATGGATTGAAATCAGTCTTCAAGTGGGAGATTGTTAGTGGGTTGGTGGCACACAAGATTTGAAGAAGTTGCAGGTTCCAAGTCAAGAATTAGGTGGCTCATTGAATTCAATTGTCAACAAAGGAAGGCAAATGGCATGCAAATTTTCTCGGTGGAAGAAAAATGACATGGAGAGTGGTTGACAATTGAAGAGAGTTGTTGGAAATTTTCCCTATAAATACGAGACATGTTTGCAGCTTCAGTATCCATCTTACCACAACACCAGAATACACCAACACAATAGCCATTGTGTAGAGAGAGTGTGAGAGCTTCAGTGTAGAAGCTATACACGAGAGATAAAAGTGAGTGGAGTGATAAAGCTGCGTGGCGAGAAAATCTGATGTGTGATATTTTTTGTACTCCTCACCGTTTTTGAGATAGTGAAATATATTGGTAAGGTCCGTGGGCGTGGCGGTTAACTAACCACATTAAATCTCGGTGTTCTATATTTGTGTTTATTTTAGTGTCCATTATTTTCTCAGTCGCATATTATTTTTATGTCCCACTGATCTTGGGCGGAATTAGCAGCGCCTAATTCCCCAACACCAAAAATTTCAGATTTTGGGTTTGCCAAATTGTACTTGAGGGATGATAGCGTGGAGTTTCTAACAACAACACGAGGGACAACGGGCTACATGGCTCCAGAAATATTTTATAAGAACATTGGAAGAGTCCCACATCAGGCTTATGTATTTAGTTTTGGGATCGGATGTTGTAGATGGAAATATGGCAGGAAGAAGAAAAACTCTCAATCCATTTGCTGATAGCATAAGCCAAATTAATCTATTCCGCTCATGGATTTACGAGAGGAAGCGAAGGGTTTAAAATACGAGATGCATTAACTGAGGAAGAGATTAAGATGATGATGAAAATGATCGTGGCAGCTTTGTGGTGCATACAGATGAATCCCCTCGACCGTCCTTCCATAAACAAAGTCTTGAAATTTGAAATGCTTGAGGATGATGCCGATCTCATACCATTGCTAGTTGCATTTGAGAAAAATAAGGATGATGAAATAGAGACATCTACTGAAGAAGCTTGTTTGTTTGTATTAAACATGTAATTATTTTGTCAAATACTGTATTATCCTTTCATAGAAACACGAACAATAGGGTTAATAGGTTATACACACACTTCTACTGGTAGAAACATAAAAGTGTCTTCTTCCTTTTTTTTTTTTTTTTTTTTAATATTCTTTTTATATTAATTTTTTAATTACTCCTATTGCACAGGGAATTAGTTACTTCAAACCTCTAAATTAATATCATCACTCAGAGTCTCGGATTCCGTAATCATTTCGAGTTCACTGCTAAACATTCGACCCAATGCGGCAATCCCACCTGTCCTTGTTCCACCGGTCGAAGTAAATGGATTACGGGGCATGGAGGGAACTTCTTCAGATTCGAGCATTTTAATCACGGCTTTCATAGAGGGTCGCTCAACCGGATACCATTGAATGCACCAAAGTCCCACAATCGTTAGTCTCCTAACAATATCATCATCACCATATTTTTCAATCTCTATTGTTATTTCTTCTCCTTGATCTAATTTATTGTAAATCCATTTTGGAAAATAAACTTCACTCTTATCCTGCTTACCAGCCTCATCTTTCTTCAACCCTCCAACCATTTCAAGAAGCAACATCCCAAAGCTATACACATCCGATTTGCAAGACACGTTTCCAAAGTTCCTGGAGAAGACTTCTGGTGCGATATAGCCTATCGTACCCCGTGCTACAGTCATGGACACCTTACTTTGCTCCTTAGAACACAATTTTGCCAAACCAAAATCTGCAATCTTTGGATGAAAGTTCGCATCTAGTAATATATTGTTTGGTTTGATGTCGAAATGAAGGATTCTTTGCTCACAACCTTGGTGAAGATACTCAATTCCTTTGGCTATGTCAACGGCAATACGGTGTAACATCTCCCAACCGAGCAAACGTCTCTGTCTATCAGAAGATATAAACTTTTGAAGAGAATCGTTGGACATAAATTCATAAACAAGAGCTCGTCTAAAACCGTCTGCACAATATCCGACCAAACGAACCACGTTGACATGGTGGATTCTACCTATTGTACTCACCTCATTAATGAATTCTTCGCCGTCGCCCTTGGAATTAGTTAGGACCTTGATTGCAACAAAAACATCATTAGACAACTTCCCCTTATAGACTGTTCCATATCCTCCTTCACCAAGTTTTTCGCTGAAGTTTTCCGTGATTTTTTTAATGTCGGCATACGAGTATCTTGATGGCTTGAGTGCCTTGTAGTCGACCAAGAATTGCTCAATTTTTAATTCACTCTCTTTTTTCAGTTTGATTGAGCAATAAACATAGTATGAGGCTACAACTAGTGATATGGCAAGCAAGGAACCGAGTACTTCACCTGCAACTCTTAGCTTTGGTAATGGACCTACGAAACAATTGACAAAGAAGTGTTAGCCCCCGTTCTTCTACATATTTTATACGTTTTTACATATTTTTACACATTCTTTTCAACCCCACTAATCCTCTCCCTTATTTTACATCCATATATCTCGTGGGACCTACCTGTACTACACAAATCTCCACCATTCAACTCTACTCATTCTCTCTCCTATATCACATAAAAACGCATAAAAATCCATTTTTACACATATCCTAACACCATTTTAATCTCCACTTGCTTCCAATAAATCTTCAAACTAAAATGTTTGTTCTTTGGAGTGTTTTGTTGATTTACTTAAATGTTACTTTTGAAATAAATTAAAAAAATATATATATGGTTGATTTGTTTTGAGATATTGATTGCTGATAAGAAGATATGAAAAATCGACTACTTGAAGTATTTGAGTGTAGATGTATTTGATATGTAATGTGCTAAATTAGTTTCTACAACTAGTTAATAAATTTAGAACACTTTGTTCAAATAAGGTTGTCTTAATTAAACTTTTACGAAATTGTATATTTTATTTCATAGTAAAATGAAGAGTGTATTTTGGATGTATTGAACCATCTGATGTAGAATTTATGCAATGATTAGCACACAAGATCAAATCCTCTTTAACATGAGACGTAAATCCTGATCCAAGTAAAGAAGTTTGATCATTATCTTGATTCTTGAAGTTGTTTGAAGTATCCACTACCATGAATGAGATTAAATACTTGATGGATAGTGGAGATATTTCAATGTAACGAGGAACTTGCATGTTCAATATGGAATTTGGTTATTATAAATAAAATCAACACATATTTTGATATTTAAATGTTCAATGATTGTTATGTGAACACTGATCCTGATCACTGTGATAATCACCAGGGGCTGGGTGTATATATGTGTGTGTGTGAAAGTTACCTTGTGCTGATGGTTTGGTGGTGTAGCATTCAATTTCAGTATGGTGTGAGATGAAACTGTGATTCTTGAACCTGCAATTTTGGCCAGCTGCTTCGCACCGTCGACAATCTGGCCTCGACCATCTCAATTCGATTGGCAATTTAAAGCCAATTGGTAGATCAATAGGAAGTAAGGGAGTGTCAAACATCTTGCTGCATGAATATAGGGGGGATTGATATAGCTGGGAGTAGTTCGAAAGTGCATAAACACCATAATCCCGACTGCCGAGGCAGGGTAATGGGTATAATAGAGAAGAATCACTTCGATCCATTTTGGAACAGTTGAAAAGAGTGTAGGAATACTGGTAGTCGAATTGAAAGGGCGACAAGTTTAGAATTTGATGCAATCCCAGTTGGCAGATATCGGGTTGAGATACTTCGATGTATTGATCTTCATAGTGGATTTGTTCAACAGAAAACTGCAGAGAGTATCGAAGCCTAGAGTCCTTGATTGGAAAATGGAGCTCCAGGATCGTGTCATTGTTTTGGTTGCAGCGAAGTTGAAAGCCAGGGTAGCCACATGAGTGGCTGTCCTTAAGCGCGAAAGGGAACCTGATCACCGGACCGTTTTGCTTGCACTTTTCGACTTTCCCACAGTCTGGTTGGGTAGTCGAACCAACAACCATGACAAAGAGTGAACCAACAAGATGATCTGAGTTACCAAGTTCATGATAATAGATTACACCTCACAAGTTAATTAGCTAAGAAGAATAAATAAATAATACTCCATACTGCATAAAGATGATATGAGTTTCTCATTATTTTATTTCCAAAAATCACATCAATTGACTTGACTTGTATTTCTATTGGCTGAATGGAATCTACTCTACACATTCTACTGCCTGGTCCACAGTACTTGATACCAATTTCTCGTCAATAATATATACAAGACATGTCACAGGTAACTAACCATAGAGAGAAAATGAGAAACAGTAACTTTGTAATTTCCATCATCTTTTTCTCTCTTTTACACAGTTCAGAGGATTGCATAGCCAAGAAAAACGACTACTGTCCACCTTCCTCTTGCGGCAGTATCACAAACATCAGCTACCCATTTCGACTTACGGGTGACCCCAAAAATTGTGGTGATCGCAGATATGAACTTTCTTGCGAGAACAATCGGGCTATTCTCTATCTCACATCGCAAAGATTTTTCGTGCAATCAATTTTTTACAGTAACATGTCGATCCGATTGCTCTATCCTGGTCTCGAAAACCACAATTATTGTGCACCATCTCCTATATCCTTTGGCTATTACAGTCTTGATGATGAAAATGAACTATACGCTTTTTCCACGAATTTGAACACTCCGGTATTTTATATTAGCTGCGAAGCTCCCGTAAGATCTGTTTCCGATGGGCTGTTGATACAGACATCGTTTTGTAGTCAAAACACTTCGATGCAGAAATATAAATATTCCTACTTCATAGTCACAGAAGATTTCGAAGCTGGGAGTTTAGAGGATGGCTGCATGATCAACTGGATCGCTTGGATTTCGAATGAAATTTCCATAGCTGATTATGCCGACATTCAACATGGCTTTGCTCACGGATTTGATCTTTGGTGGACCCCAGATTGCATGCACTGTGAAGACTCAGGTGGAACTTGTGAGCTAAAACCCGTGAGCCGGAATCCTATTTCCGAATTCCATTGCTTTCGCACCTGCAGAATCCGTCACCCAGGAACATTCCGTGCTACACGCGAATGTATGTGCATGAATTAACTTGGTCTCCAAGGTCGGACTTTATTAACTTCCTGATTTTCCTTATATTTTCATTTTGCAGGTTTATTGTTTATCGCGGAAGGTGGGTGTTCACTTGACATTGACAACCTCTAAAACGAAAGAAAGAAAGAAAAAATGAAAAACTTTTCGGAAATAAATGTTGGGTAAAGTAGGCGCTTAATTCACCTGCACAAGATCATGGGACCAAAAAATAATATCGTTGAGAAAATAATGACACTAAAATAAGCACAAATATGGAGCACGGAGATTTAACGTGGTTCAAAGCCAATGCTACGCTCACTGACCCACAATATATTTCACTATCTCAAAAATGAGAATGCAAAAAAAATATCACACTGTATTTTCTACCGCTCTATGAGGCTTTGCTTAACATTTCTCCACTTTTTGTCTACTGTATGAAACTTACACTGTTTGAAGCTCTCTCTACAAGAATCTCTCTCTCTATACCTACAAGATGTTTTGTGTTTTTGGTGGTGTGATTGAAGTTGCAAATCGCCGGGATTTATAGGGGAGGGATTGGAGAAGAATGGAGTTGTTGCACCTAATCCTCACACGATTGTCAAATAATGTCGTGCATTCCATTAACTACCTTCATTTGTGCGACTTTGAAGCCTGCAACTTCTTCAAATCTCGCGCCACCAACCCACTATGATCTCGCGACAGTGATTTCAATCCGTCTTCATTAACCTCACCTTAGGACATCTCATTTTTGTAGACCGTGAAAAATATGATTTGAGTCACCGCTCTGTCTTTCATGCGAAGAAGGCCCGAGCGGCATACCCAGTTTCTTTAGCATTCTTGTCTTCGCCATCATGTCGGTGGATTCTTACCGCCTTGAATATTTTCAAGCGTCGACACTCCATCTTCTAAAGTGATCCGATGAAGTGATAACGAGTCGATATCTTCAGTTACCGGAATGAAATGCCAAATTCTTGCCGATGTATCGTGACTGATCACACTGTAAGACATTTTTCTCCTGCTCAAACCTACTCGCCAACAAACCTTGTAACCATATCATCTCTTTGCTAGCCACGCCACGCACTCTACTTCAGTAGTTGATAACGCAATAACGATCTTACGTATTTGCGAAATCCAACTAACCGCAGAAAGGCACCAATCAGAACATAACCTGAGTGCGCTTCTTCTGCGACCTGCTCGTAAACCAAAATCTGATCTCTGAAACCTCGTAGTCACGTCGCCTCGTCACAAAGCATAAGCATTTATCGAGTAGTTCCGTAGATATCTCAATATCCACTTTCTGCATCCCAATCTTCGCTTTCGAGGATTTGCCATATATCCGCTCGCAACTCCATTTGCATGAGTAATATCTGCGTGCGGTACAAACCATGGCATACATCAAACTTCCAATGGTGAGGCATATGGAATTTTAGCCATGAAGTTTCTCTCCTCTTGTCTTAGAGACTGGTTGGATAGAGCGGAAATGATTCGCTAATGGCGTCTTGTCGGGCTTTGCTTGCTCATGTTGAACCTTGCAGATTTGATCAATATACTTGGCTGCGATAGCGCAAAACACCCTTTTTCGCTTGTCTCCGCAAATTCTCATTCCTAGAATTTGTTTGCTTCTCCCAAGTCCTTCATTTCAAATTCCACCGATAGTTGCTTCTTCAACTTCTTGATCTGCCCATGTCGAGCTGCTACTAACATGTCATCGACATAAAGTAGCAAATGATATAGCTAGACTCGAATCACTTTGAAGTAGCAACAATGGTCGACATTACACTTCATGTAGCCATTTTTACGCATAACCGTCAAACTTCGTACCATCGTTTGGCGCTGCTTTAAGCGGTATAGGCTTTTCTTCAATTTGCATACCGACCTTCTCTTTTCCTTTCACCGAGAAGCCTTCAGGTTCTTTGCATATAGATTTCCTCCTCTAAATCACCATGGAGGAATGCGCCACGTCTAACTGCTCCAAGTGCAAGCCCTCCGCCGCAATAATGCTCAACAATGTGATCTTGTTGTCGGTGTTTCACAACCGGCTTGGCGAAAATATCTCGTATAGTCAATTCCTTCTTTCACTGCTTTAAACCTTTGACTACCAATCTCGCCTTATACCTTTTGAATCCATCATGTTCTTCTTTAACTCAGCTACACCCATTTGTTATTAAGAGCTTTCTTCCCTCCGCAACTTTCGGCTAGTTCCCACGCCTGGTTGGAGATGAGAGACTTTATCTCATCTTTCATTCTGCAGCTCACTAACGAGAATCTCCCACACGACATGCCTCGTCATAGCATTGAGGTTCACCGTGTCGATGAGCAACATGTAGTTCATGTGCCAGATTGAACATGGTCGACTTGACCTCCTCACAATGAAGTCCTGAAATGGAGACCGTGGTGAATCGGCCTCAGAGATGGGCTCCTCCGTCTGCGGACCCTCATCCGCTTTGCTTTGACGCATTTCCTTACGGAGTGTCGTCCCGAACAACATATGTTGGATCATCGCTTTGTTGTGTCATTGGGCATTGCATTACGCCTTGTACATCACCTTTTCATTGAATATGACATCCGACTGGCGAGCTTTTTTGTTCGATCATCCCAAAGCGGTACTCGAACTCGCTCTCCACCATATCCAACGAAAGTACACTTTAATGATTTGGAGTCTAACTTACTCTGGCATTGTCACTAATGTGCCGCGACGCATTTACGACAACCGAATACTTTCAAATGAGAAAGTTTCACTTCTTTCCCACTCCAAACTTCTTAGGTATCCTCAGTACTCCAATGAATGCAAGCGGTCCACGATTAACTAGGTATCGCCGTATGTGACAAATGCCGCCAAAATCGTTTTGGCGAGCATGCATGTATTCTCATGCTTACGGCTCTTTCTGTCCAATGTCCGATTCATGCGTTACGCAACTCCATTCTGTTGCGGTGTTCGCAAACGTTCTCCAACTTGATGCCATTTTGGTAACAAAATTTCTTGAACGCCAAATTTTCGTATTTCCACCATTGTCGATCTCAACTTCTTCACTTTCGCAAACCGGTTCATTCTCCACCATGGCCTTCCACTTCTTGAGCATACGCAGACACATCGGATTGTGTCTCAAGTAAACCCACACCTTTCGAGTGGTCATCAATGAAAGTCCGCAGTATGATTTTTCGCCAATTGATGAAGCTGGCATTGGACCCCACGCCTGCGTGTGGACAAGTTCAAGCTTCTCTTTCTTGAGGATTACGCCACTTGTATTGAAACTCACCCTTTTCTCGCTCCAAAGCGCAACTTTCGCAAAAGTCTAAATCAATGGCGAAGCCTGGTAGTTTCCTTTTGCATGCATGTACTTGAGCCCTACGCTCATATGCCCAAGTCTTTGGTGCCACAAGTTCGCATCCTTGCTATCGGCAAGCTGCGATTGTCATACACGCATTCACCAGTCGTGTATGGGGTGCCACTATCCTGCCACGTCTTGCGATTATCATGGCCCCCTTGGTGATTTTCCAATTATCACGAGAGAAGCTTGTGTCACATCCTTCTTCGAAACAATTGTTTGATGGAGATCAAATTTTCTCAACTACGGAATATGTCTCACGTCCTTCAATTTCCATACAGATCCATTGACATTGATCTGTACTTCTCCTATGCCCACCACGCGCAAGGATGATCGTCTCCGAGATATACTTCTCAGAAGTTTCCCGGACACATAATTTGCAAAAAGTGTCGATTTGCGGTGGTATGGAGCGATGCTCAGTCTATTACCCAATAGTCGACTTCTTCTCCATGGAGCATATCAACGCATCAGCGTTTCTTCGGTCCACGACATTGACCTCGGTCTTGTTCTGTTTCCTTTGAGTCCCTGCCTTACACCGATTTTTGTAGTGCCCAACCGACCGCAATTCCAACATTCAATGACTTGTTGGAATTTCGTGATTTTTGGATCTCGATGCGCCATTCCTCGACTTGCCGCCCACGCACGTAGTGCCCTCTGTTTGAACTTACGCCTCTGCTATCTACATTGAAAGCGGCCCCGGAAGTTGAAGGCGCATCGTTGTCTCCGGATCTCACCGGTCAAGATCATGCTCGCGTCATCGAACTTCAATTTACGACTTTACCAAGCCGAGCTATATTGATGGTCGTGTGCGCATATTCCACTCTCAAGCAGCGCCCAAGAATTAATAGAGCTCGAACCTCATCACTAAAAGTGATTTCCAGTGGTCAATTGGTCTACTACCTCATTGAATTTGTTGATGTGTTCTCCAAATCTCCCGCTTTCCATCATCTTCATATTGAACAATTTCTTGATCAAATGAACTTTATTTGTCGCCAGTACTGTTCATACATCTTTGGATAGAGTGCCATGAACGAGACGCCGATTGTCTTCTCATTTTTAATGTTGAAGCGGCAGACTTTTGATAGGGTCAATCTAATTGGCGCTTGAGTGCTTTTCGATCAAGCACCTCCCACTCGTCGTCTTTCTCGCCTCGGCTTTTCTTTCAACCGCATAGGTCCTTACGATACAAATAGTCCTCCATTTGCATTTTCCAATATCCAAAATTTTTGCCATCAAATTTATCAATTTTGAAAATTCTCTCGTCTGCCGCCATTACTCCCACTTTCGAACAAAATGTGATTTTTCGAGAAATCGTCGATGTGGAAGATCACTATCCGCAACTACGAGCATACTAAGAATTTCAAGAGATATCACAAACAAAGCTCGATACGCTTGTTGGGAACTAGCTAATTCCGCCAAGATTAGTGGGACACAAAAATAATATCTGTTGAGAAAATAATGGACACTAAAATAAGCACAAATATGGAACACGAGATTTAACGTGGATTCGACCAAGCCACGCCCACTGACTCCACACCAATATATTTCACTATCTCAAAATGAGGAGTACAAAAATATCTGCATTTTTTCTCTGCCTCATGGCTTTAACACTCCACTTTTTGTCTCTCGTATATAGCTTCTACATCAAGCTCTCTCTCTACACAAGATCTCTCTCTTTTCTCTCTATACAAGATGTTTTGTGTTTTTGGTGGTGTGATTGAAGTTGCAAAATACCTCGTATTTATAGGGAGGGATTGGAGAAGAATGGAGTTGTTGCACCTAATCCTCACACGATTGTCAAATAATGCATGCATTCCATCCACCTAACTCACCTAATTCTTGACTTTGAACCTGCAACTTCTTCAAATCTTGTGTGCCACCAACCCACTAACAATAAATATGTTCGTTTCCATACGAGAAAGATTAATGTAGGAATCTAAGATTTTCACGATTTGAGATGGTCTAAAGGGAAGATGGAAATTAACAGTATATTTAAAAAAGATTAAATTTTGCTACCTCCTGCGTGTTCCCTTTAATTTGAAGGAAAAAAAAAAAAAAAAAGAAACATCGAGTTTAATTTTTCTGATCTTGCTTTTGTTTTGATTTCACAGAGCTACTGGCCTGGTGTATAGGTGGGTGTTGTGCTTCTTTTAATTCCATATATATAAATTACCATCAGCGTTTTTCTTGAAACACCTAACATCTTGCCTCTCCTCTGTTTCTTCTTCTGGTGTTTTTGACTTTTTGGACAGTAAATTATATGAAGGTGACAAAGATAATCGGTAAGAAATGTCAGATTTCATACTACTGTAAAATGGTACGCAGCAAAATATCATCTTTCGGAATAAAATTCTTTCATTTTGGTTACTTCATCTTCAGGGCCGATTCTTGGAACAAGACTTTTTTGCGGGTTTCTATTCCTCTTAACATTGGTGGCATACAAGTTCAGAAGACGACACCTCTCTATGTATGAAAACATCGAAGAATTCCTACAAAGCCAGAACAACCTCGTACCAATCAGATATTCATACAGAGAACTGAAGAACATGACCAAGAATTTCAAGGACAAGTTGGGAGAAGGAGGCTACGGCACTGTTTACAAAGGCCAGCTCAGAAGTCGCCCTTTCGTTGCAGTTAAAATCATGGGCAAGTCCAAAGCTAGTGGACAAGAATTTATCAGTGAAGTTGCTACCATTGGAAGAATTCACCATGTTAACATTGTTCGCCTCATTGGCTTCTGCGTGGAAGGTTCCAAGCGTGCTCTGGTGTACGAGTTCATGCCAAATGGCTCCCTCGAAAAGTACATTTTCCCGCAACAGGATACATCTTCGTCAAATTTGAACTATAGTAAAATGCTTGAAATTGCTCTTGGTGTGGCTAAAGGTGTTGATTATTTGCATAGAGGCTGCGATATGCAAATATTACATTTTGACATAAAACCTCATAATATTCTCCTCGATCATGATTTTAATCCTAAAATTTCTGACTTTGGGTTAGCGAAATTGTATCCAACGGACGAGAGCATGGTTTCTCTAACGGCGGCAAGAGGGACGATGGGGTACATGGCCCCTGAAATGTTTTATAGAAACATTGGAAAGGTTTCGTACAAATCAGATGTTTATAGTTTTGGAATGCTATTGATGGAAATGGCAAGTAAGAGGAGAAACTTGAATGCTTCTGTTGAAAATATAAGCCAAATTTATTTTCCTTGTTGGGTTCATGACAGGTTCAGCAAAGGAATGAAAATTGATTTGGTAGATGCTTCTTTGGAGGAGAGAGTAATGGTGAAGAAAATGGCTATTGTAGCCCTGTGGTGTATACAGATGAAACCTGGCGATCGGCCTTCAATGATGAAAGTTATAGAGATGCTTGAAGGAGACATCGAGTTGTTACAATTGCCTCCAAGGCCATTTCTCTCACCCGAAGAAATGCCCGTTGAAGAGAGAAATATAGTTATAAATGATGATACGGAGTTTCCGTTACTGTCAGATAATTTGGAGAATCAAACTAGTCTACACTCATATTGAAATTCCGGGTCATATTATCATCGAAATAAAATTACAACTCATACGAGACTCATTATTAAAGTTGAACTATATTGACTAGCTATCGATTTCTGTTTTAAATAATGTATGTTTATTGAAGATTTTAATTATATATGTTTATTCCGACCCCCATATTTTTTTTTCCCCGACTGTGGGTACCGTAAGGTACCCACAGTGGGTACCTGATCTTAACTGGGGCTAATCGGGTTTGATCAGACGCCCACGTGGGCATGTACCCACGCCCATGTGGGCGCGCCTGGTGACGCCACGTCACCAGGCAAAAATTTTTTATTTTTTTTTATTTTTTTTAATTTTTTTTTGGAATCTATATTAAGTTAGATGAATAATACATAACTGTCCCCTGATGGCGGGGGGTCTCACCCGACCCCCATATTTTTTTTTCCCCGATCTTAACTGTTGTGCTAATATATGTTCATTTTGTTATTGTGAGTGAAAGCCCCTTGCCATGACAAAGCTTAATATACCTTGCGGTTGTGGGAGAAAGAATAATAGTTTTGGATACTACTCGATTGTCATTTAAGAAGATTTTTTTCATTGAAAAAGTTGAATGAGGTCTTAGAAGAACAAGAAGGCGGATTTGAAAATTTCCTGCACGAGATCAATTTTTAATGCAAAATTTTTAACTTCTTCTTGATTTTGTTCAAATCCTTTAATGTACTACATTGTTGTTGTGATCTCTTTTATTGTTAATACTTGACTAATTTATTTATTTATTTATTTGGCAGATGATTGAATTTAGTTTCTACTTTTTTTCTTCATTACTTTAGAGTTTAGATTTAGTCGGTTATTAAATTGTGTTGAATGAGTTTTACTGGGAAGGGTCGGGGTTCGAATCCCATCTCATTGTACCCTGATTAAAAAAAAAAAAAAAGAAAATTGTGTTGAATGAGTCTTAGGTCTTGTACTATACACATTATGTGTTTATTCAAATTTCGTGTAAAATGGGTGGTTGAAATTTAGAAAAGATGTATTAAAATATGTAAATAAATTATCAAATCAATATATAAAGGATGAGAGAGAAAAAATAAATTTTAAATTTTAAAATTTTAATGTGTATGGAACAAGGCCTTAAAAAAGGGAAAATGAATGGTGTAGAATGAGCATATTGAATTATTTTTATGAGTAGATGTGAATTGAATTTAAACATGAGTATACTTGACTAGTAAAGTCGAGGGTCCAAACTATTGTTCACTTAACTTTTCCATTTTCATAGTATTATTATTATTATTATTATTATTATTATTATTATAAATTAGTTGTAGTGATGTCAAAATCGGGTAAGGTTGCGTGTTCTAGCTTGTTTATGCTGTGTAGCGTCTACCTGTCACCTCAAGATCTCGTTTGAGAACTTTCGAGGAGAGTATCTTATGTAGACTATATGAGGGCCCTTGCAACGTAGTTGACCGTCCATTGACTTGACTGGCTAGTTTTGTACTAACTAGCTCTAATTCTACCCTACGTTTTTTGGATTCATCGTCGCTTGTAGGCCTAGTGAGGACCACGGGGTAGTAGAGTGATAGATTCGTAATTAATAAACTAATAGATTACTTAAGTTAAAAATTGTCGAATCAACTTGCAGATATTGATGTTGAGAAAGTGATTTTATATTTTATTTAAAAGGACGTTTTCTTCAATTACCATTTTAATATATCAACATTATCTTAACGTCAGTGGGGTCCAGTGGTTGGCTTCACAACCAAATTTAACAATCGTCTTTCTCATTGAAAAATCAAAGATATTGAAAATCCCATCTTTGTTGCCTCATGCTTCTAAAAAAAAAAAATGAAAGGGGAAAATGTCTTCAATATATAGTTGATAGTATGTAGTTGACACGAAGTAGCCTTCATGAGTCCTTAGCATCTAGACTTGTTATACGGGCTTAACGAATCAAACACACTGACAAATCCTAAGAGTCATGCCCTTGATTTAGTCACTCCGATAATACGGATTTTATATCGAGGTAGGCCACCCAAGTTTGTTGACTTTTATCCTAAGTTACTTTACTTAGTTATCTACTACATTTTATTTAATTAATCAACATATAGAGAAAAGAGGACAAAAAGAACGCCGCGTTTCGAAGATCTTGCTCTCTACCAAAATTGAGTAAACCTTCATCCACAAATTTTGCTCCATTGTCGTCTCTTCGAGCATATTTATGAATCTTGTTCAACAACGACCAATTTGTGTAGGCTGTAGCATGGTTAGTTTTATTAGATTGATCAATCATGGAGTTGTTAAAGGCATAGACTTATCGAGGACAAACTTTTGAGTCAACTATATAAAAAGTGATCAACGATGGCAGAGGGAGAAGTTTATTTGATATGTGATTCATGATTGTCAATTGTACTTCACTTCATGGAAGAATACCTGAAGGAGATGAGCCTTTTTTTTTTTTTTTTCAATAAGAAAAAGTGATCTCTTTTATTGCGAAAACTAATACATAAAATAACCAAAATTGAAGAATATTAATACTAAAACAAAAAAAAAAAATAATATCAATTTGAATTGGACAAGACTTCACTTCATGTACCTAGTACTTGAAGTAGACAAGTTTTTTCTTTTCCCTTTTTTTGGGTAAGAAAAAGTAATCTCTTTTATTGCGAAAATTAATACATAAAATAACCACTATTGAAGAATATTAATACTACAAGAAAAAAAATGGATTGCTTAATAAAACATACACTTTCAAGAAATAAAGTTAATTTATTTTGCTAATTAGTGAGATCTATAGAAAATAAAAATGTTTTCCTCGTTTAATAAAAAAAATATGTAACAATTATTATTTTTCTTTTGTCTCACATAATTTTTAATCATACATGCCAAAAAAAGAGGAAAAACTTTTTTTTTTGTTTTTTGTGCATTTCTCCCTAAACTTATATGGATTTTCAATCATGCAATCTCAATAAATCATTTTTCGTTTTAAGAAGCTTTGTCAAACAAGTTTTTTTCTGACCTACTCCTGTTGTAACTTTTCGAAAGCAAAACCATCAATATTTGTATACATTATTTGAAAAGAGTAGCCTTTTGTGTACTCAATAATTTGGACTGGACATATATTATGAGTCTATGATAATTAATAGCGCTCGTTCACTGGAAAATACTTTCTTGGAGTTTGATTAGGCATGAACAAAATGATAGAATTCTATGGATTTTTCTTTGGACCACATGGATTAGTGAGATTGTTCGTTAAATATTATGTTGCCATGTAAAATAAATTATGCTACATAATATCTCTCAGAATTTGAGAATAATTTTCAAGCGAATGTAGTCCACAGATTTTGTATTCTTGGACGCACACTTCTTGAGTTCTCGTTGATTGATTCATCATTGTGGGGTCACGTAATTTGAAATAATTAGTTTTGATGGCATTGATAGACGGTGGAACCCTTATAGGGAGTTGACTTGTTAAGGGAAGACTTGTTAGTCAATTAAAAAGTGGATGAGGTATTAAAGTTGGATAAATTGATTTTGACATGATAGTAAAGACTTCACTTCATATTCTGAAGTACAAGATAATATTTTCCTTTTTATTTTGGCAAGAAAACGAGTATTTTTATGGGGAAAGTTAAATACATAAGATAACCATCACTGAAGAATGTGAGTACTATATAAGAAATTATAGCTTGCTTAATGAAACATGTACTTTCAAGAAATACAGATAAAAAAGTTTATTGCCCAAATCGGAATGACTTTACCTTTCGTTTTTTTTTTCCCTTTTTTTTTTATAAAAACATTTAATGTTTATTTTATTAATCAGTGAGATATATTGAAAATATAATTATCTACTTATACGCTTAAGAAAATAATAATTAAAAAAAAAGGAGAATCCTCTACTCGTGAGATATAATATCCCAAGTGATCCCATCGTGCTTACAAATAAGAAATTAATTAAAAATTAACGTTACTTCTATCCAAATGTAATGCTTTTTGATTAAAATAATAATAATAATAACAATGATTTTCTCTCACACATCAATATTTTTTATTATCACACACTAGATAATTTTTTTTTTAATTTGTGTTTCTCCACAAACTAATCAATTTCTAATCATGCAATCTCCAGATTATTTATTTTGTCGTCGCTAAAAGTTTTTTCAAAGAAGTTCTTTGCTAAAATGCTCCCGTTGTAATATTTCAAAAGCAAAACAATCAATTTTTGTATATATAATTTGATTTGAGGAGTTTTGTGTGTATTAAATGATCTTGGGTGGACATACTCAATGGGTTTTTGATAATTAATAACACGTATTCACTCAAGACCGCCCTTCATGGACTCTGAGCAGGCATGAACAAAACGATAGAATTTCGTTGATTTTTCTTTGCACCGCTTGGATTAGTGAGAAATTCGTAGAAAGATAGTAGCTAAAGAATCTATTTGTTGAAATTTGAAATGTTTATATCATTTGATATTTAAGAATATTTTCTTCATTAACTTTAAAAAGACATTGAATAAACCGTGCTTAAGACACTATGACACGGCAATATCATGTTAAGACACTCTTTTCAACACAAAGCATTTTAAGACCCATTAGACACGTAAGTAGTCAACTAAAGGCGTGTTTCAAAACTTTTCCGGAGCGTGCCTCACGTAGTGTTGATACTTCCATTGAGTTTGGTATACAAGGCCATGCAATGTAGTCAATCCAAAACTTGTCACTTGCCTAGATAGTCTTGTAGCTAGCTTTAATTATATTCATTTTTTTGGATTTTTTTTTTGGCTTGTTTAGAATCTTTGATAATCCTGCAGTTGGTTTGGTAACTTTTTACTGTAAAAATATTTGTCGTTCATATAAGGTTTTCCTAATAGAGATACATTTCCTCACAATTGATCAGCCTGGTGTTGAAGTCAAACACTAGACACACGAATGTTAAGAAATAACAATGGAGTGTTCAAAACGTAGCTAAAGACGGTGCTTTTCAAATAAATATAACTCAATATCTACGTTCATTCAAGTTGATTCTTGCTTTTAGGTAGTTTCCCACCCCTGCCAACTGGTTCAAAGAAAAACCAAACGAATTATATCATTTTGTCCATATTGATATAAAAGTCTATAGAGATTGCTTTATGATAACACATGTTATTAATCACGATTCTATCACGGGGCCATAAAGTAAGAGTTTATATTATAACCTCCTACTACTATAAATTGAGATTTTATTGGGCTGACTAGTGACTACTTCGGAAATGGTCTTAAACACTATATAGTTAAGACTTCAGAAGTGTCTTAAAATGAAATTGGTGCATCCAACATATAGTTGGACACGACACCTTAAATTTCAAGGATGAAGACATTCTTAAATATCAGACGGGAAATCTCCACAACATTGATGATTTTCGTTGCCAACACAAAGCTTAATTTACCTTGCGGTTGTAGGAGAAATATAATTGAATTAGGTCTTAGAAGAAAAAGAAGGTGGATTTGAAAATTTGTTGGACGAGATCAATTTTTTATGTAAGATTTTTAAATTCTTCTTGATTTTGTTCAAATCCTTTAATGTATTACATTATTGTTGCGATCTCTTTTGTTGTTAATACTTGACTAATTTATTTATTTGGCAAATGATCTAGTTATTTAATTTCTACTGTTTTTTTATTCATTACTTAAGATTTAGTTTGTTATTAAATTGTGTTGAATGAGTCTCACCGGAAGGGCTCAACCCCTTACTAGAAAGGTCCCAGGTTCAAATCCCATCCCTACCCCGTTGTTTCCTAATTAAAAAAAAAAAACCTGTGTTGAATGAACATACTATTTGTTTTCATGAGTAGACGTGAATTGAATTTGGACATGAGTATAGTTGATTAGTAAAATCAAGGTTCCAGACTATTTTTCACAAAGCTTTTCCATTTTCATATTATTATTATTATTATTAAATTAAATTAGTTGTGGTGATGTCAAAGTTAGGTAAGGTTGTGTGTCCTAGCTTGTATACGTTGAGTAGTGACAAGCTGTCACTATATGAGGCCTTGCAACGTATTGGCTAGTCTTGTACTAACCAGCTCTAATTCTACGCAACTTTAATTTTTGGATTCATCGTTTCTCGTAGGCCTAGCGAGGACCACGGGTAGTAGAGTGATAGATCCACGATTAATAACACTTATGATCATTTGATTTTTCTTTGAACCACTAGATTACTTAAGTTAGAAATTATCGAATCAACTTGCAAATGTTGATGTTGAGAAAGTGATTTTGTATTTTATTTAAAAAGTCGTTTTCTTCAATTACTATTAATTTAATCCAACACTATCTTAACGTTAGTGGGGTCTGGTGGTTGGCTTCACAAAGATATCGAAAATCTTATCTTTTGTTGTCTCGTGCCTCTAAAAAAAGAAGTCTTCTTCTACAGTTGATAGCACGTAGTTGACACGAAGTTGCCTCCATGAATCCTTAGCATGTAAACTTGTTATACGGGCTTAACAAATCGAACGCACTGACAAGTCCTAAGAGTCATGCCCTTGATTCAGTCGCTGGTGATATGGATTTTATATTGAGGTAGAACACCCAAATTTGTTGACTTTTATCCTAAATGATTTTACTTAATTAATCAACAAATATAGAAAAGAGGACAAGAAGAAACCAGCGTTTCCAAGATCTTGCTCTCTACCAAAATTGAGCGAAACTTCATCCACAAATTCAGCTCCATTGTCATCTCTTTGAGCATATTTATGAATCTTGTCCAAAAACGACCACTATATATGTGTAGGCTATAGCGCGGTTAGTTTTTATTAGATTGATAAATCATGGAATCCTTAAACGCATAGACTTATTGAGGACAAAATTTTGAGTCATGGATCAAGGATTGAAGATGGAGAAGTTTATTTTGATATGTGATTTATGACTATCAATTTTAATTGGTCAAGACTTCACTTCATGGAAGAATACCTGAAGTAGATGAGTTGGTTATTTATTATTATTATTATTATTTTTAACAAAAAGTAATCTCTTTTATTGCGAAAACTATAATATATAAAATGACCAAAATTGAAGAATATTAATACTATAAAAAGAAAATAATCAATTTGAATTGGACAAGACTTCACTTCATGTAGTACTTGAAGTAGATAAGTTTTTCTCACACACTCTCTCTCTTTTTTTTTTTTTTGGTGTGTGGTGGGTGGGTGGGTGGGTGGGTGGGGGTTGTAAGAAAAATAATCTCTTTTATTACGAAAATTAATGCATAAAACAACCACTATCGAAGAATATTAATACTACAAGAAAAAAATTGATTGCTCAATAAAACATACACTTTCAAGAAATAAAGATTAATTTATTTTGCTAATCAGTGAGATATATATAGAAAATAAAAAATGTTTTCCTTGTTTAATAAAAAATATGTAACAATTATTATTTTTCTTTTGCCTCATATCTATATCTATATATTAATAAAATGAGATCATTTTCCCGCCAAAGATTTCATTTTTATGAATTAAAAAAATAAAATTTAATTGTAAAATCACGCTTCGGATAATCACAAATTTGCAACTTAATCTTTCCTTCCTCTTCTAGAATTTGAACTCTTATATATCTCCCATATAATATGAGGTCATTTTCCTGCCAAAAGTTTGATTTTTCTGAATTAAAAAAATAAAATTTAATTATAAAATCACGCTTCGGATAATCACAAATCTGCAACTCAATCTTCTCTTCCTCTTCTAGAATTCGAACTCTTATATATCTGCCCCGTGTAACGCATTGGAGAAAATACTAGTAATTTTTAATCACGCATGCCAAAAAATGAGGAAAAACCCTTTTTTTTTTTTTTTACATTTCTCCATAAACTTTTAAGGATTTTCAATTACGCAATCTCTCAATAAATCATTTTTTTATTCAAATCCTTTAATGTGCTACATTATTGTTGTGATCTCTTTTGTTGTTAATACTTGACTAATTTATTTATTTGGCAGATGATCTAGCTATTTAATTTCTACTGTTTTTTTATTCATTGCTTAAGATTTAGAGCTTGTTCGGTTGGTGTTAAAACAAAAAAAAAATTCTCTCTCATTTTTTCAACCACACATACATTCTCCAATACAATATTAATCACACATTTTCTACGGAATACCGTGCCCAGCAAATTACCTTTCAACCGAACAAGCTCTTAGTTTGTTATTAAATTGTGTTGAATGAGTCTCACCGGAAGGCTCAACCCCTTACCAGAAAGGTCCCGGGTTCAAATCCCATCCGTACCCTGTTGTTTCCTAATTAAAAAAAAAAAAAAAACTATGTTGGATGAGTCTTAAAAAAAGGGAAATTGTTTTGTGTTGAATGAACATACTATTTGTTTTCATGAGTAGACATTAATTGAATTTGAACACGAGTATAGTTGATTAGTAAAATCGAGGGTCCATACTATTTTTCACTCAGCTTTTCCATTTTCATATTATTATTATTATTATTATTATTATTATTATTAAATTAGTTGTGGTGCTGTCAAAGTTAGGTAAGGTCGTGTGTTCTAGCTTGTTTAGGTTGAGTAGTGACAAGCTGTCACTATATAAGGCCTTGAAACGTACTTGACCGTGCGTTGACTAGTTTGGTTAGTCTTGTACTAAATAGCTCTAATTCTACGCAACTTTAATTTTTGGATTCATCGTTTCTTGTAGGCCTAGCGAGGACCACGGGTAGTAGAGTGACAGATCCATAATTAAAAACACTTATGATCACCAAATAATCTATATAGACTAATTCACTTGATTTTTCGTTGAACCACTGGATTACTTAAGTTAGAAATTATCGAATCAACTTGCAAACGTTGATGTTGAGAAAGTGATTTTGTATTTTATTTAAAAAGCCGTTTTCTTCAATTACTATTAATTTAATCCAACACTATCTTAACGTTAGTGGGGTCTAGTGGTTGGCTTCACAACCAGATTTAACAATCATCTTTCTCATTGAAAAAATCAAAGATATCGAAAATCTTATCTTTGTTGTCTCGTGCCTCTAAAAAAAGAAGTCTTCTTCGACAGTTGATAGCATGTAGTTGACACGAGGTTGCCTCCATAAATCCTTAGCATCTAAACTTGTTTTACGGGCTTAACAAATCGAACACATTGACAAGTCCTAAGAGTCACGCCCTTGATTTAGTCACTCCAGTAATATGGATTTTATATTGAGGTAGAACACCCAAATTTGTTGACGTTCATCCTAAATTGTTTTACTTAATTAATCAACAAATATAGAAAAGAGGACAAGAAGAAACCAACATTTCCAAAATCTTGCTCTCTACCAAAATTGAGCGAAACTTCATCCACAAATTCAGCTCCATTGTCATCTATTCGAGCATATTTATGAATCTTGTCCAAAAACGACCACTATGTGTAGGCTGTAGCGCATAGACTTATCGAGGACAAAATTTTGAGTCAATGATCAAGGATTGAAGATGGAGAAGTTTATTTTGATATGTGATTTATGACTATCAATTTTAATTGGTGAAGACTTCACTTCATGGAAGAATACTTGAAGTAGATGAGTTGGGTTTTTTTTTTTTTAATTTTTAATAACAAAAAGTGATCTCTTTCATTGCGAAAACTAATATATAAAATGACCAAAATTGAAGAATATTATTAATACTATAAAAAGAAAATAATCAATTTGAATTGGACAAGACTTCACTTCATGTAGTATTTGAAGTAGATAAGTTTTTTTCTCACACACACACTCTCTCTCTCCTTTTTTTTGGTGTGTGTGTGTGGGGGCGAGTGGGGGTGGGGGTGGTTTATAAGAAAAAATAATCTCTTTTATAACGAAAATTAATACATAAAACAACCACTATTGAAGAAGATTAGTACTACAAGAGAAAAATTGATTGCTCAATAAAACATACACTTTCAAGAAATAAAGATTAATTTATTTTGCTAATTAGTGAGATATATATATAGAAAAAAATGTTTTCCTTGTTTAATAAAAAATAAGTAACAATTATTATTTTTCTTTTGCCTCATATAATTTTTAATCACACATGCCAAAAAAGGAGGAAAAACCCTTTTTTTTTTTTTACATTTCTCCATAAACTTTATGGATTTTCAATCATGCAATCTCTCAATAAATCATTTTTCGTTTTAAGAAGCAAAGCCATCAATATTTGTATACATTATTTGAAAAGGGTAGCCTCTTATGTACTCAATAATTTGGACTGGACATATATTATAAGTCTTTGATAATTAATAACACTTGTTCACTTAAAAATACTTTCTTGGACTTTGATTAGGCATGAACAAAGTGATATAATTTTGTTGATTTTCGTTGGACAACATGGATTAGTGAGATTGTTCGTAGAGCAACGATAAATATTATGTTGCCATATAAAATAAATTATGCTACATAATATCTTTTAGAATTTGAGAATAATTTTAAAACAAATGTAGTCCACTGATTTTGTGTCCTTGGACACACACTTAACTTGTTGAGTTCTCGTTGATTGATTCATCGTTGTGAGGTGGTCACGTAATTTGAACTAATGAGTTTTGATAGCATTGATAAATTGTGGAACCCTTATAGGGAGTGGGCTTGTCAAGGGAAGACTCCAGTCAATTGAAAAGTGGATTAGGTGTTAAAATTGGATAAGTTGATTTTGACATGATAGTCAAGACTTCACTTCATATTTAAAGTACTAGATAATATTTTCCTTTTTTTATTTTGGCAAGAAAACGAGTATTTTTATAGGGAAAGTTAAAGACATACGATAACCATCATTGAAGAATATTAGTACTATATAAGAAATTATAGCTTGCTTAACGAAACATATACATTCAAGAAATGAAGATAAAAAAAGTTTATTGCCCAAATTGGAATGAGTTTACCTTTCCTTTTTTATTTTTTTTATTTTTAAAAATTTATTGTTTATTTAATTAATCAGTGAGATATATTGAAAATAGAATTCTCTACTTATAGGCTTAAGAAAAAATAATAATAAAAAGAGAATCCTCTACTTGTGAGTTATAATAACCTAAGTGATCCAATCGCGCTTACATATAAGAAATTAATTAAAAAAATAATTTTACTTCTATCCAAATGTGACGCTCATTTGATGATAATAATAATAATAATAATAATAATAATAATAATAATAATAACAATGATTTTCTCTCACCCATCAATATTTTTAATCATACACATTAGAAAAAAATTAAATAATTTTTTTTTTTTTTGTGTTTCTCCACAGACTAATCAATTTCTAATCATGCAATCTCCAAATTATTTATTTTTTCGTCGCTAAAAGTTTTGTCAAAGAGTTCTTTGATAAAATGCTCCCGTTGTAATATTTCAAAAGAAAAACAATCAATATTTGTACATATAATTTGATTCGAGGAGTTTTGTAAGTATTCAAAGACGTTGAGTGGACATACTCAATGAGTCTTTGATAATTAATAACACATATTCACTCAAGACTGCCCTTCATGGACTTTGAGCATGCATGAACAAGACGATAGAATTTCATTGATCTTTCTTTGTGTAGAAAGATAGTAGCTAAAGAATCTACTAGTTGAAATTTGAAAAGTTTTTATCATTTGATATTAAAGAATATTTTCTTCCTTGACTTGAAAAAGATGTTGCATACATCATATTTAAGACACTATAACACGCCAATATCAGTTAAGACACTCTTCTCAACACAAAGTGTTTTAAGACATGTTAGACACGTACCGTGTTTCAAAACTTTCCAGCAGGAGCGTGCCTTATGTAGTGTTGATACTCCCATTGAGCATGGTATATCCAAAACTCGTCACTTGCCTAGATAGTCTTGTAGCCAGCTTTAATTATATTCATTTTTTTGGATGTTTTTGGCTTGTTTAGAGTCTTAGATAATCCTGTAGCTAGTTTGATAATTTTTTACTATTAAAAATATTTGTCGTTCATATAAGGGACTACAATGAATTATTGTTTTTCCTCATGGAGATACATTTCCTCACGATTGACTTCTCTGGTTTTGGAGTCCAACATTAGACACACAAACGTTAAGAAATTACAATGGAGTATTCAAAATGTAGCTGAAGACGATGCTTTTCAAATACATATAAAATTACAATTTCAATACCCCGCTCATTCGAGTTGATTCTTGCTTTTAGGTAGTTTCCCATTCTTGCGAAGTGGTTCAACGAAAAACCAAACGAATTATATCATTTTGTCTTTGTAGAGATAAAATTCTATAGAGATTGATTTATGATAACTCATGTTATTAGTCACGATTCTATCAAGGAGCTATAAAATAAGAGTTACACTATAATCTCCTACTACTATAAATTGAGATTTTATTGAGCTCACTAGTGACTACTTTGGAAATTGTTTTAAACGCTATATAGATAAGAAGTGTCTTAAAATGAAATTGGTGCATCCAACATATAGTTGGACACGACACCTTAAACTTCAAGGATGAAGACGTTCTTAAATATCAAATACTTCTAAGATTTTTAAACTAGTATTTTTAGTAAACTAAAATATTATGAAAAATATCAATGCACGATACTAAATTTAAAAAAAAAAGAATAAAAAAATTTCAATTTTGATACCAAACTACTAGAATATTGGCTTTCAGCAACGGCCAACAGCAACGGAAAAGAAATCCGTTGCTAACAGCAACGGATTATGCCGTAGCAAAATTAAATAGCCACGGCAACGTCAGGGTCGTTGCAAATTGCCACGGCTCTAAATATATAGTTGCAAAATACCAACGAATTTTAGAATTCTATTGCAAATTTGCTACGGATATTTCCGTTGCAAATTTGCTACAGACATTTCCGTTGCAAATCTACTATTTTGCAACGGATTTGTCCGTAGCAAATTTCCTACAAACATTTTCGTTGCAAATCTGTGGCTCTAGTTCCCTTAGCATATTTCACTTCATTTTCTCCTTTTTGCTCCATCAAGCCTTTATATTTAAATTTAAAAAAAAATCCAAACATATAGTTAATTGAATTGGCAACGTGTAAGGTAAGGTTTATTTTTATACTTTTGTTTTCCAAGCATGTTATTTAGTACATTTACAGAAAAAATCATTGTTTGCTTGGAGATAATAAAATATATTTAATAACATCTGTTTAATACAATGTTTATTAAAAAATTATACAAAATATTAGAAGCTATCATATTTTCTTTGTGAAACCATATAGTGTATTGGTTTCCAAAATCTATATGTAAAAATTTTTAAAATTTATTTTTCATTGTATTCATATAATAAGTATATGATTGGAATTATTTTCAATATAAAATACTTTCTCATTCTATTGAAAAGATAAAAAAAAAATTTATAGAGTCACCCAATAATAAATAAAGCTAATAATCGTTATAGGAATAACTCTCACTTATTTATTAATTTTGACATAAAGGTCAACATGATTCTATGGTTTAAAATACATTTTCTTGTTCCCAATAATTAAAAAAATCTTGGAGTCATTGAAATGGTCAAACAAAAAATAATTATTTACATTTAGTCATTAATATTAAATTAAATTAAAAATGAATTATATTTGAACTAAAAAAAATAAAGTTCACTAAATAATTCACTAACTTTTCAATTTATTTTAATTTCTGTAATGTCGAATGTTAATTTTTTGAATTTTAAACAAATATATAACAAATATATTATAGAGGCAACAAGGAAACAAGAATTAAGAGGTAATTAAATAAAATTTTAATTATAAAGTGTTTTAAAAAAATAAATTAATTTCAAAATTAGTAAACTGCAGAGTAATATAACAAATATATTATAAATGCAAGAAATAAACGAAAAAGGAGGTTGGCCTAGCGGTTGGATCTTCACTTCTTAATCACGAAGTCTTAGGTTCAAATCCTCAACTTGAACAAATCATGGGGATTTATAAAATGAATGAATGGTGTTGGGTTGGTTAGGTGGGGTGGGTTGTAGTGTGTGTGGTTAGGTACTATTTTTAGTAGTAGCCAAAATTAGCCACAGAAAACATAATGCCGTTGCAAATTAGCCACGAAAAGTATAATGCCGTTGCAAATTAGCAACGTATATATTTGCTACGCCACTTTCAGGAACGACAATTGCAACGGAGGCTATCCGTAACTATTTTTTATTTGCCTTGGAAAAATAAAATTTACTGCGAATACTAGTTCTTTGAAGGCCAACATTCTAGTAGTATATATTTCTTGTATTTATCACTTTTATAAATCAAAATCAACTAATCCAACTTTAACACCTCATCGGTCTTGTTCTATTCACATTAATTAAATCTCATCAAATTTAATTTGCATTTTTATCTCACCCTTTTCAGTCAATGTATTTTGACAATTTTTTAATATTTCTTCTCTAACTTTCCACCAGACAAAATAAATTTAGTTTGATAAACAGTAGAAACCGCAGTTGAATTCCGTGTAATGGTTCCATGGCATGTCAATGCTATCAAAATTGATTATTCCAAAGTCTGTTGATGCTATCAAAACCAATTATTCCGAATTATATGCCCCACAACAAATAAATCAATCAAAAAAACTTAAATAAATTTGTGCTCCGTGATTAGAAAATCTATGAACTACATTTGTTTGGAAATTATATCTACGATAATATCACGTAACATAACTTATTTTATACGATAATGTAATGTCTATCTATACGACACAAGTCAAAGCAATCCGTCAATCAAAGACCACTAGGTAAGAAAGTGTTATAAGCCCATGTTTGACAAACAAATAACTGGAATGAATTACTTAATCAAGACTCGTAATTGTTTATCACTTTCACATATCAAAATCAACTTATCCAACTTTAACACCTCATCGCTCTTGTTCTATTCACATTAATTAAATCTCATCAAATTTAATTTGCATTTTTTCTCTCAGAATTTTTCAATCAATGTGTTTTGACAATTTTTTAATATTTCTTCTCTAACTTTCCACCAGACAACAAAATAAATTTAATCGAATAAACAATAGAAACCACGGTTGACTAGAAGTCTCCTTTGACAAGTCCACTTTGTGTAATGGTTCCATGGCCTGTCAATGCTATCAAAACTTATTATTCTAAAGCCTATCAATGGGCCAGTTACCTTAACCAAAAAAATGAATTGAAGTAAATAAAAAATAAAAAATTTTGAAATATTTTTTTTAAAAATAAAGAGATGATTAAATGATAATTTTAATAATTATTTTTTTAAATGACATGCAAAATGAGGAAATAAAACATGGAAGTTGTCGTTTTCTTTTTCTTTTCTAATTAGTTAATTATTCATTATAAATTTAATTATTTAACTACTAAATATTTGATCTAAGATAATTACCCACTACTTAAACTGCTTAATGCACATTATCCATGAAAACTGTTTAAAATTATGCTTTATCGTGGTAAAAATAAAACAGAGAATTTTTTATTTTATTTTTTAAGTATGCAAAAAAAAATTATAAAAAGGAAAATTGCTGCCAACGTGGTATTGTGCCAAGTTGGATCTTCAACTTTTATTAATAAGAAGAAGACATACATACATACACACGTACACACACACACATACAAATGTATGTATGTATGAAATTAATTCAAAAATTAAAATGTGTATTATAAAGTAGTTAAAATGTAATATCCAAAAATTAAAATTAAAATATACATAGAAAATATTAATTCTCATTTTAAGAATTAATTTGATAGGTACTATAAGTTGTAACTTTGGTCTCTTATCATATTTTCATTAATGCATGCAACACTAAATATAAAAGAATTAAAAAATTTTGTATAAATTAATTTTAAAATTTTAATATATGTAAAAAATAAAATACATATAAAAAAGTAAGATAAGAAAACCAATACCAAATAAGGTAAGTAGAAAAATTAAATAAGGAACGTAAGTAATTCCCTTAAAAATAGTATCAAACGTGACACTGCCACTTAGGTACATTTGCCTAAGAGGCCCTTTAGGATTTATAATATAGAGATAATAGATATATTGAGAATAGTAATATTTGTTTAGTTCTAACCATAGTATGTTACATATGACATTTAATTATTGATTAAAAAATTAAAATGTCACTATGTTTGATACAAGAATAATTTTTAAAAAAATAATATTAACACAAACACAGGCTAATATTTTTAAAAATTTGATTAAAACTATTTAATTTGGACAAGTATGTTATTTTCTTTAATAATGGACCAAAACAAATATATGAAAAGTTAAATTTGAAATTGTAACTTTAAGAAAAATTAGGATCAGTTTACACATTTGTCAAAGTAATGCTTTCAATTATAATTGTTGGCTATTAGATAGAAGGGCAATTTTGTCTTTTCAAGGCACAAATTTTCTAGCTAAAAAGTCCTTGTTGTGCCAAGAAAATGTAAAAATAGGGACCGAAATATGAAAATTTTCAAAATGGCCCTCAAAGTGCAACGACTGTAAAGTATGGGTTTTGATTGTGCGAATTACTCCCAAAATAATAGAAAATCATCTCCACTTTTAAAATCTTGGTATTTTTACCCTAAAAGATCTATTTCTTTGCGCTGAACATCCTTTATATTAATTTCCTCTTATAAACCTTTGTGAAATGGTAATTTTATCCTTATCTCTCAAAACTAACTAAATTAATTAATTAATTAAGTGAAGAAAAATAAAAAAAAAATATGTTGTACCAAAAATTTCAAATATTATTTTAAAATGTAAATGAATCTTGTTTTGAGAAAACTAAAGGCATATTTGGGACTCAAGGTTTTTTATATTAATATCTTTAGAGAATCTTTTCTTTTTTACTTTATTCATTTTATTTATGTGTTCTAAAAGATAAGGGTAAAAATGATATTTAATTATGTTTTCGAAAATAAAATTAACATAACGTATGCTTGGGGCAAAGAAATTGTTTACTTGAAAAGGAAAATATGAAGATTGGACATGACCTACGCAAAATGATTGAAAAGTATGAAGGTTTTATGCTAATTACCCTAATAGAAAGGTCTATTGATACTAATTCCCTTTTGAAGAATGCATAAGTTAGCTCCTTAAGAGTAAGTTTTATAAAGAATTTTGAAGAAAAAAAAAAGGAGATTTTTGGGAGCATGTTTGGTAGAGATTGTTCAAAAAATAATTTTTAAACTTCTTCTTGCAATTAAAAATTTTATAAATATATTAAATCAATAGAATGAATGATTGAAAATAATAAGAGATAATTTTTTAAGTTGTGTCAAACAAGCCCTGGATGTGTGGTCAAAATATATTATAAAAATGATAAAGATATCAAATAAAGAAATAAATTATTGAAAATGGTAGGTCATAAATTGATTTTTCTTTTTTCTTTTTTTTTTTTGAATGCTGGGCATTGATTTTTGTTTAATTTTAAGTTGCACCAAATAAGCCATAAATATTTGATTGGCTAATGATTTTTCCAAAAGAATTTCAATTTACATCTTTATTATCTTATAATAATAATAATAATAATAATAATAATAATAATAATAATAATATAATGCTTAAAATGCCAACTAGCCACAACACCATATTGGTAGTGTCATGTTGGCACACATTAATATATTTACAAAAAAGGAAAATCAAAATTTAAAAAGAAATCATAAAATGTGGTGTCTGTTATTAAAAATGCAACTTGAATGTTGTCTAGGTACAAATTTAAAAAAAAAAAAAAGAAAAAGAAAAACAAGAACATGTGCTAATGGCGATATTAAATCTTAACTATAATTTCCTTTTCTAATTTGATTCTATATTTAACACGGTTTTTCATATGACTAGTGGAACCTGTTTTTCTCATTGATTATGTTTGTTATTGAATAAAAAGAAAAAAAATGAAAACTCAACAGACAACATCAATTGAGTAAAATGAAATCAGTGAACCGCATTTTTCATTCAATTCGAGCGAATGTGATATAAAATCAATTCAATATTCAAAAATTTATATATGTATATGTAGGCCGATCGGCCATAAGATCATTGTTAATCGTCTTTGAAATAAGTGTGAACAATTATATATGACTTATAAAATGTGTTATTTAGGTTGCCTTTTTTTTGGGTTCAAATGAGTATAAGATCTAAATTTTGTTTACAAATATTCAGTTCTTATCTAAAATTATCAATTACGACAATTGATATAATATTTTTCTCTTATAAGACAATATTTTGTACTAAAATTTATAAACCAATATTAAAATCTATAATGTTACATATGTTTCATTATTTTGATTATATATTCATAATGATTTATTTTCTTGTTTTATAATTTTTTTATCTAAATATACCATCTTAATCATCATGTGTATCGCACTGGGGTAATGCTATTTATTAAAATGTCTCTAAGCTGTTGACAAGCCGATTGTGGCCAAATGAAGGATTCAATTCATTTATTTTAAAGCGTCACAAAATGCGGCTTAAACAAAATAGTTTATATAATCTAACACGTGAACATTTTGTATTGTGAAATATTATTAATGTAATTATCTTATTTTATAATATTTCAACACATTACAATTGTATGGACATTATTGTGTTCAAGTAGAATTAATTTTTTTAAAAAATCTAAAATACACATTTTTGTAAGTGATGTCTATTGGTTGGGTTCAGGACTTCAGGTGGGTTTCAATTCATGCAAAGATCGCCTTTAAAAGAAAAAAAAAAATCAAATTAAAAATTTAACATGTTACAAGTTATGAAAATATTAGAAAGCAATGTTTTGAACTAACTGAAATGAGATTTGCCCATCCAAACTTAAGAGCAAAACCAATGTAGAACAAGAAAACAAGCACAGGGCCAAAAGCTGAGAGGACAAAAATCAATGGAGAAATGTCCTTCTCAAATAATATTGAGGAGGGAAAAATTAGGGGAGAGAATCATAGTATAGGTTTAGAGGATTGTTAATCATTTAATTTGAGATTAATCAATTCCCAAAATTTGTTCATGGGTCACAATTAATCTGTCTTGTTGCCCCTTTTTTGGTTTTGTTTACATGACATTGTGTATTATTAGTTTAGAAAAAATTTCATGGGCCATGTTAAGAGGGGCTATTCTCCAAAACGGGATCTAAATTTGGCCCCAAATTTGAGTTTATGGCCATTGATTTCATACGTTTTTGGGGTGAAATGGGAGAAAATTCAAATTTGGGTTCTTTTTCCAATCCATTGGTTTTGCGCTAATGCCCATGTTTGAAATCCTCCACTAATATTTAATTTTTAATAACATTAGTTTAAAATTAGATGAAACAAAAACTAGCTTAGAAGGCAAGCTATAAGCTAGCATTATGGGTGGAAAAAATAACTGGAATCAAATAGACCGAACTGGAATCTAATCGAAAAAACCGATACCGCTTGGTTATTTTAAAAATTTAGAGAACTAAACCCGAACCGAAATTGAAAGATAGAGAACCAAAAATCGAACGATTCTTTTTCAACTTCCAAAAAATGAACCGAAAACCGTATACTATATCTAAAAATTAACTTCATCCATTTTTTCTATCAATTGATTTGTTATGGAAACGCCTACATGCACCCAATATGAACTTCATCAAAATTTCGCAATAAGCAACGGCAATATTTGATTTATATGGAAAATGGATTTGTATCGCTCATTATTTTCTTCACTATATTTTACAAAGACGATATCGTCAAAATCGAATAAGAAACATAATATAACTGGAACCGAAACCATTTGGTTCTTGTGAACAAATGGAATCGCTTCTAAATTTTTTGTTCAATTATGGGCCGTTCAATACCCGAACCAAATTGTAGCTTGTCCACCCCTAGCCAGCACCATTAGTTTTTCGAGCAAGGTTGTTGAACACCTTTTTTGTACACACTTGTGTATATTATTCTAATAAAGGATTGGATATTACCAATTGTTAGAAAATATAAGGTGTTTCATATGAATGAAACATACAATAGACGTGTAATATAAGGTTTCATACATATGAAACAAGGCACATGCCGCAGAAATATATAATGGAAGGTGTTTAATATCTATGAAACAAGATAGTGTAATATTTTTATTTTACTCATATTTCATAGTATGAACATGCAGAAACTAGAAACTAAGGGTGTGTTTGATTGGAAAGTCAGAAAACGTTTGGAAGTAAAACGATTTCTAGGTAAATGAAATCCAAGAAAGGGTTTTTCACTGAAAATGGTAGTTGTAAGTATTTAATTGAATTAATTTGTAAATTGGAAACTAGTGTTATTTTTCTTATTTTTATATTTTTTTCATGAAATTTGATCATTTTCTTATCTTTATAGTTAAAGAAAGTTGTCCATTAAAAAAAATGCAAACTTTCCAAGAAACCAAAGACCTCCTTCCCCACAAGGAAAATATTTTCCACCAAAATAAGAAAAAGAACGGATTCTGAGAAAAGTTGAAAAATATTTTCCTGGAAAAAAACATACAATCAAACAGATCAAAAGTCGAAAAAATATGGAAAAATTGGTTTTTCTAAGAAAAAAAATACCTAATCAAACACACCCTAGGAGAATGAAAAATTGGACCCCACCTTAGAAAACTATAGAAATGTGGTAAGGAAGAAAATGCTTAAATAGCAATCTAATTAAATTGGATTTTTTTTTTGAGTAGAATTAAATTGGATTATTAAATCATATTATTCTATGACAAAAATTTATTAAGTTTATTAAGTATTATCATAATTTATTTTAATAAGTTAAGCAAATTTTTAAATAATGTTTTAAATATCAATAAAGATCTGAATTATATGCTTACCGTGAACTAATAACTTTTTTTCCTAAAAAATTTCAATGCCATGTTGCCTCTCATTTTGCTGCTCATTCTCCCAAGGTTGGGTGGGAATTAGGTTCATATTTTTTATTAGTATATTTTCTTTGTCGCACCTCCCTTTTGCTTGTGTATTCCTACATTTTTAACATGAAACATGAGATGAATCTAAGGATTGTATGTGTCCTTTCTCCTTGCATCTCCTTTTTGTTCATATATTTTTAGCATTTGATTTTTTTTTAAATTGACTTTTATTTCGAACAGTGACACAAATAAATGAATTTATGGATAATTGAGAAAAATGTTAAGTCATTCACATGAAAACATTTTACTTTTTTGTTACTTTATTTTATTTTAGTTTATTTAAACTATAGAGAAGGATTTTTATGTTATAATTTTTTTTGTTTGAATATTTTATTTTTATGTTATAAAATTTTGAAAATTTGTTAAATGAAAACTGTTAAAATGGACATAATATGTTAATTTATTAGATATTGTCAACAAAATCAAAATAAAAAATATTAAGGAAAACTTTAGTCAAATTCTTTTGACCTCTATGCACATTGTAATTTTCCTTTATTTCTTTTGGATAATTTTTACTTTTGGTTTCGTATATCAAAAATGGCTCCAAAAAGTAAAATGCTAAAAGGTAGAATATCCCTGAAACGCCAGATTTCAAATTTGCAATGCACAAGATTGACCAATTCAAAATTCTCCCATGTATCTCATCTTTCATCTCAATCCGACGGCAGTGATCAGCATGAAAAATATGACCGTTAGCTATACCTTTTATAATCTCCCTAATCCTTCAAACAGATTTCTCTATCAGCATTTGAAAGGACGATCTAAGGTTTTTCTGTCCATAATGAGTTGCTGGGGTTCTTTTTTTTTTTTTATCTAACTGATGATCAATCAAGCATTAGCGGGTATCATTTTTTGTTCAATCGACTATCAATTCGGCAATCTGTAATAGGCGATGATCCTGGGGTTTTCTATCCAATCTCATACGTTTCTGGGCTTCTTTTCGTTTGTTCGGGCATCCGTGGTTATCATTTTTTGGTTCAATTGACGATCAGAGCATCTGTTCTTGGCGATGATACTTTCTATCCATAATGAATTTTGAACGACAGTTTCTGGTATTCTTTTTCGATCTAACTGGTTATCAATCAGGCATCATGGGTATCATTTCTTTGTCCAAATGATGATCAACCGGTCATATTTTCTTGTGAATTCTCAGAGGTAAGAATCTATAAGTCGTGGGTATCAGTATTTTTGTTCTCTCTTTGGTTTTAATTTCTTTCTCTTTACTGGGTGGTGAATCTTTTAATTTTCAGTGTCAATTTGATAATCGATTTCTCATAGAATTTGTTACTGCAAATTTTCTGTGGAAAATAGTTTGATCAATCTGGTTTGAATTTTTCAGAGTTGAATTGATCATCAATTTGTCACTGGATTTATTATTTTTAAATTTCTGGTTGTGTTTCTTTTCAATTAGTGTATGTTTACCGCATTTGAGTATCTAGAGTGATGAATGTATCCCTGTTCGTGTAATTCCTGTGTCTTTATGAATGTTTTGCCCTATTCTTTGTTCTGTGAACATTATGTGGAGTGATCATGGATTTATATTTGGCTTGAATGTTGACAAGTTATGTTTCCTTTTGATTATTTTGTATGATTACTTCAGTGATTATTTTGTGAGTATGGTGTTCTTTACGGAAGGATTTTATTTGGATTCAATTTCTTATTGAATAGATGTCTCTGCTTCTTGGTGTCATACAAAACAATCTGGTTTGAATTTTTCAGAGTCGAATTGATCATCAATTTATCACTGGATTTATTATTTTTAAATTTTTGGCTGTGTTTCTTTTCAATTAGTGTATGGTTTCCGCATTTGTGTATCTGGAGTAATGAATGTATCCCTGTTTGTGTAATTCGTTTATCTTTATGAATGTTTTGCACTATTCTTTGTTCTGTGAAGTTTATGTGGACTGATCTTTATATATTTATGTTTGCCTTGAACATTGACAAGTTGTGTTTCCTTTTGATTATTTTGTATGATTACTTCAGCGATTATTTTGTGAGTACGGTGTTCTTTACAGAAGGATTTTATTGGGTTCAATTTTTTATTGAATAGATGTCTCTGATTCTTGGTGTTATACAAAACAATCATGGTTTGAATTTTTCAGAGGTCAAATTGATCATCAATTTGTCACTGGATTTATTATTTTTAAACTTCTGGTTGTGTTTCTTTTCAATTAGTGTATGGTTTCCGCATTTGTGTATCTAGAGTAATGAATGTATCCCTGTTTGTGTAATTCGTTTGTCTTTATGAATGTTTTGCACTATTCTTTGTTCTGTGAAGTTTATGTGGACTGATCTTTATATATTTATGTTTGGCTTGAATATTGACAAGTTGTGTTTCCTTTTGATTATTTTGTATGATTGCTTCAGCAATTGTTTTGTGAGTATGGTGTTCTTTACGGAAGGATTTTATTGGGTTCAATTTTTTATTGAATAGATGTCTCTGATTCTTGGTGTTATACAAAACAATCTTGGTTTGAATTTTTCAGAGTCAAATTGATCATCAATTTATCACTGGATTTATTATTTTTAAATTTCTGGTTGTGTTTCTTTTCAATTAGTGTATGGTTACCGCATTTGTGTATCTAGAGTAATGAATGTATCCCTGTTTGTGTAATTCCTTTGTCTTTACTGAATGTTTGCACTATTCTTTGTTCTGTGAAGTTTATGTGGACTGACCTTTATGTATTTATGTTTGGCTTGAATATTGACAAGTTGTGTTTCCTTTTGATTATTTTGTATGATTACTTCAGCGATTGTTTTGTGAGTATGGTGATCTTTACGGAAGGATTTTATTGGATTCAATTTTTTATTGAATAGATGTCTCTGATTCTTTGTGTTTGCTGTGTGTTCATTAGATTTTGTGCTTTTTGTGACAATGCTCTTTCTTCCAGTGTTGTCTTGATTATGATCCTTTGGTACATTTTATGATATTGAAGGAGCTATTACGGGCATTTTCTTTGGAGTGACAGTTAGATATTGGGACATTGTGTATGTTTTTCTGTGGGTAGAATCTTCATTTGATCTTTGTAAATTATGTTATGTCTTACTGTCCCTATTTCATTTTATGTATGGTTAACTTGTGTAAACTTTCATTGGTTTATTTTAGTTCCAAAACACAGAATTTAGTGGTCGGAATTAAGCTCAGTATTGAATATTGGATGTGTAACGTGTTGCTTGTCTTTTGTTTGGAAAAAATAATCTCTAGTAGGATGATGCAATTATTTTTATGCACATGAATGATTGTTAACAATCCCCACCAATTTTGAAGTATAACGAGCTGTGAGTTTCAGTTTTATTTTGATTGCTATCGTGTGTGCCTTTTGTTCTGTTTCTTGCTTGCTAAACTTATTTTGCTGACTCTTTTGTTAACCTGATCAACTTCAGAATAATGATGGAACATGCAGAGATATGACTTCCCTGCTGATCGTAGTTTGTCTACTAATATGACTTCCCCAAACTGCTATATGCATTGATATGTGCAGTGTTGGAAAATCTCAGCATCTTGTTCTTATTTTTTCCCTTCAACTTGCATACGACTTGTAGGTTCCTCAGGATATGGGCTGTGTGATTTTAAACCTTTTTCTTCTGTGTTATTAATCATTTGGAGTTTGTTTTCTCAATCGATTAAAAGTTGTGCTGGAATGCACATTTTTACCATCTTATTCAAGAAGGTTTAGGAAATCTCTGTTTATCTCTAATCAATTACATCATGTGTAAAAGTATGCTTATGATTACTTAAGACTGTTTGAGTCTGCTTGAATCCCTTTTTATGTAGGGTCTTGAATTCTTTTCTCTGCTGGTTTGCATTATTATTTGCTTACCTGATTATGGAAGTGAGTCTAAAGGGCAGGATTTTTTTTATTCAGAAGGAGAGGTTTTTGTGGTTACGAGTTGATGGTATATAAATGGTAATCGGGGTAAGGACATATAGGTGTGAGATGAGAGTTATCCTTTATAGTAAATCTGAAGAATGTGGGTTGTTGGATGAGGGCTTCAACTGTGAAGATGAGAGCTATCCTTTACAGTAAATCTTAAAGATTGCAGGTTGATGGATGGGGGCTTCAAGTGTACAAAGAATTGGAGGCTTGACTTACTACAAATGGAGATGGCAACCCTTGTAACTTCCTGAGGTATTTATCTTATTAAAATTAAAATTCCTTTTATTTATGTAACTGAAACTTGACACGTGAATTATTATATTCTCTTACCCAAATTCAAATTTGTGTTTAATGAAAATTATTTACATAACACCGTTTATAAAAGATTTTAAAGTGAGAAACAACTTTTAAACACAAAAGTCGTCCTAGATTTTGTATTCATCCTTAATTTCATTTCATAATAATGGTATATACACTTATTTTTCTACTTGTTTAGCAATGTCCCTTCAATTATATATACCAAGTCCGAAACCTTTCGTTTTAAAATTATTTAGATATACCCAATTCATCTTCTTTTCACTACTAAAATTATTTAGATGTTCCCTATTCATCTTCTCACTACTATTTTCATAGATAATGTGAATTTTTAATTATTTGGAAATTGATGAACATAAATTTTTTGGTTGGGTTTTATATTACTCTTTTTATATTTGGAGGAAGTATTGCTTTAGGACATTCCCATAAGCCACAGGTTTTGAAGGATGTAAAATATATGTAGACTCTTTTGGCTGAGCATTTCGCTTAAAGAAATGTGTTGCCTTTCAGAACAGCATTATAGGATACCACTTGTTGTAAAAATCAACTTCTAGGGAGTGTTTGTTTTCGATTGTTTGATCAAACTTTTCAACAATAGCCTCTTCGGTTTCTCGCGCTTTCTGAATAAATGCATGATACTTTTCAAGTGATATACCACTAGGGCTGTGAATATCTGATGAATAAAAGCAATGGCTTTCATTGCTTTGGCAGCTTTTTACATCTTTCTTGCTGCATTCAACCTCCTTTCTGCCAATTTGATACCGTTCTTTGTTCCTTCAATCTCTGCCATTGCTTTCATTACTTCATATCTAGATGCTTCTGCAATTCAGCCTAAAAAATTCATTTGTTTAAGTTCTTTAAGGAGATCCTCAAAAATCACGGTTCCACTTTCCATTTCTACTTTCTGATCTATATCATGATTATTCCTAGATGTAAATCGATTCTCCTCAAACGAAAAGACTCATTCAGACACAACCTTTTCTTTTCTCATTTTCTTGTTCATGAATCAACAGATCCTCAGATTATGCCAAGATCTATTGACATCTTAGTGAGGTCCAATTTTTTCTTCTTTTAGTTCTGCTGCTATGAGATCACCCTCCAATTGCACTGCCCGTTCCTCAATCTTTCTCCACATCATAGAACTCGTTGTCATTCTGCAGCACATAAGTTTGTGTGGATAATTAGCTGCTAAATGAATTTCTACTTTAGAACCTATAAATTTTAGTTTGAAGAAATGGAGGATGAAATCAAAAGAAGTATTTCTAATCTAAAAATGTGAAGCATAACTGAGCCTGGATAATATATATTAATATTTTAATATTTAATATAGTAAATGTTTTTGTTGGGTTTATACTACTTTCAGTTATTTGCTTTTTAGTTTGACATGTTTTCCTTTTATTTTTTAAAGATATAATCATCAAGCATTTCTCAATTGAAATCACTTATATCTTCCCTATATAAATCTTTTTCTTCCTACATTGTTAAGAGCCCTTTATCCTCCTTTTTATTTTCATCACTTTCTTCCTATTAGATTATTTGAATTTTTTCGAATTGGCAATGTTTTTATTGTTATTGTCTTTCCACTTTATTCAATTTATTTTCCATTGTGCTATAAAAATTTATATTTTCATTCTCTCCTTTACTTTTTAAAAATTTAATTGATTAAGCATTTTTAAACATAAACTCATTTATATCTTGTTTTACATATTTTCAAACTTGCTTTTATCTGCCATTTATCAATTGGAGTTTGGTTTCTAAAGATTTACCTCAATTCTTAGACAAGTTTGAGTTTGCGGCTGAAAAGATTGTGATATCCTTCCAATTACATTAAATTGAATAAACAATATTTACAATTGAGTACATAATATTTCAATAAGTAGAAATTAATCCCTATAGTTTATTTATTAATACAATTCAAATTTTAAAGATTAGATAAATTAAAAAATAATAAATTAGCCCTCATCTTCAACACACACCTACTACCACCACCGCCGGCATCACTACCCCAACCCCACCACGGTGTTCTCTAGTGAGCTTTGAACCACCAGCAGATTTGGTGGTTTTGGAACTACCACCAACTAGTCATGGTCATGCTAGTGGTTTTCGAAAATTGCCAGTGGTTTTCGAAAACGATTTTCGAAAGCCACCATCAGCAGATTTGGTGGTTTTGGAACCACCACCAACTGATCATGGTCATGCTAGTGGTTTTCGAAAACGATTTTCGAAAACCACCACCAACAAATTTGGTTGTTTTCGACCATTAGAAAACCACCAACAACAAATTGGTGGTTTTTGAAAACCACCAACAAATTTGGTGGTTTTTGACCACCAGAGATCTATTTCCTGGTGGCTGCAAATTTCTAGTAACCACCAGCTGCTCATGGTTTTTGACCAACCACCAATAGATCGACCACTAGAGATCACCAGATTTGCCAAAGGGCGGTGATGGTGGGTGGGTGTTGACGATTGATGAATAAATTGTAAAATTTGAAAAAGTTATTGTGTCATTATGTCAATTTATCATTTTTCAATTTATCCAAACTTTAAAATTTGAGTTGTAATAATAAAAAAACTTTAGGGATTAATTTGTGTTTAGTGAAATGTTATGTACTCACTTGTAAATGTTATGTAATTTAATGTAAATAGAAGGGCATTTTTATCTTTTCGGCCTAAAAAGTTTTGATTCTGTAAGAAAATGTTAGGTGGAGGACCAAAATACCAAAAAGAAAACCATATCCTGAAAGCGCCTCAACCTAAAACATTAGGTACTTATTCCTTTTAGAATTGGTTTTTTCCGACTACATAATATTTGAATTATTTCTCTTTCTTGTTTATACTTTTTTTTAAGATTTAAATTAATCACAAACAAAAATCATTTTATTCTACATATTTTTAAAAAATTATGCATTTTTTCAAATTTAGTTGGAGAATGTTGAGATCATTCCTTTTTTTTTTTGATGATATGTTAACTTTTGGTTCATTAACTTACATAGTCCTCTCAATGATTTTATTTGTAACAACGCTCTCTACACCTTTTTTCCTTTTACAATATAGCCTTGCATTTTCCCGTAACAAGGCTCTCTCTATATTATTTGTATTATTTTGTTAATAGTATCTTACTCAATTTTTAATGTCTTTTGATTTTATTCAATTTCATTCAAGTTATTTTTCTTTTTTTTTTTAAAAAAAAGGACCATTTCTAGATTTGTACATGTCATCCCTGTGCAGTGACCATGCTAATCTCCTCTGTATCATTCCAATTTTATCAGATGTCTCGAAGGAACATTTAATTCAATCTATGATATATACTTTGTTTTTCTTGGTTATGTCATTTAATTTTTCAATTATTTTCATTATGACTTTTGATGTTTAATATTTAATATAGTAAATATTTTTGTGGGGTTTATGTTACTTATAGTTATTTGCTTTTGAACTTTGACATGACATATTCTCTCTCTCTCTCTCTGACTTTTTTTAAGATCTAGTTTGTCAATCATTTCTCTTTCTCTTCTTTTTCTCCCTGTTGTTAAGAGACCTTTATCCTCTTTTTTGTTTTACTTTTATCATTTTTTCCTGTTATATTATTTGAATTTTTCGAATTGGTAATATTTTATTATTATTATCATCTTTCAATTTGATTCAATTTATTTTCCATTAGGTTATAAATATATATATTTTCTTTGTCTCTTTCACTTTTAAAATGAAAAAAAAAAAAATTTGATTAAGCATTTCTAAACATAGAAGGATTATGGGTATGTTCTATACATATTTTTGAAGGATTATGGGTATGTTCTATACACTTTTCATCTCTTTTAAATTTAAATGATTTGATTTGACAATTATATTCATTTTTAAATCAGTTAAATCAAACTCAATTTTCCTTTGTTAGGTCTTTTACTTTTGAATTATTTTTACTCTTTTTCACTCTTATGATTTAGTTTGATTAAACATTTCCCAACTTAAAATCATTTATATCTTTGCTGTACTAAATTTTCTAAGATCGTGTGAGTTTTGTTTATTTGGAGAATGATGAAGACAATACTTTTTCATCAATTTCAAACTTGTTTCTATCTCAGACCTAAATTTTTGGGTTGAGATAACTCCTTTAAAAAAATAAATAAATAAATTTCGAACTTTGGTAAAATATATTATCTATATAAAGGTGCATTTAAAGTGAAAATTTTCATATCAATACCCCAATTGTCATTTTGAAATGAACCTTAATTACTTTTTGCTATGAATTATTAAATGTCCAATCCATTATTTGTTGCAAGAGTTTCCACCCTTTTCTATTTATCAATGTCCTTTCCATTAAATTTAGCTCTCTGTCTCTCCCTCTATTTGTTGATCTATATTTTGTAATTTTTAATTGGTAATATTTTTCTTGATCTCCACTCAATTTTATTCAATATTTTAGTTGCTTCTATGCTGCTATACATATTTTATATTTTCTTCGTTCTTTCAGTTATTGAATTATTTTCTTTCTCGCTTTTACTTTGCTAAAATAAAATTAAGATTAATTGATGAAATATTTTTATAGATCAGATAAAATTAAAATAAATTGATTAATTAATTGAATTATTTCTTTGTTCTTTCATCTTCATTTCCACCTCAACGCCTTCATATTTAGTGGCAAAGGAGATGATAGTCTCCTAAAGAAATAGATCAGATATATATAGTCTCAATTGTCTGTAAGTTCATTTGTTCCCTGGCCCTCTGCAATATTTCCTTTTTCCTCAGAAACTTAGATCCTTTGTATTTCATTCAACCCTATAGTCGCGGCTTCAAGAATATAACATTCTTATCTAAACTTTTCTCATCAATTATATCAATGTTTAATAACATTGGTTTCCAAATGCTGATTTGATGAATTCTTCAAAGGTTCTCTAATCGCTTTTCGCCCCACCCATTTCCTTATTAGGTCCTCATAGGTGTTGAGACAATATGTTTATGATCCAAATTTCCAACAGTGATTTTTGGTCTCGTGTTAGAGAAATAATGCATGAAGCCAATTTTTGCATTGATCCTTAGGAGATGTTGGAATGGTTCAGTACTGGCTCGTAGCTTCTCTTAAATGGAGGAAACCAGATCAAATTTTCTTTTCTTCTATAACCTCTTCTAATATCTCCGATTTCTGCAAGAAATTGGGGGTTGGGGAATTAAGGGATTGTCTCCAACTGCATGAAGTCAAGAAGAACAACAATGTTAACAAAGAATGAGATGTACAAGAATCTAATGGAAATCATGATAGGATACTTACTTGTCACTGATGAAGTGTTGGATGAGGCCGCTAGGCATAATGAAGATAGGGATAAGATGGGCTGAGCTTATTAATTTTGTGGGAGATTTTATTGCGATTATTAACATTGGTTCAGATTTTATTGCTATTCTTCATCATATTGAAGAGAGGGCAGGAGGTAATCTTCTTAATGTTGAATCTATGGTTAATTTTGATGAGATGCTTATGGCTTGTGTGGGATTGATGAATTTATTTTGGAAGCTGGACGGTGTACTTTGGTCCAGTGGGAATATGAGGGAAAAAGGGAATATGCATATTTGTAGGTTTTATTGGTTCACTGCTGAATAGAGATACACAGATGATAGATCCATGTTATTTGACCAGTAAGGGACTGAAAAGTTACAGAATGAATTTAGATTTGAGTTAAGTGTATGAAAAATTATTGGGATAAACTGACTGAGAAGGCAAGCATATTTGTAGAGCTAAAAAAAAGAAGCAGAAACAGGTTTGCTGAAAAGAAAAAAATTTCAGTCAGACAGACTAATTGAGGGAAAACTAGAAGGTGGTGTCTACCTTATCAATTAAATGTTGAGTATAAGTTTGCTTTTATGTTTATCCAAATTTCTGAATGCAAGAGTTGCGCAGATTTATTTTTACCTGGATAGGTAAATTTGTGACCATGAATGCTTTGCCTATGTTGTAAGTTTGTATTTTTTTTTTCCCTTACTTCTACTTGATTAGAAGCGAGTTTCTGTGGTTACGATTTGATGGTATGCATGGTAATCTCTGTAGGATAAAGGTTGATAGATAAGGTGTGAGATGAGAGTTATCCTTTATAGTAAATAAATATACCGATGTAAAAAAGATTGCGAATTGTTGGATGAGGGCTTCGAGTGTACAAAGAATTGAAGCCTTGATATTTTCTAAACCAAATGGAGATGGCAACCCTTTGCAACTTGCCGAGGTATTTGTCCAAGCAAAATGCACATGGAGAGCAAAATACTTCCGTGAAAGCAAAATGCAAATTCTTTCGTGTATGCATGCCTTTGTAGAGATGAGTACTCGAGAATTAAATTAGAATTAGTAGTCTAAAAAGTTCAAGCTGGCTAAGCGTCGATAGTTAAGCATATTAGTTAGACATTAATATTAATAATAATTTATTTTTTAATATATAGTAAATGTTTTTGTTGGGTTTATAGTTTATTTTTTAATATATATTTTAATTAGAATGGACTGATAATAAGTTAAGAGGGCTTTATCCTCCATTTCTATTTATTTTTGTCACTTTCTTCCTTTTAGATTGTTTGATTTTTTTTTTTAATTTTTAATATTTTTTATTGTTATTGTCTTTCCATTTTAATCAGTGCTATAAATATTTATATTTTCTTTCTTTCCTTTACTTGTTAGACATAAATAAATAAAATGGCCAAGCATTTCTAAGCATGCAATCATTTCTATCTTGTTAGACATATATTTCATGGATTATATATATCCATTTTTCCAACAATCTCGATCAATTATTTTTTTCCCCCCTTTTTGACTTTTAAGATTTAGTTGATTAGGCAGTTCCCAACTTAAAAATCATTTTTAGCTTTATTGTATATTTGTACCAACTTTTTGATGACCAGGTGAGTTTTGTGACACTTTTGAATCAATTTCAGATTTTGGAGAAATTATATATATTATATTATCTAAAAGGCATTTAAGGGACAGTTTTTTATATGAATATTATTTTGCATTGAACCTTAATTACTATTTATTTCATAATGGTATACTTCATTTTTCTACTTGTTTATTGGCTTTACTCAAAAATGTCACGTTTAAAATTTTTTCTTTGAATTATTATGTGTCCTGTGTCCAATCCATTATTTGTTACAAGACTTTCCTCTCTTTTCTATTTATTGTTGCCCTCTTTTGACTAAATTCAGCTATCTCTTTATTTGTTGATCGATATATTTTGTAATTTTTTAATTGGTAATATTTTTCTTGATCTTCATATCACTTGATTTAATATTTTACTTTCCACTATGCTACACAGATTTTATATTTTCCTTCTTGTATCTTTCGATTTTTGAAAGATTAAACATTTATATAGATTGACCCATCTTGGTTTCCACCTTAACCTCTTTCATAGTTAATGGCAAAGGGTATATATATAGTCTTCTTTCATGATGCTTCATTGTCTCTCAGCTGATTCAAAATCATTGTCCAGGACATGTATATTAACCTAACTCCTCAACAAGTAGTTCAATAATACAAACTGCTGCTTCTGTGGTTTTATTTAGATTTAAATATATAGCCCCCGTTCTTCTACAATTTTTAACAATTTTTTACACATTTTAACACGTTCACATCAAAAGTTAAACCAATTACATCCACATATTTTCTGGGACCCACTGTATTACATAAATCTCCACCACTCAATCCCACTCATTCTCTATCCTATTTCACATTAAAACTCATAAATACTCATAAATACACATACACATACTCATAAATTCTCTTCATTGGCTTGAGATCATTAGATATGACTGTAACTGAACTAAATTTATACGGTCCTCTGTAGCTTCATTTTTTTCAGACATTATTTCCGACCACCATTTAATTGATACGACATGATAACTTTTTCATATGTTTGTTAAAATTTCCCTCTACTTTTTAATTGTACATTGAAAAATAATTATTTTCGCCAAAATGTCTTGGAAACATTCCTCAGAGTGACTGTGGGGTCTTTTTTGTTCAATGATCCATTACCCGAAAACTCTGCCCCCCAAGATGATTACCGAACCCCAGTGGGTCTATTGTAGATATTGTGCTACTTAAACAAAAGCTAACCTATTATGTTGTTAAAAAAGTTGGAGGACGAAATGTTATGATCGAGCTTGACATATATGACTAATTGAGCCCATGTTAGGATTGGAATTTTGATACAAAATATGGGTTGTACTTGAAGGGAGGGGGGGAGTGGAGTTGAGTGGTGGAGATTTATGTGGTACATATAGGTCCCACAAGATATCTGGATGTGAATTTTTGGTTCTAAAGTGCATAAAACTTTCATCCCTAACATGCACCATCATACGGTTCACAAATTTGGATCCATAGCAATTGCTGCTTCTCTTTGTCTCAGTGTAGGCAGTCTAGAAAGGGAGAACCTATCAAGAAAGATATTTTTCTTTCGAAAACTGCAATTCGGTCAAATTAATATAGTTAGTTTAATTAAATCGGAGGGTACTAAAAAAATAAAATAAAATAATAAAATTATGAGGTAGAAAGACCATACTTTTGTTTCCTTAATTGATAATAATTGATTGATTTAGAAGCACATTTCATTACATTGCATGATTTTAGTCGTGCTCAGATTTTTTGAATTTCCGCGAATTTTAACATTCCTTCAATGTAGGTTATTGAAAACATTCCTTCAATGTAGGTTTTTTTATTAAAATTATGGCACATATTTCCGCGAATTTTGAATGTAGGTTTTTTTTTTTTTTAATCTAAGTTTAGTTTGTTTAGGATATGTCTTTAGACTAGAATTATCATTGGCTTTTTCACTCATATTTTGGGGTTTCTTTTTTATACTTGTCCAATAAATGCGTGAATTTTCTTGAAACAATTATTTTTCCTAATAAAATTTCTTAAAGTGGGGTTCACTTTTTTACTTTGTCCTTGAACTTGGAGAATTTAATTAATTCTTTGTGGGATTCGATACACAAACTATTAGGTTTTATTTATGCAAGGTCGAAAATTTTAAATAACGTGGATACTTAGGTTTAGTTTGGCTAATCCGCTGGAAGAAAAATTAGTTTAGTGTTTGGTAAATTTTTGTACTAAAATTGCTGTATAATCTAGAAGCAATTTTTAAGTGTGGTGGTAAATTACTAAAAAGTGCATGGATAATTTTTATTGATGTGATAATTTATAATTACTAAAAAGTACATGGATTTTGGTAACATCTTTGTTTATTATTATTATTATTATTATTATTATTATTATTATTATTATTATTATTATTATTATTATTATTATATGATATTTTTAATTTCTTTCTTCTTTTATAAAATAATAATATGTGATATATATAATAGTTTCACAAAAAACTGCTATATTAATAAATTTGATGAGCAATAACTTCTCCAAATTATTGAAAAAAAATAATTATCTCAAAATGATAAAAAAAAAATTTAAAGAATAAGATAAACTAAAAAAAATTAAAAGAATAAGATAAACATATACTATAGTAGTAATCACTACGTTTCGACCAAAGAAACATATGATTCAGGGAGAATGATTCTTCAGGGTGGGAGGAATATCCATTGATAAGTATTTGTAAAAGAAAAAACTCAGGGAACAAAAGGAGAGGGAAAACAAGGGAACGTGAGGTAAAAATTTGGAAGCTAGTTTTTCATCTACAGTAAATTTGACATTTTAATTATTTTTAATTGAAAAAGTCAAAAGTAGAAGTTGAGAAGCAGTACTGCCTCACAAAATTTGCTGTAGAGAGCTTCAGCTTCTCCAATAATCATTTTTTTAAGAATTTACCAAACATTTAAATTAGTTGTGCTTCTTAAAATAGTAGAAACAGTGCCTCCAACAGCACTACCAATCTTAGTTTTTTTGAATTGTGGTGCGACACTGTACTTTTTCAATGCTCGTACTATGTTTTTATATTCCCAGCGCTGGGGAAGTGTGTGCAACCCCCCAAAATTGAGTGTGGGCAACTTAACAAGCTCGCTATGTTGGCTGTGCGAAGTATGCGATCTAGTATATTTTCTCGTATTTTTTCGATTTAGATTCTATATCCTTTCCATGCTTTTTCTGCCCTGCATTTGATGTATGTGTTTGTATTTCACCATTATGAATGTTTTAGGATTTTTTGCTTTCCATCATCATTGGGCTTGCTTATGTGGTCGTGGATGACTTGGCAAACTTTGTAGATTGGGAATTTATTTTTAGGTAGAAAAACGTTCAAACGAACATGTGGTGGAATGCTATTTAATCATACTTTTTCCCATACATGTTTGGTTTAGACTCTATATCTTCCCATACTTTTCTGTTTTACATTTGATATATCTGTTTGTGTTTCACCATTATGCGTGTTTTAGGATTTTTGATTTCCCATCGTCAGTGTTTGTTTATGTAGATTTCCCATGGATGACTTGGCATCGAGCTTGGGAGAAAACTTTGTACATTAAGAGTTTATTTTTAGGTTAAAAAAAAAGGTTAAAATAAACGTTTTAAAACAAACACATGCTATATACACAGAGCAATAAAATGGTCATTCTATTTGTATGTTTTCATGTTATAGGATTGTATCGTATATTACATCCGTCTAGAATTATTAATTAATGAGTACAAAACGCATTGGCTTTTCCCAAATAAATATTCTGTATTTCTTTTACTTTTTTTATTTTATTTTTATATATCACTATTAACTTCTACGACTTTGCCAAATTCAAACATAATAACCACCACTTCCCTCACACCACAACTCATTATCCACACACCTCATGGTACTCCACTATTGCAATAATATAAAAAAGTTTTTGACACACTAACACATTAGTCAAACACAAACTTCATAAATCACATTTTTCTCTTTTTCTTTTTCCTCCTCTCCCTAAAAACTAAGAGAGATTGTAGGGAGGAACCGAACCCATTTAGGGAAGCCCACTTGGATGTCATCTTTAGACCATACAGCCCTTGGCCACAAATATTTCTAGTAGTACATCTACTTTTAAAATTATTTTTAATACGTTATTTTGCTCATACAAATAGTATGACCATTTTATTGCCCATACAAATAGTATGCCCATTTTGTCTACTTTCAAGTTTGACATTGACCGCTAATAATGATTTTTGATAAAAAAAAAAAAAAAAATAGTGTCAACTTTACAAGAAGGCGCACACACCTGCCTATTCTGGTTCTTTTTCCCCCCAAGTTTTATGAGTAATTTGTACGCGTTTACTTTTTCTGTTTACCTGTGACTCTGTGAGTGCGATTACGAAAGAAAAATTCATAATTAGTCAAGTGTGAGACCACTCTCACAAAATAAGGATTACGGTAACCCTCATATTAAAGGGTAAATTTTTAAAAATTTATTGTTTAGCATTGGCGGAGCCAACTAAAGGGCTCGAACTTTTGACTTCTTTTTTTTGTCAAATTTTGGTTCTTCTATCCTCCTTTTTTAAATCTTCTAATTGTTTGATACTTCTTCATTGTTCCTCACACTACCCTAGCATTGGTGGAGCCAACTAAGGCTCAGTGAGGTCCATTGACCTCATTGAACTTTTGACTTATATATATATATTTTTTTGTGATCGGTATTTGACTCCTCCATCCTCTTCTCTTAAACCTTCCAATTGCTTGAGACTTCCTCTTCATCGTTCCCACATTATCCTTTTCCCTTACGATTTTATCTACTTATTATCTTATGCATGTGAAGATTTCAGGCAGATGAACAAATTAAGGTAGAGTGCCCATTAAATTTTGGTAGCAGCTTGAATTGTTGAAGAATCGAATTTAAATGTTATACAGTTTGTGTAGAAGACGACAGAAAACGGGTGACAAGAATGAGAAAAATCAGCTCCTCAATATTTTGGGCCTTCTATTGTTCATTAAATTGAACCCTTTTTCCCATTTGGGCTTACATAATTAATAACCAAACTCATAATCCATTTGCTTACTTACTTTATTGAGTAGTTGACCTAATTAAAAACTTACTACACCTAAATTATCTATTAATTAGTTTGAACGATCAGAATAGAGAGAAATCGAACCCACAAAATTCAAGGTTTGAATTCACATAAAATTTTATCAAATTAAATTTATTTTTTCTTCGCTACTCAAATTTAATATTTCTCATAGGTAATTTTTTTTTTACGACAATGGGCCTGCTAAAAAAAATTTTGATCTATTAATAGTGATACCCTAACTATTAATGTCTGGATCCGTCACTGTCCGCACAATTCCTGGCTATTAGTGAATTTTTTAAATAACAAAAATTATATATCAAGATTATATTCATATTTAACCTCCTGATTAATTAATAGTGATTATGGGGACGAAAAATTTTAATGTTTTTCGAAGCTTTAGACATAAAATTCACTCTCCAAAGTGAGGGTCACCATAACCCTCATTTGTGAGGGTGAAGATTGGTCCATTGGAACGGAAAATTTAATGACTCCTTTTCTAATTAACTTTTTTTTTAATCGTAAAAAAGTTATTATCATTGTATCTAATACTTTGTGACTTGGTGTTATTTTGTGAGGGTTGGCCTTGATCTATATCCAAATCCACCTTTGTTTGGATTTAGTTAGCCTTTTGCGATCCACGAATTTCGAAAAATTTTGCTCCGTTCAAATTAGGTATCCATTGGGTTTGGATCGAATTAGATTTTTTCCATCATAACCTAAAATACTCTAATTAAATTCAAAATAGATGTCCAACATAAAGTGGAGCTAAAATGTTCCACAAAGAATGTCATGTGGATCCAGTGGCTGATTTAGAGGGGGGTCTTGGGGTCAGGTACTGAAGATTTTTTATTTTAAAAACTCAAAAAGTATGGGGAAAAAAAGAGATTTTTAGTAAGTTTTTAAAAGATTAGGAAGATTGTAATTTAATTCGATAAGTTTTCTCATTATGTCAGTCTAAATTGAATTGTATTGTAATTTGATGAATTTGAATTCTCTATATTTGACAAATTACAAAGTGTGTGATTTTATTATTTATATTTTATTAGTTAAGCATATTTGTTTGGTTTTATTTTTGTATTTATATAAATATATGATTTTAGTTCGAAATTCAATACTTCATTCATGTAGGATAATTTTTTATACTACAATTAGCCTAACCTAAAAAAATTTTGTCCCTGCTAGGAGTCATCATAAGTGCCCCCAGCTCTAAATCTTTAGATCCGCCACTGTGTGGATCACACGTTGTTCCATAGTAACCATGTCCAATAACTGATCTCACTTTATAAAAGGGGGGAAAAAGAAACAAATAAATAAACAAAAATAGGTATACATACCAGAGGAAATGCATGCACGCATAAAAATTGTTCTCATCATAATGCAATACAACACGACCTTTCTCAACTAATGTGGACACTTTTGTGTGTACTTGTAGCATCTCTCTCTCATCTTATCTATATGTATTAATTATAGGTATTCAAATTTCTATTTCAATTCTTAGTAAAACAAATAATAAATAAAACAAAAGAAAAAAATTATACCATAAAAACCGTTCTCATCCTACAATAAAAAAAGTTAAAATAATAATAATAAACCTTATGATCTTATCGTGAAAAAGAATAACTCTTCTAATTTTTTTCCTTTTTTTAACTGTTCTCATCTTATATATCATTAAAAAATCATTCTAATCGGATTGTTAATCGTTCACATGTAGCTAGATAAGTTTAAAAAAATAAAAAGAAATAACTGACTGAGATAGGTATATTATTAGAGGTGTATACAATATTTAAATTATTAAAGAAATGATTTTACTCTGCTGTAGCACTTGGTAAAAAAAATTAAAAAAATAAAGAAAGAAGAAACAATTTTACATGACCAGTTTAGTAGCTTAGTTGGCACCATGGTATTGCTCTTGTATGTTAGGTGGGAAGTTCAAATCCCATTTCGGCCGTTTTTAGATTTCACCTGATTTTGGTATTAAAAAAATTAAAAAATAAACATAATTAATTGATATCAGAGAAATTAGCAGGAAAATTAATTAGACGCTGGCTGTGTTCTGTTTGCACTTTTCCAAGCATTTTCCATTTTCAATTTTCGAAAACCCCCAAAATGCGTTCTGTTTTGTTGTTTCCGAAACTTGTTTCCAAATTTTGTTCGGAAAATGGAAAACGAGGAATTCACATTTTCCTTGTTTTCTTTGTTATTTCCAGTAAGTTGGAAAACAAGGAAAACGCCGTGTTTTCCACCATTCCAAATAAAAAAAAAATTGAAAAAACACAAAACAAACGAAAGGAGCTGCTAGACGTATTTCTTCTCGGTGGTTAGGGTTCCTCATGCTTCTTGGTTCCTCACGCTTCACTTCGTCCGGATCGCTTGCATCTTGAAGGTATAATCTCGCTCGTCTCTTGCTCTCTCTCTTTTGCTGTAACCGATTGAACGGTGCATAATTTCATCCTCACGCCTTAATTTGGCAGCGACACCATCTACGGCACAGAAGGCAGAAGAAACAAGGCAGAGTACACATCATGTGTAGCGGGTAGGTCTCAAAACTAAAGCTCGATTTAACAAAACGATTTGCAGCTTCTTGATTTGATTTGCGTGGCTTCTTCTTCAGTTTTTCTCAAGTTTCGAGCCTTTATGGTTGTATCAAATAGGGCTTCTACATTATATAATAAAACAAGAAAGGGGATTAAATTTTAGAAAAGAAAAAAGAGCTGCAGCTTCGTTCCCAATAAAAATAAAAAAATAAAAAATTTAGGTGCAACTTGAAGCAGCTGCTGTATTAAGTTGACTTATGAGGTAGACGATGCCACAATTCCAGGCACATCTCTTTGCCCTTTTAATTATTAGAAAAAACAAAACGGAAGAATCAATGTCGTATGTGTGTTGGGGAGATTTGTTGGGTTCACTTTCCCATTGTCTTATATTTCTCTGGAATTCAATCTTCTTATTTCTAATGGAGTTAGTTCAGTTAATCTGTCTTCCTGTAATGCAAAATCTGCTTTTGCTGATCTTCTGTTATTACCTTGTTCTACTCCCCACCCCCCCGCATACACCAAAACACCCTTGGCTTATATTCTGTTAATCTTTAATTTGGGACAAATGGCTAGAATGTGTGGGCCTTGTTTAGGAGTTTTGTGCAATGCTTAGCTCATTTCTGCTTGACAACTCACTACAATTTTGAGGTGTCGCATATTAGTGCCTTGTTGACGCCTTGACACTTCGAAGTCGTAGGTGTCAATATACTGGTGAGACAGCAAAAATGGAACTTAGATCTCGACTTGTATCTCATATCCTCTCTATGGAATCCTATAGTTGTATCGTCTCTGTGGAATCCTATAGTTGTCCTTCGTTCTTGCTGCAAGCAGCAGCTGCTGTAAGAGCATCTTCAATGCCATGCCCATTTCTTGTGTGCACTAGAAGAGAGATGTAGACACATTTTTATACATGGTTCCCACATTTTTTTCTATTTTCATTTTTTAAAATCACTTTTCACTCAATTATCTCTTTTTCCTCACTCCACTATTATTTTATTATTATTTTTGAATTTTTTCTCTATCTCTCTCTTCTTTTTCACTTTTCCCGTTCTTTTTTCCTTATACTTCCTTCCATTATCTTTATATTAAAATAATCACATTCTCTCTATCTCTCTCCTCCACGTCATCATGCACACCACTTTTGCATTGAAGATGCTCTAAGCAGCAGCTGTTGCTACAAGAAGCAGCAGCTGCTGCAAGGATTTCAAAAGTGTCAAATTAATTACATTGACGGTTGAAAATAGTAATTGAGAAAATGATTTTATTTATTTATTCAAAAGTAGCAAAGAAGCTCTAATGGTACTTCTATTTAATTCACAAACAAACTCATTACAGTTGAATTAAGATAGATTTATCAAAATAACAAACCAAACACGTTTTCCAGTTTCCCATTTTCAAAAACCGTTTTCCAGAATGACAAACCAAACGCATTTTCAGCATTTTCGAAAATAGCTATTGAAAACAGAAAATTGAAAACGTTTTCGAAAATGAAAACAGAAAATAGCATTTAAGTTCTATTGTTTTCACATCAAGAGTTTGTATCTCGGTTAGCACCAAGACATCGTTATTCAATATCTGCTGCAAGTTTCGTGTATTTTTTGTCACTTAATCAATTAGAACAATTTATCCATTTTAATAGTTTTCATGTAAAACTCTGATATAACTTTATAAAATTATTTTCTCTATTTATTATTATTTTGAATAAAATTATTTCTCTATTTAAAATAATAAATAAAATAAAGGCAACACTAAAAATTTTGACGCTAACTTTTTTATTGACTGTCCACGATTTTACTATTCATTTCTTTATTAAAACTAAATTAATTTTGGAAAAAAGCATCACATTAAATAACATACGGAAATTGTAGGAAAGCTGCTAAAGATAATTTATTTTGCTAAAGATAATTTACTATTCATCTTTAGTTTTATATATTTTTTACCAACTGAATGTTGCAGGGGCAAACACTAACGCAACCGCGACGCCACCCCCACCCACTAGGTCGGCCATTTATACTGATTCGGATGGAAAGGTCTAGAAATCGTAATCCTACAAGGCTACGATACAAAGCGTCCAACAATACCCATAGATAGTTCTACCACTTTTCTACTTGGACGCATCTACAGAACTCCGAGTTTCGGCTTTTCAGTTTCACTTTCAGATCCTAAAGAGAGAACATTAAGTAGAAATCTGAGATGGCGGAGCGAGAGACGGTTGCTTTTCATCCAGAGATCAACAGTCTTTTGAGTTTAATTGGCGACATTTCCTACGGCGACAAGGAGATCTTTCTCTGTGAGCTTCTCGCTAACTCAGCAGAAGTAAGCCCTCGATTTCTCTTATTCTCTTAGTGAATCAGTTTTCTTTTGTTAGTTTTTATCTTCCTCGTTTTTAATCTGTATGCGGCTGTCCATCCGATTCGTGACTTCGCTATCTGAATTTCTATAAATTGCACCAAATTAATACTAAAATTGATACGAAATTCGATTGATATCTGAACGATTACAACTGAATATAAAGAAGAATGGGAGTTAGGGGAGACTTGTTTTTTTTTTTTTTTTATCAGAAAAGGGGGTTGAAGGAGATAATTTTAGAAAGGGAGGTGAAGGAGAAGCCGATCTGAACAATACGCAATCTCTTTTCCTTGTGTCTTTAGGAACTAAGGGGGTGTTAGCATGCATTATAAAATGCATTTTAATACATTTTTTTCAAATTTTAAATTTGGTCAAACAAATCACATCCATATATCTCCTCACTCATTAAATCTCCACCATCCAACTCCATTCATTCTCTCTCTTCCTACTTATAAAAATACATTAAAACTCATCCGCTAACACCCTGTAAATAGGAGAAGATAAGTCGGGCTAAAATTTTTGGGCTTCACAGTATAATTATGGCCCAAGTTAGATTGGCCCAACATTTTGATGGAAAATATTTTGCTTGGGTGAGGAGGTTTTTTGGTTTCTTGGAAAAGTTTACTTTTTTTTCTTAATGGATAATTTGTTTTAGAAATGATCAAATTCCATGGAAAAAATACAAAAAAAGGAAAATAATTATTTTCTAACTTGCAAATTACTGCAACCAAATACCAACAACTACTATTTTCTTTAGAAAACTTTTTCTTGGAATTCATTCACCCGGAAATCGTTTTCATTTCAACTAAATTCCGGCTTTCCAATCAAACACACCCTTATCATGTGCGTATGTCATAGTTCAATAGTGCTCCATTATCGTGCTGTTGTGGTAGTCTAATTTTTTGTTACAGTTTTCTGAGGCTTTGGTTTAGTGCCAGCGATATAGCATGGAAACAGGATAGAAACAGGAGAAAGTAGCATTTTCGTGTGGCGTTTGTTACTCTTTTACACAAACATGACATAATGGAGCATCATAATTGACTGAAATTAACTTGCTTCCTGTTGATTGTAGGCTCTTTACAAGATCCGTGTTGAGAGTTTTATTGTGGAGACCAGGCTTGATTCTCAACCGAAGCTTTTCATTCACATAGTCCCTGACAAGACCACTAACACTCTGACCATCATTGACAGTGGTATTGGAATGACCAAGGCTGGTGAGTAAAGATGCATTTTTAATTATTTTCTGTCACTGGGAAATTAATTATTTTTGTTTGATATCTGCAGATTTAAAATGCAAACTCGGTGGAATTTCAAGTCATCGAATTGTGGAACATATGAGATATACCAAGAAATATATAGAAACTGGCATTGTTACTTATGCTGATGTCCCTCTGAGGGAGCAGTTTGGTCCTGGTTTCTATTCAGCTTTCTTGGTTGCTAACAAGGTCGTGGTCACCACAAAGCACAATGATGATGAGCAGTACGTGTGGGAATCCCAAGCAGGTTGTGGTTCTTTCACCATTACCAGAGACTCCTCTGGTGATAGACTTGGTAGGGGCACAAAGATTACTCTATTCCTCAAAGAAGATCAACGTGAATACCTTGAGGAGCTCAGATTGAAGGATGTGGTTGACAAGTGCTACAACATTGTTAGGTACCCAATCTCAATTTTGGTTGATGGAAACAATACAAACACCGTGAATCAAATCTTTGATGATGATGAGGATGAGCAGAAAAGAAAGGAACAATTGGCACATCAGTTTGAGGGTCTCCGAAACAAGTTCAAGGATGTTCTTGGGGACAAGGTTAATGAGGTTGTTGTCTCTGACCGTGTTATCGAGTTCGCATGCAATTTGTCAGTTGAAAAGAATCTGGAAATCAACCCGGTATACCCCCTGATTGAGGAGTTAAGGAAGAATTTTGATGCCGGCGGGCATGACAATTATGTGACGGGTGTGATTGAATTGCTGTTTCAGGCTGCCTATTCTTGCCTCTGTGTTTATGCCTGGGACAACGAAATACCAGTCGAGTCACTCTTCCGTGTTTGATGGTGAAGGAATGCACCTTGTCAATTAAATTCTATAAAACTTAAAGTTAAGCTGTTTGTCACATGTTCCTCCCCCAACCTTCGCGATGGTGGATCATGTGTCAATTTTCGGCTAACATGTTGGCAATTTATGGCATTTGATCTTTTGTGATGCTTATGAAGGGAAAATGACAGTTTTTTTTTCTTAAAACCTTCGCAAGGCTATTTTGCTTTTAATGCTTAGTATGGTGCGTAAAATTGATAAAAACCGGCATTAATGTGGAATCCTAAAAATGAAAAGGGTAATACTTTGTGGGGCTATTTTTGTAAATTAACCAGTCCATTTTTTATTGCATCAGCATTGGGTTTATAATACAAAATCAGCATTGGTGCTTGAAAGGTAAGTGGGTGCGATATGTGTTTCAATTCATGCTAGTTTTGGTTTTTGTGTATCTAGACTTGGATTATTTCCAAATTAATATTAATATTATATTAAAGAGAATGATAAAAAAAAAACATAACGACACATTAATGTGTGACATATCTACATTTACATCTATATCTACAATCTTCACCTACATCCAAAGTATGTCAAAATGAACAATGGATTTGCAACTTTTGGCGTTTCATTTTTGCGCTTCCATTCTTCTTTTTTTTTACAAACTATGGCATTAACTCTATTCCCCTAAACAATGAATGATGTTAGCCCTCCCCCCAACCAATGAATGGCGATGCTCCTCTGATTACTCGGTACTAGGGCCGGGCATTTCAACCGTCAAACCGACAAACCGATCGAAACCGACCGCATCGGGTCGGTTCGGTTCGGTTTTTTGGGGTGGGTGGTTCGGTTGGTGGTTTGGTTTTCACCAAACCGAAAAACCGATCGGTTTAAAAAAAAAAAGAAGAAAAAGAAAAAACCGAAAAAAACCAAAACCGGAAAAAACCGACCAAACCGAGTCGGTTCGGTCGGTTTCGGTTTACCGAATCGAGTTGGTCGGTTCGGTTTGGTTTAAAAAAAAAAAAAACCGACCGTGGTCGGTCGGTTTTGGTTTGGGTGGAAAAACCGACCGAACCGACCGACGCCCACCCCTACTCGGTACCTACTCCAGGCCAACAAAACAGGCTCCATTCATCGTTCGGGGTAACCTCCTGCCGTCAAATCGAAAACTCGGTGATGTCCTCAACCCTAATTGGTACGGCTTTTCCCTTCCTTCTCATTAAATTTTTTTCTTTACAATTGTTAGAATCGGTGATGGTCTATATTTGCAGGATTTGTTACAATGGCAGAACGAAGTAGTCGACGGTCCCGACATGCTTGGGTTGCTAAAGTGTTCCATGACCCTCTCATGATTACTTCATTCTATGTTGCTATTCAATGATGGCAAGGACAGTTTGGCTTCTTTGAAACGACAACGAAATGAAACGGTAATGGATCCCTCGAGAATTTAATTGAGATGGCTTCCCCAAACTACTGCACTGATACATCGATGATTAGTTTTATTCATTTATTTTTTATAATTTTTGTTTCGAAAGGTTGGTATAAGGGTTTAGGTTGGTACAAGTGTGACAATTTTACTATGCTCCGCCAATTTTTCGCAACATTAAAATCATCTCTAATATATATTAAAACTTATTGCATATTATCATCCAACAAATCCTCTTTCAGGTTTGTCGGGAACAAACATCAATAATTATTAATATAAAAATAAAACATCGATAATATACGAGAAAATGATAAAAATACAATAATTTTTTCATTTTTCATCAAAATCAATATATCAAAAATCAACATTTTCGTTCACAAACATTAACAGAGAGAATAGCTTTAAAATGAAAACTTTCTAATAAATTTTCTATAAAACAAATTTTTTTTGTTTGGCGGTACTCTTTTGATCAACTATTGTGGATGACTTAGTAGATCGACCAAAGAACCAAAGAAATAATCAAAAAATCAAATCAATAACCAAAAATGGGTATTCGACATACAAAAAATTACAGTTAATGGGTTGAACCCAAAATTGTAGGGATAATTATGACTCATAAACTAATTTACTGATACACTCATGTAAACTCTAAGTTGCAAATTTCAAAAGTTAAGGCATCAAATTCATGGAAATACGGATCTAATGTTTTTTATTTGAAGAGAGAACAAATAACCGGTTTGTTTAATTTAATTAGTAATTGAATGTGAAAGATAATGTATCACTCATGTTACTTAAAGTCGCGTAATTACTAATATAAAAGAAAAGGCAAAAAAGAAAAAAATAAAAATAAAAATAGAAACGGGTAGGTATAATGAAAAAAAAGAAGTGGGGGGAAAATAAAAGGAAAAAAAAGAAAACCAAATTGAAAATAGGTATATAATGTTGCAAATAAGTGGTATATAGACATAAATCATAATGTAAAAAATAGGCATAATGTAAAAAATAAGTAGGTAAATAAACGTAATATAATAATAAATAAAAGAAATGGGGAAAAGAAAAGTCGAAAGAAAAAAAAAAACTGAAAATAGGAACAAATTGGACAAAAGAAGTGGATTCTGAAGGATCGATCCTATGATCCCCAACTCACAACTACAAACTTTCACCAACCCGATTGGAACCTATTTGGCAGAAGCAAGTGAATTAGGTTATTAATATATTACCTCTTATGTATAGCTAGATACATTTTGCACTTGATCGGGGGTAGGACTGGGTTACAACCCGGTCCAGTCCCCCACTGTCTACACCCCTGACCTTATGCCAACTTGCCATGTGCACTACTATTGGTCAAATATGGGTGTGGGTCCCCCCTCCATTTCGGGAGGGTGATACGTGGTGCCAACTTATTGGTAGGAAATCGCTAGCTTTCTCGCTCTCGTTCCAATACCAACAAGTTGATACTGTAAGGTGCAACTTGCAATGTAAAGTTTGGGTATTGGTCGAACATGAATGCGAGCTCCCTATTCAGGAAGAGGGTGACATGTGAAAAAGTTGGTACAAATGTGCCAACTTATTGATAGGAGATCGCTAGCTTTCTAGCTTCCGTTCCAATACCAACAAACAAGTATTATCATGTGGAGCATGGGTATTGATCGAACATAGCGCGAGGCCCCCTCCATTTAGGGGGAGTGTGATATGTGGAAAAGTTTCACTATAAGGGTACCAATTTATTGGTAGAAGATCATAAACCTTTTTGCTCATGTTCCAATGCCAACAATCTTATATTCCTATCAATTAATCAACTCAATCTTATATCTAATTAATCAACTCCATCTTTTTTTTTTTTTGAAACGTAATCAACTCCATCTTATATCTAATAATCGGAAATGATAACTACTCATATTCTTGTTTCTTATATCTAATTAATCAACTCCATCTTTTTTTTTTTTTGAAACGTAATCAACTCCATCTTATATCTAATAATCGGAAATGATAACTACTCATATTTGTTATGAATAATAATTGAAGAATAATTATTAGGTGTTATGAATAATTGAGAATAATGTGGTGGTTATGAATTATGAGGAATAATTTGGTGGAGGAATAATTTGGTAAAAGATGTAATTATTATATGTGAATGACTATTATACCCTTGATGAAATTATGTAATTACGATTGTGTCATTCGAAGTTTTCCTATAAATAGGGCTTCAGTTATTAATGAAATTCATTCCTAAGAATTCCTTAGAATTCATTCTCTCTAAATTCTCTCTATCAGCTTTATACTTTTATAACACGTTATCAAAGACGAGTCTCTAGCCATTTGAGTACACATGGCTGAGATGCTCTTACAACAGCTGCATCTTATAGATGATCTTCTCAGACGTAAACCGAATTATTATAAATAACCTAATCCATCTCCAATCAATACTTATCTTTCTTTTTCTCTCTTATCTTTTTCCCACTTTCAATGCCTCACTCTCTCTATCTTCCCAATCACCACGTAAAAACATTTATGCAGAGACAAAGAGTTGTGGGCAATTCAAGAATTGGCAAATGGAGGAAATACGCATGTTCAATTGCTTTCTCCCTAAGAAAAAGCGAAAAGCGATATATATTATATTACTTTATAATATAATAATATATTAAACTATAATATTCGCTTTCTCGAGATATATGAGCATACATTATCAAAATCAAATTTTCGACTCCATTATACTGATTTAACGAGCTTCGATTTGGACACCAACATTGATAGGTAATAACTGCTTTGAAATATGTTATTATCAAACTTTCAAAATTTACAAATCAAGACACCAACTTTTGAAAGTTACAAAATAGTCCTTGAACATTTTGATATTGATAAATTGAAATAGAAAGGAGATAATTTTCAATCAGTGAAACATTGATAAAATATTTTTGACAATTTTACCTTTTAATTGAATGGACAATTTTACCCTTAGGTAAAACCGACCTAATTTTGACGACAATAAACAAAAATGGATAGAATATTCTCAAGAAATTCTAAATCCATTAATTATGACCAAGTCCATTCTGAGTTAATAGATCGAAATATTAATGTAACTTCTCAAGAGTTCAATTACATAATGTACTTATTCTAAGCGATAAGGCTGCTCAGTGTAAGAATAAAGATTTGTTCTCTAAGAACAAATTTGCTTCCTAGGCTAGCTCAATATTTAATTCTCGCACTTTATTTAATGCAGCAATTTAATTATCGCAATACCTCCTACTTGATGATGGGTTCAACCGTCACTAAACGGAAAGTTTTATATATTTCTACACTTTATATGCCAAGTGATGGGTAATACTTTCTACTAAGCAGATCCTACTCCTCAAGAAGTAGTTAATCATTATGCAATTTAATTTCAATTTAAATTCCGTGAAATTTATATTTACATCGCAATAATTCCCATAAGGTAGGTTCTGACTCACCTATTGGAGGAAATTTAATTTCATGAATTTAAATTTATGCACTTTATAGTTTGAAAGTATTTCCAATGTATGGGTAATACCACACGATTGGTGCATATTTCCAATGTGGTGGGTTATACTACACGATTGGTTATAACTAATCTTACTCCGTAAGAAGTAGTTGATCAAATATTCTAATCATACTCTCAAGTAGTAGACGATGAGAATAAAATTATTTCCCCATATATACCAATATTAATGGAGAAAATTGAGTAAGTGGTACTTGAAGTCACCATTGGATAAATATATGAAAATAAATGTCTCAATAGATCCTATGTTGATAAATCAAAGATAATATATCGATGGAGAAATTATACGAAGTAATCTCATCGATGATATAAGATCAGTATTAATATGAGAATAAAATGCTCTTGAAGAATCATAATCACTAGATTGTGATTTAAATAAAGCCAATATGATATTATTACTACTCCGTAAGAAGTACAAAACAAATAAGTGGAACATATTGAGAATATCAAAAGATGGCATTAAACACTAAAATATAGAAATGCAAAGAATATACATATCGAATCCATAAATGAGGGATGCCTCTCGAGAGTATAAATACTCCGTGAATCTCGCCACCATCAACATTAGGATTCATAATGAAATATTTAAAGGATCCGGAATTTCTTTTTCGCTTGACACCAAGCTGGTCCGTGACTGACGACCTGGCTTCCACAGGCATTCTTGAACATATGCATGAAATTTGATGAGTAGTTCATCAACAAGATTTAAAGGTAAATAAGTATTTTTCTCGCTGAATGAGAAATAAACTTATTATTTACACTCGATCTAGAAACGCTTAGTAAGCCATCAAAGAAATTATTAATATTCAACAAACCTATTGGTTTGACATGAAAATTCCACTACGCCAACGAGTTATATTGAATATTTCCTCCAGTGTGTTGTAGTCACTGAAGGACAATGAAAGCATCACTATTATTCATCATATACATCATGCAGCTTGTGGATGGATTGGCGCTTTAGCACTAACCCCGCCGACCCATGGTAGAACTGCTCCAATTCCCGAGTATTAGATCCAACTAGATGGAAAGGTATTAACTCAAACTTTATTCCCATGATTGTGCGGCCATTATAAGTCTAGCTAAAAGTTTGTTGTTGGTTCCTCCATATAGTATATTGATTTCTTGTCTCTCTAACTCTTTTTACGAAATGGTTGCCATATCCACATATCGATATGGCCTACCGCTTTAGATCCACCAAGAATACATACGATTTTAATATGGCGATAAGAAAAGTCGACTTGATGAGATGATTCTAAAATTCCATATCCATCTCTACTCCTATTCTCTTTGCACTATATTTTTAATGTATGAATATGAGAGATATATGAATCCTCTATTTAAAGAAAAATTTCAAACCAATAATTGAGTGCAGACTATTTACTTTTTTGACAAATATGAAAGAGAAAATGGTAGAAAATTTTAGTGAAATGACATATACCGTTGCTGGTGATTGAAAAATAATATATATATACATATATATATCTTAAAATTGAAAAACAATATTTACAATTACAAGAAAAACATTGATCTTCATTATTACACCGAAGCTTACATAAATATGGAAAATCATTATACTAAATTTTTCTACTAAATTTACAAACGTGATCTTCTAAAGTAAGTTTTTCAAGACTCAGAACGCCGCTTGTTGATCTTTGAATTTGGCTCATAAGGCCATTAGCTCACCTTTGTACGTGTCCACTCAGATGTGTCTCAAGAGCCTGCTGAATATCATCCAAAGGCTCTTACTCAATCCATCCTTAATGAATGTTATTTTATCTTTCGATTTCACAGACTCCCACGATTTACATCGAAGTGTCACATGTCCACCTGAGCACACTTGTAGCATCCTCCTAATCTTTTTGCTCTCCGCTTCTTGAAAACTACTTTACCCATACCAGTATGTATTTAGAGGGAATTGAAACTCACCAGATAATCTAACCTTTGCTTCAATCAAGCACGGATATCTTGTGATACCTTTTATTCATTAGCATCCTTAATCTTTCCAAATTTACATCGATAAATCCTTTTTAGGATTTTGATCAGTAGTGATGGATAGTATTTTCAAGATTTGAGAGCATATGATCCATTATAATGTATAGACCCTTGTTAGATGAATTTTGTAATAATTTGATGATTTATTTATAGAATACGACGCGTATGAAATAAGACTGATTTTAAATAAATAATATGAAGCGAAGAGCTACGATTTCGAATTAAATAATAGCCGGATGTGATGCGATGAGTCAGAATCTCGTGATTTGAACAAGAGAGAGTAGACAATAATGTCACCAAAAGATGATGGAATATGTTGGTGAATTGTTTCTATGATAAATCATATTGAGCACTATACAGATACTAGTGAAATCGATATAAGAATTTACTCAACTAGAAGTTCAATAATACTGCTTGCAAACCCCGACTATCCCATGCTTAAAGTAATAATTATTGAAATCAATATTTCAAGTGAAGAATTAAAAGAATTCTTCAATGATTGTTCTCTATAAATGATGAAATCATTACTAGCCAATATTGGAAATAAATCCCAAATATATCCTGGAATAAAGGATGAGAAATATGGGCCCACTATCCTCCATGTGACTACTAGATATTATGATATGGATCCACTAGATAGTCACATGTGTATATGATTCGTAATTTGAAATTTACGAAATATCTCACGTATGAGCATGATTTTGTATTTAATGATAAAGCTAGTAAATGTATATCCCAATGATTTGAATAAATCCTTGAAGGATTTGAGTATGCGATACAAGTGATATTATATGGCAAATTATTTAAAGTCCTCAAATAAATTGCCGATATCGGTAGAATAGAATGTAAACGGTCTAAATTCTGCTATTAAGGTCCGAATGATGAGAACATATATGATTAAAATCATACCAATCAGATGTAGTTTTGGTGTTCTAAATTTTCTCAAAGATGAGGGGGAGTGTTAAAGGTTGAAAATAATATGTGAAATGCATCATGTTATATCCTCAAATTGAAATACTAACTTGAAGTTCAAAGATGCATGAAAGGCTATGAACAATCACATATATCGCCACTACGATGCTTTGATAAGTTAAGACGCTAAAAGCGCTGATATTTCCCCAATCATATATATCAAAACAAATTATAAAAGATGGTCTTAATAACGGAGGCATATGCTCTTGAAGAGAGTATATAGACATAACTATATTGTGTAATCCTACAAGAGGATTGATAATGAGATATCCGATAAGTTATGTCGATATGGGGAAAGAAATGAAATTGAAATGTGTCGACATACGATATGAAAATGTAGCGCTACATATGATCAATGATAATGAAAATATTGAGATATATTGAAGATGATAAATGGTGAATGTGAAATCCTTTAACTTACGAGATGAGATGAGATGATGATGACTAGTGCTCAAGTTTAAAGATAAGCATGGTGGTCATTATATGTTGCATGCTCATGAAAGTTAAATTACCGATCGCGGTGTGTAGTACCTCAAAAGGAAATTAAAGGATCGTGAGCTAAGCCCGTGTTTATGAAAGTATCTTAAAGCGGTGAGCTAAGCCCGTTTACGAGTATCTTAGCGTGAGTTAAGCCCCTGGAATGAAATAACCTATTAAGGAGTATTAAATGTTAATATATTTTAAGTGTTAGTTAGTTATGAAGGTTTGATTTATATGTTTACATGTTTTTACGATGAATTTATATGCTTTAAATTGTGTATTTGGAGACATGTGTTCATGGTGAATGTTTTGTAATAAGGTAAGAAAATTGATGCACTCTAAATGAACGAAGCAGTATAAAATCAATGTATATGATACTCATACAAATGTATGAAAGATTTTGAAATGCTTGAAAGATACTTAGATAAAATACGCTGCTGCACTCTTTTTTCCCTTGATCGAGGTTTTATCCTATCGGTTTTCCTAGCAAGGTTTTTAATGAGGCAACTTTAAAGCGCGATTCACATGAATAATGTACTTTTTCCTTCCATTAGGTTTTTCCCACCGGGTTTTTCCTAATAAGGTTTTAAACGGGCATATTCATGGTATATCGGTAACGATAGAGAAATTGATACAGATCTATCGGACGTTTATGTCCGAGCCACGCTTTAGATCCAAACGATGATGATATTGAAATCATTTACCGAAGTAAAGATATCAGCTTCAAGATATGAAATCAAATCTGAGCAATGACACTTTTTCCTTCGATCAAGTTTTTCCCACTCGCCTTTCGACAAGGTTTTAACGAGGCAAAGACGCGAATACTCATATGCGCACCGATAGACATCGTGGGGAGCAATGTTTTGATGAAGCAAAGATATAACCACTCCAAGCTATCCCGCACCTGGCTAAGTTTTTTCCCACCTGGGTTTTTCTCCAAACAGTCCCGTAAGACTGTATTAATTATTCAAGTGAGCTACATGTAATAATAATTGAAGAATAATTATTAGGTGTTATGAATAATTGAGAATAATGTGGTGATGAATTATGAGGAATAATTTGTGGAGAACAATTTGGTAAAAGACGTAATTATTATATGTGAACGACCATTATACCCTCATTTAAACCATTACATCATTTATCAAGGTATTCAAGCTTTTCCTATAACAGTGCTCGCTTATTAATTAAATTCATTCCTAAGTAATTCACTTAATTCATTCTCTCTAAATTCTCTATCGTTTCTATACTTTTATAACAATATTCTTGCTTTATCCTATGAATGCACGTTTATGTATCCAATATCAGTTACAAAATAATATGATATTAATCAACCCAATATTTCTTACTAAATAATTGAAAAGTACAACTGCTCATACTCTTCTTTAGTTTGTCCCATAAATGCCTCTCGCTCTGTCTCTCTCTCCCCGGGCCCCACCCCCCGGGTAATGTGATTGTGCGAAACAACGTGTGACTTGTAATCTTACGACATGGTGATGTGACTTCGAACGTTGTTATGTGATGATTGTGTGAAAAGTTACAACATGCGACTAGTCATTTTTTTATTTTTTATTTTTACTAGTCCTAAGATTACTAGTAATCTTACGCCGACATAGTATAATATGACTTCACTTGTGACTCGTAATCTTAGGATGTGGTATAATGTGATTGTTTTTGATATGTGACTAGCAATCTTACGACATGGTGTAATGTGATTGTTCGCTTAAAAATAGTATAGTGTAATACAAAATCGCAAGCGTACGGGTTGAACAAGCAGTACAGTGGATGTGAGTCCATGTGTTGATCCCACAAAAACTTTATTTGAGTACCAAAATTTGTCAAGTTATTACTTTATTCAATGAATCAAAGTAATATGTGCAATAATGCTAAATTGAAATAAAATGCGAAGAAACTGATGCTCTACTAAATCTATTATGCAAGAATTAAAAGAATTGTAGATTGAATCAAAATGTTTAAAGACTTGTGACTCAATACTTCACCCAATTGATCCCCTTAATCCCACGTTCTTGGATCCAAAATAATTAACTCGTGCTAATGGTCAAATTCTCTAAATTATTTAACTATCTTTCGGTGATAATTAAATCTATTCAATCGGGCTAATTTATCTATTTCTAAGTAAATTTGTTAATCAACCTTCATGAACGCATTCAATTAAGAAATTCTAATAGGTTTCCTTGAAATTCCACCTATGTGATTATTTATACTAGCCACAAGTTTATCTCTAAATTTTATCTAAATTAGTGTTCTATATTGCCTAAATCTAATTCATGCTTTCCTCTCTGGAATCAAACATGAACTAACAGAGAAATTCACCAGTTGATTAGAAACACAAATAAATTAACCCAATAACATAGAATTAACACAAATAAATTACTAGAAATTTGGTTCCATTCACATAGAATTAAAGTTCACAGTTGAGATCCATAAATCATCCCCAGTAATAAATAAGGGTTTAGCTACTCATTGAATCGAAATAAAGATTAAAAATAATAAATAAAACTAAATACATAATCGGATTTGTGAGAAATAAAGTTGAAACTTTCAATCTTTTGAGTTCTTCAATTTCTTCTCCAAACTTGTGTTTTTGTAGCTCCAATTTATTCAATGACCCCACTCCTTTTTTGCGTTGTTCTTGCTTTTTTATAGCTCCCAAAAAATCTTCTAAAAACTCTAAAAAAACATGTACAAGAGTCCAACTTAAAAATGAATGAAAAAATCGAGTTTTTGGCCGAGTTTTAGAGTCCTGGGCCCAGGTGCGCCGGCAGCCACCTTGACCTGCGCCCGTAGCCCCGCTGATGCAAATTTGGTCCCGAACTTCCGACGACCATAACGTTTTTGGTAAAAACTCAAATTGAGATCCCTAAAAAGTGGGAGAATCGTCTTTCCAAGCTCTTTCCATTGAGCACAAAAAAAAAAGCCAAAAAAAAAAAAAAATCTTCAAAATTGCACCAAAGGTCCTCCATCTTTTAGAATGCTCCATTTTAGTCTCCGAACTTTGGATTTTTGGCCATTTTCATCTTTTTCTGCTTCTTTGCCACCCCTAACACAAAATTAAACAAACGCAAATAAAAATATACTTTAAACAAAGAAAACCACAAAGTAAGTATGCCTAAAATGGGGGAACTAATACACAAAAACACAAGCTATCAATGACTCCGCGGGTCAAGTGTGACATAATGTGAAGTTTGGCTTCACACATTATTGTCAATTGTCGATAAGTTGTCATGTGTTGTTGCGGCTATAATATTATCAATGCCTATAATATCTCTGTGACTTTGTGATTTTTTGAAATATTATTTTTTTTATGAATAGAAACATTTCACAGTTACTATAGTTGTAATTAATAATTCATTTGACTTTGTCTGACTTGAAGAAAATATTCATGTGACTCTCTGTACTAATTAAGACATCTTTATTCATTATGCAGTTTTGAAATATTAATTGCTTTTGTGTGATTACTTAGGCCTTGTTTGATTGGGGGTTTAGTTGTTCCGCGCGGTATTCCGTGTAAAAATGTGTGGTTAATATTAGTTTGGGAAATGTGTGTGTGGTTGAAAATGAGTATGAGGTATACGGAATTGCGTGCAGATTTGATTAATGCCAAATAGAACAAGGCCTTAATTTCATAATCACCGGTATTTGTACTAATTCATGTGGCACTTAGAGAAAATATTCATTGTGACTTTTGCGTGAGTTAATTAATAGTAACAAAAAATCGTTATTCATTGTGCACTTAAGTTAATGTTTGCATTTTTTTTTTTTTGGTATTTTTTGTAAATACCAAAGTATTGGAGCATGAATTAACGAATTGATCGATAAACGTGGTACAAATATTAACAAAATATAAATTCAAATCATGTAATCTCCCACGCGTGCAAATCATGTTTAATTTCCAACAAGTAAAATCCAAAAGTGAAATCAATGACAAAATCAAAATCCAAATTCACCAGCTAATCAGAAAGTGGTAAAGATGACTGCATATACATTGTCCATTTTGGAACTTTCTGACCCATAATATTCTAGCATGTCACATCAAATAACGCAACCATCCGTCTCTACAATTGTGATTGTGCTTGATGCTTTCTTTGTTTTTGTTTGAATTGCAATCACGTACAAACTCTTCAGAATCCTGTATATAGAAGTATCCAATGCGCGCGTGCTTTCTCATCACTCGGATAAATAGGACCATAGTGTGGTTAATTTTGCTTTGTGAAAATATACCTGTTTCAAAATTTGGTTTTTTTTTTTTTTTTGTTTTTGTGGGACCAAATTGGGGATCATAGGGGGTGGAGTGTGTGGTATCTCGAACCCGGAACAAACCGGTAAGGTGGTGCTTCCAACAAAATTGAAGTGGCTCAAGATGGATCTTTAGAGAATTTTTGAACCTTTTTTGTTACAAGGACATGAAAAATGGAGCGGTGATGTAGGTGGAGCTACAACCCTGGATAATAAAATCACGGACTACACAATAAGAACCGAAAAATAAGCGTCGTTCTTTATTCAAACGCAATCCCCCCGAATGACACCCTACACATTGAGTTCTTAAATAAACAAAAATGAAACCCTACTGGGCCAACAGCCCACACTGGGCTTGGCCTTATTAAAAAAAAACACAAAACGGACTAGTAAAATATAAAACTGCAGTTTTGACCCCTTAAACAGTCCCGAAACGCGAAAATAAGTTATGGGCACTTTTGCTTATCGCACGAGTTCAGGTACGCGAACACAATTCGGTCCACATCATTCTCCCCTGTGGTGGCCCAATCAACACCTTCTGATTATGAAGCAACCAATAAACCCAAACATCCGTATGTTGTATATTGGACGCTAATTTCAATGATCATAAGCTTGATTGAAAATATAGTACTACCTCTGTTTCATAAATATAGCACATTTCTATTTTCACAAAGATTAAGAAAAACGTAATTGATGATATTGGAAAAGTAAAATTCAATATTATGTTTCTAATATGCTATCTCATTTATTAGATATTTTATTTCAACTACTCTATTTGATGATAACAATGTATATTAAATGAAGGTATAAAAAAGTAATATTTTAACTACATTTTTAAATGGAATGTGGCCTATATTTTGAGACGAAAAAATGAATAGTGGATTATATTTTTGGGACGGTGGTAGTATTATATTATGTATTCATTATTCAATACCAAGATATGCATAATATTACAATAATCGTAATTGCACTATTTACAAAATGTGACTACACGTAATTACATGTCGTGATTGCATCACGACAGAATGCGAATAAACAAAAAACACAATCTGACTCGATGAAGGTGCGTCTCTCTAAGAAACAACGTGATTCTTAACGCAAGAAGAAGGATGGATGATATTTTGTTCATGTCATTAAATTGTGACTAGATATTCATGTGACAATGAAGACATCAGATGATCACAAACACAAAAATGATAGTATTTGAATTTCTCTTTCCAAAATAAATTTAAAAGATGAATTGGTACTAAACAAGCCGTGTACTATAAATTTGTGACTTGACGGTTAGTTAAATTCTCCCTAAGACAAATCCAATATAATACATTCAACATTCCATTTCTATTGGAATTTTATATATTGAATGTTAATTCTCATTTTCACCGATAATAATTGAATTTAGGTATCTAATCTTTCTTCTTTTTCTAAGATACACATTGTACATAGAATTTAATCATCATTATCATTCTTATCTTTACAAAATTGATAGTTCATATTTTTTAGCTTAAAAGTTTCACACTTAGAAAACTTGTCTAAATTTTAATATTACAAGGTTCATTTCTATCATCTCATTAACACAAATTATTCAAAGTTATCTATCATGTATTAAAGATTTTCTTTTTGGGTATATTGTTTTTTGGTTGTCATCTTCTCACATAAAGTTTACTGTTGCTTCTATTCTTCTACAATATAATACCTTTTCATTTTTATTTTTTATTTTTGTTACATTAGACAAAAGAAGAATTATTAAAAGACTAGAACTGTTTAAATAACATTTACTTTATCAATTACCATTGAGAAGCTTCGAGGGGAAAAAAAAAGAGAGCATATTTGCTGCATGACGATTGACGATCCTCTATCCATGCAAGTTGAAAACTTAACTCTTCCATCTGATAAAGAACGTTCACATAATGTGAATACCGCGAACTATCCCATAACTTTCATTTTCCATCATGGAACAACTCATCACTTCAAACAAAAAATTCGAATGATCAATTTCAAAAATTATTTGAGCAATTTATAATGATTACAAAATTATTATTCTATATGAAAGTCATTATTTACATTCATGCGTGGTCTTTCCCTAGATACATGACTTCTTGAATACATAAATGTACATAGCAAATAGTTTGTATTGTGAATGAATACATTGGCATTCAAGCATGTAGTCTTTCCCTAGATATATACATGACTTCTTGAATACATACTTGTACATAGCAAATACTACCTCCGTCCCAAAATTATAGCCAATTTCTTATCTTCACACAAATTAAGAAAAATGCAATTAATGGTATTGGAAAAATACAATTCAAGATTATTTTCCTAATATACCCTATTATTTATTAAATAATTTATTTCAATTACTCTATTTTGATAATATCAATGTATATTAAATGAGGACATAAAAGACAAGTAATTTTTTTAACTATATCTTTAAAAGGAATGTTGACATATATTTTAGACGGACGAAAAATGAATACTGGATTATATTTTTGGGACGGAGGTAGTAGTTTGTATGTGTGAATGAGTAAAAGCGGAAAAAAAAAAAATACAGTATTGTATTAACACAATGCAACGTGTATAGTGAACAAATAAACATAAGAAAAATGTACGATGCATTTATATATTGAATTGAGTATTCATTTTTTCCAATCAATATATGCATCAATAAAATTCAATTAAAACATATATATATATATATATATATATATATATATATTGAACGTGTTGTAATTAATTAATGTATTTTAATTATGTAACGGTGAATTAACAAGTACAAAGTAATTGTTAAAAATTGAAAATTAATAATATTTAATCGGACTAATAAAAGTCGTTTTGTGATTAGTTAAAAATAATTGTATGTCTAATAACTTTTGGTTGAAATTAAGGATATTTTAGACAGAAAATATTGAAAATTTTATTTTTTTATTATGTAATTGAGGGTAAGAAAATGTATTAAAATTAAAAATTGTCAAATCAATGTAGTGGTTACAAATAGAGAAAAATGATTTTATGAACAAATTAAATATTGTCTTCAAAGAAGTCTTTCAAAATTTAAATTAGTTTTATAATAATAATACTAATGTAAAAACAATTATGCGTCATCTTTTTTAACAATTTTTTGCTTTTAAGTTATATATTGACTTTGTTTAATTCTGTTAATTAAAAAATTAGCAAAATTTAATCTGTGTATCGAACGAGTGAGAATATTAGTAGTATTTTAAAGATATTAATTATTTACTTATAGTAATAAAGAAAACTGCCACTAAAATTTGAAAAAAAAAAATAATTATCCTAATGAGATTATAACCGCCCACTGTGGAAAGCGCTGCTAGCGTGGTACTATCAATGTAACATTATCCCAAGTTGACACTTTAACTTTCATTAATAATAGGAAGAATATTATCACTCTCGTTCTCCTCCCTATGTGTGCCACTATACTTTTTCAATTATTGATGATGTGATATTTAAATATTTTGTTTGGAAAGAATAAAATCATATTATTACATGGAGATAACTCATTAGTTCACATCAATAACATAGATGATAAAATGTTTGTAGAACTAAGGGTGTGTTTGATTGGTAAGTATTTTTCAGGAAAATATCAAATCAAGGAAATCATTTTCCAACTTTGGTGTTTGATGGCAAATGTTTTCCTGGAAATCATTTTCCAGATACAAGTGTTTAAAACACAAAAATAATGATTTTCATGGAAAACTCAATCCAAGAAAGAGATGGGAATCCGTTTTCCCAGAATTCATTTTCATGAAATTCCCTTTCTTGAAATCCTATCAAACACACCCTAAATTGTATATAGATTATGTGCCCATTTGCACTTACATAAAAACGTATTTTTATAATGGATGATAGAGATTTATGTGGATATATAAGTTCCACGAGAAATGTGATGGTGATTAATTTAATCAAATTAAATTTAAAATAACTTAAATTAAAGTGAGAAGAATCATATAGATGCCTACCAGCGAGTTATCACGCAAACTTTGTGCTTCAACTGTCCAAAATGGAAACTCTTTCACATCCCCCTGTTTTACTCTGTTTTGCTTAGTTCTTACTCTGCGATGATTCTCTCTCTTCCTCACGCACAGTAACAGAACCTGCGTAAAGCCCCTTCATCTCTCTCTCTCTCTCTCTCTCTCTCTCTCTCTCTCTCACAGCTCTGTAACAAAACCTGCATAAAAATGGAAATGAGTGAAAATTCTGAAGCATTATTTCCGAAAATCTCTGCGAGTTCATCGATAGCAGATTTGATGAAATTCCTCCAATACTCCATTGAGGCAAGAGATTTTGACGAGGTAGAAAGTATTTTGACAGGCCGTGAGAATAACATGAAGATAAAGATCGAAAATCTTAAACTGGGCAAAGACGAGACCAATAGGAACGAGGCTTTGTTGAAGGTAAAAGAAGAGTCTCATACGAATGAGTTTTTGTTGGAGTTGGACAGTTCGAAGCTTGAGAAGGAGCTTCAGAGGAGTAAGAGAGAATGTTCTAAGTTAAAGGAAGAAATCTCTGTGTTAAACAAGGAGCGAAGAGCTTTGAAGGAGAGATTTAGAAGAAGAGAAGAGAAATATGTGAATTCAAATGAAGAAACAAATGAGAAAATCTCCCGATTGATTGAGGATCAGAGAAAGTTAGGTGAGGAAAAGAAAAGGATGGAGGAAAGTTGTGCTGAACTTAAAGCGCGATGCTTGCAGAAGACAAGTGAAAAGGATGAATTGATTTATAAATTGAATGAGATGATGAATGAATCGAAAAATCAAAATCTGGAAAAGTTGAAGCTCGAGGAGAAGCTTCAGAGGTGCGAAAGGGAGCACGATAAATCGAAGAAAGAAATTATAGTGTTGATGAAACGGGCTGAGGAGCGTTACGTTGAAAATTATAACGAATACTTGAAGAAGATAGAGAAGAAGGATGAGATGATTCTTCATTTGAATAAGAAGATTAATGAATTAGAGAATCAAAAATTGGAAAGTGAGCAAACAGCAGAAATGTACAAGTTAGAAGTTAAATCTTTCGAATCGATGGTTGCCCAAAAAAATGGAGAGATTGAGGAACTGAAGCGGAAAAAATCCGAGGCTGATCAAGTTGTGGAGGAGTTGAGGTGCAAAGAAGAGAAATGTGAGAAGTCATTTGAAGAATTAAATGAGAAGCTTCATACGAGTCGAAGGGAGCACGATAAGTCAAAGGACGAAATCATAAGGTTGATCGAGGATCATAGGCGAGAAAAGAAACGTATTTTGGAGCTTTATGCTAAAAATTATGACGAATACTTGAAGGAGAAAGAGGAGAAGGATGAGATGATTCTTAAGATTAAGGAATTGGAGAATCAAATATTGAAAATTGAACAAAAGAATGAGGAGGTGGATGAGTTGAAGCAAAAAAATCCGAGGCTGATGAGGTTGTGGAGGAGTTGAGGCGCAAACTATCGGAGGCTGATCAAAACTTGGAAGAGCAGGGACAGAGGTTTGAAACTCTCAACGCAAGGGTTCGACTAGTGGAGCACGATCTTGCTAATATCCTAAACGTGAGCGTGAATGATTTGCACGTCCCTGGTTCGAGTGAAATGGCAAATATCATTACAATTGATGAAAGTGATGATGAACCAAGACGACAAGAGGGGTCACTCGGGATGTCAAAAAGGAAAAAAAGCACGAACGGAAATGAGAACGACGAAAGTTTTCAGACTAGTGTACAGAAGGAAAAACGAAGACGAGAATTACCCGAGTCTTTCTCGAATGACTCCTTCTTGAAGTCTATATCAGTGGCTGTTGATCAACCATTTCATGGCATTGCTTCTACAGATTCAGACGACGATTCAATTACAAGCTCTCGCATTGAGGATATTATTGCAAGTGGCTAGTTAAAGGAAACCTCGAGTGTGAAGGCCTTCGAGGAGGAAGCGGGACTTCGCCAGAATGCTTTTTGCATACTTTTTCTGTAAGTTAAGATAAAAATGTTAGTTTTTATAATCGGAAAAGTTCCCTAGCATTCAATCCTTATACGTACTTCGTTTGAGAGAAGAGAGGAAAAAAAAAGGCTGGTAAATTTGCTAGCGTCAAGAAGCGAGTGCTCCATTCTAGATTGTTGAATCTTGATAGCAGACGCTCATTGAACTACAAGCCCAAGAGTATGGGTGTGAATATTCGCTGTATGACATGGCTTTATGCTAGCGTCAACCTTATATTTAGGTCAATTTTCATGTATAATTTATCTTTTTAATATGGCTCGATATAAACTTTGAGATCTTTTGTTAGTAATGGTATGCATTCAATGTTTAAGCTCGTGTCAAGAAATATATTGAAGTGGGGTTGCTGTGGCTACTAGTATACCGCTTTTATGCTATGAAACCCGAATGGAGAATGAGACTTACCTGGTTGTCAATAGTGATCAAAAGCAGAATCAAGATATACCAAGAGAGAATTTGAGATTTGATTGAAAATTTGTAGAAACTTTGGAAAATTTTGAGAGAGGGTTTGTGTCTGGGGACAGACGTATATTCTATTTTTCATCCCAGAGGAAGCCATCACTTCGTTCGGGTGATTAATGGTTTGTACTGGATTTTGATCTGAATCGAATGAAATTGGATACAGATACATGTTGTATGCATTAAAAAATATATATAGAAACACCGCAGTTGGTTCGATTCTCACCATTTAAAAGATGGTGCACTTGTTGACTGATTTACATTTCCGAACTTGTTGATCACCAGTGATCCAAAGGATATTCTTACACGTCTCAACTTGTACACAATAAAATGAATTGTATGAAAGAAGTGGAGATAGCGCTGTCCCATGATGCACGGAAACTCTTACAATGCAAGCGTTTCGTGTTGGAAACTCTCAGGAAACAGAAACTCACCGGAAACTCTCTGGAAACGTTTCGGAAACTCTAAAAAAGTTTCCTATTTTTTAATAAATTCCGAAACTCTATGGAAACTTTATGGACACTCTAGAAAAACTTTTAAGAAACTTTTAGGAAACTTTGCAATAAAAATTCTGATTTTTTCAAACAAAAAAAAAAGAAAAATTAATTATAGTTCACAAAAAATGTTAATTAAGTAATTAACCTAAAAAACTAAACTAATAGCATTCTTCTTGGCAACTAGCTCTAATTATTAATTAACCTAAAATACAAAGTGAAATTTGAATCCCAAAATTGTCATCAAAATTTCAAATTTTAATTAAATTTATTTGATTTTGATATCTTGATTAGCTACTTCATATTAAATAGTTTTTGTAGGTTGAATTTTGAAATTATATAGAAAAACAAATGATTACCATATAACGTTTCCACAAGGACCATAACGTTTCGTATCCTAGATTTTTCAAAAATCACATTTCCCCGTTTCGTTTCGTGTCCCGTGTCCGTTTGCTTGCAACCTAGGCGCTGTCTAATTTCGTTGTACAATAACATAGTTCGTTTTATTGTTCTTCTCTTGCATTTATTTTCAAATGATATATGGTTATATTAGTGGGCATTTATAAGGTTGGCAAGAAACGAAAATACATACCATCAAGTTATTTAGATGGAAAACAAGTGAAAGGTCACCTGCATTCGATGGAATAGCTATCGATATATCAGGTATTTTCTTGCTTCACACAGTTATGGTGTTTATTCTGGGCACAGATTTCTGTCAGCAATTGTGTTCTCTACTATAACAACATGCACCTCTTGATCAACATGTCAAGAGGACGTTGTCATCATGCTGTATACAAACTCGGAACTGTTTAGGGTCAAATATTTTCCCATGATCAGCTGTTATATTTCAGCGTTAATGGCTGCAGATTCTTTGACAGAATCCTCTGGTTTTACAAAGTACTCTGGCTGCGATAGCTGTATATACTGTTGTGCCAAATTCATAGCACAATTGGGATATTCTAGTTGTACATACATGAATACATAATGTCAAAATCTGTGGAATGAGATAACAAGAGAACAAACATTTCATTTCACATCTCACGCTTAGGTGTAACTCTCTGTGTAACTCTCTGTGTATGACTAACATTACTAGATGAATATTATGTAACAAATTCAACAATATCCCGACTCTACATAGATAACCAAGATTTAGCACTTACTATGTATAGTCGGGATATTGTTGGTGGAAGAAATGGTGATCGTAGTTGATGGTAGTAGCTGGAGGTTGGAGAAGATGATCGAATTTTTTATTTTTTTTTTCCTTTTGTTCTGCAGACATGGCAGAACAACTTCAAAACTGTTCAGCTATTCGGCCATCTCTAGCCGAACATTCTTGAATTTTATTTATTTATTTTAAGTAAATACGAGCGCATTTTGGAAAAAAATGAATATTTTTGAAGTTTGATGGGGCGTGAATAATCCCACCTAGACAATAAATACACGTTAAATAATAGCGAACTACATACTTTGAAAATGAAGGTACCCCACATTCAAAAAAAAAAAATGAAGGTACCCATCAATTGTTTTAAGCAAATAAATGATGGAGTAAATCAAACTTAAATGTTGTGGAAGATAGGTATTAATGGTAGTTGACTAGTTGTTGGTGAGGGAGAAGAAGGAAAGAGGAATTTTTTAGAACTTGTTTGTGGGAGAAAAAACCAGAGCAATGGTATTTTCGTCCATCGCATTTATTTGTGCCATTTTTAGAAATTTTTTTTTTTTTTTTTTTTTGGGTGACAGTATACATCTGTATCACACCATTTTTGGCAATCCCTCTTACAAAACCGCGTCCTCTTCCGAATGATCACGCGACCTTGCTGTGCTATTACTTCAGACTGTCCAAAACGGAAACTCTTCACCTGTCATCTGTACTCCAGAAAAAAAGGAGGATAACTGAAGAAAAATGGGAACGATTCCAAATTCTGAAGAGCCTCACCCCATATCTGTACCTTTTGTCTTCAGCGTAGTTTCATACTCTTCGTCTCTCTCACTTCCCCCTCAAGCAGATCGCAAATTACGTAGAGGAAAATGGAGATGATTCTGAATTCTGAAGCAATATTTCCTAAAATTTCTTCAAGTTCATCCATAGCAGACTTGATGAAATTCCTCCGACACGATTTGAACGAGGTAGAAAGTATTTTGACTGCCCGTGAGAATGACATGAAAGTGAAGATAGAAAATCTGGAAATGGGTCAAAGGGAATGTGGTATGTTAACGGAAGAAATTGCTAGGTTAAACCAGGAGAGAAGAGCTATGAATGAGAGGATGAAGAAAAGAGAAGACGAATATGCCAATTCATTCGAATTGTTAAATGAGAAAATCTCCAGGTTGATTGAGGGTGAAAAAAAGTTAGTTCAGCAAAATAAAAGGATGGGGGCCTCTTATACTGAACTTCAGGCAGCATACTTGCACAAGACAAGTGAAATGGATGAAGTAATTGATAAATTGAATGAGATGATGAATGAATTCAACAATCAAAATTTGGAAAAACTGAAGCTCGTGGAGAAGCTTCAGATGAGTCGATGGGAGCACGATAAATCCAAGGAAGAATTTGTGAGATCGATTGAGGATCATAGACGAGAAAAGAATCGGATTTTGGAGCATTTTGACAAATACCTGAAGAACAGAGAGGAGAAGGATGGGATGATTCTTCAGTTGAATAATAAGATTAAGGAACTGGAGAATCAAATATTGAAAAGTGATTACACCACAGAAATGTACAAGGTAGAAGTTGAATCTTCCAACTTGATAATTGGGCAAAAGAATGGGGAGATCGAGGAATTGAAGCAGAGGAAATCTCAGGCTGATCGGGTTGTGGAGGAGTTGAGGTGCAAAGAAGAGAAATATGAGAATTCATTTGAAGAGTTAAATGAGAAGCTTCATACGAGTCAGAGGGAGCATGAAAAATCAAAGGAAGAGATCATGAGATTGATTGAGGATCATAGACGAGAAAAGAAATGCATTTTGGAGCGTTACGATAAAATTTTTGACAGATACTTGAAGAACAAAGAGGAGAAGGATGAGATGATTCTTAAGATTGAGGAATTGGAGAATCGAATTCTGGAAAGTGAGCACGATGCAGAAATGTACAAGCTAGAAGTTAAATCTTCTGACTTCATGGTTGCACATATGATTGAGGAGGTCGAGGAATTGAAGCAAGAAAAATCTAAGGCTGATGAGGTTGTGGAGGAGTTGAGGTGCAAACTATTGGAGGCTGATCAAAACTTGAAAGAGTATAGACAGAGGTTTGAAACTCTAAATGCAATGGTGGAGCACGATCTTGCAAGTACTTTAAATGCGAACATAAATAATCTAAGAAACCGGGCTGATGATTTGGAGAAGAAATCCGCTATTGCCAACGAGGATGATGCTGTGCACGTCCCCACTTCTGGTCGTGAAAACGAGAATTTTGGGGGAGGGGAGAATGATGATCTTGAAAATCATGATTCGGAGCATCTTAGAGATGACAGCAATCTAAAGAATGGCACTGCTGCAGATGATCATTCGTCTATAGTTGTCTCTGCTCATCAAACCAGTGAAAATGAAATGAATAGTTCGCCACTGAGAGGTAGTATGACACTGCTTTTGGCTCATATGTATCGTTTTAAGATTGTGAATTCTCTAATTGCTTTTGGGTCATATGTATTGTTTTAAGATTTGCTAATGCCAGGCTCTTTTGACTATATTGTGTATGCCTATGCTGCAGGGCAATGTGCAATTAACACGATCTTAGATCACAGAGAACCGGCCAAAAATCACTTGGAAATTAATGGGTCCTCCCATGAAATGGGAAAACCACTTGAATGTGTTGATATCATCAAGATTGATGAGAGTGATAATGAAGTAACAGAACAAGAGGGTTCGGTTATGAGTTTGACGTCGAAAAGGAAAAGAAGCACGAACAGAAGCAAAAGCAATGAAACTTTGTCAATTGGCGTACAGAAGGAAAAACGAAGGCAAAGACTAATTTCTGATGGACCCGAGTCTCTCATGAATGGCTCCTTTTTAAAGTCTATACCAGCGGCTGTTGATCAACCTGGCATTGCTTCTACAGATTCAGACGATGAGTCAATTACAAGCACCTGCATTGAGGAAATTCTTGCAAGTTTCTAGTTTAGAAGTTTAAAATTTTAAAAAGGCCAAGGCCTTCAAGGGGAAGCAGGATTTTGCCAGAATGATTTTTGCTCACTTTATTGACTGCAAACTTTACTAGTGCTTTAACTTTATCCAAGAGCGGAGTATTAAGCTACTGATATGCCACGAGTTATAGCTAATGTTCACAGGCATGCCAATCTTCTTGTTCTTTATTATTATTAGGTTACTGACTATATTTTGCACTGTAAAGCTATCTTGCTTATATATTAACCATGGTTTCGCCTCTTATATGTAATTGAGCTGTCATGGGAGTTTGTATTGCAAACAGAAGTGTTGATTTAGTACCACATATGAAAATAGGAGCAAAAGGAATTTGGATAATCTTGAGACGAGGATCCAAATTCCTTTTGCATTTCTCACATTTCGGTTGTCTTGAAGAGTTGTTGGTATAGCGGACTGTCAGCTCCTGGCTTCGCCCCTGATGACGTGTCAAAATCCTGTGAAATGAGATAACAATGATTAACACATTTCATTTTACGGGGATTTTTACAGCTCACGTAGTTGTAGCTTTGGGTGTACAAATAGCATTGATGGACACAGACACAGCAAATTCTGATTAGCTGCTGCATATGTGTACATGGTAAGTTATAAAATTGTAAACAAATGGCGGATGCCTTATTCTGCTTTTCATCTTTTTGGTGTTAAAACTCAATATTGGAACAAAAATTCAACAATATCCCCACTATACACAGAGAAACAAGATTTTAGATTGAAAAAAAGTGCTTAAAAATTGTGTCTGCTTTTGCTTTGGATGAACATTACAAAATGAATGAGAATCATACTATATGATGACTTTAACAAACATACAACATGATTATATCCTAGGTCTTCGAGGACTCATGCCTGCTGAAACTGTTTTCTCTCGACTACTACGAGAAATTCGAGCACTTGGATTTAACGGTGATGATCTCGGTGATGAACAATCTCTCGAGTTATATGAAGGTAGCCATTTCCGTGATCTTGTCCCAGGCCCTGGTGAAGAACTAGGGCTCGACTTTGAAAATCTTGACGGCGAAGATCTAGGTGAGTTATTACTCAAACTCAATGTCCCTACATAAATCCAACATAATAAATCACAAGACATAATGGGATTCTGTAAAAATAAGGTTTAAGAAGGAAAACTAACTAACCAGGAGAAGAATCTTTAGTCTTTACATCTTTCTTGATCTTAACAAGCAAATCTTTCTTGTCTGTGTTTGTTGTATTGCTTGTCTTGCTAGTATGTTTTGTTTCTAGCACATTTTTCTTTTCAGAAATCCTCGGCGAACCCAAAACTGGCTTCAAATTAGATTCCGGCTGTAATATTTTCTTCTCTGGGATCTCAACTAACTTCACCGCTGACCTTGCTGGAATTTTCCCTCCGTCGGAAGACATTGGTTTTTGGTCAACTCTCGGTGATAAAAGCTTCTTTTCGATGACCTCGGTAGTTTCTATCTTCTGCTCACTGGCTTTCACTGCTAAATTTGCTTGTTTAATAGCCTCTTCACCTTTTAATGTCTTGTCTACAACCTCAACGTGTAGCTTCAAACTAGCCACTCGTTGAAGAATCTTGTTCTCGGGAATCTGAGCACGAGATGAGCTTTGTTCAGCTCTGAGCACAAACGACGGTTTCCTTTCCAGAGTCTCCACACAACTCGACTTCTGATCAGCAGATGTGGGACCCATAAATCGTCTCCCAGGACTCTCGGACCCAAACGACCTTTGGTCGAACGTGAAAATTTGGCGGTGAGGTATCTCGGATATCACTGATCGCTGGTCGACCATTGCTGAATTTTTCCTCTCAATGATTTCCGAACAAACCGATCGTTCATCACCTTGTTCAAGGAAGAAATCATCAATGACGCCAAAATTATCATCCTCAAACAAGTTGGACGACACATGTTGAATGACTGGAAAGGAAACCTTCTCTTTCTCAATAAACTTATAACGAAACATCTGGAAAGGAATTTGCGAAACGGACAACAAATCCTCCACCCTTTCGCCATTCATCTTCTTCAAGTAGCCAGCCTCCATGTCACAATAATCGACAAGTGGTGGCGGAGAATCCGGCTGGCCATGCTCGGGATTTATAACGAGGGTTTTCTTGATATAGCGTAATATCCTACACAATGACGAGAAAGTAGGACGGAGGCTAGGGTTTGTTTGCCAACACTTTTTGGTCAAATTCGAGAGGTATTTTGGTGAAGGATAAGGGAAGAGCGGCCTCTCCCCAGCTCTAATGTTTCGAGACATCTTTTCTCCTGGAAGTCGGCCGTCACCGAATGGGACTTTACCAGTTAGAAGTTCAAAGCAAAGCATTCCAAAACTGTAGATGTCAGCTTTTTCTGAGTACCTCAGAGTGCATTTGCCATTCAGGTTCTCTTGCTCGGCCAGGACCTCCGGGGCCAACCAAATATCTGGATCAATCCCCGTCGGTTTCGGGCTTCGTGCACTGTAACTCCTGATCGACGTCAAACCAAAGCCAGTTATTTTCGCCTGAAAATAAGTTTCCGTCGAACTATTTCGTGCTTTGAGAAGGATGTTCGATGGGTTCAAATCCCCATGATAGATCTTTCTAGAATGTAGATACTCCATGCCTCTCGCGATTTGAAGCATGATATCGACTGCGACTGGCATGGAGAACGGTAACCTCTTTCTTTGGCCGCAATTATCTTTTATATAATTATTGAGATCCTTGTTCATAAGCTCCATTACAAGTAAGCCCTCTTTTCGTTCTTCATCGTAAAATGCACAGTGATGTTGCAAAACATTCGGGTGGGAAACCGAAAGGACCAAAGAAATCTCGGGATTTAACGGCTCAATCTCACCGTAAAACGTCCTTAAAGCGAAATTCTCCCCCAACCATTGGATCTCCTTAAAATAACCCGGTCCCTCCAGTGGGGTCCAACCGCCGCTTTACATAATAATCCGACGAGGCAAGTAAGATATGACTTGGCAAGAGCTTCGTGTTTGATTGGTCACAATCGGTTAGTTTCTTGATCAAGAATTCCCCGAGCTTTTGCTCGTGCTTAGAGGACGAGCTTTTCTTCTCTCTAATCTTTTCAAGAAGTAGCCATCTATCTTCCTTCCACGCCGTATCCAAACGGGTACATACTTCTCGATGGACTAAATATTGTCTCCCAAACTTCCATTGGAAAATCTTGGGATCATTCCATTCTTCATCATACTTTTTCATCAACGAGAGTCGTCGTTTTTGCATATCTTCCTCGTCGACCCCTGAGATCTCGGCGGCAGTCTCGATGGCCTCGATTACCACTGGAAAACAGCTCAACAAGTTATGAATGTGATACTCAACACAATCCTTATTGAAATGGATACTAATTGCTTTTCCCCACCAATCCTTGATATCCAAACAGTATCTTATATAAGCATCGGCTTCCTTAAATATCCGATGAAGCTCTTTCATCGGAAGTTCTAACGCCCGCCACTTGGTGTTTCTTTCTTCCAGCCGGAGATTCTGTCGGATTTCGTCGGAAATTGTGTCGAACGCCAAAACTAACATGTCGTAAAGCAGACAACATTGTCTTTGGTTGATTTGAATGTCATGTTTCATTACCATCAAGGCTTTCAAACTCCCCAAAACTTCCCCAATTTGCCTGAATTGATCCATTCTGGATTTCGATGTTCCAAGGGATTCCAACGCAAAAACCTCACACAATTAACTACGTTAAATGCTGACGGTGATGATGATGATGCAACCTCAGAGCAATAAATTTCTGAGATAACAACAATGTCGATCACGAAAATCATCAATACACACATTGTTTCAAATCGAATCTATGAATCAACAACAAATTCATCATAGGATTAAAAGGTAATTAAATTCCTACATCATAAAATTTTGCCAATACGAAATCGTACCTTCGAGAAAATCTCGAGAATTTTACAGGTCATCAACGGGCAAGATCTGCAAAACGAATGCTGAATTTCCAAGGGTTGCTACGAACCCATGGAAATTCAGCAAAACCCAATTCGATTCTCCCAGGAAAAAGTTTAATTGTAATCTCAAACAAATGGCGAAGAGGAAAAAAATAGCCCCGAAGAAGATGGTGTTGAATATAAACCTAGAAAATTATGCCATCTGATTATCGATTAGAGAAATTAATGGGAAAACTGAAATTTTTAACTGATTTTGACAATTTTTGGGAAATATTTGATCTTTTTTTGTTGACCACCTGAAGAAATTTTTGGCTGCTGCTGGTTCTTCTACAATTCCTAGTCTAGGCCGTTGGAGCCTCCGTGTCTTTAGGGCTGTCTTCTTTTTCTTTTTCTTTTTTTTTTAAATAAATGCTTTTAAAACCTTCCCGCGAATTTCGAGCACTTTCTATTTTTCCTTTCTTTATTATCTTTCCGATTTTGTTGAAAGTGTGGGTTTTCTTTTCTCTTTTTCTTTTGAGCTATTTGGGGGTGGTTTCCTTTTATTACAAAATGTAAATATTTGAAACTGAGGTTTTTGAGTAAAATATTGATGTTTTAGTTTTTTATTAGATGATAAAGAGGTATTTATCTGTGTTATTATTTAATGCACATTTTTAATCATCATCCAACAAGAGGTGTGTTATGATCAACATCACCTAAAAAGCTTAATGTTATGTTGTTCCTTGTTAATCTCGTAGTTTCTCCTAATATAGGCACAACCCACTCTAGTCTCCTGAACGCTATAGGGCCCGCGCCCACCATTGTGAGTAAAATTTTCCCCCAGCACAAGGAACATATCAGGATTGCACCTAAAAATATTAATTTCAAATGTCTCTTTAAAATTAATATTTCAAACAATCTTATAAGTATATCTTGATTTACCACTTGGTTGATAATTTGATAGTGTGTTACAAATCTAATTTAGTTATATGTTATTATTATTGTGTCATTAACTCACATGATTGTGACACATCAACTAATTATAAACTACTTTGTAAACTAAAACGTATTTAAAGATTACTAATATTTCTTTGATATTAGTCATTAGTCAAGGTCTACATTTCGACTTTTGTATGAACATCAAAAGGCGTAAAGAAAATTTGAAACTTCTTATGGCGCAACACGAGTTTGAATTTAACCTTTTTGGAAGGATTAGTTGGTTTTACTTCAAGGTGGGACGAAATAAGAATTATACTCCATATTGATTAACTTCGTGGGACTTACACTTGTGAAAGAGTAAACATTTACAAAATGTCCGTAACGTACGTCGGGGTATGAATACAATAGTGTAAAAATATACGTTTAGCCTCTGTGTATTAGAGTTAAAAGGACTTTTTATCTTACACATTAATTTAATTGATTAAACATATTTCAATAATTTTTTCCTTTTTTATTGGGAAAAGCTAATAATTCATTTCATCAAGTATATTATGCAATACAAAATCCAAGAGTTGTTCTCTCCAAATACAAGAAGAGAAGCCATCCAAGTCAAACTTTGATATGGGATGACCAACCATATTAGCATTTCCATTAATCCACTTACATTGGAGAACATAATAACTAGACATTAAATTCATAATTTTATATACAATAGCACCATCACCACTTAGTTCATTTCGGCAAGTAATAGCATCAACCACCATCGAGCAGTCGGTCCCAACTTCTGAAATGCAAAGCCCCTCGTCTATCATAGCTCGTAGACCGACCAACAAAGCCAAGCACTCCCCAGGAAGAGGATCAATGCTGCCATGAAAGACTCAAGTCATCCCCATCACAAATTCACCGCTAACATTACAAACAACAACACCGACAGCAAAGTGCGAGAACCCGTCCTTAATAGTAGCATCAACAATCATCTTCAAACACCTATGTTTCAGCCTTTCCCATTTAATAGTAGTAGAAGCCTTACCCGTACTTAGAAGGCAGATTAATATTCTACAATGCTTTCCGCCATTTACCCAAAGGCTTGGAGCACGCTGGGGGGGTCACGATACGACGACGAAGCTAGGTGATAAGCCGATTTAATTGAGAACTCTCATGATCGCTCAACTACATTGGCATGTCTTGACCACCCAAACAACCTCCAAATAGCTGGGCTATCGCCTCCCTATCGGGGGAAGGAAAATTTGATTTATCAATAAAAGTTTATAGTTGTCTAAATTACTGTTTATTACATTCAGATACATCTGTGCTGTGTTTTATTACTCAGATTTAACTGGTGATAGTTTACTCTTTAATACGATATGCGTCTGTAAATTATCGTAACCTAGATACGTTTACGTATGCCAGATGCGTTTGGGTCGCGATTGAGAAAATTAACAGAATGCAGTAAAGAAACAGTAAAAATACAGAATTTTTAACGTGGAAACCCAATTGGGAAAAAACCACGTACTCATCGCCTACGAGCAAAACCTGTCCACTACATCCAATCAGTTTAAATATTTTCCAAAGCAACTACACGGTAATATATGCATAAATTAACAACATCTAAGAAAACAATAGAAAAATTCCCTATTCTTCGTTCTTAGCATGTAATTTGAGCAGACATTCCGTCTCTTATCAGCAGCTCCTTGTAAACCGCGATCTCGCAACAGATCTGCACTCCCTAAAAGATCTCTACGCATTGTAGGTTGATCTACTTCATGGAAAGACTCCTCCCGGAGATTTAAACCGAGATCTTCAAGATACAAAGTTAGTGTTCATGTACTTAATCAAGAGAGGCTTGAAGAAGTCAAGAACTGAGTGGAAAAGGGCACGTTTTCAATGTGTATAGGGGGGACGATTTTTAGCTCAAAAACGTGTATCCCTAACCTCCTCTTGTATTGATGTTTTATTGTGATTTATGTTGCTTGTTGGCCAAGACTCCAAGTTACCATAAAATTCCGACTCTTACAAGTAATAAAATTATTATTAGTTGTAGGATAAATCAAATAAGGCAAGTATAAAATATGGAATAATATTACTACCTTGTCTTGTATCAAGTTTTTATGGAATAGAATTCTTATCATAAATTGGATGCATTGAATGTGGATACAAACTATGGAATTTTCGTCCGTAACACTCCTAATGCCTAATGGACTCCTTCTTATTTATTCCACTTAAATAAAATAAGGAATTATCACATGTGACAATTAAAATGGATCAAATAATTTATGTGACAAATAAAGTCCAACAAGAATTAAATTAAAAATTCAATTAATCTAATCATATATATGGAAAAATTTAAATGCCAATAAAATTAACTTTACAAAATAAAGTTAACAATCAACTCCCAACTCCAAGAACCATTAAAAGATAAATGGATTATCTAGGTCTCTAACTTTGCTGAGTTTCCCAAAAAAAGGGAGAAAAATCATGTAGTCTAGTACATTCTAAGTCTTCAATATAATTCCAACTTATTGATCTAGAGAAATTCAAAATATTTTCGTTAAAGAATATCAAAATTTTCCAAATCACTTTGCTGAGTTTCCCCAAAAAAAAGGAGGGGGAGAGAGAGAGAAATCATGTAGTCTAGTACATTCTAAGTCTTCAATATAATTCCAACTTATTGATCTAGAGAAATTCAAAATATTTTCGTTAAAGAATATCAAAATTTTCCAAGTCACAAAGCGTCTCCAATGGTCGCATAACATGGTTATGCACCATTTTCCAATGCATTGTGTAGTACCATGTGAAGTTTACCTGACACGCTAAAAAAGATAAATAATGTGGACCACGTCTTTATATTTAAAAGTCATGTGAGATATGGTGAGTCTCGCTTTTTTTTTTTAAATTTTTAACTAAAGTAAATTTAGGAAATTTGCAAATTGGAATAGTGACACCGTTTTTGTTTTTTTGTTTTTTTTTTCTCTCTTAACTAATTTAATTAAATGCTGCGCAATCAAATTATTGCTAATAAACTTTTGTTTAATTCATGGTAAATAAAATTCCCTCTTTTTTTGTTATTGAAAAATATAAGGCATATATGATTGAAACATGTAGAGATGGATTATAAGAGGTGTTTCATACATATGAACGAAACAGTTTAAGGTACACTCAAGTTTTATGCGTATGAAACATCCAGAAATTGAGCGAATGTGCAATTGAATATGAAACTATCCCACATTGGAAAACAAAATAAATGTGAGATTGAAGGGGAACATTATAAGGACAAGTAACCCAACATTGGAAAGCTATATAAATGTGATAATGGAGGAAATGCTTAAATAGCAACCCCATATTGGAAAATGAAGTAAAAATAGACCAATTATATATGACCACCAGCTTGTAAGGTGTGATAAAGTGTAGCATAGAAGTTTTCTCTTGAGCGCGCACACGGGGGATGTAAATCACGCTTCACGAAACAATTTACACTCGTATGCAAGAGTGGCCTGTGTACACGAATATTGGGCCAAAATTGACTAGAAAGTGCAAGTTATGAATAATAATTGAAGTGTTATGAATAATTGAGAATAATTTGGTGGTTATGAATTATGAGGAATAATTTGGTGGAGGAATAATTTGGTGGAGGAATAATTTGGTAAAAGATGTAATTATTATATGTGAATGACTATTATACCCTTGAAATTATGTAATTCTGATTGTCTTAATTCAAGTTTCTATAAATAGAGCAGTTGATTAATGAAATTCATTCACAAAATTCCTTAGTAATTCATTCTCTCTAAATTCTCTCTATTGTTTATACTTTTATAACACGTTATCGATAGTCTCTAACCCTTTGAGTAATATGAAAGAAGTATCTTTCTATGATTGCATCTTTATAGATGATCTTACATGTCGGAACTGGATTATTACAATGAATTAATTCATCCTCATCAATCCTAAATAACTCTCTCTTTGCAAATACATCATTGAAAATTTTTGTTCATATTCTTCTCCCACAATTCTTCATTCTACTGACCTCTTGGAGATGTCACAGAAACCCCAAAATGGAAGAATGGAGTCCAAAGAATTTTTCGATCACGTAAATGGATTGCAAGTAAATCTCATCCATGGAATAATTAGAAAAGGGAAAAAGGTAAATCATATGATTTTATAATATAATAATATATTAAACTATAACATTCGTTTTATCGAGATATAAGGAGTATACATGATCAAAATCAAATTTTCTCGACTCCATTATACACGATTTAACGAGAGCTTCGTTTTGACACCATGACATTGATAGGGTAATAGCTCGTTTTGAAATATATTATTATCAAACTTTCAAAATTTACAAATCGACACAACTTTTGAAAGTTACAAAATAGTCATTGAATATTTTGATATTGATAAATTAAGTAGAAAGGAGATAATTTTCCAATAGTAAAACATTGATAAAATATTTTTGACAATTTTACCTTTGCGTGGAATGGACAATTTTACCCTTAGGTAAACCGACCTAATTTTGGCATTGATGAAAATGGATAGAATATTCATGAAGAAATTCTAAATCCATTGATTATATAAAATGGCTTAGAAGTCCATTTGAGTTAAAAGATCGAAATATTAATGTAACTCAAGAGAGTTCAATTACATAATGTCTTATTCTAGAAGGATAAGTGCTTGTAGAAAGTAATGAGTATTTGTTCTGAAGAGCAAATGCACGTAAATAAGCGATCAATATTTAATTCTAGCACTTTTATTTCTTGATTTAATTCTGCCATACCTCCTACTTGATGATGGGTTCAGCAGTCACTAAGCGGAAGGTTTTATATATTTTTGCACTTTATATGCTAAGTGATGGTATACCTTCTCTTGTGAGATCCTACTCTGAAAAAGAAGTAGTTAAACATTATGCAATTTAATTCTTGCTATTTAAATTAGTAAATTTATATTTATTGCAATAATTCCCTATAGGTAGATTCGACCACCTATTGGAGAAATTTAATTTCTGCCAATTTAAATTTATGGACTTTATAGTTTGAGTATATTTCCAATGTGGTGGGTAATACCACACGATTGGTGTGCATATTTTCAATGTGGTGGGTTATACTACCACGATTGGTTATACTTGAATCCTACTCCGAGAAAGAGTAGTTGATCAAATATTCAATCATACTCAAGCGTTAGGCGATGAGAATAAAATTACTTCCCCATATATACTCGAATATTAATGGAGAAAATTGAGCAAGTGGTACTTGAAGTTACCATTGGATAAATAGATGAAAGTAAAATGCTCAATAGATCCCATGTTGATAAATCAAAAAGAAAATATATATGGAAAACATATGAAGTAATCTCATCGATGATATGAAAGATTGTATTAATATGAGAATAAAATGCTCTTGAAGAAGCAAAATCACTAGATATCGTATTTGAATAAAGCGAATATGATATTATTATTATTACTCAGGAAGAAGTACAAAAGCAGTAAGTGGAACATATTGAGAATATCAAAGATGGCAATAAACACTTTCGAAAATATAGAAATACGAAAAGAAAATATATATTGAACCCATAAATGAGGGATCGTCCGAGAGTATAAATACCTCAAGTAACTCGCCTTACCCGAACATTCGGGTTCATAATGAAAAAATTCAAAGGATCTCTTTTTAAGCTTGACACTTGGAGTGATCTGTGACCGATGGGTTTCACTTCCATAGATTTTGAACATATGATTGAATCTTGATGAGTAGATCAGCAAGCTGTATTAGCGAGAAACAAGTATATTTCTTCTGACGAGAAATAAATTTATGTTCTACACCTGATCTAGAAATGCTAGCAAACCATCGAAGAAATAATTAATATTCAACAAACCTATGGGTTTGGTATGAAAAATTCCTTTGTGCAATACGCTATATTGAATATTTCCTACAGTGTTATAGCGCTTTGGAAGAACAATAAAAGCATCACTATTGCTCATCATGTACATCGGCGAGTCATGGATGGATTGTGTTTGTAGCATCAATCGAGGTTGGACTAATCAATGACATTTCTAACTCAATTCGATTCTGCCTCCAATTCGATGAAAAGGTATTATCTTGAACCTCTTATCCCCATAATTGTGCGGCCATCGTAAGACTCCTTAATAGTTTGTTATTAGTCCCTCCATATAGTATATTGATATTTTGTTTCCCTAACTCCCTTACATGAGTTGGTCCCATATCCACATATTGATATGACCTACTAATCTGGAGCCACTAAGAACACATATAGTTTTACAGCGAGGTAAGATTGACTTACATGAGATGATTTTGATATCTCCATCTCCATCTCCACCTCTATCTTTCTCTTTCTTGAATGAATGATAGATATATGAATCCCTCTATTTAAAGAAAAATTTTCAAACCAATAATTGAGTGCACTATTTACTTTTTGACAAATATGAAAGAAAAAAAAAGGTAGAAAATTTTTAGTGATATTGACATATAGTATCAGAGATTGAAAAATAATATATATATCTTAAAATTAAAAGCGATATTTACAAATAAAAGAAATATATTGATCTTTGTTATTACACCGAGCTTTTACATAAATATGGGAAAATCATTATTAAATTTTCTACTAAATTTACAAAGCAGGATCTTCTAAAGTAAAGTTTTTCAGTAAGCGTAGCGTTTATTGATCTTTGAATTTGGCCCATAAGGCCATTAGCACTTATGCGTGTCCACTAGGATGTGTCTCAAGAAACTGTTGAATATCATCCAAAGGCTCCTTACTCAATCCATCCTTAATGAATGCTATTTTATCTTCTCGGTTTACCGGACAAGTACCTGATTACATCGAGTGTCACATGTCCATCGAGCACACTTGTAGCATCCTCTAATCTTTTTGCTCTCGTTTCTTTGAAAAACTACTTTTACCCATACCGGGCATGTATTTAGAGGAATTGAAACCTCACTCAGGATAATCGAACATTTACTTCAATCAGCATCGGATATCTTGTGGGATACCCTTATTCATTAGCATCCTTAATCTTTCCGACCTACATCGATAAATCCTTTTGAATTTTTAATCGGTAGTGATGGATAGTATTTTCGAAGATTTGAGAGCATATGATCCATTATAATGTATAGACCCTTGTTAGGATGAATTTTGCAATAATTTTGATGATTTATTTATAGAATAATACAGCGTATGAAATAAGACTCCAGATTTTAAATAAATAATATGAGGCGTAAGAACTACGATTTAGGAATTAAATAATAGCGGATGTGATGCGTATTTGTAACTCAGTGTTTGAATAGTGGTAGACAATAATGTCACCAAAAGATGATGGAATATGTCGGTGAATTATTTCTATGATAAATCATATTTGAGCACTATCTGATACTTAGTGAAATCGATATAAGAATTTCTTGAACTAAAGTTCAATAATACTGTTTAATACCCATCTGTGACCATCCGGTTTAAATAATTATTGAAATCAATATTTCAAGTGAAGAATTAAAGAAATTCTTCAATGATTGTTCTCGATAAATGATGAAATCATTACTAGCAATATTGGGAATAAATCCAAATATATACGGAATAAAGGATGAGAAATATGGTCCACTCATCCTCCATGTAGACTACTTAGATATTATGATATGGATCCACTAGATAGTACATGTGTATATGATTCGTAATTTGAAATTTATTTAAATATTTTGCTCATATGACGTGATTTTCAGATTTAATGATAAAGCTAGTAAATGTATATCACGTACTTGAATAAATCCTGAAGGATTTGAGTATGTATACAAGTGGGATATTATAAAATTATTTAAAGTCCTCAAAATAAATTGCGATATCGAGGAAATAGAATACCAAGCGGTCTAAATTCCCGTATTACAAGGCATTTGAATGATGAGAACATATATGATTAAAATCATACCAACTGTATGAGTTTGGTGTTCTAAATTTTCTTTCGGCATGAGGGGAGTATTAAAGGTTGAAAATAAATGCATCATGTTATATCCTCGGTGAAATCTGAACTTGAAGTTCAAAGATGCATGAAAGGCTATGAACAATCACATATATCATTTCTGATGCTTTGATAAGTTAAGCGCGCTTGAAGCGTTGATATTTCCCCAAACATATATATCAAAGCAAATTATAAAAGATGGTCTTAATACGGAGGCATATGCTCTTGAAGAGTATATAGACATAACTTATATTGTGTAATCCTACAAGAGGATTGATAATGAGATATCTCGATAAGTTATGTCGATATGGGGAAAGAAATGAAATTGAAAAAGTGTCGACACGATATGAAAATGTAGCTACATATGATCAATGATAATGAAAATATTGAGATATATTGAAGATGATAAATGGTGAATGTGAAATCCTTAACTTATGAGATGATGAGATGATGATGACTAATGCTCAAGTTTAAAGATAAGCATGGTGGTCATTATATGTTGCATGCTCATGAAAGTTAAATGCAGATCGTGTGTGTAGTCACGAAAAGGAAATTAAAGGATCGGATGAGCTAAACCCGTGTTTATGAGTACCTAAAGGGTGAACTAAGCTCTGAGAATGAAATAACCTATTAAGTGAGTATTAAATGTTAAATGATATATTTTAAATGTTAGTTAGTTATGAAGGTTTACTTATATGTTTACATATTTTACAATGAATTTATATGCTTTAAATTGTGTATTTTGGAGACATGTGTTCATGGTGAATGTTTTGTAGTTGTGTAAGAAAATTGATGCACTCTAAATGAGCAGAAGAGTATAAAATCAATGTATATGATACTCATACAAATGTGAAAGATTTTGAAATGCTTGCACATACTTGTATAAAATACGGCGTTGCACTCTTTTCCCTTGGTGAGGTTTTATCCCATTGAGTTTTCCTAGCAAGGTTTTTAATGAGGCACTTTAAAGCGTATTCACATGAATAATGTACTCTTTTTCCTTCATTAGGCTTTTTCCACTGGGTTTTCCTAATAAGGTTTTAACGAGTCATATTCATGGTATATTGGGAAACGATAGGAGAAATTGATCTGGTGTATCTATGGATCAAGTTATAATGGAGCTAATGCTTTAGATCAAGCGATGATGATATTGAAATCATTTACGAAGTAAAGATATCAGTTCTCAAGATATGAAATCAAACGGAGGCAATTGTATGCTCTTTTCCTTGATCAAGTTTTTTCCCACTGGGTTTTCTTGACAAGGTTTTTAACGAGGCAGACGTGAATACTTTCATATCTGTTGATAGACATCGGGGAGCAATGTTTTGATGAAGCGATATAACCACTCCAAGCTATCACCTTGTCGGTTTGGAAGTTTTTTCCCCTTTGGGTTTCTCCAAGCAGTCAGGAGAAGGCATTTGTATTAATAGTCATTGAGAAGTGTTATGAATAATAATTGAAGTGTTATGAATAATTGAGAATAATTTGGTGGTTATGAATTATGAGGAATAATTTGGTGGAGGAATAATTTGGTGGAGGAATAATTTGGTAAAAGATGTAATTATTATATGTGAATGACTATTATACCCTTGATGAAATTATGTAATTACGATTGTGCCATTCGAAGTTTTCCTATAAATAGGGCTTCAGTTATTAATGAAATTCATTCCTGAGAATTCCTTAGAATTCATTCTCTCTAAATTCTCTCTATTGTTTCTATACTTTTATAACACAAGCCGAGTTTTGCACCTGACGTTTCATTTTATGCATCAATTATTTCGGAAATTGTAACAACATGTGTTTAAATTTCTAAAACTACCACATTACCCCAAAAATGTATGAGGTTTAAATTGCAAAGTTATGATAGGTTTAAATCCGCAATACTATGGCAGGTGTAACTGCAACATTTACTATTGGGGTGTATTGTTGAGGCTCTATCTTCCTATATAAAGAGCTACATTTTCCACAATCGAGACAACAAAACGCACCCAACGAATTCCTTTCTTTTTTTGTAAATCTACATGTGTTTTCCTGTCATTTTCACTAATGTGCTTTGTGATGTTGTTCAATGCATATCCGGTTCGTTTGAGTGGCTACTATGTGCCAATTAGTGGCTACCATTATTCGTTGTATCTTGAAAAGCAAACGCTCATTAAACATCTAAAACTCATCTAGTATGAGAGGAATCTATTTGAAGGAAACTGTGTCCAACATAGACATGGTTTATATTACTGTTATAATCTATATCTTTAGTCCTCTGCTTTTGTTAATTATTTATTTATTTTTCTCTTTTTTTTTTTTTTGTAGTTTTAGACCTTACATGATCCTACTCATACTCATACAAAACTAATTTGATCAACATTCGGCAGGTAAGCCTCAATTCATGAAGTGTAACATTTGTGACGATGTACATTGTGGAGTGCACACTATCATCTCTGCCATTCCCTTGATCCAAATTTTTCCAATTTAATAAGACAGAAATCATTGCTAGTCTCTTCGTTCTTGTTGGTGTCAGAAGCTTATAATTTTTGTGTTTGAATCAAAATTTTGAAATACGCCCATAACGCATTCAAAATAAAAAATAAGAAATAAAAATATTTTACACCGTTAATTTCTAGATTTAGATTACTAATATGAGGATACAAAAATTAACAAGAAAATATCAAAAATGTATGTATATTAAAATCAACTATACTTAACATAAGTAATCATCTCCGTGTGGGGAGAGCCTCACGCTTATATGTTCTTCATGATTGGAGGCAGTGGGGATCCCACTAAACCCCTCCAATCGAAAGATACGCGACGCGTGAACCTCGCGTGGGAGATCAATCCTCCCATACTCAAAGCTATTTCTCAATGACTCACATCAACTCCGGCTATATTTATACGACCATTTTGCTGGATAAGTTCGCACCAAACCACGAATACCAACACGCAAACGAAAGCAAAACATGGGAGTAATGCTGTAAAGTGTAAACAAAGAACATGGCCTGATTATTGGTACGGCAACTAAGATCATGCCACGTGGAAGAATCGGGGCCGTCGCATGTGGCGCCATCTAAACTGGGCAGATTCCCGCCAGGGTGCCCATGTCATGTGGGATCTCACGCCGATGGTTGAGTCCTCTCAGTCTCAGGCGCCAAGACAGGCTGGTGGGACCCACGTTAATCAACGCAGACGACCGATTCTTTCGGTTTCCTTCCAATTAGATTAATTAATGGAAAAGAGATTTTACTTATACATAAATAACCTACCAATAATTGTAATCCTGTTTGGCTTAGCAATTAAAAAAATTTGATGCTTGTTTTACAAAAAAAAAAAAAGTTTGATGTTTTTGACCATTGTTATGTTGTTCCACATTGCGTTGCGTTCATTTGGTAAAGAATAAAACAAATTGTTTCGATCATATATACGATTGATCCAGTTAAATTTTAGGATTCTGAATTTACTTCTTTTCATAATATGAAAATTGGGAATTTATCTGTTGAAAATTTTACCACATAAATTATTGTGTAAATTGTAATCACCAATTATAATAAATAAATAACGTTAAGCAACAAATTTTTCATATTCAAGTTTAAAAATAAAAAACCATGGAGAAGACAACGCGATGTTGGAACATGTAAAATCTCTTCATTAACTCTAGGATACTGTTTTGCACTCTCAATTTGCATTTAAATTCTAGACCAACATGTAATGTTTATGAATTGAGTGAAGAAAGCCGTTAGAGGTACAGGAATGATTCGGTACACTTACGGAACACCCGGATGATTTTACTAGCCCGTACGATCTCTATTTTGAAATTCGAGACCAAATCCAAATCTAGCACGACGAGGCACAGCTCCAGTAATTTTGAAAATTTTCCGGCAATACCCGTGGGGGCCAGTCAAAGTTTTTTTGCCATAATTTGGGATAAATTATAGCAAAAAATTTTGACCGACAACCACGGCCGCCACGGATGTTGCCGGAAAATTTTCAAAATTATTAGAACTCCACCTCATCGTATTGGATTTGGATCTTATCTCGAATTTCAAAACGGAAGTCGAATGACCTATAAAATCACCCGGATGTTCTAGAACAATGCCAACTGGCATATTAAAATTCGATGCCCTTCTATCATCTAATGAGGAGTTAATGACCTAAAACTCATTAGATGTATTGTACGGAAAACTTAGAAGGAAAAAAGTTTTACCCAGAAAAGAAAAACCAATATGGTTGGATTTTTCCTCTATTGTATGCCAAATAATATAGTAATTTATAAGTAATAAACCTAAAACTGAGAGGCTATTCTCCAAATTTAGAGGATATTACCTCCGAACATTACCGACATAGCTTTAATGATATATGGATAAATTTAAATTCTCCCCACTAATTTTGCACCCCGTACATTATTTGAAAATAATTTTTTTTTGCTCTCTAATTTTTTACCATTGACTTTTTTAATATACTGCAGATTGGCTGCGTTCTAAGATGAGAAAAATTGTTAATCACGATAAAGATAATGTGCACCCGTTGCCATTGCTGTGGATTTAAATGATCAGAGGTCAGAAGTATTCGATACAGGTTTTTAGGCACAAGTCCTAGAGTTTGGTGAGATATATGGATGTGACTTGTTTGATCAAATTTAAAATTTAAAAAAAAATGCATTAAAATGCATTTTGGACATCATGCTAACACCCTCTCTTGATTTAAAAATAATATTCATGCCTAATATTTTATATTTGTACTAGTGTGGGAAAAAAAATGGATATGAGTAGACTCTTCCCAAGACATGTGAGGCAAAAATGACCAACAAAGATGTTTAGGGTATAAACAAGTCAACAACAATCCAAATTATTTATTGCTCCATCCGTCCCACTAAGATAGGCACCCATCATTTTTCACACATATTAAGAAAACATCTTAAATGTTCTTGGAATTATACGATATTCATATATTCTTCCAATTTTACCCCTATATTGAATGGTCAAAAAATAGTGTGAACATGTTTAAATATCTTGGGACATGAAATATCTATCTTGATGTTTAGTATTCTAATTATCTTAAATAGGGGTATTTTAGTACATGGAAAATAAATTATACATTCAATAAGGAAATTGGACTATAATTTGGGACGGACAAAATAGGAATACTTGCCTATCTTAGTGGGACGGAGGGAGTATTATTTTTTTAAGAATACACGCAAAAAGGACCAACAAAGATGTTTAGGGTGTTGTTTTACCGGCAACCTGGCCTTCCCGTTCCCTTTGATTGAAAGGAATCCAAAGAAACAGAGACACATGGAAATTAGAACGGAATAATATTAAAAGCTGCAGAGGAACATGCTTCCCATTTTCTCTTCCACCATTTATGTCAACAATTTAACAATTTTCCTTTTTTGAGCGTCAGAATTTCTAGGAATTTCGGCCCTTATTCTCTCCTCTCTGCGAGGCTCTCTCCCCTTGTAGAGCCATTTCCTTTAAAACGGTACTCGCTCAGAGAAGGGGGCCAAAAAAAGCTACGAAAATGACTGCGATTCGTAAGATCTCGATCGGCTTCATCGCCTGTTTTCTTCTCCTTTTTGCAATCGTTTTGCCCGCCGTTCATGCCCAGTCTCATGACGGTTTTGCCCCCGCTCCTGCCCCCACGAGCGACGGTAATTTTTAATTTTAATGATTTTCGGTTGAAATTCATGAAATGTCTGGTGGATTTTTTTGTTGATCTTATCTTGAGATCCTGAATTTCAGAATTTGAAATGCTGGAAATGTATGATTTGTTGGTGTTTGTTTGTTTGTTTGGATGGGTGAAAAATTGCTTGATTTTATCACATTCTCTTAATTTTACTGCAACCTTATTTTGAGGAATTGCGATTTTGTGAATTTTTTCACAGAGATCTGTTTACTCCGCTCATTGATGCGTATTTGTTACGACTTGTTGAACAATCAGATTCTCTGTTTTGAATCTCTGTTTGATTTTGTTCACTGATTCATCAATGAACTGTTGAAATGTTTTCCAGGCAATACAATTGACCAGGGCATTGCATGTGGTCTGATGTTGTTAGCATTGGCGCTCACCTATCTCATCCACACTTTTGATGCTCCATTCAACATCTGAAGAAATCAAGGCAGAGTTAGTGAGTTTATGCTTGGGTTTCAATCCTAGACTGGAAAATGAGTTATCATATGATTTATTAATTATTCCTGGATTGTTATTCTATCTAAATGCTTTTCTCCTGCGTGTTTTGCCGAGTATGAAACTATAATTATGTAGTTGGAGTTCCAATCCTTTTTTCCATGTTATTGCTTTAACAAGTTTTTCCCATACCCTGCTACCTTGCTAGCATTGGTAATATTATATCGTAATGCTGTCCATAAATGATGGTTATTAGTCTGAGTGATGACATTAGTTGACTTATTATCTTACAATGCTAATGACTTAAAGGAGTAATAGTTAATGATAAGATGATGAATTGCATTATCTTGTGTTATAACATCAAAGCCCGTCTCAAATATCTTGATTCTCTATTATGGGGTGGCAAATAAACTGGACAGATTGTAGATTTCAGTGATAGGTCTGGCGTGACACATCCCAAACTTGTATGGGTTTGTATGAGCATAGGATTGAGATTGGACTGAGGTAAAAGATTTTGAGACGGGCACTTTGGGTTTAGCGTGTTAAATTCCTGAGGCTACAACCTAGGATCATGTGTTGAGCTCGTGGTCTTTCTTTAGAGAAGGCATGGTGCTGCATATGTATTTTCAAAATAGAACTCTGCATAAGGTGTCGAAATTCCATGAAGAGTGATGCATCTTCCATTGTCATATCACTCTATAAAATTTCGGTCACCTTGCACCTACTATTTCTCTATCAATTAATCGACGTTCCTTTTGAATTCAAACTAAAAATGCTTGATAATAATTAATACACCATATGCCCAGATCTGATCGGGTACCCACAATCAGGGAAAAAAAATTTGTGGGGCCGGTGGGGTTTCCATCATTAAGGGGCAATTATGTATTATTCATTTCACCTATCGTAGATACTAAAAATAATTTTATAAAAATAAAAAAAATTTGGGGGTGATGTGCGCGACATGGCATGGGTATGTACCTGCTATGCGCAATTGAACAAAACCAACCATATGCCAATGTTAAAAATATCCATAGACAGGTCTAGATATCAACTTGCAACTTTTGTCTTTTAGGGAATTGTTTGATTGTGGGCTTGTAAATTATGCTACACATATTAACAATGATGAGACAACGGAGCTGCAGGCTGAACGACAAACCTGTGATTGCAAATTGGCATAAGATATGATCGATGCATAGCAAATGGTACAACACATAAGGTGCACAATTTTCATAAACAGATATCGACCACTAGTCTTGATAAATACTTCGGGAGTCAACAGCTTTCAACGGAAATGCTGTCTAAAAGCGATGCACCAGAAAGAAACCACTTGAAATCTTCAGTGACGACCAGAAACAGTTTACAAGCGAAAAAAATAGGTGATTCGGGATGAAACTCGCGCTAAAAAATAATCAAGAATATGATACCAAAGTTGTCGCTTCAGGTGCGTACAAGGTGAAAGATAAATACCATAGCCAACTCATTGACAGAGACAGATTGATAACTTAACGAATAACCTCTGCCAACTCTTCCTCAAATTAGAATCACATCGAGAGACACCGGTTCACCGAGAAGGTGAAATAAACATTGAAACAACCGTGATATTAGGTACTTAAAACACCCGGCGATGGAGGTATTGGCGTTGAATTATCAGACGACGCCCTATTCCCAGCTTCTCTCGGTCGAACATTTTCAATCATTTTCACCACTTCAGAAATTTTAGGTCTCTGGTCAGGCATTCTAACCACACACGACATCGCTATCTGTAACATCTCCACCAATTCTTCCTCTATATTCGGATACCTCAACAGCTCCACGTCAAAAACTTCAGCAGTCCATTCTTCTCTCACGACCGAGTGGACCCACCTCACCAAGTTTATAATCTCATCCCCATTAGTCGTATGAACAGGGGATTTGCCTGTTAGGAGCTCAAGTAACATCACGCCAAAGCTATAGACATCAGATGGTTGTGTTGCTTTACGCGTGTCGGTGACTTCGGGTGCGCGATAGCCAGCTGCACGAGCGATCGGTCGAGCCAATGCGCTCGTGATTGTTGATAGGCCGAGATCTGATACACAACCATATTGGTGAGGGTTTAGAAATATGTTTGCTGATTTGATGTTTCCGTGGACGAATTTACCCCCATTTTCTGCATGGATACGAGCAATACCCCTGGCAGCGCCAATGGCTATCTTTATTCTCATCTCCCAATCCAAATGAGTCTTATTTTGCCCTCCTTTTCCTGCATAGTTAGACACTGTTTAGAAGGGAAAATTTTCCAATAATCCAGGGTGTCGAAAACTCAATACTCCTGGTCAATGTGGAATAAGCTAATGAGATATAAGGATTCCAATTAATCAATTAATTGAACCCTCATATCTACTTATTAGTGCTCCGTTAGCCAAAAGCATTGAACTCGGTGCTACTGGAGTACTACAAATGACTTCGTTTAGAAGAGAAACTTGTTGAAATACCATGCAACGGTTCAAACACGGGGAAAAGAACAACTTTGGATTTCAATATATTTACGATCTTAAAAATTTGAACTAATTTGAAATACTTTCATTCTATTAAACCATAATGTTGCTATCAAACACCACCCCAAACATGTAATATGGAATATTCTCTTAGCTTAATGCACAATGCATGACACCAAATACCAGATAATAGTGATTCTTATGCTAATCTTGCAAGAAAATGATCATAAAGATTCCGCTACCCCACCAAGATGCTTGTAAAAGTTTTGTTCGTCAATACATCACAAGCTGTTTTTATATTAATATTAATACACCTGTTTTGAGTTGGTTAATGTAATTATCCTAGCTAAAAAGACAACCTAAGCAGCCTAATTGGCCAAGGCTCAGCCGTAATATGATTCATCTAGTCAGCCCCAAATTTATTGACAAATATGATCGATAGAGAAAAAGCATATATTCTAGACCGAACAAAAAACATGGAATTTGGATAAGTCGAACAAAACATACCATGTAACATCGAAGCAATGCTGCCTTGGCTGTAATAATCATAAACCATAAGCTTTTCGTCTTTCGAATAGTAATAAGCCCTCAATTCAATAACATTCTCGTGCTTAATATTTCCGACCACCTCCATTTGCTGCTCAAACTCCCTCTTCCCGACGTTGACATCCTTCAACCTCTTCACCACCACCATAGTCGCATCCTCAAGAATCGCCTTATAAGCCATTCCAAACGTGCCCTTACCCAAAACTTCGGCCGAAGCCCTCAACAAATCCTCCAAATCAAATGCATAATTACACCCCTCGAAGAAAACTAGTTTATTATTCGCATCTTGGGTACGGGAAATTGCTTTCTCAGGTGACATCCCTGCTTTTTCCAGTTTACCGGAGAAATCATCGTCTTTCTTTCTCTTAAGAAAACACACAAACAATAGAAAGCCAAAACCAAAAATCCCGGTAATGGAAACTGCTATGACAATTCCGAGCAAAGCCCGTTCACTTAATTTTCCGACATTCTTAATTTTCCGGTTTTCGTCTCGAGGGGCTAAAACAACAGGAGGAGTTGTGACAGTGTACTCCAACAAAGATTCATTATTCCCCAAGAAAACTGATTTAGGAAACCTTTGAAGTGATTTAGGCACACTGCCATTAAGATGATTGTATGACAAATCAAGAAACTGTAAATTTGGGATATTCAAATCAGGGATTTCACCAGAGATTGAGTTGTTAGCAAGATCCAAACTTGTGAGCTTACTCAATTGCATAATAGAATAAGGAATAGTTCCATTAAATCCATTGTTACACAAATTAAGAACAGTTAAGTTCTTCCAAACAGAGAAATCCAAGGGCAAAGGACCCTTAAAATTATTGGACTGAAGAAAAAGATAAGAGAGGTTTTTAAGGTTACCAAAATCCAGAGGGAAAGTGCCATTAATACCGTTGGATCTGAGGCTCAAGATCTGCAATGCTGATAAACGGCTGAGAGTGTTCTCTGGTATTGGTCCATGAAAACCAACTCCAGGTAATCTTACCCCAATTACCCTAGACCCATCTTCACTGCAAACAACTCCGGTCCAGTTCTTGCAGACCGGGAATTGCTCATTCCAGTTCAAGGCCCTTAAATGAGGGAGCTTTGAAGCAAAATCCAGTAACGCTTGTTTGTCGTTTTCTGCAAGAGTTGCAGCTTCACTGCCATGAAATTGTAGCAGTAATAACAAGAAACACTCAAAGAAAAACACGGTGAAAATGTGAAGCTTCTTCATCTGAATAATTTATTCTTCAGTTCTTTGAAGCTATACAAGAAGCTCAAATTCTTGAAGAAAAATTCAAAAAAATAGAAAAAGAAGAGCGAATTCCAAGAATGGCGTCTGAAAAGTAGTGGGATTCTGGGAAAAGGGGATTAAAAATGGAGGTCACAAGGTTTGAAATGAGAGGATTTGAGTCAAAGGGGCTTATTTTAAGGAAGAGTTCAAGCATGGAAACAGAAGTAGAAACAGAAACACAGCTTTTCTTTTTGTTCTATGCACTTTTTCTTTAGGGTTGAGTGCCTAATAGTCTAATACTAAACAGGTCTCGACAGAATTAGACGAAATCAAGAATATATATTATATTATTTGCGGCTTTTCCTTATGTTCGAAAAAAAAAAAGCTTCCAGCGGGCTTAAGCGGGTATTAGTGTATATTTAAAAGTGAGTTTTTATGTATTTTTATGTGATTTTAGAACGAGAATGAACGGAGTTGAATGGTGAAGATTTATGTAGTATAGGTAGGTTCTACGAGATATGTGGATGTGAAATAAAAGAGAGAATTAATGGGATTGAAAATAATATATAAAAATGTATAAAAATACATAAAAGAACATGCGCTAAATGTTGTTTAGGTTTTGAATTTTGATTTTATCAATTTTTCATATTTTACTTTTTTTACATTTTTACTTTCAAGTTATAACATATCTTTACACAGAATGTGTTAGCGAATGAGTTTTAATGTATTTTTATGAGTAGGAAGAGAGAGAATGAGTGGAGTTGGATGATGGAGATTTAATGAGTAGAGAAATAGATGGATGTGATTTGTTTGACTAACTTTGAAATTTGAAAAAAATGCATTAAAATACATTTTTGAAAGTATGCTAACACCCAACCAGGTGCCGCTTACCGTTTATACTTTTTTAGAATACCATTTTTTAAAAAAAAAAATATTCTAGAGACATGAGTGGACATAGTGAGAAAATAGAACAGAGAAAGATCCAAGGGATTAATTAGGGTTGCAATTATTTGTAATTTGTATTGAAGTTACACTTCAACCCACTTTCCAAAAATAACATATTAAGTGATCTGATGCCCACTGTGGGCCCACACTTCGGGAAAAAAAATTGTGTGGGTCATATCACGTATCACCATCAGAGGGTAGTTATATATTATTCATCTAACTTAATGTAGATATTAAAAAAAAAACTCTGACATGGCGCTATGTCGGCGTGGGCACGATAATTATGTTGCCAACGTTGGCAATAGAACGCCAACGTTACTAACTAATAGTAATGCTACATTTAGTTTAACTAGCATTAAGTTTTAAGCAATTAATTGTCACCTAAATCGATATCAATATCATCCGTCGATTTGGTATGTCTCGTGGTACTATGCATCCTAAAATGGCATGACGCATTGGCCTTAAATTAATACCATATCAGCCGAGATCCATTACAATGTGCATTCCAAGTTCAAAGTGTGCCAAATCAATTTAACAACATCATCTTTATACTAACGTGAATTTTGGAGAATACATTGACATGCCAGCAAATAGACACTGTAGTACAAAAACATTTCTCTAATGGCAAGTAATGCAGAAAAATGTAGAGGTAAATGCCTATTTATAATTCAACATATATGCGCATGTTAGTGTGTAAATTTTTATTGATTTTTATGTGAAATAGAAGAGAGAATAAATAGAGTTGAATGACAGAGATTTGTGTAGTATATATAAAACCCACGACATATGTGAATATGATTAATTTGATTAAATTCAAATTTTAAACAAATATAAAAATATAATAAATTTTTTAAAAACAAAGTATAGGCTAACATACACTAACAATATTTAGACATTGTTTGGGGAAAAAAAACACGTAAACATTGAATTGCTCAAGGATTAAAGTGATAATTTTGAAATAAAGTAAAAACACCTGCACATGAAGACATGCACCAGAAAAGTGTCAGTGCTTAAAGGCAACTCTCTCTATAGCCGGCAAATGTCATCTACTCCCCCTTTAAAATCTCTCTTCCTTTTTATTGGGGCTTGTTTTTTACAAAATATTTTTTTATTAATTTTTACTAATTTTTAATTATTATTTTTAAACCACTTATATAATTATTTTATATTTTTAATATATTTTTCTCAATTTTCAATTACATATCTAACACATTGTTTGAGTAAATTTATATTTTTATTAAAATTGGTATAAAGAACAAACCCTTCTTTTTTTTTTCCCCCTCAAACAATTTACATTGTTGGTCTTTTCTTCAAATTATGTGAAATAATAAAATACTACTATCCTGAAAATTGTTGGCATTGTTATGAATAATAATTGAAGAATAATTATTACGTGTTATGAATAATTGAGAATAATGTGGTGGTTATGAATTATGAGGAATAATTTGGTGGAGGAATAATTTGGTAAAAGATGTAATTATTATATGTGAATGACTATTATACCCTTGATGAAATTATGTAATTACGATTGCCATTCAAGTTTTTCCTATAAATAGAGAGCAGTTATTAATGAAATTCATTCACGAGAATTCCTAGAATTCATTCTCTCTAAATTCTCTCTATTGTTTACATACTTTATAACAGCGTTATCAAAGACAGTCTCTAACCCTTTGAGTAATATGAAAGAAGTATGCTTCTACAACATCTTATAGATGATCTTCTCAGATCAAACCTGGATTATTACCAATGAATTAATTCATCCTCATCAATCCTAAATAACTCTCTCTTTGCAAATACATCATTGAAAATTCCTTTTGTTCATATTCTTCTCCACAATTCCTCATTCTACACAACGGAGATGTCAAATCCCAAAATTGGAAGAATGGAGTCCAAAGAATTTTCGGATCACGTAAATGGATTGCAAGTAAATCTCATCCATGGAATAATTAGAGAAAGGGAAAAAGGTAAATCGTATGATTTTATAATATAATAATATATTAAACTATAACATTCGTTTTATCGAGATATAAGGAGTATACATTATCAAAATCAAATTTTCTCGACTCCATTATACTCGATTTAACGAGCTTCGATTTAACACCAATATTGATAGGGTAATAACTCGTTTTGAAATATGTTATTATCAAACTTTCAAAATTTACAAATCAAGACACCAACTTTTGAAAAAGTTACAAAATAGTCATTGAATATTTTGATATTGATAAATTGAAGTAGAAAGGAGATAATTTTCCAATCGTAAAACATTGATAAAATATTTTTGACAATTTTACCTTTATGAATTGGAATGGACAATTTTACCCTTAGGGTAAAACCGACCTAATTTTGAATGACGGTGAAAATGGGATAGAATATTCATGAAGAAATTCTAAATCCGTTGATTATATAAAATGGCTTGAAGTCCATTTGAGTTAAAAGATCGGAATATTATTTTAACTCAGAAGAGTTCAATTACATAATGTACTTATTCAGAAGGATAAGTGTCTTTCTTGTAAAGTAATGATTATTTGTTACAGAAGAACAAATTTGCTCCCGTAAGCAGTTCAATATTTAATTCTCGCACTTTATTTCTGCAATTTAATTCTGCAATACCTCCTACTTGATGATGGGTTCAAGTCACTAAGCGGAAGGTTTTATATATTTCACTTTATATGCTAAGTGATGGGTAATACCTTCTACTTGCAGATCCTACTCTGAAGAAGTAGTTAAATATTATGCAATTTAATTCTTGCTATTTAAATTCCGTAAATTTATATTTATTGCAATAATTCCCATAAGGTAGGTTCGACCACCTATTGGAGGAAATTTAATTTCAATTTAAATTTATGCACTTTATAGTTTGAGTATATTTCCAATGTGGTGGGTAATACCACACGATTGGTGTGCATATTTCCAATGTGGTGGGTAATACTACACGATTGGTTATAACGAATCCTACTCTAGAAGAAGTAGTTGATCAAATATTCTAATCATACTCAAGTAGTAGACGATGAGAATAAAATTACTTCCCCATATATATCGAATATTAATGGAGAAATTGGACAAGTGGTACTTGAAGTTACCATTGGATAAATAGATGAAAATAAAATGCTCAATAGATCTCATGTTGATAAATCAAAGAAAATATATCGCATGGAGAGATTATATGAAGTAATCTCATCGATGATATGAGATTGTATTAATATGAGAATAAAATGCTCTTGAAGAAGCAAAATCACTAGATTTCTGTATTTGAATAAAGCCAATATGATATTATTATTATTACTGGAAAGTACAAAACAGCCGAAGTGGAATATATTGAGAATATCAAAAGATGGCATTAAACACTCGAAAATATAGAAATGCGAAAAGAAAATATATATTGAATCCATAAATGAGGGATGCGTCTCGAGAGTATAAATACTCCGTAACTCTGCCACCATCAACATTAGGATTCATAATGAAATATTTAAAGGATCCGAATTTCTTTTTCGCTTGACACTGGTCGTGACCACGGACACAGGCTTCCACAGCATTCTTGAACATATGCATGAAATTTGATGAGTAGTTCATCAGCGATTACTAGCGAAATAAGTATTTTTCTCATTGTATAAGAGATAAACTTATTATTTACACCCCGATCTAGAAACGCTAGTAAGCCATCAAAGAAATTATTAATATTCAACAAACCTATTGGTTTGACATGAAAAAATTCCACTTTGTGCCAACGAGGCTATATTGAATATTTCCTCCAGGTGTGTTGTAGCGCTGGAAGGACAATGAAAGCATCACTATTATTCATCATATACATCATGCGGTTGTGGATGGATTGCGCTTGTAGCACCAACCCCGCTGGACCTATGGTAGAAGCGGCTCCAATTCGAGTATTAGATCCAACTAGATGGAAAGGTATTACACTCAAACTCTTATTCCCCATGATTGTGCGGCCATTATAAGTCTAGCTAAAAGTTTGTTGTTGGTTCCTCCGTATAGTATATTGATTTCTTGTCTCCTAACTCTTTTACAAGTCGGTTTGCCATATCCACATATTGGATATGGCCTACTTAGATCCACCAAGAATACATACGGTTTTAATATGGCGAGGTAAAAGTCGACTTGTATGAGATGATTCTAAAATCTCCATATCCATCTCTACTCCTATCTCTCTTTTGCACTATACTTTTAATGTATGAACGTGAGAGATATATGAATCCCTCTATTTAAAGAAAAATTTTCAAACCAATAATTGAGTGCACTATTTACTTTTTGACAAATATGAAAGAGAAAAAAATGCTGAAAAAATTTTTAAGTGAAAATGACATATATCTGTCGGTGATTGAAAAATAATATATATATACATATATATATATATATATCTTAAAATCGAAAAACAATATTTACAATTACAAGAAAAACATTGATCTTACGTTATTACAGAGCTTCCTTATATTAATATGAGAAAATTATTATACTAAAATTTTCTACTAAATTTACAAACAGGATCTTCTAAAGTAAGTTTTTCAAGATCAGAACGCTGCGTTTGTTGATCTTTGAATTTGGCCCATAAGGCCATTAGCTCACCTTATACGTGTCCACTAGGATGTGTCTCAAGAGCCTGTTGAATATCATCCAAAGGCTCCTTACTCAATCCATCCTTAATGAATGCTATTTTATCTTCTCGATTTATGGACAAGTACCCCACAAATTTACATCGAGTGTCACATGTCCACCGAGCACACTTGTAGCATCCTCCTAATCTTTTTGCTCTCCGTTTCTTTGAAAAACTACTTTTACCCATACCAGGCATGTATTTAGAAGGAATTAAAACCTCACCAGATAATCGAACCTTTGCTTCAATCAAGCATCGGATATCTTGTGGGATACCCTTATTCATTAGCATCCTTAATCTTTCCAGCCTACATCGATAAATCCTTTTTAAAATTTTAATCGGTAGTGATGGATAGTATTTTCGAAGATTTGAGAGCATATGATCCATTATAATGTATAGACCCTTGTTAGGATGAATTTTGCAATAATTTTGATGATTTATTTATAGAATAATACGGCGTATGAAATAAGACTCGATTTTAAATAAATAATATGAAGCGTAAGAGCTACGATTTGAATTAAATAATAGCCGGATGTGATGCGTATGGTGTAACTCATTGTTTGAATAGTGGTAGACAATAATGTCACCAAAAGATGATGGAATATGTCGGTGAATTATTTCTATGATAAATCATATTGAGCACTATCTGATACTAGTGAAATCGATATAAGAATTTCTTGAACTAGAAGTTCAATAATACTCGTTTGCAAAACCGGATTGACCATCCCGGTTTAAATAATTATTGAAATCAATATTTCAAGTGAAGAATTAAAGGAATTCTTCAATGATTGTTCTCGATAAATGATGAAATCATTCTTAATATTGGGAATAAATCCCAAATATATACGGAATAAAAGATGAGAAGTATGGGCCCACTCATCCTCCATGTGGACTACTAGATATTATGATATGGATCCACTAGATAGTCACATGTGTATATGATTCGTAATTTGAAATTTACGAAATATTTGCTCATGATATGAGCATGATTTTCGATTTAATGATAAAGCTAGTAAATGTATATCTCAATACTTGAATAAATCACTGAAGGATTTGAGTATGCATACAAGTGGGATATTATATGGCAAATTATTTAAAGTCCTCAAATAAATTGCCGATATCGAGAATAGAATGCAAAGCGGTCCTAAATTCCCATATTAAGGTTGAATGATGAGAACATATATGATTAAAATCATACCAACTGTATGAGTTTTGGTGTTCTAAATTTTCTCAAAGATGAGGGAGTATTAAAGGTTGAAAATAATATGTGAAATGCATCATGTTATATCATCGAAATTGAAATACGAACTTGAAGTTCAAAGATGCATGAAAGGCTATGAACAATCACATATATCAACTACGATGCTTTGATAAGTTAGCACGCTAGAAGCGTTGATATTTCCCCAATCATATATATCAAAGCAAATTATAAAAGATGGTCTTAATAGCGGAGGCATATGCTCTTGAAGAGTATATAGACATAACTATATTGTATAATCCTACAAGAGGATTGATAATGAGATATCTCGATAAGTTATGTCGATATGGGGAAAGAAATGAAATTGAAAAGTGTCGACACGATATGAAAATGTAGCGCTACATATGATCAGTGATAATGAAAATATTGAGATATATTAAAGATGATAAATGGTGAATGTGAAATCCTTAACTTATGAGATGATGAGATGATGATGACTAGTGCTCAAGTTTAAAGATAAGCATGGTGGTCATTATATGTTGCATGCTCATGAAAGTTAAATTATCGATCGTGTGTGTAGTACCGAAAAGGAAATTAAAGGATCGGATGAGCTAAACCCGTGTTTATGAGTACCCTAAAGGGTGAGCTAAGCCCTTGGGAATGAAATAACCTATTAAGTGAGTATTAAATGTTAAATGATATATTTTAAGTGTGTGTTAGTTATGAAGGTTTACTTATATGTTTACATGTTTTTACTATGAATTTATATGCTTTAAATTGTGTGTTTGGAGACATGTGTTCATGGTGAATGTTTTGTAGTTGTGTAAGAAAATTGATGACTCTAAATGAACGAAGAGTATAAAACCAATGTATATGATACTCATACAAATGTATGAAAGATTTTGAAATGCTTTGCAGATACTTGTATAAAATACGCGTTGCACTCTTTTTCCCTCGATCGAGGTTTTATCCCATTGGGTTTTCTAGCAAGGTTTTAATGAGGCAACTTTAAAGTATTCACATGAATAATGTACTCTTTTCCTTCATTAGGGTTTTTCCCATTTGGGTTTTTCCTAATAAGGTTTTAACGAGACATATTCATGGTATATTGAGAACGATAGGAGAAATTGATACAGTGTATCTATTGGATCAAGTTATAATGGAGCTAATGCTTTAGATCCAAACGATGATGATATTGAAATCATTTACCGGAAGTAAAGATATCGATTCTCAAGATATGAAATCAAACGGAAATTGTACTCTTTTTCCTTCGATCAAGTTTTTTTCCCTGGGTTTTCTTGTGAGGTTTTAACGAGCAAAGACGTGAATACTCATATGCCACTGATAGACATCGAGGAGCAATGTTTGATGAAGCAAAGATATAACCACTCCAAGCTATCCTGCAATCGGTTTGGAAGTTTTTTCCCACTGGGTTTTCTCCAAACAGTCAGGAACATTTGTATTAATAATATTCAAGTGAAGTGTTATGAATAATAATTGAAGAATAATTATTAGGTGTTATGAATAATTGAGAATAATGTGGTGGTTATGAATTATGAGGAATAATTTGGTGGAGGAATAATTTGGTAAAAGATGTAATTATTATATGAACGACTATTATACCTTGATGAAATTATGTAATTACGATTGTCAATTCAAGCTTTTCCTATAAATGCTCGATTATTAATGAAATTCATTCCCAGAATTTAAATTCATTCTCTAAATTCTTCATTGTTTCTATACTTTTATAACAGGCATAATATTATAATAATGCAAGGCATGGGATACATGTGGGGTTGTTCTAAAAATAGGAAAATAACTGATTTTTTTCTAAGAAAATGGTACATAGAATTTTAGGTTGTGATGATTGGTGCATATCATATGGACGAAAAGCTTGGGACCCAAATTAATTTATGTTTTTCGTATCATAGTGTTGTGTCATTTGCTGGGAAAGCTACAAATATATATGACATCCCGCTAACAGAAATAAAAGCATTTATTTATTGATAATGTTTATTTTGGTTGTTTCCCTTGGAAGGCTAGACATGGACCAGACTAACTTTTTGCCCAATTTTGGGGGGTTTCATTCACATGGGATGATTAAATTCACTCAAAAATACTTACCCCTTGTAATTTGTAAATACAATTCTTTCTTTCTTTCGAATTGCCTACTATAACGATTGACACAAACAACGTATATAATAATTTTACAATTTTAATGTAAACTGAGAAATTATGTAGAAATAAAAATAGTTTTAAACAATTCAGCTCTCCTTCATTATTCTTTTAATTGCTGATATGGACTGATAAGATCTTATATCAAAAATGTAGTTTTAAAATCTGGTTACCAAATATGCTCTTAATTATTGTTAAATTATAAGCTTGGGAATACTATTTATTTACCTGAGCAAGACTAGTGGATTGAATCATGACACTAATTTTGGCATGTTGGTTGGTGTATATACTTTATTATGATAGAATTTCAAAAAGCATGCACAATATATTTTATTATCAAGAAGTGTTTAAATCATGACAAGTTGACAACTCATACTCTCAATTCTCAAACCACCCATATAATTAGTTTTACAACTACCTTGTCCAATTGTTCTCATTTTGTGTTTGGCACATTGTTTTTTATCATACATTAAGCTTATAACATTCACTTTGTAGCATTAGGGGAAAAGAATGGGTTCATTAGTTCAAATTCCTTTTGCTTTTGGAAATATGTTGTTTAGTTGAAGAAAACCAAGTTTTAGTAGAATTATGTGGCTACAAATCATGTGCGATTGTGTGATATGTTTTTGAATTCAATTATCTGATTTGACAAATTTAAAGTCGATAAAAAGTAAATATAATTTGTAATTTATGTGAAGCGTGTAGATTAACAAAATTTGACTACCTTATAGAAATTATAAATTTGAGCAATTGTGTACAAATCACGTACAATTTCTAACTTCAGTAAAACAAGTATTCTCCAAAAGTTGAACATAGAGAAAGAATCGAGACAAGTTTTTATATAAATAACATTATCTATTCTTGTAAGATTCTTATAATTACAATAAAAACTAGTTTTCACTTTAAAAAAATCATTTACAAATATGTTTGTAGTTATGTCATCTCTATAAAATATATATGTATATTTTTCCAAATGTATATCAACAAATCAGAGTGGCGCAGCGGAAGCGTGGTGGGCCCATAACCCACAGGTCCCAGGATCGAAACCTGGCTCTGATAGAGTTGCTTCCTAATTGCCCCATTTTTTGGTTTTTTGACCTTTTGACGCAGCAATCCCACATCCCCCGTTTGTCACTTGTTAGTGCACTTTTGGAATAATTTTAAATTTTGAATTACCCACGTTGACGAAATTTAATTACCCCAAAGCGCCCAACTTTTATAAATTAAAAGCAATATATATTCCAGCTTTTCTTTAATTCTTCAACAAGATACCTTTTCGCCTCCTGCTAATTGCTATACTTTTTTAATGATTTTAAAATTTAAAATTTAAAACATATATGACCATAATTTAATCTCAGTTAATCGGTTATTGAAAATACATAAATAAATTACTCAATAGCGCCAACTTTCTAAAAAATTATTAAATTTTGCGTATAATCTCATCTATACGAAATATTTGTCAGTTCAAAGTTACTAAAACAAGAAAGTATATTTATTGTATTGTAATACAAAGAAAAGCATATGAAACAATTTTAAATATTTATCGACTGCCCTATTTTAATAATTTTGTTCCGCATCGTAACTTGACATCATTCGTTTCTTAACATTTTGAATCAAAATCATCTAAAGGTTCATGTTCATGTGTGTTTATTTTGGAATTAATATGCAAGACCTCACGCTCATGTGAGAGAACTACAATGAGAAAACACAAACTTGAGTCTGTGGAGCTATTGTAATACTATACCATCGTGTTAATCATTACATATTAGATAGTAACTATAAAGAAGACTGTGCTGGTTGTGCAATTATAACTAATTGCAGTGTTAAAATCTTATAGAGTGAAATATCACTATTATTTTATTATCCTTTGACATGATTGTAACAACACCCAACACAAATCATACAACAATAATTATCGAACATGGTGTGTTACATTTGTGCAAGATGTTGTACACTATAACACATTGTACAAATTGACCATGAATTATCATGTTTGTTACATTTGCACAAAACATTGTGACGCTTTGTCTTTTTTTTTTTTTTTTTTTTTGAGTAATAATATTCTATAATGTTGTTTACGTTACTTCTACTACATCATACAAAGTTATTTCCAATGTGGCACAAGATCAATGCTTTGAAATTGTAGTTTATTTAGTATAACGAACTAAAAAGACTCGACCGATAGAATGATCAACAGGGATTATTATAATATTGAAGGCACAACCGATAACTCAAGTCGTCCCGTCCATTCCTCACCCGGCTTCAAGGTGATTGGTTTCTCAATTGCAGCTCCATCAACACATAACATCTGTTTATACTCTTCATCTCCAAAATCTGCTATAGCTTTTGATTTCTTCTCCCATGGATTCCAAACAACTGAGAGCAATATAATCACTTTTGCGTCATTATCCAATACAGTATTAATTTATTTTTCTTCTAAAAATAGCAACTCAAGTGAATAGAACTTACCAACATCAGGAAGTCCATCTTTCCTTATAACAAAAGTCCTCTTTCTCTCATGATCAAAAACTGCGACGTCCGAAGAACTCAGGTAAACTCGATCCACCTGCATTACATGAAAACCTCGACTAAATACATGTTTTATGAAAACTTGAAACACGTGTACTCTTTCTTGTGAAAAAAAATATCGTTTACTCACTCTTTCTATACTGAAGTGTTCTAAAAAGCATCAATTGTGGTTAAACATAAACGTCAAATTTCAAGCTTTTCGAGCCTAATCAAGTCTAGGCACATTAAAATGTCATTAGACGATAAGTCCAACCTCGAGGCCATGGGCAGAGCATTTCTAATATGCTATTTAAACAAAAGATACTCTTTATAATTGAGCTCCAATAAAATCTTTATTTAAATTTTATGAAATAGACATGGAGTTTGGCTCTTGAATTTTGGATAGTTAAACACACTCCTTATTATTTAATGTTCACAGGTTTTAATATTCTTTTATTGATTCTACCAAATCACAACCAATTTTACAGGTCAAAAACAACTAAAATTATAAATATTAATTAAAAATAAAATAATGCAATAATTGTTTATTGATACTAGCAAAATAAAGTAGTTTTGATCACGTACATGCGTGTTGATAGGTTAAAATACTCATAAGATGATGTGACAGTTTACAAGTGGTTCATATTAGTATGCAGATCACACTCTGAATCAATGACAAATTGCTAAATCATTGTGTGGATATTTTAACAAACCCACATGTGGGTGAGTGGTCAAAACTAATAAATAAATAACTTTTTGGAGTTCATTAGAATTTTTGCTTTTTGAATTAAAATATATTCTCTATAATGTAAAAGATGCTCTTTAAATATAAAGAGATGGTTGGAGATGCTATTAAGTATGTTGTTTAAAACAAAGCTTTTTGTTAATAATAAAACAATATTTAGATTAAAAAGGATATTTATTACCTCAGACTCAAAAGTTAATGCGTCACCTTGTTCAGTGAAACGCTTTCTATTGCAAAGGTTGTCGAGATAGTCTAGGGTCTCGACCCCCTCGACCCTTATTTCACTGTCAATACAACATATTTGAAGCAAAACTTCTCAAGTTTTAGTTCATTAAAGAAATAATGGACTAAAAATAATAGAAATCAACATATGTTGTTCTTGAATCAAAATCCTTAAAAGTCTACTAATCATACACATTACATAATACCTGATATCTGAGACAGCAAAATATGTATGGTAGGCAATTGAGAAGCTAAAAGTCTTGTAATCGATATTTCTAACACGCGATATCAAGGTGAGATGTCCATCGACCGCTAGAGCCACCCTAAGACGGAATTCAAAGCTGAAAGATCATAAAATTCCATAAATTTTCAACCACTTGATTATTATAAGTTATTCGTTTAAGAGAGTTTTCGAAAATTAAGATTACATACTTATGTGGCCAAATCTTGAGGTCGTCTTCGGATGATTTAAGGAGCAAGTCGATATGTGGGTTTCTATCGGAATCAATGGCATCTAAAGGTGGAGGATTTTCATCAATGGTCCACATTCTATTCCTAGCAAATCCATGTTGTTCTAAGGAACCCCGGTTCCCAAACTTGAAACATAGAGTCGAAAAATAGTTTAGCACGCAGTGTAGACATAAGTTGATAATTTGTTGTACAAGATTCTTAATACTATCGAGTACTGTATAAAATTATTGAATGATCCATTCAAGTCAAATATAGGTGATGACCCAAATATACCTGAGGGAAGCAAATGGGAATTCCTCCCCTTACAGCTTTAGGTGGCTTGAAAATTGCCTGGAAATAAATCAATTGCAAAAAAATAAATAAATAAATAAAAATTTATGATAAAGTTCTCTAAGGAACTAAAAAATATTGTAAAATTAGCTTTGAAGCTTCACCTTACTGCTAGTGAATAACAACTCTTCACCCAATTCGTTCTTCCATGAAAGAACTTGGCCTCCATGTAGGCTTACCTAAAAAGCCAAAATCTACATTTAAATTTCTTTGAGTTTTTTTTTGTCCTATAGCAATTGACATAGCCGGAAAATTTACTTAGCCGATGCAAAGTACATCTCTATTAACATCTATTAAATAAAGTTTCAAAATTCATAAATAAAATCAAAGAAATTTTAAAATATTACAGGGGTGGTTGCCATTCTATATCCCCTCTGACTCCACCTCTGCAAATAATCACGACCATAGAGTTTTTGCAAAATAAGTTGCGTGAAAATCATCTCACCCTAGTTGAAGCCCTCCATGGACTCCAAAGGAGCACTTGCGAGATTCCATTTTTGTCCTTCATGACTTCAACAGCTGGTTTTTGGTCTCCGTCTATCTCAGAAGAGTCCATTTCAAGAATACAATATTGAACAAATAGTGTTACGAAGAAAATAATAGACTAAAAAGTTTGAGGCTCTGACCATCGAAACAAGACTTTATACTACGTTTCCTCTATGAAAAGGACAGTGAAAAAGCTCTAAATTTTAGCATTTATAAATGAGGTTGAGAATATGAGGTTTTCACTTGTAACCTTTCTTGTGACAAAGCCCATTTTCATGTGATTGCATAACAAAATTGTACCTAACGGGTAACAGATTATACAACTACCTCAAGTTTTCCCATTTATAATAATACTGAAGTACAATCAAGAACCTCTCAGGATTCTTGGACAGAAATAACTTTTATAAAATATCAAATAAGTTAAAAAAAAAAAAAATGTCAAGAACCAAGAATGAAGGGTTGTGAATATGCCAAATAACTGAGCATTTAGCCTAAATGCCTAATCATCCCAAATACGGCACTTCGTGAAAATGTATGAGAATTATTATGTGTTTCAATCTAGAAAGAACTGAGACACAACATTTTGCTTTAGAAAAAAGCTAATTAGCTCAAAATTAAAGGAACCAACGTCTCGGTATCTCACCAAATAATGCTACCGCTCTAATACCCACTTGTCGACATGGTAAAATATGTGCCCACCAGTGGACAGTTTGAAACACATAATTCTCATGGCAAAATCCTCCCGACACGTGCCCCAATCTGCCTATTTATGGGTATTTTACCATGCTCACAAGTGAGCATTAGAGCGAAACTATACCAAATAAAGGATCTATCGTTTCAAATTTCAAAATTGTCATCAAACCTATTTTCGGTGTTGCAAAAATAAAAGCTTCCAAACTTGTATAACAGTCAAACCCAAAGGCATATTGACATGGACGCACTGGAGGCGATTTGGAGTTGGGGCTTAACGGCCTCATTCTTCATGAAGTAATGGAATTTATGGCGCATTTGCACTGTCGTATCTCCTGCTGTTTGAACACTAGGTTTGACACAATAGTTCACACAATTGTCATATATCAAAATTATGCGCAGTGAAACTCCATTGATATTATTTCATTTCATACACAGTGTTACGTAGACAATGTGTTCCATATATTAGATAGGAGGGACGAAATGACAACAATACTTGGGCTACCGATTTCAGCTCATAGATATGTACTGTTAGAGAGAACAAACTCGACAAATAATTCGAAAATGTGAAAAAGAGTAAAGAAGGGTGTTATCAATAACCAAAATATGTGACGCTGAGGAGTCATATTTCATGAGTACAACATATCAATGATACAAAACTGTTATATTACAGACTCATTTAGCATACATGACACAACAACACTCTCCAAATCAGAGAGAGAACGTGAAAATGAAGTCATAAGCACAAACAGATCTCACCACCTCCTACCTAAGCAGTAATTTGCATAAGCCCTTTTGGATCATCATCACTGTGGAACTGATTCAACAATATGTAGATCTCAAAATGCCAAAATCCTAGGAATTTTTTTGGTTCTCTCGGTAGAGAGTATATAATCAAGCAGCTGCACAGACGGCCCCTGCAAACACAATGGAAGAAATAGCTGTTGTTAAGGTATTGTGATCAACGCGAGAAATCATTTTTCTTGCATGTTAAGAGAGGAAAGTGAAGGTATTAGTGTTTTAACTTTTATGTGCAGCAATGTCATTTTCATATTAGGACATCAACTCGGTTTTATGTCCTTCATTAATAACAATTAACAAGTAACGTGTTATTTCAACCAACAAAGAACAGACGTCAACTAGGCGAGCAATTTCAATACATGATCAATGTCGTGTAAGCCATCTATGCACCATACTCAAGCAGGTTCATTTTACTTATTGCAAGTATAAAAACCAAGGGACAAAAGGAAAGAACATTACCTGATGCCCAGGAGGAACAGCAAAACTTCCCTTCATCGACATGCTTCACATCGAGTCCAATGAACCAGGAGCCAGCGCTGACATCATCATGGGAATATGTACGAAGAAATAATCTGAAAAAACCAAAACCACCAACTATCATCATGCACTGCATTGCCAAAAAATATATGCCTCAAAAGATAAAGGAGTAATAACCATAAAATAACAAACCTGTTAATTGAAATAAACCGAGCCAATGCTTGTGATATGGCAAACATTTCCCCAGAGGCGTGCCGAAAGTACCTGTCCAAGAGGAGTAAATTTTGCAGTGCAGTACAGCAAGCTCAGAAGCTAAAACAATCTATGTGGCACATAGGTGCCGTCAAATGATAACTGTGGTTAAAGGGAAATACAATGGGCTCATCAAATTTAAATTAGCACTTAATGTCACAGTGACCTATGTTTTTTACCACCAATTGTACAGATAGCATTACTCATAGCGATTAATTAAGAGAAAACTATACATCCTTGTTTCAGTACATCAAATTTCTTGATGACATGACATCTTTTCCCAGCAGAACCTTCCTGCCATACTAAAATTATCCTTTGAAATTTTCAATATTCCAATTCTAGAAACACAAGAGTGAAGAGTCGGTCATATAACGTCCGATTTCAAGAATCTTCATGGTATCTAAGAACTACTGATGATATCTCACTGACAGGTTTAAATTCAACACAAAAGTAAGGAAAATAGAGAAAGATAAACCTACAAATCAAGTATTGCAGTGCAGTTACTTATCTGATATTTTCATTGATCAACTTGAACATTTGGGCTGATTTTCCAAGGTTCTTCATACATCAATACTTTCAGTATTTTTATTATAATCATTTTTTTTTCTTTTTAATGGGGTATTTACAGTTGAACCAACCTTTTAGCTCTCTCTCTCTCTCTCTCTCTCTCTCTCTCTCTCTCTCTCACACACACACACACACACACACACAGAGAAACTGAGCATTTTACTGATTATGTTATCTCTGGAAAAAATTACAATATAATAGAGTGGATGAGCTATCCACTGGGTAAAACAATAACAGCCTACCATGAAGCTATAAAGCATAGATAGTGAAGCTGCTGGTTACATAAAGCATTAGAATACAATAGACAAGTCGAAAGTAAAGCATAGATAGTAAAGCTGCTGGTTACATAAAGCATTAGAATACAATAGACAATTCGAAAGTAGACGAAACAAAACATACTCCAATTCGTGGGGGTTGATATGGTTGAAAAATGAAAAAGCACCAAGTTAGTAACCTAATATCCTTGTTGACAATACAAAAAGGATTGAGCCATGTAGTTCACTTTCAATAAGAAATGCGTCATCAGTAGACTAAATAATTAGTTATATATCTTATATCTAGGAAGTTTAGAAATAGGATGCATCATGCAAGCTATTAAGGTGGTCCATTCAAATTTCAGAAAAACCAAACTGAGGGCATAGTCAGGAGTCAGAACCATCCAAATTCTCAAAGTTATTTAGGGTGATAGGGGTTTAATGGTTTTTAATGTAAAGGAGGAGAGAGAATGAGTGGAGTTTAATGGTGGAGATTTGTGGATGTGACGAGATGTGTGGATGTGATTGATTTAGGGTAAAGAAAAAATGTATAAAATAGTGGTCAAAATTGGAAAAAGTTGTTCCCTATCATGCTTATTATCTGTTTAAAAAAGCCATACATGGTAGCACGTGGCAATTAATTTATTTTGCAGGAAACAGAAACTACCTTGAATACGCGGATAAACAAATGCAGCTCATTTGCATGGAAAAGATCAATTAGCTGATATATATAAAAATAAAAAATAAACAATAAAAACACCAAAACAAAAACAAAAACAAAATCTACAGAATGAACATTACTAACGATTTTCCATCCCCGAACTTCCACCAGTCTGGTTCATACCATTTGTGGGACCTGTGAATTCAGAACGAAATACTTAGTTACTTACAAAGGATAAAGTCATAAAAATATCTCAAACTTCAATTCAATACCATGAAGCTAAAGTCCAGAGAGAGGGTGGGGGAGTAAAAAAAAAGAAAGGAATAGAAAAAGGAAAACATTGAACTCACGGGTTAGAGAAAACTTCTCCTGACTTCATACACCCAATGTAAGCTCGAGATTGATCCAAATGACTGGAAAGCACAGCCCCAAGAGCATCTGAATACCAAATCATTAAAACTACTGAGAAGTGATAACCTCATTTGCTCGATGTTAAGCATACATGTGGTTCTTGTACATCAAGAAATTGTAAGTGACACATGAAAATTGAAAGAGCGGTTTATGTTGATTTCATGCTCTATTATCAGATGTCCAGGACAGCAGACAAACTTGGGAGGCATCTTCCCCAGGTGACACTAAGCATGTGCTCTAATAAACTGTTATTTTTCTAAAACCTTATTTTGGGGCTTGTTCTATGCACAATGTTTGCAATTTACTCGAACGATGTGTGGCTGAAAATTATGAAAAATATATTAAAAAATATAAAATAATTGTATGAATGGTTGAGCGGTTGAAAATGACGAGAGAGAAAAAGTTGGTAGAAGTTAGTTGAAATTTATTATGTATAGAACAAGCCCTCAGGTTATATAGTAGTAGGACCATGAGACGTGTGGAAAATAATAAGTAATGATTTGAGATATCAGGCCAATATTGAAATTTGATTTTAGTTTAGTCATAGAAGTTAACTTTTATGTTCAAAAGAAAAAGAAAACAGGCTAAAAAAATGAGCAGGAAAAAAGGCACCAGTCACCCTCCTTCTATGAATAATTAATTCAAAAATCAAACAGTAATTTAAAGATATTAAAAATATTTTTAATGAAAAGACAAATTGGAACAGCAAATTTTCTAGCGGGGCCAGATATGGAAAGTCGAGAGAAGATTGAGAAATCGATCTGAAACCAACTTTCAAACTAGATGTTGAAATTGGGCTGAATCCAAGGGCATGTCAGGATTCAACTTTTTACACATTTTTTTATATATTTTAATTCATTTTCTTTTAAATTTGAATTTGGTCAAACCAATCACATCTACATATCTCGTGGGACCTACATGTCCTTCACAAATCTTCACCATTCAAACTCCACTCATTCTCTCTCCTATTTCACACAAAAATCCATAAAATTTTCAATCCTAACGTGGACCAAGTCAAGATTACTCAAAGACCCATGTTGTAACTCAGAGGGATCCCTGAAAGAGAGACTCAGTGAGAAAGCTTAACGTCAGACATGAACTAAGAACCAATGACAGGGGAGATCAAGTACAGAACTACAAATAAAAATAATGATTTAGAATCGGAAAAGGATCATGGAGCCTTATCATTGACCTAAGAGGAACCAACGAGGGGAGATCAAGTACAGAACTACAAATAAAAATAATGAATTAGAATCGGAAAAGGATCATGGAGCCTTATCATTGACCTAAGAGGAACCAACGAGAGGAGATCAAGTACAGAACTACAAATAAAAATAATGATTTAGAGGCGGAAAAGGATCTTGGAGGCTTATCATTAACAAAAGAGTCAGAATTAAACTAATATTACTGAAAAGATTTTTCAGTTTGAAGCCTTTATTAAATCTCAGTATCCAAAGTCAGTGATTCTCGTGTCACATCTTCTTGCATTTAATATAAAGAAGTAACAATACAAGTTGCTTTCAGTTTATCCCACTAATTCTTAAACGGAATTCTGAACTGAGTGAGATATTTCCATAGAAGTAGTGGCACCAGCACCTGAACCTAACCCAACTGATTACTAAATCTAGTTTCAGCCCACAACGGTCAACTGATTTTTTTTTTTTGCATGCAGATTATGGATCATTCATTGTTCCAGGTTCGTTTGTCACCACCCAACAACTCATTGGATACAAATCCAGGAAGATTCGCTGTTCCAGGTTTGTTTGCCACCCCAAATGACCCCTCCCTGGCAATCAGCCAACCACATGTGAAATGGTAATCTGGAAGAAGTGCATATAGAAATCATTGAGCTCTAGATTGACTGACAATTATGTATCAACTATGAATCCATAATATCAGCCTCCTTGTACACAAAGCGAGACCTTTGAAATGATTCCTTTATCTTTTATCCCAAGCCCGATGTCCATGGCAAGCATATCAAATCAAACAAGAGAGCTCTTTAAAGCCTATATAAGGAAGACATACCAATATTGATATAAATATCATCATTGACCTTAGCATAGAATTCAGCATCCCAGTGATCGATGGCGTGAGTGAAGAATAATTTTGTTTTCTTTGCTTGCTCCTTAGGAGCCTCCACATGATCATTCTGACCAGAGAAAAAATGGATTCAGACATCTGATTGCTTCATATTGTACAGAAAATAAAGCATCTTATACGCATAGTTACATCATAATGTGCGTGCAATGCATGTGACTCGAAGTCAAGGATTTCACTCAAAGCACAAAAAATTGGGAGAGGCAGAGGGGTGGGAGGAGAGAACTGGAGCAGTGCAGTGGAGCTCCAAACTTCATACCTTCAAGACACCACTAAAAGAATTTATATGCAATATAAAACAACTCTGGACAAAAAGTGTCTTTCAGAATGAAACTAGGCCAAAAAAGGGGAACAGATACGAAGGTAAACTCCCAGAAACTGTTATCTTCCAAAATTTATGACAGATATCTCCAGAACAAATATTGCACGCCTGTTAGTGATGGAGCTTCACCTTCAACCAGTCTTTCCTTTCATATCCAGGTGAGGTGGAGCACACCCTGTTACTGGGGCAGGTTGTACATGTGAATGGTGAAGCTTCATAATTAACAAGCCAAAGCAGCACAATTTTTTGGGAAAAGAGGAATTCCACACATAGCTATTCAATATGAAACACGAAGCTTGTCCTTCATGTGATACAAGAATTTTCAAAACCCAATAAATGGTCACAGACATACAAGAATTACGAAGTCCTTAGTCTGTCCATTTTCACTTTCGATCTCCCTGTCCAAACTGTCTCCTTGATTTGCACTGCATGATGTTTAAAATCAATCAAACTACGCTTTCTTAGGAAAAATTTATTCACTTTTGAATCATCATAGTAAGACCTTCTTCCTATTACAAATCGTATGACAATTCCTTTGTCTTCCTCCAGTTTTTGAAGAGCAGCACCTGCAATGAACAAATGAACATTCTACAAGAGTGAATGATTGGAAAAGTTCCAAGAAACTGACGAGCACTAAACTCTGTTGCTGGGGTTTATTGGTTGTATGTAGTAGAGACTTCATCAGTAACATTCGGAGTGCTCTTATGGCCACTTTCTGCTTGTTGTCTCAATTTACTGCTGTCAATTATTAATCATGGATTCATGATTGATTTATGGCACAAACAAGAAATATATAGCTTTTCCATAACGTAGATCTATCTAATAATGATGCCAGAGAAAAGGGATAAAACTCAAAATAGGAGAGAACATTGCACCAGTAGACATCCACGCCTTGCGAATTGCATCTCTGTTGTTCTTATGGCCAAACGTCGTAACTATTCCTATGACAGCCAAAAGCTTTTTCTTTGATTGCGTTCCACCATTTTCTGAGAGACGCTTAGGTACAAAGCCTTCCTGCCTAGCTTTTTCCAGTTCCATGTGAAGAGAAGCTAATTTCCTTTGCTGCTCCCTGATAAAAAAAACTTTGTTAATTAAAAATTGTGTTGAAGGGAAATAGAATCCCAAACGATATAATGACAGAAAGTTAAGAACACAAGAGAATGAATTCACCTGCATGATATAATTTTTAATGTGTCATCGACTGAAACAGCAGACTTCCCCTGGGATAGAGAGGCAAATATCACACATCAGTTTCTAAGATCGTGAATTTCCTGTAACTTCGAAAACCCAACATTATGACAATGGAAGCGTAAGGCAAACTATTGGCACAACGCACATGTTGGTGCAATTATCTCAGCCATTGCAAAATCATAACCATGTAAAGTAGAAACTATGCTACGCGACATAATTGAATTTCCCTTCCATTTTAGGAGTGCAACTACATGGTTAATGCCTTGTTCTGTTCAAATATGCAAAATAACCACCCTACAACAGAGCAATTGACACTTGCAAATTATAACTTTGACGAAAAAATTACAGATTAGGTACGCGATATACCCAATAATAGAATAGGGTCATCAATCTGCTGCATCTGGCCCGTCGCCAAAGTAATGAAATGAGTTTGTTGTTTAGACTTTTAGCAAGCTATTCTTAGACAAGCCATACACATCACATTTGAAACTTTACATAATCTGAGCCGGTTTACTTAAGAAACTCCAAATAAGAATCAAAAAGTAGCCCATCAAAGTTTTGATGAGTTATAGAGAAGTTCCATTTCCACAGGAGACAGCCATCACCAGAAAAAACAACAGCATTAAGTATAAATAATCACAAAACTAATGATTTAGTTGAAAAAGACAGTTCTTTAGCTGAAGATCAAATAAATATCAAATTAAATACCTGGCCAGTTCTCTTATCAAGCTCATTGATCAAATAAACTCTCTCCTCTGCTTCCTGCCACAGTCTAAACCAAAAATATTAATGATTATGCAATAATTATATAAGATTAAAAAAAATAGAAAACAACGTCATAAGCATTCCTGAAAAAAAAATACAAAATAACTTAATGCAAGAGCGCACCGGCCGGCGACGTAAAACGCAGCCATTGTGGCGAACATGGATAACATCAAAAATGAAATTCGATTGCGAAAACTCGACGGCGATGATGATAGCCGGTGACTGGATCCCCGGCTATTCATTTCGCATCTACGACGTCGTTACTGATGCTTAATTGCCAAAATTCGATCAGATTAAATCCAATTTGGGTTGCTTTCTAATTTTGATTTTGCTGGTAGGGTTTTTAGCTATCCGTTTTAAGGGGCAAAAGATTAAAGTAAAAAACCCATTGCAATTCGTTATTCGTTAAGCGGTAAGTGGGAGCGAAAGCACCATGGCTACGGGTGCTTTGGGCACCCAAATTTATTTCCCATTTTCCATTATATCTTTTGTAATAAAAAATAAAAAAAAAGGTTCGCTCCTTATGGAGCGAACACACATCGCCATATAAGGAGCGAACCAATTAAAAATTAAAAATAAAAATAAAAAAGAAATAGGGAATAACAAATAAAAATAAAAAATTTTCTTATTATTTTTTATAATCACATTGACGATTAATTTCAAAATTTTATAAAGTTTTTTGCAACTACTCAATTTTTTTAATGCTTGTATTCAATATTAACAGGATAAAGTTAATTACTGTATTATAAAAAAATCGAAATTCATCGTCAAAGTGATTGTAAAAAACTTTTAAAAATGAGTAATTTTACTGATTATTTATTCGTGAATGCAATTTTTGCCATCATTTTTATTCAATTTTTTTACAACCATTTTGGCGAGTAATTTTGAAATTTCTTTTAAAGTTTTTTGCAACTATTTTGTTGATAAATTTCAAAATTTTTATGATACAATAATTTGTTTTATTGTCGAATTATTAAAAAATAAATTTTTTACAACCATTTTGCCGAGTAATTTCAAATTTTTTTTGAAACTACCCTAATGATAAATTTTAAAATTTTTTTATCATATGGTAATTGATTTTATCCCATTAGTATTGAATATAATTATTAAAAAAACTTTGAGTGATTGAAAAAATTTAAAGAGATTTCTCTCTTTTATAATTTTTTATTTTCTATTTTTTAAAAAAATTTTGACGTTTGCCGCACGTGGGGCCAAACCCCCTTTTGGGGGTTCGCCCCACATGGGGCAAACTCCCCATGTGGGAGTTCGCCCAATGTTGGGCCCATATGGGGCAAACCCCCAAAAGGGGTTCACCCCACGTACGGGGAACGTCAATTTTTTTTTTTTGTAAATAAGGGTAGGATTGGAATTTTTTAAAAATATGAGTGCAGATAGTAAAATTATGGGTGCATTTAGCCGTGGCCAAGCACCATTCTTCCCCTTTGCTTTTATATGACCAAAATGCCTCCCACTTTCTGCTCTCAAATGATATCGCGACAGGTTGATGCGTATTTACTCCATTGCATGATTTGTTCATATTCCCCATTTGCGCCTACGTGGGGGCAAGAAATTAACACCAAATATATATATATATATATATATATATATATATATATATATATATATATATGATCCCATAATTTTTTCTCTTTTTTTACTTTTTCTCAATAAATTTTTGTCTCACTTTTTACATCTAGAAATCCACATTCGCATTCTCTATTATTATTTCATCATTATTTTTAAATTTATTTCTACACCTCTATTATTTTTTTTACTTTTCTTTCTTTTTTTTCACTACACATCCTCTATTCCCTTTTTAATTGAAATAATCATTTTCTCTCTATCTCTCTTCCACATCATCTCTTAACACTCACTATCAATAGAGATGCCTAGCATCTCCATTGCAAACCTCCATTCTACTCCATTTTGTCCTAGGTGGATCACATGTGGCAACAAATGTTGAAGATAGATATAAACATATAAAAATAATGGGTCTCACTTGTCTCTCTTTACTATCTTCATTTCTTCACTTTTTCTTCACTTTTTCACCATAAATTTTTGTATTACTTTTATATTCTCACATCCAACATCCTCTATTATTATTTTATTATTATTTTTAATTTATTTTTACATCTCTCATTTTTTTTACTTTTCTCTCTTTTTTCCCTATCATCTATTCTCTTTTCAAATAAAGTAATCATCTTCTTTCTATTTCTCTCATCCACATCATCCTTTAATATTTGTGAGGAATATAATCAATTTCCAAACGCCAGATAATCCAAAAATGCAGAAATAATGAAGAACACCAGAGATTTATTTTGATCCGAAGATCCCGCAGTTCGGCTACGCCTACTCTGCGTTGAGACTCCACCTCTAGTGGATCTGCCTCTAATTCCACTAAGAAATCCAGAAAAGAAAAGGATTACAAGGTTCCTGCTCTAATCCGTTGAATGCCTAAACAAACCTCTCCAGATCACGAAGATTTCACCACACACAAGGTGAAAGCATACAAGGAATATATAGCCGACTAATCTACTGTAAAAAACACTAAGGATTACAAAAAGATTACATTCCATTTTCAGAGTGATAAGAGAGAGATCTAGGGCAAAGAGAGGAAGAGAGAACGCCGCTCAAGATCTGAAAGTCTTAGGACCTTTGTATTTGGTTGATGGGCTGGACCAAAGCCATGGTCCAAAGAAACTCTAATCTTGGAGTCAAGAAGTCAAGCCCAATAAGTATCATAAACCTTCAATCTCCACCTTGATATGATTGGACTTTTAGTGGAATTAGAACATCACCATTGTAGGCTTCCTCGTCTCAATACCTGCAAAAACATGAAGTCAAAAAACCAAATAAAATATAGTAGCTAAAGGTGCAAGATTGAATGTTTAAATAGAGCATGGATCTATATGCAGCATGCTCAAACAATCTTTAAATTTTTGTAAAGGGATAACTTTGGTGCCCATATCAGCAGGGTTATACTGTGTTGAAATTTTAGCAAGTCTAACTGTACCTTGTTCCACAACATCTCTAATGAAATGGAATTTAATATCAACATGCTTGGTCCTAGAGTGAAAAACAGGATTTTTTGCTAAGTGTATTGCACTTTGACTATCTGAATGTAGAATTATGTTGTCACCCTTAACCAGCCCAAGTTCAGAAAGTAATCCCCTTAACCACAAGCATTCTTTAACTGCATCTACAGCAGCAATATACTCAGCTTCAGTGGATGAAAGTCTTTGTGATTTTTAGAATCATGTTTTCCAACTAATGCATGTGTTACACAAAGGCAAAGAAATAAGTAGAAGTAGATTTCCTTCTATCAATATCACCAGCAAAATCTGAATCCACATAACCATTTAGAACAATCTCACCTGAGGTCTTGTTAAAGACTAGGCCAAAATTTGAGGTACCCTTTAGGTATTTCAGCAACCACTTCAATGCTAGCCAGTGTGATTCTCCAGGGTTGGACATGAATCTACTAAGTACACTGACTGTAAAGGCTATATCTGGCCTTGTACAGACCATAAGGAACATCACAGAACCTAAGGCATTAGCATAAGGCACATTTTGCATTCTTAACAATTCAGTTTCAGATGAAGGACAATCATTAGTGGATAATTTGAAATGATTTCCAAGAGGTAAAGAAACAGGTTTTGCTTCCAACATAGAAAACTTTTCAAGAATTTTCATAGTGTAATCATGTTGATGTAGAAATAGTTTTCCAAGAGTTCTATCTCTAACAATATTCATACCAAGTATCCTTTTAGCACACCCAAGGTTTTTCATTTCAAAAACTTTCATAAGATCCCTTTTAATGTGAGCAATTTCATGAACATTGTAACTAGCAATTAACATATCATCAACATATAGAAGCAAATAAGATGATAAAGCTCCACCTTGACCTCTATAATACAAACATGGGTCATAACTACTTTTCTTAAAACCAATAGAATGCATGTAAGAGTCAAATTTTCTGTACCATTGCCTAGGAGCCTGTTTAAGGCCATATAATGATCTTTTTAACAAGCACACAAGGTCAGATTTACCTTTAACCTTAAAGCCTTTGGGCTGTTCCATATATATGGTTTCATCTAGCTCACCATAGAGGAAAGCAGTCTTGACATCAAGCTGCTCAAGCTCCCAATCAAACTGAGTCACTAAGGATAGAAAGATTCTAATAGAGGTGTATTTAACAACAGGTGCAAAAATCTCATTATAATCAATACCCTCCATTTGTGAGAATCCTTTAGCTACTAATCTAGCTTTAAATCTCACATCTTCCTTTGAATCACCCCTTTTGATTTTGAAAATCCATTTACAAGAAATAACCTTTTTATCCTTTGGTTTTGAAACAAGAACCCAAGTTTTATTTTTTAGTAAAGAATCCATTTCCTCTTGCATTGCTGCAAGCCAAAGATTTTTATCTTTAGAAACTAACATTTCTTCAAAATTTTCTGGTTCATTTTCAAAAGGATCTCCAAAGAAGATATAATGATAAAAAATCAGGGTTAGAGATTCTGCTAGAAGGTCTAATGGTCCTTCTTGGCCTATCTCTAACCAGCTGATAGTCAGCTAAAGGATTCTCATCAATTTGAGTTAAATTTCCAGACTGTTGATCTTCAGCAATTTCAGCTGGGCCAGAGCAAGATGAGCATCGATGAGGCTCCTCCACCTCAGTTTGCACAGTGGGAGAAGAAGAATCTTCTTCCCAAAACACTAAGTCATTAAACTGTTTTTCAAGAGTAATATGCACATTATCATCAACAAAGTTTTTCAAATTTGGCATATCAGATTCATTAAACACAACATCTCTACTCACTATAACTTTATAACCACCTTTTTGAAAATCCCACAACCTGTAACCTTTGGTACCTTCTGCGTATCCCAAAAATATGCATTTGGTGGATCTAGGTTCCAGTTTGCCATCTTTTGATGTGCATAGGCAGCACACCCAAAAATTCTAAGATTTGAATAGTTAGTAGGGTTTCCATACCACAAAAAATCAGGTGTTTGGTTTTTAATAGCAATAAAGGGACTTATATTAATAAGATAAGATGCAGTTTTGACTGCTTCCCCCCAAAATACTTTGGGTAGGCCTGCATCAAAAAGCATGCATCTTACTTTATTTAGAAGTGTCCTATTCATCCTCTCTGCTATACCATTCTGTTGTGGTGTGTGTGGCACAGTTCTATGTCTCAAAATGCCATTTTCTTTGCAAAAAAGGTCAAACTGAGTATTACAAAATTCAAGACCATTATCAGTCATAAGAGCTTTAAGTTTCAAACTTGTGTGATTTTCAGAAAGAATTTTCCAATGCTTGAAATTTGTAAAAGTTTCAGTTTTATCTTTAAGTAATAAAACCCAATTTTTTCTGGAAAAGTCATCAACTATTATCAAATAGTATCTAAAGCCAGATATGGTCTGCACAGTTGCTGGACCCCACAGGTCAACATGTACATACTCTAATCTTTCTTTAGTTTTGTGAAAGCCAGTTGTAAAAGGTAACCTATGTTGCTTTCCTATCACACACTTTTCACAGAATGGTAATGTTCCAAGAGAAAGTTTTCCAAAGGAACCATTTTCACATAAAATGTTCAAACCTTTCTCAGAGATGTGACCTAATCTTTTATGCCAAAGCTCAGATTCAGTCATGTTACTCACAACAGCAGCAACATAAGGTGCAGGCAAAGCATCAACAATATATAAACCATTTATTCTGGGTAAATTTAGTAACTGGACAGAATTATAAAACACAGAACAAGATCCATGCATAAATTTAATTTCATAGCCCTACTCAGCCCACTCACCAAGAGAAATGAGATTCCTTTTCAAATCAGGAATGTATCTAACTTTTTCAAGCAAAACAAATTTTTCGTTTGGAAAAATGATTTTAACCGACCCAATGCCCCTAATTTGACAAGTAAAATCATTTCCCATATGAACTTTACCACCTTCAATTTCAAGAAAGTTAGAAAACTAATCCCTTCGAGGACACATATGAAAGGAACACCCAGAATCAAGAATCCACTCAGATTTAACAGTAGAGGAAGAGGTTACATAAACCCCTCCATCAGTAGTAGCATGATTAAGCACATTGGCTGCCCCATTCTCAAGTTTGGCAACTTTTTAAGATCACAATTCTTTTAAAACAATCCTTTATCAAATGTCTGTCTTTTTGACAATAGTAACAAATTCTTTCCTTTTTGTTTTTGCCTTTGTCTTTACTAGTATCCTTACTAGTAGCTTTCTTTTCTTAAAACTTTTCTTTTCTTAGATTTAATGGGGTTAGAAGCTGGAGGCGGTGTTGGAGGTTTTTTCTTTTGCAAATAGGGCCTCTACTTTTGAAGAATTTGTTTCTGCCTTCAGTTCTAACTCCTTATTTCTAAGAGAGGCAAAAACAATATCAACAGTCAAGTCATCTCTCCCATATTCTAAAGCATTTCTCAAATCCTTATATTTTTCACCAAGAGAATTTAGGAGAGCTATAACTTGTTGATCAGAAGACACAGTTTCATCACAGTTTTGTAAATCGGTGATTATTTTTGTAAATCTGTCTATATTATCTTCAACAGCTAAAGAGTTGTCAAACTTGAAGCCAAAAAACTGTTTTAAAAGAAAACATTTATTGGGCATAGTTTTTGTAAGATAAAGAGATTCTAATTTATCCCATAAACCCTTAGCAGTGGTGGTTTCTCCAACCTTTCTAAGTACAAGGATGTCGAGAGCCGAGAAAGATGGAGCTCCAAGCAAGCTCATCTAACTCTTGCCTCCTAGCAGTACTATACTCGATGAGGCCAGGTTCGATAAGTGCAAGAGCACATTTTTGTTGTAAAAGGGCACTTTCATTTTTGGCGCCAAAGACTGAAATCTCGAGCTGCACCACACATCAATGTCTAATTTCACAGTAGCCATAGAAGTTTTCACAAAAAATCTAGAGACTCTAATAAAAAAGACAATATAGACAGTAACAGAGATAAACACAACAAAAGACCCCCAAATTTAGAGCAATCACTCCACGTGCAATGTTCGAGCCCCCTCAGATTCCAAAACTCCTCAAGGGAGATTGGACAAACAAGGCGTCGAAATCTGTGAAGTAAAAGTACCCCAACTTAGGGTTAGGGATAGGAAGATTTTACCAAGATGATTGTACGAAGGCAGTGGGTTCACGAAGAACCCAAGAAAACCAGAATACTCAGATCGCGTACCAAATCTCAGTGCATAGTATATTACCACCAAAATGATAACCATGAAGATTTCTAAGATCTGCGTTTCCGGCGATGATCACTGACAACTCGTACCCAAGTATTGCTCTGATACCAATTGTGAGGAATATAATCAATTTCCAAACGCCAGATAATCCAAAAATGCAGAAATAATGAAGAACACCAGAGATTTGTTTTGATCCGAAGATCCCGCAGTTTCGCCTCGCCTACTCTGCGTTGAGACTCCACCTCTAGTGGATCTGCCTCTAATTCCACTAAGAAATCCAGATCACGAAGATTTCACCACACACAAGATGAAAGCATACAAGGAATATATAGCCGACTAATCTACTGTAAAAAACACTAAGGATTACAAAAAGATTACATTCCATTTTCAGAGTGATACGAGAGAGATCTAGGGCAAAGAAAGGAAGAGAGAACGCCGCTCAAGATCTGAAAGTCTTAGGACCTTTGTATTTGGTTGATGGGCTGGACCAAAGCCATGGTCCAGCAAACTCTAATACTGGGTCAGTAAGTCAAGCCCAATAAGTATCATAAACCTTCAATATTCACTCCACATCTACTGCCAATTGAGATGGTCTTACAGGTGATTGAACACACTAGCGCAAGTTCTAGTGCTTATGTGCCATTCGACGTGGCAAACAATAAGCTCATATCCCATGATAGAAATGAAAAAGGAAATAAACTTGAAGTATTCTCTTTTAACAAGTTATCCTACTCCCTGATTGCCACATCACAACTAGTTAGTGTTTGAACATTCCTTTACAAGTGATTTCTTATTAGTTGGTAACCCAAGTATGGGCCAGCGATTCCAAACTTCTCGAATTCTTTCCGCCCACTCCCATTCCACGGACTATAATTTTCACAATTCATATTGTTATTTTTGTAATGATTTTTTTCATCACAGTTGTTAGTTATAATCAAAACTAATATTACCCCATATACTCGTGTAATGCACGAGACGATTAAAATGGTATATTTACATAAAGTGATATTATAAAATAAGAAAATGAATTAGTGCGAAAATATAATAAAAATAACAAAACATATGCAATATTATAGACTTTAATAACGGTTTATAAATTTTGACTGATAATATTATCTTGTAAGAAAAAAAATATCGTATCAATTGTCAGTGGCAAAGCCAGTGTGTAGCCAATGCAATCACATGACCGCGCTACACTTTTGAAAATTTTGGGCAGGGACCCACAACCCAGCCCAAAAAAAAAAATACAGAATCCATAAGAGAAAAGCACTAAAGCAAGCAGCAATTCACGCACTAAAGCAATTCTTTCAGTCTTCACTCTTTTCTTTCTCTACCTCGACGGTTCGACTCGTCCTCGGTCCTTCTACAGTTGCCTCATCAGATACGGGATGCCGTGCCGCGCGGCATATTTCTCTATTGTAATTGGTAAGTGTCGACTACTCAACTGCCTACGATATTTTACTTTAAGTTTATTTTTTGAGCTTGTAGACATCCATTCTTGTTCTAAACATATACTATTTTTCTTACGTTGTTCTGGCAGAAAATGTATTCGGGTCTACAAAGAGCACCGATTTCGGATTCATAAAATCCAATATTTGTTCTATTCACGTAAAATTTTTTCAAATTAAATTTATTTTTTTCTCACTACTCATATATTGATTTGATAATATTTTTAATTTTTTTAATGCATCTTCTCCAATTTTCAACCGCGTATCTAAAAAAATTTAATTTCTAAGTATTTGAATTGTCTATATTTGATAAATTACAGTGTGTGTGATTTTATGATTTGTATTTTGTTAGTTAGGCCAAGGATTTTCAAGTGCCATCGATGGTACCATAGTTACAGTGCCATCGATGACATTTTCGGGTTTGATCCAATATCCGTTTTGAAATTCGGGGCCAGATCTGGAATTAGTACGGTGAGGGGGAGCTCCAACAATTTTGAAAATTTTTCGGTGACACCATGGCGGCCGGTCAAAGTTTTGGCCATAATTTTGGCCCAAAATTTGACTAAATTATGACCAAAACTTTGATGGGCCGCAACGGTGTCGCAGGAAAATTTACAAAATTGCTAAAGCTCCCTCTCGCCATGCTGATTCTAGATCTGATCCCAAATTTCAAAACGAATATCGAATTGCGCCCGAAAATATCATCGATGGCACTGTAACTATGGTGTCACCGATGGCACTTAGAAGGGGGCTGTAGTTAAGCATATTTGTTTTTTCCTACTTTTGTTTTTATGTGAATGTATTTATATAAATATAAGATTTTAGTTTGAAATTTAATATTTTTCATAGGTAAATTTTTTATACGACAATAGGCCCCATCTAAAAAAAAATTTCCCATGCAGGGAGCTATTATAAGTGACCCCCTAACTATTCATGTCTGGATTCGCCAATGACCACATTGGGACAAATTCCTGGCTACATGATAAGTGTGCATTTTACACACTCTATTTATATCTCTAAACAATTATTTTATCATTAGATTGAGTAGATATTTATTTATATTTATCGTGTTTGTAGGCATTATCCCTCAATTTGGACAAGAACATGCAAAAAGAAACCAAATGGATGAAAAGTGCAATAAAATCTAAAATTGAGGAGCATTCTTTTTATAAAGATACAAATTGATTTGGAGGACTCAATCAACTAGAGATTTGTAGATTATTGAATCTAGTTTCCAACGCAATTTGAATCGGCTCAATCAGATATCGGGATCAAAAGTTATGGCCAAAATACTGAAACCTGCGCGTGCAAAAAATTTGTACAGCCGTAAATTGTATTTGTACGGCCATAATTATATTACGGCCGTAACTTATCAAAAAGAGGGCCAATTTCATGCAGAAACATTTGTGCAGCTGTAAACCCTTCCCGGCAGCAAAAACTTGCAATTTTTGGCATTTCTTTTTGTCAATTCTCTCTATTTTCTTTCGCCACTTTGGAGGGCTTTTTGGGCATATATTGACACACGAATTGGGACTTTTTAAGACACTTTTAATCCCTAATTTTCTTATTCTTCTCTTAGGTTTTAGATTAGTTTAGGGTTAGTTCTCTTCTTCCTCTTTTCTTTTCTTTCTTTCTTTCTGTTCTTCTTTCTTCTTCTTTTCTTTCAGTTGTAGTTGGGGCTTTGATTGGGGAGCTTGGCTTGGAGGGTGGAGATGGGGGAATCGAGATGCAGCACTACAAATGGAGATTCTTTGCTTGATTTTGTTCCTTCCCATTTGCTTTTCCATTTGTGTTGTATTTGTATATGTTTTGTACTTATCTTCATGTTGAGCTAGATTGTTGGAACTTAACCAAGTTTCAATTAATCCAATGTTGATTGATGAAATTGTTGTTTGATTGATTACTCAATTCATATGTGGTTGTTTTTCAGCTATTTCCATAATTCGCCTGATCACCGAATTTATATATTTGCAATTTGTATCATTATTCAAGAAAAGTGGCACATTTTGGACTGTGAAAGCAATCTTCATAGGTTCTTGTAAGGGATAGAGATATACCCCTAATCCTATGCGATCCTCTGAGATGTTCTCACGAACCCTAATTCAATTGGTTGATTGAAATCGACATAAAGATATAGTAGGTTGGATCAATTAATTAGGGGTAGTTTGGCATTCAAAAGAGGAGCTACCTATCTAAAGAGAATCAGATCTAACATTGAAGATGAGTATTATGTTTGGTTCATCAATGGATTAGTTAAGCTAGTGTTAAATGATATCATGATTCCCAACTACCTATTCGTCCAAGTTAATCTCCATTCATTCTTATACATGTCAGTTTAGGTCATTTAGTTTAGGTGCATTGTAGTTTAGATAAATCTCCTTCCATCTTCTCAATTATGTGAATTTTACTTGTTTTCTTTATATAGGTTACTTCACACTAGAATAAGTGATTCAATTACAAATACAAATCGTCGTAGGATTGATATCCGGACTTGTTAAGTCTACTTTATTACTTATACGACCTGTGCGCTTGCAGTTTAATATTGCGTGTGTATACGCCCAACAATACACTCCCGTCAATTGTCGTAATTGATGATTTTAGGTAAAAAATAGAATATTTTGGAGCAAACTTTAAATAATATACTTAGGAAAAAAATGCAATCTAAATAACACGTTTTATAAATCGTATATAATTATTCAAACTTATTTCAAATATGACTAAAAATAATTTTATGGTCAGCCTACACATACATATAAATGGCCGATACATATAGAACAACCCAAATAAGGCTCAAAATTGATTGTACAATATTCCATAGGTTTAGAAAAATAAATAAATAAATACAACTCAGCAAATCGATAAAACCTTAAAGAATATTCTTTTTCTTTTGAAAGAAATACTACATTGCTCGACCTTTTCATTCTATATATTATTATGAAAATTTTAGAATGCAAAAATTTTCAATTTTATTCTCATATATAAAACACATTGAAATAATCAAGGAATTAAAAAACTCACTAATTAAATTTAAAAGCACTTTTAAATTCAGCAATGAATTAATTTATTTGCTTTCTTTTCATTTACGTAAAATGCATTTGCATTTTAGAAAGAAACACAACTCATATTTAATTTATCTTTATATTATAAAAAGAGAAATGCCACGTTGGCAGCAGTGCCAATGTGGCACTCATTAATTTTTTTAAAAAAAGCATTAATATCAGTTTTGTAGTTAAAAATAAATAAAATTCCATTTTTGGAAATAAACTAATATTAATTGATAGTTTTAAATAGAAAAATTCTTTAAATATAATTATTTTTTAATGAAACATAAATTTATCATTAAATATGATAAATAAATTTAATAAGAAAAAATTAGTTTGGAAAAACTTTAAATGTAATTTCATTTTTCAAACGTCTAATTAAAAATATTAAATAATAAGTATTTTATTTATTTATTTTCTCCGTGATAAAAATGTTACCGGTGTTAGATAGTTTTGATTTGTAATGTGCATTTGGATTATACAAATAGTGGATTATTCTCAAATCAAATAGTAACTGTTAAAATTATAATTGAATTTGCACTGAATAATTTATTTATTTTCAAATAAAGAGCAATTTATTAATCTTTATCTTTATATTTTGAATTATTATATTATCATACCATTAATCTTTATATTACAATTTGTAAAGTGTCATGTAGGAAAAGATGCCAACGTAGCACACATTAAATATTTTTTAAAAAATTAAAAAATTAGTTTTGGAAATAAACCAACATTAATTAGTAGTAATTAAAAATATAATTGAAAATAAACCAATATTTAAAATAAATATTTAATGAGAAAATTTTGTTTTGGAAAGATTTTAAATATAACTTCATTTTTTAAAGGTCTAATTCAAAAGATTAAATAATAAAAATTTTTATTTTTTATTTAATTTCATCGTGATAAAATTATAGATTTTGATAGTTTTGTTTGATTACGTGAATTGGTCTGTTAAAAAATAGTGGATATTTTTTTTCTTTTTTCCTTTTTTAAATTAAATGGTGATTGGTTAAAATTATAATTGCATTTATGTTGAATAATTTATTTATGTTTAAGTAAAATAGTAATATATTAATCCTTATATTATAATAATTGAAGTGTCACGTTTGACGAACGCCTTATTGGCAGTGCCAACATGACATATACTTTCTAATTAACAAAATCAGTTGATGTTTTTTCCTTTTTAATACGGTTGATGTGATATGCTCACTAATTGGATTTTGTATTGCATGTTTTTTTGCCTTTTCTAAGTATATCAAATTAAAAATAAAAAGATTTTCTTTCTATAATTAACATACTGCTTACGTAAATGGAAAGAAATCAATTGAATTATGTAAATGCCGAAAATTATCGGTATTATTATAAATTTAAGTTACTTAAAATTAACTATAATACTTCTTATACAATGGAGTTTAAATTAATAAGCAATTACAACTAATCACTAAAAGAATACATAAAATCATAAAATTTAGAGTGCATAATATCCATTTCAGGAAAGAAAAAGGTGTTCAACATAAATTTGATATGTGCAAACGAGAAAGACACGTTTTGATAATCAAAGAATTTTTATATATTAATTATCAATTGTTGTGCAATGCTGTACACAGAAATTAGAATTAAAATTATACGTTTTGATAAATTTCTTAATTATGTGATACACGTGAATTTTTATAATTTAGAATTGTAAATTTACTCCGTATTTTTTGCATTGATTAGCATATACAATATTATAGATTTTAATAATTATTTACAATTATACAATCTCCTATGCATAAATTACATCAATTATGTAATTCAACATTTATATTTATAATTTTATATCAATTATTTATCATACATAAATTTAATTGTTCCCGTGCATCGCACGGGCGTGATACTAGTATATACATAGAAAAGGCAAAATCATGCAAGGCAAAATCCAATTATTGAGTAAATCACTTATTCTTTTCTTATTAAGAAAACTCAACAGTAGTAAAAAGGAAAACAACAAATATTTTTTTAATAGAAGTCGCGTGTCACGGCCGCGCTGCTAGTAGAGCATCTGCTAACGTGACACTTCAGCTATAATAATAACTAGTATTACCCCCGTGTATGCACGGGATAAATAAGATGATATATTTACGTAAATAATATTATAAAATAAGACAATAAATTATTATAAATAAATACACAATAAAAATAAAAAACACATGTAATATTATAGATTTCAACACCGGTTTACAAATTTTACTACGAAATATTATCTTATAAGAAAAAAAATATTTATATCTGTTATCCTAATTGATGGTTTTAAATAAGAATATAATATTTGAAAATAAAATTTAGATAATATACTTATTTGGAAAAAAATCAACTTAAAGAACACATTTAATGAGTCATGCATAACTGTTCAAACTTATTTTAAATAAGATTAACAATGATCTTATGATCGGATTATACATACGTATATTGATTTTTATGAATACTGATTTTCTTTGTATCACATTTACAGCGAATTGAATTGTAAATATTGAATTGATTTTGTATCACATTTTACTCAAACTGAATAAGAAATGCATTTAGCCGATTTTATTCTCCTTAATGTGGCAACTATAAAAAAAATGTTAACTTTTATGTTTTAATAAAAGTTTATTTTGTTGGCATTTTTATTTTTCCACATTTATAATTAAATTAATTGAATATTTTATTTGGTTGATTTAATTATAATTGTACTTCTTATGAACTTATTACCACATGGAACTTTAGTTTTATCATGATTTTAATTAACTATGTGATAATTCCTTTGTTATTTTTAATTGATCAACAAGTGAGAATCCATGGGGCACTCCAATCCTAGTAGGCGTGTACTACAAGAAACCATGTCCAAGTTCGTTGTATCAAGTTGTATGATAAATTGTTTATTCCATATAAAATTGATACAAGATAAGGTAACAATATTTATCCATATTTTATTATTACTTTATTTGATTTATCCTACAACTAATAAGTTATTTTATTCCTTATATGAGTTGGAGTTTTATGGCAACTTGAATTCTTGGCTATCAAGTAAGACAAGTGGTATAAAACACCAACACATGAGAAGGCCATGCAGACACTTTTTTAGCCAAAAAAAATCATCCCTTAACATTCTTGGAAAACGTGCCCCTCCTCCATGTTCTTGACTTCTTCAAGTTAATTTCTTGATTAAGTTTATGAACGCCAACCCTTAATCAACATAGATCGGGAGTCAAATCTCCGGGAGGAGTCCAACCACTAATAGAAGAGCCCACAACGCGAGGAGATCAACACGGGAGGTGCAGATCTGTTGCGAGATCGCGGTTAAACAAGCTACTGAAGAGCAACGGGAGGTTGGCTCGCATTACATGCTTGGAGAGCGTAACAGGGAGTGTTTCTTACTATTATCCTTGATGTTGGTTAATTTATGCGTAAATTACCCTTTAACTTTGTTGTAGAGATTTAAACGCTTCGGAAGTTAGTGGATTGGTTTTGCTCGTAGGCAACGAGCACGTGGTTTTTCCCGGTTTGCGTTTCCACGTTAAAAATTCTGTGTTTTCACTGTTTATTTTCCTGTATTCTGTTAATTTCCCCAATCGCGATCCAGATGCATCTGGTATACGTAGACGCATCTAGGATACGTCGATTCACAGACGCATCTTACATTAAATAATAAACGGTTGCCTATTAAATTTGAGTAACAGGACATAACACAGACGTATCTGATCACTTAAATCAAATAGTTCAGACAACTACAAACTTTCATATAAAAAAATAAGATTTTTTATTTAATTTTTTAAATACATGAAATTTTTTTCCTAAAACAAATTATCATTGCCAACGTCGCACTATGCTAAACTGATACTTCAACTATATAATTACTTCAAAAATTAAAATGTATATAAAATAAATAAAATGTGATATCCAAAAATTAAAATGTGGATAGAAAATGATAATTCTCATTTTTCATACTTAATTTCATAAGTATTGTGAGTTGTAACTTTTATTTATTATTACATTTACACTAAAGCATGCAATACTAAATATAAAAGAATTTATAAATTTATAAATTAATTCGAAAATTAGAATATATACAAAAAATATTATATATATATATATATAATATAAGAAAAACAACATCAAATAGGAAAGTAGTATAAATTAAATAAGAAAAATAATTAATCCATAAAAACTAATCTCAAACATGATAATGTCACCTAGATACTTTGCCTATGCGGCACCTCTCTTATTTTATACATATATTAAGATTAAGATAATGATGATGATGATGATAATAATAATAATAATAATAATAATAATAATAATAATAATAATAATAATAATAATATAAAAAATATAAAGGGCATTTAACCAATAATTACACTTATGGAGAAAATTTACCCATTAAATCATGCACATTTCTTTTTTCACTACTAATTCAACTTTTACACAATAAGACCAAAATAGAATTTAAAAATCACAAATTTACAACAATGCCACTTTAATAAAAAAATTTTCACAAATTTTCAACAGTGTCACTTTAATAAAATAAACATCCAAATTTATAATAATATCACTCTAATAAAATAATCATCTAAATTTATAACAATGCCACTCTAACAAAATAAAATATACATATTTTCTCTCTCCAAATTACCACCACAAGTATTCTCGCTCAACATTCAACTACTCCTTTCCCCATTTTCGATTTTCTTTCTTTACACACTTTCTCTCTCCAGATTACCATCACATGTAATCTCGACCAACATTCAACTTCTTCCTTTCTTCAGCTCTGACTTTCTCTTTCTATGCATTTTCTCTCTCTTGATTACAGTCCTAGGTAATCTCGGCCAACATTCAACTTCTCTCTTCCCCATCTCCGACTCTCTCTCTCTATATATTTTTTCTCTCTAGATTACCTCATCAAGTAATCAGATTACCACCATAAGCAATCTAATTCAACATTCAACTTCTCATTTCTCACATCTTCGACTTTCTCTATCTACACATTTTTCTTTCCATATTACCACCATAGGTAATCTCGATCAACATTCAACTTTTCCATTTCTCCGTCTACGACTTTCTCTCTCTACACACTCTCTCTCCAAATTACCGCTCCAAGTAATCTCGATCAATATTCAACTTCTCTATTTCCCTTCTCTCACTTTCTTTCTCTACACACTTTCTCTCTCTAAATTACCTCATAAGGCAATCAGATTACCGCCACAAATAATCTCAATCAACATTCAAATCCTCTCTTCATGTCTCTGACTGTATCTTTCTATGGACTTTCTCCCTCCGGATTACTAGCCAGGTAATCAAATTACCACCACAAATAATCTCGATTAATATTCAATTTTTCCCTTCATGAATCCGACTTTCTCTCTCTGCACACTTTCTCTCACCGGATTATCTTGCTAGGTAATCAAATTACCACCACAAATAATCTCGATCAATATTCAACTTCTCCATTCCCGTCACCGACTTTCTTTCTGGATGTATATACTCTCTCTAGATTACCTCGTTAGGTAATCTCAATCAACAATCAAGTTCTCCCTTCCGGTCTCCGACTTTCTCCCTCTCCGCACTTTCTCTTTCCAAAATACCTCGCGAGGTAATCAGATTATCACCACAAGTAATCTTGCTCAACATTCAACTCATCATTTCCCACATCTCTAACGTTCTCTCTCTACGCACATTTTCTCTCTCAATATTATCGCCACAGGTAATCTCGATAAGCATTCAATTTCTCGCTTTCCACATCTTCGACTTTCACTTTCTACGCATTTTCTCTTTTTAAATTACCGTCCCAAATAATCTCGATTAATATTCAACTTCTCACTTTCCTCGTCCCCAACATTTTCCTTCTACACACTTTCTCTCTCTAGATTATCGCTCAGGTAATCTCAATCAACATTCAACTCATCATTTTTCCTCGTCTTCCACTTTCTCTCTCTATGCTATATCTCTCACTAGAATACCACCACCGGTAATATCAACCAACCCTCAACTTCTCGCTTCCCCCGTCCCATATTTTCTCTTTCCAGATTATCGCCCCAAGTAATTTCAGTCAACATTCAACTCCTTGCTTCCCCGTCTCTGACTCTCTCTCTCTACGCATTTTCTCTCTCTCGATTACCGGCCCAAATAATTTCAATTAACATTCAACTTCTTGCTTCCCCCCATCTCAAACTTTCGTTCTCGATGCATTTTCTCTCTCTTGATTATCATCCTAGGTAATCCCGGTCAACATTCAATTTCTCCCTTCCCCATTTCTGACTTTCTCTTTATGTACTTTCTCTCTTTAGATTACTTCACTAGGTAATCAGCTTACTACCTCAAATAATCTTGATCAACATTTAACTTATCCCTTCTCGCATCTTCGACTTTCTTTCTCTATGCACTTTACTACCACAAGTAATCTCAATCAACATTCAATTTTTTCGGTTCCCCGTCCTTGACTTTCTTTCTCTATTCAATAAATGGTGAAAATTTGTATAATATATGTGTCTTATATATGATATGCTTATATGATTTGTTTGACCAATTTCAAATTTAAACATGAATGTGCTTGATTAACAATCTACATTACAATTCCGCAACGATTAAAAAATCAAAAAAGAAAATAAATCAACCATAAAAAGAAAATTACCTAACCCAACTATAATATTATGTGTATTCCATGAATAATGTTACCTTACCCAATAATATTATTATGACCACGGTAATAATATTATTTGACCCGATAATATTATTTTCATACCCCACTAAGAATATCATCTACCCCGATAATCATAGTCGAAATACTAAAAAATAACAATTTCAATCATAGCAACAAGTACACTGTACACCCATGTTGAAACTTATTGAAAAACAAAAATTGCACAAATATGAATTCTCTTATAATATCTTTCATCACATATAAAATGTTAGGGTGTGTTTGATTTACTCTTTTTTTCCAAGAAAAGTCGTTTTCCAACTTTTTTTCCACGCTTAGCTGTTTGATTGCAATTTTTTCTAGAAACGTTTTCCAACTTTTTTTCAATTTCCGATCTTTTCCTTATTTTGAAGGAAAACATTTTCCTTGGGGGAGATAGTTTTGGTTTTCCGAGAAAAATTTGGCACTTTTTTTTCTTTTTTTTAATGGACAATTTACTTTAATAATAAAGATAAGAAAAATGATCAAATTTCATTAAAAAAACTCAAAAATAAGAAAAATAATATTATTTTCTAACTTTCAAATTAACCCAATCAAACACCTACAACAATCATTTCCCTAAAAAATATTTTCCCGGAATTTATTTACCCGAAAAACCTTTTCCTTATAACCATTTTCCAGCTTTACTATCAAATACACCTTTATGGTAATATTATTCATGGGATACACATATAGCTAAACTATCCTATTAATTACTAATTAATCAATCCAAAGAGAACTCTTAGTTGCAAATTGTAGAAACCACAAAGTTACTACAATTATAGAACCATCTCACAAGACAACAATTGTATAGGATTCAAAAGCAATTGGTGTCTTTGATTGCTTAGTCAATGAAGTGCACCAGACCACGCCATTGTCTTTTTTCTTGCTTGCTCACCTAACATCACTTTGCCTTTTTCTATAAAAAGTAAAATAAATTAATTGATAGCTTCTATTGCAACACAAATAAATTTCAGAAATTCCACTAGTTCAGCAAAACTCCATTTTCAAATATCATAAGAGAATCTAGATTGTCAATATCACTATATTAGCACATGAAATAAAAGCTTATTCAAAGTTATCACAATTCACCACACTAGCAACGATTAACAACCATAATCGATTAGCAAAATCACAAACAAACGAAATCACAACGATCGCTTCTCTGTTTCTCCACCATTTTGTTCATGCATTGAAATCGGCTCTCCCTCAACGCCTCCAAATTATCAGGATCTAGCTGATCTAGATCTTATCAACCATAAGACGAAAATAAAATCTTTACTTGCAGCTGCTTTATCCACTCCATCTGCCATGAAAATTGAAGCAATTATCATTGATTTGGAATCAATTGAATGAGTTGTTTGATTAGACAATTTCTCTCTAGCACTCTCGGGTAAATTTTGAGCGAGAAAGAAGAGTCGAAGAGAGGTGGAGAAGGGAGAGACAAGCAATTCACTATCAATTAGGGATAAAGGGCAAAAATGTCATAAAAATATGAAACTAAGTAATGGTAAAAGATTTATAAAATGTTGTAGTTACTAGGCAAAAAAAAGATGGCCTAGAGTTAGTGGGCAAGGATTAACTTTGGGTTGTATTTATTGGTCATTTGCCCATAAAGATAAACGCATTTTATCTTTAGAATTAAATAAAATAATGAAATCAATTGTTTAACACTTTAACGGAAAAATTATTCCTATTAAACAATTGAAATTTCCTTTCTGGATATATGCATACCATAAAAATGGAAAAATCTTCCTTTTTTGTTTAACTAATCACAGCATGAATTTTGTAGAATTTATACAATAACAGTTGTTTAATTTTGGAATTAAGTTAAAAAATGAACGGACAATTAGTTTAATTACAATTTTGTTTAATTATATATATTTTTTAAAACTCGCATGCCAGGTAGGCGCTGTCAACATAGTAAAGTGCCTAATTGAAACTTCAAGTTTTATAATATAGAGATATATACTTATTGATAAGTGCTAGAAAAGCATTTAAATAACTCTTCTATTTTACGTATTTGTGTGTTTTATTAGTATTATATGTTTATTTTTATGTGTTTTCCTTTTATTATGTGTTTAGAGTCACAAGAAATCAAAAGGAGCCAAAATGGATACAAATAGAGCGAAAACGGAACTTGGGACCGAAATGCAAGCAAATTCAAAGATGGAGGGCCTCCGATGCAATTTTATGAAAAGTTATTTTTTACAATTTTTCTTGTGCCAATATTAAAGAATATCAAAAGAGGATTTCCACATTTTTGTCGCATCCAAATCGGAGTTTCCTAGTGAAAGTTATGGCCATTTGAAGAGAAATGACAAACAGAAAAATCGCTTTCAATTTACTGCCGCAGATTCAAGAATTTGACCATAACGTTTGCTACAAAATTCAGATTGACCTGCACTTTATATTGTTGGAAAGGACACTCAGAGGGCTACAACTTTGATGTTGACCTCTTCAAATGATTCGGATTATATCATGGTCAAAAATGGGCAAACCGAGAGTGATGTGAATGGAGGATTTCTTGGGCCATGTTTTGGTAGAAAATTCATAACTTTCTACTAAAATATCAAAAAAAGGAAATTCCAATTGCACAATTGAGCCAAAGATGCTTACCTATACCATGATACAATATTTGAACTAATGGAGCAATTTAAGATCATGATTTGGTGGTTACCAATTAGTGGAATCATAATGGAGTAGTTGTACAATTTTTTATCATGTTTTCTTGTGAAATTTTGCCTATAAATAGAGGCATTTGTAAGGAAGGAAATACACAACTTAGTAGAAGAGAATTAGCTAGTAGTTCTCTCCAATAAAATTTTCTTCTTCATTTGTTCTTAGTTTTAGCTTGAAGATTTTAGCTTTTCATATTCCGGCGGATCAATTCTTCGCTAAGTTCTCTTTTCCCTTTTATTTATCTATTTATTTCTTAGTATTTATTTACTTGTTTACTATATTTTGCATAATCTATCATATAGTGGTGGTGATACAAGACGAACACTCGCTAAAAAGTATGAAACCCCGCAATTATGAGTAGTTAAGACTTTTCTATCTAGTTCGAGAGGGACGTTGTGTTCAACTAACATGTTGTTATCTTTTCTAACTCTTTAGTAACGTTTTATCTATTCATCTACTTCAATTTGTTGATTTGTTATGCTTGTAAACCCGTTTTTGAGTTTATTTGATTATTGCATTCACCTTGGCCAATTGAATCAATTAATCTTTAAATTCAAGTTACTTGCTAGGATTGGAACTTTTGATCCGTAATTGTCATTAGATTCCAATCCAAAGTAGCAAATGAATATCGTGCATATTTATTAACAAATCATCTTAGATGCATTAATTCGAGGTTGTGAAATTATTCATCTAATTCAACTCATTCTTCTCATTCATTTCATACTAGTTTTGCATTAAATCCTAAGAGCTTGTTTAGAGTTATCCAATAGCTAGATGTTAAGTTAAAGAGTTTACTTTTTACTTAATACACTTAAGGAAGAATTCGTTAATCAGAGCTTCTTGGTTAATTGAGAGTTGATAAATTGAAGAAGGAATAGTAACACGTTGCATGGGAAAGATAAACACAAGTTGTTGACACAACCGAACCCGAGAACTAGATATTTTGTACAATTGTTTTATTTCAATCTTTTATTTTGAAGTTCGATTTTCTATTTTTATTCAAATATCACAAAACCCCCTTTTTCTATATTAATTGATAAAATCAATTAGATTAAGCACCGTTCCTCTTGGGTTCGACCCTTACTTACCACTTCTACATTAATTTGTAGTTTTGAAACCGAGTAAGGAAATAAAATTAAATTTTGGCGTACTGCGACAACACGCCCACTTATGAATTTCCTTTAAAACTTTATTTGATTTTATATGTTTGTTCAAAAATAATTTGTAGATATTTGTTTGCAATAGTTACAAGCACGTGCTTCGCATGTGATATTAACTAAATTTTTTCACCAATAAAAATTAATTACAATAAATTGGACTAAGAATGAATATATGCAAAAAATCTTAGTTAGTAAGTTAGTATTAGTGATAGTCACAATGGTTTTATGTTTCGTGACTTATAATCTGAATAAAGATTAAACTTAACAACGTAGTACACAAACAAACCAAAAAAATAAAAATAAACAAAAGATTATCGGAAAATGATCTTATTTGCAAGTACTTGATTTTTACTTATTAATATGATAAGTTTCCCCTCTTAGTATTTTATAGGGCATAAATCTATAGGCATGCTCAAAGGATTAAATTAAAGTATATAATTGGCATGCTTAGTATGAATAATTGGAGTTTGAAGGGTGATCGGAAACGACTTATGCTACCCCTATGTATACTTGGAGTTTGAAGAGTATAATTCAAAAATTTTTGTTACTGCTAGATTGACCAATATATAACATAATACATATTTTCCATAAAGACAACTAAGCCTACATTTAAACGATGTTTCATAGAACAATCAACTTCATACTTTTGATTTTAGGATCATGGTTTTTATTCTTTTTTTAAATTAAATAAATTAACACTCAAGAATAATGTTGAGTATAGTTTATGATCGTTAAATTACACAATGAGATTATTCGTTAGATTTATGACTTGATTAAGGAAAATACATAATTGAGAAAACTAACTGACAATTCATAAATGATAGTGAAAATGAAAAAAATGTCATTTTTATAAATTGAATTGATCGAGATTAAAATGTAAAATAATTATGACTCAAATTTGTTTTTATAAATTGGGGATGCTAATTTGAAAATAAAAAGATTTTTAGGAACTAAATTGATAAGTTACAAATATAATTAGGATTTAATTTAATGAAGTAAATTAAATAGAGTTTTTGATGGAAAATGTAAAACGTAAAAATTAAGACTTATACTTAGTCTCTTATGCATTTGACAAATTGTGCACTTAGAATTAGCTTCCGAAAGTAAGCTCCCATTAAATTTCAAGTTAAGACATTTTATTTAACATTCATATTTTTTACTTTTTTATTTAAGTACAATCTCAATTTTTTTAAAAGAAAAATGTAAGAACAAGAGTTAAGGAAAAAAAAGGAAAACGACGATTTTTTTGTTTTTTGAATTCATGAATTAAGGAAAATTAGAAATAGAAAATATATACACCAAGGTAAAATAGGCGAATCAAAAGTTTCCAATGGACCTATAATTTTTGTATATTTTAGATGTAAATGTAGATATCCAAAATGTCACTACGAATGATTGTCATTTTTCTACCCAAAAAAATGACAATGTATGTCACTTTATGTAACAAGCACTTTAGTAAAGTGACTATTTTTTAAAGCTGTAATTACTGTGGAATATATTTGGAGATATTCATGTTATCATTTTTGAACAACTATGTGATGCCAACTCGTGGACTCGCTTGTGAGCCAAATCACAATCGAGCTCACTGGATGAGTCCATGAGCCATGGACCAATCAAGTTGCCTGAGTACAAATCGAAATCAGTAGTTTACAAGTTTAATATGAGCTTTAGCCAAGTTGAACCAATCTAAATACATGTTAAGTCTCATTGTCACCTCTACCATATACTAATGTCTACATATCATGTATCATTGAATTTGTTACAGCAATTAGGATGGAGCCATGAAATTATTTCAATGCACACAAGAGTTCATTGTAGGATTTATTGGGTTTTTTTTCACACTCAAACACACAAATGGTCTAATCTATCATGTAAAATGATTTTTTTCGACAATCTAATTTATTTTTGTTTTGTAGTACAATCTAGACTCGATCGGGATTCATTCAATATGGAGATTTGTATAATCACTAACCATTTTCTTTCCATTTACTTTTCCTATATAGTTCCTAAAAATATCTTTAAAAACTATCCAAAGAATTTTCAAAAGTTCAAGGCAATTGTATGCCTATGCTCGCCGTATGTTGGTTCCACTCTACCCTTTGACTGGTAATATCATAGGTCGGTTATGAATGGTGAGAAAATGAGCACTTTGAGGATCTCCATTGCTAATGTCTATGTTGAATGTCCAAATGGAGAGAGAAAGAGACACAAAATATATGATGGATCCCCATTTTTCAATTTTATCTTTTCTTTTATCACTTTTATGTAATTTTTCTCACTTTTCCCACTTTTTCGTAGTTTCCTGTGTTATATTTACATTCCCACATCCAAATATATGTCTTTCTATTATTATTTTTGAATTTATTTCTACATCTCTCATCTTTTTCACTTATCTTTTTTTTTCTCTACACATCATCTCATTCATTTTCAATTAAAATAATCACATTTTCTCTATGTTTATCCTCTGCATAATCCTACACATTTACATTTGCATTGGAGATAGAATGCATAATGATCCGTTACAACTATTCATTATATCGATTTGATTTTTTTAACTATTCATTATATCAATTTGTTGATTTTTTTTTCTACTCTTTAATATGGTTTTTAATTTTTCAATTACACAACTAAAAATTACTTTTCAATAATCTCCATTAGAAAAATAGAAAATTTATTTGAGAAAATAAAGGGACCTTATGTTAGCCACAAGAAAAGTTACAACTGTCTTCGGCAACGCTCCAAACCCACAAGGATACGGCATGTAATTTCCCAGTCGTTATATTGCAATTATCACGTGTATGTATATATCTGATCCGTCGCCTTCTCGTACACTGGCTGTTTTATAGATCGAGAAAGTCTCCAATCAATCCACAGAGAAGGAAAACCTGTTTCGATCTACCGGACCAGACGCCATAGTCACACAACCGAAAATGAACGACGCCGACGTATCGAAGCAGATCCAGCAGATGGTCCGGTTTATCCGGCAAGAAGCTGAAGAGAAGGCGAACGAGATTTCCGTCTCCGCCGAAGAGGTAAATTAATCGAAAGTAGATTTGACTTGATTGAAGAATGTATGCACTGTCTTATTGATTGTTTGAAAGTAGGAGTTCAACATTGAGAAATTGCAACTTGTTGAAGCGGAGAAGAAGAAAATCAGACAGGAGTTTGAGCGCAAAGATAAACAAGTTCAAGTCCGGAAGAAAATGTAAGTTTCAACTTCTCTCCGCAACAATTCAGATCAATAGAGATGCAATTTTTTTTATTTTTTTTCCTTAATTTCATTATATTCCTTTTATGGGAATTTGGAAGTAGATGATTATAGTTGTTTCTTACGTATACTGATTTTCTGAGGTGAATATGATTGTTGCTTAGGCTAGCACCAAAGATTCTTATTTATTTTGCTCTAAAAAGTTACAAGTTTGCATACTAGTTAAGAGCTTGTTCGACAAAACTTGAATAAAAATTATTCCTCTTACCCTCATTCGATCTAACATTTTCCAAGAAAGTGAATTTTTTACTATTCTCCACAATCTTTCCTTCGTTTTTGACGACACATTATCCCAAAAGACACTTGTCTTCTCAAGAAAAGCTTTGTCAAAAAGGTTCAAACTGTTTTACTAACAAATCTGAATTAACAACACAAGTTGTAGATGTAATGTAGAATATTTTGGCTTTTTATTGTGGGATCATGTGATGTGAATTTGCGTTATTTGGGTTGTTGTAGTGAGTATTCCATGCAGCTTAATTCTTCTCGAATCAAAGTTCTTCAAGCTCAGGATGATTTAGTTGGCTCCATGAAGGATGCTGCATCCAAAGAACTCTTGCACGTGAGCCATCATCATGGAAGTTATAAACATCTTCTGAAAAATCTCATTGTTCAGGTTGTTGGGATTCTTTTATGATTTAGTTTTGCAGTGTATACCCATCCAAAGACATGATTGCGAAAATGCTGATAATACAAATCCCTGGATAAGAACGGAACTGGAAAATGTTTTGAAAATAATTTTATCATAATCTTTCTCCAGTGAATTTCTTATGGAATCTAAATGGCTATTTCACGAAAATTTGCATGGCAAAACCTTTACCCTGTCTATCCAGGACCATGAGTGCAAATTAGTGTGTAAACATGTGAGCTAATACTGATGAATAACGCTTTGAATTTCAGAGTTTGCTCAGGCTGAAAGAGCCATCTGTCTTATTGCGATGTCGTAAAGAGGACATACACCTGGTGAATTCTGTCTTGCACTCGGCAAAGGAGGAGTATGCGGACAAGGCAAGCGTTCATCCACCTGAGATCATAGTTGATGATATCCACCTGCCACCTGCTCCTTCCCATCACAATGCACACGGACCTTTCTGGTACAAGCTCTACTACTAAATTTGTACTTGTAGCCAAAAAGAAATATTTAGAAAATTTTGACTATATGGTTCTAGTTCAAGTAAACTCAGCAATTAAAATAGCCGATGCTTTGATTGTTTATTGAGATGGTTCCCAATGCAAAATTTCTGATACAACTCTGTTCCTTCTAATTTCAGTTCTGGAGGTGTAGTGTTGGCCTCTAGGGATGGGAAAATTGTGATTGAGAACACTCTTGATGCTAGACTGGATGTTGTGTTCCGGAAGAAATTGCCCGAGGTACACTTTTCTGAAGCTACACTATTTGCCATTTATTTTGCTCTTACTTGTGCCTAAATTTCTGTATCATACTAGTTTATTACCATTTACCAGATGCACGAATCAGCGACGTTTTTCCTCATAAATTGGCGTGCTTATCTAATTTTTCTTTGGTCAATATGAGATAAAGCATCATTATTATGAGAGAAGAGAAGAAAAGCTTTTGATTGGAAGTTTAATTTACTTGGATAATCATTACTTTAGGGTCTCTTCCCATTTCATTTAATAACATTGCAAGGTTGTTGACTTGCACTCGGAAAGATAAACTGGCAGTTTGAAAACATTGTTCAATGTAAAAATTGATGCTTTATCTTAATTTCTGATGGGTTAAATCAATGATGGCTACAAAACTTTCATTGGGCACACAACTTTTAAAAAGGTCCTCAACCGTTGCCTCTATTAGATAACCATCAACTATCCATTAAAACTGGTGTGCATTGTCAGCACAAAATCCCATGAGCAAAGGTTTGATTTCAATGTTACGAGGTGGAAGTCTGTTGTGTGCTACACAAAATCTTACCAACCAAAACACAATTTGCAACCCTTCTTTAAGGATACGAGATCTGAATCTCTTTCTTTGTTTTCCTCTCCTTCGCTTTTTCTTGGCCATCTTTGCTGTCTCATGGAAGAGGCACTGAGAAACCGAGTCTCTTAAACACATGTAGACAAATGCATTTATAGTGAGAGACAGAGAGTGGAGTTGTGTGTGGGCGTGCGGGTATGTGTAGAACCTGTCATAATGTTGTTGCTAGGAGTGGAAAGTTTGTTGAATCAGTTGAGGAATACAATGAGCTACAATAAAGATAATGTCATAGGGATCACAATTATAATATGAAAAATTATAATTAATATTATAATTTGCCACATGGCGTCATTTGTTTAGGAGGATATACTTGACTGGTCGAAAAGGTTGGCGTACTTTTGGACATCTACCTTTTTAACTGGCAGGAATCAGTTTAGGTAGACATGTTACTATAGGTGAATTATGGCCATTACAGCATAATGATGTGCGATAAAGTCCTGTTGGAAGTTTGAGGGGAAAGTCATGATTTGGTTAGGCAACTGTGATGAATTCGATAGAATGGTCACTGACTCTTGCCTTGCCTCATCGGATGCCCGTTTGTCATGTACATCATCTGCAATAACTGGTACCCTTTTATTGATGCATGAAATATGCATTGTTTAATTTGAAAGCTAAGGGGGGTGTTGAGAAACTTTTAAAGTTGGGTCGGGGGTTGTTTGGAAAGTTGTTTTTTGGTCAAAGGGTTTGAAGGGTTTCTAGACACTTATTTGTTTGATACAACTTATTCAAAATTCATTTTTCTCTACATCATTTTCAGCCATTCATTACATTGATTTGATTTTTTGATTTTTTGAACTTTTTCTTTATTCCTCAACCACAGATCCAAAAATCATCAACTAACATAATCTTGACTTAATTGCAGATCCGCAAATGGCTATTTGGTCAGGTTGCTGCCTGATGGATTCAAAGCATTTGGGATTATCATTGTTGCGCCATTGGAGTTGTTTCGGCATGTTGAAAGTCTTGTTTGTCTAGGTGGTGGTATTTATTCAAGTTTGTGGCTTGAAGCTGCTGTTCATTTTTTATTCAAGAATTTTTGTGCAATAAAGTGCTCAGACCCTTGTTTGTTGGGACGAGATAATAAATCGGATCGAGTTGTTTTGGTCCTTTCATATTGAGAATCTAATTGAACATATAATGAAATCAATTAAATTCGGTTGTACGACTCGGTTTACAACTACTTGTATAATTATGGGAGTGTTAGAATCGTGTAGAGTGACGATCCAATGTGATGATAAGTAATTTTATAGGATTAATACGACATTTTACTTAGTTGTACGATTGGTTATAAGTTAAGTTCTACAACTGGGATGGTTAGAAAATTAATTCAATTAAACTAAACATTAGAAAAAGTGTTGTGATAGAATTTACTATTTTAAGATTTCAGGGAGGTACGAAAATAATTGCAGCGAGAATCAGATATCGTTAATGAAGTCGAGCTCACATAATTCGGGAAACCATATTCTAACATAAAATTCTATTTTTTTTTCGAAAAATTAAATTATTCATATTATTCTTGTAAATTTTAATAATATAAATATTGAATATCATGAATTTAGACTTCTATAGCACATATTTTTTCCACTCGTTACCATGGAGATCTCTTTTTCAACTCCCATTCGATGGAAACTTCTTGTACATTTTCGATGACAAATAATGTTTTGAACAAAAAGTATGAAGATTGTTTTTCTAGAGTTCCGATGGTAGAGAGACATCGTTTTGGGATCTTGCGCGGGAGAGAGAAACAGACTAGAGATAGTAGTCAATGTGATATGCAATAGTTTATAAAGGTTTTTAATGGATTTTAATGTAAAAGATGAGAGATAATGAGTGGAGTTGAGTCGTGCAGATTTGTGGATGTAATGAGATATGTGGATGTGATTGATTTAGGATAAAGAAATAATATATAAAAAAGTGGTAAAAACTTTTAAAATGAGTTGGCTAACACCCATAGTATAGATTGTTGCAACATTGGAGAGAGAAAAAGAAACAAACGAGACAGCAGTTAATTGAATTAACTATACTTGAATTAAGAACACAAAATATTGAAGAATTTAACATATAAATATGATAAGAGAGACAAAATGCTCTTGCTCAATTAAATTAACTTTTAACAATTTTGAAATCAGGTTGCGTTTTGTTTGCTTTAAATCTCCGTTTTGAGGTTCGAAAATATTTTCGTATTTTGCATTTTGAGTGGTTGTTTTCAGAACATTGAAAAGTTATTTGGTTTATTATTTTGAAAATCTATTTATGAAAAAAGAAATAACAAAGGAATTTGGTTTAAACCTTTTTTTTTTTTAAGATGGTAAGTTAATTAATATAATAAATATTACATAAACATCCAAAACGTTTCAAATTGTTCAACTTCGCCCCCCCTCCACCCTTCGCCCTTCCCCCTTCCCCACCCTCACCTCTTCCCCTCCCACCCAATTTGGTTCGCTGGTAAACCAGAATCGACTAGTGGTGATCGCGAAATTAGACTATTGAAACCAAAAATTTGATGGATGCCACCAAATCTGGTGGTTTAATTATTGGCGCTCGCACCGACAAAGAGCGAGAAGCTTGGTGACGGGCAGTGTTCGAAAATGTTTTACTTAGCCTACGTTTATACACATGATGTTTGGACTCCATGCTTTCGCTACACTGCCTACACTTTGTGCTTGTGCATTTAAACATGTCTTAGCCCAATCTTGACTTCTTTTTTTTCCCCCCCACTTATTACGCTTTTTAGAATCTTAGTGTTTTTCCAGACTACGAGTGATTGGTAGGCTAGTAGCAGTGGGAGACTAAAAAAAACGAAAATATAGACTTCAACAATGTAAGTCATATAAAATTTGAAATCCAAAAATGCCTTTTCAAAATTTTCGACATTCAACATTGAAAATGTCCTAAACATCACAAAATTTAAAATAGAAAACAGCTCGAAGACAGAGCGCAACCATTTCTTATATTTTAAAGCTAGGGTGTGTTCGATTATAAAGTTGGAATTTGATTTTCAGGAAAATGAATTCCATATAATTGACTTCTAGGGCATTTATTTTCTAGGAATTGGTAATTATAGGTGTTTGATTGCATTAATTTTTAATCTGGAACCATTTTCCTACTTTTGGTATTTGATTGCTAATATTTTTCATGGAAAAAAGTATCTTTTCTTAACAATCCTTGTTTGATTGACATTTTTTTTATATGGAAAATGTATCATTTTCCATGGAAAGTTGAAAAAATTTAGTGGCTTTTTATTCACAAACTATGTAATTATCACGATATTATGTAACTGGACCGTATGCAAGTTAGTATAAAAGCTATATAAAAAACCATGTTATTTTTAAATTTTTAAATTTTATTTTTAGGGAGAATCAATATAAGATCGCCATTAAAGTAGCAAAACTTGTGTTACACACGAGAAATCTGAACAAATTGGTCCGTGTTTGGTGAAAAAAATGAAATAAATAAATAATAAATTAACATATAATGTGAAAATGAATATTTGGATATTTGCTTTTGATTGGTTTGATTTGCTTTTGTGAATTGCCTGGAAAATATAATTCGCCGAAGAGATAGAAATTGGTTTTCTTAGTTTACATGGAAAAAGGGATCACGTGAGAAAAAGTGAGAAAATGTTTTCCTTAAAAAAAGTACATCAAACATGTTATGAAGTGAGGCACGAGGCACTCGAGGGAATAATATATATTATTCTATTAATGTGAATGACTATTATGTCCCTGATGAAATTATGTAATTACGATTGTGCCATTCGAAGTTTCCCTATAAATAGGGCTTCAGTTATTAATGAAAATCATCCAGAAAATTCTCTCTCTAAATTCTCTCTATTTTGAAGAAGTTTTATAACACGTTATCAACGAGCCTCTACTCGATCTGAAGCAGATTTCCTCTCATGTTACAGAAGAAAACAAAAAGGTATATAATATATATTATTATATATTACTTTATAATATAATAATTTAGTAAACGATAACATTTGTTTTCTTGACATATAAGAAGTATACATTATCAAAATCAAATTTTTTCAACTTCATTATATTCTATTTAACGAGAGCTCCAATTTGACACCAATATTGATAAGGTAATAACTCTTTTTAAGATATAAATTTTTAACTTGAACATCTATTTACAAATTAAAGTGAAAAGAAAACGATTTCTTAATCTTATAACATTGATATTATATTATATTTTACCTATGCGGATTGACTGACAAAGTTACCCATGCGGACCAAGGAAGAAACAGTTGGACTTTTTTGTTACTTTTATTTATTGCAATTATTTCCAAGTGGTGGATTAAACTACCTATTTGGAGAATTTACTTTTCGCAATTTAATTACCGCAACACCTTCTACCTTATGATGGGTTCAACCGTCACAAACTGGAAGGTTTTATATATTTCTGCACTTTATATACTAAGTGATGGGTAATACCATCTACTAAGTAGATCCTACTCCTGAAGAAATAGTTAATTACTATGCAATTTAATTTTCGCTATTTAAATTGCAATTTAAATTTATGTACTTTAAATATTATGTATATCTCCAATATGGTGGATTATACCACACGATTGGTTATAATTCAAATCTACTCTTGAAGAAGTAGTTAGTTTATATATTCTAGAAGAATATAATTTGCTCTTGAAGTAGCAAAATTTGAAAATATATCGTGTTCTATGGTAATAATCCTCAAGGAAAATATATCATTCATATCCTGTAGATATTGATTAATTTTCTATTGTATATATGAAAATTAATCTGATTTAATTTTCTATTGTAAAACTACAAATGGAGAATATCACGAAACTTGATTTCAACTTGATATTTACGAAAAAATTATTTGTCATGGGTCCTTGATGCAGAAATCCATCTGATTTCAAAGGATCTAGGGGACACTATTAAAGATGAAAATGAAGCATCAAGAAAGAATCACGCCGCAACGCTGATTTTCCTCCGTCACCATATCCATTGTGATCTTAAAGTTGAATATTTGACAGTAAAAGACCCGAAGATCTTATGGAACAATTTGAAAGATAGATTTGACCATCAAAGAACTGTGGTCCTTCCAAAAGCCCGCTACGAGTGGCTTCATCTTCGCCATGTGATTTTAAGTCCGTAAGTGAATACAATTCGAGCTTTTAGAATCGTTTCTAAATTGAAGCTCTGGGGAAGATGTTAAAGAAGAGGATATGCTTGAAAAGACGTATTCAACGTTCCATGCCTCGAATGTCTTTGTTACAACAACGATGCAGAGCGAGGATTTAAAAAGTATTCTCAACTCATTTCATGCTTGCTTGTCGCTGAACAAAATAATGAGTTGCTCATGAAAAATCATGGGATGCGTCCAACCGGGTCCACTGCATTGCCAGAAGCAAATGCTATCACACTGCCAGAAGCTAATAATAAATCACGCCACGGACCTGGTTATAGACACGGACACGCACGTGGGCGTGGGCGGACGTGACGGACGTGGATATGGACATGGACGTGGAAGTGGAAAACGCCATAGTCGGACTACGGTTATAAAAAGCATAATGAAAATATCACATCCAAAAGGGTACATGAGCAAGAATGTTTTATTTGTGGAATGAGGGCATTGGTCACGCACTGCCAGACAAATAAACATTTGGTAGAACTGTACCAAAAATCTATCAAGGAAAAGGGAAAAGGAAAAGTGGAAACAAATTTCCTAGATTGTGATGATCCAATGGATATGACACACATGGATATTCCCGATCCGTATCTTTGGTCCATCGACAAGATTGAACATCTCATAGAAGAATAAATCTGTTTTACTCCATATAAAACTTTTATATTCTCAAAGTTTTATTATATATAAGTCAACATGTTGTACAATGTTTGAATAAATCGTTTTTCAATAAATGGGAGTTTTTGAAGTTTCTTCAAATATGTTTGTAGATTCTTAATGGATTGTCAAGATGTATGTCTAGTCGACAAAGGTAACTACGCATACCATTCTCCGAGAGAAAAAGTATTTTGTGGAATTAACATTAACAGTAACATACCGTTATTACCATATCGGACACAGCAAACATCATTGATGGCTCAAGAGCTCGTATCATCTTGACAAATAATACGATATTAAATATTGATGATGCCCTCTACTCTAGCAAATCTAGAAGAAATTTGCTAAGTTTTAAGGATATCCGCCGAAATGGATATCATATTGAGACAATGAAAGAAAATAATATAGAGTATCTATGTATCACTTCCTTTTTATCTGGCCAGAAGTTGATAAAAGAAAAATTCCCAACACTGCCATCTGGGATGTATTATACATTCATAAAAACAATAGAGTCAAATAATGTTACGAACCCGAAGTTCGCTGACTCTAAAAGTTTCATGTTGTGGCATGATAGATTTGGACACCCTGGAGCGACTATGATGCGCAGAATAATCAATAACTCACATGGACATTCCCTAAAGAACCAGGAGATTCTTTTAGCAAATGATTTTCCATGTGTTGCTTGTTCGCAAGGCAAATTAATCGTAAGACCCTCCAAAATGAAGGTCGATGTTGAATCTCCAAATTTTCTGGAAAGAATTCAAGGAGATATATGCGGCCTATACACTGACATGTGGACCATTTCGTTACTTCATGGTCTTAATTGACGCTTCTTCTAGATGGTCCCATGTTTGCTTGCTTTCTACTAGAAACGCAGACTTTTAGGTCGCTTGCTCAAATTATAAGATTGCGAGCACATTTTCCCGATTATTCAATTAAGAAAATTCGTCTTGATAATCTTTGGCGAGTTTAGGTCTCGAGCATTTGATGAATATTGTATGTCCATTGGAGTTGATGTTGAACATTACATTTGCTCATATCCATACACAAAATGGCTTAGCGGAATCGCTTATTAAACGACTTCAATTAATCGCCAGACCGCTACTTATGAGATCAAATCTCCCCACTCGGCTTGGGGTCATGCCATTTTACATCTTGCAAAGATTGGTTCGTATAAGGCCAACGCCTTATCACCAATACTCTCCTTTGCAACTTGCCTTCTGGCCGAGAACCTGATGTTTCTCACCTAAAAATTTTTGGTCTTTGTGCAAGTACCGATTTCACCCCCACAACGTACCAAGATGGGTCCCCAACGAAGAATTGGAATTTATGTTGGGTATGATTCACCATCTATCATTCGATATCTTGAACCTTTAACGGGTGATTTACTTACGGCGAAATTTACAGATTGTCATTTTGATGAAATGACATTTCCAATTTTGGGAGGAACAAAACTACATCCAGAAAAGAAACATGATCTTTCGTGGAATGTGAAAACCCTTACTCACTTTGATTCTCGTAGTAATCAATGTGAACAAGAGGTCAAAAAGATCATTGATTTGCAAAGAATTGCTAGTCAAATCCCTGATGCATTTGTCGATACAATGAAAGTGACAAAATCTTATATACCAGCGGCAAATGCTCCAGCGAAAATTGATGTCCCTGAAGGACGACCTATACTAGCAAATGAATCTAAGACAACTCAGAAACGTGGTCGACCAATTGGTTCCAAAGATTCTGCACCTCGAAAAAGAAGGGGGCAGGAAAAGAAACCAACAATTGAGAAAAAGGCTGACCGACCAATTGAAAATGTTGTAGTTCCCAAAGAACTACAAGTGTCCGAAAATAATGAGATTTCAATAAATTATATGTCATCTTAGATATTGTGGGAACGTGAATGTGTTGACATGGATGACATTTTCGCCTTCAATATGGCTCTTGATATTATGAATGACGATCCTGAACCACAGTCTGTTAGTGATTGTCAAAATAGATCTGATTGGCCAAAATGGAAAGAAGCCATGCAGGCGAATTAAATTCCTTAGAAAACGTAAAGTATTTGGGCGATGAGTTCCAACTCCTGCCAATATTATCCCCGTTGGATATAAATGGGTCTTTGTAAGAAAGAGAAACGAAAACAATGAAATTACGAGATATAAAGCAAGACTTGTAGCCCAAGGTTTCTCTCAAAGACCAGGAATTGATTATGAGGAAACGTATTCTCCTGTAATGGACACTATCACATTTAGATTCTTAATAAGCTTGGTCAGAGAAAAACTTGATATCGCCTCATGGATGTAGTAACGGCATATCTATATGGATCACTTGATGATATATATATGAAAATACGAAGGATTTACGATGCCAAGGGCGAATGATATTCGTCCCCAAAGAAACGTACTCTATCAAATTGCAAAAGTCACTCTACGGATTGAAACAATGGGCGGATGTGGTACAACCGCCTTAGCGAATATCTGCTAAAAGAGGGATATAAAAATGATAATGTTTGCCCTTGTGTTTTCATAAAGAAATCAAGCAATGGATTTGCAATTGTGGGTTTATGTTGATGATTTGAATCTAATTGGGACTCTGAAGAGTTGAATAAAGCGCAAAATACTTGAAGAATGAGTTTGAGATGAAGGATTTGGGAAAGACAAAATTTTGTCTTGGTTTGCAAGTTGAACACTTCCCCGAAGGATTGTTCGTTCACCAATCTACGTTATCAGAAAAAGTTTTGAAAAGGTTTTACATGGATAAAGCACATCCATTGACGTCACCTATGGTCATTAGATCACTTGATATGAATAAAGATCCTTTTCGTCCACTTGAAGATGGAGAAAAGATACTTGGTCCCGAAGTACCATATCTTAGTGCAATTGGTGTGTTAATGTATCTTGCAAATTGCACACGACCAGACATAGCTTTTTCTGTGAATCTTCTTGCAAGATATAGCTCTGCACCCACTTTAAGGCATTGGAATGGTATTAAGCACATTCTAAGATATGTAAGAGGTTCTACTGATATGGGACTCTTTTATTCAAGAAGATCTGGGTCTTCTTTAGTGGGATATGCAGATGCAGGATATCTTTCCGATCCACATAAAGGCAGATCTCAAACAGGTTATGTGTTTACACGAGGAGGAACCGCTATATCCTGGAGATCTACAAAGCAAACCTTGGCAGCGACATCCTCAAATTATGCTGAGCTCATTGCGATTGATGAAGCAAGTCGAGAATGTGTTTGGTTACGGGATATGACGCATCATATCCAAACATCCCGTGGATTAGCCTCAATAAAAGATGACCCGACAATAATGTACGAAGACAATGTCGCTTGTATTAAGCGACTCAAGCGGGCTACATCAAAGGGGCGGGACAAAGCATATTTCACCAAAATTTTTCCATACACATGATCTTCAGAAAAGTGGCAACATTATAATTCAACAAATTCGCTCAAGTGACAATGTAGCCGACTTATTTACGAAGGCATTACCAACATGTACATTTAAGAAATTGATACATCAGATTGGAATGCGTCGGCTCAAGGATATTGTGTGACCAACATCAGGGGGAGTAGCTGTACTCTTTTTCCTTCGATCAGGTTTTATCCCATTGGGTTTCTTGGCAAGGTTTTAACGAGGCGACAGCTAATACTCCTGAGTCACAATTAGGGAAGCGATTGTACTCTTTTTCCGATCAGGTTTTATTAATTTGGGTTTCTTGTGAAAGGTTTTAACGAGGCAACGCAATATACCCCACTATTGATTGTAAATGAGAGTCGATGAATAATGTGATAGTGAATAGTCATTCAAGGGGGAGTGTTATGAAGTGAGGCACGAGGCACTCGAGGGAATAATATATATTATTCTATTAATGTGAATGACTATTATGTCCCTGATGAAATTATGTAATTACGATTGTGCCATTCGAAGTTTCACTATAAATATGGCTTCAGTTATTAATGAAAATCATCCAGAAAATTCTCTCTCTAAATTCTCTCTATTTTGAAGAAGTTTTATAACAAAACAGTCCCTAATTTTGAAAAATGGTGCAATTGTCCACTTTCCTTTAAAAAAAAAAATTGCGCAATGAAACACAACCTCAAGCTCGTTCACAGCCTAATTTTTTCAAATTGGATCTAGTCCGAGGCCCATTTGTGTAACAGATTACGCAATCCACACTCCACAGGAGCCCATCCTACCCCAGACCTGTTGATCCAGTGAGCAAGCACGACGATGGAGACATCACTGTGTGTAATTATGTCCTATTTTATTTTTACAGTGAAAACGGTAAACACCACAAATACAGTCTAGCTTGAGGGGGAAAGGGAGACGCATTCATCGCGTGAGACCATCTGCACCAGTGTGCGTCGCAGTAATTTCGTCCTCAGCAGACTTGGGAGAAAGGTAGTATCGGATTTATTTTCATAAGAATGGGTTTTATACGTTCCAATCCCAACAGATTTGATTGACGTGAATGATTCAGCTCCTTAGGATTTATTTAATTCCAATAATTGTTGTTTGTTGATGGTAATCTTCTCATAAGAGTAGCTATTTATCCTAAAACGGTAGCACGTTAGCCGACTTTAGGTGGCTCTGCATCGAAATTTGGTGCAGGTTTATGTCCTTAAATGCTTATATGAGTTTGGGAAGTTTTTGATTTGTTTGTTCTTTCTTTCGGGACTTAAAGCCTCAAAATAGAATAATGGAGCCATAGAAAAAAAATACATCTACGAAATAGAAAATATAAGGTCCCAGTACACAGCAGTGATAGACTAATGGTGCAGCAAACGTGGGCCTGCACATAAATTTTTTTATAATGATGCTAATAATTAATATTTCTAAAGAATCACCTGCATCGTAATCACTTTTTAATTCTCTGTTATTATCTCCAAATGCAATAGTGAATTCTCCTTCTCATTTCCTTCCATATAGATTGTTGAAAAACGTTCAATAAATAAAAGAACCGAAAACATTTTAAGTTATAAATAAATAACTCAAAAGAAAATGCTAATAGTTAAATGTCTGGAAGATGCAACTGAAAAGGGTTTGAGGAGTAGGTCTCACCGAGTCAATGGGTAAGGAGTTTGTATCAGTGAAACTAGGCGCAGGCCTCACAATAACGTTAAAGATACTGGTTCTGAGGCCTTTTTTATGGTAGGCTCATGAAAAGCTGATTTCAAGGCATAGGTCTTGAAAAGTTTTCAGAAACATGGTAGATTGAAATTCATATCTGTCTATTTTGTAGCGTAAAGTCTAGATTTTGGTTTTTAGTACATTACCCAGCAACGTGCTACTGTTTCTATCTTTAGTGTCTTGAAAATAGTAACTATTGAGCTATAGAGAGTCAAGCACACTTCTCTGACAATTAGCATAGAAGTTCATATGATATGGTGGAATTCGGTGAGATTGGTCTAATATTTTTATATGATATTCTGAAACTGAAGGTTCGGAGATTGGCATCCTTATGAATGGCTTGGAGAGCGGTAGGAAAAAAGGTGTGCATTGATATCATTTCCTCTAGTCCCTTCCAGTTAGCATATTGTTAATGCTCACTTGTTTGATTTTCTTCTCCCTTTTTCTTTATGTTCTTTGTTTAGTCTTTATTCTTCTCTTTCAGTCTGGGAAATAGGGAAAAAATTGGAAATTTTATTAGTTGCACAAATTGACTGCTTCTTTTGGGATGGCATCTATCTGGAACTTTGTGTTGGTTATTCCTCTATTTTTTTCTTGTTTAGTGGATCACGTTGAATAATATTCTTAATTCTTAATATAATTATTTGATGCTTCTGAAGCTGCTTATCTTCAGAAACGACCACAGCATAGATTGTTTTCTGCTGGGATTTACTATTTGAAAAATAATGCAGCGGCAAGATAGATGGTTTCTACCTTGGATTCACTATTTGAAAAATAATGCATTGGATTGATATGCATCACGAGTTATGGAGCTCATTCTTAGTTTTAGATCATCTGCCTCTGTGACTGATAGTCTGTAGTTGTAGGCCAAGATTGCCTCTCACCAAATTTCTAACATGATCTCATGGAGAAGTTTTTGTCTTTCTTCTAGTTTCCAAGAGTAGAAGCAAAATGTATTATATGAAGCCGTTCAATTTACTAAGTCTTCATGCAGGTTAACTGTGCTAGTCTTACACAAGCACTAACGCTAGCAGCTAGAGATACACTGTTAACAACAACAAGATGTAGCTCTGAGTATACAACCAGAACGCTATCTACTTCCTTCAGACACTTGCAAGGTAGATGAGTTCATTTGTATCTGAATTAAACTTGTTCGACAATTGATTATGGTTTACTAGTTTCTCCGGAAACCCTTTATTCAAGTTAGATTATTCTCTAAATTATTTTTGATTTCTATATTTAATGGTCCATGTTTTGACAAATTTATGAGGCTTATACCTCATGGAACAATCCTCACGGTGGCCGAGGTGTTCACTTCTTAGTCTTGCCCATTCTGGGCATTACCTTTACTAGTCCTTACCTTCATGCTAGTTTTACATCCCTATGCATTTACTCTATTGTTTCGTTTCCTTCCTCTGTGTTCTCTTTCTTTTTCAATTTTCTGTAACACAAATTGTAAATAGCCAAGCAATCCTTCCATTTGGTTTTGATATTTAGTTCTAGTTTTGGATTAGTGGTCTGTCACTGAGATTACTACTTGTAATTGTTATTTACTACTTTATTGGTTTATTTTATGTTTTTGTCACACATCAGACAAAATTTTCTGAATGTTTAGTGATGGAATTTTAAATGGTTTTGGGATCATTTAAGTATAGTATTTTTGTTTAATCTAATGGACCAGTAGTTTTGTTTAATCTAATGGACCAGGTTGTTCCTTTTGCCATGTTTTGCAATTCTCATTATATTCTTCTTGTATTGTTGATTTGGTTGCCATGTAACTAGATGTGTGATTGGATAAAAGTATAAGTAACTTATAAGGAATAGTAGGCCTGAAAAAGTTTGTGGATGGTAAATGGGTAGTAATTATGAATGTGTAATTAGGTTTATTGTTTAACTGTGATTTGAAAATTATAATTACTTGTTATTTGGCCAAACATAGTCTAAGGGGTTGGTGGTCGGGTGGTGGTAGAACCTACAAAAAGTTGGGAGTAGTTAAGGAGAAGTGCCTGTTTAGTCTGGTTAGACTCCAGAGAATCTTGAACTTTTGGGAGAAAATGTGGTTGAACAGTAATTGGAATGTTATGAGTTTAATAGAATGTTTAGTTCAAAAGGAAATATGAAAAAAGATAGCGCATAGTAGCAGGACCAAAACAGACGCTAATGTTCTTCAATCAGATGAGCGAGTGCTCTATGTTATCAAGTTCTTTACTTATTGTCTCTTTTATCATGAATTGTATTTTGCAGGGCTTCACGTCAGTTCTGTGATTTGTGGTGCAAATGAAGATCTTCATTTTCTGGTCAGCAGATGTTTGATGAGGTAACTTAGCTTTTAATGCAAGTCATTTTCCTCTCCACTTTCATGTTAACTATCCTTTTATCGAAATGATGGTTTAAATTTCATTTGGAATTGGAAGGCATATGCTTGCTGGATATAACAGTTCCAATGCTAAACAACACCTGTTATGATTAGGCTTTTTCTAAACTGGTCTTCAATGCATGAATGGTTTTATATAAAAGGCTGCTTGAACTCTATTTAGCATGAAAAGGCTACTGGTAGATATCACATATTCAATTTCAAGGGGTTCTATGAAATCCTAAAAGCCTTGATGATCAATTTCCTAAGCAACTTGATGCTAAAAGCTCAGCGAGGTCTTGTAACTGTATCATATTTTCTGTTAACAGTTAGTTTTCTTCAGTGAAAACCATATTGTTTTGCTAGCAAGCTAAAATTAGCCTCAAGATGTCATAAAAAATGGGACTTCTATATTTGCTGTAATTCTATTACTTAGACACACCTGATAGCTTTGGTTGCCTCAAGTAGTTATTGGATTGGTCTCACATTCTGTTTAGGTGTTTCCATGCAAGTCCAACACCGCTGGCTAGGAGAAAAGACGATGCATCATTGGGCCTAAAGATTGCTGAGAGAGGGAAAGTTCTAAATAAAGGGAAGTTCTCGAAAAGAAAGAAAGAGGCCAAACCTCCAGTCGATACCCCATATTTGCCCCCAAAATTAAGAAGAGGTGCAAAGTCCTCATCAGATAAGACAATTGAAATATTTGAAGGCATGACTGCTGTAGAACTTGCCAAGCATTGTGGAGAACCCATAGCTATGGTGCAGAATATAATTGTAAATGTTGGGGAGAAAATTGACTCGGAATTCGACCCTCTCAGCATTGATATAGCAGAGTTGGTTGCGATGGTATTCACCTTCTTTGAAGACAAGATTTATATAATTAAATAACTGTGTACCCTCTCTAACAACATAAGTTTTAAATTTGTATCATAGTAAGCACCAATCACAAATTCCAGTCACAAATTCAAGTGTCACTTTCACTCATTTATGAAATTGTTAACTGGGCTAGATTTTGAAGATAATCGCATTGTAAGGCACATTGAAGACTAAATTAAGGGTATGGTTGATAGATTATAGATAAAAATGATTTTTTGATGTGATGGAGAAGTAAATAAAATGATTTAGGAAAATGTGAAATCAATGTAATGAGCTGTTGGAAGTGATGGTAGTGAAAAATGATTTTTTTTTTTTTGGGGGTGGGGAGGAGATCGCGGGTTCACTATCAAACAAGCCCCAAGTAAATAAACATCTTCCTCTGTAATAACTTGAGGCCTTAGATGGAGTAGTTCAGTGCCTTTAAATGTGATTGTGTTGTTCTGGTATCTAAGGCTTTGTTATTTCGATGAAGCATTGACGGTGGAGTTACATTACATATTCACCACAAAAAGTTTTCCACAAGAAACCTGTTATATCAAGTTATCAACACTAGGATGATGTACTTGGAACCAGTCATTTAGTTAAGATATTGGAATTCTAGTTATCGTGTTCCTGTAAGAAGCTTGAAGAGTAACCTTAAACATAAATGAAGGATGCGACTGCACCAAAATATGAATTTAATTCAATTTTCCATGGGAGTCAAGTGGTTGGTGCCTGTTTGTCTTGCTAGGTTCTAGAGAATCTTGAACTTTGCAGACAGTGTGTGATAGAAAATTGTGAAAAGTATCAGTCTCATAGAATGTGTGATTGAAACTAAATATGAAAAAAGTAGTAGAATGGAAATTAGCAGGACCAAGGAGACACTTAATCTTGTTTCTTTGTGTACTCCAGTGTATAAAACTTAAAAAATCTTCTGCAAGTATGGATTTTTCCTTTTGGGTCCTGCATGTTTACAACTACCAAGTTTCTGTTTTCTTTCAGGAAATTGGGGTCAATGTTCGTAGGCTGCACTCTGATGAAGGTGCTCAAGTAGGACGTTCCCCAGTTGTCACAGTGATGGGGCATGTTGACCATGGTAAAACCTCTCTATTAGATGCTCTGCGACAAACGTCCTTGGTGGCAAAGGAAGCTGGAGGCATAACGCAACATCTTGGTGCATTTGTTGTTGGAATGCAATCTGGAGCATCCATCACATTTCTTGACACTCCGGGCCATGCTGCCTTTAGCGCCATGCGAGCCAGAGGTGCAGCAGTTACGGATATCGTTGTACTTGTGGTTGCTGCAGATGATGGTGTGATGCCTCAAACTCTTGAAGCAATGGCGCATGCAAAAGCAGCAAATGTACCAATAGTTGTTGCAATTAATAAATGTGACAAACCAGATGCGAATCCAGAGAGAGTGAAAGTCCAGCTGGCAGCAGAGGGTTTGCCACTCGAGGAGATGGGTGGCGATGTTCAGGTTGTAGAAGTTTCTGCTGTGAGGAAACATGGGCTCGATAAGTTGGAGGATGCATTGCTGCTTCAGGCTGAGTTGATGGATCTTAAAGCTCGTGTTGATGGACCTGCCCAAGCATATGTAGTTGAGGCCAGGCTTGATAAGGGCCGAGGTCCATTGGCTACTGCTATAGTGAAGGCAGGAACCTTACTTTGTGGGCAACACGTCGTCATTGGTGCTGAGTGGGGAAGAATTAGGTCGATTAGGGATATGGCTAGGAAGGTGATTCCACAGGCTGAACCAGCCATGCCAGTTGAGATTGAAGGGTTAAAGGGTCTTCCAATGGCAGGTGATGACATTGTTGTTGTGGAGTCTGAGGAAAGAGCGAGGATGCTTAGTGAGGGAAGGAAAAAGAAATTTGAGAAAGATAGACTAATGAAACTGGAAGAGGAGAGGCCAAAAGCTTCAGAATCAGAAGAGGAAGAAGAGACTAAACCCGAATGGGTCGAAGTGCCGCTGATAGTCAAAGCAGATGTTCAAGGCACTGTCCAAGCAGTTACAGACGCTGTGAAGAATTTGAACAGTTCTCAGGTATGACAATAATTCTGAATTTTGATGATTGTACACTGAAATTAATAATAGGGGGCAAAAGAAACAAAACTATTCACAGTGATTGTTTTCTTTAATGCATTCTCTTATTGTCTAAGCACCAAGTAATGTTATTCTTCTATTTTCATAATTGTTTCTTTAGATATGCATCTTCCGGACACTATATCTAATTTAATTGATTGTTTTTGTCTAGGTTTTTCTGAAGGTTATTCATGCTGGAGTTGGGCCTGTTTCTCAGTCTGATATTGATATGGCACAAGCTTGTGGTGCTTGCATTGTTGGATTTAATGTGAAAGATCCTCCTAGTTCCATTGCACAAGCTGCTAAAAAAGCCAATGTTAAGGTACAAGGTTTTGCTAAGACTTGGAGCATTTTTGGCTAAAAGTAGAAAGTTGCTTTCAAACATTTTTGGGGGAGTTCCATCTTAAATTTATATAAAAGATTAACTTATATTTAAAGTACCTCATTCTATTCTCAGAGCAAGGAACTTAACACCTTCTGATAAACAAGTAGAATAATTATTTATTTCTGAACTTTATCGGCCAGATGTAAACCATTTAAGCTTAGTTGCTTGAAATTTGTGTTTTGACTATTGCAATTTGGGATTGTTGGTTTCTTATTTATGGGATGTAGGCAAGAAATAATAAAATCAATAACTCAATCGAGTAGTGTACTTAACACTCAATAATTCTGATTGTAGATAAAATTGCATCGCGTTATCTACCATCTTTTGGAGGACATTGGTAATTTCATTGTTGAAAAGGCTCCGGGGACCCTTGAGACCCAGGTTGCAGGAGAAGCCCAAGTGCTAGGTATCTTTGAGCTTAAAGGGAGGAGCAAAGCCAAGGGAGACGACGTGAAGATTGCTGGTTGCAGAGTGATAGATGGCCGTGTCACTAAATCCTCAACTCTGAGACTTCTTAGAAGTGGGGAAGTTGTTTTTGAGGGATCATGTGCGTCTTTGAGACGCGAGAAACAGGACGTGGAGGCTGTTGGCAAGGGCAACGATTGTGGGCTTGTGATCAAAGATTGTTTTGATTTCCAGGTTGGCGATGTCATTCAATGTTTGGTGCAAGTGAACAGAAAACCAAAGTTTGTTTCGTCCGAGAGTGGGGCCGTCCGAATTGAATGCTGACAGTATGTCAGAAGAATTACTTTCAGAATACAAATGGGCGGGTCCTCGATCAAGCGAATGTTGTCATCCTATACAATTTTTGTTGAGTAGGTAAAGGAATTTTGCCATAGTGCTAGATAATTATTATTCATTTTTACCTGGAAATCAAACTTCTATGGTTTCAACTTAGGCCCTTGAAGCCCCTTCTACTTATACTCAATAACACAGAACTTAACATGCAGATGCTACCAATTTGTTAATTAATCTAGGGGAAACTGTGAGTTTGATACATTGTATGATGGAAGAAGAAATTGTACATTGTATAATTGATGAGAAGTCGAATATGATAAATTTCCACATATTCTTCTTGTTAGCTGTTGGGCTTGCTTATATGCCATATTACCGATTCCTCACAATCACATGTTCTGTGATTGAGCACGTCACTCGCCGCAGCCGGGGGTGAATAAGCACTGGCTGGCGGAGGTCGACTGGTGGCAGACTAGTAACTGCCATCACATGAATCCGAAATGCATGAATGGATATTAGTTCTCTGTTGTGTGTTCTTTAGATGCTGGGATTTGCAATGTGTTGCAGTAATTCATGTATTGAGTTGTGTAGGATCAGTGATGTTTATGGGAGTATTCTGCATCTACACCTTCTGTGTGTAGACTGTTTTAATTGGATGAGATAGTTAAAGACAACAGCAAATTGATTGCGTGTTAGTGTACGTGTAAAAATAGATTTTTATGAATTTTAATGTGATATAGGAGAGAATGAGTGGAGTTGAATGGTGGTGATTTGTGTAGTACAGGTAAGTCCCATGAGATATTTGAATGTGAAATAGGAGAGAGAATGAATGCAATTGAAAAGAATGTATAAAAATATGTAAAAATTTGTAAACATGAATAGACTGCCATGCGCTAAACATGCCATGAGTTATGTATTATGGCGGTTGATGCTGATGGTGTTAAAATTTTGAAAGAGGCATTCTACAAGGCCCATGTACGACAATAGCAGACTGAATTATGTATTATGATTGTTGAACAATGTTAATAGCGATAAAATTTTTAGACAGGCACTCTATAGGACCCATGTTTTTAGCGTTTCAACACCTAGTACATTGATGATTTCGAATTTTTAGTGTTGGCATGTTGTCATGTGTAATTTCACCTTAAAATATGTGATGTGTCTATGACATTCTTCGAGGCTTGAATTTAATGCATTATTTAACTTTGCATTATTTAACACGCCACCAGATCTGTGAAGCTGGATATGATGCTATTAAAGTCCAGCGGCTCCTTTAATGATAGAATCCCTTTAATTATAGAATATTTCAGAATAATTTTAAGCGGTATTTAATTTAAGTCATATACCAATTAATGTGTTACATTTTTGTTAGGTATAAATAAGTGTATTAAATGATAAAATATTTCTGTATTTTTTCACCACTCAATAAAAAATTGATACATTACCATAATATTTGAAAATATCAATTGACGATGTCTAATTACAACTATTCAATATTTTGAAGTTGGAAAATTGTTTTGAGTTGTGTATTTCACAATAGTGCGCGTCAAAACTAGTCCCTATTGACTCACTTGAGTCGGGAATGTTCTCATCCTTGGGTGTTCAGTAGCTACGGTCATGAGCGATTTTCACTCGTCCGATTTCCATTTTGAAATCAAAAAATTTTGTTGGATTCAATCACGACGCATTTAACTCCAAAGAAATTAGCCAAAAACTTTGACTGATCTTTGACCGGTCACCACAGGTCGTCACGGTGTCCAAAATTTTTTTTCCAAATTGCTGGAGTTCCGTCTCGTCGTGATGAATCCAACAAAATTTTCGGATTTCAAAATGGAGTCCGGACGAGGGAGAAAATCGCCTGGGCAGACGGTAAACTACGGAACACCCGGGCGGATGAGAACATTTTCGCCTCCCGAGTTTCGACAAAATTTTATTTTCTTAAAAATTAACTTTTAATGTTTAAATTGTGATTTATGAAAACTAATGAATATCTCTTATTTTCTTTTTTTATTTAAGGGGAAAATAACGAATATTGACATAAAATATACTACATCCGTCCCATAAATATAGTCAATTTCTATTTTCACAAAAATTAAGAAAAATGCAATTAATGGTATTGAAAAAGTAAAATTCAAGATTATTTTCCTAATGTACCCTCTTATTTATTAGATATTTTATTTCAACTACTCTATTTTGATAATAATAATATACATTATATGAGTGTATAAAAGACAAATAATATTTTAACTATATTTTTAAAAAGAATGTGTCCTATATTTTAGGACTGACGAAAAAGAAATAGTAGACTATATTTATGAGATAGAAGTAGTATGATTATTGTTGACTTTCTCATTCAGAGGTAGATTATTGACTTTTATTGATAAATTTTGGTAGAGTTTTTGATTTGGAGGGGACAAAAGTGTATTTTGATTTTTGCGCCAAAAATCACGCCCAAGAAAAAAATGTTTAGGGTTGTTATATGTAGACCACCATTTTAATTACTCACACCACAATTTTAAAAGTTAAAACCAATGAGTAAATTCCCAAAATCAACCCCTTTGGATGCTAAAGTTATCTCTGGCTTTAATTAGAAAAATTGGTTTAATTTTCATTTTACAGAGGTAAACCGAAGGTAAATTCTGACACATTTACTTTCAAATCGAGGAGAAAATGAAAATATATTTTTGAAAATTAAACCAAAATCACGTACTTTGAGCCAAATATGATATGATTATGACGATACCAAGCGACGAGTCAAAAGTCAAAACCAGACGAGAACAGAAAAATCTTGGAGCATCAAGTTTGGGTGTGAGAGAAATGGATTCCGCGAACTCGGCAGGCCTCAGCTCCAACGGAAACGACACCGTATCCAAGGTAATGCTCCCTCTTTGCAATCCTATGTGTGCGTATGTTTGGATCCTATATGCCAAAGTCGTTTTTGAATTCATTTTTTCCCCTTCTTTCGATCAGAAATTGTAATATGATTGTATTTGAATTCCTACATGATTTATCCAGGATGAATTTCACCTTTTTTTCGAGCAGCTTCTCGCGATTATATTTGAATTCAGGAATCTCGTTTAATTTCTGTCTGTGATGATTTTGCCTGACGGTTATGTTGGCACCAAATTTTGTCAACGTTGTACTGTTTAATTATAATTCTTTGAGATTCTGCTTCTTTAAGATTTTGTATTGATTTCCTCTATCAGGTAATTATCTGGTTGACTGGTTTAAATTTATGCATCTTATTTCTCGAAGTTCAGACGTTGTACAATAATGATATGATATCGTGCTGTCAAGCATTTGTTCAACTAAATCAAGTGACTGTCATACATGTATCATTGGTTGCTTATTGACATGGTGACCTACAGGAGGAGGGTTGCTCAACTTCTGTGGATGTGGAGCATGAGACAACATGCTGGGGTTGTGGGCTCCGAGTCCTTGTTTCTCCATATGCAGCCGTTTTCAAATGTGGCTGGTGTGGAGCTATAACAAAGCAAAACGCACTGAAATGTGAAAACCAGTGCTTCAAATGGAGACGCTTACGAGACCGGTGCTTTGTCATCATTGTCCTTTTATTTATGGTATTCTTCATATGTAAGCATCCTATACTGCAAACTACGTAAATGAAGATTCCGTGTTCACCCTTCCTGAGTAGCTAGTTGTAGAATTCATTTTGAGCTTGTTTGGTGCGGATTTTTGGAAAATCATTTTCTGCAATATCCTTTCATCCACCAATTTCATTGATGCAACAATTTTCCATTATCTTTTAAAACTTTTCATTATTGCTCAATCATGCATTCAAAAGTCCTTTTCTTTTTTTTCCTTAAATCTTTCCAAAACAAACACTTATTTAATCTCTTTGACAAGAAACATGGAATTATAGATATTGGCTCGCTGATATCCTTCACTAATGCCATTAGTAAATAGTTAAAGCCATTTCCTAGTTCAGATAATAGAAGTTTATACAAAGTGAAGTTGTCAAATTGAAAATGCAGTTGACCAGTGAAGAAGAATGGGAATTTCGTGGTGATCACTGATCAGATACAAAACTAAGGCCCTGTTTGGAAAGTCTTTATAAATATCATTTTTATTAGTACTTTTGGTTAAACGATCTTTTTGCCCATAGGATTTGTATAATCAGTATGTGCTACCTGGTCACTTTTCTACTACTCAATTCTGTATGTGGATTTTCAATAGTGTTTGTAAACAATTACCAAACATGGCCCAAGTATAGGATGCCTTAGACATTTTGTTGTAACAACTTTAGGTAGGCAATGGAATAAACTTCTATGATATGGGAAAGGCTCTCAAAATTATACTTGAACAGCAGAATAATAAGGAAACTAACTTGTCCTAAATGTTTTTCTTCAACCTGTAACCATGTACTGTATTTAGTTGTTAAATCTAAATATTAGCCTGTCCTATTTTAACTTGGGATGTGCAGTAGATGGATCCCAAAAACTCTCATGGAAAGCATGAATTTGTTTTCGATAATTCTGATGCCAGACATGTATCCTTGTCTGGCAGTCACATCTGAGGTAAAAATACCACATGTGGAATTGGTGTTAATTACAACATGAAGGTATCCTCAATTCTTTTGTTGGAACTTGGATCGGCTGTACAACATCACAAATGGGTCATTTTTTGGTTCTTGGAGTTTGTTTTACAGAGACAGAAATCAGAAAGCCTAACTAATGTCTTACAACATTAGTCATCCTCCTTGTGCTGACCCATGCAATTCTTCTTCGTTGACATGGTTTTGGTCTTTGAGTTTAATGGATATGGCTTTACTGTTCTTGTTGTACAGGTGGCGGCGTTTGGGCAGTTTATCCCATTGCTTTCTCTGTCAGTTTCCATTTTGGTGTTTTTCATGTAATAACAGCAGCAATATTGTCTACATCTACTTTAACTACGTTTTGCTTTGCGGCATTTCGGCCTGCTGGTTCTCCACCAACTATACTGTGGGGTAGCTACCCCACTGTGGGGAAAGGTGGACTGGAGAACTATACCTTCTGTCACTATTGTTCAAAGCCCAAATCACCAAGGACACATCATTGCCGTTCCTGTGGAATGTGTATATTGGACATGGATCATCATTGCCCATTTGTAAGTATTAAACACTGTGTCCTGAGCATGTGTCCTTATTAGTAAGTTCCATAGCTACCATTATGCAGTTTGTCAAATTACGATGAGTTATTTGTGAATTGTACCATCCTATTAGTTGCTTTTTAGTGCTGGCAGATCATTAACGTAAGACTAAGCCTATGTTGAAGCTAATTTTTTCTATTGAAAAATGAGTTTTTACTATTCGATCAAAGTCAAATGTTAGTATCACCCCTGCATCTCACATCACGATTTATTATTATCCACCATTGTCATGGTCCCTACTAGTATTCAAGCTAAAATGTCGAGTTTCCCCGAATGTACACAAACATGAAAGAGGAATCTCTTTGGATGATTACTAACATTGTTATATTTATTCAGGTAATTCCGACATAATATTGTAATTTTTTGTCTTAAGCAGATCGGGAACTGTGTTGGCGCCGCAAATCATCGGAGCTTCATTCTCTTCCTCATGTCAGCAGTCACCAGTATGATTTATGTTACTATCATGTCGTCATACTCTGCACTAAATCTCACTCCACCATTAAACCATAGGCCGGTTAGCTTATGGAGTAGCTTTACTAGCTGTGAGATGATTTTCAGAGCAGTAAAAGAAACAGTTCTTGCTTTCTTGAGTTCAGCTGTGTTTGTATCAGCAAGAGGACTCGTACTTGTGTACCTGTTTATCGCTAGCGTTTCAGTGGAGATTGGATTGAGCGTGCTCTTGTGGCAACAGCTCTGTTACATATACGAGGGGAAAACCTACCTGAGTACTCTAAGCACTACGGATAATGAAGAATTATCAGAAAAAGATTGTCAAAACCTTGTTCGGTTTTTTGGTTTCCCATATGCTACAGCTGTATATTTGCCAAGTTTCTGGAGATCTGGGAAAAGTCACAAGAAGTGAAGCTCTGGAGGTATATCGACTTTCTGTCCTTTACGTTGATTTACGTAGATAGAACCTCCAGGGTTCCAGAATTTATTTTCATGGTACATTTTAGTCACGAGGTGAACAAAGATTGAAGATATGGGTGCCGGGTCCTTTTTAGCACTTGCTTGGGTTTTTACAAGTGAACAGCGATAGAGTATGCGGTCAGAAATTGGTTGAACAGTACGACAAATCCCATTGATGAACGACTGGAAATGATTGTAGAGAAATATGATTTGTATAAGTTCTATAACGAACGACCTCTGGACTTGTTACATGCTATTGGAACTGAAACCGTGGCAAAACTAACACAAATTTTAGTTGTAGGGGCGGGTGTTGTTCATTTCAGAACTAAAAATGCGATGGTAATCTTATGATGAAACCATTGATTTGGCTATAGTTTTTATTCGTTTACATGACGAATTACTAATCCATATGGAAGCACATCAAAAATTAAAACACTAATGGAAATGTTGAGATTTGAATAACTGTGAAAGATTTTATGTTGTGAGGTTAAATTGGGAATAACGTTGTAAGAAGGAAAAAGGATTCAACTGGTCTATATGCACCCGCCTCAATATTTTAAAGTAAAAAGTTAGGACAGAACTGGGTTCTGAGTACTGGGAAAGTATTGCCAAACCAAAATCTTCAGGTTCTTGTGCTATGAACCAAAGCTGTTCAAAATGCGCAGGTCGCTCAACTTCTCAAGGGAGGAGCATGGATCCTTCCCATCTCTTAACTTACAAATGCTCAAATCCTTCAATTGTGTTAGCCTCTCTATTTCTTTTAAATTTGAAGTTGGACTTGGTTTTTGTTCATTTGCCTACCCAAATTAGATATCCATATTTTCTTTTGTCGTATGTGAACTCTGATGTTTATGACTATCGGGAATAATCTATATGTCCACGTGTCTTTGTTAGGTTAGGGAAAAGGAAATTTAGAAGGCCATGATATTGAGAAATGCAAACTTTGTATTATTGATTGCTTGTTGGTTTTTCGATGATTTACAAGTGAAGTTTAGATCCCTTTATATACAATTTCTGAGGGGTAGTATTGGAAAGAAAAGGATACGTACATGGACACGTATAAGGCAGTTAAGCCGTAATAATTACAAAATGACAACAGAGAATGAACACCTATGCTATGTAAATAATTAAAACAACTTTTGACTCAGCATTTCTGTACAGTATCATAACAACTGTCTTTCTTCTAGATTCTCTAGAAATCTCTGTGTGTATCAGGAATTGGTTCTTCGTTTTCATCTATACTCTCCATTGCTACGGCTTCGTATGTACTGCTTTCTGTATCTTCATTATGTATATACTGTGGATCTAACTTACGTCCATCACCGCTGAAAGGTAGACACATATGCCAATTTTGGTCGGATATATTGCTTTGAGTAGAGCTTTTAGTGGTAGAACTTTTAAAAGTAGAGTTTTTGGCAATTTAACTTTTGTTAAAAACTTCTTGATTATTTAAATTTCAATCTAAAAGTACTTTTAGTTCATTAAAGACAATTTTATTATTTTTTAAAATAATTTTTTATTAAATATCAATTACAAATTTCGTAGAAGATAAATTTGAGCTTTTTGGAGACAAAATTTTAGCTTCTCCAAAACATCTTTTTAAAGTTTGCTCACACACTAGCTAAGGCTACTAGTTTTCTATTTGATGTTGTTGAATGGTCTTACTTTTTGGCGCTGTTTATTTCAAATGTGCTTTTTGTTGATTTGACGAATGAATAATTTTATTTCCAAAAAAAAAAAAAAAAATCTTTTTAAAGTTGTTGGCCCCCCCCCCTCCAAAAAAAATTATTATTATTATTATTTTAAAATTTTTAAGTTAAGTTCTTACTGAATATAATCAAATACATACAAATTTAGCTAAAAACACTTTTTGCGATTTAAGAAGTGCTTTTAGACTTCACACACTTAAGTAAGAAGAGGGTGAGAAGGATGGCTCAGTGCTTTCTTGGTGGTCATTTAGGAGGTTGGGAATTGATCTTTGAATGGAATCTGTGGTTTTGAAGTGATTTAAAAGTGGAAAAGGTTGTGGGTCTCGTAGAATGTGCAGTCGAAATTGACTTTGTAAAAATGTGAACCAAACTTGTTACCACTGTAATGGAAATGCCTTGTCAAAAGAAAAGGAAAAAAGAAGGAAAAGAAACACTTGGGATGTCAAATCTTGTTATCTATATATATTCATGAGTGTTAGTTCTTGGGGGTGTTACTGCTGTTTTGACAACAAGCTCTCTTGGGTTCTTTTTCACAGATTGGAAGAAAAATGACCTCAACTGGGGGATTTGTTACTCATAATTCTGGACGTCTACTTCGTCCAATGGTAGCTAGGACCTGTTCAATTAAATCTGTATTATACTGAAAAGATTTTACTATTTAGGGAGGCAAGATAGAATGGCCCAGGGTGGGGCCGGATATGTAAATTTTTCAATCTCTGCTGAGATATTCCTTTTCTTGTTGCTGAAAGGGCCTTTTGAATATTTTACCTCAGTGAGGCATTGTGGGCTCAAAAGTTTCAAAGGAAATGTCTTTTCTCGTCACGGCTAGTATCAGATAGACTTTAGTCTATCCCAACTATCAACTATGCAACAGGCCATGGGAGGATGTATATTATCCGTTGTTACGTTGCAAATGGTGAATGAGTGGCAGCTGAAAATTCCGAGCCTATGTGGTGGTACGAATGAAAGTGCATCTCTCTTCCGTTTTAGTTGAGGCTTTTATAGTGTATACTAAGTTGAATAGGTTCACGGATGCGACTCGAGGAGAGCGCATCCTCCTTTTTATTCATTTACGTATCTTTCTTCCGGGTGTCGCTATCTCTTGGTTCACTAATGTTTCTCAATTCAACTTTTGGATTCATACCATTGATTGTTGCCGTGAGACTATCTAGCTATTTTATGAAATTATAAAACATGGATGGATGATAGAGCATACTTCAATCATTGACAATCCCAAGTGGGCCTTGCCATAAGCAAGGCAAAGTCTAAATGTAGAAATTATTAATTGCTCTCAGGCGATGAGACTAAATTTTAAATACTATTTAGGTAAGATCTGGATGACTTCTCGAGAAGCCTTCTCATAATTGAATGGTGCGACGAAACTATCCTATCCAAAGCGCGAGAAAGATTACCATGTCAATTATCTTTCTTGCACACAACAGAGTCGTAGATTGATCAAATGATGGTCCTTTGCTAGAAGGCCCTGATCACTTCATCGGAATCCCTGAGTGGAGTTCAATCGTTTAGCCGTCCACCATCGTATCACCTGTCTTGAAGAGGTTCTTTGAAGAAATGGTGGTGTTCTTCAGACGACAAACAGGATTTGTCTTTAAAATTGACTTGTATACTTTTTTCTGAATGTGAACAAATTCACACTCCAATATTTTACAGGGAAAATGTCAAGCTTAGAAACACAAGAGAATGATATCTACCCAAGTCTTTTGGATCGGTACTGGTATGTGTCGTGTTGTATGTTTTAAGACATCTATCAATTTCAATTTATATATATATATATATATATATATATATATATATATATATATATATATATATATATATATATTCAAATCAACTGCGGAATTCACTCAATTTTGTATCTCCATTTTCCTCGAGTTTCTCCGTTAACGTTTCCTTGTAGCTTGAGGAAAACAGTGTGTTCATTACCCGCATACTCCTTACAACCCACTGGAGCGCCATCACTCTTGCTTAAAACCTGAGACATTTAACGGCGAAAATTCTCTCAATAATTCCAGCCTTCAAAATACTCCCAATAACAATATAGAAAATAAATTAAAGAAAGAAAATGACAAGAGGACGTCATGGGTGACACAGGTCTTCATCTCTTTAAGCCAGAAATTTCAGGCCTTCAGCAGAGAGAGAGAGAGAAAACTATAAAAGGGATGACTACTGAAAAACAAAATGTTTTTCCTCTATTTAACTTGGGATTTATTAATAGGGTTATCATTGGTTATAGATATGACTCCAAATGCATACCTCGACAGATGATAACGATGCGAGTGTCATAATCTCCAGTTCATGGTTTTTTACAATATCACCAGCATTTAGACAGCACTGAATATAAGCTGCTCCCCTGAAGGCAGAAATATTTTCATGTTAATCACAGCTAAAATTATGGAATTGCCCTGATAAAGTTTCAAAAATTACCCGATGCATTATAGAAATGAGTACATCATGCCTTACCTTTCATGTCTCTCCTCTGGTGGCAGTTTTGGCGAAGACACCTGGAATGATTTAACCACTGACCCGATCGTACCCATATCTGCCTCCACCTTTTCATTTGTCCAGCACTGTATCAAGAAAAATAAGGAGAGGATACACTTGAGTCTTCGACACTGAGTTTATGTTACCAAAAACAGAAGTTCGAACCAGAATAGTTTATAAATGATGTTTATTCAGAATCCTTCTAAAGATGACACGCAGTGGTGAGTCATTTCTAAATTTATTTCAAACAAGAGTTATTTTCTCACTTTCTTGATCAGATCACGAGAGTTTATACGAATCAAATCACAGTTACTTCACAGCATAGAAATGTACATAAATCTTCAAATCACAGTTACTTCACAGCATAGAAATGTACATAAATCTTACCTCTACGGGTGATGGATAATCACATATCACAATTGACTCTTTCCTCATGGAATCTTTCCTTGAAGGAAGACGCTGCCACAGTTCTTCCGTGATAAACGGCATAAAAGGATGAAGTAACCTTAGGCCGTTATCCAAACATACCCACAAGGTATCTTGAGCAAATTTTCTTGCAGATGCAAAAGCTGGATCGCTGCTGGCAAAATAGGGCTTGATTACTTCAATGAACACGTCGCACAATTGATACCACCACCATGAGTACACAGCCGTCGATGCATCTGAGAACTCGTACGAATCTAAATGCAACACTGTTTTTGATATGGCCCTGTTTAAAACAGAGAGTATCCACATGCAGCCAAAAGGCATGACATCGGGAGCTATCTTCGTCGGAGGGGTGTAATCATCTCCAAGTTTACTCATGGCAAACCTTGTAGCATTCCACAACTTGTTACAAAATTGACGATAGCCAACCACTCTTTGAATGTCCAGATTTATTTTATCTGACTGAAATGAAATGATGTGAAGATGAAAAACTCTCAGAGAGAAAAACTATTCAAAAAGCACAAACCTATCACCTGAGCTGTGTACGAAACAAGGGCAAAGCGTAGAGCATCTGCCCCACATTTAGGTATTCCATTGGGGAAGTCCTTTACTTGCCCCTCTTTTGCAGTTTGCAGTTCATCTGGATCCAAGTTACCCCCCTCCAGCCTTTTGTGCAGACCTTGCAGGGGTATTCCATTGATCACTTCAAGAGGGTCAATAACATTCCCCAATGATTTCGACATCTTGCGTCCATGCGCATCACGAATCATTGGGTGCAAATACACCTGCAACAATTGAAAATACACCTTAATTCGGAAGGGAATAAACCATCACCTGAACCGTCTTAAGATTAAGAGAACTCTGCGCGACAAAATTACTGAACTTCGAGAAGATAGGTTAAGCCGCTAAAAGCAACACAGGCAGTGAATTAACCCATCTTCAAGAGTCATCCAGCTTCTTTGACGGGCACACCATCAACCTTTTTCCTCTCTTCTTTTTTTCCTTTCGTTTCTTTTATTTTTTTTATTTTTATTTACTTATTTATATTTTTTCGTGCGGTGATGGGGAAGCTAAATAAGTTAAAAACAGCATTCAACAGTGTAAGCACATACCTACCTACTTATCTTTACAAGATAACTTTGACCAGCGTAATTACAACATACGCTCGCGTCTTGTTAAATGACGGAAATACCCTCTTATCATTGTCTCCAATCTGTTCATAGTTCATACTCCACCCATCAACTAATTATTAACTATTTTAAAATCACAGTGAATCCTATTAACTATTCTCATCTAGTCGCATGCAAATCAATTATCCGAATCACTAGTTGTCTTAAATAACATAGATTAGTAAATGCTATAATTACAAAAAATATTAACAAATTATTTTGATGCTATTATCTTACAGAATTCTTATGATTGCCAGTTTCATTTTTGAGACACATCAAAATCATCATAGTGAACATTTCTAATAATAATTTAGTAAATGTACCAGTTACTGAACTAAGCATCGTAAGCCCGTCAAGTTAATTTACAGTGGCCAAGAGCTTATGAGGAAAAGATAAACATAGCCAAACCTATGCGATCATTTTTAACATCTTGCAATTGACTTACGAAAAACCCACTCATTATTAATATATAAACGAGCTCACTGTTAACAATTACAAAAGCTTAGCAGTTACCTATAAAGTACAACAGGGATCTCACCTTTCCGAAGGGAACGTCACCACCGAGCTTCATTCCCAACATCACCATACGAGCAACCCAGAAGAAGAGTATATCATGCCCAGTTTCAAGAACAGATGTTGGATAAAATGCTTTAAGATCATCCGTATCATCTGGCCAACCCAACACAGACAATGGAAACAGACCAGAAGAAAACCAGGTGTCCAGAACATCAGGATCTTGCATGAGCTCAAACTTCTTCCCAGCGAAGATTCTGCTGGCTTCCTCCCGAGCCTCTTCCTCATTCCTAGAAACCACCCAGTGATCATTGTATGCACCTAGTTCTGTCAGTTCATCATCCTCCAATTTTGCGTACCACGCAGGTATACGATGACCCCACCAAAGCTGCCTTGAGATGCACCAATCATGAATGTTCTCAAGCCACCTGAATCATATGAGAAGTTTACACATCACAAGGAAATGATATGATGACATCAAATTCAATAACTGCAGATATCAACATTTCTATTAAATTGTATTGCAGTATAAAACATCAATGAATTGTATCATCTCGGATGATACCTCTTCCATTCAGCGTCATACTGTTTTGGCATAATCTTCATTCTCTTACTTGTGTCACCCAATGCTGCATCAAGAGCTTGCTGGCCCATGTTTTTGCATTTAATGTACCACTGGGGCTTGATAATAGGTTCCACCACGTCATTGCTTCGCGAGCAAACGCCAAGACGCATCTCATGACTTTCGTCACCTCTGTAGAGATTCTGCATTCGCAGAAGAAACTTAATGAGATCATACTAGAAATGATAACACATTCCACCCACGGAAAACAAAGGAAAAAGACGAAAATCCCCTAAGTTTTGCAAACATCACAAGTAACATGTTCGACAAAGCCCTACACTCTGCTGGTAAATGAAGGAACAATTGAAGTTCACCAACAGCGTAAAGACACCAAGGCTCATTTGTAACTAACTCGTGTTTTGCACTTCTGCCACTACTAGGGCAAAATCAGAAATAAGCTACTCTAGGGTAGCCGATAATATAGATGCAAATAAGGTAGGCATACCATTTCCTTTAAAGCCTCAGCCACAGCCACCCGAGCTTCAAAACGTGGCAACCCTTCAAACTTGGAACCTCCATTGCTATTTATCTTCCCGTCATCCGTATAAATATTGATAAGTTCGAGATTATGACGCTTACTAACCTCATAATCATTTGGATCGTGGGCTGGTGTTATCTGCAAGATAAAGGAGGTAGCCATTGGCATTGAAATTTCCGCATCAGAAAAGTACAACAGAAGGCCACCATTCTTAGCAGCAGCGCAGAAAATATTACTTACCTTCACAGCACCAGTTCCAAAACTCATATCTACGAGTACTGCATCACAAATTACTGGAAGTCTCCTTCCATTAAATGGATGAATTGCAAATGTTCCGTGAAGATGAGTGTATCTTGGGTCTTCAGGATGTATAGCAATAGCTGTGTCACCCAACATTGTTTCCACTCGCGTCGTTGAAACGACAATCTCCCCCAACCCTCCTTCCAAAGTATAAGCAAATGAAGTCAGCACCCCAAACTCCACTTGTTTCTTATATCCAGGGACCCATAAATGCGTTCTCTCTTTGATATCTATATAATCAACCTGAAGACAGCAAAGCAGTTCAGAAACCTGGATCACAACCACTGCATGTAAAAGCCTATGAGTCAAATAGCTATATCTACCTCAATATCAGATATTGCTGTCCGCAACACGCAATCCCAGTTCACTAAACGACGATCCCTAAAAGGGTTAAAAAGATTAAGAATTGAAGAAAGCGAAGAACATTCTGCAGGGAAATAAAGAACAGGGCAAAACGCCAACTATGCATTGAACACAGTATTACTGAGTGAAAATCAAAACTCATAATCACGGCCAACGCAATTGCAGTGCACAACATCAGATAGAACATATTCGTCGCTCTGCCTAGCAAGTGCCAGGTGAGTAATCCACGAACACGGGAGTATCCCATTAGACTCATCGGTAAATAGTGGTCAAATCAGGTAGCATAATTCCAGAAGGCCCGGAGTTGTGACAAATGCCAAACTCAACAACTACCACAATCGTATCGCGACGAAGCAGTGTACCGTGAAGAAAGCCAGTACAATTAGTTGCAGCACAAGTGACCACCTAGGGACATTAGAACAATGAAATGCCGAAATATGAACATACCTATATATGAGATCCTCATTGTAAAGTCTAACAAACGACTCAGTCACAGCCCTTGATCTCTTTTCATCCATGGTAAAGCACTATGGACAAGGGATTGATTGATAATGAGCGGAAAAGAAATTGGCCGTACTTTTATCACTATATGAATTACGAAGCGATGGCCAAAATATTACCTCACGAGACCAATCCAGAGAAGCACCCAAATTGCGTAGCTGTTTCATTATAGTGCCTCCATACTCATTCTTCCATTTCCATACCTGCTAACAAAATTGCGTGGATAGGCATAGAAATTCAAATATATAACTTCTATCTCTTTCCTTTATGTGAGATACGTTCAAATTCCTACCAAGTCCAGGTACCAGTCAATGAGCGCTGAAGACAAAGGGGAAAACAAATACTATAAGAGAATTTTGATATAGACGGCTAGACTCACCTCAGCGACAAAGCCTTCACGGCCAACAACGTGCCTTGTCAGTTGCTTTTCCCTCCAAATCTTCTTCTCCACAGCTACCTGAACGAGTTTGCATAAACATCAGTAACATGTGTCAGCAAGTTCGACAGATACAGACTAGTTAACATACACAATCCAGAGTCTCCAATTTAATATTGAATGTATAGTAAACATTTGCATTGGTCATCTCAATAATCGGCACAACAAAAGAGACTAAATTAACTAAAGGGTCATTTTAATTTCCCCAAAGATTTTATGGTGCCCACTACGGTGCACCCTGGCTGATGTAGCACATAACGTGTCATCACAGTTGATGTGCCACGTACGTCAACTCTGGGTGTACCATAGCGCCCGTCCACCCACGTGGGCACTGTAAAATTTTTGTTAATTTCCTATGAATTATTTGTACACAGAGTCTTCATCAGGTAAAGTGAAACTTTTTGCAGTTCTGCAGTTAACGCGACCATATGGAAATCAAGAAGACTATTTCTGCCCCAATCTACTGTCTAATAAATAAATTGCGAAGTTACGAATTGTTCGCTAATATTCCAATCCCAAGATTGTTACTCAGATCATAATTACGGACGGAGCATTGGATTTCAACAGCTGGTCATGTCCCGTGCCAATAATTTGACAATAGAATGATCACTCTGAGAGAGCTGCACTACACTAGCAAAACTCTCACGGCGGGGAAAGATGATGCCCTGCACGTTGTACATCACCCTAATGCACGGCACAACCAAATTCTCAGCAAAAGAAATTACAGGCAACTAAAAGCATGCGAGGGAACCACCTGTGTTGCAATTCCAGCATGGTCCGTACCAGGCACCCAAAGTGTATTGTATCCCGACATTCTTCTCCAACGAATAATTGTGTCCTGAGATGAAACATTTCAACATGAAAACGGTGGACCTAGAAAAAATTTCTCACTTGAAATGTCAAACAATACTGAGACCTGGATTGCAACAGTGAGGGCATGGCCAATATGCAAAGCCCCAGTAACATTGGGAGGGGGGAAAACCTGCATTGATAAGGAAAAATACATAAGGCATATTTAAACCGCACATATGAATCAGATGCCACATCCAGACAAACTTGCTTTCTCTATTCGTTCCCTGCCTCTCATCTACCAATATAATGATCACGAGCTTTTCGTTTACCCATTCAACCCAACTGGATACTGCCAAGTTTCGTCAAAACTGAATACGTTATTTCACAAGTACATAAATTGTCATTCTCATCACCAGAACAAGATCAGGTCACACAAACATGACTCCATTGCCGAGAGATCGCCATACATGTATACCTTCATGCTCCAGGCCAATACATTATTTATATCTCAATAGTCATTAACTTTACGTTTTGTTTAAGTAACATAAAGGGGAAAAAAAAAAAAAAAAAAAGGAGCATAGGCATGCTTTACAAACACCTTGTCTACAAATAATTGAAAAACAAAACAGCACAAACACATTTTCACCTTCTCTGCTTTTCCTTTTCAGCCACTTTACCATGCCAAGAAGGTGCTACTTCACACTCATTACCACCTACCGTACCTACTTTTAGTTTGAGAGTTCAAATTGGATATTACTTACATTAGCACTTACAAATCACCAGTTGTAATTTACGCTTTACCCAAAAACATATTGCACTTGACCATGTTGAAGTTTTAGGAAGTGCAACAGTGAACACTGAATAGTACTCTTATGGTTCCATAGCAAGATTAGTTCTAATCTAGAAATGACAGAAGTATGGGCATTGCCTTCGTTTTCTACTCCTTGATAGGGCTCTCTGATCTCTGCCGTACTATCCTTCTCAAATTTCAAGAAAAAATTGAACTCTTTTTGCAAACACACGGCACGATTGAGAGAAAGATCAAGTAGACGAGAAAATTGGGAAACGATACATCCATTTCATGTTTCCTTCATAGCAGTTCAAGTTCGGTTCGTTGCATATTTCCATTTTGTAACTGCATTTCATTCTGGATAGCTTTTCACTATCCCAGGATATGCAACAGCAAATTATCCACAGATTCTTGAAAAAAATCTTCTTTTTTTTTTTTTATAAGAAACTGCACATTTTATAGATCAAAGATTCTTCAAAATAATCTGATCACGATTTCTTCGCTACTATTTGAATTATAATTTAGCAATTACATCTACAGCAATGATGAAGCAAGTTTCATGGAGAGACTCACAATAGTGAAACATGGTTTGGAGCTGCTGGCTTCTGCCTCAAAGAACTTAGACTTCTCCCACCAAGCATACCACCTGATTTAGAGATTAGGACAAGGAAAATATAACAAATCAAGCATCCAACAACAGCAAAGAGGAAAACAATATTTCATCAGCTTCAAACTTACGATTGTTCGACAGCGCTGGGATCGTACCCCTTTGCCATTTGACGAGACATCCTTTTCTTCTCACCAACAGGTGTTACCGGGTCAGTGTAATCCTCGGGGTTTTCGTTCTCAGCTCCTCCCTTTGCATTCTTTTCTTTCCCCTGACTTCAAGCATTGGAGGCTTGTTGTGCCTTGAGTTGCAAATGAAAAGCATAATTAAAATAAACAAAAAGAAAAGAGGAAAAATAACTACATTACAACATGCATAGACAAATTCAAAGCTAAGAGGACTATCAATGGTAGGATACCCGAAGTTTGGCAGCCTCAGCTTTTTGTGCGGCCTTAAGTTTCTTTAACTCTTTTTCTTTAGCCTGTGGAAGTACATGTCAAATGCAAAAATTCATTTGGTCAACAGATCAAATAAAATAAATAATCACAAAACAAGAAACATCCCCCGTCTCACACAAAAACCAAAGTCCAAATCCAAACCAATCAAACTAAAACAAAACAATGATCCACAATTCCACATGTGTAATCCAGGGACTCTTCTCATAGAAAATTAGAAACAGGAGAGAATCAAAGTACGTTCTACCATTCAGTCTCGGGGGGACAATTTCGCATTTTTTTTTAATTAAGAGAGGTTAAAACATAAAAGATCATTTCTTGTAACCAACATTTAAATAATTACAAAATTAAACTTTAAAACCTAAAATATTTTATGTCATTTATTTTTCATTTTTTACTTTATAACGGTTGAACCAGTTTTTTGGGTTTTTGGGCAAGTTTTCAAATTTCTGCTTTTGGCTTGTGCTTAGACCGGGTTTCCAACCAATTTTCTGATCGAACAAGCCAACCAGTCTAGTATCCAAAAACAAAACAATGTGTGAAATTCAAAATAGTATAGTGCCTCTAGGAACTTGTATGTCCATAAGGACCGAAGTGGTTTTCAATTCTAAAAAGCAAGGCCCCGATCTCAAAATCATGTCCCCCCGCTCTTGCCTAACAGAAACTTGAATGTTCTTATATGCTAATGGTAATGACCAATAGAAAAATTAATTAACTATCTTCGATACTCAAACCTTTTCTTTTTTTTTCTTCTTCTTTTCTAGCTCCGTTGGTGTTAGCTTACGTGAGTCCATCGATGATCCAGTCTATTTAAAGAAAAAAAAAATCATGTATTATGATAAGAAAGTGCCGACCAAAATCTCCACTCTGCCATGTCGGGACGACAAATACACAAGACAAAATAAACGAGCATACCAGTTTGGGACAGGAGAAGTAGAGAGCGAGGCGAAAAGAGAAGCGGCACGCCTTGAAGACGGGATGACGGACAAGGGACGTATAGCCTAGGCTACGACAGAAGACATATATACAAAAAGTATGGCTTAAATCTTGTGAATTTCTTCGAACAAAGGATGGCTTAAATCATGAATCGACCACACTAATAATGAAGACATAAAGTTAATACCTTGATATCAGTACGAGGGGACGAAGAGAACCGGAGAATAGAGAAATTGTGAAGGGAAAGATGCACAGGTCTCTGTTTCGATATAGGCAACGCTTGAAGAAGAAGTGTTCTTATGTCTCCTGAAGCCGAGCCGAACGCAATTGGGTGTTGTACTGTTATTATCATGCGAAATATCCAATCCGAAAAGGATGGGAAAACCCCCAATTGAAAATTGAAATTCATGCGAAGTTTGCCCCTTTTTATAATAGATAATTTATTTTAATCATAATAAAAATAAGAAAAATGATCAAATTTTATGCAAAATTTAGTATTCTACCGGTGCGTTACACGGGATGAAAATCCTCTAAAAGAGCACGTTTTATAGATACAAAATACAAATCCTTTTATGTAAAATACAATATATGCAATTATAATTGTGATAACAAAGAGAAAAATATATTAATAGGTAATTAATGTAGAATATTTAAGATGTGTCTCACATCAAATATAAATATATAGGTGAACAATATTGTGTTATAATCGAAATAAAAAAGTTTTAGCATAACTCAAATTAGATGAAATTGTATTTGAATAAGTGATCATGGTTTGTTGGATGATGCAGCCGTATGGATTTGAACCAAATAAATATTATAAATAAAAAATTCACTCTAAATTTTGAAACACCTTTTAAACATCACATTTGTTGTTGAGTTTTCATGTTGACCATGCTTATCGCAAATCAAAATCCTCAATCTGCTGCTATTTGTAACTCTGGAGACAATAACATACAATTATCTATGGTTAAATACGGGCCTCCTCAAATAAATATGAATATTAGAAAGTGATTGACCCTAACTCTTAGTTGATTGTCATCGCTTGTGAGTTTTTTTATTCTTAATTTTTTAGTCAACCGTCACATTTTCCATCCACCGTTTTATATTAAAAAACAAGTAAAAGGCAAACATATAATATAGTTATTATGAACGAAGTAAATTCTTTGCTTTTTAATAATAAAAAACTTTTAAAAGTTAAAAAATAAAAAACAAAAGCTTTTATTTGATTAAAAAGATTAAAAACGATATTTAAAAAACATAGCATAAAAATATATATGCCAATAATCCATTAATAAATTTTAACATTTACTCTTATACATAGACCATTCGTCGTCTCAAATGTAATAAAATACATCGCCCAAATCAATTAAATGAGTCGAACCCATATTTTCAATTAAATGAAAGTCAAACACTCATTTCTTACACAAAAATATTAATTATGGCCAATTTAATTTACCAAAAGCATATTTCACTTATACCCCACTAAAATGACTTTCCTATATTTATCAAATTCAATTAAACGGGATTTCTTGAAAAACAATAATTTCTATTTTTTTTAAAAAAGCAATAATTTGATTTCTTTTTTGCATTTTTATTTTATTCATATTGTCTTAAATTAAAAATTAATAGCTGCTCTAAAAAAATTATTTTTAATTTTTTATCGTATTTTTATTTTTAATACCCTAGAAGTTTTTTATATTGTATGAGTTTTTGTAGGAAAAATAGGGTTAACAATCTTGGTCATCACTTAGAGTTACAAAAGCGTACTTTAATCTCACTTTGAGAGGACATTATTGGACCAGTATGGGATTTTTATTTATTATTAGTAATTAAAAATAAACTAAAAATTACTATTAAACTAAAGAAAAATCGATTACCAATTTCCACAAGTAGCCATTGGTTATAACATCTAGATGCATAATGATTCGTGCTTTATAGAGTAATACAGACATTCTTCTCTCATAATTATTTGGCGTGGAATATTTATCTCTTTCAATAGTGTAGAAAATTATCCATTTGTTAAATTTTTGGAGAAAAGTTGAGAATTTTACTTTGGAAAACTTTCAAACTCAAAAAGATTTAATGAACTTGACATAAAATTAACTATGTGATATATCAAATCATAAATTATATTCTTAATAATTAATATATCTTTTGTCTAATGAAATTAAAATAAAAAATTCGTGAATATTAGTAATTTATTTAGTGTTCGGTTTCATAAAGAAATATATTTATATTTTGAATATTGTACAAATTTTTTATATTGTATAAACTTTAGCAACGAAAATACAATAAACAATCTTGTTGATTACTTAGAGCCAAAAAAGTATACTTTAGCCTCATATTAAGCTTGCATGATGGGGTTATTATGGGATTTTATTATCTAAAAAAATCTAAAAATTTTATTTTTGGAGAACCTTTAAAATATATAATATTTTTACAACCGAAAAAGATTTAACTAACTTGGCATGTAATTAATTGTGTGATATATTACTTCCGAAATTAATTTATTTAGTATTAAATTTCCATAAAAATTAATTTATTTACCGGTTCAATTTCCAATATGTATATATATATATATATATATATATTTTATCTCTGTGTTAAAAATATGAATTTAATTTAAAAAATTAGAAATGCAATTTTATTTTAAAATGAATGGTGAATGTGATTTATTTAAAGATAAAACAAACAATCCAATTTATTTTTTTATATTTTTATTTTATTCATATTGTTCTAAATTAAATATTAATAATTGTCCTAACCAATTGATAGTTAGTTTTTTTACTGTATTTCTAATTTTAAATATTTTAGAATTTAAAAATATAAAAAAAATTATTGCACTGTCTTTTTTATAAATGCTTATTAAGGAAATGCGTGTTTCCTTAATTTTATAAACTCGTTTCCTTTTTTCTAAATACGTATTTCCTTAGTTGATTAATTATTAACTCTTATTGTTAACTAAAAAATAAAAATAAAATAAAATAGTTTGGATTTTTGGCGGGAAAATTTGCTTTAGTGGAAGAGCCTTTTAATATATTATAGATTATAGATTATAGATTATAGATACAAAGAGAAGGAAAACAATATTATTTTTCAATTTACAAATTAATTCAGTCAAGTACCTACAACTACTATTTTCCATTGAAAACCTTTTCCCCGGAATTTATTTACCAAGGGGCCATTTTCTTTCCAATCATTTTCTGACTTTACAATCAAACACAGCTTATGCATTTTAGAAATCTACATAAGTTTAGAACGTGTTTGATTGGGCAAATTTTTCCAGAATAAACTAACTTTTCCACCATTTTTCGGCTTTTGGTCTGTTTGATTGCATCTTTTTTTCCAAAAAAATGTTTTCCAAATTTTCTCGAAATCCGTTTTGTTCCTTGTTTTAAAGAAAAATATTTTCATTGGGGGTGGTTGTTTTTATTTTTTGGGAAAAAGTTTACTTTTTTTTTTAGAGAACTTTAACCATAAAGATAACGACAATAATCAAATTTCATGAAAAATACAAAAACAAGAAAAACAATACTATTTTTCAACTTATAAATTAATGCAATCAAATACTTATAATTACCATTTTCCCTCGAAAGCCTTTTCCAAAAATTCATTTACCTGGAGAATATTTTCTTTCCAACCATTTTCTAACTTTGCAATCAAATACACCCTTAATGGATTATAGAAATCTATATAATTTTAGAGTGTGTTTGATTTCCATAAAAGCTAACTTTTCCATCTTTTTTCAGCTTTTGGTCTGTTTGATTACATCTTTTTTTCCAAGAAAAATGTTTTCCAAATTTTTTCTAAATCCGTTCTTTTCCTCATTTTGAAGGAAAATATTTTTCTTGGGGAGATGTGATTTTTATTTTCCGGAAAAAGTTTACCTCATTTTAATAGACAATTTGCTTCAACTATAAAGATAAGGAAAATCTTAAAATTTCATTGAAATTGAAAAGATATAAAAATAAGGAAAACAACACTATTTTTCAACTTACAAATCACTGCAATCAAACACCCATTTTTAATTAAATTAATTAATTTTCCGCCTAAAATACAGGCAAGTTTTTGTCTTTTGATTTTTTCATTTTTTAGCAATTAATAATCAATTCCCAACAATCAAACTAACTACTCATTATCTATATTAAATCTTATCCACACCAAAATATGAAGATTATTAATTTTCAAATCTCCACTAATTCGAACTTATCTTCTTTAAGTTTTTTATCTTTTGATTTTTTTCTTTTTTTATTAATTTGTAATCAATCATAAAAAGTAAATTAATAAATAATTATTTATATTCATTAAATTTTACACAAAATTAAAAGAAAAGTACGACATTAAAATTTTAAAATTTGATTTGATCCACAAATTAATTTTTGAAATAATTAATTATTTTTATAAATAATTATGTAAGAAATGAAGATTATCTAAATTAGCAATTTTGCTAAGATTTAATTTTTATGCGATACAAAATTAATTAGAAATAATATGATTAGATTGGTCTCTGTACTTGATTATTAGAAATAATTAATTATTTTCAGAAACAAAATTAGCTAAAAAATGAAAATTAATTAAAATAAACATTCTTTTATGATTTAATTTTAGTGTGATAAAAAATTACGATTCCTGAAATTTGTGCACAAAATTAGAAGAAACATGTAATATTAATTTTTGTTTAATTAATCATTCAATTGTAACATTAATCCAAGATTTTTAATTAATTGAATCTATATTTATTTCTATATCTATATCTTTTTAATTGCAGATATCCTTTAGTGGAAATAATTAATTGAAATGGGTTTTATTATTGCATTTCAATAATTTATATCCTTTAAATGGATTTGTAATTAGTTTGGATGGTTTTGTTATTATGCAAAACTGTTCACATGATAACTTAGTAAATTAGTGACTTATTAGTCTAATTGACACCTCAGTCATGAATCAATGTTATTAGTTATGCAACATTGAAGTAGAAAAGAGTATGAATTGTATTGTTATTCTTATTGGATGATAAGGAATTATTGAATGAATTTATATGGAAAAAAAAAGAAAAGAGGGCTTTAACACTAAAAGTACTTATTTATTGAGTTAAATTATCAAAGATTAGATTTAAAATTGTAATTATATTATGAGTACTTACACTATCATCCGTGTAATGGACCGATTTGGAATGACATAAATTACATTATATTTTGTTATTTTTATTTTTCTTATTCACATAGAGCTTGTTAGCATAGTAATTTTAATTCATTTTAATTCATTCTTTTCAAAATTTAAATTTGATCAAATAAATCACATCCATATATCAACTGTACTTTTAAATCTTCACCATCTAACTCCACTAATTCTCTCTCTTCCTACTCATAAAAATACATTTTAATTTATATGCTAACACATATAGAATTATTACAATTTTAAAGTATGAATCAAACCATAAGGTAGAAAAACATGACTTTTAGGTATTATTAGTCATTCTTATATTCTAATTCTTATGATAATATAATGTTCAATCAATATATATGAAAAAAATAGATTTTGAAAAATTTGCCCTCGGTACAACACACAGGTGAAACAGTTAGGGTTTCAATAGGAAGATTATGTTGCAGTCTCTAGGGTAACGCATAGGAAATGTTGAAAGTTTGTGATATATGATGACAATGGTCGTTCAAGAACCATGACCACAAATATCGTCTATAAAGAAGTGTTTAAACTTATGGTTTCATACTTATTAACCATATCAGGTAGGCTGTTTCACTTTATTTGGTTTTTAACAAACCTATGTTATTCGTGGTTTTACATGTGAAGTGAAGGATTGTATCTATATATTATTATATTTGTGCTCTTATATTTATCCAGGTATAATATCCCCTTCAGAAATTTGGTGGAGTTATAATGTCCCCTTCAAAAAAAAAATAGAGAACATAAAACCACAATCCTAAATACTTTCTGAATGGGGATTTTCTTAATATCGAGATGGGGCATAATCCAAGTGTTAGTTGGCACGGTATCTGGTATTCCCATATTGTGATTGAGAATAAATACCGTTGATTTTAGGAATCGCCCAATAAATATGTACAGCGGAATACAAAAATAGGCAATTCAAAATAGGATCTGCTAGTTTCTTAGATGAGATCTGTGAATAGAGATTATCGATATAGAAGCGGATTTCGCAGTGAATCTCTCGTTCATTCATTCCTCTCCATAACTGTCCAATCCTCCGGCCTCCAATGGTAATCCATACTCCAAGACCCTTCTTGAATCATGAATACTTCGCATTGGGATGCATTTCTAAATCCTAGTGCTAACTAAGAGTATAGAGAGAATTTAAAGATAATCACTTAATGAGTTATAAGACAATAGTAGGTTATTTATAAGTTCTAATAAACCTATTGAGTTTTGGATTTCTTAAGCCCCAAGAAAATTTAACCTTCTAATTAATCTATTATTAATTAATTAGGCCCAAACTCGAATAACCCAATCCAACTATTGGGCCCTATACACCATAACTAAGATTATCTTATTTGGACAAGGTCCAATTCAAGATATAAGGACTTGACTTTGTGCGTGACCCATTAGGCTCCCAGTAACATTGGCAAACATCATGGTGTCACTGTTCTGATCTTATCAGGATAGGATAAGTGAAATCCCTATTTCAATTTATCATTGTTTCACCCAAATCGATCGACCCCTGTCACCGATTGACATCTAGCAATGTGTCATGGCAATCCATACGAAGGGATAAGTCATGTGGTAATGACGAAGTCTTTACATGTGCGGTTACAGTGAAACTGTAATCCCTTCATCAATATTACCCAAATCGGTTCAGAGATATGGATTTGCGTCAATCTCGTTCAACCAACCATGTTGTTCGCTCTCAACTCAATGTTGATTAAAACATCGATTGTAGTTGAAAACTTTGTTCAATCTCACAATCCCACCTGGAGCAAGGATTTTATATCAACTTGAATGGGCGAAATGCAAGTTATAGTATCCCGTTATCTAGGAGTGCTAAATCCTATATTGAATACTCACAACCTTCATGCATCTCTCACTATACACTTACGGCATTTCCAATCAACCCATAGTTAGAGTATCCTTCAATGTCCGCCAAAGTGAAGCAATCCTTACATAAGGTTCTATGGTACCCTCAAGTCAAATGACCAATTCTACCACTGTATATTAAAGATCAACCACTGACGCAAGGATAACTATCCATGTAGTATCTCTAAGCGGGTCATCTAGATGCTTGTTCTACTAATGAAGCATCCATATGTCAATCTGAATGTCTCCACATTCTAATTTGTGAGATTAGTTACCTCTTCTTAAGAAAGAGATGCAACATATGCCAGTCTATCGACGACAACAATATCCGTGTCCTCTTATTTTTATGACAAGGGGCAGTTTAAGAATAAATGCTACTTACTTGTATCTCATAATCACAACACCTTGTGATTAACAAGTTTTTCTACATTTATTCTACAGACTCTATTAGTTTATAAAACAACGGAAATATGTAAAATAATAGATATGCCATTCAAGTGCATCTATTAATTCGGTGTTTACGCACATTAATATCCCACATAGATTTGCAACACCAGAATCCTACACAAATAGATCCAAATATTATTGTATCTAATACATATAGCTTCATCATGACCATCTTGAATATATTGTCATATCCACTATATCAAAAGATCTTTTGTGTTCATTCTATTATTATATCATTTTCCTTGTATCATTTCTTCTAAAAAGATATACCGTCTCAAAACACATTTAGATCGTTGAGGAGACTTGGGTTTCTTTTGCTTGTACGAGGGCTACATTGTTATCACAATCTCTATTGGATCAATAATGCTAGAAAAATATTCAAGGTCAATTAAGAACTTAACGATCTAGACCGTTTCTCTTGCTGCTTCCAAAGTAACTGTGTATTGGGCTTGAGTAGTTGTATTTATCTGGAGCTTTTTCCAGTTGATCATACTACTTTTATGGGTAACCATCTATCCAAATTGGAATTAGTCGATAGTTTTTCAAAACTAAGAAGTGACGCTTGTGTTGAACTCTCAGTTCAATGTCTCCGTAATAACATATCGTTAGTACTTCTCAAGCATCTAATAATGTTCTTTAACCATTGTTTAATGTTTTTCACATTGTTTTCTTGGAAAAATTCTTTTCCCTCCAAAACATGTAAAACGTTTGATCTAGTACATAAGCATCATATGGGAGATAGATTCTTTTGCAAGCACATAATGAATCTTATCTATGCGATCTCTCTCAAACCATGTTCTCCAACACCTTTTGAAAGTGTAGTCCCATCCCTACGGAATAGAGTTCTCTCTTAGACTCTTTTACGAAAAATATTTTAAAGATTTCATCTATGTACTTGGATTCAGATAAGTTAAGCATTTTTCTAGATCTATCTTTATAGATCTTTATCCAAAAATATATGCAACCTTTTTCTCAATCCGTAATGGAGAAAATCTTGGACTTTCTTTGGACATATCGTTTTCTAGTAACATATCTCCCCATACCATATTAGAAGCACGATTATACTCCCACTAACTCCTTGTACAGACTTTCCATATTCATTTATGATAAAATCAAACTATTTGATTGTTTCATCAAAATGAAGTTTTTATCTCCTCTTAGGTCTACTCACACGCTTAATTTGATCTTATGGATTCAAAACTTTTAAGTTGTATTGAATACAACGTGATCAAGATCAAGTTTGAAATCCATTTGTCAAACACCAGCATATACGGTAATTAGAATTCAAATTAATGACGACATAATTATGTATAGGAATTTTGCTCTCGAGGGCAACGTGTTTCTTTGATTGCAACATTCTCTATCAATCTTGTTTTGTCAACGTGAGGGTTACGATCTATGTCAATTTATTGTTTGTAAGCTGATTTACAAATTATGGGTCTGGCCCATTTTACCAATCCACTAAAACCTACACTTTGGTTTTAGTACATGGAGCTCACTTTGAATTCTAGCATATCAAACTGTACTTTTCAAGTAAACACTTTGATTTTTTACTTTGTACAAACCGCAAGCTTGTCATCCTCCACTACGTAGATGAATGACCTAGCACATTTTATATGGAGCTTATGTGTTCTTAGCAATCTTTCCTCTTTACTAGTTTATACATCATCAAATGAAATTTATTAGCTAGTCCATCTGGTCATTGTGGCTTCTTGAATTCTTTCAAGATCTATTACACTCCCACTGTCCTTTTAGGAAAAATAATTTCTCCCGAACAGGATGATAATTGGATAAGATGACTATTATCTTAAAGTTGATAGTAGTAATACCCAACAAATTTTCTTCTTGGATATCTCTCAAAAAGAGATGGTTCTATATGCTTCAACTAAGTGCCATTACTCAAAAAAAAACATTTTTGAGCTTTATCCGCCGACCTAGATGGAACACTATTTAGTGTATCTCTTGCACTCTCTATTGCTCATCCCAAAACAATTTTCGGGCAAACTGTTAAGGCATAGTGATTAAATTATATCATATAATATGAATAATTTCTCTCATTATATACAACGGATCGGTGGTGTGCATTGCCAAATTCACAGAACGAGAATCTCATTCTTCTAATTATATCCTTAAAATATTCTTCACTTCGATTATGTCTTAGTGTGAGAATATTTGCCAATTAGCTTTCCTCTCTCACTTGAACCCTTTTCAACATTTCAAAACTTTCATGCATGAAGTCCATCAAGTATAAGATACTACATCTACTATGTAGTCACCCTTGAGCTTGACGACATAGGGAAGGCTAATATTCAACTTTTGCACACATTTTCCCAAATGCATCAATATGAATTAGGATTAACATGTTTTGATATCAGAATAGGATGTAATTGTCTTTATACCTTTTTTTTTTTATTTCTATTCTAACAATAGATCTTTTGGATTTAGAAAGCCAATATTATTGAGAAAAAAAATAAGGTCAGTAATTTTGACAGTTGATTCGATCGTATGATTATGACTAACTATTGATCTTAATCTTGATGAAACAACCATTCATGTCTTAACATGAAGTGGAAATAATGTTCTTCACAAGGACATCATCATAATATTCATTCCAAAACAAACAAAATGGCCAATGAAATAATAGGTCTTCAGCGAAGCAACGTTTGCTTCGTTTCTTACCATAGGTCCTATTATTTTAATTTGCAGTGAATTACTCTATCTAAATCTCAATCATATTCAATATGGGATCTCCATCCAGTATCTAATACCTAAAAGACTTAAATACGACTTTAATAACCTTAATTTGAAGTAGAATTTTCTCAAAGACTCTTTCTCTTTAAAATGGTTATTGTTGTCTTGCAGTTCTATGCCAATATTCCTTGTTTCTACAAAGTGTTTTTGGTTTCCAATATATCATTACATGCTTCAACTGCTAGTTTGATCTCCCAAAATCTTTCTCAAAGTTCCTTTGCGACTTTTTCTAAGTAGTCTCGTTAGTTGTGTCAAGATCAAAAACTTATCACGTTGGTGATAGGTTTAAAAGTTTTGGCATAACTAACAGATTTGTAGGTATTGTGAATCTTATTCACATTTCAACAAATTGTGATAAGCTATTGGGAAATGATTGTAGAACTAGGTCGACATTTAACTTGTTGTCCATCAAGCCTCCAAATAGCATTTTCGATTTTACACTATCGATTGTATGTATTGTTATCATTTAAATCGTAGAGATGATCAATGATAGTAGTATAAAGACTCATACCCATATGTAGTGATGGCAGAAAAATCCGATGGATACCCGATCCGAATGGAACAATTTTTTACCGATCCGACGATCCGTGGATTATTGGTCCGTGGATCGGCCGATCCGAAATGGATTTGGATTTGGATTTGGATTTGGCCGATCCGATCCGATCCGAATTAATTTTTTATTTTTTTAATTTTAATTTTATTATTTTTTATTTTTTATAAAAACCTATACCAATATGGATCGTATTTGGATTTTTTTTCTTGATCCGATCCGATGAATTTGGATTTGGATTTGGATTTGGATTTGGATCGGGGTGATTGATTTGGATTAGGCCGATCCGATCCGAACCCGATCCATTGCCAACACTACCCATATGTAGCATTTCTAACTCATAGCTGCAAGTATCATGCTTGCTGCATTATGATCATCACATGATCTTTGTAAATCCACATTGTCCTAGCAAGACTATTTCGGTAGGGTTTTTTCGAGAATCAATTTATGACATATTTTAATTTATATGTGAGAACGATTCTCATATTTGTGACATTATTCTAAAATTAGTCCAATGAGTTTGCTGACATTCGATTCATTTTTTGTGTTTGAGTACACTACTCTAGTAGTTCCAGTTAGCTTGTTGGCATCGACTATGCTCCTCAAACTCAAAACATTACTTATAATACAATTAACAGAAATGATGACAGAATAACAATTAATAAAAGCAAGAAGTCAATAAAATATGGACTTTTGTTAAATTAACTATACTCCCACTCAATCAATGATCCCCAACATTGACAGCAAACACTTTTTCAACTTTTATCAGTGGGCTAGGACCCCGTTTACTCGACTAGAATCTTGAGTGTACTCAACAAGCCCTAAGTTGGCATTCAGGTGGATACGCCCATCAATCACATATCTATGTGACTCCTAGATATCAAGCAGATAACTTTTTGTCTTTTACATCTTATGTATTTACTTGGGGTGCCTCTAAAATTTTATCTCCTTGAGCGTACTCAACAAGAAATAAAATTCAATTAAATTCGATCCAATGTTCGGAGACATCATGTGTCTCACAATGAAGAACATTTCCTATGATCGAACGGCCTTGAGTGTACTCAACAAATTGACTACAATCGTGGAAATCCAAATTTTCACAGTAACAATGGAATGCGCGGATTAATGTTTAATCGTGAATTTATATCATTTTTAGGGGATCGGTCTCATCAATAATATAATTCAAAACAATCGACATCAACCATGCAATTATCAAGAATAATATAATTTCATGGATGATTATGGACATATTTCTATCTAGTTTTCCCGAGCCAAGAGGGAAAATAGTTGGTATATTCCCAAGGGACAATGTCTTCGTCCGTCGTTAGTTAACTCCGGTGATCTCCATCTTCTGCTCCAACTCATATCCTATACTAGTTGACACATGCGCCAAAATGATAGACTCGCAGGTCTGCAATTAAATGAAAAATTAATTGGCACGCAAGCCCAAATGAATAATAGAGACGCAGGCCTCCAACATAATAAAATAAGGAATAAAACCATATATTCATCCGATGGCATTGGTCTGGTCCATAATCATCCACAATCTAATATTAACGATTATATCAATTTCTAGATTTGGGTAATAATATTATTTGGCTAAACATTTTAAGGCAACAAAAAAGCGAATCAAACAAATATTAATTAATTAATCGTATTAACTAAGTGATTACTCATCAGTAAAATTATATAATTAATCAAATTAATTATTTAATTTCATCATAAGGATGGAATCTGCAAAATAACTTTTATTTTGTCAATCATCTCAAAGTTTAATTAGTTAATCATATTAACTAATTAATTGCATATTAAAAAAATTTATGATTAATCCAATTAGTCAATTTATTTTGTTAACAAGACGGGACTCACAAAATAACTCATTATTTTGTGGATTGCGTTAAAATTTTATTAGTCAATCACATTAACTAATTAGTTGTATATTAATAAAATTTCATGACTAATCCAATTAATCAATTAACTCTATTAATAATAGGGGACTTTGAAAATAACTCCTTATTTTGTTGACTACATTAAAATTGATTAGCTAATAATATTAACCAATCAATACGACGATAATGTGTCATTAATATCATTAATTAATTAATTAATTAATTTTATCACGAAGAGGAGATTCAAAACAACTCTTTGTTTTACCTACTATATTAAAGTCAAACTTTAATATACGTTTTTAAAATTTATAGAAGGTCAAATTTGCAATTAAAAGTGGAACCATTGTTAAGTCAAAACTTCAGTACAATCCAAATAAAATTTTTGCCAAAACAATTTTGTTAACTTGAAATTTTGCCTCAATTTAAAAATTTTCAGATTTTTCTAACTTTTAAAATCGCATTTTAGACCCTAGATACTCTTTTATAAACTTCTCATAAAAATGGGGCCCCATGATACACATGGGCCAACTTAATAAATAATAGAATTCGGGGGACTTTTTGTGCAGTTTAAAAAATTGCATGAGAGCACTCATCCCCAAATCAGTCATCTTCTTGTTTGAAAAAACCTAACAGAATGAGAGTTCCATCCAAGAGCAAGGCGGTGCCAACATGAGCTGGCGGCAATAGTTTTGTCACCTGCCGGTGCCACCTGCTGCTGACGAAGCAATGCTGTGAGCAGCAACACCTAGCAACGGTGAAACGCTGCTACTGTTGGTAGCCCCGTTCTTTGTGCCGCCAGAACAATTGCCGGTGGCAACTCGTACCGCATTTTGTAGCTACTATTTTTTTCTCCGCTCTTTTGAGTCTTGACTAAGGAGACTTGAATCAGATTCAAAACCAAAGTCTCAATCCTCAAATACGATTCCACGAAATAAATTCATAATTTCTTTCAAATAATAGATTTATGGATCATATTCACAAACTAAATTGATCCAATATCAATTTCAAAAATATTATTTCGTAAATAATACTTATTAATTGCCAAAATCAAATTGATAACAACTTTTATTAATTGAAGAAAAATCTAACAAATCTCAACAAGAAATCGAGTTGGCTCTGATACCGCTATTAGGAATCACGTAATAAACATGCACATCGGAATACAAAAATAGGCAATTCAAAACTGAATCTGCTCATTTCTTAGGTGAGATCTTTGAATAGATATTCCCGTTATGGAATCGGGTTTCACGGAGAATCTCCATAGCCGTCTAATCGTCCGGCCTCCGATGGTGATCCACACGCCAGGACCCCTATTTAATCACGAATACTTCGTAGTGGGATACCTCTCTAACAACTTAATAAGGTATGAGACCATAATGGGTTGTTTATAGGTTTATAATAAACCTATTGGGTTTGTGATTTTTTAAGCCTCAAGAAGATTTAACTCTTTAATTAATCTATTATTAATTAATTAGGCCCAAACTCGAATAACCCAGTGCAACTATTGGGTCTTGTACATCATAACTAACAGTTGGAAGATTGGTGATGGATCTCGTATCAATGTTTGGACTGAACCATGGTGAAGAGATCATAGTCAATCACGTATTCAAACCATTATGCCTCTGTATTTAAATGAACTTACCGTTGCTGACCTCATGTGTTTTGGCAAAGGCCAATGGGATATATCGTTCTTGGAAGAGATTTGTGATGATAGAGACATTGAAGCTATTTTGAGAATTCCCTTATCCAATTCCCCGGTCATTTTAGTGATAATGGAATTTAGACTGTCAAGTCAGCCTATAAATTAGCTATGGAGAGGTGTTTTTCGATTGGTAATCTTCAATAGCCTAGAAATTGGAGCAGGCTTTGGGGGCTTCGAATCCCACCTAAAGTGAAGAATTTTCTTTGGCAAGCTTGCAAGGATTGTCTCCTCGCTAGAAGTGCTTTACAATTTAGAAGTATGAATAACTCTTCTTTATGTATTCTTTGTGAACAACAACTTGAAAATGAGTGGCATTTATTCTTAGATTGTGATTTTGCTAGACGCTATTGGACTTGTGTGGATTTGAATCATTTCATGGAGGTTTCTGAGAGTTTTGTGGGCTTCTGTTTTCATATTTTTCAGAAGGCATAGGTGGAGGTGCAAAACAAAATGGCAATGATTTTGTGGGGTATTTGGAAGGCGAGGAATGAGAAGTTTTGGAATAATACAACTATTTTTGTTTCGCAAGCTTGCTTCAGAGCTATGGAAAGTCTTTGTGAGTGGCTTCAAGCTAGCCGAGTTGCCTCTATGGATGGTCAACAACGTAATCAAGGTAAACCTTGCTCTAAGTGGCATAAACCTCCTGCTGGTGTTGTTAAATGTAATATTTCTGTCTCATCAAAGGGCTATTGGATTAGGGATGATTTGTCGGGGTGAGAATGGGATAGTCTTGGGACGCCGGTTAGCCCCTTTTGCGGGTTCTTTGCCTGTTAAGGAAGTAGAAGCATTGGGGTTGGTACAAACGATTACTTGGGTTCGAAATCTGGAATTTAAGAAGGCAATGTTTGAACTTGATGAACAGTTGGTTGTATTGGCTGTTAAGAGGAATGTCATGGACGTTACAGAATTTGGATCATTGGTGAAGGAGTGTAAGAATTTGGTCAAATTGGAGCGCGGTTTTTCGGTCCATTACATGCAAAGGCAAACTAACAACATTGCTTATATTCTTGCAAGGGAGGCTCATTTTCAAGGCAGTCCTATTTGATTTTTTGAGGGACCTAGTTACATTGTGGATTATGTGACCTCTTAGTGTAATATTTCACGCTAATGAATCTTCTTATTAAAAAAAATAAATAAAACCACAAAAAAGGATTAAAAAATTAATAGAAGGTCAGAAACACAAGCAAATCTCGCAACGCACAAGAAACAAAAAAGATCAAATAATAATAATAATAATAATATAATAATAATAATAATAATAATAATAATAATAATAATAATGAAAAAAAATTGGGGGTCAATCGATCAGATACTTAGTTATTAGTTATTAAAATTGCTTAGTTGGATTTAAGCATGTTTAAATGGAACGCAATTCCGTATGTCATTATTTTCAGCCTGAACTCTACTTAGTTTAATAGCATCTTAATCATTAACGTTCTTAGTAGTAACATAAGTATGCTCTGCTATTGCCTCTATTGAGGATCCTTAGTGTTGACGGTAGGATTGTGATCCGTACGCGTCCAACTCATGATTTTGCGCTCAGCCTGGAACTGAGGCTTTTTGCCCTCCCCAGGACTCGAACCCCGCATCCAGGGATATGTGGGGGTTCATTGCAAGTCCTGGTACCACCAATTGATTTGGTGGTACCAGGACTTGCAATGAACCCCCACATATCCCTGGATGCGGGGTTCGAGTCCTGGGGAGGGCAAAAAGCCTCAGTTCCAGGCTGAGCGCAAAATCATGAGTTGGACGCGTACGGATCACAATCCTACCGTTAACACTTAGCATCAGAAAATGTTCTACAAACCATACGATCCAATAGAGTGAGTGATAAATCCTAAAAGTCGAGTGTTTTTAGACTAGAATACCTAAATTTGTCACGGTCACTCTTATATGAGACCAATGAGAATGAAAATGAAAGGGAATACGACATCATTTTTGGAGCGTTGCATGTACAATGAAAATGAAACTCATGCTTTTAGTGAAGTACATTGCCTTCTGGTATTAAATATATATTGTTTACCATTTAAGCGAGATTACACATTTCTTACCAATTAATGTGAGGTCACTCTCCTCTAAAATGGTTGCCCATCCAATAAGTCGTAGGACACTCCTCTGAAATAGTTGCATTGTGATTTCCACCATACGCGAGTCTCGACTATTTAAGTACGAAGAACACCGATATCAAAGCTTTTGACAAATAGTATAATAACAACGATATCGAAGTTCTTGATATGATAGAAAAAACATAGATATTTTTTTCAATTCACATTCCTACATTTTTTCCAATTTTCACACCTTTTTTGTAAATGGTTCAATTTTCACTCTTTAACTATGAAGAACACCGATATCAAAGTTCTTGATAAATAGTTTAATAACTGCAATAGCAAAGTTCTTGATAAATAATAGAATATGATATGAAAAAATAGACATTTTTTTCAATTTTCGCTAATCCCTTAGTTACCGTATCGCTTTCCTTTTTTTTTTTTTTTCCTTTGGTTTTTGAACGTCCACGAAGTCTCCAATATTTTTCGGTCCACGAAGTCTTTAATATTTTACGGGAACCGTTACCGTTTACGTTCAAGCTTAGAAACACGAGAATGGTATCTTTCTAAATGGCAAAAGCTCGAGTCCTGGATCGGGTACCGGTATGTGCCGTGTTGTACGTTTTAAGGCTACCATCAATTTCAATTAAAAGCATATTCTCTATTTTGGCTGTAAATAAACAAAATATAAATAACAAGCAACATATTGTTGACATCATAAATAAAGTATGTTTTTGAAATAAATAAAATATGGCGTTGAAATAAACAACATATTTGAGTCTCGCTTATCAATCTTATCAAGCACAGGCTAAATAATAAACAGCATAAATAAAGATTTCTCTTATCAATCCAATCAATCCCACACGAACTAATAAACAGCATAAATCCCTTTTTTTTTTGAAAAAGTAAAATAAACAGCATAAATAAATAAAATAAGAGCCGTGTTCCAATCGCTCGTTAGCTTCCTCAAACGATAAGCCTAGCTTTGCCGCATTCTCGAGCCCGAACATTTTCCAGGTTGCCAGATGCGTGGGTTATTCTCATCAAGGAATTGCCTGAAAAACACCTCAAGTTATTAAATCAGTAAATGAATAAAACGATGCAAATATTTATTATTATTATTTTTTTTCAATCATATGCGGAATTCACTCACTCTTGTATCTCCATCTTTTTCTCGAGCTTCTTGCGTTCGGCTTCTACGTTAATGTTTTCTCGTAGCTTGAGGAAAACAGAGTGTTCATTATCGTTTCCTCGTAGCTTGAGGAAAACCGGGTGTTCATTAACGCTTCCTTGTAGCTCGAGGAAAACCGAGTGTTCATTAACTGCATGTGAATTACAACCCACCGGTGCGCCATCGCTCTCGCTTAAAACCTGAGAAATTTGACCGCGAAAATTTTCTCAATAACTCCAGCCTTCAAAATACTCCCAATAACAACACAGAAAATAAATTAATCAAACAAAATGACAAGAAGACGGCATAGGTGACAAAAGGTCTTTCATCTCTTTAAGCTAGAAATTTCAGGCTTCCAGCAGAGAGATAAAAGGGATGACAACTTAAAAGGAAGGAAAAAAATAGTTTTTCCTCTATTTAACTTGGGGATTTATTATTAAGAGAGTTATCATTGCCAAAGACATTACGACAAAACTATGCATACCTTCAAAGATGATAACGATGCTAGTGTCGCAATCTCAAGCTCATGGCTTTTAACGATATCATAAACATCATTTAGATGGCACAGAACATAAGCTGCTCCCCTGAAAGCAGAAATATTTCATGTCAATCACAACCAAATTTATGGAATTGCCCCAGTCTATCAGAGTCAAGTGGAAAGTGAGAAGTGGAGGAGTATGGATGTCTAGCCCAAAAAAGTCCAGTACACGTCCATCAAATTGTTGTGACGGGAAAATATGGCGCCGCAACATATAATATTTATGAAAACAGAATTTAGTGCATGTTTGGCGGACAACATCGGGTACGTCTGGAGGATATAATAAACAATAATAACTTATCCTTCTTCCACAATTGAGTAATACCTAATCGTCCCTTCCATACATGCTATAAAGACGCTACCACAGTTCTTCCGTGATAAACGGCATAAAAGGATGAAGTAACCTTAGGCCGTTATCCATGTTGGGGAACTAGGACGCAACTAATTCCGCCCAAGATCAGTGGGACGAATAAATGCGACTGAGAAAAATAATGGACGCTAAAATAAGCTCAAATATGGAACACCGAGATTTAACGTGGTTCGGTCAAACTGCCTACGTCCACGGACCCACACCAATATATTTCACTATCTCAAAAATGAGGAGTACAAAAATACCACACTGTATTTTCTCTGCCTACGCAAAGGCTTTATCACTCCACTCACTTTTATCTCTCGTGTATAGCTTCTACACTGAAGCTCTCACATTCTCTCTACACAATGGCTATTGTGTTGGTGTATTCTGGTGTTGATTGTGGTGTTTTTACAATGCAGAATGGAGCCTCTATTTATAGGCGATCTATGCACCTACTCCTACGCAAATTGTCAACAATTACGACTGCCACCTAATCTTACATAAATTGTCAACAATTACGGCTGTCTTTTGTCAAGAATGACGGCTATAATTTTGCATCCAATTTCTTCCTCTGCAAATGTGAACTCGTGCAGCCCACAAACATTGAGCCATAATTTTTTATTTTTGAGCACATGCAGCCTCTTTCTTTGACTTTGTGGACATTTGGCTTCACAGACCAACAATCTCCCAGTTGAAGACAAATGGATCTCCTCTTCTATGAAATGTGGTGTGGGTCATCTCCTCTGTCTTCATTGAAGAAGACCAACTGAAGCTGAGCACAGCTCCAATTTCTCCTTGGTTACTGTCTTCGTCATCATGTCGGCTGGGTTCTTGGTGCCTTGAATCTTTTCAAGTTTCAATACTCCATCTTCCAAAAGTGATCTGATGAAGTGATAACGGAGTCCAATATGTTTGGTCCTCGAATGAAATGCCGAATTCTTTGCCAGATGTATCGCACTCTGACTATCACTGCGCAAGAAGACATTCTTCTCTGCTTGAAACCCACCGCCAACAAACCTTGTAACCATATCATTTCTTTGCTAGCCTCGATTCTTTGCCCGCGTACTCTATACGTAGTTGATAACGCAACAATCTTCTGTATCTGCGAAATCCAACTAACTGCAGTAGCACCAACTGTAAAGACATAACCGGTAGTGTTTCTTCTGCGATCTACCTCGCCAGCAAAATCCGCATCTACGAAACCTCGTAGTGTCACCTCGCCTCGTCTAAAGCATAAGCATTTCTCAGTAGTTCCCCGTAGATATCTCAATATCCACTTTACTGCATCCCAATCTCGCTTCAGGATTTGCCATATATCCGCCACAACTCCCCTTTGCATGAGCAATATCCGTGCGGTATGAACCATGGCATACATCAAACTTCCAATGGCTGATGCATATGGGATTTTAGCCATGAAGTTTCTCTCCTCTTCTGTCTTAGGAGACTGGTCGTTGGATAGACGGAAATGATTAGTTAATGGCGTGCTGACTGGCTTTGCATTGCTCATGTTGAACCTTTGTAGGATTTGATCAATATACTTGGCATGCGACAACTGCAAAACACCTTTTTGCTTGTCTCTGCAAATTCTCATTCCTAGAATTTGCTTTGCTTCGCCTAAGTCCTTCATTTCAAATTCTACCGATAGTTGCTTCTTCAACTTCTTGATCTCGTCCATGTCCGAGCCGGCTACTAACATGTCATCGACATAAAGTAGCAAAATGATATAGCTGGACTCGAACCGCCTGAAGTAGCAACAATGGTCAGCATTACACTTCATGTAGCCATTTTTACGCATAAATCCGTCAAACTTCTTGTACCCTTGTCTGGCGCTTGCTTTAAGCCATATAGGCTCTTCTTCAATTTGCATACTGACTTCTCTTTTCCTTTCATGAGAAGCCTTACGGTTCTTTGCATATATATTTCCTCCTCTAAGTCACCATGGAGGAAAGCAGTTTTCACGTCTAACTGCTCCAAGTGCAAGCCCTTCGCTGCAACAATACTCAACACTGATCGAATTGTTGTCAGCTTCACAACTGGCGAAAATATCTCCGTGTAGTCAATTCCTTCTTTCTGTTGGAAACCTTTGACTACCAATCTCGCCTTGTACCTCTTCGAACCATCATGTTCTTCTTTGATTCTGTACACCCATTTATTATTGAGAGTTTTCTTCCCTTTGGGCAACTCGGCTAGTTCCCACGTCTCATTGGAGATGAGAGACTTTATCTCATCTTTCATTGCAAGCTCTCACTTAACAGAATCTCCCACCTGACATGCCTCGTCATAGCATTCAGGTTCACCGGCGTCAGTGAGCAACATGTAGTTCATGTACTTCCGATTCGGAACATGAGGTCGACTTGACCTCCTCTGTCAGTCGGATCTGGAAGGCGTGGTGAATCGGCCTCCGAGACAGGCTCCTCGTGCGCAAACTCTTATCTGTTTGCTTGACATCTTGCCTTCCAGATGTCGTCCGGAACATATGTTGGATCGTCATTTGTTGTGTCATTGGACTGAACTGCATTTCTGTCATTGTACATCACCTTTTCATTGAATATGACATCCCGGCTTCTGATGAGCTTTTTGTTCTGGTCATCCCAAAAGCGGTACCCGAACTCGTCTCCACCATATCCAACGAAAGTACACTTTAGTGATTTTGAGTCTAACTTACTCCTGGCATTGTCACTAATGTGCACGTACGCGACACAACCGAATACTTTCAAATGAGAAAGTTTCACTTCTTTTCCGCTCCAAACTTCTTCCGGTATCCTGTACTCCAATGGTACTGATGGTCCACGATTAACTAGGTATGCCGGCCAGATGATTGGCCTTCTCGCCTAAAGCTTTTGGCGTGCCTGCATGTATTCTCATGCTTACGGCTCTTTCTGTCAACGTTCGATTCATGCTCGCAACTCCATTACATTGCGGTGTTTCTGGCAACGTTCTCTCCAACTTGATGCCATTTTGGTAACAAAATTTCTTGAACGCCAAATTTTCGTACTCTCCACCATTGTCAGATCTCAACTTCTTTACTCTCAAACCAGTTTCATTTTCCACCATGGCCTTCCACTTCTTGAACGCCTCGAACACATCGGATTTGTGTCTCAAGAAGTAAACCCATACCTTTCTCGAGTGGTCATCAATGAAAGTCACGAAGTATGACTTTCCGCCAATCGATGAAACTGCTGTTGGACCCCACACATCTGTGTGGACAAGTTCAAGCTTCTCTTTCTTCAGAGTTCTGCCACTTATATTGAAACTCACCCGTTTCTGCTTCACGAAAATACAATTTTCGCAAAGTCTATATCAATAGTGAAGCCCTGGTAGTTTCCCTTTTGCATGCATGTACTTGAGCCCTTTCTGGCTCATATGCCCAAGTCTTTGGTGCCACAGGTTCGCATCTTTACTATCAGTAACTGCAATTGTCATACACGCATTCGCCGTCGTGTATAGGGTGCCACTATCCTTTCCACGTGCGATTATCATGGCCCCCTTGGTGATTTTCCAATTATCACTAGAGAAGCTTGTGTCACATCATTCTCTTGACAATTGTTTGACGGAGATCAAATTTTTCCTCAATTCTGAATATGTCTCACGTCCTTCAATTTCCATACAGATCCATTGACATTGATCTGTACTTCTCCTATGCCCACCACCCTGCAAGGATGATCGTCTCCGAGATATACTTCTCCGAAGTTTCCCGACACATAATTTGCAAAAAAGTGTCGATTTGCGGTGGCATGGAACGATGCTCCAGAGTCTATTACCCAATAGTCGGCCTTCTTCTCCATGGAACATATCAACGCATCACGCGTTTCTTCGGTCACAACATTGACCTCGGTCTTGTTCTCCGTTTCCTTTGGAGCTGCCCTACACTGATTTTTGTAGTGCCCAACCTGACCGCAATTCCAACATTCAACAGACTTTGACTTGTTGGAATTTATGTGATTTTTGAATCTCGGTCTGCCATTCCTCGACTTGCTCCGTCCACGCCCGTGCTCTCTGTTTGAATTTCTGCCTCTGCTATCTACATTGAAAGCGGCCCCGGAAGTTGAAACTGCATCTGACTATCTCCGGATCTCCTCAGTCAAGATCATGCTCACAACGTCATCGAACTTCAATTTCGACTTACCGGCCGAGCTACTGATGGCTGTGACTGTGCCATTCCAACTCTCAGGCAACTGCCCAAGAATTAATAGAGCTCGAACCTCATCACTAAAAGTGATTTCCACCGTGGTCAATTGGTCTACTACCTCATTGAATTCGTTGAGGTGTTCTCCAAATCTCCCGCTTTCCATCATCTTCATATTGAACAATTTCTTGATCAAATGAACCTTATTTGTTGACGCAGATTTTGTTCATACATCTTTGGATAGAGTTTGCCATGAGAGACGCCGTTGTCTTCTCATTTTTAATATTGAAAGCGACCGACTTTGATAGGGTCAATCTAATTGCGCCGAGTGCTTTTCGATCAAGCACCTCCCACTCGTCGTCTTTCTCGCCTTCTGGCTTTTCTTTTAACGGCTTATATAGGTCCTTCTGATACAAATAGTCCTCCATTTGCATTTTCCAATATCCAAAATTTTTTCCATCAAATTTATCAATTTTGGAAATTCTCTCGTCTGTCGTCATTACTCCCACTCGAACACAAAACGTAATTTTCTCAAAAAATCGTTTCTGATGTGGAAGATCAGACTACGCTGCAACCACAGAGCATACTAAGAATTTAAGAAGAAATCACGAACACGGCTCTGATACCAGTTGTTGGGGAACTAGGCGCTGCTAATTCCGCCCAATATCAGTGGGACACAAAAATAATATGCGACTGAGAAAAATAATGGACGCTAAAATAAGCTCAAATATGGAACACCGAGATTTAACGTGGTTCGGCCAAACTGCCTACGTCCACGGACCCACACCAATATATTTCACTATCTCAAAAATGAGGAGTACAAAAATACCACACTGTATTTTCTCTGCCTACGCAAAGGCTTTATCACTCCACTCACTTTTATCTCTCGTGTATAACTTCTACACTGAAGCTCTCACACTCTCTCTACACAATGGCTATTGTGTTGGTGTATTCTGGTGTTGATTGTGGTGTTTTTTACAATGCAGAATGGAGCCTCTATTTATAGGCGATCTATGCACCTACTCCTACGCAAATTATCAACAATTACGACTGCCACCTAATCTTACATAAATTGTCAACAATTACGGCTGTCTTTTGTCAAGAATGACGGCTATAATTTTGCATCCAATTTCTTCCTCTGCAAATGTGAACTCGTGCAGCCCACAAACATTGAGCCATAATTTTTGACTTTTGAGCACATGCAGCCTCTTTCTTTGACTTTGAGGACATTTGGCTTCACAGACCAACAATCCAAACATACCCACAAGGTATCTTGAGCAAATTTTCTTGCAGATGCAGAAGCTGGATCGCTGCTGGCAAAATAGGGCTTGATTACTTCAATGAACACGTCGCACAATTGATACCACCACCATGAGTACACAGCCGTCGATGCATCACTGAGAACTCGTACGAATCTAAATGCAACACTGATTTTGATATGGCCCTGTTTAAAACAGAGAGTATCCACATGCAGCCAAAAGGCATGACATCGGGAGCTATCTTCGTCGGAGGGTGTAATCATCTCCAAGTTTACTCATGGCAAACCTTGTAGCATTCCACAACTTGTTACAAAATTGGCGATAGCCAACCACTCTTTGAATGTCCAGATTTATTTTATCATTGAAATGAAATGATGTGAAGATGAAAAACTCTCGAGAGAAAAACTATTCAAAAGCACAAACCTATCACCTGAAATGTACGAAACAAGGGCAAAGCGTAGAGCATCTGCCCCACATTTAGGTATTCCATTGGGGAAGTCCTTTACTTGCCCCTCTTTTGCGATTTGCAGTTCATCACGGATCCAAGTTACCCCCTCGACCTTTTGTGCAGGACCTTGCAGGGGTATTCCATTGATCACTTCAAGAGGGTCAATAACATTCCCCAATGACTTCGACATCTTGCGTCCATGTGCATCACGAATCATTGGGTGCAAATACACCTGCAACAATTGAAAATACACCTTAATTCGGAAAGGAATAAACCATCATCTGAACCGTCTTAAGATTAAGAGAACTCTGTAGCGACAAAATTCTTGAACTTGAGAAGATAGGTTAAGCCGCTAAAAGCAACACAGGCAGTGAATTAACCCATCTTCAAGAGTCGTCCAGCTTCTTTGAGGGGCACACCATCAACCTTTTTCCTCTCTTCTTTTTTTTCCTTTCGTTTCTTTTATTTTTTTTATTTTTATTTACTTATTTATATTTTTTCGTGCGGTGATGGGGAAGCTAAAGAAGTTAAAAACAGCATTCAACAGTGTAAGCACATATTCTACCCACACACTTGCTTCATTTTTTTTTATTACTTATTATTCTGTCCCTTTTAAGCTCAAGCCATAAGCTAGCATATACCTACCTACTTATCTTTACAAGATACTTTGACCAGTGTAATTACAACATACGCTCACGTCTTGTTAAATGACAGAAATACCCTCTTATCATTGTCTCCAACCTGTTCATAGTTCATACTCCACCCATCAACTAATTATTAACTATTTTAAAATCACAGTGAATCCTATTAACTATTCTCATATAGTCGCATGCAAATCAATTATCCGAATCACTAGTTGTCTTAAATAACATAAATTAGTAAATACTATAATTACAAAAAATATTAACAAATTATTTTGATGCTATTATCTTACAGAATTCTTATGATTGCCAATTTGCCAGTTTCATTTTTGAGACACATCAAAATCATCATAGTGAACATTTCTAATAATAATTTAGTAAATGTACCAGTTACTGAACTAAGCATCGTAAGCCCGTCAAGTTAATTTACAGTGGCCAAGAGCTTATGAGGAAAAGATAAACATAGCCAAACCTATACGATCATTTTTAACATCTTGCAATTGACTTACGAAAAAACCACTCATTATTAATATATAAACGAGCTCACTGTTAACAATTACGAAAGCTTAGCAGTTACCTATAAAGTACAACAGGGATCTCACCTTTCCGAAGGGAACGTCACCACCGAGCTTCATTCCCAACATCACCATACGAGCAACCCAGAAGAACAGTATATCATGCCCAGTTTCAAGAACAGATGTTGGATAAAATGCTTTAAGATCATCCGTATCATCTGGCCAACCCAACACAGACAATGGAAACAGACCAGAAGAAAACCAGGTGACCAGAACATCAGGATCTTGCATGAGCTCAAACTTCTTCCCAGCGAAGATTCTGCTGGCTTCCTCCCGAGCCTCTTCCTCATTCCTAGAAACCACTCAGTGATCATTGTATCCACCTAGTTCTGTCAGTTCATCATCCTCCAATTTTGCGTACCATGCAGGTATACGATGACCCCACCAAAGCTGCCTTGAGATGCACCAATCATGAATGTTCTCAAGCCACCTGAATCATATGAGAAGTTTACACATCACAAGGAAATGATATGATGACATCAAATTCAATAACTGCAGATATCAACATTTCTATTAAATTGTATTTTTTTTTTTTTGATAACCGTGGGTGTCGGGGACCCCGCTTTAACAGTCACCCCACTATTCCCACGAGGCCCTGGCGACTCGACCAGGAGACTGCCCCAGTGGCCCCAAGAAGTTTTTTGCTCTCGCGGATTCTATTAAATTGTATTTCAGTATAAAACATCAATGAATTGTATCATCTCGGATAATACCTCTTCCATTCAGCATCATACTGTTTTGGCATAATCTTCATTCTCTTACTTGTGTCACCCAATGCTGCATCAAGAGCTTGCTGGCCCATGTTTTTGCATTTAATGTACCACTGGCGCTTGATAATAGGTTCCACCACGTCATTGCTTCGTGAGCAAACGCCAAGACGCATCTCATGACTTTCGTCACCTCTGTAGAGATTCTGCATTCGCAGAAGAAACTTAATGAGATCATACTAGAAATGATAACACATTCCACCCACGGAAAACAAAGAAAAAAGATGAAAATCCCCTAAGTTTTGCAAAAATCACAAGTAACATGTTCGACAAAGCCCTACACTCTGCTGGTAAATGAAGGAACAATTGAAGTTCACCAAAAGCGTAAAGACACCAAGGCTCATTTGTAACTAACTCGTGTTTTGCACTTCTGCCACTACTAGGGCAAAATCAGAAATAAGCTACTCTAGGGTAGCCGATAATATCGATGCAAATAAGGTAGGCATACCATTTCCTTTAAAGCCTCAGTCACGGCCACCCGAGCTTCAAAACGTGGCAACCCTTCAAACTTGGAACCTCCATTGCTATTTATCTTCCCGTCATCCGTATAAATATTGATAAGTTCGAGATTATGACGCTTACTAACCTCATAATCATTTGGATCGTGGGCTGGTGTTATCTGCAAGATAAGGGAGGTAGCCATTGGCATTGAAATTTCCGCATCAGAGAAGTACAACAGAAGGCCACCATTCTTAGCAGCAGCGCAGAAAATACTACTTACCTTCACAGCACCAGTTCCAAAACTCATATCTACGAGTACTGCATCACAAATTACTGGAAGTCTCCTTCCATTAAATGGATGAATTGCAAATGTTCCGTGAAGATGAGTGTATCTTGGGTCTTCAGGATGTATAGCAATAGCTGTGTCACCCAACATTGTTTCCACTCGCGTCGTTGAAACAACAATCTCCCCCAACCCTCCTTCCAAAGTATAAGCAAATGAAGTCAGCACCCCAAACTCCACCTGTTTCTCATATCCAGGGACCCATAAATGCGTTCTCTTTTTGATATCTATATAGTCAACCTGAAGACAGCAAATCAGGTCAGAAACCTGGATCACAACCACTACATTTCGAAGCCTATGACTCAAATAGCTATATCTACCTCAATATCAGATATTGCTGTCCGCAACACGCAATCCCAGTTCACTAAACGACGATCCCTAAAAGGGTTAAAAAGATTAAGAATTGAAGAAAGTGAAGAACATTCTGCAGGGAAATAAAGAACAAGGCAAAACGCCAACTATGCATTGAACACAGTATTACTGAGTGAAAATCAAAACTCATAATCACGGCCAACACAATTACAGTGCACAACATCAGATAGAACATATTCGTCGCTCTGCCTAGCAAGTGCCAGGTGAGTAATCCACGAACACGGGAGTATCCCATTAGACTCATCGGTAAATAGTGGTCAAATCAGCTAGCATAATTCCAGAAGGCCCGGAGTTGTGACAAATGCCAAACTCAACAACTACCACAATCATATCGCGATGAAGCAGTGTACCATGAAGAAAGCCAGTACAATTAGTTGCAGCACAAGTGACCACCTAGGGACATTAGAACAATGAAATGCTGAAATATGAACGTACCTATATATGAGATCCTCATTGTAAAGTCTAACAAACGCCTCAGTCACAGCCCTTGATCTCTTTTCATCCATGGTAAAGCACTATGGACAAGGGATTGATTGATAATAAGCAGAAAAGAAATTGGCCATACTTTTATCATTATATGAATTACGAAGCGATGGCCAAAATATTACCTCACGAGACCAATCCAGAGAAGCACCCAAATTGCGTAGCTGTTTCAGTATAGTGCCTCCATACTCATTCTTCCATTTCCATACCTACTAACAAAATTGTGTGGATAAGCATAAAAATTCAAATATATAACTTCTATCTCTTTCCTTTATGTGAGATACGTTCAAATTCCTACCAAGTCCAGGTACCCGTCAATGAGCGCTGAAGACAAAGGGGAAAACAAATACTATAAGAGAATTTTGATATAGACGGCTAGACTCACCTCAGCGACAAAGCCTTCACGGCCAACAACATGCCTTGTCAGTTTCTTTTCCCTCCAAATCTTCTTCTCCATAGCTACCTGAGCGAGTTTGCATAAACATCAGTAACATGTGTCAGCAAGTTTGACAGATACAGACCAGTTAACATACACAATCCAGAGTCTCCAATTTAATACTGAATGTATAGTAAACATTTGCATTGGTCATCTCAATAATCGGCACAACAAAAGAAACTAGATTAACTAAAGGGTCATTTTAATTTCCTCAAAGATTTTATGGTGCCCACTACGGTGCACCCTGGCTGATGTAGCACATAACATGTCATCACAGTTGATGTGTCACGTACGTCAACTCTAGGTGTACCATAGCGCCTGTCAACCCAGGTGGGCACTGTAAAATTTTTGTTAGTTTCCTATGAATTATTTGTACAGAGAGTCTTCATCAGGTAAAGTGAAACTTTTTGTAGTTCTGCAGTTAACGCGACCATATGAAAATCAAGAAGACTATTTCTTCCCCGATCTACCGTCTAATAAATAAATTGCAAAGTTACGAATTGTTCGCTAATATTCCAATCCCAAGATTGTTACTCAGATCATAATTACGGACGGAGCATTGGATTTCAACAGCTGGTCATGTCCCATGCCAATAATTTGACAACAGACTGATCACTCTGAGAGAGCTGCAATACACCAGCAAAACTCTCATGGCAGGGAAAGATGATGCCCTGCACGTTGTACATTATGCTAATGCACGGCACAACCAAATTCTCAACAAAAGAAATTACAGGCAACTAAAAGCATGCGAGGGAACCACCTGTGTTGCAATTCCAGCATGGTCCGTACCAGGCACCCAAAGTGTATTGTATCCCGACAATTCTTCTCCAACGAATAATTGTGTCCTGAGATGAAACATTTCAACATGAAAACGGTGGACCTAGAAAAAATTTCTCACTTGAAATGTCAAACAGTACTGAGACCTGGATTGCAACAGTGAGGGCATGGCCAATATGCAAAGCCTCAGTAACATTGGGAGGGGGGAAAACCTGCATTGATAAGGAAAAATACATAAGGCATATTTAAACCGCACATATGAATCAGATGCCACATACAGACAAACTTGCTTTCTCTATTCGTTCCCTGCCTCTCATCTACCAATATAATTAATGATCACGAGCTTTTCGTTTACCCATTCAACCCAACTGGATACTTCCAAGTTTCATTAAAACTGAATACGTTATTTCACGAGTACATAAGTTGTCATTCTCATCACCAGAACAAGATCAGGTCACACAAACGTGACTCCATTGCCGAGAGATCGCCATACATGTACACTTTGTGCTCCGGGCCAATACATTATTTATATCTCAATAGTCATTAACTTTACGTTTTGTTTAAGTAACATAAAGGGGAAAAAAAGAGAGCATAGGCATGCTTTATAAACACCTTGTCTACAAATAATTGAAAAACAAAACAGCACAAATACATTTTCACCTTTTCTGCTTTTCCTTTTTAGCCACTTTACCATGTCGAGAAGGTGCTACTTCACACTCGTTACCACTTACCGTATCTACTTTTAGTTTGAGAGTTCAAATTGGATATTACGTACATTAGCACTTACAAATCACCAGTTGTAATTTACGCTTTACCCAAAAACATATTGCACTTGACCATGTAGAAGTTTTAGGAAGTGCAGCAGTGAACACTGAACAGTACTCTTATGGTTCCATAGCAAGATTAGTTCTAATCTAGAAATGACAAAAGTATGGGCATTGTCTTCGTTTTTTACTCCTTGATAGGGCTCTCTGATCTCTGCCGTACTATCCCTTTCAAATTTCAAGAAAAAATTGAACTCTTTTTGCACACACACGGCACGATTGAGAGAAAGATCAAGTAGACGAGAAAATTGGGAAACGATAATCCATTTCATGTTTCCTTCATAACAGTTCAAGTTCGGTTCGTTCCATATTTCCATTTTGTAACTACATTTCATTCTGGATGGCTTTTCACTATCCCAGGATATGCAACAGCAAATTATCCACAGATTCTTGAAAATAATCTTTTTTTTTTTTAATAAGAAACTGCACATTTTATAGATTAAAGGTTCTTGAAAATAATCTGATCACCATTTCTTTGCTACTATTTGAATTATAATTTAGCAATTACATCTACAGCAATGATGAAGCAAGTTTCACGGAGTGACTCACAATAGTGAAACATGGTTTGGAGCTGCTAGCTTCTGCCTCAAAGAACTTAGACTTCTCCCACCAAGCATACCACTTGATTTAGAGATTAAGACAAGGAAAATATAACAAATCAAGCATCCAACAACAGCGAAGAGGAAAACAATATTTCATCAGCTTCAAACTTACGATTTTTCGACGGCACTGGGATCGTACCCCTTTGCCATTTGACGAGACATCTTTTTCTTCTCACCAACAGGTGTTTCTGGGTCAGTGTAATCCTCGGGGTTTTCGTTCTCAGCTCCTCCCTTTACATTCTTTTCTTCCCCTGACTTGGAAGCATTGGAGGCTTGTTGTGCCTTCAGTTGCAAATGAAAAGCATAATTATAATAGACAAAAAGAAACGAGGAAAAATAACTACGTTACAACATGCATAGACAAATTCAAAGCTAAGAGGACTATCAATGGTAGGATACCTGAAGTTTGGCAGCCTCAGCTTGTTGTGCGGCCTTAAGTTTCTTTAACTCTTTTTCTTTAGCCTGTGGAAGTACATGTCAAATGCAAAAATTCATTTGGTCAACAGATCAAATAAAATAAATAATCATCAGATCATCTTGTTGGTTCGACTCGTTGTCGTGGTTGTTGGTTCGACTACCCAACCAGACTGCGGGAGAGTCTCAGAGTCGAAAAGTGCAAGGAAAACGGTCCGGTGATCAAGTAATAATTTGATTTCTTTTTTGCATTTTTATTTTATTCATATTGTTTTAAATTAAAAATTAATAGCAGTTCTAAAAAATTGATTTTTAGTTTTTTATCGTATTTTTATTTTTAATATCCTCGAAGTTTTTTATATTATATGAGTTTTTGTAGGAAAAATACGGTTAACAATCTTGGTCATTGCTTAGAGTCACAAAAGCGTACTTTAACCTCACTTTGGGAGGACATTATTGGACCAGTATGGGATTTTTATTTATTATTATTAATTAAAAATAAACTAAAAATTACTATTAAACTAAAGAAAAAACGATTACCAATTTCCACAAGTAGCCATTAGTTATAACTTCTAGATGCATAATGATTCGTGCTTTATAGAGTAATACAAACATTCTTCTCTCATAATTATCTGACGTGGAATATTTATCTCTTTCAATAGTATAGAAAATATCCATTTGTTAAATTTTTGGAGAAAAGTTGAGAATTTTACTTTGGAAAACTTTCAAACTCAAAAAGATTTAATTAACTTGACATAAAATTAACTATATGATATGTCAAATCCTAAATTATATTCTTAATAATTCATATATCTTTTATCTAATGAAATTAAAATAAAAAATTCATGAATATTAGTAATTTATTTAGTGTTTGGTTTCATAAAGAAATGTATTTCTATATTAAAAATATGATTTTAATAAAAATTTATAAATGGAATTTTAAAAATAGGCGGTGAATTTGATTTAATTAAACCAATAATCCAATATCTTTTTTTGGATTTTTATTTTATTCATATTTTTCTAAATTAAAATTAATAATAGTCCTAAAAAATTGATTGTTGATTTTTTATTGTATTTATATTTTGAATATTTTACAATTTTTTATATTGTATAAACTTTAGCAACGAAAATACAATAAATAATCTTGTTGATTACTTAGAGCCATAAAACTGTACTTTAGCATCATATTAGGCTTTAGCATCATATTAGGCTTGCATTATGTGGTCATTATGGGATTTTATTATCTAAAAAATCTAAAAATTTTATTTTTGGAGAACCTTTAAAATATATAATATTTTTACAACCCAAAAAGATTTAACTAACTTGGCATGTAATTAATTGTGTGATATATTACTTCCTAAATTAATTTATTTAGTATTAAATTTCCAAAAAAAAAATTATTTATTTAGTGTTCAATTTCCAATATATATATATATAATTTATCTCTGTGTTAAAAATATGAATTTAATTTAAAAAATTATAAATGAAATTTTATTTAAAAATGAATGGTGAATTTGATTTCTTTAAAGATACAAACCAATCCAATTTATTTTTTTATATTTTTATTTTATTCATATTGTTCTAAATTAAATATTAATAATTGTCCTAACCAATTGATAGTTAGTTTTTTTTTATTGTATTTCCATTTTTAAATATTTTAGAATTTAAAAATATAAACAAATTATTGCATTGTCTTTTTTTATAAATACTTATTAAGGAAATGCGTGTTTCCTTAATTTTATAAACTTGTTTCCTTTTTTATAAATGCGTATTTCCTTGGTTGATTAATTATTAACGCTTATTGTTAACTAAAAAAATAAAAATAAAATAAAATAATTTGGATTTTTGGTAGGAAAATTTGCTTTAGTGGAAGAGCTTTGTTATATATTATAGATACAAAGAGAAGAAAAATAATATTATTTTTCAATTTACAAATTAATTCAGTCAAGTACCTACAACTGCTATTTTCCATTGAAAACCTTTTTCCCGGAATTTATTTACCCAGGGACTGTTTTCTTTCCAACCATTTTCTGATTTTACAATCAAACACAGCCTATGCATTTTAGAAATCTATAATTTTAGAATGTGTTTGATTGGGCAAATTTTTCTAGGATAAACTAACTTTTCCACTATTTTTCGGCTTTTAGTCTGTTTGATTGCATCTTTTTTTCCAAAAAAATATTTTCCAATTTTTCTCGAAATCCGTTCTTTTTCTTGTTTTAAAGGAAAATATTTTCATTGGGGGTGGTGGTTTTTATTTTTCGGGAAAAAGTTTCCTTTTTTTAGAGACAATTTGCTTTAACCATAAAGATAACGAAAATAATCAAATTTCATGAAAAAATACAAAAACAATAAAAAAAATACTATTTTTCAACTTAAAAATTAATGTAATCAAATACCTATAATTACCATTTTCTCTCGAAAGCCTTTTCCCATAATTCATTTACCTAGAGAATATTTTCTTTCTAACCATTTTCTAACTTTGCAATCAAACACACCCTTAATGGATTTTGGAAATCTATATAATTTTAGAGTGTGTTTGATTTCCAGAAAAAACTAACTTTTCCATCTTTTTTGGGCTTTTGGTCTGTTTGATTACATCTTTTTTCCCAGAAAAATGTTTTCCAAATTTTTTCTAAATCCGTTCTTTTTCCTCGTTTTGAAGGAAAATATTTTTCTTGGAGAGATGTGATTTTTATTTTCCGAAAAAAGTTTACCTCTTTTTCAATAGACAATTTGCTTTAACCATAAAGATAAGTAAAATCTTAAAATTTCATTGAAAATATATACAAATAAGGAAAACAATAATATTTTCCAACTTACAAATCACTGCAATCAAACACCCATTTTTAATTAAATTAATTATTTTTCCCGCCTAAAATCGAGCCATTTTTTGTCTTTTGATTTTTTCATTTTTTAGCAATTAATAATCAATTCCCAACAATTAAACTAGCTACTCATTATCTATATTAAATCTTATCCTCACCAAAATATGAAAATGTGTATAATCAAGATTAGATTTTTTTCAAATCTCCACTAATTCGAACTTATCTTCTTTAAGTTTTTTATCTTTTGATTTTTTTTTATTAATTCGTAATCAATCATAAAAAGGAAAATTAATCAATAATTATTTATATTCATTAAATTTTACAAAAAATTAAAAGAAAAGTATGACATTAAAATTTTAAAATTTGATTTGATCCACTAATTAATTTTTGAAATAATTAATTATATTTATAAATAATTATGTAAGAAATGAAAATTATCTAAATTAGCAATTTTGCTAAGATTTAATTTTTGTGCGATACAAAATTAAAAATTGTTAAAATTTTACACAAAAATTAAAAAGAACTTGTAATATGATTAGATTGGTCCCTTTACTTGATTTTAGAAATAATTAATTATTTTAAAAAAGAAAATTAGGTAAAAAATGAAAATTAATTAAAATAAACATTCTTTTATGATTTAATTTTGATGTGATAAAAAATTACAATTCCTCAAATTTGTACACAAAAAGTAAAAGAAACATGTAACATTAATTTTTTTTAATTAATCATTCAATTGTAATATTAATTCAAAATTTTTAATTAATTGAACCTGTATTTATTTCTATATCTATATCTATCGCTTTTAAATTATAGATATCCTTTAGTGGAAATAATTAATTGAAATGGGTTTTATTATTGCATTTCAATAGTTTCTATCCTTTAAACGGATTTGTGATTAGCTTGGAAGGTTTTGCTATTATGCCAAGCTGCTCACATGATAACTTAGTAAATTAGTGACTTATTGGTTTAATTGGCATCTCAATCATGAATCAATGTTATTAGTTATGCAACATTGAAGTACAAAAGAGTATGAATTGTATTCTTATTCTAATTGGATCATAAGGAATTATTGAATGAATATATATGAGAAAAAAAAAAGAAATTGGGGATTTAAAACTAAAAGTACTTATTTATTGAGTTAACTTATCAAAGATTAGATTTAAAATTGTAATTATCTTATGAGTACTTACACTATCATCCTTGTAATGGACCGATTTGGAATGACATAAATTACATTATATTTCGTTATTTTTATTTTTCTTATTCACATAGAGCCTGTTAGCATAGTAATTTTAATTCATTTTAATTCATTCTTTTCAAAATTCAAATTTGATCAAATAAATCACATCCATATATCAACTGTACTTTTAAATCTTCACCATCTAACTCTACTAATTCTCTCTCTTCCTACTCATAAAAATACATTTTAATTTATACGCTAACACACATAGAGTTATTGCAATTTTAAAGTATAAATCAAACCATAAAGTAGAGAAACATGACTTTTAGGTATTATTAGTCGTTCTCATATTCTAATTCTTATGGTAATACAATATTCAATCAATATATATGAAAAAAAAATAGATTTGGAAAAATTTGTCCTCGGTACAACACACGAGTGAAACAGTTAGGGTTTCAATAGGAAGAGTATGTTGCAGTCTCGAGGGTGACGCATAGGAAATGTTTAAAGTTTGTGATATGTGATGATAATGGTCGTTCAAGAACCATGACCACAAATATCGTCTATAAAGAAGTGTTTAAACTTATGGTTTCATACTTATTAATCATATCAGGTATGTTGTTCACTTTTTTTGGTTTTTTAACAAACTTATGTTATTCCTGGTTTGACATGTGAAATGAAGGATTGTATTTATATATTATTATATTTGTGCTCTTATATTTATCTATGTATAATATCCCCTTCAGAAATTTGGTAGAATTATAATGTCCCCTTCAAAATAAATAAATAAATAGAGAACATACAACCACAATCCTAAATACTCTCCGAATGGGATTTTCTTAATACTGAGATGGGGCATAATCCAAGTGTTAGTTGGCGCAGTATCTAGTATTCCCATATTGTGATTGAGAATAAATACCGCTGATCTTACGAATTGCCCAATAAATATGTATAGCAGAATACAAAAATAAGCAATCCAAAATAGGATCTGCTCGTTTCTTAGATGAGATCTGTGAATAGAGATTACCATTATAGAAGCGGATTTCGCAGTGAATCTCTCGTTCGTTCTTTCCTCTCCATAGCTGTCCAATCGTCCGGCCTCCAATGGTAATCCACACACCAAGACCTTTCTTGAATCATGAATACTTGATTGGGATGCATTTCTAAATCTTAGTGCTAGCTAAGAGTATAGAGAGAATTTAAAGATAATCACTTAATGAGTTATGAGACAATAGTGGGTTATTTATTAGTTCTAATAAACCTATTAAGTTTTGGATTTCTTAAGCCCCAAGAAAATTTAACCTTCTAATTAATCTATTATTAATTAATTAATTAGGCCCAAACTCGAATAACCCAGTCCAACTATTGGGTCCTGTACACCATAACTAACATTCTCCTATTTGGATAAGGTCCAATTCAAGATACGAGGACTTGACTTTGTGCGTGACCCATTAGGCTCCCACTAACAATGGCAAACGCACGGTGTCACCATTCTAATCTTATCAGGAAAAGATAAAGTGAAATCCCTATTTCAATTTATCATCGTTTCACCCAAATCGATCGACCCCTATCACCGATTGACATCTAGTAATGTGTCATGGCAATCCATACGACGAGATAAGTCACGTGGTAATGACGAAGTCTTTACATGTGCAGTTACCGTGAAACTGTAATCCCTTCATCAATATTACCCAAATTGGTTCAGAGATATGGATTCGCGTCAATCTCGTTCAACTAACCATGTTGTTCGCTCTCAACTCAATGTTGATTAAAACATCGATTGTAATTGAAAATTTTGTTCAATCTCACAATCCCACATTGGGTAAGGATTTTATATCAACTTGAATGGGCGACATGCAAGTTATAGTATCCCATTATCCAGGAGTGCTGAATCCTATATTGAATACTCACAATCTTCATGCATCTCTCACTATACCCTTACGACATTTCCAGTCAACCCATAGTTAGAGTATCCTTCAATGTCCGCTAAAGTAAAGCAATCCTTACATAAGGTTCTATGGTACCCTCAAGTCAAATGGCCAATTCCACCACTGTATATTAGAGATTAACCACTGACGCAAGGATAACTATCCATGTAGTATCTCTAAGCGGGTCATCCAGATGCTTATTCCACTAATGAAGCATCCATATGTCCATCTGAATGTCTCCACATTCTAATTTGCGAGATTAGTTACCTCTTCTTAAGAAAGAGATGCGACATATGGCATGATGGCATTTTTTTAGCACGGATTTTTGAATATAAAGTTTTGGAGAAATGATAAGATATCTATATAAAGTATTTATAGGTGAAACTCCGCATATGACTTTTTCGGTAACAAAAATTTATGTAGACTAATTAAAAAAATATAAAAAATCACTAATGCATGCAATGCTAAATATTAAAAACTAAAAAAAATTTAATTTTTGATACTTTCAATTTTTTTGATAAAAATGAAGAGATGATTAAATAATAATTCTAACAAATTTTTTTAAGTGCTCGTGAAATGATGAGATATGAAATTTATTGTTTTCTATTTCTCTTCTAATTAGTTAATTAATTATTCATTATAAATTTATTTATTTAACTATTCACTATTTGATCTTAAAAAAATTATCCACTATTTGAACCACTTTATACATATTACCCATTAAAGTTATCTAAAACTATCATTTTAAAATGGAAAAAATGAAAAAAGAGGTTTTTATCTAATTTTTTAAATATGTAAAAAGGATTTTTTTTTCTAAAATAGAAAATCTTATCACATTTTTATTAATGCATGTAACACTAAATATAAAAGAATTCAAAATTTATATAAATTAATTCAAAAATTATAATTAGAATACATTTAAATAAAATATAATACGTATAACAATGTAAAATGAGGAAAACAACACCAAATAAGAAAAGTTGAATAATTAAATAATAAAAGTAATTAATTATTAAAACACAATAAACCAAATGTAGCACTGCTTAGGTGGCTCTTTTGATTTTATATATAGTTAGATAAGCCGAACCTAATTGCGTGTTATGCTATTATGTGAAATATCCAATAAGAAAAGGGATAGGAAAACACCAATTGAAATTCAGGACGCTATTGCTAACATAGAATTTAGGGTGTGTTTGATCAGGCAAATTTTTCCAGAAACCAATTTTTTTTTCACTTTTTTTTTTGTTTTTGGCCCATTTGATTGTATCTTTTTTCTTAAAATCCGTTATTTTCCTTATTTTAAAGGAAAATGCTTTCCTTGGAGAGGGGTGGTTTTTATTTTTCGAGAACAGTTTGCCTCTTTTTTTAATGGATAATTTGATTTAATCATAAAGATAAGGAAAATAATCAAATTTCATAAAAAAATACAAAAACAAAGAAACAACACTATTTTCCAACTTGCAAATTAATGCAATAAAACACCTACAACTATTATTTTCCCGAGAAAATTTTTTCCCGAATTTTATTTTACCCAGAGAAGGTTTTCCTTCCAACCTTTTTCTGGCATTGCAATCAAACACACCTTTAGGTGTTCTCAATTTAATATTCTATGGATTCTATACAAATTCAAGTGTTCTTAATTTGGAATTTTATAGATTTCATAAAAATCTGACATTCTTAGTTATTTATTATAAATTCTAATGGATTTTATTAAATGACGAAATTCTATGGATTTCGATGGATTTTAAACTTAAAAATACACTAATAATTTTCCTGCCAAAATCTTATCCCCCACCTTCGGATTCTTATGGATTTCATAAATTTTCCTTTTTTTTCCATGAAAAAATCATGTAATCTTTTAAACTTGACTAATCAATAAAAATTTATAATCATAAACTGAGGAAACCAGTTTTTCATTATCACTATAATTTTGAAACAATAATATTGAAATCAACTTGTGTAAAATAAGTAGTCAATATACAAATATATATATATATATATATATATTATCACGATGACACATATTTATTTATTCTTCATTGCTCTAATTTTTTAAAAATCATATTATATCCAATCTATGAAAGAAAAAATTAATGGACGAGATGAGAGACTATTATTCAAAATAATTTCATAATTATTTGTAAAATCTAAATTGACCAAAACTTGCAATTGTTTTCCTTCATTGCTCGATTTTCAAAGATCACATCATATTCAACCTATGTAGAATAAATGATCAAAAGTATGAAATGGAGCATTAACACAAAATTAGGAAGTCATATTATTATTTCATAACTGTATATTCATACAAAAATTGGAAATATAGTTTATTATCTATGTTCATTTAGTTAAAAAAACTATGGATCCATTTTTTTTATTTTTTGTTTTTTAAAAAATGACAAGGTTATTGATTCATTTTTTAATGCGACAGTTAGAATATTTTTACTTTTTGTTATTTCTTGATGATCTAGTAAGAATCTATGTCATCTGGTAGCATCGAAGTGAGCTTTTTACACCCTTGATTATTCCTTTATTACGTCATTTTTATACTTTAATGTCAAATTCATATTCAACTAGCAACAACAATGTCAATAACAATAATAAAGAAAAAGTTGCTCAAGATTTGAATTCAGATGTCGACATGATACTAGTAAAATTTTAAATGGCTTCATAATAAATGAATGACATACCTAAACAAAATGTAACATTAGATTATATATTATTTTCTGATAATTCGTGTTTGAGTTGTTTTCTTCTATACTAAAATTTATTACACGAATTGTATGACTATGATAAGAAACTCAAATGAAGTTAAATTATATATATGTGGGAATATAAATTCAACAAAATCCACTAAAATCCATTGAAAACCACTGTCATGATATAGAATTCTATTAGAATTTGAAGGATTCTATGGGATTCTATTAAAATCCGTGAGAATCCATAAAAGTTAAAAATTCTATCCAATTCTATGTTGATGACACCCCCTCAATATTTTTCACAAACAATCCTAACTCTTCATTTTGTTAACTTTGGTCGCTACAATAAATTCAATAAAATTTTTAAATCACATCCTAACAGCCCCCAAAAAAATCCAGATCCAACTATAAGTTGTATTCAGTTCAATGACACTATAGTTGCAAACCAAACCAAAAATTCCACGGTATGTTTGGAAAAGAAACCATATTTAATTTGATTTCGCCGAATACAGTCAATCAATATTAAATAATATATTAAACAAAAACAATATTGAGTAAATATATCAGACACAGTAGTAAAAATTGGATATCATTACTTACCATCTTTTAAATTCACGGGCTATTGGTATATCAGGATCCGTATGCATTTCAGCATTTATGAAGATCACAACAGTAGCAAACGAATGCAGGTGGAGTCAAATCTTCACTAATTGATTTTAGTAATGGACGTGAGCTAGTCCAAAACAACATTGACATCTATCAACTAGGTAATAAATGCAAGCCTGGATAAACCTAATGAATTAGAGAAAACATGAATACCAGAAAACTAAATACGATAAATACCTAAAAATATTATTTATATCACCAGGGACACATTTACTAATAATAAAATGCTTGAAGTGGTCAATACAACAATGAATGTCTAGAAATTCGTCAATTTTATACGCTTTATAAAATGCTCCAATTGATTCGCATGTGTTAGTGTATAAATTAAAATGGTTTTTTATGTGAAATAAGAGAGAGAATAGGTATAATCAAATTATGGAGATTTGTATAGTACATGTAGGTCTCACGAGATATGTGAATGTGATTAATTTGACCAAATGGAGAATGAATAAAAATTTATAAAAATGATTAGGTTAACGGGATAGGTTTTTTACATTTTTTAAGGCTTTCAAAATATTATAAAATATTTTAAATACAGTACATTTATACATTCTAAATTTCTCGAGATGTTTTAAATTAGGGAAACTTTTTAACAGATCTTCAATTCATTCCGATTTCGCACATTCTTTAAACTTTTGAAGTTTTTTATTGTGTTTTAACCTTATTAAAGTTTGTTAAAGTTTTGAAATTTTTATGACTACACGTACATTTATCAAAACTATTCTATAAACCGACATTGTACACAGAAAACTAAAATTATATAGAATGTCAAACAAAAGAATATATGGATATTATTTGAAAATCTTAATAAATTAATGTATATAATCTATAGAAAAAAAATCTATAATCTATAATCTTTAATCTTTATCTTTAATCTTTAATATATTAAAAGTGGCTTAACATGAAAATCATTTTTTGGACCACTTTACCCATTCTATTTTTATGTTATCTCAATAATGTCATCTTTAGTTTATTTATCTATTTATTTTCAATTTTTATTTGAGAATTCAAAGTATTTACCCGTCTTGATTCCATGCCTTGGGAAATTGAATACAAGAAATCAAGGTTCTATGCACCAATCTTTCCATATTGCCCAGCCACACAATTTGTTCCAGTAACTAAATATATTATATTAAGGACGACGAATAACAACTCAATACATGTAAACTTCTAGATTTTGAGTTAATTCCTCACACTATTTGTTTATGTTTTAAATTTTAATTTCTTTTTTATGAGCTTATCATATTTATTACATATTCTTTTTGTGTATTTTACTCTCTACCTTTTTTATGATTTAGTTAGTATTCAACTATGCAACTAATGGTTTCTTTTATGAATTTGAGTTTGAAAAAGGTTGATAGGTGAAAAGTTTGAAAATGCAAATTTTAATTCGACTATGAATTGGTGTATGTACCATGCCACGAGACTCTACTACCAAATTCTTTAATTGCAGAACTTCTTTTATATTGTTGGTAAGTAATTTTATGTTTATAAATTGTAATGTCCCTTCTTTCATTTTAATTTGTGCTTCTAAAATCAATTTAAAATTTGTTGCTAAAATGCTGAAGGGTTTCATATATTTGTATCAATAATTTAATATTTCATGCTTTCTTTGAGATATTCATTGCCGATTTTGTGCATATGGAGTCATGAAAAATATAAAGGAATAAATTAATGCTTGAGTTATTATATTTTACTATACTATATTATTGGATTTTAGCCTATTAAGTTAGGTAAACTTTACTTGGTATTGTTCATCAATGTTATAGAATTAATCTAGCATAAAATATAACAATATTAATATATATAACATTATCATATCGATGCTATTCTCCTCTACGACACACAGAGAAAATAGAAAAAAAGGAACGGCATGTAATATTATATACATATATATATATATATATATATAATTAATAGTTTGTATCTTCCTATTTTATCACAACAATGATACACGTGAGTTTTCTATATTTTAAAGAACTACAAGAAATTTGAAGATTTTGAATATATACAGTGTCAAACACGCACGATTTTGTACATCAGAGCAAGAAGAGTACTTTAATTTGGCTTGGTAGTATAAATTTTAATTTTAATAAATAATTTATTTGTGAAAATAATATATTTTTTGGTCTCTGTAAAAAATATTTACTACTTATTCACATAAAATATTTTACATACAACGTGCATCATGCGTTTCACATGTGATGGGAATCATTTTACGAACAATTATAACCTTACTATATTTTTACAATTCTAATAATGCCATCTTAAGTTTAACTTTATTAATTGACATGTATATTTATGAAAATAAAACTTAAATTTAATAAATAAGATGCACCATTTTACACTCATTCATTCTCTAATGTAGATGTATTTAACAAGATACATTATTGTAATCTTTTTCCCCATAACTTGATTCGTTCATCATATATAGACCATACAATGCATGTATACATTAATCTAATGAAGCAGAGTCATGTATGTAGGGAGGAAAAAAGTGAATGGAATTAATGAAGCTTTGAATCATATTTTAATAATCACTATAATTGTTCATAAGACTCTTTGAAATTGCTCCACAGTCTGGTTGTTCTCTCTTGCAATCAATATTGCAATTCCAATGGTGAATTGCCCAGGTTATATATATGTCCATTGTAGAATGACCATAATTGCCTTCTTTGAAAGCAGAATAATCGAGTTGGGGTCTTTAGATCTTTGATCAAGACCCTGTGATTTCCTCCATGACTAACAATTACATAGATAGGTAAGGGAAAGGGACGATCACTTGATATGTAGTCGTGTTATATGTTGGACAATGATGGCTTCGTGATTGGGGGTTTTTTTTTTCGTTTTCTTTTGGAGCTACTTTGTTGCAATCAAGTTGGTTGTGAACATCACGGGAAGATTCTTTATTAAAAATTTTAATTTGGAGGGATAGTAAATATGTTCAACTTGAATAATGGATAAACTGAATGTTTATCAGAGATGTATCCTTTACTATATAATTTAGTGTGTAGGTGTTATGACATTGGTATATGTGCAATTGTATTCTTCTCTTTCCTTCTTTTTGTTCTTTTGAGATTTGCTTAAGAATGGGTAAAATTAAATGATTCTGAATTTTGCTAGCATTTCTTATTTTAAATTTATTTGGTCTGACTCAATGGACTTCGTCAAGATTTTTAGCATATAATATATCACAAAAATAAGTATTTGCATTACAAATACAATTTTGAATGATTTGTAACATTTTTTATAATGTTTTTTGTAAAAATTTGTATGACATAGTTAAGATATCACTTAAGCAAAATGTTCATGTATTATAATACATGACAAAAGCCAATTTTCAATGATTAATTACAATTTTGTATAGTGCGCCATGTGAATTCAATATTTAAAAATGACAATTAAAAAAAACTGAACCTGTCATTAAAAACTACAATAACTATCAAACTGGACATACAATATATTTATAAAAAGATGGTTACTTTATATACTTAAAATTCAAATATTAATGAAAATCAAAATTCAATGTCAAATGTACATGATCTCTTACAATTATGGATTGAACATATTATAATTAATTTAAATGATTGTCGAATTTCTTATAAGTTATTAAAATTTATTCATGTACATGTACATCTATATATAATCTATCAAAAACCACAAAATGTGAGTCATTTGTGTACATTTTATTTATTTAATATACATTGTTTTTAACAAAAATGCATTAGTATATTAAAGATATATTTGAAAAAATACAACCAAAGTTTATTTTTCCAACAATATTAATTATAATTTCTTAAATTATATGAAACTCAAACCAAGTTTATTTTTGTGGGACAATGGAGTATATTAAAAGATAGAAAAATATTTGGTAATCTCTCATATCCTTTTTCATTTTCAATCTTTCTATTTTATTCGTTGTTGCACCGCTTCCCGTGGCAATTTCAATTTATAATAAATTTATTGAACTTAATTAAATTTCTGTAGTAAATAAATTTGTTCTATTGAGAGATTCGGTTTTCTTTTATACTACTTTTTATCAGCACTTTATACCCTATTTATATTTTATCAACTTTGTAAAAAAGTTCCAAAACAATGTGCAACACACGTTTGTCATGGCTAGTCTATAAAGAGCTCTTCAACCAAAGCTGGTTTTCCAGCCTAATATCCTCTATTATTATTATTATTATTGGAAATAAGAGTTAACAGTAAATCAATTAAAGAAACACGGTTTTATAAAAAAGGAAACACGTTTATAAAATAAAATTAAGGAAACACGTGTTTCCTTAATAGGCGTTTATAAAAAGGCAGTGTGAGAAGATGTTATTTTTTATTTTTTTAAAAGGTCGGATTTTTACTATGTAACACAAGTATGACTAATAAATCCACGTAAGTGTAGCATGTTCCGAATTTGTATAAGATTCATGGATCTAAGTATTTGTTTGTCCAAAAACTTTGTTAAAAAGTCGCACACACACACACACACACACACACACATATATATATATATATATATATATGTATAATTAGGAAAATTTTAGCCTATTTTTTAATTAGATTAATTAATTTTTCGTTGAAAATCAAGCCCTTTTTTGTCTTTTGATTCTTTCCTTTTTTAGCAATTAATAATTAATTCCCAACAATAAATTAACTAATCATTATTTATATTAAATCTTATCCTCACCAAAATAGGAAAATATGTATAGTCAAAATTAGATTTTTTGAAATCTCCAATAATTCGAACTTATCTTCTGTAAGTTTTTTATCGTTTGATTTTTTTCTTTCTTTATTAATTCATAATCAATCTCAAAAAACAAATTAATAAATTAATATTTATATTCATTAAATTTTACAAAAAATTAAAAGAAAAGTATGACACTAAAATTTTAAAATTTGATTTGATCCACTAATTAATTTTTGAAATAATTAATTATTTTTATAAATAATTAGCTAAGGAATGAAAATTAATCTAAATTAGTAATTTTGTTAACATTAAATTTTTGTGAAATACAAAATTAAAAATTATTAAAATTTTACATAAAAATAAAAATAAACTTGTAATATGATTAGATTGGTCCCTTTACTTAATTTTAGAAATTATTAATTATTTTCTAAAATAAAATTAGTTAAAAAATAAAAACTAATTAAAATAAATAATTTTTTGCGATTTAATTTTAGTGTGATAAAAAAATTACAATTCCTCAAATTTGTATACAAAAACCATAAGAAACATGTGACATTAATTTTTTTACTTAATCATTCTATTGGAACATTAATCCAATATTTTTAATTAATTGAATCTATATTTATTTCTATATCTATATCTTTTAAATTGCAGATATCCTTTAATGGAAATAATTAAGTGAAAATGGGTTTTATTATTGCATTTGAATAGTTTATATCCTTTAAACGGATTTGTGATTAGTTTGGATGATTTTGTTATTGTGTCAAAATGTTCACATGTTAAACTTAGCAAATTAGTGCATCATTGGTCTAATTAACACCTCAATCATGAATCAATGTTATTAATTATGCAACACTGAAGTAGAAAAGAATATGAATTGCAGTAGAAAAGAGTATGAATTGTGTTCTTATTCTAATTGTATCACAAGAAATTATTGAAAGAATATATATGAAAAAAAAGAAAATAGAGATTTAAAACTAAAAATACATATTTATTGAGTTAAATTATTAAAATGAGTACTTACACCATTATCTTTTTAATGGACCGATTTGGAATGACATAAATTACATTATATATATATATATATATATATATTTATTATTCACATAGAGTTATTACAATTTTAAATTATGAATCAAACCATAAGGTAGAGAAACATGACTTTTAAATATTATTAGTTATTCTCGTATTCTAATTTTTATGATAATACAATATGCAGTTGATATATATGGGAAAAAAATAGATGTTGAAAAATCTGTTCATGGTACAACGCATGGGTGAAACAGTTAGGGTTTGAATAGGAAGGGTATGTTATAGTCTCGAAGGTGACGCATAGGAAAGATTTAAATTTTGTGATATGTGCTGACGATGGTCGTCAAGTACCACGACCACAAATATCGTCTATAAAGAAGTGTTTAAACTTATGGTTTCATACTTATTAATCACATCAGGTGCGTTAGTCACTTTATTTGATTTTTTAACAAACCCATGTTATTCGTGGTTTGATATGCGAAGTGAATGATTGTATTTAAATATTATTTTTTGTGTGCTCTTATATTTATCCAGGTATAATGTCCCCTTCAAAAATTTGGTGGAGTTATAATGTCCCCTTCAAAAAAAAAAAAAAAGAGAAAGAGAGAACATAAAACCACAATCTGAAATACTCTCCAAATGGGGATTTTCCTAATACCGAGATGGGGCATAATCCAAGTGTTACTTGGTGCAGTATCTAGTATTCCCATGTTGTGATTGAGAATAAATATCGTTAGTGTTAAGAATTGCCCAATAAACATGCATGGCGGAATACAAAAATAGGCAATTCAAAACCGGATCTGCTCGTTTCTGAGATGAGATCTATGAATAGAGAGTATCGATATAGAAGCGGATTTCGCAGTGAATATCGCTTTTGTTCTTTCTTCTCCATAGATATCCAATCGTCCTGCTTCCAATGGTGATCCACACGCCAAGACCCTTCTTGAATCACGAATACTTCGTATTAGGATGCATTTCTAAATCTTAGTGCTAGCTAAGAATGTAGAGAGAATTTAGAGACAATCACTTAATGAGTTATGAGACAATAGTGGGTTATTTATAAGTTTCTAATAAACCTAGTGTGTTTGGGATTTCTTAAGCCCCAAGAAGATTTAACCCTTTAATTAATTTATTATTAATTAATTAGGCCCAAACTCGAATAACTCAGTTCAACTATTGGGCCATGTACAACATGACAAACATTCTCCCATTTTGACAAGGTCCAATTCAAGATACGAGAACTTGACTTTGTGTGTGACCCATCAAGCTTCCAATCATGATGGCAAACGTCATGGTGTCACCATTCTAATCTTATTAGGATAGGATAAAGTAAAATTCCTATTTCAATTTATCATCGATTCACCCAGATTGATCGACCCATGTCACCGTCCATGATTGACATCTAGCAATGTATCATGACAATCCATATTGTTTCATTAAAATGAAGTTTTTAGCTTCTCATAGGTGCCCCCACGCTTAATTTGATCTTATGGATTCAAAACTTTTAGGTTGCATCGAATACAATGCGATCAAGATCAAGTTTGAAATCCATTTGTCAAACACCAACATCTACAGTAATTAGAATTCAAATTAACAAAGGCACAATTATAGATAGGATTTTTTCTCTCAAGGGCAACATTTTTCTTTGATTGTAGGATTCTCTATCAATCTTGTTTTGTGAACGTGAGTATTACGATCCATGTCAATTATTGTTTGTAAGCTGATTTACAAATTATGGGTTTGACACATTTTACCAACCCACTAAAATCCACACTTTTATTTGAGTACATGGAGCTTATGTGTTCTTAAGAACCTTTCCTTTTTACTAGTTTATACCTCATCAAATGAAGTATATTAGCTATTTCATCCATTCGATTAATCTCTTTTTTGGTTTCTTGAATTCTTTCAAGATCTATTATACTCCCACGGTCCTTTTAGGGAAAATAATTTATCCAAGAAGAGATGATCCTTCGATAAGATGACTCTCATCTTAAAGTTGATATCAGTGATACCAAACAATTTTTCGTCTTGGATATCTCTCAAAAGGAGATAGTTCTATACGCTTAAACTAAGTGCCATTACTCAAAACAATTTTGAATTTTATCTGCCAACCTAGATAGAACACTATTTAGTGTGTCTTTCGCACTTTCTATTGGTCATCTCAAAACAATTTTTGGGCGAACTGTTTAGACGTAGTGATTAAATTGTATCGTATTAATATGAACAATTTTTCTCATTATATACCATTGGATTAGTGGTGTATAACCCCAAATTCATTGAACGAGAATCTCATTCTTTTAATTATATCCTTAAAATATTTTTCACTTCGATCACATCCTACTGTGACAATATTTTCCAATTAGCTTTCCTCTCTCGCTTGAACCCTTTTGAACATGTCAAAACTTTCATACTCGAAGTCCATCAAATATAAGATACTACATCTAGTATGTAGTCATCCTTGAGCTTGACGACGTAGGGAAGGCGAATATCCGACTTTTTTTACACATTTTCCCAAATACATCAATATGAATTGGGATTAACATGTTTTGATGTCAGAATAGGATGTAATTATCTTTATACCTTTTTGTTTTATATTCTAACAATAGACTTTTTGGATTTAGAAAGCCAATATTACTAAGGAAAAAATAAGATAAGTAATAATGGCTTTCTTAATGATTTTATTTCTACAATTGATTCGATCATATGATTATGAATAACTATTAATCTTAATCTTGATGAAACAACCATTTATGTCTGAATATGAAGTAGTAGCAATAGTTGTCTTCACAAGAGCATCATCATAATATTCATTCCAAAACAAACAAAATGCCCAACAAAAAATAATAGGTCTTTGAGTGAAACAACATTTGCTTTGTTTCCAACTATAGATCCTATTATTTTACTTTGCAGTGAATTACTCTAGTTAAATCTCAGTCATATTCAATATGGGATCTCCATCCTATCTAATATCTAAAAGACTTAAAATACGACTTTAATAACCTTGATTTGAAATTGAATCTTCTCAAAGACTCATTCTCTTCAAAATGGTTATTGTTGCCTTACAGTTCTAAGCCAATGTTCTTTGTCTCTACAAAGTGTTATTGGTTTTTAATATATTTTTATGTGCTTCAGCTGTCAGTTTGGTCTCCCAAAATCTTTCTTAAAGTTTCTTTGGGACTTTTTCTGAGTCTCATTAGGAGTGTCAAGATCAAAAACTTATCACGTTGGTTACAGGTTTAAAAGTTTTGGCATTACAAACAGATTTGTAGGTATTGTGAATCTTATTCACATTTTAACAAATTGCGATAAGCTATTGGGAAATAATTATAGAACTAAGTCAACATTTAACTTGCTGTCCATCAAGCCCCCAAATAGCGTTTCGGATTTTACACTATCAATTGCATGTATTGTTATCATTCAACTCGTAAAGATGATCAATAATAGCAGTATAAAGATTCATACCCATATGTAGCATTTACAACTCATAACTGCAAGTATCATGCATGCTGCATTATGATCATCACATGATCTTTGTAAATCCACATTGTCCCAACAAGACTTGCTTGGTAGGGTTTTTCGATAACCTGGTTTATGATATATTTTAATTTATATGTGAGAACGATTTTCGCATTTGTGACTCTAGTCTAAAATTAGTCCAATGAGTTTGCTGACATTCAGTTCATTTTTTCTATTTGAGTACAATACTCTAATAGTTCCGGTGAGTTTGTTGGCATTGACTATGTTCCTCAAAGTCAATATTAGTCATAATACAATTAGCAGAAATGATGACAGAACAACAATTAATAAATGAAATAAGTTAATAAAATATGGACTTCTGTTACATTAACTATACTCCCATTGAATCGATGATTCTCAACATTGATAGAAAACACTTTTTCAACTTTTATCAGTGGGCTAGGACCCCGTTTACTCAACTAGAATTTTGAGTGTACTCAAGAAGCCCTAAGTTGGCATTCAGGTAGATATGCCCATCAATCACATCTCTACGCGACTCCTATCATCAAGCAGATAACTTTTTATCTTTTACAATTATGTATTTACTTGGGATGCCTCTAAAATTTTATTTCTTGAGTGTACTCAACAAGAAATCAATTTCAGTTAAATTTGACCCAATGTTCAGAGACATCACGTGCCTCACAGTGAAGAATATTTCCTACGATCGAGTAGCCTTGAGTGTACTCAACAAACTAACTACAACTGTGGAAATTCAATTTTTCACCGTAACATTAGAAGGAGTGGATTAACGTTTAATCATGAACTTCTATCATTTTTTTTAGGGGATCGGTCTCATCAATAATATAATGCACAACAATCAACATCAACCATGCAATCATCATGCATAATATAATTTAATGGATGATTATGGACGTACTTCTATCTCGTTTTTCGAGCCAAGAGGAAAAGTAGTTGGTCAATTCCTAAGGGACAATGTCTTCGTCCTTCGGTTGGTTAACTCGGTGACCTCCCTCTTCTGCTCCAACTCATATCCTATACTACACTAGTTGGCACATGCGCCAAAATGATAGACTTGTAGGTTCAAAATTAAATTAAAAATTAATTGGCACACAGGCCCAGATGAATAATAGGCACGTGACCCCCAACATAAAATGAAGAATAAAACCATATATTCATCCGATCACATTGGCATGATCCACAATCATCCTCTCTAATATTAATGATTATATCAATTTCTAGATTTGGATAATAATATTGTTTGGCTAAACATTTTAAGCCGACAAAGAAGCGAACCAAAAAAATATTAATAAGTTAATCTATTCACTAATTAATAACTTATCAATAAAATTATTGTTGACGTCCGATTTCGCGGATCCTAGTCAATCAAGAACTCGACCTGAAGATCAGATGTGACCTCCAGCTCAAGCAAATATAAGTGGTTAAAAAGTAGGAACTGGGTCCCAAATATGACAAGAATAATTGAATAAATAGGTTTATTGTTCTATTTCTTCAGAGAAATCCCCCACTAAAAGAAACCAACACCTCTTATTTATAGACTGCGAAGGGTGACATGGCTTATTACATGACTGAATTCGGACACGATCCGCACTTTGGAGTTTGGGGTGCACTTGGTAGTTCTGACACAACTAGTTACAAAGGATTTTCGGTAAGTACAATTCAACTATAAAATTCAACAAAAGTACACAAGTCGACCAAAGTACAAAAGTAGTTGGATATCTAAATAACTACTTCAACCAATTCGTTTGACTTGACTTCAACGAGCGTGACCTGATGTACATGACCCGGGTTCTTTGACCTCACCCGAATGGCCTGACCTCCAAGTAACACTGGGATTCGGCTTCGGCTGGTACAAGTCTTGACAGTCCCAGCTTGGATGTGGTTCGGGTCGCGGCCGCCCGTTTCTCGCGGATCTGCTCCGACCCAATTAGGCGCGTATGCAACAATAGCCCCCCAGTGGCTGGTCTAACTCCTGTTTGGCCTGGCACTTGTCTGGGAAAGGGTCAGATACTCAAACTCCTTTAATCGAAAGAAAGTACTGAAGTAAAAAGTTACAAACAACCAATAAAAATTAGAAAAATGCCATTTTGAAGGCCTAAACGACCCCGGATCGCCAAAAATGCCTGAATTCCCAGCTTTGGGATCTTTGTAGATCTCGCTGAGACCTTTCCGGAATGGGGTCATGGACTGAAAACGGACACTGTATGCAAAAGTTATGATCATTTGAAGTTTAGCATGTCCGAAATTTTTTTTTTATTTATTATTATTATTTTTTTACACTCACCCCTCTAAATATCTTATGTTTGGACTAAGTTCTCTGTTTCTCCATTTCACCACCCAAGTATTCTCCCAAAACTCTCTCCATTTCTCTTTCTCGTAATCGCATGACCTGATCTTCAGCTCTTTCGAACAATTGTGTGGGAGGCGATTCTTCCAGCGCCAATCCTTAGTTGCACGGTAAGAGTTTCTTTTTCCTCTATCAAGTTGAATGAGTGCTTCTCCTAGAATTGAAGAAAGTGAATCATATTCTTGGGGAGTCGGAGTTGACAAAGTGAGGATGGTTAGCCCATTAGCGGAAGAGCTTGTTGCCGACGCCGGGTTGGGGGACACGCCGAATTCGACCGCGGGTGAAGGGCGAGTCGGAGTCGGGGTGTCGAGCCGCGCCTGCGCGACCCGACGGTGGATCTGCCCAGATCACGCATGCGCGACCCGAGGGCAGATCTGGGTACGGACCTGCCCAGGTCATGCTCGCGCGACTCGGGCTCCACCGGATCCTCACCCGGCCCGGACACGCGTGACCTGGATCTTGGTTTCGGCTTCGGCCACGGCAGGGGTGATGTTTTTTTGTCTGGTTTAGATCATCGTAGCGATGTTTCCTCAGACCCGCATGTAGAGGAGGTGGTGAGTAGTGAAGTGGATGGGTCGGATCCACTTGAAGAAAATGTAACAAGTAATGAAGAATTGTGCGAGGACGGTAGTGATAAGGTAGAGAGCGAAGATGTCGATCCCAATTCACGTGGGATCGATCCCATCTCGGAATCCCAACCCAACTCTTCCTTTGCTTGCGTTAATTATCCTTCAGTTGTGACTGAACGTAATCTCACCGCATGGCACAAGCAATTCAGTTTGCCTCCTTCGGTTGTGTTCTTGCGCTCACAGCCCGATGAGAGAGCTCACCTACCTCGAGAAGGATGCATAGCAGTAAATTTGCATATGCTCGAGGCGGGTCTTCGATTTCCACTACCACGGATTGTGACGAATTTGTTACGGTATTGGGCCATCGCCCATTCCCAAGTTTCCCCAAACGGTTGGAAGATTATCATTGGGTTCGTGTCTTTTTGTGGCATCAACTTGGTTTTGGTAACCCTACCGTTGACGAGTTCAACCGCGTCTATCATTTTCGGTATGATGGTAATAGGACCGATTGGCATTATTTGATGTCTTTGTGGCATCGACTTGGTTTTGGTACCCCTACCATTGACAAGTTCAACCGCGTCTATCATTTTCGGTTTGACAGTAACAGGACCGGTTGGCATTATTTGATGATCCGTCCTAAGCTTTGGGGAAGCTTCATTTCGGGCCTACCTGATTCGGTTCGGAGGTGGAAAGATAGGTGGTTTTGGGTATCGAGGGAGTGGATGTGTCAGGACCACCGTACTGTGGAGAGTATATCTGTCTCGACTAGATATAGAGACTTAAGTAAGTTTATTTCTGATGTTGTTGGTTTCTTGTCCATTTTTCTCATACTTATACTCATTTCTTTGGCATGAAAAATCAGCCCTATGAAGATTAAAGGCTTGAGACGTAAGCTTGAGGCAGTTTGGGAATTTGATCCATAAGAGCGACATTACAAGGTGTTGAGCTCTGAGACCAACTTATACTTCGCGGGCCTGTCTTCGGTTCGACCCCCGCCGCATGACCACTTGTCCCCCGGTAAGGACTAACTTGGGTTTTTATTATCAACTCCCCTCCCCACTTTTTTGGTAAGATTTTGATGGTTTTTTCTCCTCTTTTGTCCACGGGTTCTTCTAGAAAGAGAAAGAGATCCACCGACCCGAAAGTCATGGGAAGGAATGACTTTTTGAAAGAGAAGCGTCCCACAACGGGTGGCAAGCAACTCCGAAGAAGACGGTTCCAAGCACCACCAGCCGGGGGTTCCAAGAGGGCTTCATCAAGTTCTGCGGGTTGTTCCTCGAAGAGGTTGGCGCCGGTTCGTTCTAGCCTGCTCGCAACGGCGCCATCGGATCCCCCACCAGCCCGTGTTCTGTTGGCAGAGCTCAGACCTTCGTTTTTGGGCCTGGATCACGACCGCATTATGGAGATGGATAAGCTAAAGGGTCAGGTCCCTAAGGTTTTGAGGGACGCGCGGTCCAATCTCTCTCCAGTACCGGATATACTCAGTAAGCTCCCTCGGTCAATGATATCGCCTTTGACTATTTTTCCCGTAGTTGGTCTACTAAGCATGAGGCGATGGCTGCGAGTCTTGACATGCACACGGATTTGGCGATGGCATCGACCTTTGCGGCCTAGCTTATGGGCTACATTTCCCATTCAAGCCAAAAGATCAGTGATTACGTGCGCCACTACAATGAGATGGTCAGTCAGGCTGTAGTGGATAGAGATCATGCTCAGTCATTGATCACCGAAGTTGAGAGTTTGAAGAAGAGTTTGTCCGAGAAACAAACAAAGGTTGAAGGCCTGAAGGAAGAGCTTGCATGGGAGAAGAAGGCTAGGGCCCGGGCTGAGAAGAAGCGGTGCCTAGCGGTGGAGGAGGCCAGTTCGGCCCGCGCTACGGCACTTGAGGAGTATAAGACTTAGCAGGATTATGAGATTGACCAGACTGATACATACCTGATTACCTTCAGGACTGCCTTGATGAAGGTTAAGGGGCATGCTCCTAACCTTGATGTTGATTTTCTGCAGGATGAGATTGACACTACCACGCCCGGAACAGAGGAGGCGATCGCGAAGATCAGGGGTTCAAGAGTGGTTGATCCGACCGATCAGGACATCGGGATGGCCACTGAGCCAAACGGTCAAGGCCCGTAGGCTTGACTCTTTCTTTTACCTAATGTCGTTCCTACTTTATCGTTATAGTTCGTTTATTTGATCATTCCTGCGTATTTTGTTTTACTCACTTTGGCGGGAACTTTTGTTGTGCTTTGTTTCAAACTTATCGTGTAGTAATCGTTTGTATTGCTTATGCTAGCTTGTCTTGTATAACCCGACCTTATGTTCTACTATCACTATTGAATTCTTCCTTTTGTATCAAGTGCTTGTCATGTGTGGGTGATTTTAGTTAGTTCCTATACTTAGCCAGATTTTCAGATTCTTAGGATTGTTTCGTCGAGATCGTCCCTATCACGCTTGATCTTGTCAAGGGTATTTTGGGTGCTCTGGATCGGGGGCGCCGTTTCTTATTTTTGTTTTATTATTATTATTATTATTTTTTTCCTTTGTCACATTCAACCTCGATCGGTGCGATCCGCTCGCGCAGATGCGCGACGAGGCGAATTTGACTTGAAAAATTTCAGAGGCCATCGCACTCCGGACTGGATTGGTTGTCCGGCTCATTTTTCATTCTTTTGTTTCCTTGGTCACATTCGGCCCCGGTTGGTGTGATCCGATCGTGCAGATGCGAGACGGGGTGAATTTGACTTGGAAAATTTTTGAAGGCCCTCGCACTCCGGACCGGATCGGTTGTCCGGCTCATTTTTCATTTTTTTGTTTCCTTAGCCACATTTGGCCCCAATCGGTGAGATCTGATCGTGCAGATGCGCGACGGGGCGAATTTGACTTGGAAAAATTTCGGAGGCCTTCGCCTCTGGACCGGATCGATCGTCCGGCTCATTTTTTAATTTTTTAGTCACAAGAATATTCAACATCTTCTTTATTGATGCCTCGACGATTACATCAGCCTGATCTAGAGTACAAATCGATCGGGCCTGCCACGTTGGCATGACCTAATAAAAACTACTGGAAATACTTTTTTAAATGCTCGACGTTCCAGGGGTGTTTGAGCAACTTCCCATCCATCGTTTCAAGTTCGTAGGCCCCATTGGCCAAGGCCTTTGATACGCAATTCGGCCCCTTCCCAATTTGGTGAGAGACTGCCCGCCGAATGTTCTTTGCTCTGAGGGGACAACTTTCTTAATCCCAAGTCTCCTTTCAAAAGTTTGCGGCCCCTAACCTTTTTGTTGTAATAGCGTGCACTACTCTGCTTGTAAACAACATTTTTCAGGTCCGCATTCGTCCTCTTTTCTCCGAGCAAGTCTAGCATTGAAAGCATTGCGGGGTCATTGGCATCTTCATTGTAGTGTTCCACACGAAAGCTGGGTAGGCCAATCTCTACAGGTATGATAGCTTCAACCCCGAAGGCAAGTGAAAAAGGGGTTTCTCCCGTAGAGTTCCGGCTCATAGTTCTATAAGACCATAGCACCCCTGACAGTTCATCGGCCCATGCTCCTTTCAACTCTTCAAGCCGGGTTTTAAGGGTATGTTTAATGATTTTGTTGACCGCTTCAACTTGACCGTTAGCTTGGGGATGGTTCGGGGTCGAATACAATTTTTTGATCTTTAGTCTTTCACAGAATGACCTGAGACTAGCGTTGTCGAACTGTTTGCCGTTGTCAGTGACGATTGAGTGAGGGATCCCAAATCTGCAGATGATAGACTTCAAGATAAAGTCGGTGGTTTTCTGTTCGGTTATTTTAGCGAGAGGTTCCGCCTCCGCCCACTTCGTAAAATAATCCACAGTAACAATTGCAAATTTGGTCGAGCCTCTTCCAGTCGAGAGTGGCCCGATCAGGTCGATTCTCCACTTGGCGAATGGCCACGGGGCCATTATGGATGTTAGTTCTTCCGAGGGCGATCTGATCATTGGGGCGAACCTTTGGCATTTATCACATCTCTTGACGAAATCTATCGCATCCTCTTTAAGATTTGGCCAAAAATAGCCATGTCTTAAGATTTTGAACGCTAGGGACTAGCCCCCAGTGCGGTTTCCACATACACCTTCATGTACTTCACGCAAGGCATATTCCGCTTCTTCTTGTGTTAAGCATCGTAGGAGTGGGAGTGAGTAGCCCCGCTTGTACAACACATCATCAATCAGAGTGTATCTTCCGGACCTGATTCTCAGTTTTCGGGCCTCATTAGGGTCCAAGGGCACCACTCCCTCCTTCAAGTGTTGGATAATTTCGTCCATCCAACATGGGACAAGATCCACATCGATCACGTCACTTATCGTTGTCAGGGCTGACTCTTCAACTAGACCAATCGGTACTGAGTCTAAACTATCTGCCCCATCGCTTGTTGCCAATCGTGCCAGAGCGTTGGCTTGACTGTTTTGCGCTCGTGGGACTTGTCTAATTTCAGCCAACTCAAAATTCGTCAGTTCCCACATCACTAGACGTTGGTATGAGGCCATTTTCTCATCTTTAGCTTGATAGTTACCCAAGACTTGGTTGACAATCAGCTGCGAGTCACAATGAACGTGCACTCGGTGAATCCCCATCCCCCGGGCCATTCTTAGGCCGGCAAGGAGCGCTTCATATTCAGCCTCATTGTTCGTTGCGGGAAAAGAAAACCGAAGAGATTGGCAATGGTGGAACTTGTCGGGACTAACAAGAACGATGCCCGCCCCCGAGCATGCGGCAGTGGATGAGCCGTCTACAAACAGTGACCAGATTTCCGGTTTGATTTGTTCTGCTATTATAGAGGCGGGAGTGAATTCGGCTACAAAATCCACCAGGGCTTGTCCTTTGATTGCGGTCCTCGATCGGTATTCAATGTCAAACTAGCCCAACTCTACAGATCACTTCATCAATCTGCCAGAGGTGTCTGGTTTTTGTAGCGACTGTTTGAGTGGAAAATTTCTCAACACCTCTTGTAACGACCCAGAATTTTTCTTGAGCTTTTAAACCCTAGAATTAGAGGCCCAATATGTTATGTATACCCCCGGGCCCCTTTTGCTTGTGTTGGAGCCCAAATGTGAGTTTTAACCCACCCTAAAATTAGGCCACATGTTAAAAAAGGGATTAAGTTATAATTAGGTTACTTGAGCCTTAATTATGATTTTATAAAGATATTGAGGTGATAATATTAGTTGGATATTATCCTATATGATTTTATCAAGATAATGTTGAGTTATATGACATAATTATGTGATTGGCTATGTTTGAATTATGACGTGTCATATGACTTCTGATTGGCCATAATTAATCAAGTAAAATTTTAATTAAAGATATTTTAGTATGGGACAAACATATAAGACTTGATTCTGGTTTATCTAGAATATTCCATAAGCCTATCTGGACTCCCCTCTAACCCTATAAATAGACCCTTCCTCCCTTCATTATTCTCACACCAACAAAAGCTGTCAATACTCTCTTAAGTTTTTGTTCTCTCCCTCCTGTTTTAGCTGCGCAGTAGAAGCTCTTGCTTAAGCAAGTCAAGGTAAGCACAACTTTATGTTATGCATTTCAATTCATGATATGCTATGGATCCCATATGTAAGTTATAAGTTCGGGATCGGAGTTTAGTAGCGCTACGCTTAAGGATTCACGACACCCTATGAAGTCGGGTCTCCTTCGGCCTCCTATGTTAAGTTTATGATTATGCGAATTATTACCATGATATGAAGTTGTATTTACTGAGATTCAATCTCAGGTTTTCGTATTATGTCATATTTCAGGTAATTATCCGTGAGGTGGACTGGGGCTGGATGCGATGTGGCGGGGCCAACAATTGATATTTTTATTTGAGTTTTAGATTCAGTGTTATGCCGTATTACAAACGATGTCGTTACTTCAAGTTATTTAAGCTTTAATTATTTCTTTTATGAATAAAATGCGATTTGTTTGTTACGACTTTTAATCCCAGATCCAAAAGATCAGGGTGTTACACCTCTATCCTGTGAGCCAAAAAGTAAGGGCGGAGTTTTCAGGAGGAGATGATTAGGGCATATGCCCATTGTTCCACCGCGGGATACCTTAGCTCTGCGTCTTTCAAAGATTGGCTAACATAATAGACTGGTCGTTGAATTTCATAGTCATTCCTTACCAGTACCGAGTTGACTGCGAACTCTGAAACAGCAAGATACAGGGCTAGAACGTCCCCACTCACTGGCTTCGAGAGGATTGGCGGGAACACCAATTGTTCCTTGAGGTCATTGAAAGCCTTTTGGCATCGTTCCGTCCATTCAAAATTTTTTTCGCCTCTGAGCGCGTCAAAGAATGGTTTGCACTTGTCCGTAGACTTGGAGACAAATCTGTTCAGGGCTGCTATGCGTCCCATGAGACTCTGCACTTCCTTGACCTTGGTTGGGGCTTTCATATCGAGCAGGGCCTGAATTTTCTCTGGATTTGCCTCGATTTCGCGCTGATTGACCATGTACCCCAAAAACTTGCCCGAGCTGACACCGAATGAACATTTCTTCGGGTTAAGCTTCATGCGATACTTTCTAAGTATGGCGAACATGTTGGATAGATGCTTGACGTGATCTGTGACCTCTAGACTTTTTACTAACATATCATCCACATACACCTCAATCGTCTTTCCGATCTGGTCCGCAAACATTGAATTCACCAATCGTTGATATGTCGCCCCCGCATTTTCAGCCCAAATGGCATCATTTTATAGCAAAACAAGCCACGGTCAGTTATGAAGAAGGTATGCTCCTCATCCTGTTCGAACATCGGGATCTGATTGTAGCCAGAGTAGACATCCATGAAACTAAGCAGTGCACGGCCCGCTGTGGCTCCACCATTTGGTCAATGCGGAGGAGTGGGAAACTATCCTTTGGACATGCTCTGTTCAGGTCTGTAAAATCAATGCAGACCCTACTAGTACTGGGTTGGCTACCCATTGGGAATACTTAGCCTCTCAGATAAAACCATTCCTGAGAAGTTTGATGACTTCAGCGACCAGAGCCTCATACCGTTCCGAGTTTAGCGGATGGCGCTTTTGCTTGCGGGGCTTCCAAGTTAGGTCAACACTAAGTCAATGACAAGCCAGGTGAGAAGGAATCCCTTCTATGTCAGCGTGTGTCCAAGCAAATACATCCAAATTATCCCCAAGGAAACCTATCAGCTCTGACCGAATCGGTTCTGCCAGCTCCTTTCCGACTTTTAACTCTGCCTCGGGACGCTCGGGATTCGGGACTACAACTTGTAGCTCCTCGACGGGACCTGTGTTGGTGCCATTCTGTTCCAATCGTGGGTCGAGGTTGTCGGATAGGCCGCCCCCACCGCCCCCGATACACGTGACAATTCCATTGGAGGCATAATTCAAACAGCATTCCCTAGAAGCACATTGATTGCCCCTGACTACTCCTGGCCTATGTGGAGTTGGAAACTTCATCATGTAGTGATAGATTGAGGTGGCTGCCTTGAGCTCGTGCAAGATTGGCCTGCCCAAAATGGCATTGTGATTGGCAGGAACGTCGACTATAACAAAGTCTGCCAAAGTCCGTCTAGTGCAGGGTGGGTCGCCTAGCTCCACCATGAGCGAAATCTCGCCCTTCGGGATTACAGAATCACCAGTGAAGCCTTGTAGCCTGGTCGGGTAAAGACGGAGCTGTCGTAGGTCTAGATTCATCTCAATGAATGTCATCCAGTAGATGATATTGGCACAACTTCCATTGTCCACTAGGGTCCGATGAATTTTTACCCCACACATTGGCATTGTAATGACCAATGCATCAGCGTGGGGCTGTACTACACTGATGGTGCCGTCCTTCTTGAATCCGAAAGCTTCCAGATCGTCCTGTGGCGCTGAGGATCTTGCGGAGCAGACCTGGTGGCTATTATACGCCTCGCACACCAAGTTGAGCCTCTGCCTTTTAGAACCTCGGATGCACTGGCTACCACCTATCATTCGGATCTCACGCGGTGGTTAGATTGGTACTTCAGGCCGCCGATCCGGGGGTGGCTGGATAGCTTGCGGATGGTTGTTAGCCACGTACTCCTTCAATTGACCTCTGTTGATCAATTTTTCTATCTCCCACTTTAAGTCTCGACACTCATCTGTGTCGTGCCCCGCCGAACGATGATACCGACAGTAGCGGGACTGATCGAGTTGCGCCGAGTCCTTCATCTGTCGTGGTTTAGGCAGGAGGTTCCGATCTTTAATGTTCATGTAAATTACCTCGGGCCAGGCATTCAGCTCGTGCGCGAATTAAGGGTTAGGTGGCTCTCGAGCCTGAAATGGTCTGAACCCCTATGGTCATTTCTGCGATGCGGTCCTGAGTTCTTGTTTTGTTCTCTTAGCTTAGGTTGCTACGGGGCTTTTATCGCCACCCGCTCATTCTGGTCCGAAACCGCCTGTTCAGCATCTTCAGCGGATATGAAGTTCTCGACCCTCATCTGAAATTCGTGGTATGTCTTCGGGGGGTTGATGTGTAGGGACCACCAAAATTTTGTGCGCTTTATCAAGCCACCCCTGACGACCATACGGATCGCCTCGTCTCCTATTTTCTCCGTCTTGATGAGCTCCTTGTTGAACCAATCCAAATAACTCTTGAGTGATTCATTCTTTCCCTGTCGGAGGTTACACAGATTGTCGACAGAAAGCTTTCGCTTGCGGGACCCCATAATGTTCATGACAAATCTAGAAGCGAACTCTGCCCAAGTCCCAACTGAGTGTTCTGGGAGTTGGGAGAGCCACTCCTGTGGTTCATTTCCTAATGTCAACGGGAAGGCCTTACACATGACGGCATTGCTAGCCCCTTGGAATTCCATCCATGATGTGTACCTATCCATGTGAGCTACCGGGTCGGTATGTCCATCGTTACTTGGGATTTGGGGCATTTTCGACCCTTTTAGTAAGGGTACCACATATACCTCGGGGGTGAACACAGAGTGTCTTGCAGCACTAACATCAATTTTGCCGGATTGTTTCGCCTCTAGGTCCGCAACTCGCTTCAAAATCACTTCCAGTTCAGGGCTGTTTAATGTCATTCCTCCAGACCCCGGGAACGGCCCTGGTGTTGGCTGATGAGCCGACAGATGATCCAAATCCTTGGTGATGTTCGGAGTGAGCTTTAGGTCGTGCCGCTCCGCCACTTTCGGGGAGGTTTGGTTGTCTTTTCGGATAAGGGACGGACCTGGTGACCGTCCCTTCACTCTTTCAGGGCCAGTCAGGTGATCCGGACTGGTGGCCCTGCCTCGAAGCTGCCCGATGTCATCTCCTTGCTTCAAGTGCTCTGTGAGCGTCTGCTTGGTCGGGATGGCCTCAAATGGTCCCGGCCTATGTGGTTCAGTGTGTGCCCTCTTATTCTCAAGACGCCTCATTTCGCTATTAACTGGCTGAATCGGGGGTAGAGGTTGTCTAGGGGGCTCGCTCGGCCTCATGCGGCTGAAGACAGTCGCGGGGCCTTGCCGTTCAGAGCGGGGGTCTCTATCATCCCCGGTGGAGGAGCTGGCAGTGTGGACCCTTTCCAAACTCAGCTTGCAGCGGACTTGGGGGTTAACAGGGGCGTCCCGTGGTTGAGACTGCACTTCGTCGTCCAGGTCACGATCGTGCACAGTTCTAGTTGTTCGCATGGTTTCACCGCCTTGTTGTAGCTTTTCAACACTCCGTGTTAGCTGATCAAGCCGTTCGAGCACTACCCCAAGCACTTGGTCATTTTGAGGGACCTCAGAGTTGGGTCGTAGGGAAGCAGGGGTGATGGGCCCGCGAGGGTTAGTAGGTCTGCTTCCTTCAGATACCATGGTTCACAATAAGTAAGAGAGACGAAAGGCGTGAGATGTTGTATTGCTGGTCGGACGTTCACAAGAACGGGCCCCTCCTTCTAGCGCCAATTGTTGACGTCGGATTTCGCGGATCCTAGTCAATCAATAACTCGACCTGAAGATCAGAGGTGACCTCCAACTCAAGCAAATATAAGTGGTTAAAAGGTAAGAACTGGGTCCCAAATATGACAAGAATAATTGAATAAATAGGTTTATTGCTCTACTTCTTCAGAGAAATCCCCCACTAAAAAAAACCAACCCCTCTTATTTATAGACTGCGATGGGTGACATGACTTATTACATGATTGAATTTGGACACGATCCGCACTTTGGAGTTTAGGGTGCACTTGGTAGTTCTGACACAACTAGTTACAAAGGATTTTCGGTAAGTACAATTAAACTATAAAATTCAACAAAAGTACAAAAATCAACCAAAGTAAAAAGGTAGTTGGATATCTAAATAACTACTTCAACCGATTCGTTTGACTTGACTTCAACGAGCGTGACCTGATGTACATGACCCGGCTTCTTTGACCGGACCCGAATGGCCCGACCTCCAAGTAACACTGGGATTTGGCTTAGGCTGGTACAAGTCCTGACAATCCCAGCTTGGATGTGGTTCGGGTCGCGCCCGCCCGTTTCTCGCGGATCTGCTCCGACCCGATTAGGCGCATATGCAACAATTATATAATTAATCTAATTAATTATTTAGCTTCATCATAAAGAGGGAATCTGGAAAATAACTTTTATTTTGTGAATCATCTCAAAGTTTAATTAGTAATCATATTAACTAATTAATTACATATTAATAAAATTTATGATTTAATAAGATGGGACTCACAATAAAATTTATGATTTAATAAGTTAATCATTATTTTGTGGATTACTTTAAAATTTTATTAGTCACATTAAGTTGTATATTAATAAAATTTCATGACTAATCCAATTAATCAATTAACTTAATTAATACAAGGGAACTTTTAAAATAACTCCTTATTTTGTTGACTACATTTAAATTGATTAGTTAATCATATTAACCAATCAAGTCCATGATAATGCATCATTAATATCATTAATTAATTAATTAATTTTATCATGAAGAGGAGATTCAAAACTACTCTTTGTTTTACCAATTGCATTAAAGTCAAACTTTAATATATATTTTTAAAATTTATGGAAGGTCAAATATGCAATTAAAAGTGGAACCATAGTTAAGTCAAATCTTCAATACAATCCAAATAAAATTTTGGCCAAAACAATTTCGTTAAATTGAAATTTTGCCTCAATTTAAAAATTTTCAGATTTTCAAACTTTTAAAATTGCATTTTAGATCCTAGATACTTTTTTATAAACTCCTCACAAAAATGGGACCCCATGCAATATACACATGGGCCAACTTAATAAATAATAGAATTCTGGGGGCTTTTTGTGTAGTTTAAAAAATTGCACAGGAGCACTCTGCACTCATGCCCGAATTACCCATCTTGTCGTCTGAAAAACGTAGTAGAATTAGAGTTCCATCCAAGAGTAGGGTGGCGCCGACATGAGCCTATGGCGATGGTTTCAGCACCTGCCGAGGCCGCTTGCTGCTGCAGCACCCAACAACAGTGAATGGGTGCTGCTGTTGGCAACCCCCTTCTTCCATGCTGTCGCTGCTGCTACAATGTCTCACCTGTAGCAGCAGACAGCGGTTCTTTATGCCGTCTAAACGATTTTTGGCAGTAGCTCATACCCCCTCCTGTGGCTTTTTTTCTTTTTTTTCCGTTCCTTTGAGTCTTGACTAGAGAGACTTGAATCAGATTCAAAACCAAAGCCTCAATCTTCATATACAATTCCACGAAACAGATTCATAAACTCTTTCAAATAATAGATTTATGGATAACATTCACAAAAGAAATAGATCCAATATAAATTTCAAAAATATTATTTCATAAACAATATTTATTAATTACCAAAATCAAGTTGATATAATAACAATTCTTGTTAATCGAACAAAAATCTAACAAATCTCAACAAGAAATCGAGTTGGCTCTGATACCACTGTTAGGAAATACCCAATAAGCATGCACAGCGGCATACAAAAATAGGCAATTCAAAACCAAATATGCTCGTTTCCTAGACGAGATATGTGAATAGATATTATCGATATAGAATCGGTTTTCACAGCGAATCTCTCATTCCTTCTTCCGTCTTCACAATTGCCCAATCGTCCTACCTCCGACGGTGATCCATACGGCAAAACCCTTATTGAATCACGAATACTTCATAGTGGGATACCTCTAAATCCTAGTGCTAGCTAAGTATATAGTAAGAATTTAGATACAATAACTTAATGAATTATGAGATAATAATGGGTTATTTATAGGTTTATATAAGATTTTACCCTTTAATTAATCTATTATTAATTAATTATGCCCAAACTCGAATAACCCAGTGCAACTATTGGGCCTAAGTAACAACTGGAAGATTGGTGATGGATCTCGTATCAATGTTTGGATTGAACCATGGTTAAGAGATCACAATCAGTTACGTATTCAAACCATCATGGTTATTGTTGTCGACCTTATGTGTTTCGGCAGACACCAATGGGATATGTCGTTCTTGGAAGAGATTTTTGATGATAGAGACATTGAAGCTATTTTGAGCATTCCCTCATCCAATTCCTGGGGGGAAGATAAGCACATTTGGCGTTTTAGTGATAATGGAATGTACACTATCAATGATCACAAAAACCAATTGCTAACACCGAATGATTGCTCCACATGAATATAAACCCAATTGTTAAGGTCCAATGATCAATCCACATGAGTAAACAAAGCTCCATTTTAAAATATTCCATCTTCTCTATCAAATTTTGATGTGGGATTCATATCCCACTTAATGAACCACTTAAAAAATAATTAAGAAAAAAACAACTTAAAGAAACGAAAAAAAGTAAAAATAAAATAATATCGAAAAATTATCAAATTTTTTTTTAATAATTGTATATATATGCCCACTTGCTAAGGCAGAAATCATTGTCACATAAAAGCCCCCAACCTCTTTTCATTAAGGAAACTAAAAGAGATTACCGTGCAATGCTCCTCCCTTTAACAATTGGTATTCATTCATTTATCAACTAATTGGCATCCCATGTGCATGTGGCATTCATTTATCAATCTACTGGCATCCCATGTTCATTTATCTATCAAACTGAAGTATTGAACTGCCTGAACAGGAGATTACCATGCAGCAGCGCTCCACTCCCTCTTTTTTGGTTGATGCGGAAGCACCGTTGATAAACATCTGAAATCCAATGGTTATCAATTATCCTCTCCTTCTTAACTCCCAATATAATTAACCCTCAAAATCTAACAATCTTCACTCAAACTCAAACAATGTCGTCCAAGAAAATATGACTTCAGAACAACGACGGAATGACTTTTGAGGTTGAGGAGGAAGTGGCGCTACTTTCTTCACACCTTGAAAGGATGACTGAAGACAGCTACACCATCATCCCCATTCCTAATGTTTCAGCAATGGCTTTGACTAAGATCATAACGTTCTGCGAGAGGTACGTAAAAATCCGGAACTCTTGTGACTTATACATCGAAGTGAGAAAGCTGGAAATACTTGACAGCTTCGCTGCCAAGTTCGTGAAAGGATTTGACTCGTCTGCACTCACTGAGATTGCTGCTGTATTTTGCTCTTCTTATTTTTACTTTTTATAATATTGATCATTATTCTATTAATTGTACCCTAATCTTGCTTTCTTTGACTCTTCTTTTTTTTGGTCTCTCTCAGGCTGCCCATTATTTGGAAATAAAATCTCTGGAGGATGTGGCCTGTGTAACCATAGCTGAAAAATGTGAAGATTAGTCAATTGAAGAGATTGGGTAGGAGTTCGGCATTGTCACGCCTTATACTTCAGAAGAAGAAGCAAAAGTTCGTGAAGAGAATGAATGGGCATTTCAACTGCCTCTATAATAAACCATAACTTGTATGAGAACGAATTTTCAATTAAGGCAGATTACCAGGATTATTATCCTTTGAAAAAGTGAATAAAATTCTTTTGGTGTTTCTAATCAGAGCCGATTTTAAGTTTTAATTAATGACTATCTTTTTGTTGATTATATTAGTATTTTAACAATATGAGTTCCTCCCGAGAATAATTTTAATTTTTGACTATTGAGTTTTGCAAGAATGAATTGACTCATGAGAATCTTCCTAAAACCTGGATTACTTAATTGATCATCTTTTATGCACTCCATGTCTGAAACTGAAAGGAGGTTGAAAATAATGACATGCTGCATGCAGAATTGTGTTCCAGTTAAACATGCTTAAAGGCATGTGTTTCATTTAAACATGCTTAAAGCCTTTAAGCATGTTTAAATGGAACACAATTCTGCATATAGCATGTCATTATTTTCAGTCTCCTTTCAGTTTTAGAGGCTTTAAGCATGTTTAAATGGAACACAATTTTGTATGCAGCATGTCATTATTTTCAGCCTCCTTTCAGTTTCAGACATGGAGTGCATAAAAGATGATCAATTAAGTAACTCAGGTTTTAGCAAGATTCTCATGAGTCAATTCATTCTTGCAAAACTCAACAGTCAAAAATTAAAATTATTCTTGGGAGGAACTCATATCGTTAAAATACTAATATAATCAACAAAAAGATAGTCATTAATTAAAACTTAAAATCGGCTCTGATTAGAAACACCAAAAGAATTTTATTCACTTTTTCAAAGGATAATAATCCTGGTAATCTGCCTTAATTGAAAATTCGTTCTCATACAAGTTATGGTTTATTATAGAGGCGGTTGAAATGCCCATTCATTCTCTTCACGAACTTTTGCTTCTTCTTCTGAAATATAAGGCGTGACAATGCCGAACTCCTACCCAATCTCTTCAATTGACTTATCTTCACATTTTTCAGCTATGGCTACACAGGCCACATCCTCCAAAGATTTTATTTCCAAATAATGGGCAGCCTGAGAGAGACCAAAAAAAAGAAGAGTCAAAGAAAGCAAGATTAGGGTACAATTAATAGAATAATGATCAATATTATAAAAAGTAAAAATAAGAAGAGCAAAATACAGCAGCAATCTCAGTATCTCAGTGAGTGCAGACGAGTCAAATCCTTTCACGAACTTGGCAGCGAAGCTCTCAAGTATTTCCAGCTTTCTCACTTCGATGTATAAGTCACAAGAGTTCCGAATTTTCACGTACTTCTCGCAGAACGTTATGATCTTAGTCAAAGCCATTGCTGAAACATTAGGAATGGGGATGATGGTGTAGCTGTCTTCAGTCATCCTTTCAAGGAGTGAAGCAAGTAGCGCCACTTCCTCCTCAACCTCAAAAGTCATTCCTTCGTTGCTCTGAAGTCATATTTTCTTGGACGACATTGTTTGAGTTTGAGTGAAGATTGTTAGATTTTGAGGGCTAATTATATTGGGAGTTAAGAAGGAGAGGATAATTGATAACCATTGGATTTCAAATGTTTATCAACGGTGCTTGATGGCGATCCGCATCAACCAAAAAAGAGGGAGTGGAGCGCTGCTGCATGGTAATCTCCTGTTCAGACAGTTCAGTACTTCAGTTTGATAGATAAATGAACATGGGATGCCAGTTGGTTGATAAATGAATGCCACGTGCACATGGGATGCCAATTAGTTGATAAATGAATGAATACCAATTGTTAAAGGAGGAAGAGGAGCATTGCACGGTAATCTCTTTTAGTTTCCTTAATGAAAAGAGGTTGGGGGCTTTTATATGACAATGATTTCTGCCTTAGCAAGTGGGCATATATATACAATTATTAAAAAAAAATTTTGATAATATTTCGATATTATTTTTTACTTTTTTTCATTTCTTTAAGCTGTTTTTTTCTTAATTATTTTTTAAGTGGTTCATTAAGTGGGATATGAATCCCACATCAAAATTTGATAGAGAAGATGGAATATTTTGTTCTATAAAAAATGGAGCTTTGTTTACTCATGTGGATTGATCATTGGGCCTTAACAATTGGGTTTATATTCATGTGGAGCAATCATTCGGTGTTAACAATTGGTTTTTGTGATCATTTATAATAAGATAACGAGATTAAATTATTTTTATTTCATGACTACCATATTTTATATCTTAGTTCATATTTTTTTTATATTAAGAAGAATACATCTTTAGGCAGTAGAAGATTCCCGTGCATCGCACAGGTGATAGACTAGTTTAAGGAAACTAAAAGAGATTACCGTGCAATGCCCATCTTCCTCCTTTAACAATTGGTATTCATTCATTTATCAACTAATTGGAATCCCATGTGCATGTGTCATTCATTTATCAACCAACTGGCATCCCATGTTCATCTGCTGTTCATTTATCTATCAAGCTGAAGTAATGAACTGTCTAAACATGAGATTACCATGCAGCAGTGTTCTCTTTTCAAAGCCACAGATCAAGAACCAACAATATTTATTTTCTGAGTCAACCAATCAATCAGAGTCAAGTGGAAAGTGAGAAGTGGAGGAGTATGGATGTCTAGCCCAAAAGTCCAGCACACGTCCATCATATTGTTGTGACAGGAAAATATCTCGCCAAAACATATACTCCTTCCGTTCCATAAAGATAGTCACATTTTCAATTTCACAAAGACTAAGAAATTTCAATTAATATAAGAAAATTAAGAAATTAAATATGGAAATTGGACTATATTTTGGGACAGATAAAAATAGAAAATGGAACTATTTTTGCGGGACGGAGGAAGTATTATTTATGAAATAGAATTGAGTGCATGTTTGGTGGACACCATCAGGTACGTCTGGAGGATATTATAAACAATAATAACTTATCCTTCTTCCACAATTGAGTAATACCTAATCGTCCCTTCCATACATGCTATAAAGATTCAAAGTTACGCGCCGTGTTATACAAATGAGTACAAGATGCTTACCTTTCATGTCTCTCCTTCGGTGGCAGAGTTGCGCGAAGACACCTGAACGATTTAACCACCGACCCGATCGTGTACCCATATCTGCCTCCACCTTTTCATTTGTCCAGCACTGTATCAAGAAAAATAAGGAGAGGATACTCTGAGTCTTCGACAGTGAATTTATGTTCCCAAAAACGGAAGTTCGCACCAGAATAGTTTATAAATGACGTTTAAATCCTTCTAAAGATGACACGTAAGTGGTGAGTCGTTTCTAAATTTATTTCAAACAAGAGTTAGTTTCTCACTTTCTTGACCATATCACAAGAGTTTATACGAATCAAATCACAGTTACTTCACAGCACAGAAATGTACGTAAATCTTACCTCTACAGGTGATGGATAATCACATATCACAATTGACTCTTTCCTCATGGAATCTTTTCTTGAAGGAAGACGCTGCCACAGTTCTTCCGTGATAAACAGCATAAACGGATGAAGTAGCCTCAGGTCATTATCCAAACATACCCACAAGGTATCTTGAGCAAATTTTCTTGCAGATGCAAAAGCTGGATCCCTGCTGGCAAAATAGGGCTTGATTACTTCAATGACCATGTCGCACAATTGATACCGCCACCATGAGTACACAGCCATCGATGCATCTGAGAACTCGTACGAATCTAAATGCAACACTGTTTTTCATGTGTGTTTAAAACAGAGTATCCACATGCAGCCAAAAGGCATGACTCACATCGGGAACTATCTTTGTCGGAGGGGTGTAATCCACTCCAAGTTTACTCATGGCAAACCTCGTAGCATTCCATAGCTTGTTACAAAATTGACGATAGCCAACCACTCATTGAATGTCCAGATTTATTTTATCTGACTGAAATGAAATGATGTGAAGATGCAAAACTCTCAGAGAGAAAAACTATTCAAAAAGCACAAAGGTATCACCTGAGCTGTGTAGGAAACCAGGGCAAAATATAGAGCATCTACACCACATTTAGGTATTCAGTTGGGGAAGTCCTTTACTTGCCCCTCTTTTGCAGTTTGCAGTTCATCTGGATCCAAGTTAGCCCCCTCCAGGCAGTGAATTAACCCATCTTCAAGAGTCGTCCAGCATCTTTGAGGTCTTTCCACGCTATATTTTTGAAAAATTAATTGCGATAAATACCGAAATGGGCACACCATCAACCGTTTTCCTCTTCTTTTTTTTTCTTCTCCTTTTTTTGTTTCCTTTCTTAAATTTTTATTTTTGTAATTTTTTATTTTTTATTTTATTTTTTATTATTATTATTATTATTTTGTGGGGTGGTGGGGAAGCTGAAGAAGTTAAAAACCGCATTTGACAGTGCAACCCTAAGCACATATTCTACCCACACGCTTGCTTCTTTATTTTTATTACTTCTTAGTCCGTCTCTTTTAAGCTCAAGCCATAAGCTAGCACATACCTACCAACTTATCTTTACAAGATACTTTGACCAGCGTAATTACAATATACGCTAACGTCTTGTTAAATACCAGAAATACCCTCTTATCACTGTCTCCAATCTATTCATAGTTCATACTCCACCCATCAACTGACTATTAACTATTTTAAAATCACAGTGAATCTCGCATAGTCATATGCAAATCAATTAATCCTAATCACTAGTTGTGTTAAACAACATAATTAGTAAATACTATAATTACAAAAAATATTAACAAATTATTTTGATGTTATTATCTTACAGAATTATTATGATTCTCAGATTTTTTTTTTGAGAAATATCAAAATCACCATAGTGAACATTTCTTATAATGCTTTAGTAAATGTACTAGTTACTGAACTACGCATTGTAAACTCGTCAAGTTAATATACAGTGGCCAAAAGCTTATGAGGAAAAGATAAACATAGCCAAACCTATGCGATCATTTTTAATATCTTGCAATTGACTTACGAAAAACCCACTTATTATTAATAAGTCATACATAAACGAGCTCACTATTAACAATTAAAAAAGCTTAGCAGTTACCTATAAAGTACAACAGGGATCTCACCTTTCTGAAGGGAACATGACCAGCAAGCTTCATTCCCAACATCACCATGAGAGCAACACAGAAGAACAGTATATCATGGCCAGTTTCAAGAACAGATGTTGGATAAAATGCTTTAAGATCATCCGTATCATCTGGCCAACCCAACACACACAGTGGAAACAGACCAGAAGAACAGTATATTATGGCCAGTTTCAAGAACAGATGTTGGATAAAATGCTTTAAGATCATCCGTATCATCTGGCCAACCCAGCACACACAGTGGAAACAGACCAGAAGAAAACCAGGTGTCCAGAACGTCAGGATCTTGCGTGAGCTCAAACTTCGTCCCAGCCAAGATTCTGCTGGCTTCCTCCAAAGCCTCTTCCTCATTACTAGAAACCACCCAGCGATCCCTGTATTCACCTAATTCTGTCGGTTCATCATCCTCCAATTTTGTGTACCACGGAGGAATACGATGACCCCACCAAAGCTGCCTTGAGATGCACCAATCACGAATGTTCTCAAGCCACCTGAAATATCCAAGATCCATTTAGCGGTACCCATTTCATTCAAGTTCGCATATCATATGAGAAGTTTACACATCATAAGGAAATGATATGATGACATCAAATTCAATAACTGCAGATATCAGCATTTCTATTAAACTGTATTTCAGTATAAAACATCAATGAATTGTATCATCTCGGATGACACCTCTTCCACGCAGTGTCATACCGTTTTGGCATAATCTTCACTCTCTTACTCATGCCACCCAATACAGAATCAAGAGCTTGCTGGCCCATGTTTTTGCATTTAACATACCACTGGGGCTTGATAAGAGGTTCCACCTCGTCATTGCTTCGTGAGCAAATGCCAAGACTTATCTCATGACTTTTGCCACCTCTGTAGAGTTTCTGCATTCGCAGAAGAAACTTAATGTGATCATACTAGAGATGATAACACATTCTACCCACGGAAAACAAAGAAAAAAGGGATGAAAATCCCCCAAGTTTTGCAAAAATATCTAGTAAAATGTTCAACAAAGCCCTACACTCCTAGTAAATGAAGGAACAATCAAAGTTCACCAAAAGCATAAAGACAACAAGGCTCATTTGTAACTCGTGTTTTGCACTTCTGCCATTACTAGGGCGAAATCAGAAATAAGCCACTCTAGGGATGTAAATAAGGTATGCATACCATTTCCTTTAAAGCCTCGGCCACAGCCACCCGAGCTTCAAAACATGGCAACCCTTCAAACTTGGAACCTCCATTGCTATTTATCTTCCCATCATCCGTATAAATATTGATAAGTTTGAGATTATGATGCTTGCTAACCTCATAATCATTTGGATCATGGGCTGGTGTCATCTGCAAGATAAGGGAGGTAGCCATTGGCATTGAAATATCCATCAGAAAAGTACAATAGAAGGCCACCATTCTTAGCAGTAGCACAGAAAATAATAATTACCTTCACAGCACCAGTTACAAAGCTCATATCTACAAATACTGCATCACAAACTACTGAAAGTCTCCTTCCGTTAAATGGATGAATTGCAAATGTTCCGTGAAGATGAGTGTATCTTGGGTCTTCAGGATGTATAGCAATAGCTGTGTCACCCAACATTGTTTCCACTCGCGTAGTCACCACGACGATCTCCCGCAACCCTCCTTCCAAAGTATAAGCAAATGAAGTCGGGCACCCCAAACTCCACCTGTTCTTTATATCCAGGAACACATAAAAGCGTTCTCTTTTTGATGTCTATACAATCAACCTGAAGACAGCAAAGCAGTTCAGAAACCAGGGATACAAATTCAATCACAACCATTACATTTAAAAGCCTATGAGTCAAATAGCTATATATCTACCTCAGCATCAGATATTGCTGTCCGCAACACACAATCCCAGTTCACTACACGACGATCCCTAAAAGGGTTAAAAAGATAAAGAAGTGAAGAAAGTGAAGAACATTCTGCAGGGAAATAAAGAACAAGGCAAAACGCCAACTTTGCGTTGAACACAGTATCACTCAGTGAATCAAAACTCATAATCACGCCCAACGCGATTACAGTGCACAACATCACATGGAACATGTTCTTCGCCGTCCCTAGCTAGTGCCAGATGAGTAATCCACAAACACGGGAGTATCCCATGAGACTGATAAATAAATAGCGGTCAAATCAGCTAGCACAATTCCAGAAAGCCCGGAGTCTGACAAATGCCAAACTCAACAACTGACAAAATCGTATCGTGATGATGCAGTGTACGGTGAAGAAAGCCAGTACAATTAGTTGCAGCACGAGTGACCGCCTAGAGACATTAGAACAATGAAATGTTGAAATATGAACGTACCTATATATAAGATCCTCATTGTAAAGTTTAACAAACGCCTCAGTTACAGCCCTTGATCTCTTTTCATCCACGGTAAAGCACTGTGGACAAGGGATTGACTGATAATAAGCAGAAAAGAAATTGACCATACTTTTATCATTATATATGAATTAAGAAGCGATGGCCAAAATTATTACCTCACGAGACCAATCCAGAGAAGCACCCAAATCGCGTAGTTGTTTCAGTATAGTGCCTCCATACTCATTCTTCCATTTCCATACCTACCAACAAAATTGTGTGGATAAGCATAGAAATTCAAATAAATAACTTCTATCTCATTTCTTCATGTGAGATACCTTCAAATTCCTACCATGGCCAGGTACCAGTCAATGAGTGCTAAAGGCAAAGGGGAAAACAAATACTATAAGAGAATTTAGATATAGACGGATAGAAGCACCTCAGCTACAAAGTCTTCACGGCCAACATCATGCCACGTCAATTCCTTTTCCCTCCAAATCTTCTTCTCCACAGCTACCTGATCGAGTTTACATAAACATCAGTAACATGTCAGCAAGTTTGACAAATACAGATTATTGTTAATAGACACAATCCACGGTCTCCAATTTAATACTGAATGTATAGTAAACATTTGCATTGGTCATCACAATAATCAATACAACAAAAGAAACTAAATTAACTAAAGTCATTTTATTTTCCTAGAAATTATCTGTAAACATAATCTTCATCAGGTAAAGTGAAAATTTTTGCAGTTCTGCAGTTAACGTGATCGTATGAAAATCAAGAAGACAATTTCTTCCTCGAACTACTGTCTAATAAATAAATTGCAAAGTTACGAATTGTTCGCTAATATTCCAAGCAACGTTACAATTGTTCGCTAATATTCCAATCCCAAGATTGTTACTCCAATCATAATTATGGATGGAGCATCAGATTTCAACAGTTGGTCATCTCCGGTGCCAATAATCAGATAACAGAATGATTGCTCTGAGACAGCTGCACTACACCAGTAAAACTCTCAGGGCAGGGAAAGATGATGCCCTGCACCTTGTACATCATGCTAATGCACCACACAACCAAATTCGCAGCAAAAGAAATTACAGGAAACTAAAAGCACGTGAAGGAACAACCTGTGTTGCAATTCCAGCATGGTCCATACCAGGCACCCAACGTGTATTGTATCCCGACATTCTTCTCCAACGAATAATTGTGTCCTGAGATGAAATATTTCAACATGAAAACGGTGGACCTACAAAAACTCTCTCACTTGAAATGTCAAACAATACTGAGACCTGGATTGCAACAGTGAGGGCATGGCCGATATGCAAAGCTCCAGTGACATTGGGAGGGGGCAAAACCTGCATTGTTAAGGAAAAATGCATAGGCATATTTAAACAGCACATATGAATCAGATGCAACATACAGACAAACTTGCTTCCTCTATTCGTTCCCTGCCTCTCATCTACCAATAGAATGCTCACAAGCTTTTCCCTGACCCATTCAACCCAACTGGATGCTTCCAAGTTTCATCAAAACTGAAGCTGTTATTTCACAAGTAAATAAGTTGTCATTTATCATCACCAGAACAAGATCAGGTCACACAAACATGGCTCCATTGCGGAGAGATCGCATACATGTATACCTTCATGCTAAAGCTCAATGTATTATTTATATCTCAATCATCATTAACTTTACGGTTGTTTGACTAACATAAAGAAAAAAGAGCATCGTCATGCTTTATAAACACCTTATCTACAAATAATTGAAAAACAAAACAGCACAAAAACATTTTCACCTTCTCCACTTTACCTTACCATGTCAAGAAGTGCTACTTCACACTCGTTACCACTTACCGTATCTACTTTTAGTTTGAGAGTTCAAATAGGATATTACGTACATTAGCACTTACAAATCACCAGTTGTAATTTAGGCTTTACCCAAAAACATAGAAGTTCTAGTAAGTGCAGCAGTGAACACTGAACAGTACTCTCATGGTTCCATAGCAAGATTAGTTCTAATCTAGAAATGACCGAAGTATGGGCATTGTCTTCATTTTTTTACTCCTTGATACGGCTCTCATATCTCTGCCATGCTATCCCTTCCAAGAAAAAAATTAAACTTTTTTTGCAAACACACGGCGTGATTGAGAGAAAGATCAAGTAGACGCGAAAATTGGGAAATGGTACATCCATTTCATGTTTGCTTCATAACATTTCAAGTTCAGTTCACTCCATATTTCCATTTTGTAACTACATTTCATTCTGGATGGCTTTTCACTGTCCCAGGATATACAACAGCAAATTATCCATGGATTCTTGAAAATAATCTGATCACATTTCTTTACTACTGTTTGAATAATTTAGCAATTACATCTACAGCAATGATGAAGCAAGTTTCACGGAGTGACTCACAATCCTAAAACGTGGTTTTGGGTTGCTAGCGTCTGCCTCAAAGAACTTAGACTTCTCCCACCAAGCATACTGCCTAATTTAGAGATTAGGACAAGGAAAATATAACAAATCAAGCATCCAACAACAGTGGAGAAAAGGAAAACAATATTTTATTAGCTTCAAACTTACAATTTTTCTACAGCTCTGGGATCGTACCCCTTTGCCATTTGACGAGACATCTTTTTCTTCTCACCAACAGGTGTTTCTTGGTCAATGTAATCCTTGGGGTTTTCTTTCTCAGCTTCTCCCTTTACATTCTTTTCTTCCCCTGACTCGGAAGCATAGGAGGCTTGTTATGCCTTCAGTTGCAAATGAAAAGCATAATTATAATAGACAAAAAGAAACGAGGAAAAGTAACTACATTACACCTTGCATAGAGAAATTCAAAGCTAAGAGGGGCTATCAATGGTAGGATACCTGAAGTTTGGCAGCCTCAGCTTTTTGTGCCGCCTTAAGTTTCTTTAACTCTTTTTCTTTAGCCTATGGAAGAACATTTCACATGCACAAATTCATTTGGTCAACAGATCTAATAAAATAAATAATTACAAAACAAGAAACAGCACCTGTCTCACACAAAAACCAAAGTCCAAATCCAAACCATTCAAACTAAAACAAAACAATGATCCATACGAAACCCAGGGACTCTTCTCATAAAAAATTAAAAACAGACGAGAATCAAAGTACGTTCCACCATTTGGTCTCGGGGAAACAGATGTGTATTTTTTTTTAATTAACAGAGGTTCAAACATAAAAGATCATTTCTTGTAATCAACATTTAAATAATTAAAAAATTAAAGTTAAACCTAAAATATTTTAAGTTATTTATCTTTTATTTTCTACTACTTCTTAACGGTTGAACCAGTTTTTTGGGTTTTTGGGCAGGTTTTCAAATTTCTGCTTTTGGCTTGTGCTTAGACCGGGTTTCCAACCGATTTTCTGATCGAACCAGCAGACCAGCCTGGTTTTCAATTTCAAAAACAATGCGTGTAATTCAAAATAGCATTGCGTCTCTAGGAACTTGTATGCCCAGAACGACTGAACTGGTTTTCAATTCTCGAAAAGCAAGGCCCCGATCTCAAAATCATGTCCCCCCAATCTTTTGTCTAACAGAAACTTGAATGTTCTTATATGCTAATGATAAGGACCAATAAAAAAATTACTATCTTTGATACTCAGACCTTTTCTTCTTTTTTCTTCTTCTTTTCCAGCTCCGTTGGTGTTAGCTCACGTGAGTCCATCGATGATCCGGTCTATCAAGAAAATAAAATCAGGTATTATTATAAGGAAGTGCCGACCAAAATCTCCATTCTTTTCTGAAGCCGCGTCGGGGATAACAAATACACAAGACAAAATAAACTAGTATACCGCTTTCCTTGGTGGTGGATCCGACCGTCGGCGGGCGGAGGAGGTCCAGGAGGAGGAGGAGAATATGGCAGGAGCAAAGCCCCGGTTTGGGAGAGGAGAAGCAGAGAACGAGGTGAAGAAGAGAAGCGGTACGCCTAAGCTACGACAGAAGATATATCAAAAACTATGGCTTAAATCCTGCGATTTTCTTTTAGCCGAACAAAGGATCAATCGACCACACAAACAATGAAGACACAAGTACACACCTTGATATCAGTCGGAGGCGACGAAGAGAAACGGAGAATAGAGAAATTGCCAAGGAAAAGATGCACAGGCTGTTCGCTGTTTCGACACATGTACTTGAAGAAGAAGAGTTCTCATGTCTCAATAAGCCGAACCCAATTGGCTGTTATTAGGCATGAATTGATGTAATTTTTATCAACTTTTACCTCTTTTTCCCATTTTTTTCAATTTTTTTCTCTCTCCTAAATCAATCATATCCACATATCTCATCACATCCATAAAAGGCCGAATGAATATAATTTTTATCAAATTTTATCACTTTTTACCACTTTTTTCCATTTTTTTCTCTCTCCTAAATCAATCACATCCACATATCTCATCAGATCCTTAAATCTCAACCACTCACTTTCAGTCATTTTCTCTCTTCTTTCACATTAATTAAAATCCATTAAAAATAATTAAAAGTTACTCTCATTCACCCTTTAAATCTCAACCACTCACCTCCACTCATTCTCTCTCTTCTTTTACTTTAAAACACTTTTAATTTACTCTCATTCACCCTTATTATGTGTTCAATATTTTTCATCAGCGCACGCCTAAATGCACCCGGTATTTTACTTTATACACTCATTATTTTTTTATTTTCTAATTACGCCCCTATCTTTAGAAAAAAAAATTTTGTTCGCGTTAGGCGGGTGTTCCCCCAAATGGGGCGAACACCCCACATGGGGCGAACACTATATAATTAAAAAATTAAAAAAGAAAGTATTACAGATAAAAAATTGTTAGTATCATTTTTTATTAAAAATTTTTACAATCACACAAAATTTTTTTAAATAATTATATTTAATATTAATCGGATAAAATTAATTATTGTACCATGAAAAAAATTTTGAAATTCATCGTCAAGTGGTTGCAAAAACTTTTAAAAAAATCGAAATTAGTAGTTAAAATAGTAGCAAGAAAATTGAATTTTTTAATAATTGTATTCAACACTAACCGGATAAAGCCAATCACTTTGTCATCAAAAAATTTCGAAATCAATCGTTAAAGAGGTAGCAAAAAATTTTAAAAATTTACTTTATCCAGATAGTGTTGAATACAAGTATTTAAAAAAATATATTTTGTGGCCACAAAAAACTAAAAGAAATTTTAAAACTATTAGTCAAAGTGGTTGCAAAAAATGATAGCAAAATTTTTTTATCAGTCATTCTTCCTTTCTCTTTTTTTTTAATTTTTAATTGTATTCGCTCCACACTGAGCGAACACACAGATGTGTGCTCGCTCCACATGGGGCGAACTTTTTATGCAGGGGGTATAATTGGAAAATGGGGGAAAAATGGGTGCATGGAGTAAAATATCGGGTGCATTTAGCCGTGCCCTTTTCACAAACATTCCAACTCTTCATTTTGTTAAATCTAATCGCTACGATAAATTCAATAAAAATTTTAAACCACATCCAACCACCCTCCGCGTCGCCCCCGCGGGCGGCGAAAAAAGAAAAAAAAATCCGAACTTAACTATGAGTTGTATTCGGCTCAATGACACCATAGTCGCTGACCAAATCCAAAATTCCACGATATTTTTGGAAAGGGAACCATATTTAATTTGATTTCGTCGAATATAGTCACCCTATATTAAATTAAATAACTTATATCTTAATATAAATAAGCAATTGTTTCACCCGTGCATTGCACGGGGAACAAATTTTCCCTTAATAATGGTATTGATAGATACTAAATAATATTAACATCTATTCCAAAAAATAATTAAAATAATAAAGAATGAGTTACAATAATAAAATTATTTAATTTAACTCGAAACAATCTATAAAAATTTTGATAGAATTTTCCCTGTACTTAATTTACTATTCTTCACATAATAGTAGCTTAATTAGCATTTGCACCCATGCTTTGCACAGGATAACAATTCATTGAAGAGATTGTGAATTTGTGATAATATATCACAATTTACTCATTGCATAATTAATCTACTAATGTAAATCCCAAATAAAATAACCTTAAATATTATAATTAGCAAAATAATCATACTAAAATAACTCTACTAACATTCGTAGAGCTCACGATTGTTTTATAAAAATTATTTTACATTCTATTATATGTAATTATAAATTTCGGAAGATATTAATTATATATCAGTGTGGTGTATGTTTATTAACAATTAATATGTTAATATTAACTTTATTAAAACTGGATACTTCCAAGTTTCATTAAAAACTGAATACGTTATTTCACAAGTACATAAGTTGTCACCGGAGCAAGATCAGGTCACACAAACATGACTTCATTGCAGAGAGATCGCCAAACATGTATACCTTCATGCTCCAGACTAATACATTATTATTTATATCTCAATAGTCATCAACTTTACGGTTTGTTTAACAAACATAAAGAAAAATGAGCATCGTCATGCTTTATAAACAAATAATTGAAAAACAAAACAGCACAAACACATTTTCACCTTCTCTGCTTTACCTTTTTAGCCACTTTCCCATGTCCAGAAGGTGCTACTACACACTCATTACCACTTACCATATCTACTTTTAGTTTGAGAGTTCAAACTGGATATTACGCACATTAGCACTTACAAATCACCAGTTATAATTAAAATTAGGCTTTAGCCAAAAACATATTGCAGTTGACAATGTAGAAGTTTTAGGAAGTGCAGCAGTGAACATTGAACAGTACTCTTACGGTTCCATACCAAGATTAGTTCTAATCTAGAAATGACAGAAGTATGGGCATTGTCTTCGTCTTTTTACTCCTTGATAGGCTCTCTGATCTCTACCGTGCTATCCTTTTCAAGAAAAAATTAAATTTTTTTTGCAATCACAGGGCATGATTGAGAGAAAGATCAAGTAGACGAGAAAATTGGGAAACCATACATCCATTTCATGTTTACCTCATAACAGTTCAAGTTCAGTTCATTCCATATTTCCATTTTGTAACTATATTTCATTCTGGATGGCTTTTCACCATCCTAGGATATGCAGTAGCAAATTATCCACGGATCCTTCAAAATAATGTGATCACCATTTCTTTGCTACTATTTGAATTAAAATTTAGCAATTACATCTACAGCAATGATGAAGCAAGTTCCATGGAGAGACTCACAATCGTAAAACATGGTTTTGAACTCCTAGCATCTGCCTCAAAGAACTTGGACTTCTCCCACCAAGCATACCGCCTAACGTAGAGATTAGGACAAGGAAATATATAACAAATCAAGCATCCAATAAATAATTAAAACGTTACACTTGAAACCTAAAATATTTGACGTTATTTACTTTTTATTTTCTACTTTTTAACGGTTGAACCAGTTTTTTGGGTTTTTGGGCAGGTTTTCAAATTTCTGCTTCTGGCTTGTGCTTCAGCCTTACACCGGGTTTCCAACCGATTTTCTGATCGAACCAGCCGACCAGTCTAGTTTTCAAAAACAATGCGTGAAATTCAAAATAGTATTGCGTCACTGGGAACTTGTATGTATGTCCAGAACGAGTGAACTGGTTCACAATTCTAAAAAGCAAGGCCCCGATCTCAAAATGCCTAACAGAAACTTGAATGTTCTTATCTACTAATGATAATGACCAATAAAAAAATTAATTAACTATCTTTGATACTCAAACCTTTTCTTCTTTTTTCTTCTTCTTTTCCAGCTCCCTTTGTGTTAGCTCACGTGAGTCCATCGATGATCTGGTCTATCAAAGAAAAAAAAATCATGTATTATGATAAGAAAGTGTCGACTAAAATCTCCATTCTTATCTGAAAACAAAAAGTATGTACCTTGATATGAGTAGGAGGGGACCAATGGCAGATCTAGGATTTTAAGTCGCACGGTCTAATAATTAAAGAAGTAAATACAATAAATTCACATATTGCAAAACTTACATTTATTTAATTTGCAATTGTTCTCGACGGGGTTTAGAAATGTGAAATTCATCTACAAGAGAACCTAGATCTATTTTTTCAGCAAGTTCTCTTTCAACATTCAGTGTCATACAAGACGAATCACGTGTTCCGTTTTCACGTGTTTCATTGCTGAAAAATGCCCGCTCACTAGTTGCAGTAGAAACAGGTAAAATCAATATAAGACGAATCAACTTAGTCGCCATGATGTAAGTCTCTGACCTTCCACTCTCAATCAAAACACGACATAACTCAACAAGTGAAGATACTTGAAACCGATGATCGCTCTTCATGTCTATCTCATAAAATTTTAACTCATCTTCCAAAGCACAAATGTCTTGACGAGAAAAATCTTTGGGATAGAACTTTTTTGCAAGTGTACAAATATCACGACTATTGAATGATTCAAATGACTCTGCAGGATTCAATGCTACACTGAGAGAGAGAAGCTCAACTGATGTATCATTAAATCTTGTATTTAACTCCATGAAAATGAAGTCTATTGTTTCATTAAAAACCTCAATATGATAGTGATGTGCCACTGTTATTTCATGACGAGAACGACAATGACCAATCTTGTACTGACTATTTAGATTAGGTATTTCAACCTCATTTTTTAAGCAAAAGCTTTTCACTCCCTCAAAGAATTCTCCCCAGCCATCATTTCGCAATTTTTTAAGAAGCTCTTTTGTCATAAAAACAAATTTCATTGCATCTAAAATATCTTGAGACTTCCTTTGAAGATTCTAACAAAGAATATCAGTAATTCTCATGATTTTCTGTAACAAATGCAAGCAAAACACAAATTCAAAGCATTTCAATTCTTTGTAAGCACCAATACTTTCAGCCCGAGACCTTCTTTTCGGCAAATTAATACTAAGATAGTTAAATGCCTTGCAAGCTGCATTGTACATATTTATCAAGCTTTTTATTGATTTATAATGAGAACTCCAACAAGTAGCTCTAGGACGATGCAAATTACCCATTTGATTGGCCCTACTTCCTGACTCACACTCTCTAACAGCCAATAATGTTTTAGATGTTCTCTTTGAGCAACTTGCAATTCATTCACACGCTTAGGAGAAGAAGTGATACTATTAATAATTTTTTCTAAATGAGAAAAGAACTTCCAAATAACATCAACATCTTTAGCAGTCGAAATTAAAGTCAATTGTAATCTGTGTGCAAAACAATGAACAGAATATGCATACGGACACTCTTTAAGAAACAACGCTTGAAGTCCATTCCAAGCACCACGCATATTACTTGCACCATCATACCCTTGGCCCCTAATCCTTTTCACAGAAAGCTCATGGTGAGCAAGAACATTGGATATCTGTATTTTTAGATTTGCTGATGTAGCATCACTTACACTTTTAATGTGAAAGAAGCGTTCTATCAAAATACCCTCACTATTCACAAACCTCAAGATTATTGCCATTTGCTCACGATTAGCCGCATCTTGTGCTTCATCAACAAGAATACAAAAGCATTCATCCCCAACTTCTTCACGAATCTTTCGCAGAACTCTACTAGGCATAATATGCAGCATTTCTTTTTGAATACTTGGAGAAATATATTGGGCATTTTTTGGATTATTTTGAAGTACAACTTTATCAGTTTCTGGATTCAATTCGACTGCAAACTTTACCACCTCAATGAAATTACCATGGTTCACTGAAGATGAAGATTCATCATGACCTCTAAAAGTACAACCTTGAAATGCTACCAATCGAGCACTCCAAAATGAAGTCTTTACTCGCAAGCAACGTTTCTCCACTTCTTCCCTCGAAACTGTATCCATCACCTTGTCTATATGTTGAGATGATTTCATCAAATTTTGTCCTTTGATCTCACAAAGTTTATGATGTGATGAACGGCCATGTGTAAGAAATACACATTTTGCTCCATCATTAACCCTCTTCCATTTGTTATATCCAACAATGACCAATGCTGAACTACTAGAAGGGTTACTATTAGTTTGGAAAAGAAAGCAATAGAAACAATAAGCTTTGTTTGTCGTAGGAGAATACTCCAACCAAGGAAATTGACTAAACCAATTTTTTTTTAAACTGACAAGTTTGAGATTTCCCTTTTGTCTTGGGATACCCCACAAGTTTTGGTTGATAAGGCCCGAGTTTCAAATATGCCGCTCTGATCTCATCTACTATACTAATGTGATGTTCATATTGTGGTTTTCTCATCCTAGGATCTCGTACAGTGCTAGCAGATGTTTCAACTTCAGGAGTTGATGAAGGAAGATTTTCGATTCCTGGAGACGAAATTGGGTGACTTTGCTCAATAGAAATTGGAGTTTGCTCATTGTGAAGTGGGGGGCTTTGCTCAGTGAGAATTTGAGGATTTTGATCAATAGGAGTTGAAGGTTGACCTTCAAGAATTCCATCGTGATTTGTACTTTGACTTGATTGATTTACCTTTGGAAAGAACGAATACAAATCCCTACTTTTCTTGAGCGGTGGTTGCTCTTTCATTTGAAAATTCTGAAAACAGCTACCAAAAATTATAAATATATCACAAACAAAAACTAATGAGTTATCAATAATCCTACTTGCAACTAGTAAAAGGAATCTAAAGTTACAAACAACTAAAAAACTCAACAATTAGGACACCCAAATAGTTTTTTATCAAAGCAAGAATCCAAAATAATCCAATAATCCATGAGAATATAATCGTGAACCACTATCCAGTGTAATCAAATAATCAACAGAATTTTGAATTTGCCAATATCACATTATGCATTTATGCTTGTTTAATTCAGACTCTTATAAGTAATTAAAAAACCAAAACTTAATTTCTTTTACAATTTCCAAAGACCAAAATAAAACCATGGGAACATTGGGAAAAATGAGTATTTTTATATTTAGGACATTTACCTTCTAAATCTTAAATTCTTGGCTGCAAAATGGCAATTGCAAAATTAGGGCTCGATCGCTTGAAGATTGACCCTCAACCTCGCGTCCTTGCCAGTCGCCACCGTCAGTCCGCCACTGCCAATGGGTGCTTTCAGCTTTAGTCTTCTATAGGAATGTGAAAGCAACTTAGCAATTGAAGATTTAAGGAAATATGGACAAATTAAAAGAAATTTTCTACCAGCAAATCCATCTGCCATTGAATCCCTTCAAGAATGTGTCAATTTAGAGAGAAGCGAGAGAGCGGCAAGTCGGCAATTGATTTCTATTGGGTTGAGTTGTAGGAGTATTGTGGGTATTGGGTAATAAACTAATGGGTCCATTGAGCTTTGGGCTAAAAGCCTAAAACAGTGTACACGGGCTGTGTCTTTCAAACACGAGCTAGATACTTAAAATTTGCCAAAATGCACATGTTGTAGTGGACCTGGACAAATGATGACACGGCCTACAGCCCAGCTCGGCCCTTCCCTAGATCGGCCCTTGTGGACAAATTAAAAGAAATTTTCTACCAGCAAATCCGTCTGCCATTGAATCCCTTCAAGAATGTGTCGATTTAGAGAGAAGTGAGAGAACCGAGAGAACGGCAAGTCGGCAATTGATTTCTATTGGGTTGAGTTGTAGGAATATTGCGGGTATTGGGTAATAAACTAATGGGTCAATTGGGCTTTGGGCTCAAAGCCTAAAACAGTGTACACGGGCTAGATACTTAAAATTTGCAAAAAATGCACATTTTGTAGTGGACCTGGACAAATGATGACACGGGCTACAGCCCAGCTCAGCCCGTCCCTAGATCCGCCCTTGGAGGGGACGAAGAGAACCGGAGAATAGAGAAATTGCGAAGGAAAAGATGCACGGGCTGTTCTCTGTTTCGATACTACATGCAATGCTTGAAGAAGAATTCTTATAAGCCCGTTAGCCAGAGGCGGCCCGAAGTAGGCGACCGCCTGAGCCCCAAAAAATTTTAGAATACCCCATTTTTTTTCTTTTTTTCTTGTATAATATAAAGGCCGTGGGCCCAAATTTGATGATATCCATTGAAGAAGATATTAAAATGAGTTTATATTGAGAATTTGATTATGAATTTTGCATTTAAAATTGCTAGAAGAATAATTTTGATGTGAAATATAGTGATTTTTCTAGTGTTTTTTTATGATTTTTTTATTCGTTATATATAAATTTAATTATAGTATTGACAGTGCCCCAAAAAAATTTCACCTAGGGCCTTCGAAATCCCTGACTGCCTCTATCGTTAACCAACCACTTTTTTCACTTTTTATTACGTTTTTATCTATTCTTTTTTTACCTTAAATCAATCGCATCTACATATCTCATTACATCCACATATCTCATCACATCCACAAATCTCAACCACTCAACTCAACTCATTCTCTTTCCTCTTATATATTAAAAACCCTTAACAAACCATTATAATCTATTCCCTATCACCCTAAACGGAACCTAATTGGGACATTGGGTGTTATGTAAACTATCCAATAAGAAACTAAAAGGGCCAGTAAAAGCCCAATTGAAATTCAATATTTTTCACAAGCGATCCCAACTCTTCATTTTGTTAAATCTAATCACTACAATAAATTCAATAAAATTTTTAAACCACATCCAAATAGCCTCCCTGCAAAAATCCAAACTTAACTACCCACTCCCTCCCAATTATATAAATTTGTTGACTTTTTCACAAAGATCAAGAAAAATTATTGGAAATGTAAATTTTATAACTAATTTTATAATATACCCTCATTTAATGAAGAATATTAAAAAATAATAATTATAACTAGGCAAATTAAATGTGATTATTTTGATAAATTAATAAAAAATATTTCTTAATATAGAAACAAGACTATATATTTGGGATACTAAAAAATGAAAACACACCTATATTTGTGGGATGGAGGGAGTATGAACTACTATAGTCGCAGAACAAACCCAAAATTCCACGGTATGTTTGTAAAGGAAACCATATTTAATTTGATTTCGCCGAATACAGTCACCCTATATTAAATTAAATAATATACTAAACCAAAACAATATTGAGCAGATATATCAGACAAATAGTAAAAATTAGATCTTATTACTCACCATCTTTTAGATTCATGGGCTACTTGTATATCACGATCCATAAGCATTTCAACATGTATTAAGATCCCAACAGTTGCAACAAAAATTGATAGATGGAATTACAATCTTAAAATTGGTTTTAGTAATGGAAGTGAGATGGTCCAAAACAACATTGACATCTATCAGGTTGTTAATAAATGAAAGCCCAGATAAACCTAATAAATTAGAGAAAACATGGGTTTAGGGTTTATAGAAAAGGAAACACGTGTTTCCTTAATAAGCGTTTATAATGAAACGGCAGTGCGAGAAGTTTTTTTTTTTTAAGTTTGGATTTTCGTTATGTAAGATAAGTATAAATAATGAATCCACCTAATTATAGTATGTTCCGAATTTGTATAAGATTAATGGATCTAATTATGCATTTGTCCAAAAATTTTGTTAAAAAGCCACATATAAAAAATGGAAGAGTAAAATGTTAAAAAGATGTGTGGTTTTTCAATATTTATTAATCAATTCTTTTTCGTGGTGTAATATACAGTAAAATCCATATATATATGGTAACACGTATATAGAAATATGAGAATACGCATCTACAACTAATATGAAAAAATTCATGATTTTTTAAATTTCTTACATAATATAAAATATAATATTAATTATTTAGAATATAATAATTTAAGAATTAATATAGCACATAATTAATTTCATGTCAACGTAATTGAACTTTTTTGGGTTTTAGAAATATTTATTTTCAACGTCCTCTAAAAATAAAATAATTAGCTTTCCTTCCAAAAGCTTAGAAAATATGCTTAATTTGCTCTCCTTTTTTACATCTCATAATGTTGTATGTACTCCCGATCATGGTGGGTGGGTGATCACCTATCAACAATTTCCCGTGTTACCCTCCCCCTGAATGGAGGGGGCTCACACCTATATTAGACTAATATATGGGTGTCGTATGGTATATTGACACCTTATGATGCTAACATGTTGGTAGAGGAACGGGAGCGGGTCATGGTAATGTATTTCCATTGTTGATGAACAGTGGGAAGCTTGAAGCATTGCTCTCACAGGTATGCTCTTTAGGTGCAATTTTTGTAAATCCACAAATATCCCCACGGCAAAAGTACCATCTAGGTCTATTTTGTTCGGGGGTATTGCCACTTAGGTATTAAAACTTTTTCCGGCGACACTTAAGTTCATTTTCTATTTTTTTTACCACTTAAATCCTTTCTGGCTGCCGGAAATAAAGAAATGAATAAAATATTAATTTTACTGTTTACTATAATTAAAATATTAATTTCCCCTTTTTAAATCATTTCCCCCTTTTTTTCCTTTTCTAATTATTATTATTATTATTATTATTATTATTATTATTATTATTATTATTATTATTACTACTACTACTACTACAATACAAATAGTCTAAAAAAATGTTTCAATTGCGATTTTAATGTAAAATAGAAAAAAATTGATGAAATGATCCAAAATATTTTGTTACGAGTTTGATCCATTTGGACGGAATCCATCCAATACTGTTGCATTTGTAATTAGTAATATCACGTTCCTACAAATACATCACAATAAAAAATATATCAAATATAAAAAATTTAGTGCATTAGTAGAAATATATCACGGTAAAAAAATATATAGGATACAAAAAATTATCAAAATCAAATAAAATTATCAAAACACGCAAATTTTGATATTAATCAACAGTTAATAATAATTGTAATTATTGTACTTATATAAAATTTTAGTAAGAATATATCATCGTAAAAAATATACAAAAAAAAGGAAAAAAATCTTGATCCTCACCCACCCACCTCACCCCCAGGCCCACCCCAACCTCCCAAACCCACACCCACCCCTACCCCCATTTCCCGATTACCCCACCGGGGGCCTTCCCCCCCGGATTTGTGGGCACCGGCGAGGGTCGGATTCACGACCCATTGGCTATTACTCCAGTCGGTGACCTCGCCGGTGCCCACAAATCCGGGGGGAAGGCTCCCCTGTGGGGCAATCGGGAAATGGGCGTAGGGGTGGGCGTGGGGGTGCGGTGGGTGGGTGTGGATCGGGGTTTGTTTCTTTTTGGTTTTACATTTGGTATATTTTTTACAATGATATATTCTTACTAAAATTTCATATACGTACAATAATTACAACTATTATTAACTGTTGATTAATATCAAAATGTACATGTTTTGATAATTTTATTTGATTTTGATAATTTTTTGTATTTGGTATATTTTTTACTTGTGATATATTTCTATTAAAGAGTTAAATTTTTTATATTCGGTATATTTTTTATCGTGATGTATTTGTAGTAACGCGATATTACTGATTACAAATGCAACGGTATTGGATGGATTCCATTCAAATGGACCTCACTCGTAACAAAATATTTTGGATCATTTAATCAATTTTTTTCTATTTTACATCAACACTTTTTTTGGACTATTAGTATTATAGTAATAATAATAATAATAATAATAATAATAATAATAATAATAATAATAATAATAATAATAATAAATGGAAAAAAAGATGAAAATGATTGAGAAAAGGGAAATTAATATTTTAATCAAAGTGAATAGTAAAATTAATATTTTATTCATTTCCTTATCTCATGCCGCCGGAAAGGACTTAAGTGGTAAAAAAAAAAAAGAAAATGGACTTAAGTGTCGCCGGAAAAAGTCTTAATACTTAAGTGGCAATACCCCCAAACAAAATATACCTATATGGTACGTTTGCCAATATCCCCACATTTCACTAATATAATGGAATGCCTGTTTGCGCTCACAGGGCAAAGAGGATGTCTTTGTTGCGAATTCATACAAGTACCGTGCTGTTGTTGTTTTACGTGGTGTCTGGTGACTTGAATCAGAGCCGGTCCTGCTTTAAGGCGAAGCAGGCCGGCACCTCAGGCGCTAAAAAAATATTTACTGAAAATAAGAGAAATGAGGGTGCCAATTTAAATTTTTAAGTAGAAAATTCAAAAAATTTGGGAAAAAATAGTAAAAATTCATTGAAACTAAAAAAAGGGGAGCAAAAATTTTTTTATTTTTAAAGTTTGCCTCGAGTGTCAAAATTTTCAGGGCGGCACTTGAATTATGGTTTACCTCGTTGGAGTATTTGTTAACATAATAATTTTGACTTGCGTGGTTGTTTCATCGATTATTATTTTTGCTTTTCTTTTGTTAATTCTCCAAGGCTTGGTTCATCAAGAAATACGACTCAAGTTTTAGAATCGAAATATAAAATTTTGGTCCCTTTGAGCTTACTAGTGGGTTTGTCAGTTTTTCAGTACAAGTGATTCACCATTAGCTTGTATTGTGTAAATTGAAACAATGATTGAGCCTTTTGCATTACTAAATTAATTTAACTGGATGGTAAATAATAGAACAACAACACACAAGATTTATACTAGTTCAAATTTTGCATTACGAAATCCATATTTGGAATAGATTTGGTGTTTTGTCGAAATATCCCTTTTAGCTCAATGAATTATGCAATTCTTGTCCAATTTGTAGTTTTCCACGAACACCACTGACGAATTATCGTATATATTTTGCAACTCTATCTGAGTCAAAATTCAGTCACGGTAACTATACTTTTTTTTTTAATATAAGGTGGGAATTGTAGGGATGGGACGGTGTCTCAAACCCGGCCCAATCACTCGGTAAGAGGGTCTTTTTTCCACTAGGCCAACCCTCTTAGATACGGTAACTATATTCTTGCAATTTGTCTAAAGTTCGAGTTTTATTTCATTTCCAGGAAGTTGATGGAATCAAAGTTGTTCAACTTGAAACTGCAGCAAGAAGGGTACAAAATTATGTCATATTTCTGCATTACTGACACTACCCAAATTTTGTCCACATGAGCATCCCAATGATTCTCTTGAAGGACAAATCTTCCCCACTATGTTTCATCTTACCATTTCTTCTCTATGTGTTGGAGCTTGTTTGAGAAAGTTAATCACTTTTCTTCTTTGATTCATTTTTTCTTAAAAACACTCTTCGAAAAAGAAAATACTTCACATTTTTTCCATTTTGACCAAGAAAACAAGAACTATTCTTGAGAAAAGCTTTATCAAAACCCAGCTAAAAGTTTCAAAATTTCTAGCCTGCACCATGCACCGAAGCTACTCGTGCATTGAAATAATCTGCCCGTCCAAAATCTAGACGCCTAATCGTTCTTTTCGAGTTCGATTGCACAACATGGAAAAGGAAAATCAATTCCGTCTTCCATCAAAACCAACTCCCACCTCGTGGAAAATGACAAAAACTAAGCTTTAGGGTATTGTACCTAGAAACGATTTCCATGAAACCATTTAGCACGTAAGCAGTGAGGCTGTAGAGGCCGTCTTTCCCTAGTAGGGGTAGACTAGACTTTTTAAGTGCTCTACATGATGATGAAATTAAACAGTGGATGTTGAGCAATATAATCAAGTCATCTGAATTAATTAATGGCGCTAACTATAAAGAGATGTATGGCTGCATAGAGATAGATGCATTCTATATCTTGGAACTGTATATGCATAAACTCCTTAGGAAAATGACACAATAAAATGCATCAAACACATAGATGCCAAAAAATTCACATCTCACTACTTCCTTTACACTCCATACCAAAAAATTCAAAAGTCTTATAAATCAACTTATCCCAATAAAAAATAACTGAAAACTTTAACCATACCAAGACCATCTTGGAAGATTTGAACTCTCAAGTACTGGATTAGTCCTCGTTACCGCAGCACGAGGCAATTTACTGCTGTCGACCCAATATGTATCAAGAAACTCTCCATCATCAGCTTCCTTTTCCATCTCCTGAGTTCTCTTTTCTGCTGAAGATTTCACCACCACAGCTGCTGCAATTCCAACAAAGATCAAACCCAATAATCCAATCAAAAACCCGAGAGCCCAGAAAACCCACGCCTTCTGCTCATTCTTGTCAGGAATAACTATCGAAAAATGGCCTTGATTTTTACTGTAACACACATTCGGCATTTTCATTTCACTGATTAACACCTTCCCATCAACACCAAATGCAGCACATTTTTCCCTTTCTTGAGTGCCTTTATCTACCATTGATGAAGTTTGAATTTGGATGGAAATAGATTGTCCCATTGTGTTGAGCTCGATTTTCGAGATATTCTTCTCTTTGCTCATCAAATGTGATGCATCATAAACCATGAAACCAACAACAGGGCTTATCAGAGAATAACCTGATAAGTTGTAATACAGAGAAGACCAGTTGCCAAGATTATGGTACACAATGAGAATTCTTCTCACATAAGGCACTGGTAGAGATTTTGGTGGGATATGAATACCGCTGAAATTTGCACCTTTTCTCCACAGGGTTTTGCTCCTAAGACCCAAAGCTGCAACCTTAATCCCTGCTAAATTTGCTGGCAAACTGGCATTGTGTAGTGCTCCTGTATGTGGGCGGTCGTTGATTAGAGCTCTGAAAGCGTGGTCATGAAGAATGGCAGTCAAATTGTCATCGAAAGAGGTTTCGTAGCAGTAGATGGAAGAACAACAGAATTGGAGGAAGATGAACAAGATCAAGTGACAACTCTTGTTGTGTCCCATGTAGTACAATCCGAGGGATCTGCTGATCATTACATGTGCATAATGTTCATAAAGCATAGATGTAATGTCTGATATTTACTAGTCTAATTCCAACGGTTAGTGTTTGAAGTTAAAATAAATTTGCCTTTGAAAGTGCCCTTAAAAGTGATCTTACGAGTCTAAGTGGATGCATCTCAAAAATCCTATCTTGTGCTAAAAGCAGCATAAATGTGTGTTTGGAATGACTTTTTTTGAACTCTAAAAAGCACCTTTTTAAAAGCAAGTGTTTTTCAGCTAGCCAAACACATAGTCAAAAATTTTGAATTATGATATGATATCCAAATGGGTACATAATAGACTGCATGGGTGTGGGATCTACAGCAGACTTACATTATTGGGTACATACTCATATTGGATCCCATATGATAATTCTATGTGGTGACTAAAAAAACAATTTTAGAAGGTTGTTTTAAAATATTTCAAATTTAAACTGTGCTAAAAGCTCTAACATAGTTTTTATGCGAAGTTGTAATTAATTAAACTTAAAATTAATAAAATCGTAATGTATCAAATCACTTTTTAAACAAAATCTTTATCATCAAACTTTATTTTACCAAAAGCTCTACTCCCAATAATTTCGAGTCTGAGTTGAGGCATAAGCTAGTCGAGTCGTAGTGACCAGACGTTAAGGCAAAATTCATTACGTTACACTCATTGTTTAGAAGAGCGACTTAAAAATGGTCGTTTTCTGTGAAGTCATTTGCGAGTGTGTGTGTGTATGTGTGTGATGCAATCATAACTTTGTTAATCTTGAGTGCCCAAATGAATGATATATAGCTTCCTTGGTATTCTTGCTGGTAGAGAAAAATTGAAACTTTGCCCCATCAAATGCGGTGGCAAGGCACGCCATGACCTTCCTTTTGGAGCCAATTTAGCACTAAAATTATGGAGACTATTATTATCAATTGAATAATGATAATAAATCATTCTCCTTTGTTTACTTTGTAGAGACAATGTTAGAAAGTCAAAGCTTTTCTTCTCTTTTAGGTATTCACTTCCATTTCGCATTGAGTAATATTTTTCAACGCGATCCCACTTATTTAAAAAGACTTTTTCATGAATAATAATATATTTATTTTTAGAGCCATGATGACCTCCCAACACGGATGCGCGTAAATTAAAGTGAACAATGTCTACATAGATTCATGTTTAATGCTTCGTGTCTCTAATTATATCATATCTAACTTACGTGACAAGAATAAAAGTATACATTGTTAAGAAAATCATACATACATATATATATATATATATATATATATATGTTGTAGAAAAACTAAGAATTCGTATATTTGATTGATTATAAAACGCAATACAAACGATTATAAATAGAGACTCAAAATCCTAGACGTAACCCTAACAATGGAAAAGACGGCCCGAAACCTTAATCGTAGCCCTAACAATAGAATAGACAAAACTACCCTTAACTAATAAACCAAATTACTAAAATATATTCTAACACCCCCCGTCAAACTCAAGATACTATCGAGAGTTTGCCAAAAGGTTTACAAAATACTAAAAACGATAATAAAAACAATGCAAATTCGGGCCTTTCTTGCGATCTTCCAAACTTGACTAATATTATAAGTCCGCTTATGCTTGCACGAATTACACTCCTTCCGTCAGGGCTAGAGTCACTCGCACTCCTCCACGAGGGCTCGAGACACGTTAACAAGTCTATGAGCTCGACTAACAATACTTCATCACCGCGGAAGCCAAAACAATAATCCAAGCATTGCTAAAGTCCCCAACAATGCCAATTCATGTACCAACTACCAAATGCCAATTTCAAATCCACCTGACCAAATTAGAAGACAGAAGAGAAGAACCAAATGTCCGCCGGACCAGTTGAGAAGAGAGAGAAAGAGAGTCAAATTCCAATTGCAGATCTCACTGCAAATTCAAATGCAAATTCCAGATTCCACTGGACCAATTGAGAAGGGGGAAGAGAACCAAATGCCAATTCAGGATGGACTGGACCAATTTCAACTTTTGAGGACTGTTTCTGCAATATTTGGATTTCTAAACCATTATTTACCAACTGAAATCCTAAGGACCAATTTAAACAACAATAAAACTTAGAAAGCTAACTTAAACAAACTCAAAACCATCGGGGTCCAACTCTGCAAATAACCTAAAAAAGCTTCAAATTGAGAACTGATTTCATCTTCTTCTTCTTGCGTCTCTCACGCCAAAAAGAAACTAGCTACCACACCAATCTCCGCCACCACTTCATCGCCGATTGCCACCATCATTCCACCGCCAATAACACAATTCAACTAAGCACCGCCTCAATCCTCCGCCACCTCACCAAGCGTCACAACCACCACCAAAGACACTAATGATAAAATTACACAACAAGAACAAGAAAATTAACGAAGAATCGAGCAACGATTCACAAATTGAACCACAAAACGAAGGGAAAAAGAATGATAAGTTCATATGGGCAAACAATGTAAACTAATATCGCTTGGACTTTCTCCTCAAAATTGGTGGCGTAGCTTTGTATTGTCTTCAATCTAGGAATATTCAATGATTTGAAGGATCTGGAGGTCACCCATTAAGATTCACCTCGACCACCCTCACGACGTTTACCCATTAACCACCATGTTTGTTTTGCTCGAGAGATCTATTCCTTGCAATGAGAATATATGCCAAAGATCGGACGACTCAAGATTCAAATCTAAAACAATTGAAGAAAAAGAATTTCAAACAGACAAACGGAAAACTATTTTCTAGCCGGACGAGCGGCCAAAGGCCGCTCGCAGGAGAACGGATGTGGGTGTAGACTTAGGCCAAGATCGAACGCTCTGATACCATGTAGAAAAACTAAGAATTCGTATATTTGATTGATTATAAAACGCAATACAAACGATTATAAATAGAGACTCAAAATCCTAGACGTAACCCTAACAATGGAAAAGACGGCCCGAAACCTTAATCGTAGCCCTAACAATAGAATAGACAAAACTACCCTTAACTAATAAACCAAATTACTAAAATATATTCTAACATGTGTGTGTGTGTGTGGAGGGCATTCCAAACGAAATAGCATTAATTTTAACTCTTTCATTTTCTTGTGTGTTTGTATTTTCTTTTACATTTTTTATTGTTTATTATACTTTTTGTTGGGTAAGTTTAATGACATTTATTGAACTTTGAACTTGTAACTAATTAATTACTTAATTTTGAAGTGGAACGAAAAAAATTCACTTATTTAATATCGACCATTAACATTTCATTAACCCAACATTTAAATATATTAATCAATTGCTCATGTGGTTTTGACGGTGTTTAATGGACCGACTATTGACACAAGACATTACTCACATCAAATGAACTACATGAACCATAAAAAGTATGAGTTTTCCAAAACGAAATAAAACACGAAAAAAGTCAAGTTTTTAATGGATTATGTAGTTATTTGTATAGTTCAAAGCATTTTTTATTTTATTTTTGTGCTAGCAAGTCGTTCGGCCGATTGGCTCCACATAGGACATTACTGGGCATGTGGGTCCGATTGATCAAGCATTTGAATATCGGGTTAAGGAGTGATTGATAATTGACATTAAACAAGAGTTTTGTAAGTATTTGATTAGGTTTAAGATTGAGTGAGTATTGAAATCGACGAGCATTGAATAACAACTTTAAAGTTGATTATGTATTTATTAAATTTAACCCTCTTTCGCCGATAAAGACAAGTAAAAAATGGAATGCAAATTCCTGAAACTCAATTTAATTTAACGGTCTCTAATTAGTAATGCCACGTGGAACTCTCATCTATATGAACGATCATGTAACGTATTGCTCCAATGGAGAATGTGGAAAAACTGCGTAAGCATTATCGACTTCAATCTATCTACCTCCAATATTAGTAATGAACCATATGGGCTTGATACTTCTGCACTCTAACATCTCGAAGATAAATGAGGAAATTGGAATGATAGCAGTAGAAATTATATATATACACATAATAGCTGCTACTACAGCAGTAGAAACCTTGTACAATTCCAAGGCGGCAAAAACACTTGGTCAGATTTACATTCAGCATTTTGGGTTGATCATAGCAGATATTATGAGCCATTTCACCTACTGCATCACAAGTCCTATTCTCCACTCATTGCTTAATCGTAAGCTCAGCTCTGAGATGAAGAATCCCGTCGATAAAGTAAGGACTGTCACCGTCCATAAACGCCGACCACGGCACACTAAACAAGTTCCTGTACCCAACCGCCTTTCCTCCCGTAAACGTATAGTTTCCTTTGTACTTACTCACAAACTCCTCGCTGGGTTTTGTTCTAGATGCAAACTCATAGTCGACAGCAAAGGCCACTGACCCCTTCTCTTGCATGCCCAAAAACAGCCCAAAACAATGGAAATTGTTCTGTTGGTCCATGTTGCAATGGGCCGACAGGAAAAATCCTTGCCCGCCCAAGTGAAAGGCCTGTGAGTAGACTCGTCCGGCTGGGTAGAGTTGTGCACACTCTGCCTGTGTTAGATCCAGGTAAACAATACACTGTGGACGAGGTGATTCGAATTCAACAACTTTAACAGGACGATATTTGTATGCGCGTTCTACAAAACTACGGGAGGAGGTGCTGGTGGCCTCCTCAGCCATGAGAGAGCGCTGTCTGTATGGTGCTTCAGCTTTGAAGAAGAGAGCGTCGAGTACAACCTTGGAGGCAATTTCGGGGTCGAAGTCATTGCATGCCAAGACTTTTTTCAGCTTTCTGCAACTCATGCATGGGAAACGGATATAACGAAGAAGCTGTGTGCTTAATATTTCTCGGCGTTCGTGCAACTTTGGGTAACGTGTGCGGGCCCACTTTAGGACAAAATCATAAACAGCATCCTCTGATGCTACCTGAAGATTATCGCTCGACACAACGGCCTCGATTCCAGCTAAAGGCAAGTTCAGCACTTCTTCTTGGAACCTGGCAAAGAAGATTAACAGTTTATATATATATATATATATATATATATATATATATATATATTAAATCTTTTTGTTGTTTTTATAAATATGGATGAAATAGTCTGTAAACTTTACTTGCTGATGTCCTTGAAACGGGCCGCAAGGAACTTCTTGGCCGCTTCTGTGAGCGGCTGAACTGTGTCACCCATTGAAATGGTAGAAGGAAGATCCAAGTAGAGCAAGGCTGATTCACACGTCATTGGTATGTTGCGCAATAACCGGCTGCAATACCTCATACACGAAGCAACTTCAAATTTGTCAGCAGCCATTAACACATCCAGCAAATCCGAAGGTGTGGTTCTTTGTAGAGTATTACTGTACATAAAGTTCAGCAGATCCATGAGGGCAGCTTCTTCTGCTCACAATAATGGAGACACAAGAGACGGTGAGTTCATAGCATCCACATTCAAAAGTTATCTCTAAACAGATTAGAGATGGGAAACTGACAAACAAACATTCTCTCTCACTTTGAGAGCAGATATTTTAGAGAACTGAGGCTTGACTCATGTGCATAGACCCTATTCAAGATTAGAGACTACAAGTGTTTTGTAGCTTGTGAAAAACAACCAAAACAAGCTATTTTTGTTCAAAATAGACAGTTTTCAGTATCAAAATCTCTACTGAAAGACAAAATAAACAGGGAAAATACAATCTGCAACTAATCCCAATGAATACCCAATGTAGATTATTTTGAACAGTAAATAAGCAGTAAGCGAATGCATCCATGTTTACCTGAGGCATTAATTCGTATGGTTACATGTCGCTGCTCTGACTCTTTCATGCCATTTGAGAACAACTATAAAAGAGGAGATTGAAACATCAGAAAATCTACATCCAAGAAGTAGCACACAGAGACAAACCGTAGTAATTAAACTTGCCTTATAAAAGAAGGGACTCTTTGCTGCTAGAATCGGAGAACTAATATGTATTGTCTTCACTTGAACAGGTGAACAGTCCATACTAGGGGACGCTTCATTGGCTTGAGTTACATCATCGTCTACACAAGAATCCCACTAATTTTGTTAAGATGTAGAATAAGACCATCTAAATTGATGTTGGTTTCCAAAGCTCCAATTTTGGAATTTGATAAAATATGGATAAAGCAGAGGAGCAGATACAGAGATCAAGCTTAGTTTCTAGAGCCATTTATGGATTACTGGAGAGCTACCGGGAAATGATCAACAAAATCGAGTTAAGAGTAAGAATATATACCAACTTGATTCGTGGCCATTTCCATAACTGCCTGTGTCTCTTCAATCATTGCCACAATCTCCTCCTCTTGATTTCCATAACCATCTTCCATATCAGGCATACTACAATTTAAAATCTGCTCTTCACGTTGCATGGTCAAATCTGGAGCCCAGTACAATAATGAAATAGAAAAATTAAGCAATTTTATTTTTGTACAAACGGAAAGAGTTGCAAGCATCCACGCCACCTTGTAAGAACTGTTCAAGTTCATATAGGTGGTCACTAAATAAAGAAGTTCACGGTAGGTAATAATTGCGCGTGAACACAGCAGGTATAAGAATTTCCAACTAGCACAGAAAACAGACCTAAATTTCATAAATTACATTCACATATATTGTGACAAGCAACCATTTGTCATCCAGTTACATAGGCAAAACAAATAAGGATTCCTCTCAGGAAATGGGATACCTACAAATCCATCTTAACAAAGTAAATCCAACCCATTCCCCAAAGAATGAAGAAAATGCGATAAGGAGGGGGGACGGGGAAGGAACATGATAAATAAAAGGAGAGGGAAGGGAGGGGGGGTGGGGGGGGGGGCATGATAATTGCCGTGCATCAATGATCAATTTAAAGCAATCCATCTCATATCCCTGTATTATGCTTAAGCTCCATTTCTACGAACTTGTACACTTACAATTCAACTTTGTATAAGACAACATCAAAATGTCAAATCTAACAGAGGATTGCAGTGAAAACGACAAGGGCAATTGAGCATTATGTAGGAATATGTACAAAAAGGGGCTCATGTATGCTGTTAGTGATGCACCACCATCAATATGGGATCAATCCACAACCTCAATTTTGTCACAAATAGGCCTATATTCAAATAGAGCTGAAAAACAACAAAACCTTCATGCATTTTCACAAACAACTTGCAGCCAAAGCCACAGTTCTAACTTGTGAATTCTTGATGCCTAACAATTAACGTCAATTCACAATAAACAAATACTCACACAAGTTCTAATGCTTACAAACAGAATCTCCTATGAGCTAAATCATGCTAACACAACTTTTTTACCGCTAGAAAAACAGATGAACTCAGAACCACTCGTTGTCCCTCGCAAACCATCTGTATTAACAGATTCAGAAATCTCTCAAATTTAAAAGGAAAGACCAGAAAACATGTAAACACTAAAGATCCCCAACACCATTACCTTGGATTCGCAACCAAAAACAAAGACCACCATATCCCCTTAGTGATAAAATTTAAACGGAATAAATCAACAAATTTTACAGGTAACGACATAAAAAATTGGTACCATTAGCCGTGTTAAGATGATCGTTTCTACGGCGCTTGCGATTTCTGGCCCAACCAGAAAGGCTGTTATCCGGGTCGGGTTTGGTTCCAGGTGCGTCGGGTTGTATTTCGATTCGAAGAATTCGATCCGAAAAATTAACGTCATTGAAAGCGAACGCAAAGTTCAAGGCCGACTCCGGCGAGCCACCGCCGGACGAGCAGACGGAGTCCATTGATTCTATTCCACGATTAAACAGGTTCACCGTTTCCAATTTTCGTATACACTCCAAATTAAATTGTATATCCCCCTTTTCCAATTCCTGGTTACATGGATATATGTATTATATATTATATATTATATATTACATATAGGAAGAAGATGTTATAGAAAGATAAATGAAGGGGAAGGCTGCTCGAGAGAGACGAATCGTAACGGAAGGGTTTTTCTCTCTGGAAAGTGAAAATTGGTTTTCATTTGTTTTTATTTGTTTTTATTCCTATACACAATGTGGAAATTGCAACCATAGGTGCCCAATCTATTGTTTAATTACATTTTAAAATTCGAGAAAGTTGTTCCACATATATTTGATTAGATATATTTCGTGAGTCTAATCTTTCACTAGTGCGTATTAAAGGGTGATTGGGAACCCATTTTTCAAAATTTTACCATTTTTTTCACTTTTTTATACATTTTTTCTTTATCCTAAATAAATCATACCCACATATCACATCACATCAACAAATTTCCACCATTCAACTCCACTCATTCTCTCTCCTCTTTACATTAAAAATCATTAAAAACTATTAAAAAATACTCCCAATCACCCTATTAGTGTATATGTTTTAATAAATTTTTATATATTTTTTTCAATGATACTTATTTTCTCTCATATTTTATATTCACATATCTCGTGAGATCTATCTGTACTACACAAATCTCCACCATTCAACTCTATTAATTCTCGCTTCTATATCATACCAAAATTCATAAGAATTTATTTTTACACATACACTAATATAGTAATATTAATTTAGCTCCCAATTTTTAAATCTAGAGTCTAGACCATCGAATACTCAATTTTTTACAAATGTACTCAATTTATTAAAAATTGGTTTCGTTGATCCATGAATTAGTACTTTTTCCATTAGGCACAATTGAGGGAGGGGTTTGGCGTAGGGAAGGGTATTTGAATTTTATGTAGGGAGACCATTTTTATCATGTTAAGGAACTTATTTTAATTCATTCACTTTCAAATTTTAATTTGATCAAATTAATCAAATTAATATATCTCGTGAGGCTTATATGTACTATACAACTCTTCACCATTCAATTCTAATTTATTTTTTCTCATATTTCAAATAACAATATATAAAAAAATTAAAAATGAGATCCCTAACATACGCTAACTTACTCATTTCATTATTGTTGTGGATTTTTTTTATTTTTTATTTTTTTTTTGAGCAGATCGTTGTGGAAATTTGCAATAGAAGGATCAAACATTAATTTCTTACGAAAAAGGGCGTCAGATATTTTTTAAATTTTGCAATGTAATGAATTTTGGGTTATGCTTCAGTGGTCAATCCATTTTCCCAATTTTTTTTTTGCCGAATTTGGAAAATAAAAAAGAAAAAAAAAAGAAAAAGAAGGACAAATTCATAAATCAACCCTGACATTATTTTTGTTTTTTATTTTTCTAGAAAAGGAAGCAACTTGTTAAAAATAATTCAAACTACTCTTATATTTTGTCAATTTGGACCATGATTATCCTGTGTTAATATATGTGTAAAAATGGATTTTATGGATTTTGATGTGATATAGGTGCGAAAATGAACGGTGGAGATTTGTGTAGTATATATAGATCCCACGAAATATATGAATGTGAAATAGAAGAGAGAATAAGTAAAATTGAAAAGAATATATAAAAATGTGTAAAAAAAAATTTTAAAATCTATACACTAACAAGTGCAAATTACTAGTTGAAGTAACAAAATTTCGGAGACTCATATTTTCTAGAAGATTTGGCGTTTGGTTGTCAACAATTAAAAGTTTTGATCCTTAATTTTCTCACTTTCTAAACTAGTTATGGTCAAGTGCATTGCACATGATTTTGTAATGTTATTTTGAATACTTTCATGTCTTGGAGACTTTAATGTACTTTAGCAATATTATATTCTAATCTAATAGAAATACATATTAAAAACTCATATTTCTTTGTCGATCAACCGTTTAGATTGGTTTTTCTATACAACCTATAAGTCATAATTGATTTGTACAATGATATTAAATGTAACGATATAACACTCTTATTAAGATCCTTTTTAAATTTTCATTTCATTCGGTTTATGTAAAGTTGTTATATTTATCAAACCAAATTGATCTTTATGTAGAAACTCAAAATTATTTTATATTATTAGGGTCCAAATTTGATGTGTATTTTGTAGAGTGAATAATGGCAATGTGCACATAGTAAAATGCATTGTAATTCTCACATGAAAATGTTAACTTTAACATCCCATCCTTTATTATTCAGGTTGAGGTTGAGACCATACTTATTGGTTTTTAAATGATTTATTCATTGTGATATTTGTATAGGTGCAATTGAATAGTAGTTTAATTTAATTTTTAGATTTTCTATATTCTATGAATAAAATAAATGATTTTATTGAAAAAAAACATTCAACGGCATTGTTTTTTTGACTGGGGGATAATCGGGAGAGGGGTTGGATTCGAACCCGGGTACTTCCCCCGGTACGTAAGCATCTTTACCACTGCGTCACTTGTTCGAATTGGTGTAATGAAAACCCTATAGGGATTGAGATGCCCAAAAATATTTTTTTTATTATAGCCACTTTTATAAGGAGAAAGATTAGTAAGTCAAGTGTATTTTTTCTTCAATTTTTAATTGAGAATATCTTGAATGATGATTTTGCCTTTAAAAATATTCAAATACTAGTATTACACCAGTGCTATGCACAGGGAGATTACAGTATATTTAAAATAAAATTAAAACTATAAATTAAATAATATAAATATATTAAGAATTCAAGTAAATTGCCCATGAGGCCTTATCCGATTAGTTAGGAGGACAAAGGTTGATACCTAAATGTATTAGGTTCGAGTCCTACTAATCACATTTTGCATTGCGTGGCTTTAGTTTCCACCCATAGGGCGGTCTTAGTTACTATTATAGTTATAATTGAAGTGGTAATAGTCGTATGACTACAATTTTTCAATCGGCAAGATGGCTATAGGTTTTGCTTCAGCATCGTTTCAATCAAGTTTGTATCGTTGTGTATAGATATGGATTTGATTTAATTTATACCTTAAAAAAAACAATTGAAGTAAATAAAAATTACAAAATTTGAAATCTTTCTTGGTAAACAGCAGTCATCATCGATTTCATTAGCTTTCAATCTCTGTCACATAAGAACTTTCAAACTTGCACGACTTGTAACTTTCGATACTATGGCATACAACTGATCATGGCTAAATACTGGTTTTTTTAATTTGGTCATATCCAATTTAAGTTTTATTTTTTATTTTTGTGACTATTAGTTAAATTTTCTTGTTATGATAATATATGGATACATAATATTAAATTGAATTCAAATCATATCCAAGTCGAATTTTCTATTTTATTTATGCGACTATTAGTTAAAATTAATAAATCAAATGCCGAACAACATCAATCAGAAAAATATAGTCAATTTGTCATATTCAGTTCGAGATTTCCTTTTCAATTCGAGTCAATTTTTTTTAATAAACGGGGGCCACAATTCAAGTTTTCCTCTTTCGTTTACTAACAGACAGAATCAATGAATAAATCATATTTTTTAAAGGCGTTTTATATATAGAGTCAAATAAAAAAAATAATAAATAATTAACATTTATTTCTAAATTGAAAATATTTTTTTATTATTTTTATATAAAGCCAAGTTTTTTGAATAGGGCCGAATTCAAAAAGGAATTCAAATTTAAGATTTATTTCTAAATTCTATTTTTAGAGGTAGTTCAAAAATTAAAATGCATATAAAAAAGTTAAACCTCATTTTCATAATTAATTTAATTAGTATTGTAAGCTGTAATTTTGAGATCTTATCAAAAAAAATTTAAAAAGCTGATTTTTGATACTTGTAATTTTTCCAAAAAAATATAAAAAGATGATTAAATGATAATTTTGACAATTATTATGAAATGGGATATGGAAGTTTGCATTTTATATTTCTATTCCAATTAAGTAATTACTCCTTAAATAAATTTAATTATTTAACTACTCCCCATTTGACCTAAAAAATAAAAAAATATATCTACTATTCGAATCACTCAATGCATATTACCCATGAAAACTATCTAATACTACTCTTTTAATATGATAAAAATAAAACAGATGATCTTTATTTTATTTTTTAAATATGCAAAAATATTTTTTACTAAAACAGAAAATCGCCGCCAATGCTAATTTGGCACTTCAACTTTTGTTAATAATAAATATATACATATATACATATATATGTCATTTGAAAATTAATATGAATATAAAATAATTAAAATGTAATATACAAAAATTAAAATGTATATATAAACATTCATTCTTATTTTTAGAATTAATTTAATAGATATTGTATATTGTAACTCTGATTTGCATATTTTTATTAATACATGCAATACTAAATATAATTTAATTAAAAAAATTATATAAATTAATTCATAAATTAGAATACATATAAAGAAATAACATATATATATATATATATATATATGTAAAATGAGGAAAACAATGAAAATAAGAAAAGAAGAATAAATCAAATAAGGAAAATAATTAATCCTTACAAAAAGACCAAACGTGGCACTGTCACTTAAGCACTTTGCCTAGTTAGCACTTCAAGATTTTTAATATAGAGATATTTCAAAAATTGAAATGTATATAAACAAGTTAATTTTTATTTTTTGAAATAATTCAAGCATCATTGTAATTTACACCCTTGACCCTATAATATCACATTTTCATTAATGCTTGCATATAGTTCATTTTAAATTATTATATTTATAATTCGCAAATTAAAATTTATATCAAAAATTAAAATGTACACAAAAGAATAAAATAAGGAAAAAATAATAAATAAAGAAAGTAAAATAAATTAAATAAGGAAAATAAAATAATATATATATATTTAATATTTGTTTTCAAAATAAAATTTTCTCTTTTAAGTTTTAAATAAATACGTGCCAACTTAGCACTGTCAACGTAGCACAGTGCCTAGTTGGCACTTCATTTTTTTTAATATAAAGATTAATCAAACTCTGGCTTAATAGATTTTGTAATAAAATCCGTCCAAAAGTACTTATAGACATAGTACACATTTTCTAATACAGACATAGTATGCATTTTCTAAGGGTGTGTTTGACTGCATTCCTAGAAAATATTTTTCTGCATTTGGATTTCCTAAAAAATATTTTCGTACCTCTCCCTCGGATTATATTTTCCATGAAAAGTGGCTCATTTTGTGCATAAAAGGGTTATATATGAAAAATATTTTTCATGAATGGTTTTTCTATCAAACAATAAAGAAGGAAAACGTTTTCCTTAATTTGACATTTTCCTAGAAAATTTTGATCAATCAAACACACCCTAAAGGTTTGATCTTTCCTTCAAAAAATAGACGTTTGATGATTTTTTGCACTTTTGTAAAGGTTAGATGCTAACTTTCATTTATGCAAAAAAGTGAGGGACTAATATTGAATCCCTACGCTTTAATTTTTGAGAAGTTTTTGTTTGTCTTGTTCAGAAGGTCATGTAGTTCATACCTTCCATTCGTTGATATATTCTAATTAAAATTTATTATTGTACATTTGTACTTATATATTGGTTAATTGCATAACACCTAACTAACAGGTTTATTAATTCCACCACTTGATCTTAAGATTTTAAGAAAATATTGGGTATACATACAAATGTATATATATCTACATTAATTTTCACACACTTTAGATATTTGAATGGGAAAATTTTATATCCCAAAAGTAAATTGGTTTTTCATCTTTTTTCTACTTTTTTTCCTGATTTCTCATTCATTTTTTTGGTTGAGATGATGGCGTATAAACTGAACATATTGTTGAAATGAGAAATGTAGGAAAGTAAAGAAACGGTAAGAAAATGTTTGTATTAACTTTTTTCTCATCAGATGATTAATTTATTAATGAATTAAAGTCAAATTTGAATATCTTATCAGAATGTTTGTTTATAGTATCCATAGGTTTTCGGATTTTTTTCATATATATATATATATATATATATATATATATATATATATATGATACAAGAGGATGGAGGAGAAGGTAGTGAGATTTTAATCTTGCTCGTTATCGAGTATGGGTCGTTTGTCTTGTCTCCTAATCACTATAACATTGTCCTTGATCCTTTCGAAATTTGATCATAGTAAAATTAAAATATTTTTAATAAAATAAAAATTGCACATCAATTTTTGCATCCGCTTCACACCAAACTTTCTGTATTGAAAATTTAATTCTGTTATCAAATTTATATAAAAAAACAATAGTATATATTAAAAAATAATCACTAAAGTTTTTTCTTTCTTTCTTTCTTTTTTTTTTTAAAGGATGTAAGGAAGGGATGCTGAACGTTCAAATCCAGATCTTCCGATATAAGATTGAACTGCTAACCATTTGACTAACCCTCAATACCCAAATAATCCCCTTTCTTATAAAAGTAGTTATAAGGGAAAAATATTTTTTGAACGTTTATACCCTTATAGCATTTTCATTATACCAATAATTCCATTAATATTTTCAATAAAACCATTAATTTAATTGATGGAACATAGAAAGTTTAAAAAATTAAATTAAACCACAATTCAATTGTACCCATATAAGTACCACAATGAATAACTAAAAACCATGTTCTCAACATCAGTTTGAATAGAAAAGGAAGAAGTTGAAGCTACTATTATTTTCGTGTAAAAGTTACACGATATTATTCACTCTTCAAAATACATATTAAATTTCGACCGTAATAATACAAAATAGGATATAATTTTTACGTGTACTGAATGAAATAAAATAAAATAATTAATAAAAGTATCATGTGGTAATATTTAATATTATTATACAAATAAATTGTGGCTTATAGGTTGTATCGAAAAATCAAACTAACCGGCAGATTGACAAATGCTTCATTTATAAAGCTCTTCTAACTTATGATAAATATGATTAATTTCACTTAAATATTTCGTAAAAAATATGAATTTTTATTATGTATTTCAATTAGATTGAAATATTATCTAAATCACATTTAAAATTTTCAAAATAATATTACAAATTCAAAACGGAGTGTTGATAACTAGCCACTAAAGTTTGAGATGCCCGAGTCTCCATGTATTTGAAAAATGATTGAAGCTAGTTTGAGGATGAATGAAACGTGGCAAGCATGCGGCGGTTGGGAACTTTTGGAGGTTGACTACTTCATGATAAATTTGTGCTTCTCGGCTTCTTGCTGCTCGCTTGAGGGCCCCACAACGATGCTCAGTCTTTGGTTTTAGTTCGTTCCCTCTAATAAATAAACGGCTAAATTACTCTAATGGTCCTCAATCTTTCACTCTTTTTATTCTTTGATCCAAAACTTTTTCTCATATGATAGTGGGCGTCGGTCGGTTTGGGTCGATTTTGGACCCAACCCAAAACCGACCACTGGTGGTCGGTTTGCAAAAAAAACAAACCGAAACCGACCACCCAATCCACCAAACCGAACCAACCCAAACCACCTTGGTTTGGGTCGGTTTGGGTCGGTTTTTCGGTTTTTTAGATGAATCTCGCAACATGTTTTCTCTAAGTCATATTTAACAATTTAAACCACAAAATACGATGGAATTACAAAATAATTCAAAGTTCTAAAACATAAATCAATGTCCAATAACAAAAGTTAGCAAATATAAATATATAGCTCATATTACAATCCCATAACGCTAAGTCGCTAAATAAAAATTCAAATAGCCATATCACATGTCCAACTTCCATTTGAAAAGTGGAATCTTCAATCGAGTGAGACAAAAACTTTGATAATTAAAATCACTAATGAAGAACTAAACTTTAAAGTCATGAATTGTGAAATGAAAGCTGCTCACAACTTTTTCCGCTTTCTTAGTTTCTTTCTCTTTTTCTGTTTTTTTTTAAATATGGGTGGGTCGGGTCGGTTAACCGACCCGACAAAATACCAACCCACCAACCGACCCGAACCACCATCGGTTTAGCCACTTCCAACCCACCAACCGACCCGATTGCCTAAAAAAACCGACCAAACCCGAATCAAGTCGGTCGGTTTGGGTCGGTTTGTCGGTTTGGTGGTTATTTTGCCCAGCGCTAGATACAACTCTCAACTTTCAAAAATTAGCAATGTTGGTCCAAATTAATCCAATTAGCCTGCAATAGTAGGTTATTAAGTTATTTTCATTTTTAAAAATAAAATAAGGATAATTTAGTAATTTAAAACCTATGCTTACTATTTTATTAACAAATAAAAATTAAATTCTAATTTGCAATTTAAAATCTATTATAAATATTTCATTCAATTTCTTAGATTATTTAAATTTTCAACACAAATCCTAACACATACCAGCCACCTACCCTATAGCCAAAACTCATTCCCACTCAAACCCCTTCCCAACCACACACCAACCATAAAAACCAAAGGAAAAACTTTGTTTGTCCAGTATGCTGGAAAACCAGCAAGAGCTCTATTTTAACCCCAGGAAATCAACGTGGCCTTAGATTTTTTTTTTTTTGGTATTAAAATAGGAAAGACACCTCCATGGTAAATATGCTTGGTTTTGGAGTTTCTCCTTCGTAAACACGCTAGAAAAACCTTTGCTATAATGCCAAAAAGTCAAATGTCGGAAAATAGTCTTGTATTCCAACATTACCAAGGGGTTTCTCCTCTAGTAAATACATTGAAAAACCAGTGTATCTCACAGTGGTTTTTTGATTTTAAAATAAGAGAAATTCTCTACTTTTCCAACGGCAAACATGGGGGTTCCTCCCGATCTTCACAGTTGGTGCGTCATTGAGAGAGGGTCGGAATGGGGGCAAGTTTTGGGGGGGAGGTAAGTGGGAACAGTTGCTAGGATTTGTATTGAAAATTTGAATATTATAGGATCTGAAATACAATATGTATAATAAATTTTGAATTACAAATGAGGATTTAATCTCTATTTATTAATAAAAAGATAAAGTAGATGTTAAATTATTAAATTATCCTTATTTTATTGAATAAAAATAATATAATAACCTATTAATGCTAGTTAGCCATATTAATTTGGACTAATGATGCAAATTTTTAAAAGGTTGGGGATTGCACTATCACAAAAAAGTTTAGGAGTAAAATGCAAAAAAGGGTGAAAGGTTGGAGACCAGTGGAGTAATTTATGCTAAACAAAGACATGTTACAGTATTTGATTGCAAATATTTTCCATGGAAAACATGGAATTTGGGAATTTGTTTTCCACATTTTGTATTTGATAATTGAAAAATTCTCCCTAGAAAATGAGTTATAGGTACAACTATCTATTGCACATATTAGTTCAATTTTTTGTGAAAAATTGCTTCCACTTGTAAGGGCGGAGTAAGGAATTCATTTCAATCCGGGGCGGGGCAAAAGTTAATAAAAATAAAAATCTAAAAGCAAAGTAACTTATTAACCACACAATAATTCTTAAAATATATGCCTTATAATTTTTCCTTGCAAGTTTTCATTCTTTAAAAACATTATACATTAATTCATTCAAGAAAAACAAAATCATTGTACATTACCTCTTTATCAATTTTTGAAAATATATATTTCTCTAGGTAAATAATGACACTATCATTAGTCATTGACTATCCACTATATTGCGGAGTCTATTCTTCACAATGCTCATTGTTTAAATTACTCTATCTCTAAATTGATAAATTCTAAATTCTGAAATTTAGAAAACTATACATAACATGTAACGCAAAATATAAAGTCAATAACACTTTTTGAACTAAATTAAATAAATTAATAATTTAAACCCAAATTCTTAAATTCCTAAATGAAAAACCAAAAACTTGTGAATCTCATTCACAATTGCCATAGTTTAGTCAGCAAGACTGTTTCAAAACACCAATTAGTGCCATTATAGCATCATCTTTCCGGTCACATACGACTTCCGTTGGAAAAATCGATATCTCCCACTATAATTGGCTATGATTTGTGAATCTACGTGGCAAATAGTATGGAAGTGGGTGCATTGTATAATTATTTGATTATTTTACTCCATTTGGGCCATAAGTTTTAGTGTGGACAAGACTTGCTGTACCACTAATGTCCCATAATCCAATCCGGTTGTTGGACCGCACTGGTCCCACGCAGGCTCTGTCCCTGTGACCACGAAATGATTGTAATGGCGCTTGACTGGTGAGACATGAGAGATAGTATAAAACTATAAATGCACACAAATGTTGACATATTAATAACGCGTGAGTCTTGAGTCTTCTAATACAGAAATGAATATAATGGTAACTTGATCAAATTATTAAAAAAATGATCAAATTACGATTTAATGATCGTTTTCCTATCAAATTACTTAGAAAGACAATCAAAAATCAAATGACAATATATAATTATATTCAATCATAAATGGAACAATAACAGGAACTAACCTCTTCCTCACCCTAGAAAAATAAATAAATAAATAAATAAATAAATAATAATAATAAATGTAAACTCCTCCTAGATTGGAAAATCTAGGTTTAATAATAATAATAATAATAATAATAATAACAATAATCACATCAAGCTTTTTTATAAGTACACCACTTTTCAATTATACCAACACTCCTCAATCTTTGGTTATTATTTTAATTATATTTTTAACTTTTTTCTTTACATTCTTAAACTCAATGGTTTATGAATTGACACATTTATTCTTAATTAGAGTTTGTTTTCAAATATTCTGTTAACTTGGTTTGGATTAGAGAATGAATATTCATTTAATGTTTTGTGTATATTATTTGTCTTCACTTATTATGCAGTTACGAAGGTAAAAAAATGTTTTTATGATATTTTAATGAATTTAAAGGATTAATATATACCAAATAGTCGAAGGTCAATGAAATGTAAGGCTAAAAAGGTTGGAGAGTTAATTATAATATTACACAAAGATTGAGGATTATGAATAAAATTAAAAAGTGGTGTAAAAATAAAAATCTATGGTGTGAGTATAATTGCCCTAATAATAGTAACAAATGTAAACTCCTCCTAGATTGGAAAATCTAGGTTTTGGGCTTGTAGGCCGAAACTGTCGGAAGCTCATGTGATTGTGTGGGCCTATAAATCACGATAGCGTGGATTTATGGGGATCGGGCCTGTAATTCATATGGAAACAAGCCTGCAAATCCAACTGACCTCACATGACGCCTTTGAGTTTCCGGATTTACAGCTTAATCCTCGTTCATTTTCCCGTTGACCCATCAACGTTTTAGCAGTACATTTTGGTCCCCAATCTCTAACCGTTACCTCAATTCTGCCCGTAAAAGGTCGCATGATAAGGTCTCCCACCTTTTGAAAAGCGAGCAATTTTTTCTCCACATAAGAATTTTGCACGGTTTGAGTCATTGTCTACAAAATTTGCTCCGAACACCACCAAATTCAGTTTTAAACCTATAATAACTAAATAAATACTAAATTAACTATATTGGAATTTCTGAGTTACATGTAAAATCTTACTTGTTAGTGATGTAGAATACTCTGAATCTAAATTTTGATTTTATTATGGTAAATAAAATATTTAAAAAAATAATAAAATCTTATATCAATATACTTTCTTCCTTTTTCTTCACTAAGGTTTTGATCTGTTCGGACTTTTGACAAATTAAGTTTCAAGAGACATCATCTTATTACTTCAAATAATTTTTTTTTGGTAATTTTACTCTTTTTCCTTAATTTGGTTTGCCATACAAAGCTTTTAACGATATATGTTTGGATAATGGTTACGTTATTTAAAGTGAAGTGTTGTTGTAAATTATTTATTTCCCATGAAAGATATATATATATATATATATATACACATTAATTGTATCTAGCTATAAAACCATAGAAGTTGTATGACTTTTGTATTACCTACTAGCCAAATTCTCGAGTGTTTAAAATTTTAGCTTTTAATAAAATACACAATTTATTGTTAGGTATAGAATAAAATTTAGAAACTTTTTGTAGTACTTGATTTCTCATAATATTTTACAAATATTTAATTTTTGAAATTTCGTAAATATAATAGGTTTAGCCTTAAATCACCAACCCCCACCCCCCTCTCCCCCACCAAAAAAAATGGGTAAAGAAAGAAATTGAATTACGTTATAAGGCTTTTATAACGTGATAGTCAACTGTTTCTATGTTTTTTTAATTTAGGATTAGGAATAGATTCTCAATTAATAAAAACAGACCCATTATACCAAAAACACAAATCAAACACTTCTTTGTTTGAAGCAAGCTTTTCCCTACTCAAGAAAAGATGAATTTGACATCAAAAGAAACAAGAATTCACTCAAAATGCACTACAAATCACATCACTAAAGTGAATTTTCTTGGAATATTAGTACTCATGTTTCATGTTTGGTTGATTCTTGATTCGAATTAAGCAAATGGAATTAATTATTTAAAGGGAACAGAATATTAAGCTCCACGTTAAAGGCTCCACATGTGTTGATTTGAACCTTTCAATCAAATCCAGCACACATTTTATACTAATCAACATTCTTAAATTCTTGCCAAAGTCGGGATGGTCTCAAGCTTCACGCACACTTTGGGAATTTCTTTTGATTTTGCCTTTTCCTTTTTCCTTTTTCATCGTTTGTATATAGATTTGTTTGATTTGTGCGGTGCTCATCACTTATATAGACATATAGTTTCTAGTTTTGTTTATAGAAGAAACAATTGTTAACTCTACTAGATTATCACAACTAATGTGATAATCACAGTAAATAAAAATGCCTTATCTATTATCCTATAGAAGAAATCCACGTAGGACATGGTTTGTTGACTAAAATAAAGTTCTTTGTTTCGAACGCTCTGAGCCTACTCAGGTCCCACATAGACTTATCGATAGGGGATGGTGAATAATTACTTTACCTATCACGGACATAAAGTCGATTTCAACTGTGGATAGTCCAGCTTGACTTTAAAAAGTCATGTGATTTTAGTTTAGAAATGAGACTCACAACAAGGTATAAATATTATTTCACTCAAAAAAAAAAAAAAAAAAAAGAAAAGAAATCCTCCATCTTTTTCTTGGTAATTTCCGACAGGAGGAATTTCATGGTGGCATTATAAATATAGTATGATACCTACAACTTTAGAGCTTAGGCAATGAGGTTGAGGTATATCTCTTAATGCTACTCAATTGCTTATACTAAATTGTGCATTAACTTATTTTATTAGTAGGGAATATTATTATGTACATAAAATCTAAGAATATTTGCACTCTAAGTATCATATCAATAATGGCATCTTATCCATTAAAAAAAATAAAAAATAATAAAAAAATAACAATAATGGCATCTTGCTTTAGAACTTGTTATAATTTATCTCTACTTTTTAGAGAAACATAATGAAAATTTCTTAGAATGTGTTAAAAGTATCATAAAAATTTTGATATGAAAATATTTGAAAATTATTATTGAATTGTAATACTTAAGTAAATTTCAATAAATGAAAATTTTTTTTAAAAAAAAACCCAAGTTGTAATACTTTTGAAACAAGTAATTTTTAGTTGGGTGTTTGTACTTTTAATAGTGTCTATTCCTTTGGATTATTCATTTGGATCCATTTCCAGTTGACGAAATTACACAAAATACTCCTAATGTGAAAATCCTGATCCTAGCTCCCTTTTTTTCCCCCACCCTAACTCCCAATTTTTCCCTCTTCTCTCTCTCTCCTCTAATTTTTGTCATTGCTGCCGCCATTATTGCCGCTGCCGCCACCATCGCCTGATATTGTAGCTACCGCTGGCCTTTCGTCGCCCCTGTGGTCGCCCTATTTAGTCAGTGTACATGTTGTTTAAACGATATAACAAGACAATTTATGGAGTTATTGAGTACAGTTTTGAAAAATTAATAAAAACCTCGAATTTATATGAAAGAAGCTCGAAGAAAAATGTATTTTTGAAAAATTCACAATCTACAACCTCTTGAATGTTTTGTTCATATGTTATTAGTTGATCTCCTATTTATGGTAAGTAGTATATTTCTAGTGTCTTATTGTTGATTAGAAATGCATTTTTCTTCAATATTCAATACTTTCTAGCTATTGTGCTACACAATGCTCTTATTCAACAGCAGACCTAACATCATCGTTCAGTGGGGGCGGGATCGAAGCACAAGTGTGTAGGTTGCAAAGGGACGTAGCCCACTCCCTAGGCTTTCGGAGACAATGCCCCCTGTATTATTATTATTATTATTATTATTATTATTATTATTATTATTATTATTATTAAATAGATATCCATAGCATGCATGAATTTTATATTATTACAAGATATGCTGATGTACTCTATAATAAAAAAATTTCAAATTTAAAAGGTGTGAAATTATGAACAAAGTCGTGTTACACACAGTATATTTGTTTATAATTATTCTCTACGACTTTTCAGACTTTGAAAATGCCGTATAATAGTCTTATTATTAATCTTTTTCAATATCATGACCAAACAATCATTCAATCATTGGTATCCAATTCGATCATGTAGTCGATTCTTCATCACGTTTATAGCAGAAATTACTCATAATTCAAGTGTAGTAGTAGCAACTAGAAGAATTAATCCCAAAATCACAAGCATGTAGTTATGGTATGTTGACTTTGTTTGGACATAGCAAATTTAGAGATGGAGAGGGAGGAGTGAACAGGAAGGAGTCTATGGGTAGGAATTTTTTAAATTGGCCTTGGGTTTTGAATTAGGCTAGGAAAAATTGGTTGGCAATTTTGCAAATGTGAGTGGGGGCAATTGCATCCCTTGAACCTTGTATGGGTCCGCCGTTGCTCTTATTTGTCGTGAATAGTGATTTATTTTTATTAAAAGATATGATGATTCTGCTTAAGAAATAAATGAAAGTTCGGAGAATAATCTCTATGGAAAATAAAAATGTTTTTGAAAGAAAATAAACCTTTAAGGTCATAAAATAATAAGAGGGAATTAGTGTTGGCAATGGATTAGATTCGGATCAGATCGGTCTAATCCAAATCCAAATCTAAATCAATCACTCCGATTCAAATCCAAATCCAAATTTGAATCGGATCGGATCGAACCGGATCAAGAAAAAATTCAAATACGATTCATATTGGTATAAGTTAAAAAATAAAAATAAAATAAAATAAATAAAATAAAATAAAAAAATCAATTCGGATCGGATCAGGCTTGATTCGATCAAATCAAATCAGTTTCGGATTGGCCGATCCACGGATCGTCGGATTGGTAAAAAATCACTCTATTCGAATCGAATATTTATCGAATTTAGATCGGATTAATTTTTCTAACATCACTAGAGGGCATATAATAATTTGTAGGATTATTCAAAAATTTCGTCCTAATGAAACAAGCATGGGAGCCCATGCCGTCATGCATCAAACGGCACAAAATTGCAATTATTTCAGCGCTGAAATTCTCTCCCAGAGGGCAAGAGAATATTTTCCCATCACTCAGTTGTACTCTGTCACCTTTTTCCATTTGAATATATAATGAATCTATTGACCAATATGTATACATGTGCTGTAGCAAACTAATAATAGATTTTTTATTTAATATTTTTTAAAACTGGTCGATTCTAACTCTTCTTGTTCGAACACATTGTTTTCTTCAAATTCGCGTGTGTTCGTTTAAATTATTTTTTATTCAAAACAGATTTTGCCTATCCAATTGAAGTAAAAAATTAATACTAATGATACATGTCAATATTCAAATTAAAAATTTTAACTTTTAACAAAATAAAAACTTATCTAAACTCACAATTTGTTTAATTTTAAGTGCACCGTCCATGTATTTCTACTTTGGGCCTAGATTTTCAAATCGAAATGGTTTGGAAGGGGAAAAAATTGCACCGTCCATGCATACGTGATTTATTAAAAATATTGCTCTTTAATTAGACATTCTCCAGAAAAAAGTGATTAATTTCTCTCTCTTTTTAAACCTTTTTGGGCATTTTGAACTTTTTTTTTATTATTAATTTAATTAGAGTAATTATCCTTTTTTTTCTAATACCACAAGGACGTGGGGGTGGGGGAAATTCAGGGGTGGGGGGAATTTAGGGTTCGAACTAAGGTCTTCCACTCTTAACTACTGTACCACTTGTTCGAACCCTAATTGGAGTAGTTATTGATACTTTTTTTAGGGTATTTGAACTTTTTTGGATTATTAATTTAATTAGAGTAATTATCCTCTCTTTTTTTTTTTTTTAAATACCACAAGGAAGTAGGGGTGGGGGAAATTCAAGGGTGACCGGAATTTAGGGTTCGAACTAAGGGTGTGTTGATTAAACTTTTTTTTTTTCCAAGAAAACTCATTTTCTAATCTTTTTTTCCATCATTGGTTGTTTGATTGCACTTTTTTTTCCTGGAAAAGGTTTTCTACCTTTTTTCAATTTTCGTTCATTTCTTTATTTTGAAGGAAAACGTTTTCCTTAAGGAGATGTGGTTTTTATTTTTCGGAAAAAGTTTAGCTCTTTTTTTTTTTTTTAATAGACAGCTTACTTCAACCATAAAGATGAGGAAAATGGTCAAATTTTATAAAAACACAAAAGCAAGGAAAATAATATTATTTTTCAACTTTCAAATTAATCCAATCAAACACCTACAATTACTATTTCTCCTGGAAAACTTTTTTCCTGAATTCATTTACCTAGAAAATGTTTTCTTTCTAATCATTTTATGGGTTTACAATCAAACACACCTTAGGGTCTTCCGCTCTTAACTGCTATACCACTTGTTCGAACCCTAATTCGAGTAATTATCGATACTTTTTTTAGGGTTCGAACAAGTGATACAGTGGTTAAGATTTTAGAGTATTGATACCCCATTTTTTGGAAAAAGAGTAATTATCAATATTTGAAAAGATGTATTAAAAAAAAAGGAAAATTTTTTGAAAAGAATTAATTCGAGGATGGGACTACGCAACCTTCAACCATTGCGCGACATAAAAATACATTACTATTGATTCAATCGGGTAACATCTTAAGAGATTAGATTAGATTAGATTTGATTTGATTTGATTTGATTTTATTTTATTTTTGTTTTTCTTTTTACTCGATAAATTCTTCAAGCAGGGACAAGCGCTACGATAAGCTAAAGTTGTTGAATCATCCGCAAGAATACTCCCTTTCTATACACTTCATTTTTACAATGAAAGATACTAAGCATCAAATTTCAAAATAAAATCAAAAATTTGCAAAAATATAAAAGTAGAATAAAGCAAATATGCTTAACTAACAAATACAAATTATAAGATCACAGACCTCATAGTTTATTAAATATAGAAAATTTCAAGTCATCAAATTAAAACGCAATTTAGATGGAGATAATTACCTATCTTATTTATAAAACTCAATTTTGCTAATCTTTATCAACTTAAAACTCAAAAATTTCTTGATCTTTTAAAAATCTTATTTTTTGTGTTTCTAAAATGTTTTGAAATTAAAAAAGGCAAACCACAAAAAGCTAGGGGGTCATGTTTCCCCTCCCCATGACCCTCGAAGCCCAATCTGCCATTGATTGGAGATGCTCTTACCTAATAGCTAACAGAGCAATACGTATTTGTGAAGTTTTCAATGAGTTAAGGGCTTGTTCTATTGGGGAGAATGTATATGTACTCGAATTATGCATTAGATTTGTGGCTGAAAATTAGAGAAAGTGTATTAAAAAATATAAAATAATTATATGAATGGTTGAAAATGATAAGAGAGAAAAAGTTGCTGGAAAACGTTTTACAAAGTTGAACGGTTTTGTTATTATCAATATTCAAGTTTACATATACATGCTTTAGCCAGTGTCAAATTTACTATGAAAAAATAAGGGGTTGTTTGATTGGGTATAAAGTTAATGTGCGCGGTATTCCGTATAAAAATGTGTGGTTAATATTATTTTGGGAAATGTGTGTGTGGTTGAAAATGAGTATGAGGTATACGGAATTGCGTGCGGATAAATAAGATGCCAAATAGAACAAGGCCTAATAACTGCGGAGTATCTAATTATAGGGTCATGCCTGCAAGGCTGCAACAGTGTGCAGTGATGGATATGAATCTGTCGCATGTCCTAAAATCCATTTTATACCAAAATTGAATTTAGTTTTTATTCATAATAATTTTTAATAAGAGTTTGAAGTTCCACTTTAATATAAAAAATTATGATAAACTCTATTTAAAATAGTTTTTTAGGTCACGAGACAATCATTCATCTTAGCTGCCATCACTAGTACAAAAATGGTATTGGGTGGCGGTTGTTTTGCACTTCGGGTGGCGGTTCTTTGACCGCCACCCAAATTGGCGACACCCAAAGTCGAAGAAAGGGTGGCGGTTCAAAAAAACGCCACCCAAAACGAAAGGGTGGCGGTTGTTTTCGAAACAACCGCCACCCGTTCTCAATTTTTTTTTTTGAAAAACATACGTACACTTGGGTGGCGGTTCTCTTATATAGAACCGCCACCTAAACCCTTTTTAAAAAAAAAAAAATTAATAACTAATGCAATTAGCACACAAATTAGATCCTTTGTAGAACATGCCCAAAGAAAAAGTTAAGAGACAAAAGGAAAATTAAAGTGCTGAAATCAGAATACAAACCAGTACATGGAGACAAAAGGAAAAGTTACAAACTTGTTACAAATACAACAAGTTTCATCTTATGAAGCAGAATCAATACAGTACATGGAAAATAACTAAATGAACAATAAAAGAAAAATAGAGCTATTGAAAATTTTCATCTCTTCAATACCATACATAGCAGATCTGGTTGTTTTTAGGTTACTAAGCTCGGTTGCTGGCTGCTTGTAGATGAAAAGTTTCGTCTCTTCAATTCCATACAACACAGGTGCTGGTCGCATTTAGATCTGGTTGAAAATTTTCATCTGCGTTTTATTGTAGATCTGGTTGCGTTTTATTGTAGATCGAGGAGTGTGGAAGACGCCGAGTGAGTGATGATGCTTGTGGGGATTGAAGATGGAGTTATCTGATATTTCTTTTCTTTGAAAAACGAAAGTCATCGGCCTCATTTTGAAGATGGAGTTATCGGCCTCCTTATCTGATATTTCTTTTTCTTTGAAAGATGGAGTTCAGAGTTATCCGAAATTGTGGAAGACAGCTAGCTAATTAAGCGTGAATATTAATTGATGGGCTCGTTTTGGGTGGCGGTTGCGCAATAGGAACCGCCACCCAAAAAGAAAAAATATATTTTTTTATTTAAAAAATTTATTTTTGACTTTAGGTGGCGGTTTTTTAAAAGAATCGCCACCCGTTATTTTATAAAGGGTGGCGGTTCTTGAAAAGAACCGCCACTTAAAGTTAATAATTTTTTTAAAGTACATTTTGGGTGGCGCTTTTTTTTAACAACCGCCACCCTTTATTTTTAAGTGGCGTTTTTTTATAGAACCGCCACCCAATATGCGACACCCAATGTCCATTATGTACTAGTGCATGTTAGGAATATTGCAATTTTTATACATTTTTATACTAAATATGAGAGAAAATGAGTGAAGTATTTTTTTTAAAGGGGAGTTGAATGGTAGAAATATGTGTAATACTGTACATGTAGGTCTCATTAGATATGCAGATGTGATTGATTTGAGTAAATTCAAATTTAAAAGATAATGCTTAGTTTTTAATTAAATAAGTTAATGAGTGACTTAATTGATTATATGCTGCTCGTCTTGTCATTTTTATTTTTCCACACCTATTTTAATTAATTGAGTTATTTATTGTGACAGTTAAATCGATTAAAATTTATTGAGGTAATGTTATCAAAATATAATGCTGTTTGTTGTGATATTTTGGGGGTGTTAGCACCCACTTTTTAATGCATTTTAATATATTTTAAAATTTCAAATTTGGTCAAACAAATCACATCCATATATTTCTTCACTCATTAAATCTCCACCATCCAACTCCATTTATTTTCTCTCATCCTACTCATAAAAGTACATTAAAACTCATCAGCTAACGCACACAAATTTATCATGAACATAACTCCATTCATCATGTGATTTAGAGAACCTCAAATTAGGATTTATCAATCACGTGATTTAGATAACCTCAACTTAGGAACTATCATGTGATTTAGATAACATCAACTTAGGAGATTTAGATAACCTCAACTTAGGATTTATCAAGATTATGAACTCATTTATCATGTGCAGTTCATTTATCATGTATGTGGGGATCCAGCTACACGTCTATCAAGCGAGACTCCAAGAAAAGCCAATTTTCCTATAATGATAAAATCCCAACTAAGATAAGTTTGGTAAAGATAAGTTGGTCTCTACAATTCTTATCATTTATCTTATCTTTTCCCATCTCAAATTCAATTTGTAATTTATCTTATTTTTGTCTATCCTACAAATCTTAACTCATCTATCTTTTGTCTGTAGGAGTTTAGGTGTGAAGAAAAGTCTTTGGTGGCAAAACAAATAGTTCACAAGTGAATAAATTGAGGGAAAGTAGGATTAGCAGATGGAAGACACACGCATGCATACATTAGAGCAAATAATGTGTACTAGCTTCATGCATGATAGGTTTAACTCTTGACTTCCTCATGCACTTGTAACCTAAGATTCATACGGTGTTTAAAGTTAAATTATAAGTGCATTTGTACTTCAAGGCCACTGCTTGATATCTATCAAGTGAAATCTTCGGAAGAAATCGGATTCACTATACAAGAGCCTCGACTAGAGAAGATCATCACGGGAGGTGATGATTAGTTAGAGGACCACGCACATGTAGGTCAGATTGTGGCGTTGGCAAGAAGTTTTGAAAAGCAACGGACGTTAGCTCACAGTACAAGTTAGAAGAGAGATAAGAGAGTGATCGTCATTAAATTCTAGTTGTTTGATAGTATTATGCGTAATTCTATTCTTAATTTCTTATGACAGGTTTAAACTCTTGGCAACTAGTGAATCTGTTTGTCTGCAGGTGCAGCGGGTGGTTTTTTATCCCGTTAGAGTTTTCCACCTTAAAGTCGTGTGTCTATTACTTACTTACGTTTCTGCAATGTTTTTAACCGTCGCTAGGATATATCTGGATTCGAATTAAAACATAACTTAGATACAGCTCGCTTATGTCAACTGCGCACAAACTGCATTGTTATATAATGCACTCCAGATACGTCTAAGTAATCTATAAGTCAGACAACTCTTAATTTTCATAATGCATTAAAATTACAATCCCAACATGGCCTTAATTAATGACATGCATGCAATATATTAACATTAAATATATCGTTTAGGAACCATGGCCTGCAAAAGCAAAATTCAATTTGTTAGCTCCGGATGAAACTTTTAAAGTTTTGCATAGTTAAATTTCAGTGATCTAAGTTCAAACTTTAAAAAGTTTAGTGACCGTTTTACAATTTTTTAAAAAAGTTTTCGCTTGTCATTAAATTTGAGGGCTAATTGCAAAAATTGAAAGAAAAAAATATACTAATTATAAAATAGTAAAAATTTACACAATTGCAAAATCGGCAAACAATTTTTAGCAAAAGACATTTATGTCCTTGATTCAATAAATTTGCATAAATGTCCCAAATTTTCAATATTGTTCACTTTGACCCTCTTCTTTAATGTCACTACATAATGTTTCTATTATTGAAATCTGAAAATATAAAAAGTTTTTTTTTGACATTTTCTAATGTAAATATTTATTTTCTACTCTTTTTAGACTTAGCTTTTGCCCTCTAAAATTAACCGGCTTCATAAACAAAAAATTAATAGAAGAAACAAATAAGTGATGGTAAAGTAAGTGGTGCTCATGAATCCTATTTATACCAGAGAAAAAAAGAAGGGTAAATTTTGCTTCGAAAAATTTAAAAATTATGAAATTTCAAAATGAATAGAATCTTGATATATGCTTTTTGTTAGCTTGAAAGTTAGGTATTTTACCAATAAATAAGTAATTTGTCATTAAAAATAAATAACTTTTAAGGTAGTAAAAATTATACATCAAAATTATACTCATACCGAAACCCTCGATTAATAGAGTAATATGAAAATAAAATTTTTTTATATCTTTTTAATTTTTTGAGGTAAAATTCACCATTTAAAAGAAGGTCGTGATAACCCCCACTTTGTGATGGTCAACATACTCACACTCAAAAAAAAAAAAAAAAAAAAAAAGTGAAGAATTCTATGTATACACCTATTAAAAAAGAGAGTAAGAGCAGCTTCTTTTTCTATTGGTGCACATATAACATTAGCGAAAGTAATATCATTTTTAGGGATGCTAACAAACTGAGACAGCCCGAACTCAAAACTAAGGCATGGCTCCGGATTGCACCCAGTCCTGAGACAATATAACACATCTTTTTTTGAATTTTGAAATAAAAAAGATAATACTATCTCCGTCCCAAAATTATAGTATTGGAAAAATATAATTCAAGATTATTTTCCTAATATACCATCTCATTTATTAGGTACTTTATTTCAATTACTTTATTTTGATAATATCAATGTATATTAAATGAGGGTATAAAATACAAGTAATATTTTAACTACATCTTTAAAAGGAATATCGCCTATATTTTGGGATGGACGAAAAAGGAATAGCGAATTATATTTTTGGGACGGAGGTAGTAATTAATAATAAAAAAAAGAACCAAATTAATTCAGGTATGCCTTCCGGAGTTTTTTCCTTGGAACCTCATTCACTTAGGGTGTGTTTGATTGTATCCATTTGCCATGGAAAATGTCCCATCAAGACAAATAATTTCCCACTTTGTTGTTTGATTGAGAAATTTGCCTTGGAAAATATTTTGAATGTACAATCATTTAAAGCTTGTTTTGCCTATTTTCCATGGCAAATTTTTTTCACCTCCCCCTCAAGAAAATCTTTTCCATGTAGTAAGGAAAATATTTTCTTTTCCACCCACTCCAATCAAACACACCCTTAGGGTGTGTTTGATTCATGCATTTTTTTCTCGGAAAAGTCATTTTCCAACTTTTTTTCCTTGGTTGGCTGTTTGATTGCTTTTTTTTTCAGGAAAACTTTTTCCAACTTTTCTCGAAATCCGCACTTCTCCTTGTTTTGAAGGAAAACGTTTTCCTTGTGGGGAGATGGTCTTTGTTTTCCGGGAAAAGTTTGCCTCTTTTTTTTTTTTTATGGACTATTTGTTTTAATCATAAAAATAAGGAAAATGATCAAATTTGATAAAAAAAAACACGAAAACAAGGAAAACATTATTATTTTCCAACTTTCAAATTAATCCAATCGACACCTGCAACTACCATTTCCTTGGAAAACCTTTTCCCTAGAAAACCTTTTCCTCGGAATTCGTTTACCTAAAAAATATTTTCCTTCCAACCATTTTTCCAACTTTGCTATCAAACTCACCCTTATTGGTTTGGCGGCTGGGGAGTTCTCCATATTTTTGAGAAGTTTTTCTATGAACTTGAGAAGCTTGTCTATTACTTGGAGCAATTTTTCGATGCTCTCTCCATCTATAAGGTTATAGACTAGTTTCAATAACTCCTCGACCAATATCACATTTATCATTTTTAAGAGTTCATCGATAAACTCTAATATATTTAGATCCAAAAACTCAATTTTAGATAGAAATGCCAGCGGCGGTTCTCCTAGCCTTTCATCATTCCAAGAATCATGGTTGACTAGTCTCACTGCTAACATGATCCGTTTCGTTGGGAACAGTATATGTTCTATGCGGGTGTTCTCTTATATATTTTTACACACCTTTTTCAGTTCCACTTATTCTGTCTCCTATTTCACATCCATATATCTCGTGGGACTTACCTGTAATACACAAATCTCCACCGTTCAATTCCACTCATTCTCTTGCATATATCACATAAAAATATATAAAAACTTATTTTGATACGTATCCTAACACCCGCATATTAATGTCCATTTTTTTCCCTCCAACTTTTTGTTGTAACTTTTCCCCACAGCCCTCTTTTTCTTAAAAAAGAAAAAGAAAAAAAAAAGGAAAAAGAGGAACGTTGAGTATAAATAAATTATTGTTCCGAGGGAACTTTCTATTCTACCGTAAATTAGGCGTATTTTATAGGCAACAATTAATGGCGACTTTTTGAATTTATTGTTTTACCGTGAATAAAGATAGAAGTGTTATAAAAGTATAGAAACAATAGAGAGAATTTAGAGAGAATGAATTCTAAGGAATTCTCAGGAATGAATTTCATTAATAACTGAAGCCCTATTTATAGGAAAACTTCGAATGTCACAATCGTAATTACATAATTTCATCAAGGGTATAATAGTCATTCACATATAATAATTACATCTTTTACCAAATTATTCCTCCACCAAATTATTCCTCCACCAAATTATTCCTCATAATTCATAACCACCAAATTATTCTCAATTATTCATAACACCTAATAATTATTCTTCAATTATTATTCATAACACTCCTCCTTGAACGACTATTAATACAAATGTCTTCTGGACTTGTTTGGAGAAAAACCCGCTGGGGAAAAAAACTTCCAAACCGGGACAGGATAGCTTGGAGTGGTTATATATCGCTTCATCAAAACATTGCTCCCCGATGTTCATCGGCATATGAGTATTCACGTGTCGCTTCGTTAAAACCTGTCAAGAAAAACCCGGTGGGAAAAAAACTTGATCAAGGAAAAAGAGCATACCGCCCTGCTTGATTTCATATCTTGAATCGATATCTTTACTTCGGTAAATGATTTCAATATCATCATCGCTTTGGATCTAAAGCATTAGCTCCATTATAACTTGATCCAATAGATACCTTTGTATCAATTTCTCTCCTATCGTTCTCAATATACCATGAATATGCCTCGTTAAAACCTTATTAGGAAAAACCCGGGAAAAACCCTAATGAAGGAAAAAGAGTACATTATTCATGTGAATACGCCTTTAAAGTTGCCTCATTAAAAACCTTGCTAGGAAAACCCAATGGGATAAAACCTCAGTCAAGGGAAAAGAGTGCAACGCTGTATTTTATACAAGTATGCAAGCATTTCAAAATCTTTCATTCATTTGTATGAGTATCATATACATTGGTTTTATACTTTTTGCTCATTTAGAGTGCATCAATTTTCTTACACAATTACAAAACATTCACTATGAACACATGTCTCCAAATACACAATTTAAAGCATATAAATTCATTGTAAAAACATGTAAACATATAAGTAAACCTTCATAACTAACTAACATTTAAAATATATCATTTAACATTTAATACTCACTTAATAGGTTATTTCATTCCCAGGGGCTTAGTTCACCCTTTAGGGTACTCATAAACACGAGCTTAGCTCATCCGATCCTTTAATTTCCTTTTGATTTTACACACACGATTCGGTAATTTAACTTTCATGAGCATGCAACATATAATGACCACCATGCTTATCTTTAAACTTGAGCAATAGTCATCATCATCTCATCATCTCATAAGTTAAGGATTTCACATTCACCATTTATCATCTTCAATATATCTCAATATTTTCATTATCATTGATCATATGTAGCGCTACATTTTCATATCGTGTCGACACATTTCAATTTCATTTCTTTCCCCATATCGACATAACTTATCGAGATATCTCATTATCAATCTTCTTGTAGGATTACACAATATAGTTATATCTATATACTCTTCAAGAGCATATGCCTCCGTTATTAAGACCATCTTTTATAATTTGCTTTGATATATATGTTTGGGGAAATATCAATGCTTCAAGTGTATAACTTATCAAAGCATCGTGAGTTTATATATGTGATTGTTCATAGCCTTTCATGCATCTTTGAACTTCAAGTTCGTATTTCAATTCTGCGATGATATAACATGATGCATTTCACATATTATTTTCAACCTTTAATACTCCTCATGCCGAGAAAATTTAGAACACCAAAACTTATCACGGTTGGTATGATTTTAATCATATATGTTCTCATCATTTGTACCCTTAATATGGAATTTAGACCGTTTGCATTCTATTTCTCTCGATATCGCCAATTTATTTGAGGATTTTAAATACTGCCATATAATATCCCACTTGTATGCATACTCAATCCTGTGATTTATATTCAAGTATTGGGATATACATTTACTAGCTTTATCATTAAATTTGGAAATCATGCTCATATCGTGAGCAAATATTTCGTAAATTTCAAATTACTAATCATATACACATGTGACTATCTAGTGGATCCATATCATAATATCTAGTAGTCCACATGGAGGATGAGTGGCCCATACTTCTCATCCTTTATTCCGAGATATATTTGGGATTTATTTCAATATTGGCTAGTAATGATTTCATCATTTATCGAGAACAATCATCGGGAATTCTTTTAATTCTTCACTTGAAATATTGATTTCAATAATTATTTAAACCGGGATGGTAGTCCGGTTTTGCAACGAGTATTATTGAACTTCTAGTTCAAGAATTTTATATCGATTTCACTAGTATCGTATAGTGCTCAATATGATTTATCATAGAAACACCACCGACATATTCCATCATCTTTAGTGACATTATTGTTTACTACTTGTTCAAACACGGAGTTACTACATCATACGCATCACATCCGGCTATTATTTAATTCAAATCGTAGCTCTTACGCTTCATATTATTTATTTAAAATCGAGTCTTATTTCATACGTCGTATTATTCTATAAATAAATCATCAAAATTATTGCAAAATTCATCCTAACAAGGGTCTATACATTATAATGGATCATATGCTCTCAAATCTTCGAAAATACTATCCATCACTACCGATCAAAATCCTAAAAAAAATTTATCGATGTAGGCTGGAAACATTAAGGATGCTAATGAATAAGGGTATCCTACAAGATATCTTGATTGAAGCAAAGGTTCGATTATCTGGTGAGGTTTCAATTCCTTCTAAATACATGCCTGGTATGGGTAAAAGTAGTTTTTCAAATAAACGGATAGCAAAAAGATTAGGAGGATGCTACAAGTGTGCTCGGTGGACATGTGTTTTCGATGTAACTGCGGGGTACTTGTCCGTAGAATCGAGAAGATAAAATAGCGTTCATTAAGGATGGATTGAGTAAGGAGCATTTGGATGATATTCAACAGGCTCTTGAGACACATCCTAGTGGACACGTACAAGGTGAGCTAATGGCCTTATGGGCCAAATTCAAAGATCAACAAACGCGTTACAGTCTTGAAAAACTTACTTTAGAAGATCCTGTTTGTAAATTTAGTAGAAAATTTTAGTATAATAATTTTCTCATATTAATATAAGGAAGCTTCGGTGTAATAACGAAGATCAATGTTTTTCTTGTAATTGTAAATATTATTTTTCGATTTTAAGATATATATATGTATATATATATATATATATATATTATTTTTCAATCACCGACAGGTATATGTCATTTTCACTTAAAAATTTTTCTCAGATTTTTTTTTCTTTCATATTTGTCAAAAAGTAAATAGTGCACTCAATTATGTGGTTTGAAAATTTTTCTTTAAATAGAGGATTCATATATCTCTCATGTTGAAAATATAGTGCAAAAAAGAGATAGGAGTAGAGATGGATGTGGAGATTTTAGAATCATCTCATACAAGTCGACTTTTACCTGCCATATTAAAACCGTATGTATTCTTGGTGGATCTAACTGCAGGCCATATCCAATATGTGGATATGGCAAACCGACTCAGAAAAGAGTTAGGAGACAAGAAATCAATATACTATAGGAGGAACCAACAACAAACTTTTTAGCTAGACTTATAATGGTCCGACAATCATGGGGAATAAGAGTTTCGAGTGTAATACCTTTCCATCTAGTTGGATCTAATACTCAAATTGGAGCCAGTTCTACCATGGGTCCAACAGAGGTTGGTGCTACAAGCTTAATCCATCCACAATGCATGATGTATATGATGAATAATAGTGATGCTTTCATTGTCCTTCCAGCGGCTATAACACACTAGAGGAAATATTCAATATAGCCTCGTTACATGAAAGGAATTTTCATGTCAAACCAATAGGTTTGCTAAATATTAATAATTTCTTTGATGGCTTACTAGCGCTTCTAGATCGGGTGTAAATAATAAGTTTATCTCTCATTCAACAGAAAAATACTTATTTCGCTTAGTCTTGTTGATGAACTACTCATCAAATTTCATGCATATGTTCAAGAATCTGTGGAAGCCTGTAGTCCGCTTGGTCCACAGTACCATCAATCGTGTGCTTAAAAAGAAATTCGGATCTTTTAAATATTTCATTATGAATCCTAATGTTGATGGTGTGAGTTACTTTGAGTATTTATACTCGAGACGCATCCCTCATTTATGGATTCAAGATGTATATTCTTTTTGCATTTCTATATTTTCGAGTGTTTAATGCCATCTTTTGATATTCTCAATATGTTCCACTTCGACTGCTTTGTACTTCTTCCTCGGAGTAATAATAATATCATATTGGCTTTATTCAAATACGTAAATCTAGTGATTATGCTTCTTCAAGAGCATTTTATTCTCATATTAATACAATCTCATATCATCGATGAGATTACTTCATATAATCTCTCCATGCGATATATTTTCTTTGATTTATCAACATGGGATCTATTCAAGATTTTACTTTCGTCATTTATCCAATGGTAACTTCAAGTACCACTTACTCAATTTTCTCCATTAATATTCAGATATATATGGAGAAGTAATTTTATTCTCATCGCCTACTTCTTCACAGTAGGATTAGAATATTTGATCAACTACTTTTCCTCGGAGTATGATTAGTTATAACCAATCGTGTAGTATTACCCACCACTTTTGAAATATATGCTAAATCTAAAGTGCGTAAATTTAAATTGCAGAATTAAATTTCCTCCAATAGGTGGTCTAACCTACCTTATGGGAATTATTGCAATAAATATAAATCTACGAATTTAAATAGCAAGAATTAAATTGCATAATATTTAACTACTTTTTCAGAGTAGGATCTCGCTTAGTAGAAGGTATTACCCATCACTTAGCATATAAAGTCTGAGAAATATATAAAACCTTCCGCTTAGTGACGGTTGAACCCATCATCAAGTAGGAGGTATTGCAAGAATTAAATTGCAAAGAAATAAAGTGCGAGAATTAAATATTGAGCTTATTTCTGGAGCAAATTTGTTCTTCTAGAACAAATACTCATTACTTACAAGAGCACTTATCCTTCTAGAATAAGTATATTATGTAATTGAACTCTTCTAGGGAGTTAAAATAATATTCCGATCTTTTAACTCAAATGGACTTCAAGCCATTTTATATAATCAATGGATTTAGAATTTCTTCATGAATATTCTATCCATTTTCACTGTCCGTCAAAATTAGGTCGGTTTTACCCTAAGGGTAAATTGTCCATTCCACCGCAAAGGTAAAATTGTCAAAAATATTTTATCAATGTTTTACGATTGGAAAATTATCTCCTTTCTACTTCAATTTATCAATATCAAAATATTCAATGACTATTTTGTAACTTTTTCAAAAGTTGGTGTAATCGATTTGTAAATTTTGAAAGTTTACCTTATCAATATTAGTGTCAAATCGAAGCTCGTTAAATCGAGTATAATGGAGTCGAGAAAATTTGATTTTGATAACGAGATAATTCTTATATCTCGAGAAAACGAATATTATAGTTTAATATATTATTATATTATAAAATCATATGATTTACCTTTTTCCCTTTCTCTAATTATTCCATGGATGAGATTTACTTGCAACTATCCATTACGTGATCGGAAAAATTCTTTGACTCCATTCTTCCAATTTTGGGATTTTACATCTCCAAGAGGTGTGTAGAATTATGAATTGTGAGAGAATACGAACAAAAGTAATTTTCAATGATGTATGCAAAGAGAGAGTTATTTAGATTGATGAGGATGAATTAATTCATTGGTAATAATCCAGCTTCGATACGTAAGATCATCTATAAGATGCAATCAGAAAGATACTTCTTTCATATTACTCAAAGGGTTGAGACTGCACGATAACGCATATAAAAGTATAGAAACAATAGAGAATTTAGAGAGAATGAATTCTAAGGAATTCTCGTGAATGAATTTCATTAATAACTGAAGCCCTATTTATAGGAAAACTTCGAATGTCACAATCGTAATTACATAATTTCATAAAGGGTATAATAGTCATTCACATATAATAATTACATCTTTTACCAAATTATTCCTCCACCAAATTATTCCTCCACCAAATTATTCCTCATAATTCATAACCACCAAATTATTCTCAATTATTCATAACACCTAATAATTATTCTTCAATTATTATTCATAACAAGAAGTGAATTATAATTTTTATACAATAGTTAAACATCAAATTGGACAAATGTTTAAAAAAAAAAAATTATTGTCAATAGTTAAAATTTACGATCACGCTAGGGTGACATACTAAATACCATAAAGAATACCATAATAGAATAAAATGACTTCAATATCTTTTAAAACAATATCAATTCAGCCATTCATTAATGGTAAGATAGGAATTTTACTATTATTATGTCACTAATTATGTTAATGGCTATGGCATTTTAGCATTATCCTAAAACTTATTGTCAATAGTTACCTACAAAAAATGAGCTTTTGTGAGTCGTGCTATTCGGCTTGCAAAAGTGAGAAAAATCTAGTTTTCGAGCTGGCTTGGTTGCCAGTTTTAAGGTCTAGCTCAACTCATGACCTGTTTTAACTCGAACTTGTCGACCCAACCTACCTTAGGTCGTGAACAAGCTCGATCATCACTCGTGACTAGGTGCCTTCTACGGGTACTAATAGAATTTGACTGCTTTCATTTCTACATAAAATTAACCACGTGTGATTTCATTAAAAAAAAAGGAATGATTCGGTATACCTGGGTGTTCCGTAGTTGCGGAACACCCGGGTGATTTTACGGGCTCTTATAACATCTGTTTGAAATCCGAAACCAGATCGAGATCCGATACGACGGCGGAACTCCAACAACTTTGAAAATGTTCCGGCGACTCCCTTGGCAGCCGTGGTGGCCAGTCAAAGTTTTTGCCATAGTTTGGGACAAATTATGGTAAAAAATTTTGATCGGCCACCACGGCCGCCACGGGTATTGCCGGAAAATTTTCAAAATTGTTGGAGCTCTGCCTCGTTGTGCTAGATCTGAATATGATCTCGAATTTCAAAATAAAGGTTGTATGGATCCGTAAAATCACCCGGATGTTCCGTAACACCCGGGTGTCATGGAACAATGCCAATAAAAATACATATAATTTCATTAGCGCCACATCAAATTCGGATTCTTTAAGCATACCCATGGCCGACGCCCGATCTTATTATGTCTACCTTTGGTCATTCCCTAAAACAAATTTTTGGATGGAGGAGTGACACGTCGTTAATTTTACAACATATAGGTCTGCAACCAGCCATGCATTGTGACTTGTCAAAACTCACTCACAAGTGACAAGAAGACATGTAAAGAGCAGTAAATCAGTAACTTTATTAGTTGCCATTGACCAGAAAGAAGAGAAAGACAACTCTATTTCTATTTCCATGACCTGTATTTCCTTTACTGAGATTGAAAACTTGAGACAAGAGAATGAAAAAGGAAATGAGCAAACAAATCAACAGAAAAACAAACTGAAAATAAGGTCATTTCATGGGACAACCCAATTTGTCCACTGAATCATGCAATGTCTCTCTCTGTTATACGCGTATGAAGACATGAGGTTCTGCATCGGTACTCGTGTGCTCTCCGCTGCATCTCGCAGACGCCGCTGTCTTTCTTTCAGTCTATATATGTCTCTTCTTCCCTTTGCTTTTTAGCCCGTTCATAATCAAAGGTCTGCATGTTATATTGATATAGATTTTTTTTTAAAATGAGATATTGATAGGTTGTTTAAAGTCTGTGACGTTAGTATCTTCTGAGCAGTAGTTTTGATGGATTCGACCTCAGTTTTGAAATCCGGGACCAGATATAGAATCAGCACGGTGAGAGTGAGTTCCAGGAATTTTTCGAATTTTCCGGCGACTCCGTAGCGGTCGTGACCACCGGTCAAAGTTTAACAATATTTTTTGGGTAAAAAATATTGTTAAACTTTGACCGGCGGTCACGGCCTCTACGGGTCGTCGGAAAAATCAAAAATTCCTCGAACTCACCGCCGCCGATTCTAGATCCGTCCTGATTTCAAAACGGAGATCGAACGGACCATCAAAATGGTCTGAGCATTCCATAGTTAAAAACCGCTCGATGGTGCTTGAAATTCTTCCGAGATATTGATATTGATTATTAAAATAATGTAAAGTCCAATATAGGTCACCGTGGTCAAACTAGATCGGCGATTTAATCACAACCATCAATTCCATTATATCAATCCCGATCTAATTCCGATATCAACATAGTTGGCACCATAAGGCACTAATTATGTCTGAATGATGTCACATGCCCCCTACCATCAGGGAGTGCGTGGGTGTATGGACATGTGTCGATTATCCGGACATAATTAGGGTCTTATGATGCCAGTCATATTGGCGGGTGATCGGTAACATCCACTATATATGTGTAATTATACAAATGCGCAAGTGAAAGGACCTATTTTGAAAGATTTGGCGTTTAAAAATCTATTTTCAATTTTGATTGCATAATAAAGATTTCAGGCATCAAAATAACAATATTACCCTTTGTTTTAATTCAAATAAAATATATAATTTTCAATTGAATACAAGGTTTTTTAATATGTGCATAGTCGTCCTATAATATACTAAATTTAAGAATGTACATTTAAAAGTAACATTATTCTTAAATGTGCATTTAAAAGTAACATTATTCTTAAATAATTAGTAAATATCAAAAAGACTATTTTGTTTAATACTTTTATGAAAATGGTTTTTGAAAAACAAAACACTGTTACAATTAACAAATAAATTTTTTTTGCAAAGATCTGTGTGGTCGAGTGATATCCGAATTGGTTTTGTGTACCTTAGGTCAAGGGTTCAATTTTTCTTTCCTACGCTCCTCCTTGTAATTCAATTAAAAATAATATTATTATTTTTAAAAATCAATTTTTTTGCAAGATATGCGATTAAAAAAATTAACAAACAAAAGAAAGGAAAAACACCATGGTCAACACAACCCAAATTGTAGCCCCACAAAAATCGATGAGTTTTTGGGAGAAAGTTAATTTTGAGCAGTTTCCAAACTCTGATGGCACTGTTTACTAAGGATGTGTTTGATTGCAAATGATGGAAAAAAAATATTTTTCATCTTACATTGAAAATATTTTCTTTGGGGGGAGATGGAGTTTATTTGCCATGGAAAATGAGCTAAACATGCATTAAATGACTGTGCATAGAAAATATTTACCATGGAAAATTTCCCAATCAAACAACCAAGTGGGAAAATATTTTCCTTGATGGGAAAATTTCCATGGAAAATGGTGTCAATCAAACACTCCCTAAAAAGGGTGTGTTTGATTGGCCAAAGGTGAAAAGGAAAATATTTTCCATCTTGCAAGAAAAATATTTTTCTTAGGGGGACCTAGAATTGATTTGTCATGGAAAATGCCCAATTCATGCATAAAATGGTTGTATATTGTTTTCCATAGAAAATATTTTCCATGAAAAATGATGCAATTAAACAATCAAGTGGGAAAATATTTTCTTTGATGGGACATTTTCCATGGAAAATTTGGTCAATCAAAGATACCCTAAGGGTGTGTTTGATTGCACATGGTGAAAAAGAAAATATTTTCCCACTTTCATGGAAAATTTTTTCTTGGGGGGGAGATGGATTTTCTTTTCCATGGAAAATGGCCAAAACATGCTTTGAATTATTGTACCTAGAAAATATTTGCCATGGAAAATTTGTCAATCAAACAACCAAGTGAGAAAATTTTTTCCATGATAGGACATTTTCCATGGAAAATAGTGTCAATCAAACACACCCTAAGTTCTTTTATGCTCCCTAGCAATTGAGGAATACAACTAGACAAATTCTGAAGAATGTGAGTTTTTGTATTTGAGATATTTTACCTGCTAGCTCCATTGAATTGAATGGCTAAAGCTCTTTGTATTAAAAAAAAAAAAAGAAGAAGATTTTTAAAAAAAAAAATTAACTATATTCGTAAATTTTGTCGAGTGTCATTTTTTTTTTGAAGAGGTGTCAAGTGCCATTTCATATCATTGTTAGAACTAAAACATTAAAATGACCAAGTGTTAATAGTTTAGTTTCACATTAAAAATAGCATAAATCAATTTATTCTATTTTTAATACGTTAATTAAAACATCATCACATTTTGAAAATAAAATGAACAAAAACTAATTGTGGGTACCAAATTTGTCCTTTTATTAACTTATGGATCAAAATAAACATATCATAAAAGTAAAAGTTGAAATAGAAACTTTTAGAAACCATTAGGACCAATCTGCACATATTAAAAAAAATTTGTATTCAGTTGAATTGTTAGATATTTTATTTGAATTAAACTGAAAGGCAATATTGTCATTTTACACTCAAAGGTCTTTGTTGTGCAACTAAAGTAGAAACTATCATCTTAAATGCCAAACCTTTCAAAATAGGTATTTGTTTTGTACATAGCCTAAAGGTTGGGGCTTTGTTGCGCCAATGGAATCCATTACATTGAAGTTCATTATATATATATATATATATATATATATATATATATATATATATATATATATAATGAAGTTCATTACACATATAAATGGAATCTATTACATATGTGTAATAGCAGAAGATTCGAACAAGATATTTAAGAGATAAACCACAAACCTTAACCCTAAAGCCAAATACCCTAGTTTTATAATTTTTGTAACTTCGACACTTGATTTTGTAATTGAGTTGAAATGACCATGTTTTTGAAACATTCACGAATGATCCAATGCCCATATGTGGGCATTTGATGTTTTACATTGAAACATGGTCCTTCAATTCTCAAGATATGTTAGGGTAAATTATGCTAGTGGTTCCTAACTTTTCACTCTATTTATACTTTGATCCCCAACCTTTTTCTAGGACCACAAAGTCCTCAACTTTTAGAAAATTAGCATCATCGGTGTAAATTGACTAGGTTATCTTATAACATCAGGTAGTGTTATAAAAAGACCGCCTAAGCGAGGCCTAGGCGGCGTCTATATTCGAAACTTGAGGGTCATGCTCTGTCATGCCTTACATTTGATCACATTTATTGCACTTTTATCATGCATTAGTGCGTTTAGGCACACTTAAGCTCAATGCTTGTCTTCAACGTTTTTTTTACGTTTTACGCTTTTTAGAACATTGATATCAGGTCAAGATGTCATGTTCTCCTTTTTATTTAATAAATTAATGGTAATTTGGTAATTAATATCTACTTTACCATTTTATTAATAAATAAAGATTACGTCCGTCCTATGATATTTTAAATCTAATGTAAATGTCGCACTCAAGTCTCTAAATTATTCACATTTTTAACACGAATCCTAGCACCTACCCTATTCCCACACTATGCAACTCGAACCTCCCTCCCTTCCTCCTCGCGAAAACTAAGAAGAAACCCCAAATTGTTGCTACAAACAAATTGATTTTCTAGAGGTAACTAGGGGTTTCTCCTTGGTCCTAATGTTGGAAAAATACCGTGTTTAGTAGGGAGAAATCTTGCTGGTAATTTCGAAAATCAATGTTTTAACACATGTTTCCTATCATTATCTTGTAGGTGGGGGTGTGGTTCGGGTTGGGTCAGTTTTTGACTGAACCCGAAACCAAACCACTATTGTAGGTTTGTGTTTTTTTTCAAATCCAAACCAACCGACTTCTGATCGATTTGGATTGGATTCGATGGTTTGAGCTATTTGCGGTGGTTTTTGAGCGGTCTCAATTTTGAAATTTTAAACTCGAAACTAGACCACATGCATTTTTAAACTAACGCAAACTGGCCCGAATTGGTTTGGTTTTGCGGTTTGAGTGGCTTTGCGGTTTTTATGCCCACCCCTAATATCATGTGAGTTATTGCAACTTGTTTACAAGGAAAACCCCCGAACTCCACGTGTTTACTAGGGGGATTTCCCATGATTTTAATGTTGAAACACTAGCGTGAAACTAAGTTAGTTTTTCAGCATTTAAACGTAGGCGAATCTTCTTTGGTCTTTATTTTCACGGTTGGTGTAGTGTATGCGAGAGCATTGGGTTGGGGTGGGATGTTGAGGCAGTTGCTATAGGATTTATGTTTGAAATTTTAATAATATACGGACTTGATCGAGTGCAATATTTACATTAAATTCTAAATGGGAAAATGATGGCTTAGTCGTTATTTATTAATAAAATAGTATTTAAAGTAGATGTTAAATGACCAAATTACTCTTATTTTTTAAGTAGATAACAAACTGATGACCCAATGTTATAGGTTAATTTCGTCAATTTGTACTGATGATGCTAATTTTTTAAAGATTGAGTCGTGGTGTCTAAATAAAATAGACCAATCTAGGGGAACATCTAGTTTGTAGGGAAAACTCAGTCGTGATCCACCCAACACTCAATTTTGAGAAAATTATTCCGAGTGCCCAAGATTATAAATTGTTTCATACTTCTACAATACTTTCCAGTCTAAGCCATTCCATTATGATCATAAACCTTAACCTTCTGTCTCCCTCCCCCCGCTACACCACCATCGTACATCACCGCCACCATTTTCCTGTAGTCTGCATGACCACGGAGAACTGCTGGCAGTCGCAAGGCCAGAACTTTTGAGTTGACATGACATCTCTCTTTAGGATAAATTTTATTTTTTTTAGAGTGGAGGGGTAATATAAAATCCTACTAAAAAAAGGGAAATTCAACTTAGGTAAATTTTTAATTTAAAAAAATGGGTAGAAACCACAAGTGAGTAATAAATAATGACTAGTGATGTATGATGCAATATTGATATTGATGGCTTTGATTGAATAGTATATATATTAAGAGCTTGTTTGATACTCAATTAAAAAAAAAAAAATTTCAGCAACATTACTTTCAGCAAGTCATTTCACTTATTCGATAATTTTTCGTATTTTTAATAATTTTGCTTTACATTTTAGTGGGGAATGTTTGTGCAAATGGTCCAAAAAAAAGAGTGTTCCAACTACGAGTTTGGTACCAAAAAGCAAAAAGTAGTTTGATTGGTCCAAACAAAAGTATATGGTGGGAATTTGATACTTTTGGATGGAATCTGTCCACTGTTTCTGTTAAATCCTTGATTTTTGACTATTCTGTCTTTATCCAAAGGGGTATTTTGGTCTTTTGGCCATTTTTACGTATGTTCAATTGCACAAAAGGTCCCAACCTTCATATGTTATTACAATCAAGATTTAAAGTTTTAAACACATATATATTAGTCCAAAATTTTATTCAAATTATATAATTTTATCTTTATATATATAGAGTCCATAATTAATTTTACCGAATTATTTTGATACTAATTAAATATTTTTTTTATTGAAAATCATACATTTTCATTTTAACTAACAGTTAATACTAAATATAACTATTGTATTGTATCTCCATAAAATTTTAGTGAGACTATATCCATATAAAAAAATATACCGAATGTATGAAAATAATAAAATAAAATAAAAAACAAAAAAATTAATTTTATTTTATATATTTCAATTTGGTACATAATTGAATTTACCAAAATAATTTGATTTTAATTAAACAATTTCTATCGAAAATTTTACATATATTAATACACGTTTGCATTAACCTTCTAACTTTTGAAAATTTTCTTTTGTATTAATACGCGTATGTTTGCATAATAAATGTAATTATTATATTTACATAAAATTTTGATAGGAATATGTCACTATAAAAAATATACATAATGTAAAGAAATAATAAAATACAAAATTAAAAACCCCCACCACCCCACCCCACCCTTTCCCTACAACCATCACCATCTGCTACCACCACCAGCAGCTAATGGTGGTGGGGGGAGGGAGGGAGGAGGGGTGGGGTTTGTAATTTTTTTTAAATTTTATTATTTCTTTACATTATATATACTTTTTATAATAACATATTCCAAATTTTAAGTAGATATAATGATTACATTTATTAGGCAACTATGCGCATATTAATACAAAAGAAAATTTTCAAAAGTTAGAAGGTCAATGCAAACGTGCATTAATGTATGTAAAATTTTTGATAGAAATGGTTTAATTAAAATTAAATTATTTCGATAATTCAATTATCTACCAAAATCTAAATATATAAAATAAAATATATTTTTTTGTTATTTTATTATTTTTATACATTCGGTATATTTTTTTATATGGATATAGTCCTACTAAAATTTTGTGAAAATACAATACAATAGTTACATTTATTATTAGTTGTTGGCCAAAATAAAAATGTGTGATTTTCAATATATATATATATATATATATATATAATATAAAATTATATAATTTGAATCAAATTTTGGACTAATATATATGTGTCTAAAACTTTAGGAGTTGATTACAACAACATATGAAGGTTTGGGGACTTTTGTGCAATTGAAGATAATTAAAAATGGCCAAAAGACCCAAATACCCCTTTGGATAAATAGTAAATAGTGAAAAATCAAGGATTTAACGGAAACAGTATATGGATTCCATTCAAAATGATCAAATTTGAGTCTCATACTTTTTTTTTGGGACCAATCATGTTATGTTTTATTTTTTTGGACCACACTCGCAATTGAGACACTTTTTTTGGATCATTTGTGCTACTATCCCTTTTAACTATACATTGAGATTTTCGTAAAAATCTTTATTAAACACATTCTAGTTTTATCGATTAAAAATAATTATTGCTTTAGATTAAAAGACAGTTAACACAAACATGATATTAGTTTCAAAATTCAAAGTTAATTCTCAGACTTGTACATATAGTAGAGTGATATGGTTTGAAAATAGAAAAATTAGCGAAATGCAAATCAGTACTAAATAGTCTGACTGGACTCTCTAAAATCATTGTGAGATGATAAAATTATAGTAAAAATTTATTTACAAACTTGCTGATGGAAAAACAAAACCTGGGGGCACGCGACTCTAGTGACCCTCCCCTTTGTCACTGATTGCTGGTGGTCGCACAGACCACCATAACACAATTGTTGGTGTTCTTTGCAACTACCAGCAACTGGAAATTGGTAGTTTGTCGGAAAAAAAAAAAAAGAAATAGTTTAGGGTCCAAAGTAAAGTTGAAAATAGTTTTAGGGTGTGTTTGATTGAGAGTTGTAAAATATTTACGTGTAAAACATTTGCCTGCTAAATAAAAAACCACATCTCCCCCTAAGAAAATATTTACATGCCAAAATCGTGCTTCAAATGATTGTACCTTGCAAAATCAATTCCATTTACAACTTGCAATCAAACAGCAAAGATATAAAACGGATTGCACGATTTGACATTTACCTGCAAACCAATTGCCAATCAAACACACCCTAAATTTTTTTGGAAGCCCATGGTCAACGGCAGCAGGGCGCTGAAGTAAATTTTTATCGCTATATATATATGTATATATATATTTAAGTTTTTTTCCTTTGGAATAAGATATTTTAAACAAGTTGTTAAGTAAATTATTAATAAGTATTTTTTGAAACAGTTTAGGGTCCAAAGTAAAGTTGAAAATAGTTTAAATTTTTTTGGAAGCCCATGAAAAGAGCTTTTCAATAGTTTTCTTAATAACTTTTCTGTTAGAACTCAATCCATTAATCTAGCAGTCCAATTGTGACTGCCATTTAATTTCCCGTGAGCCCTTGCAGGCCTTGTTCTTTTCCAAATATTTCTTCGCTAACCTTCATTAAATTTTTTTCTCTCATCATTTTCAACTACTCATATAATTACTTTATATTATTTAATACATTTTCTTCAATTTTCAGCCATACATATAACACGTCGTTTGAGTAAATCTACACTGCCAATCTATATGGTGCAAAGAACAAGCCCGTGTTATTTTATTTTATTTCCAGATGAGCTCCAAATAACACTCATGTTTCAAAGTTCGAGAATGTACAGCATTGTTCAGGAATTGAGATGGAAAATGAAGAATACGCAAGTTGAGCACGTTTGACATAATTTATCTTTATTAATTGATAGAAGAAGTACTTAATATATTTCTTAATTTAAAGTTCACTATGTACAAATTATAATTTTCCGTAGAAGTTTAAATCGAGCTATTGGATTGAGCTCTGAAATTAGGCCACGTAAAACAGATTTATCATAGCAATTAAAATTTGGGTAAATTATATGAATACTCTGCGCATTTATTTGTGAGGCCCGCAATCTTTAGAAAATCGGCACAATGAATCCAAACGGATGAATTAGATCACTAAATTGTTAGCCTCCTTTTGACAACCAATTGAACTGATCTCATTACAATTGGTTGAAATTAAAGTTCACGTTTACATACAAGAGGGTACATACAAGTGACTTGTGTCCATATTGAAAAGAAAGTCATATAAGATTTAATTTTAAATTTGTTTCTTTATGGACATGTCGTATTTTTTTGTGTATATGTGTCATCTCCGTTCTGGACGTGAATTTGAAATTTAATTTCAATTCTAATAGGATTCGAATTAATTGATCGCCAAATGAAGTCTACGAATTTAATGATAAAATTATGCATTCGGATGAATGTGCCAATTTTCAAAGGTTGGGGGTCTTCTGATCCAAATTTAACGGTTGGAGACAAAAGCGCGAATTGATGAAAATGTTAGGACCTTTACTACAATAGATGGTAAAAAAATAAAACCATTCACTAGAATAGATGGTAAAAAAATAAACAACAATTACAAGAAAATATTAATGTGACTCTTTTTGAAGAATGTATGATTGTTATTTAGGTTTTTCAAACAAGATTTTTGTGCTTGTTTAAAAAAATTTTTTTAAAATTTAATTTCTTTTGTTACATTACACTTGTTTACATGAAAAATTCTTTGTTAGATCCACATGAGGGGCCCAAATAACATAATTACATAATATATATGAATATTCACTAAACACAAATTTGACTTGACTCCCCACCTGACCCAACTGAACAGGTGAAGGTTCTTGAAAGGGCAAGTAAAATTGGTGGATGGAAAAGATGGATAGACAGATGAAAAAGAAAATGAAAATGTGATTGGACAAAATAGGTGAGCATGAAATGAAATTGTATTGAAAATAGGCAAGAAGAGGCAGCATTTCTCAGACAGGCTTTTGGTTTGACAAGACATTCATTTTTGGGAATCTGATGTGATCTTCCATACATAATACACTCTTAACAATTATTATTCATGGCCTACTTTCCCTAACATGGATTGTTCCATTACTATATCAACGTGAAAACGTGGGGAAAAAGGTTTTTCAGAGAATATGTACTTAAAAATTGGATAAATTTATATAAAAATATGAAACATTATACTTATTTTTTTTTTCTAGATTTGAAGTTAAAAGTTAAAACAATAGTGTATAAAAAGGTTATTATCATAAAGTTCTACAAAAAAAAAAAACCATTATATTATCATAAAGTTCTACAAAATACGTACATTCACAACACTTCAAAATGTATTTGACAAGAAACATATATTACTAATCTTTCATTAGAGCTTGTTTGCTATAACTTAAAAATAAATTATTTTTAAAGAGTTTTAGAGAGTTATTTAATATGAAAAATTGTTCACCGAATACAATGAAGGGTGATATGTTTCATTTGAATCAATTTTAAATGAGTTATTACATTTTTTTTTTTAAATAAAGGGGTCATTACATTGAAAAAAATGGGACAAAGGAGTAACATTCCATATCATTAAATTGATGGCACCCCGATGTGTGCTTAGGTACGCGCGAGTCTTGATATTTCATTTGTTGGAATGTTGAGAATGTATCAAAGTAATCTAGCTGAAGTGATAATTTGGATCTTGTGTTGATTCACGAAAATCAACATTTTGAATACATTTTCACATTTGTCGCGGAGTTGTATCATGGAGAAGTGCAAAATAATTAATCTTTGACGATTACTACTGTGGAGGCTGATCATCAGTTTGTTTTTTGAGGCTACATTGTGTTTCATATGGACGAGGAGCTTCATTTCTATTTTCTAGGTTGAAAAATTGTGAATTCAATTTGCAGGTCATTGAGAATATTTTATGACAGTTTTGTTAACAATAAAAGTAGGAATTGATGCAAACATGGCACTAAGTAACATGTTGAGGACAACATGATAGTGGCCATTGAATCGATAAATTAATACCGAATTGATGATTGCTAATCTCTTAACAAAAGTCATGCCACTATTCGAGTTCAAGAATCTTGTAATAGGTATGAGACTTGATCTTTTGGCTCGATATCATTGCATTTAACGATGTAATCATTTCAGTGAAATTTCACTTCAGTCAGTCATTATGTTTTCTTATATTTGTCTTATGCGCATTATTCATTCTTTGTTACAGAAATATCTCAATTAAGTTTTGACAGAATCAGAATGATCATATGTTTATTCTTTTTAAGTTTTCTAAACGATAATAAGAAATAAACATTCCTCATTTATTATGTCAAAAGATTCTTATTCATTCCAATAAAATGTAGACCCATATGATCTTTCTGTGAGAGAAAACTTTATCTTCTCAAAATCAACATTCAAATGCTACGGCAGTAACAACAAAACTAAGTATGTTCCAATATGAAATAGAGACCACGGGGTGAAGGAACAAAATGAATTGTAATACATACAAGGTACTAGTACTCATTCGAAGATGATATGAAGATTTCCAATAATTGAAGTTAATGGGTCGATCATTCGATATAGTTGAAGATTTTCAACAATTGAATTTCAAATAATTAATAAGCTTGATCAATAGGAAAATTATTTAGTTAAAAAAAAAGTTTGATCTCCATCTACCCTATGAGCAAGATAAAATTCCACTCTCCCTGGATAGAATATATATAATATCACTTGTGGGTGGGAGTTCAAAATCACAAATATAGTACATTTATTTCAAGATCTGGTCCAAAGTAAGCTTCTCTGCCAGTTCTATAGACAAGAAAAATTATAATAATAAATAAAAGCTATAGCCAACAAAAATAGGCTATACAAATTGCAAGCTGAAGAGGTTCTTTCCAGTTATGGTAACGCTACAGTATGCTACAGCGCATACATCTGATTTGCTCCAATTTAAAACTTGGACAACCTTGTACTGTACTTATAGATTAACACAATGCCTTTTTCCCCCATAAAAAAATATATTAAGCAATTAATAAAACCAGCAAAAAATTACTAGCAACCCTCACAAGTTGCATTACATTAGGATGATTGACTAGCAATCAACAATTAACTCGTTTGTTCATAAGCATGCTTCTTGGAAGGAATGCGGAGTAAATTTAATCGGTATGCTCGAGCCATAGGTGCAGGGAGGAGATGCCATGTGTGTGCCACAAAATTGAATCAAACTTGGGGAAAAAATTCTAATACTTCTGGAGTACCAAACACTCGGTACTCCAAGCTAATGGGAACTGCCCACCTACACATAGGGAATCACTTTATTTATTAAATTGTGGCCCCCTATGTGTATGTGGGCAGTTCCCATTAGCCTGGAGTACCGAGTTAGGTGCTCCAGAAGTACTATAATTTTTTCCCCAAACTTGGTGCCAATTTAAATAGATTTTGAAATATTAGGGACCATCAAGCAATTTAAACAAATCATCAACCTTAGGTATTCAGAAATGGGTGCTCCATTCAGATCCGAACCTCAATATCTCTCCCACGTTCAGATCTAAAATTCACCACCACACTGGCCTCCCACCGGCGCCATCGCCATTTAATAAATTAGGAAAAATTGGTGGTTAGAGCTTGTTGATTGCTACAAGGTTGATAAATCAATTGTACGTGGATTAGATCTTGTTACTTGGTGAATCATTACTTGAATTGCTAGTGCAACTAAACCTAGAAGAATTGGAATTTCTCATACTTGATTACTCTCTAATTTTCTTTGCCGCCCTAATTATTTGTTCTTCAATTTAGTCGCCCAAATTTGATCCAATCGGACCCATTTTTCCTCTTATTATTAACGTTAGGCCGATTGACGGCGTGGATGCCTGTTTTCGGGGAGCTCTAGGGATGGCGGCATTTTTGGTAGTCGGTGGTTGGACCTTCAGCAATGGCGTTTCCCCAATTTGATACAGAAGAGGGTGGGTGTGAAATGGGGTAAAGCTAGTTGGAAATTGCATCACTAGTCCATGGTGTTGTTTAAATTTTAAAATTCTAGCACCGGGCACCTCTTCCATCTTCCATGCATGTGTTGTTGATGTGGCATTGCCACATCAGCGACACATAGGCCAGGTGCTCCATAATATGGAGCACCCGGGTGCAACTGATCAGCGTCGACCATCGATGAATGTGAATTTTCCTAAATAGTTTCCATAGTTGAGACAACAAACTCCCAGACTTAACTCAGAAATGGGGGCTTGACGATAGATTCAAATCAAGGGTAAATTAAGTAGCATCACTTTGATATATAAAACGGACATGCAAATTAATTAAATAATAAGTTTTTTAATATTACAATTAGATGGTGGAAATTGAACAAATTTTATGCGATACAATTTATCATATTACAATTCTATTTTGAGAAGACATGGTAGAGTAAATATTGTGTACGACAAATATTAAAAACGATGCACATCTTTAGATATGCATCACATGAATGTCATTATTATCCCCACTGAAAAAAAATGTCAAATCATCATATCACTTAAAGTTATCAATAAAAGATGCCTTCCTAAAATTATTCATAGTATTAGTTATATAATATTAAATATTGTCATACGCTATATAAAACTATTGAGTTTGCCAGTATAAGTTAAGCAATAACATGTATTTTACAAAATTATCATGGGTTTAGAGAGTCCATATGGATTTTTAACTGCATTGCGCTGCTTAACTAAGGGTAAGTGGAAATGCTGTCATGATAATTAATTGTTTAAAAGAAGAAGTATTCTGATGCCACACTGTTCATATGAGAAGACCTTTTGTTTTGTTTGTTCATTACATCATTGCTCGGTGTTTTATGTTTATCATGAGATGAGACTTGTCAATATATAATTACTCCAGGAGAGGAATTTAAGTAAAGGCGAATATATATTTATTCCTTTAAAATTAATTACATTATTGGCAAAAATTTTAAAAACGTCAAGCATGAAACATTTTGAATTAATTATTACTGGCAAATATTATATGTATATCGCATGTACATCGGAATATAATACAGTAGATGAAAACTAATGATATTAATCATAATATCTTAATGGTTATTGGTTATATGCATGATAGTTAATTGATAAATATTGGTTTGTTACACTAATGATTTCCTCCTCATGTGGAAGATGAGTTATTCTCCCTATATGTGATGTGTCAGCAGATGGGGAAAACACATCAACAATGGGACCCAATTCCTGATGATGTGTTTCCTTCATCTGTTGACACATGACAGATTGAGAGAATAACTTCTCCCCATATGGGGAGGAGATCATTAGTGTGATTTGTTATCTTAAAGTGATATAATACTGATTGTTGAACATCGAGTTGATTTGTCATCTTAAATTAATATATCAATGTTTTTGTTTTTTTTTTTTTTTTTAATATTTTGTGGCAATATATCAATGATTGTTGGTCTGCATGCCCAGCTTGTGAATAATATTACTCTTATGCAAAAGCAATACACCTCGTAGCTAATGGAATATATGTATATCACTATTCATTATTAATTTAACCTTAACGTATCAAATTTTTATAAATTTTAATTATCAATTTAGACTTCAAACAATTGAAAATTTGTGTTAAAAGGAGTAATTTTATCATTTGTCATGACTCGATCGTAATCGTGATCATCATGGTTAGATAACATGTAGTTATAGAATCAACAATATGAATAGCAATTTAAATTTAATGAGACTAATAATTTATTATCAATCTATTGGGCTTAAAATAATGATTTTTGGGTGGTTTGAAATGTGGTGCAATGGTTAATATTTCTAAATCTCTGACTTATGATTAGAGTTCGAATCATACTCCACCTCTATATTTCCTTATTTAAAAAATATAATGATTTTTGGTTAAAACCATTACAAAAAGTTTACTTTTTAACATTCAAAAATTTGTTTTGAAATATTTTTTTAAACCCTATCAAACAATTTAAAACTATTTTTTTATCACTAAATTTTTGGTTGTTAAAAGTAAATTTTCTTCTACTAGAATGAATGTTACTAGTATTATTTATGCATCTCTTTTATGTCATACAGACTCATACTGCAACATATTAATTTATATATAAAACAAGAATATTGTCTATAACCCTTGCCTTTTCTCTTTGCTATATAAAGCCATTGTTCTACCCAAAAACACTCAAGAATTCATTTCCAATCCCTTTAGCCGCCTACCCCTACCCCAATCACCCAACCCCTCGTAGAAAAGCCTTGCTTTTCTCTCTCTTTCTCCCCTCCTTAGTACAACTCTTTCATAATCAAGTTCCAATATATGAGAAGCCAAAAGGCAAAAAGGGATCTCTAAACATGGTCCTTGGAATTGTTTATGAGTTCTTGTTTTTTTTATTGGAAGATGCTTAACTTTCAATTTTTACCACAGCATAAATATCGACGATGCAACGTCAGCAGGGAGCTTTCTTCAGTCCAGCCATGGGGAGCCGTAGGATTCAATTTGCTGTCGAATCATTCATCCAAATGCTGTGTAATTGACGAGCAATATATACAGTAACTGAATGAATGATACGAGAGTCAAGTTGAATTGTAAGCTTCCTGTACTTGGACTGAAGGGAGCTCCCTTCCTCTGTTTTCTTATCCTTTACAACTGCTTTCTTTTCACTCAAGTTAATTTCCATTATGCTTAATTAATTATATTATTAGATTAAGATACCTCATTTTGCTGCTGCAAAACTGCATAACTCAACTAATTTCTTAACTAGGGTTTTAGGATGATTTTGTTTTTGTACTGCATAAATATAAATGTGATCATCAGCGGTTAAATCCATGTTTTAACTTTTAATGTTGTTTAATTTGTTTCTTGTTAAGGTTGTTATTATTACCAAAATTTTAATTAATGTGAAGTTTTACTAATTAACTTGTTACTAATCAGCTGATTTAATTTTAGGGTTTTGAAAAGCTCAAGGGACAAGCGCGAGGACAGGTTTATCTTGGGTGTTGCTCACTTGTTGCAACAAGTTCCCAGACGTGTCTTGCAGTTGTGTGCAATTACCAAAGTGTCCTCACTCCTCATATTGATCTTCAGCTAACCCTACTGTAATGCAATATTCAATAAAGATTCCACTGCCTTTTTCTAGCCTTTTATTTTTCCTCTTCTGTGAATTGGATTTATAATTTATTTATGGAGTTTCTTTTCATGGTTATTATATTGTGTAATCGTGTGATACAGTATGAACACGTGTGATGAAATTACCTTCGTGTCACTTATTTCCGATGTATATTTACAATTTTACTTTTCTATATTCTTTACTAGACTAGGGTTCTGTTTGATTCACTATAAATAAATTATATGAAAATTTTCTCCCTCGTCAATTTTTTTTTTTTTTTTTTGAAAAGCTCCCCCGTTATTTTTAATCATTCTTTGATAATATTTTTTCATATATTCGAATATATCTTTTTAGATTACAATCAGAAATCTAAAAGCAATTTTAATTTAATAAAATTTAATGTCACTCAAACATGCCTTTACTAACACAGGTTCTATATATCCCAAAAAAAAAATGATATTTCTTCGTTAAAAATAATTTATCGAACGAGCACAAGGATTGATTTGCTACGATCCCATACCGACTTCTGAACTTATTTTTGTAATTTAAAAATGCAGTGTATTCTAAAAAGAGTAAAATATCCGTAAATAAAAAGTAAGTTCAAGTTTTTGAGTTTGAGCATATGCTATTCGATGTAGAAGTATAAAAAAATATAAAACGTTCAAAGCGAGAAGGTCGAACTTCGAACTTAAAGGTCGTTTAAATCAAGTTGAACTTTGAAACAAACTTTTTACAATAACGTTAACGACTGTTTATGTTATTGCAAATACAAACTGAAAAAAAAAAATTACTTAAAGACTTGTGCAGTGACTGAGGTGTTACAATTTACAGTTCCATGGCACATAATTCTACTGTAATCTGTATTTACCTTCTCTAGTTGAATGATAACCATTTAGACTTATTTTCCAAATTTTGGGTCATATATATGATTTTGATTGGAATCTTTGAATGAAATGAAACCCTAGGCTCTAGAGAGAGGGAGGAGACAGAGAGAGAAAGAGAGAGAATAAAACACAAAAAGACCAAGTGGAGTGGGCTCATTGATTGTCAAGTATATATATATATAATTATCATAAACAAGAAAGAAAAAGGGTGTAAATCACCATCGACAGGTGCTCCCTCTTCTTCTCTGGGAATGACAGGTGCCCCAACTGGTCTTCTTGTTTTTCCTTTCCCCACACAGAATCTTTCAAAGCAAATCAAACAACTAAATACCACTAATTATGTTTTTGTTTTCTTTAATCAATTACATCACAATTTCAATATTGCCTTCCTCCTATAGCTATTCGTTTTGCTTCTTCTAATTTTGTTTTTTATGTTTCATCAATATTGTGGAAGCACAATTGATCATTATTTAGAATAAGTTAAATAATACCATAAATAATAACCTTTCATATATGTTTTTTTAGCGATGTTTGAAAATTTGGAACAGTGGAATGTTATATGTGGTTTTGCAAATTAATGACATTTGTTGCATTGGTTCTCCAAAATTACCTACTTCATAAATTCCATTGTTGATTGAGATGGATGAGTAACATAGATTTGAGAGAAGAAATGATCAATGTAGCCACGAAAAAGATGTGTTATTGTTTGGTAGAGATATTTTTATACGAAGGGCTTGTTTGGCTAGGTTATATATGTTTTGGGCTCTAAATTAAGAACTCATGATGGATGAGTAAATTTTTGTATTTTTTCTTTTGAAACAGAATAGATTTTGTATTTTGATTGAGTTGAAATTAGTTTGTGTTGATGGTTGAATCTCGAATGCCACCAGATCTCCCAATCCACGCTTGTCGCACATTGTTTGTGCATGTATACTCAACCATAACTGTTAAACACTAAGGTCATTGGAGAAAAAGGGGTCGGTAGCCATTGACACTCCGACGGTCAAGTCACTGTTGATGGAGACGGAAGTATAACTTATTAGGGTTATAAGAGTTGTGTGGTCGTTGACACTCCGAAGGTCAAGTTATTGTCGATGAAGATGGAAGTGTAACTTATTAGAGTTTTAGGAGTTGTGTGGGTGGTGCTTTGTGCGGTGACGGGGAAAAAGTTGAGAAGACGTGTCGTAGGACGCGCAAGAGTTAGAGAAGTAAGGTTTGCATACTGTTCACCTGTGAGTTATCTTTCTTTATTAAGAGAGTGCATGAGTTAGAGTTTGAGGCATAAAAAGAAACATTTTGGAGATGAATCTTTTCCATGTTGAGACTTTAGATCCTTCTAGATTTGCTCGAAGCTTGTTACCTGGTCTTCTAAGATTTGGTGATCACAGCATTCCTTTTACAACTAAGATCTTTTCCATAATAAGAGATTGGACATGACTTAATTAAAAAAAAAGTAAGGCAATGCCGGGGAAGGCAACCCGCGTGACATGATGAGTCATCGGGCTAGTTAGCATGCTGCATCACCGATTTTGTGGGTTTACCCTGGGCACCCATGTCAGCAACTAGGGTTGAGTTGGATGCCACGTGGAGGGTGGAAATCCATAGATAACATCTTCTTTATTCCTTCGAGAATATTTTGTGCGAGAATTATATCTTCTTTATAATTATCATTCATGAGTCATTTTTCTCAATTATATATTTTCCAAGTTATAAATATAATGAATAATCACATTGTGTAATTTAACAATGATAAACTTTAGTTTAGCTAATGTTATTTTTAAGTGTTAGTTCATCTAATTTTACCTAAAAAAATAAATAATAAATAAAAGAAATCACGATCCTATCATTCATATATTTGGGCTTCACTGTTCAAATGGAAAATATGTAATATGTATATAATAGCCAATCTAGCAGTGATAAAACTTTTGAAATATAGCCTTCACAGCCAATGACATATTTTGATTTCACTACTAGAAGCAAGTCTATAAATTCTTGCCCTATGAGAGAGGAAGCTTACCACTTTATTATGTAAAAACAAATTATATTTAAATGTGATGTGTTAAAAAAATGTATGGACAAAACTTGAGATTTTATTTGTAAGGAACTTATTAGAATAAATCTTTTTTATAATAATTATCTTACATGTTTACACAAGAAAATAATTGCAACAACAGAATATTAGATAAATAATTTCTACTAATTTCTACACTGACCAATTACATGTTAATAAGAAAATTGATCAATAAGAGCATCTCCAACAGTCTCTTTATGTTTAAAGAGTATATTCCATTAAATAAAGAGCAACTTTAAATTTAAGGTGTGAAAATTTGTAAATGCTCCAATAAACTCTCTAATTTTAACTCGTTATTTTACTCTTTTAAAAAAAATTATTATTTTATCTCAATTTTAATTAATAATAATATTTTTAAATATTAATGACCAATAGAATTAACTGTGAATTACATTGTTCAAGAAATATGACTTTGAAACTTGTAATAATTCAATTATAAAGAATAAGTTTGGCTCTCCAAATTTGGAGAATCAAACTCACTCTCTAAACTAAATTGTCAATTTAAAGAGTTCGTTGAAGTAAAATTTTAGGACTTAACTCTTTAAATTATAAAGAATGTTATATTTAAAGAGTTTGTTAGAGATGCTTTAACAATATTAATGCTAAATCAGTGGTTTTAAAAATAATTTGTAACCTTATTCTTATTACAGATAATATAGAAAGGCTTATTAACGCCACAAGAACCTAGCGTTCGAAGTCGCTCGCACTAAGGACCAATACTTTTTTTCTTGGCAATTCAGTGCTCAAACTCAATTTTTACTGCGGCGTCCATGTGCAACTCACGTGCTATCTCTCAAGGTCAAATTGGTCCGAAACTTAGGATATTATTACAATTAAATCCTAAAGTTTGAAAATTGTGTACTTTACTCCCAAAATTTAGTTAAATTGTACAATTATGTATTTTATTTATTTATTTTTTCCATTGGTACTTATTTGGTCAGTAATTAATTTTATTGAATTAATTTGATACTGATTAAATAATTTTTATTAAAAATTTTCAATACAGTAGCATTCATTTGTATAAATATAATATCATAATTTTCCAATATTTTCTTTCACAGTAGAGACACGCACATTTAATAATAAATATAATTATTGTACATACATAAAATTTTATTAGGAATACATTACTGAAAAAAAAAAATCAAATACAAAGAATTAATAAAATCAAATAAAAAAATACAAAAAAAGACAAAATTCGAAAATTTTCTGTAGCATTAGAGAATTTTCTGTAGCATTAGAGACACACATATTTTAATTTTAAATAATAATAATTAATAAATATAATATAATTATGCCTACGTAAAATTTTATCTGTAATATATTACTATAAAAAAATATATCGAATATAAAGAATTAATCAAATTAAATAAATTAAAAAAAATAAAACAAGGAAAAAATGTAAAAAATTACTGACCCACCCCCACCCTCGCTCCCCCCAAACCACCACCACCACACAAGTGGCGCTTGTGATGAAACTACCAGTGGTTGCTAGTGGTTTCACCACCACCAGCACTCGATCTGGTGGTGGTAGCCACCACTAGATTGAGATCTGGTTTTTTTTTTTTTTTTTTTACCGAATAGATTATTGCAAAAAAGGGGAAGACGTTGATTTCAGTTTGAACAAAAAGACAAAGCAATCATGGTGTTTACATGCACATTTTTAGAAAAATTTAAATGAAAACAAAATTATCGAAATTTCAAGTATTCATTATCCCCTTATGTATCCCCAATTGATTTTAAAATATTAATTATTATATACATTTTACCTTGATTTTAATTTAGTACACACAAGTCCAACAATTGGTAAAAAAATTATTTTCCAAGTGAGATTATCAATATGTTTTGACAAGATACGAAATATACTTTTGTTGGTAGATTAATAAAAAATATAGACGTGTTCAAATTATTCTCCCAAACATTTCTGCACTTAACTAAAATGATTTCACACTAAAGAGAAACTTCAATCCATACACTGACAACGGACTTTGAATTTCGTTCAACTCAACACAAAAATGCAATGAAATTTTGGTGCTACGAACATTACTGTAACAAATTTTATTTATGCACCGTTTATTTGGTGTAAGAATTAAACAGTATCTTTATTTCAATTTAAAAAAAAAAATTATAACACAAGATTCAGTGTTGATGGGTGTGATATGAGTTAATTACATAGCGTGGAAATTACACCGTTTTGATGTAAAAGTTGTACTATTTCAAAGATTTACAGGGTGTTAGGGTGTGTGTTTTGATGTGTTTTGATGTGATATAGGAGAGAGAAAAAGTGGAATTGAATGGTGGAGATTTGTGTAGTACAGGTAGGTCCCACGAGATTTGTGTGTAAAAATATGTAAAAATGAGTAGAAGAACATGGGCTAATTGAGCATACGGTAAAGCTCTCGATCTCCTTGTAACAGGGTCTTACCTTTGTTTATTTCAATTTTTAACTATTCTTGGGAGATCTTATACTTTACTTTTTTATTTCTTATTTTATTTACATTATCGATCATCAAAAGCATTCACTTTTTTCTTTTCTGAGATGAAATCTTTAATTTTACATGAAGAGAGAAGAGCGGAGAGGGTGATCAAACTTCAAATCTTTTCACTGTTTTTCGTAATCTTCCAAAATTTTGTCATGGATCGATGCTCCATCTTTAACAAACATATGCTCCATCGGATTTTGTCGCTTTTCGTCATCAATTAGTTATCTCTTTTAATTTTTATTTGATGTTCCAATAAAATTCTAGGTGTCGAAAAGTTAGACGCATTTCTATTTCTCTTGTATTCCCAACCCCCCCGCGGCGGCCTCCTTAAATTTCCAATGGTCTTTCTGTACCACATTTGCATTTGTTCACCTTCTCTTTCAAAATACTAATCCCCTGGAGTTGTCATGACCAAGTCCTCAATCTTAGAAGTCGAATCTAGCGGTTTTTAATGCTTGAAAAGTTAGCGTCACAGGTCCTTTCGATAACAAAATCGTTATTTGGAGGGGCTTTATTTTTTGGGGAGGGGGGATGGCTTTTTTTTGTTTGTGAAACGATAAAATTGCCATTCTTACCAAAAAGTAACAATTGTAATTTAGGGGCCTAATTTTTAAGTTGTGCAAATCAGTCCTGAAATTGAGATTGAACCAAGTTCTTATCATGTTTGGTTGGTGGGGGTGGGGGTTTGTTGCAATCAGTATAATTCAATAGTATTAAATCATAAATTTATTGATTTATAATAAATAACATTAATTATTATTTGTTAGTTGAAATTAAAATATACATATAATAATAAATACGTGCTAGTGCGTGGAAAATTTTTGAAAAAAGCTATTTAGTTAAAGCTAAATTAATACGATAAATTTGATTATGGACCAAAACAAAAATACATAGAATTTTTTTTAGAAATAATACCTTAATTAACTACCTTTAAAATATAATCCCAAATCTAACATTTACTTTTTTGAATTCCAAATCTCACAAATATTTCAACTTCGCAAGACGAAAATACCCCTCTCATCCCTTCTCTACAAACCACCACACCACCAAGAGAGATTGCAAACTCCACTTCCTTCTTCTTCTTTACCTTCCACCTTCCTTTGCTTGTATATATATATATATATATATATATATGTGTGTGTGTGTGTGTGTGTGTGTGATTCTTAATTAGAACTCACAGTCTCAATCTGATTTTTTTATCCACCACTCTATACTAGATCTGCTTTTAACCAAATCCGAAGATGGTGAAGAAGATGAATTGAGAAGCAGATAAGGTTGGACCACGATTGTGCTTTTACCATCCTACGCTAGAAATGTATATCTTTGATACCTCATTTCTGTCACCATCTACGCTAAGAAAATGAATACCGAACTTGAACCCATTAATAGAAGCACATTGAACAAAACAGGGATGGTGAAGAGGTGAAGAAGATGAACAGAGATGGTGAAGTTTGGTTGAAGAAAGTGATCGCTAACAAAAAACGCATATATTCTAAGTTATAGATTCTAGAGTCATGAAGACGATGAATGGAAATGGTAACCAGAGTTGCAATGGCAGGAGACGGTCGCCGAAGTTCCAAGCAATAACCAGAGAAGGTGATCGAAGAAGAAGTTAGGAAAGAAGATGAAGTTGACTTGTTTTAATTGACCTAGGGGCATTGTGGGGAGCATAGGTGAAAATGTTGTTAGATTTGGAATTTGAAAAAGTAACATGTGAAAATGTGGAATTTTGTGTTTGTGGGAGGTAGACTATGTAATTCGCCCCTTTTTTAATGGAAAAACATTTTTTATATTCTTTATTAGCGCTATAGATTTTGACATCCCACCAGAGTCAATGATCAAGATTTTTTTATATATCTTATTTTATTGCCAATGCGACTTTTTAGAACACACGAAGTTCTTATAATGAAATGTTGATTTTAAATGATATAGACTCTAGCTTGCAGTTGTTTCTTACTTGGGTCTCAGAACAATTTAATGAACTCAAGTGATTGTGATAAGGATATTCTATTATAAGGATCGAAAGACCTCTTGAGATAAAATCCCTAGGAGTGTTTTGTGACTGAAGTTAAATTGAGAAGATACAATTTTGCCTTTAAAGGATGCAAGCCTCGAAAAACTATCTAGAAGAAAGTTCTTAAAACGTAAAAGGAATTTATAGTACAACAATTGAAAATTACATTTTTTATTTAGATTGTTGAGTAATAGGTCATTTTCATTATCTCGAATAAGCTCATTTATACTTTTTAACCACTATGATGACCCTTGATTAACCTCTATTAAAACCCACGTCCCTTGAGCTGTCCGAATCGTCATTAACTTTGTACATGGATTCCTCCAACCGTTGTTCATTATATCCATTAATGCCATGGTAAAATGTGGGGAAGGAAGAAACTGCCTTCAAACTCTTCATTTTGGTTTCCCTTTGCTCGCCCTGCATACTAATTTGGATGAATTATGATTAGCACTTCTGAGTGTGCTTTCGCTTAGATCTTTGGTCTCGGTTCCTATGTCTTTAGGCTTTAGTCTCATCCATTTGGACCTCCACACCCATATGAATCCGGGCATTTGAGATTGGGCCCCCACTTATTGCATTTGTACTCCTCTATTGGGTCGGTATTCCTAATGAAAGCCAAGTCTGATCTTGTGTGTCTCTCCACAACCTTTTTAACCCTTATAGAAAGACAATTTGACACCAAAGTCAAGTGCATGGGATGGGAAGCACGTATAACTTGACCATTTCTAACTAGGGATGACAATTTTATCCAATAGAACAGAGATCCATAGGTACTCTCCCCAACAAAATGCATATTAGGGGTATGTACAATTCTCAATTTGGAACCGAGAAAGTCTTTAGGCGGAGTGCGATGCGACATGTGCCATACTGGACAGACCTTAGACACATTTTTTCTTTATTTTTAAGTTAATATTTTTTAAAGGGATTTTGGTAAATAGTCACAAAAAACTAGTCGTATTCTTGATTTAGTCCCAAAATAATAAAAGGTAAGCAAATGGTCTAAAAAAAACTTTGGTGCATAAATGGTCCAAATGGACCATTTGCCTTCCGTCAATTTTCTTGCTATTTTGTCCTTTTGTGCAGGGGATATTTTGGTCAAAACATTAGAAAAAATTACACAAATGGTCCTCATCTTTGTGGGTTATTAAAATCAGTCCTAAAGTTTTTAATTTTGTTGCATTAGTCAAATTTTAATTAAATTATATAATTTTATATTTTACCTTTTTAAGTAGAATCGAATTTGGTCCATAAATAATTTTATCGAATCAATTTGACACTAATTAGATAATTTTATCGAAAATCTTCAACGTAATAACATTTATTTATGTTTTCTTTTGTGTTAGATATCGTATATTTTGATTTTAATCAATCGTTAACGATAAATATAATTATTGTATCTTCTTAAAATTTTAGTATCGTATACTCTTTGTAAAAATAAAAATATAACGAATATAAAAAATAAAATAAAATACATACGTGCACATTTTGATTTGAAAGCAGATATAAATGAATTGTTGTACCTAAATAAAATTTTATTAGAAATATATCTATGTAAGAAAAATATCTTGGATACAAACAATTAATTAAATCAAATAAAAAATAAAAAATAAAAATCCCAAAACCACCACCCACACACCACCCCCACCCCCATCCCCAACCCCACCACCATCGGTTGGTGGTGGCCGCCACCACCGGTTGGTGGTGTAGCTCCACCACCAGCGGATCTGAGTGGTCACCACGCAGTCTGGTGGTGACCACGGTCTGTTGGTGATCGCTGGCAAGCCACCACCAGCTGTTGGTGGTGGCCAACCACCACCTGAGGGTGGTGGCACCATTACCACCACCAGATGGTGGTGGTGGTTTTGAGGATGGGGTGGGGGTTGGGGTGGGGTAAGTGGTGGTTTTGGGATTTTTTTGTTTTTTATTTTTATTTGATTTAATTAATTGTTTGTATCGATATATTTTTCTTACATAGATATATTTCTAATAAAATTTTATTTAGTCTGAAATTCATTTATATCTGTTTGAAATCAAATGTCTGTATGTATTTTATTTTATTTTTATATTCGTTATATTTTATTTTTCTGATGAGTATCGTATACTAAAATTTTAAGAAGATACAATAATTATATTTCTTGTGCATTGATTAAAATCAAATATGCATATCTAACACAAAGAAAACATAAATAAATGTTATTACGTTGAAGATTTTCGATAAAATATCAATTAGTGTCAAATTGATTCGATAAAATTATTTGGACAAAGCATCTAAAAAAGGTAAAATATAAAATTATATAATTTAATTAAAATTTGGACTATAACAAGTAAAACACAGGATTTGATTTTAATAACCCACAGATGACCATTTGTGTAATTTTTTCTAATGTTTTTTGACCAAAATATCACGCAAAACAAAGTGAGGAAAAAAGAATAGTCATTTGGACCATTCTTGCTTTTTAGAAGACCATTACCTTTATTTACTAAATGCAGCTTTTTAGACTATTCTTAAAAATCCCTTTTAAATTATCTAAAATTTTTGTAAAATTCACAAAAGTTTCTTCTTTTGAGTTTTGTTTTAAGAAAGTTAAATTTTAAGAAATCCAAATTAAAAAAAAAAAAAAAAGGAAGATACAAGATGCTATTTAAGACTACAACAAAAAACAAAAGAGAAAGAAAATGAGTAGTTGGTGTGTTTTTTATTGGACCCGCCCCACTCCTAGAACCGATCCACCCTAAGAACTCGCGGGTCTAGGGGCGGGTTAGGTTTACCTTAGACTTCGCAAGTCTACAGCCGGTTCTTGGTTGACCCGCCTTAGAACAGACCCATTGCCGTTCCTATTTCTAACTTCACTTGGTATAGTTTTTAGACATCCTTGCTACTATACTCATCAACAAATCAGTAGGTCTGAGGTAGAACATCGTCATATAGTAGAAACAGGTCTCATTCTGTTAGCACAACCCTCTCTACTGCTAAGATTTTGGTGGGATGCTTTTTCAACTGCCACCTATCTAATAAATAGACTGTAGTTATATCACCTTTTGAACTCTTTTTTCAAGGAACACCTTCCTATTTTTACCTATAAAGTCTTTGGCTATGCTATTTTTCCCTTTCTCATACCTTACCAAATTCACAGAGTTGGCTTTCACACTTCCAAGTGTATTTTGATTGGGTACAATAATAAGCATGAGGACTACAAATGTCATTTTAACAATGCGAGAATATTAATTTGTAGTCCAAAGTGCAACATTTAATGTATCAAAATTCCATTTCAAACAAGGTTTTCCTATTTCTCCCAATTAAACTTCCTAGTCAAAAATAGTTCTTATCAAAGCCTCACACTGAAAATATATTGTCCTCTCCACTTTCAGCACATTCCACACCATCATCATCTCATCAACTACGTACTTCTCCAAGTCCATATCCAAGTCCTCCAATACCTCAAAGTCCTAAAACTGATTCCTCTCATTATATATATTGACATAATATTTTTGATATTTTGATGGATAGTAGAATCCAATATCCACTACTTCGTTGCTAATGCATGAAGATGCAATAACATTTTAAAAAGAGACATGCTATAAGCACACATAAATTAATGGATAATGCTAGAATGCCATAGTCATTAACATAATTAGTGACATAATAATAGTAAAATTCCTATCTTGCCATTAATGAATGGATGAATTGATATTGATTTAAAAGATATTGAAGTCATTTTATTCTATTATGGTATTCTTTATGGCATTTAGTATGTCACCGTAGAGTGATCGAAAATTAATATCACATATTTAAATCGTTAATTTATGTGTATTTATAGATTTTTTATTTTAAAAAAAAGAGAGAAATACAATTGGTCGGATTTATTTATTATTTTGCTTTGATTTGGTGGCAAATATTCATACGAAGACATAAAAATCGAAATGGGGTTCTAGGAAACATCTTTTTTGATTCTGTGGGACCAAGTGTTCCAATCGATTTGGAAAGATTAGACCGAACTGATATATATATATATATAATTGAATTAGAGATAAATTTGCTAATCAAGTCTTTTCAAGTAGTATCATTTAAAATTTTAATCATTTAATTAAGTGCAATTTATTGATTCTAGAATGGGACAGCGAACTCAAAATTACCAGGGAAGTATGTGTGACTCCCAGTGTTATATTCCCTCACTTCCAATTATTTAGTCCATTTTATTTTTTTCATATGGATTAAGAATAGTATTGAAAAAGATAATTATGCAAACAAACATCCTAAAATACCCTTGTTTAATGTATTGAAAAATATGATATTTTACATTTTCAAGATTATGTAGCGGTATAATTGTAAGTAAATGTGAAATTGGATCAAATAAATAGGACAACTCAAAGAAGAATAGTGAACCAAATATATGCGATGAAAGTAGCATATAATTGTGAACAAATGAAAAAGGTTGACTCCAACTTCTCCGTGACTTGGAAAAATATTATAAATACACATAAACGTTCACGTACTAATTATAGAACATTGTAGATCTTCTTAACATTGGGGATAGAATGATGAGTTTAGTCCATCCTCTATTAGAGTGATGAGAACATATTTATGTGTACATATATCATTTTTCATAATCTGAACTTGTTGAATTAATTAAATTTCTTTAATTACTTTAGTTGCTTGGAAGTTGAAACCCTCTAAATGAGCTAAATCTCCTCCTCTATATATATATATATATATATATATATATATAAGAGTAATATAAATGTAATACGAGTTGTGTTAACTGACTAATTGAACTCTGAACTCAGATCGATCCAATTCATATGATCTAAAATCTAAATGAATGAGTTTTGCTAATTAAACAAATCAATCAACAAAACATATATTCATGCCGCAAAATCTTATCTTATTTTTCACACATCATCTTCAAAATAAATAATTCGTAATTTTCACATTATTCGTTTGTCCAAATATTTGTTAACTTATTCGTTTATGTAGCATTAATCTACATGAGATATGTGGGGCCTTACGTGGCCACAGAAAAGGAGACTTGATATCCAGCTCACATTGTTTTCCACCAAAATTAATTAAACCATAAGACAATCTTGCAAAGATTGAAGCAGCGAATTATATCAAAGCACATGTATAACACAAACATTTCACGTTCTTCCATGGAGATCACTTCCCTTTCTGTCATTTTATTTTCCAGAATGGCAACAACTTTAGCTTTCTAGTCTGTGTACAACTAGGAATGATAGCTTTCTAGTCGGTGTATAACTAAGAATGATATATTCTCAGTATTGAAATTTTGTTAAAGTTCTGGCATTGGTGTGACCCAGTAGTAAGGGGTTGGTAAGTAGACATTGCTGCCATATGACAGTAAGAGATAACAATCACGCCAAGGGCTAGAACTTTAAATAAAGTTCCAGCACTGGGAATGTATTATTTTCGTACAACTAATATTAATTTTTTAGTTTATTTCAAATAAAGTTCAAACAAAGTAAAATAATGTTTTTTATCAAATCTATTGTCGACATTGGATTAAAACGAGAATGATTATAACCCGGGTCTTGCCAAAGATATTTAAATAAATATTCTATGCGTCCTATAAAGATAGTCTCATTTTTCCTTTTTTGTTTTTCCTAAATGATAGTTTCATTTTCTTAGTTAATTTGTTAGTGGTTCTATGTGTTCTTATTAAATGTGCATCTTTATCAACATATAATAATAATTAAAGTGGAATAATAAATATGTAAAATAATATATTAGGTAAAATGCTCATAAATATTATTTTTTTCAAGAATATTAATTAAATTTTTCTTAATATTTGTGAAAATAAAAGTGAGACTGCTTTACGAGACGGAGGGAGTAATACTTGCTCTAAAAGTCTGTGTTAAAATCATTTTGATGGCAATATAGCAGAAACAATGTACTCTCTGCCTCAAATATATATGTTCATTTATTTTTTTAGGATGTCTTAATTATATATAGTTTTGTTTTTATATTAAGAAGTATTTTCTATATTCATTTATCAAAACAATCTTATTTAAATTTCCTAGTAATCACCATTGTCTTTGAATAGTTAAATGAGGGTATAGATTAAGAAACCATTTGCAAAACTTATTTAAATTTCCAACAACTCTTCTTAATCTTTTTTTGAATATACAACTCTTCTTAATCTATGAAAAGGTAAATAAGCATATATAATTGGAACGGATCGAGAGAGTATTTTTTTATTTATAGGATAGGAAGATGATTCCCCCTCACCCACCCACCCAAAAAAACCATAGACAATTCTAGATACTAGAAGCAGGTTTCTGGGTGGGTTTAAATTTTGAAAAAAGTCGATATGTTAATTTTACATATAATCAAAAAGAATATAACATAAAGTTACTAACTGAATGCTTCACAATATCATAATACTTCTGTAGTTTTGTTTTAAAAATATAACACAAACTTATTAACTGAATGCTTCATATCACAAGAGTATTTTCATAGATTTGTATTATAGAAGTCTCACTATCAAGTCAGTATGCCTAATTCAATTTAGTCCATTCATTAAGTGAATGTTCGTATATATGCTTTTTTAAAATCGAATATGATGTATTAGGATTTGGAGATAATAATATAATAAAGTAAATGTTCTTCTACAACTTTTAACAAGTTTTTACACATTTTAACTCATTCTTATCTAAAGTCAAACCAATTATATCCACATATTTTCAAGGGACCCACTGTACTAAATCTCCATCACTCAATCTCACTCATTCTCTCTCTTATTTCACATCAAAACTCATAAATACTCATAAATACACATACACCAACACCCACACCCTGTCATTTTATGCAATAAAATTACATAAATTATAAATATAATGTATGCTCCACAAATCCATCACTAGATTCTTACTAGGACATGTTTCTTTTAGTTCTCCTAGAAGGTTGATTTAGTTCTATTTCAAATTTTACAATTAAACAATATGAACTAATCCAAGGTTGTATCATTCCTAATAAATAATTTTACAGTCTGACGTCATAAGATCTATGCATCATACTAAGTTGTTCAAATAATATAAATTTCCTCTATCTTAAGAACCGAAAAGGCACACAATTGTGTGGTAACAATTTGTGTGTATTTCTAGCTTTTTTACACAACCATATATATATATATATATAGTTACAATTTAATTGAAGGTATATAGTCACATATATTCTGCAACATGCAAGTTATTGATCTAAAGTTCCAATAGATAAATAGGGGAAAAAAAAGTAAATAATTGGACTAAGTGCTTAAAAAAAAGAAAAAATTGAAGGTGAAGCAAATGATGTGAATTGGGCCAGGCGGACTGGGCTATAGTATAGTCCAATCCCTGCCCCTCCCTTCGCCTCAGATTGGAAGTCATGGATTATTCTAGAGTGGATTTGTAGTTGGGTTCATGCACTTCAAGTTCACTCTAGCTACACATAATTGGATTAGACATTTGAACTCATTAATTGATCCAATTTGAAATGGGCACAAACTTTTATCACTCTAGCTCATTGGGACACACATTTCAATAACCCCACAATCTCTAACTACACATAATGGGCTTGTCGCATACATTATGTCTGGTGGTCGTGTGGCTGTGAGCTATGGTAGACTTCAAATTAGACAACAATACTTTGAGTTAGTTGCCTTTGTTGTGTCGTCTTCTTTCATGTGACTAACTTTTGTTGTGTCGTCTTCCTTCATGTGACTAACTTTCAAGTCCTTGATCATCTCCTCATTGTTTCCAATATAGATAAGATCATCAACATATAGAGATTTAGATTAGGAGAATATGATCATCAATGCCTTGTGTCTTAATTACAAGACATTGGACCTTTAGGGCGGTCTGTCGTCCCTATAGCTTTGTCCCTGTAGAGCATTAGAGGCGGCATGATAATTGTTCTGCTAGTATAATGTTGGTTTACTTTTGCTCCTCTTAAATCCTTGTTCTAGCAACCATCAATTTTGTTGTCCCAAATTCTTGAAGCTTGTTAGGCTTTGTTGAGTTTAATTTTGATCAAGTACGTAAAAGATTAATATCAACTGTGTTAGATGGAATTTAAATTTGTTTTGCTATTGCGTGAAATTTCTTGGATTCAACAACTACAATATCACCAAATCCCGATTTATGAGTTTTATTACCACCGTGGTTGTTTTGCCCTTCATTGAGATATTGTTTGCAACTAGTTAAAATTTTTTGTCTTGGGGAAGGGGGGGAAGGAAGAAATCAAGAATCATCACGCAAGAGATAAAGAAGGTTAAAAAAATGAGATTATTATTATCAAATGATATTTGTTAAATTGTTCCTTGTAGATAATATTGAGTGCTGAAGTAAAGAGGTAATACCAAGGCAAACGCATTGCGGAATTAATCAAGCATTGGAAGAACAAACATCACTTTGCATTTTCTCAACACTAAGTTGGAAATTTTCTTTCTTTTGCTATTTGAAAAGATCTCTCTGGAGATTAGCAAAAGAGATGAGAAAAAAATTTGCCACACTAATAGCATCTCCAAGGGTATCCCCGTTGTTCTTTGCAAGCTTACAAATTTTTTACATACTATTTATTTATTTAATTAGTATAATTTTATCTAAACTAGTAGCTAACGGGTCAAATTTATCTATTCCAATGGTTTTCCCCAATTTCTAGTTGTTGTATGATTGTTAATTATTGTGTTGATTGTTAAATTTGTTATAAAAGTATAGAAACAATATAGAGAATTTAGAGAGAATGAATTCTAAGGAATTCTCAGGAATGAATTTCATTAATAACTGAAGCCCTATTTATAGGAAAACTTCGAATAAGTGATCGTAATTACATAATTTCATCAAGGGTATAATAGTCATTCACATATAATAATTACATCTTTTACCAAATTATTCCTCCACCAAATTATTCCTCATAATTCATAACCACCACATTATTCTCAATTATTCATAACACCTAATAATTATTCTTCAATTATTATTCATAACACTCCCCCTTGAATGACTATTAATACAAATGTCTTACGGACTGTTTGGAGAAAAACCCATGGGAAAAAACTTTCAAACCGATTGCGGGATAGCTTGGAGTGGTTATATCGCTTCATCAAAACATTGCTCCCCACGATGCCTATCACGCATATGAGTATTCACGTCTTTGCCTCGTTAAAACCTTGTCAAGAAAACCCAGTGGGAAAAAACTTGATCGAAGGAAAAGAGTAATTTGCTCAGTTTGATTTCATATCTTGAGCTGATATCTTTACTTACGGTAAATGATTTCAATATCATCATCGTTTGGATCTAAAGCATTAGCTCCATTATAACTTGATCCAATAGATACAATATCAATTTCTCCTATCGTTCTCAATATACCATGAATATGCCTCGTTAAAACCTTATTAGGAAAAACCCGGTGGGAAAAACCTTAATGAAGGAAAAGAGTACATTATTCATGTGAATACGCCTTTAAAGTTGCCTCATTAAAAACCTTGCTAGGAAAACCCAATGGGATAAAACCTCGATCAAGGGAAAAGAGTGCAGCGTGTATTTTATACAAGTATCTTTGCAAGCATTTCAAAATCTTTCATACATTTGTATGAGTATCATATACATTGGTTTTATACTCTTCGTTCATTTAGAGTGCATCAATTTTCTTACACAACTACAAAACATTCACCATGAACACATGTCTCCAAACACACAATTTAAAGCATATAAATTCATAGTAAAAACATGTAAACATATAAGTAAACCTTCATAACTAACTAATACTTAAAATATATCATTTAACATTTAATACTCACTTAATAGGTTATTTCATTCCCAGGGACTTAGCTCACCCTTTAGGGTACTCATAAACACGGGTTTAGCTCATCCGATCCTTTAATTTCCTTTTAAATTTACTACACACACGATCGGTAATTTAACTTTCATGAGCATGCAACATATAATGACCACCATGCTTATCTTTAAACTTGAGCAATAGTCATCATCACCTCATCATCTCATAAGTTAAGGATTTCACATTCACCATTTATCATCTTCAATATATCTCAATATTTTCATTATCATTGATCATATGTAGCGCTACATTTTCATATCGTGTCAACACTTTTCAATTTCCTTTCTTTCCCCATATCGACATAACTTATCGAGATATCTCATTATCAATCCTCTTGTAGGATTACACAATATAGTTATGTCTATATACTCTTCAAGAGCATATGCCTCCATTATTAAGACCATCTTTTATAATTTGCTTTGATATATATGTTTGGGGAAATATCAACGCTTCTGGCGCGCTAACTTATCAAAGCATCGTAGCTGATATATGTGATTGTTCATAACCTTTCATGCATCTTTGAACTTCAAGTTCGTATTTCAATTTCGAGGATATAACATGATGCATTTATTTTCAACCTTTAATACTCCCCTCATCTTTGAGAAAATTTAGAACACCAAAACTCATACAGTTGGTATGATTTTAATCATATATGTTCTCATCATTCAGCCTTAATATGGGAATTTAGACCGTTTGCATTCTATTCTCGATATCGGCAATTTATTTGAGGACTTTAAATAATTTGCCATATAATATCCCACTTGTATGTGCATACTCAAATCCTTGAGGATTTATTCAAGTATTGGGATATACATTTACTTAGCTTTATCATTAAATCTGAAAATCATGCTCATACTGGTGAGCAAATATTTCGTAAATTTCAAATTACGAATCATATACACATGTGACTATCTAGTGGATCCATATCATAATATCTAGTAGTCCACATGGAGGATGAGTGGGCCCATACTTCTCATCCTTTATTCCGGATATATTTGGGATTTATTCCCAATATTGGCTAGTAATGATTTCATCATTTATCGAGAACAATCATTGAAGAATTCTTTTAATTCTTCACTTGAAATATTGATTTCAATAATTATTTAAGCTTAGGGATGGTCATCAGGTATTGCAAGCAGTATTATTGAACTTCTAGTTCAAGAAATTCTTATATCGATTTCACTAGTATACGTATAGTGCTCAACATGATTTATCATAGAAATAATTCACCGACATAGTCCATCATCTTTTGGTGACATTATTGTCTACCACTATTCAAACAGAGTTCTGACTCATACGCATCACATCCGGCTATTATTTAATTCGAAATCGTAACTCTTACGCTTCATATTATTTATTTAAAATCGAGTCTTATTTCATACAGCGTCGTATTATTCTATAAATAAATCATCAAAATTATTGCAAAATTCATCCTAACAAGGGTCTATACATTATAATGGATCATATGCTCTCAAATCTTGAAAATACTATCCATCACTACCGATTAAAATCTTAAAAAGGATTTATCGATGTAAATTTGGAAAGATTAAGGATGCTAATGAATAAGGGTATCCCACAAGATATCCGATGCTTGATTGAAGCAAAGGTTCGATTATCTGGTGAGGTTTCAATTCCCTCTAAATACATGCCTGGTATGGGTAAAAGTAGTTTTTCAAAGAAGCGGAGAGCAAAAGATTAGGAGGATGCTACAAGTGTGCTCGATGGACATGTGACACTCGATGTAAATCGTGGGGTACTTGTCCGTAAACCGAGAAGATAAAATAGCATTCATTAAAGATGGATTGAGTAAGGAGCCTTTGGATGATATTCATGAGCTCTTGAGACACATCCTAGTGGACACGTACAAGGTGAGCTAATGGCCTTATGGGCCAAATTCAAAGATCAACAAACGCGTTACAGTCTTGAAAAACTTACTTTAGAAGATCCTGTTTGTAAATTTAGTAGAAAAATTTAGCATAATGATTTTCCCATATTTATGTAAGAAAGCTCGGTGTAATAACAAAGATCAATATATTTCTTTTATTTGTAAATATCGTTTTTCAATTTTAAGATATATATTATTTTTCAATCAACTGACAAATTTATATGTCATATCACTAAAGAAAAATTTCTGCCTTTTTCTCTTTCATATTTGTCAAAAAGTAAATAATGCACTCAATTATTGGTTTGAAAATTTTTCTTTAAATAGAGAGATTCATATATCTCTCATGTTCATACATTAAAAGTATAGTGTAAAAAAGAGAGATAGGAGTAGAGATGGATATGGAGATTTTAGAATCATCTCATACAAGTCAGCTTTTACCTCGCCATATTAAAACCGTATGTATTCTTGGTGGATCTAAACTGGTAGGCCATATCCAATATGTGGATATGGCAAACCGACTTGTAAAAGAGTTAGGGAGACAAGAAATCAATATACTATACGGAGGAACCAACAACAAACTTTTAGCTAGACTTATAATGGCCGCACAATCATGGGGAATAAGAGTTTCGAGTGTAATACCTTTCCATCTAGTTGGATCTAATACTCGGGTGGAGCAGTTCTACCATGGGTCCATAGGGTTGGTGCTACAAGCGCAATCCATCCACAAGCGCATGATGTATATGATGAATAATAGTGATGCTTTCATTGTCCTTCCAGGTGGCTACAACACACTTTGGAGGAAATATTGATATAGCATCGTTGTACGATGGAATTTTCATGTCAAACCAATAGGTTTGTTGAATATTAATAATTTCTTTGATGGCTTACTAGCGTTTCTAGATCGAGTGTAAATAATAAGTTTATCTCTCATTCAATGAGAAAAATACTTATTTACGCTAATCTTTGTTGATGAACTACTCATCAAATTTCATGCATATGTTCAAGAATGCTGGAAGCGAGTCCGTCGGTCAGACCATCGGTGTCAGCGAAAAAGAAATTCGGATCCTTTAAATATTTCATTATGAATCCTAATGTTGATGGTGGCAGAGTTACGGAGTATTTATACTCTCGAGACGCATCACTCATTTATGGATTTAGTATGTATTATCTTTTTGCATTTCTATATTTTCGAGTGTTTAATGCCATCTTTTGATATTCTCAATATGTTTCACTTCGACTGTTTTGTACTTCTTCTGGAGTAATAATAATAATATCATATTTGCTTTATTCAAATACAGAAATCTAGTGATTATGCTTCTTCAAGAGCATTTTATTCTTATATTAATACAATCTCATATCATCGATGAGATTACTTCATATAAGCTTTCCATGCGATATATTTTCTTTGATTTATCAACATGGGATCTATTCAGCATTTTACTTTCGTCTATTTATCCAATGGTAACTTCAAGTACCACTTGCTCAATTTTCTCCATTAATATTCGGTATATATGGAGAAATAATTTTATTCTCATCGTCTACTTCTTCGAGAGTAGGATTAGAATATTTGATCAACTACTTCTTCTGGAGTAGGATTCGTTATAACCAATCGTGTAGTATAACCTACCACATTGGAAATATGCACACCAATCGTGTGGTATTACCCACCACATTGGAAATATACTCAAACTATAAAGTGCATAAATTTAAATTGCAGAAATTAAATTTCCTCAAATAGGTGGTCGAACCTACCTTATGAGAATTATTGCAATAAATATAAATTTACGGAATTTAAATAGCAAGAATTAAATTGCATAATATTTAACTACTTCTTGGGAGTAGGATGCTTAGTAGAAAGTATTACCCATCACTTAGCATATAAAGTGCGAAATATATAAAACCTTAGTTTAGTGACGGTTGAACCCATCATCAAGTAGGAGGTATTGCGAAGAATTAAATTGCGGTAAATAAAGTGCGAGAATTAAATATTGAGCTAACCTACGGGAGGCAGATTTGTTCTTCAGAACAAATACTCATTACTTCTGAAGCGACACTTATCCTACAGAATAAGTACATTATGTCATTGAACTCTTGGGAGTTACATTAATATTTCGATCTTTTAAACTCAAATGGACTTCAAGCCATTTTATATAATCAATGGATTTAGAATTTCTTCATGAATATTCTATCCATTTTTCACTTTGTCGTCAAAATTAGGTCGGTTTTACCTAAGGGTAAAATTGTCCATTCAATTCATAAGGTAAAATTGTCAAAAATATTTTATCAATGTTTTACGATTGGAAAATTATCTCCTTTCTACTGATTTATCAATATCAAAATATTCAACGACTATTTTGTAACTTTTTCAAAGTTGGTGTCTTGATTTGTAAATTTTGAAAGTTTGATAATAACATATTTCAAAACGAGTTATTACCCTATCAATGTTGGTGTCGAATCGAAGCTCTCGTTAAATCGAGTATAATGGAGTCGAGAAAATTTGATTTTGATAATGTATACTCCTTATATCTCGATAAAGCGAATGTTATAGTTTAATATATTATTATATTATAAAATCATATGATTTACCTTTTTCCCTTTCTCTAATTATTCCATTGGATGAGATTTACTTGCAATCCATTTACGTGATCGGAAAAATTCTTTGGACTCCATTCTTGATTTTGGGATTTGACATCTCAAAGCGAGGTTGTGTAGAATGAGGAATTGTGGGAGAAGAATATGAGCAAAGGAATTTTCAATGATGTATTTGAAGAGAGAGTTATTTAGGATTGATGAGGATGAATTAATTCATTGGTAATAATCAGGTTTACGATCTGAAGATCATCTATAAGATCTGGTAGAGCATCTTTCCATATTACTCGAAAGGGTTAGAGGCTCGTCTTTGATAACGTGTTATAAAAGTATAGAAACGATATAGAGAATTTAGAGAATGAATTAAGGAATTCGGGAATGAATTTCATTAATAACTGAAGCCCTATTTATAGGAAAACTTCGAATGGCGCAATCGTAATTACATAATTTCATCAAGGGTATAATAGTCATTCACATATAATAATTACATCTTTTACCAAATTATTCCTCCACCAAATTATTCCTCATAATTCATAACCACCACATTATTCTCAATTATTCATAACACCTAATAATTATTCTTCAATTATTATTCATAACAAAATTTCAATTATTCCACTAAAAGCCAATTCAAACTACCATTTTTTTACTTATTTTAATCATCGCAATATCGACGACGACGACGACGACGACGGCAATGACGACAACAACAACAATAATAATAATTAGTATTATGTTTCTTATTTGAAATTATTGATTATTATTGTTGTTGTTGTTAATTAATTAATAATTAAAATAAATTTAACACAATTAAAAATTATTAATGACATAATTGTAATAAAACTACCAACCCCAACCCCAATTTGGAGTTCGTTTAATGCTCTTCAATCAGCCTGTTTTATGCTTCATCATCTTTGAACAATGTGGTGATGATGTATTCCATATATTTGGTGTTGGTCGACTCCAATTGATGTTGGCATTACAAGGGTTGAAACTGGCGAGCCAATTTGTACCGTTGTAATTTGCAGGATTTGGCGAGTTGAGGAAGTACCGGGGGGTTTTAGATTTTTCCAGATAAGATCAATTTCATATAAACCTATAATTGAAGATAAGGTGCTACTAAATAACTTCATTCTCTATGGATCACCCCGCCCCACTCCCTCCTCCTTACTCTCACACCAACAGAGAGGCAGATATGGAGATTAACAATGGCGAAACAAAAAATCTGGAAATATTCCAAGTTGGCCCATGTGAAAATGCTTATCAAATGGGGTTTCTGATAGGCCAGAGGTTCTCCAAAACGATAAAAAGTAGGCTGTCTAAAGACCTTATTCTGCAAAACCAACTCCTCCCTTTTGCTCAAACACCAGAATCCCAATCACTCTTGCAATCTCTCGCCTTAACTAACAAGAAAAAGTATCCTCAATATTGGGATGAACTCTTGGGAACTGCTGATGGAAGTGGGTCGTCGTTTCTTGAAGTAAAATTTCATTCATATTTGCAGTAACTAATGATGCAGTCAATGTGTTTGATGAAATTACTCTGAAAGTGAAATTGCCTTGGTTGTTCAGATAATGCTTCTCAACTTCAGGAAGGAGATACTTCCATTTGTTCCCAAAATGACCGTGGATTTGAAGAATGATGTTGATGTGAATGATGATTGCTCTGATATTCTCGTTGTTAGCGATTCAATGGCTATTGTAGCTCACAATGAGGACGCAAATGTTGCTCTTATTGGCCACACGTAATCTCCGTTATCATAATGTGGATAAAATTTTTGCGGCTTTGGTAAATTTTGAGTGATTATATTGATGTTGCAGTTATTTGATCGAGGGAATTATGCCAAATGGGATGTCTTTCACTGCTTACACATATGCGGGAGAGTTACCAAGTTGTGCTTTTGGGTTCAATAGTCTTGGAATGGTACATTATTCTTCAGATTTCTTGCTAAGTACTTTAAAAGTTGGTTTTGCAACAGCTTGACCCTGTAAAATTTACTTGGGATGGTGATATACTAAAAGCTTTTATGAAACATAGGAAAGTAATGTAAAGGTTTAGAACTGTAAGGACTACTTTTTAACTCCACACTGTTCAAAAGCTTGAACCATAACCTAGTTGAGGTTGCCCATTCCGTGTCATTGTTATAGTGCATTGGCGTTTCATCTTAAAAAAGCAACTTAACCGAGATTTATTCCATAGTCTTTCAATGTGGAACTTATATCTTGAAATCTGTGCGTTCATTTTGAGTCTTAATCAGATTGAATAGATTCATAGGAGTTTAATGGGTTCTGATACTGCATCAAAACTTCAACTTCTGTCTTAAAAGGTCGAGGTCGACATTGTTAAAAGGACTAAAGGAGTATGTTATTTCATAGTCTTTTGACATTAATGGTGACGCATGAAGGCTGAGGTTCATAATTTCTCCAGGCATTCACACTGAATTCAGTTCCTCCAACTGAGGAAGAGATTGTACCTGGTGCAATAGGTCGAAACTTTATCTCCAGAGACTTGCTTGAAGCACAAAGCATAGATGATGCTTTAAAAGTAAGGTGTCCAGTCTATCACTGTTTTCTGTTAAATCTTGGTCTTGAATTTATCTTACATGTTTCTTATATACATGCATGGATTTCTATGGATTTAGAGGATTTATTCACCAGAAGTATCCGTTGGACATAGTTACAACATCATTGACTTGATGACACGAAGAATTTTGAACGTTGAAACTGCATCAAGAAATCGTTATTCAATTCGTGAAGTTGGGGCAGAGCCATTCTTCCATGCCAATATGTACCTTCATCTTCATGATGTTCAACAGGTAGGTAACATAGCCCCATTCAGATAGCTGCAAAATTTCGTAGCCATTCTGTACACGGAAATGGACCTTCATATATTTCCTTCTTTTTCAACTTTATTTTGTTTGATTCTCTGTTTTTGCGCTGAAGACTGCTTTTATCCTTGCCACAAAACTAATTCAAGAATTTTGAATTTTTTGGGCAATAAAGGTGCATGATGAGAATTCACTGTTTAGAGAGGCAAGAGCTGTTTTGCTTCCAAAGGGGTCAAAAGATGATTTTCTCTCACTCCTTGGAAACAGCAAGGATGCAAAGCATCCCATTTACATGACAGGTAAATTTTAAAAGGGCATTTTGATTCTATGCAAAGAAGTACAAGTCTCTCTGAATAAATACTTCCATTTATGTTTTTTCAGGTCCATTACTTTACACCCTATGCACAGCAGTGATAGATCTCGACGAACAAACCATCTCAATTATACAAGGGAACCCAAAGGATTCAAATCCCTCCTTTGTTTTCTCAATGTCTTCACGGCAGCAATGACGCACTAGCACAACGCCAAGTATGCAAAGTCGAAAATTTCAACTTGTACTTGATGCTTAAAGTTCATCAAGATGAGTTCAAGTTTACTTCTTTCCAGTTAACTCATCTCGATTTTGTCAGCACAATGTTGTTTTAATGTAACATACAATTGGATTCATAAGCATCTGTAGACTTGAAGATATACTATGGAATAGCATTCATTTTCGATATCAAAACGATTTGAGCCTTTTCAAGAACACAAACACGTTACACATTCAAATTTCAGCACTATATCTTGTGTTTAGACTGGCCAAGAACAGCATAGTGGATATATTATAATATATTATATTGGATTCCCTCACAAAATACAGTATGAACAAAATATCATACTGATAGAGTAGCATTCAAGTTTTCGATGTGGCTTAATATTCACAAAAACAATATCTCAAGATGAAAGAACATACATATGGATTTTCCTTTTCAACTCACCGGATCATTCAACTCTAGAAGGTATGATTGAAGCTTTCAGGCGTGATCGTGATCGTTGACCTCTCGTCCTTGCCTCAAGTAATTTCGTCTTCAACGTGTGGTCCTTGGACTCTGGAGGCAATTTTGAAGACGACTCAGAAATGTCAACATCATGTGATGGTAGTTTCGCCGTCCATTGGCGGACTGGACTAGCTCGACTCCTCCAAACAGAGGCTTGACCAGCATCATTATCAGGTTGTGTGCTCCCACTTTCTTGAAACAAATAGTGATTTCTGATTAAATTCTCAATCATGTAGTTTGAATTCATTTCAGTTTCTTCTTCATACTTATTCTTTCTCCTAGAACTACTATTCTCTTCTCCTGCTTCACCTTTTTCAGACTTATGTGAGATGCTTATTTCAACAGGATTCCCTTGCCTGGTCTTCGTTGGTTCAGTATCTTCAACCTGGTTTGATAGTGCTCGAGCCATTTGTTCTTCAAACTTCACTTGCAAATTCGATGGACTAAGACCCTTCGTCCTTTCAGACGACCCCACCTTCTTCTTTATTGGCTTTTCCTTCAACGCGTCATCATAATTCTTTTCCTCGTATTCATTATTTAATAGTTTCACATTAGAGCCACTCGGTTTTTCTAGCTCAAAACAATTAGAATCACTACCTGCAGAGGCATCTTCGTCATCCTCATCTCTAGGAGCACTAACAGCCACATTAAGTGGAATAGATTCCAGTGAACTTCTACGGTTAGTGCGACCCGTTCGACCAAGATTAGCATTCGTCTTCGTACCACTTCTAGCTTGAAGAAAAGCCTCTATTTCCGAGCTCAATTTCTCCACAACTGACTTCTTTTCACTTTCAGGTTGCTGCTTAAACTGCATACGTTCATCAAGCCATGACTCAGATACATGAAGAATTAAATGATCTTGATCAGCTCTTTCAGCCCAATCTTTATCATATTTTTGTCTCACAGCATGCAATTCTTGTTCATAATCTCTTATCCCCCAAGCATACTCATCACACAGGTCTTCTAACAACTCTCTTGATTTCCTTTCTTTCTCCAGTTCTTTGGAAGTGCTAGCAAGACTCGTTTTAACTTCCAAAAGTTCATGAGCTAACTTTCTATGCAAACTCTCTGAGCGCTTTCTCAACTTCCTCTCATTCTCCAGTTCCTCCCGTACAGAAAGAATAGCTGCATTGATTCGATCTTGCTCCTTGTTCTTTCTGATTATTGTATCTTCTTTAACTTGCTTCATAAAATCATCCATTTCAAGCCGTTCAGTTTGTTGCTCTCTGACCAACTCTTTTATCCTCGAACGAGCATGATCTAGCTCCTTTTTTAAGGCCTTGACAAGGGACATATTGGATACGTGCTGTTCTTCTAAGGTCCATATACGGTTCAAAACTTTTAGCAGCTCTGTAGATGTTTTTAGACTCTGACTCGTCTCCCCATTTCTGCCCTTTAAGTCTATGGAGCTCGTTGGAGTAACCGCAGGGTTGTAAGGTGTGATCTGCCATTGAATTATTAGATAAAAGACTGATATTGAAATGATTTTACCACAATGAACGGTCAAGATTGAGTCTTGTTCTAAGAACCTCAATGAAGCTCTTGGAAGTTGAGCTTTGTGTCATTTAGTCATTACCATTGCAACCACACAAACTAAGATAAGCATGAAGAAGAAAATTATAAGCTCGAGAATTACCTCCATTGAACTACCATAGCTTGCGGGTGAAACAGGTTGTATAGCACGATGACTCCTTTCAATTGATCGATGATGTTGCATTAGTGATGCAGCAACTTGCCTCCTCAAACTGCTAGCACTTCCTGGCTGTCAATTGTCATCAAAATTCACATATCATCTAAATTATCAGACGAGTCCTCGTGGACAAATATACAAAGTTAAATGATAGCTACAAGTATCTACTCAACCCAAATCGAGTGATGTTCGACCGTGTTACAGGCAATGCTGAATTATTACTCAAACCCAGAAAACAAATTGTCAAAAAGGTGACACTTGCTAGGAAAAATCAAGATTCAAAGAATTTATGTTTTGAAGTTCTTGATGTTCTTGATATCAAACTAAACAGCAAAGGGTATATATAAATTTTCTTTCTTAAAGAAAATCTTTAGAAAACTCTGTACTTTTGATCAAGAAGAACCACTAATTAAATTACAGAAGACAGGACCATCAGAATGTCTGTGCAATATAAGAATGACAAAAAACAGCCTTTGGATTCTCTTCCCCCAAAAATAATTAAATAATCTTGAACCCAGAAAAGAAGTCACTAAAATAAACAATTTTTTTTTTTAATTTATCAAAATTACTCATATCTGAATCATACCAAGAACAATACCTAAAGTACTCAAATGCAAAAGTCAGCAGTAAATCAATGAGGGCAGGTAAAATAGTAAGAATATCACTATCTACTTTCAAGAAACCAATAGAACAAAAATGACACTCGTTCATTAAATATTTTTACCATGTCAGGTGAAGAAGGGGAAGGATCAGGCGGTTCAAGACTGGCCTTATCCTTATAAGCCTGGTGATGGTGGAGGCGGCGGAGCCGCGGCGGCGGAACACCACCACCCTGGTGCATTTTAGAGAGAGGAAGCTTGTAGTGCTGCAATTCCCAAAGAGTGGCAGCAAGTTTTCTTGAAGAAACCTGAGGAGGAGCAAAGGGGGTAATACTGGTGCTATCTTGCGCTGCCGCTCCACCAGCGCTAGCAGCAGCCTGTATTTGGAGTTGAAATTCTAATTGTTTTAATCTCCAATAGGGTACCACTGGGGTGTTGTGTCCCCCTCTTTTACTCAAATTTCTCAACTTTTCACCCAAATTTTCCTCCTTTTCTGCTGGCCCTTGCCCACTTTTTTCTCCCCTTTTCATCTCTCTCTCCTCTCTCTAGACTAGAAAATATATTGTTTCTTTTTTGCTCTTTCCCACTTACTTGCCTTGCCCATCTTGCTTAACTTGCTGTCTTGCTTTTTTTCTTTCTTTTCCAGTACTTTCTACTGTTCTTTCACTGGTTAACTTTCCTTTTGAATGGTGAATTTTGGTTATGTACTGTGTTGATCTTTCAGGTTCAGGGTCAAGTCTTCATGGTTTTGCAAAGAAATGAGGGGTTTAATGAGACAGAGAGTTGAGGGACCTATTTGTGTTGGTACAATTTTTATTTTTCCCCCCTTTTTATTATAATTTATTATCCTTGTAGTCTTGTAGTGATTTACACCGGTAATTAGTAATAAAACAATTACTCGATAGTACTAATTGGTTTGTCTTTTTGTTATTTAAGATAAGATAGTAGATGAATTATTACTATTTACCGCTCATCACTGCTCGTGCTAAAGTAAATAAATGCTTCGAGTATTTGTGTTAACAAAAAATTAGTGAGCAATAATTTTTGAATATTTGGTTGAAAAATAAAGTAATTGAAAGACAAAGAAATGCCAAATTAATTAATTGAACAATTTAAAATAAAGACAAGGACAAAGTTTCTCATGAATTTAATGAATCGTCAATTATGCAACTGTTTTACATCAAGAATGACTATTATGTCCGTGTTTTAAGCCTTATTCTTTTGAAGAATTCGCATATTTCCGTGTAAAATATGTGGTTAGTATTGTATTGAAAAATATGTGTGTAATTGAAAATATGTATAAGTTGCACGGAAATGCGTACACTTATGAAAAGAACAAGGCATTAATTTGATAATTTGAGTAAATCAAATGATGTCTAAACTCGATTTTCAAAAAGTGCACACCATCCTTTGCTTTTTTACGTTTTAACCCTTTCGTGGAATAGTCCAGCAATTTGTAAATACAACTACTTAGGATTATTGAAAAAATAGATTTAGCACACTTCCAAAAAAATGAAAAGATGATTTTAGACGTATGGTTAAGAAGTAGAAAAAGTCGTATTAAAAAAAAAGGTTATCAAATTAATGTATGAGTGATTTAAAATGGTGTGGGAAAGAGAACAATTTTAATTTAATTTAAATTGTATCAAACAAGCACTTAATCACGGGCATTGGTTGTATTGCAAGTAATTTACCTAATTGACTTGTATATCAATGATGCTTTTAAATCTTCTTTTTTTTTTTTTTAATAAATGATGCTTTTAATTAATTTGTTCAATTAGTGGAATTTTTTGAGGCGTAGAAAAAATATGAAAGGATCGAAAGTTAGATGGTTTCAAACAAATTTTTATTCAAGAAAGAAATAGCATCACTTATAAGAAAAACAAATTATATCAGTTTTCAGGGGCCTTATTTATTTTATTTTTTTTTTCCCAACCGAGTGAGATAAAGTAGCTTTATGTCCATGTATGATATATATCATAGCAATCACTCGTTTTATGACTTTTTAAAAGGAACCATTCATCATGAGCATTTAAGCACGAATCATCATAGTCCAAATGGTTCAAAAATGTTGGTAATTAAGTGGTCCGTTAACACCTAACCATATATATTCGACCCAAGAAGGAAGGCTCAATTAAAAGGAGATGGAGGGTTAGACTCAAACGTCCAAGTCCACAATTGAGCGAGGGAATTCTAGAGGACGGAGTTTAAGTGTGGAAGCCTAATAGCAAACACGAGAAACCTGAATAGCACTCTCAAAACGCTGACCAAGATTTGTCTGAATAAGACAAGTAGCATAGGGCAAGCAAATGGAATACGAGAACCAGGGATAGATCTAATGTATGACTGCAGTAGGCTGTAGCTATTGCAATCCCTCCCCCCTTCCAAAAAGTGTAGTTTAGTACTACATCCGTCTCAAAATTATAACCATTTTCTTATCTTCACACAAATTAAGAAAAATGTAATTAATAGTATTGACAAAGTACAATTCAAGATTATTTTCTTAATATACCGTCTCATTTATTAGATGTTTTATTTCAATTACTCTATTTTGATAATAACAATGTATATTAAACGAGGGCATAAAAGATAAGTAATATTTTAACTACATCTTTAAAAGGAATGTGGCCTATATTTTGGGATAGGCGAAAAAGGAACAGTGGACTATATTTTTGGGACGAAGATAGTATATTGGATTCAAATTTATTTTATTTTATTTTTAAGTGTCCTGATTGGGTCCTGAGTTGTACTGACTATTTATGAGTGTTGCAAGCAATGCGAACCGGAAACAATTGGAGGTTAAATTTAAGTACGTCTATGGCATATTTACATGTCAAAAGAATTTGTTTGTGTCCTTTTGGGGGAAAAAAACAAAAAAGAATTTGTTTGTGTCATAGATTTCAGAGAGCTGATATGACATATTTATCTTGAATTTTTTTAAATCAAATTCTTTCACTTTTTTGTTGAAGATAAGAAATGATACTTTAAAATTTGTTAATTATCAGATATATAGTTGCAGTGTTGGAAATTTGAGCATCTCTATTTTGCATTTTTATTTACTCGAACGTTTCATCAAATTTTAAGAAATAATTGTTGCACAATAAATCTAGTGTATAAATTCTTGTTCAAACTCAACATTCTTTTTATATTTTTCTCTGCTTGCTGCTGGAGATCGTTAAATGATAAATTTCATATTGAAAGAATATCAAATAATAAATCAACATATAAATATTTGGACTAATCCTTCGAACAGGTTAACCTTTTAAGGTCTAGAGCATTGAATCAAATAATTTTCGGGCGGATTGTGAAAAGAACACTTCCCTTATTTTTCAAAGTTCTTGGGATAGGAGTGCTTTGGCAGCTAAAAATTTATACATGCACTGTCTCTTATGTTCTTTTCTTTCTTTTATTTATACCTACTTCAAAAATGTTGTGTAGATGCTTAACTTAGATTATTATGAATTGTTGGTTGTATCTTAGCATACACTAATGTTCCCAAAAAAAAAACCAGAAAGACTTACTGAAAATCTAAACAAGGATGAAGATAGACTTGTATGTAATTATTGAGGGTGAAGATATTTCACAATATATACAATGTAAATATTTCACCTAAAAATTTTCTTTAGTTCAAAACGATATATATATATATATAACCGGAGCATTGCTCAGATTTGCCTAGACCCATCCACTTTGAATTTTAAAGTGTGTTCGAAAACATAATTATTCTAAGTCAAACAAAAAATTCAATGAAATACACCTGCTTTATTTAATTATCGTAGTTAATATTTCCTCAGGAAAAAAACCAAAAGCAAAAATCAATCTTATAACTGCACCTTTCTTCCTCAAAATTTTAGGTTCTATTAACAACGCTCTCGTTCCAATGCCAACAAATTAGCACCGTAAGGTGCCAACTTGCCATATGGAGTGTGGATATTGGTTGAATATGGGTGCAGGCTCCTCCTCCATTCAGGGGAAGGGTGATATGTGAAAAAATTGGCACCGTAAAGTGCTAACTTATTGATAGGAGATCATTCGCTCTATTAACAATTACCCTTTACATCTGAGAAGATCAGCCCGTATTTTCATAAAATGTTTGCAAAACGAGGTTAAATATGTAGATCTCTAAGAGCATGAATAGAAACTTGACCTAGTATAATCGTATTCTTACCTAGTATGTGATTTGCTATATATATATATATATATATATATAAGTCAAAAGAAAAAAGGAAAAGAAAACCCCACTTCACAACCTAACTCGGCATTCTTTATGCTCAAAGTTATTTGATATAAAGCGAAGGATATAGAAATATATATTTGGTTTTTTTTTTTGGGGTGGGGGGGGGGGGGGGAGAATAGGGCCATATAGGGGTGGCGAACCCTAATCACTTGTTAGGATTTTGGAGGCTTAACCACATGCACCACATTCGAATCATTATACATATAGATATTAGTTGCGCTAAAAGAATCTATTCATAAAATTTAACCACTGTAATTATTTGTGATCGAAATGATGTTGGTAATATAAAGAGTCTCAATTATAATCCATTGTAGCAATCCATAACTTGTTGCACCAAATCAATGGGAAATTATTATTATCTATTTTGATTATGCAGTCGTTGATCGGTGACTAAATAATTGGTTCTTAACAATATTCCAAGAACTTGGAGAAAGCGCTGTTGTTACATAATCAACGGGCAAACCTTACTTTATAAATTAACAAGTGTCTATTTACATTGTAGTACTTCATTGCATAATGTTAGTTGAATGAGAGCATTGGCGTGATTGTTATGATTTGGTCAACTTGGACCCTAGATAGATGTAGAATCCCTGGTACAATTAAACATGTTGAGAGCTCCAATTACTGTTATGATTGAGGTTGAGTGAGACTAAACCCCGGCAATGTTTCAAAACCATCAGTGATGCCATAATATGATACTACCGGTGGTTTTGGAACATTATTAAACTAGTCCCTAATAACATATGAAGTCAATATTGGAAGGCAAGCCTCTAACTTGCCTTGTTTACCTTGGTTAAAGGACATGCCTTGTCATCGTTTTGCCCTTTGGGGTTTGAGTCAAAATTAATGATGTCTTTGAAAAATATGCCATTAAAAAGTGAGAATGTCTATTAAAAAAATATGTGAAAGATAGTTAATATTATTTTACAGCGTGTATATAATTAAAAATGAGCATAAAAATATAATTGTTGTGAAAATTTCATCAAACCAGCATGGAGTGTGACTTGTGCTTCAGATTAAGGTGATCTTTTGGGGGACTTGCATAATGTTGGGCTGGAAATCAACAATGATCAATTCATCCGTACCATTTTTAAGGTTTGTTTAAATGTGAGAAATATTTTATTTCAGTCTGGCCCTTTTAAGTTACATAATTAGCACAGATTATTTTTACCTATAAAACTTGACATTTTCATCCTCAAATAGACATTTCCGTGTGCTTCATTGTCCACTGATATCAATTTTCTCTTATTCAGATTCCGGCTCTCGTGTGAGATTTTCCAGCAATAGTTTATCTCAAAGTACAGTCCAACTTGGACATCGAAAGTCCTAGACAAGAAAGTTGGATTCAACCCGCAAAGTAACTTTGGTTTCTACGTGATTCCTGTGATCAAAGAACATAATACATACTAACTATTGTCAATAATCTTTGCGTAGCACATTCTCGACAGACGACAGTACTGATGTAATGTCAATAAATAATTAACGAGAACGGTCGCCACATTATTATTAAGGACGTCGACAGTTTTATTTTTGGAATCTTAAATTACTTATTATAATAATAATAATAATAATAATAATAATAATAATAATAATAATAACAACAAATTTTAAAGATAGTGAACAATAAAGAATACAAATTTCATATATTCACCAAGGTCCATATGGTCTAGTGGCATTCGAGTTCATCTCCGATCCCCTAAGTCCAGGGTTCACCCCCGACACTTCTCTTTGGCCATGCAACAAAAAAAAAGTTCATATATTCGAAAACACCACAACACTAACTATCGCAACAGCAACAACAATAACAACAACAACAACAACAATAATAATAATCATAATAATAATACTCCATCAATTAATCCCGTAAAGATAGTCCCACATTCTATTTTTGTTCGTTCCAAAATATAGTCCCATTGCCATAGTTAATTTCTTTCTTATATGCCCCGATTTAATGTACATTGTTATCAGCGTATAAGAATTATTAAAGTGGAATAATGAATAATTGAAAGGATTGATTAGGAAATACTACCTCCGTCCCATAAATATAGTCCACTTCCAATTTCATAAAGATTAAGAAAAATGTAATTAATAGTGTTGGAAAAATAAAATTTAAGCTTGTTTTCTTAATATGTCATTTCATTTATTGGATATTTTATTTCAACTAATATATTTTGGTAATAATAATATACATTAAATAAGGGTATATAAGATAACTAATATTTTAACTATATTTTTAAAATGAATGTGGCCTATATTTTGGGAAAATAAATAGTAGACTATATTTATGGGACATGTAGTATATTCTCCAATATTACTTTTCCAAAGTTATTAATTAAAAATTCTTAATTTTTGTGAAAATGAAAATGAGATTATATTTTGTGGGACCGAGGGACAAATAATCTTGGAAGTGGAAATCCACTCTTTTATGTTTAGATTTGGGATTTACATTACAATCAATTACACGCCATTCAATGACTATCGGAGTTTTGTTCCATACCCTTCGAGGGTATCGGAACAATGTATCCAACAAGGCATAAAAGAATTTTAAAAATGAGGAAAATTGTGTGGGGCCCGCCCCCTGTAAGGGGGGCTTTAGAGATTGGGTCTGGTACCCGTCACGGGTACCAGATCAAAGGATGATGACTACCAAACTTAGATATTTCATTCTTTCAAGGTCAAAGTAATTTGACACCCTTATATATATATATATATATATATATATATATATATATATAGTAACTTGACCTTGATGTTGAATGAATCTCGTCGGGCTCAAAGGATGGAAACTGATTAACAATCAGATTAAGAGAAAAGCCAGTTATACAAATAAAATAGTGTATTAATAATTATTATAAATGGTAATTCAAACATTTTATTATGGCTGATTATTTAAATAATGTGATGTATAAATAAGTTCAAAAGTTTCATAAGTACACACAAGTCAATTCTACACACTTGCCACACACACTTCATTTTTAATTTTACCCTCTCATTTGACATTTGAAATATTAGATTATTTCTGAGTGTCGCGCTGATAACAAACTTTCATGATAGTATACCCTTATTTAGCCAACATATATGCTCATTAAACTACTGTTGGAAATAAAAATGTCATAAGTTCTTGACTTTTCTCATGCACTATATTTAGTAATGTTCCAAAACCACCGGTTGTCACGCCCCGCACCAAATTATCTCTAATAACTTGATACGTGGCAAGCCACGACGACGGCCAGCCGCTGGTCCACTCGCCAAGGCAAATCAGGCTGATAGTAAACTATAGCTTCTCTTTATTAAAATGAACTTATAAAAATTATGAAAGGGCTTCCCAAATAAATTCGACTAACCAATCCGAAAGTATTTAACATTATATGCGGAAATTGTGGGAAAAGAATTATAATTGAGAAAATGATGAATAATTCTAAACCCAATATTTTTAAACAAAATAGTTATAATAAATAAATTAAAACCTCAATCATATTTGACTGTATATCAAAATGAGACGATTGCTAAGTAAAAACATGAATCATCTGAATACTATGGTGGTCGTTCGTAACTCCACTAGCAATCCAATAATGTTCAAGCTCGGTCCTTCCTATAAGAAAACGTTAGGGGAAAATACGTGAGTTTTGTAACCCAGTGAGTGGATAAGTTCACAAATACATATAATTTTCCATCTAAAATATTTTCATAAAACCTCTGTATATCCAAACATATAAATAGCATAAATAGTTGAAAACCCTCAAGGTAATACTAATCAAATTGTTCTAATCAATAAATACGATTATACCGTTTCAATGGATTTTGCTTTCTAAAGCGGATGCAGTAACTTCAAAAATAATTCTTCAAAAATAACATCAAAAGTACTAACGAGCAACAACACACTTGTGTAGAGTACTCTCAATACACGTGGTGTGTCGCTTAAAGTCGTCGCCTGAATATCCGGTCATATCTTGTACAGTGAGCAAGCCCCAAAGGCTAAACACCTCTGCATACACGGCCCAAAGCCTATGTGTGTACGAAAGTGGGTCCCAAAGACCTGTAATTTCGTCATACACTGTGGAACACATCAACAGTCTGGTGAATAAATCTAACGAGGTACTTTATGATGATTTTAAAAGAATATTCATCTGATCTTTTAAAATAAAACACTACTTAATAAAATCCACGATCTTCTGAAATATTTATTTATAATAGCATATCATAATAATCTGAAAAAGGACATTAGAATTTAAAACATGCTGATTTATGAAAAATATAATTTTTCCACTCACAGAACTACGAACTTCTTCTAAATCGGTTGGTAGGCTTGCCCAATCGTCTCGTCACCACCTGAAATAATAGTAGTAATCTAATCAAAACCTATACACATGAATTTCCAACCAATCGCCTACCCACATTCAATACCAAGTTTTAACTTTTCTAATATTCTCTAATTTTCCCCTTTCATTGCTTTATTCCACTTCTTTCATTGATTTTTCCATATTTCACACCATTGGAACCAGCCAATTGAATCACATAATAAATTCCCAAATTCTCAGCATCTAGGTAATGTAAGTTTCAATCCACTTCATCACCCACTATTCAATTATCATCAATTCTACTTCAAAATAATTAATTAGGGCTAAATAACATCTTAATAACACCTAGTTGACGAAAATTAATGATAAATTTCGAATCCCCAATGTCTATTGATAAAACCCTAGAATTACTTTCACTATTTATCTCAATTCCATAAGATAAAATTGAGAATCATACTTACCCACCTTGGCTAAAACTGTGAAACCAAGTTTTTTTCCTTTCCCTTTTCCCTTTTTCCTTTTTTCTTCTCTCTTTTTTTTTCTTTCTCCTGTAGCCAAGTTCGACCGGGTCCCCTGCTATTCACGATGGAATTCCTTGAGGCTTGTTTGATTCATATATATATATATATATATATATATATAATTGCAATTTATGTCCTTGTCTTTTAATTAAGAGATTTAAGTTGGTCCTTTGATCCTTATTTACGTCCATAGCCCACAAACTTTCAATTAAATCAATTAAATCCATAAATTTTCAATACGCAAAATTAAATCTCTTTAATGATTTGACTTTGACCCACTATTAATGGTTTTGACCAAGTAGTAGCCAAAATTTAATTAGCGGAAATTCGGGTCGTAACAACCTTACCTCCTTAAAAGAATTTCGTCCTCGAAATTCAATGAACTTGGATATAGAGGAATCTAGTTACTTAGAACCTAAATTATTGATTTCTCCATTAAATCCTGTAATACCTCAACCTTGACCCAAAAATAATGTGATTTTGACCATAAAATGGCTTAATACAAAATAGAATAACCGAGTCGTAACAATCTTACATTCTTTAAAGAATTTCGTCCTCGAAATTCAGTAAACTGTTCCATGAGGATGAGAATACTTGACCTTTACATGATCTTCATTCTCCAACCTAATCCTTTGTCGACTAATTTCGGTATGGCATATCGTAGGACCAATAGCTTACCTTGCTAAATTTACGCTTGTCAACTAAGTGGTCCATCCTTTCTCTTCTAAACTTCAATACAACAAGGTTTCATTCCACAATTACACAAATTTTCCATAATCAAACTTTCGCGTCTATGGTCAAACCGTTAAGCATTCCAAAAATAACTTGGTCTAGAACACATAATTGACATACCTTTGAAAATTGCCCATATGACTGCATTGATCCACAATAGTGATACAAACTTCCATAAACACCATTTAAATAGTTTACCTTGAATGCGAGAGGTCATTCTCTATCCTAATTTCCCAAAATATAAATAAATTCACCAACCAAATAATTACTAGTCGCAATATCCAATCCATCATGAGAATCAAAAAATCATTACTTAAACATACTAATCTCTACAACTTTTACCATCTTCTTGTGTTTCTTAAGATAGTGTGAATCGCTCTCATCGTCTATATTATTCCTCACAACCATCATGATTACCAAGTCATTGTATCGAATCAAAATTTATGGGTACAAATAGTTTATCTCATGTCTCAAGAGATCTCAAAATGCTTAATTTTCTAAAATGCTCATGTGTTGCTACCAAAATCCAATTAAACTCCACCAATATTTCCATAATTGTGGCTAAGAACAACGTGCTTCAGGATGATCACTAACCAAATTCAATCCCTAAGGAACTGACTCTTTAGTTCTTGTAAATATAATTACAATAAACTTCCACTTAATTCCTTAATAACTTAATTCCTTAATACACCATTCCCGCAATCACATCAAAACATCCATTTAACCCTATTGATGATATATTCCTGTTACAATAATTATTGTCACCAATAAAAGAATTCCACTCGTAATTTAATGCTAGAAGCAACCCTCACTAGATTTCCTAAGCGAAAAATTCAATCCATATTTTTCCAACAAAATAGACTTTACTGCCATAGTAATATGTGTTGAAATGATAATCATAATCATCATCTATCATATCCGTTATATGCATAATACCCTCCTAATTGGTATCCCTAAGAACATAGCAGACACCTTCCCCCAAATACAGTATCTAATATCTTCATTCTAATTCACCTCATTACACGTGAAAATCCACATATACATCCTTTCCCCACATCGAGATTACGCCGTCATATGATCACCGATAATCAATATTTAATAAAATAAATAAGCCTTGAATCAAGCAGTTCTTAATAAACCCGATATGACTCCTATGATAATCAACATAATTAGTAGCTTCAATACTTCAAGTCATGAAACCAAAGTATAACTAAGTCATCATATTCATTCTAAAAAGCTTTATCAACCATCAATACCTCATTCAAGTTGAGTAACCCTTATCATCTTTTGGCAATGGAAAAGAAATGCTTAAGAAAGTCGCTTGGTCAACTAGTCACCTGGAGCCACAACTCTTTATTCTATCAATCATAGTACTAAAGAAATTACTCATCGATCATACTAACCTCTTCTCATCCAAGAAGATGTGAAGCTTGAAGCAATGGATTTTGTTGCCCATGGGTTCTGCCACCATAAATCATTATTTTATTTTTTTTAAGACACGAGTGATACGTTGAAAATTTAAATGCATGTGAAGAGATTTTAAAGGTTTCAAAGAAAATGTTTTATGCATTTTCTTTTTAACTTCGGGAAAATACGTGGTGCAACTCTTCTGAAAACAGGATCATGCTCTGATACCACTTGTCATGCCCCGCACCAAATTATCTCTAATAACTTGATACGTGGCGTGCGCCGACGATGGAGGCCAGTCTGGCACTGGGTCCACCGCCAAGGCAAACTGAACTTGACATGAAACTATAGCTTCTCTTTATTAAAATGAACTTATAAAAATTATGAAAGGGCTTCCCAAATAAATTCGACTAACCAATCCGAAAGTATTTAACATTATATGCGGAAATTGTGGGAAAAGAATTATAATTGAGAAAATGATGAATAATTCTAAACCCAATATTTTTAAACAAAATAGTTATAATAAATAAATTAAAACCTCAATCATATTTGACTGTATATCAAAATGAGACGATTGCTAAGTAAAAACATGAATCATCTGAATACTATGGTGGTGGTCATTTCCGTAACTCCACGGCAATCCAATAATGTTCAAGTTAGGTCCTTCCTATAAGAAACGTTAGGGAAAATACGTGAGTTTGTAACTCAGTGAGTGGATAAGTTCACAAATACATATAATTTTCCATCTAAAATATTTTCATAAAACCTCTGTATATCCAAACATATAAATAGCATAAATAGTTGAAAACCCTCAAGGTAATACTAGTAACTGAAATTGTTCTAACTGAATAAATACTGATTATACCGTTTCAAGCGGATTTTGCTTTCTAAAACTGAATTCTGTAACTAAAAATAATTTACTGAAAAATAACATCAAAAGTACCAACGAGCAACAACACACTTGTGTAGAGTACTCTCAATACACGTGGTGTGTCGCTTAAAAGTCTGCTCTGAGTACCGTCATATGCTTGCAGCAAGCCTCAAAGGCTAAACACCGCACACGTGCCTTAAAGCCTATGTGTGTACGAAAGTGGGTCCCAAAGACCTCTGTAATTCTGGTCATACACTGTGGAACACATCACAACAGTGCAGAGCTGGTAAATCTAACGAGGTACTCTATGATGATTTTAAAAGAATATTCATCTGATCTTTTAAAATAAAACACTACTTAATAAAATCCACGATCTTCTGAAATATTTATTTATAATAGTATATCATAATAATCTGAAAAAGGACATTAGAATTTAAAACATGCTGATTTATGAAAAATATAATTTTTCCACTCACAGAACTACGAACTGCTTCTAAATCGGTTGGTAGGCTTGCCCAATCGTCTCGTCACCACCTGAAATAATAGTAGTAATCTAATCAAAACCTATACACATGAATTTCCAATCAATCGCCTACCCACATTCAATACCAAGTTTTAACTTTTCTAATATTCTCTAATTTTCCCATTTCGTTGCTTTATTCCACTTCTTTCATTGATTTTTCCATATTTCACACCATTGGAACCAGCCAATTGAATCACATAATAAATTCCCAAATTCTCAGCATCTAGGTAATGTAAGTTTCAATCCACTTCATCACCCACTATTAAATTATCATCAATTCTACTTCAAAATAATTAAATTAGAGCTAAATAACATCTTAATAACACCTAGTTGACCAAAATTAATGATAAATTTCGAATCCCCAATGTCTATTGATAAAACCCTAGAATTACTTTCACTATTTACCTCGAATTCCATAAGATAAAATTGAGGAATCATACTTACTAATAAACCACAATTTAAAACCAAGTTTTTTTCCTTTCCTTTTCCCTTTTTCCTTTTTTTTTTCTTCTCTTTTTTTCTTTCTCCTCATTTGAAATCGCTTCTGGGTCCTGTACTATTCACGATGGAATTCCTGTGTTTGTTTGATTCATATATATATATATATATATATATATATTTATATATATAATTGAAATTTATGTCCTTGTCTTTTAATGAAGAGATTTAAGTTGGTCCTTTGACCCTTATTTACGTCCATAGCCCACAAACTTTCAATTAAATCAATTAAATCCATAAACTTTCAATACGCAAAATTAAATCTCTTTAATGATTTGACTTTGACCCACTATTAACGGGTTTGACCAAGTAGTAGCCAAAATTTAATTAGCGGAAATTCGGGTCGTAACACCGGTAGTGCCACTATCAGGTGTTTTCTGATCACATACGATCTCAATCCATTAGGAAAATTGAGATCATATTCAGAACTAGAATGGTGAGACGAAACTCCAATATTTCGAAAATTTTTTGGCAATGTCGTTGGCTGCTAGTTAAAAACTTTGATTGGCAGCCAAAAACTTTTGCCGGCGGTGTCAAAATTTTTTCAAATTGTTGAAGCTTCGCGTCATCGTGATAGTTCTGAATTTGGTCTCGTTTTTCCCAATGGAAATCATTTGTAATTTGAAAATACCCGATAATTATGGTACTACCATTGGTTTTGGAACATTGCTAATTAATTAATTCATCTAAGTTTCAATTAGAATTAAATGATCAAGTTATTTTTGGTTAGTTACCATGCATTAAGTAGGGGAATATTAAAAAATGAAAATTTTAAATGCACTATTGATAAAGAGAATATATATTATAATTTGAAATGGATGAAAAGTCAATGAAATAGCATTTTATTTTTATTTTTTTACACTCCCTCAATCCCACAAAGATAATCTAATATACTTTTTCCATCCCATTTTAATAGGTTTGTTTTCCTTTTTCATCAGTCTCAAAATATATGCCACTTTCTATTTATATCTACTTGATTTTTAAATTTTTCCTATTATACCCTTATTTAATGGGTATTGTTATTAGTAAACGTATGTGATGATCATTTAATATGAGGGTATGTATGAAAAAATACAATTGAAATTTATTTTTCCAATAATATTAATTGCGATTTCTTAATTCTTGTAAAAGTCAAACTTAGCTTATTAAAATGGAATGGATGGAGTATTATTTTTGTCCGTTCTAAAAAGATAGTCTACATATCACATTTAGCATGTCTCTAATTTTTCATTTTCATCAGTACCCTAATTAATGTATCTTTAACTACCTACGCGCGGAAAGTACAATTAATGATATATAAGGATATATATATTGTAAAATTTAATATTACGACTTAATTAACTACTATTTTCTTAATATATATATATATGTGAAAATAAATAGTGGACTACCATTGTGGGAAGTTTCAAAGCCTCGGGACGACTTGCAGAAAAAATTCTTTGACGGTTTGTCTTGTGTTTCCGAAACAAATGGTCCATTTATTGATGGGCGAACAACGGGGATTGAACCCGAGTGGTGGATTCACAATTCACTGCCTTGATCCACTTGGCTACATCCACCCCTACCCCTACATAGGTTTCAGTCTCACATCAACGTTTAATGATCCACACCTTGTGGTTCTGGTTGAATAGTTGTTGCCTCGTCGAACAACTGGTTTTCCTGATCAAACTAGGGGTTACCAAGCTCGTAAAAAGCCGAGGTCTATCAGCAGTCAAATCAAAGAGGTGTCCTTATATATATATATGTATATATTGTTTGAACGTGATGCAAGAGCATTTTGAGGGAGGAAAATAGCAGATAACAATCATACTTAACACCATTATCATTTAGAAAGACAAAATAAAAATCATTAAATGTTAATTGAACCTAAATGCATCAATATCAACCGTTTATTGCAATTTTCTACCATTTATGACTCTGTAATATCAACCGATTGTCTTGCATAACATACCCTATATGTACGAAGGATAATCTATATCTATATATATATATAAAAGAGCATTTTGTCCCACCTAAATACATCATAATTTTTCCCGCCTATTGAATTTATCTAATATAATCTTCTATCTATATATAGAATAACTTATATATAGAAAATGAGGCTTTTCTTATTATATTTTTTTATTACCATAAATGCGTTTTCCAATTTAAGACATACTTTCTTTTTTATTTTTATTTTTTTCTTTCCTAATCCATATCCAACTCTTTTTTATTTATTTTCCTTTCTTAATATATTAATATTAATGTATAATGATTTTATTTGATTATTTCTACTCTACTTTATCTAATCTAATAAAATCTAAATACTTTTTCTATCATTTTCTCTATTTTTTGTCATTTTCTACTTATAAATAAAAAAATTTGATTCTATTTTGTTCTACTTGATATACTATCAATATTTAAAATTTTATTTTTTTAAAAATTAAAATTTACCACAAATCTATAAATTAGTGTCTAACTTAAATATAAATTGATATTAATATAGATTAATGACTACTAATGTAATGAGATTAAAAAAATTGATAATTTGTTATGACACTTAGTTATTTTTATAAATAACTAGCTAATAAAAAAATTAATTAAAATTAAAAATCCTTCTAACATTCAATTTTTCTTACTATAAAAATTTCAATTTAGTAAAGTTTTTCACAAAAATAAAAAGAAACTTAGCCGCAGTTGGCCTAAGTTGAAGATAAAATCCCATCACTATGATTCCTAATTTACACTAAAAAATTAAAAAATTAGGTTGGACCCATTAATTAATTTTAGAAACAATCAATCATTTTTATAAATAACTACTAAGAAAGAAAAATTAATTAAAATTAGCACTTTCCCTAAGATTTAATTTTTGTGTGATGAAAAATTATAATTCATTAAATTTTTACATAAAAATTAAAATAAATATGTAGCTTGAAAATTTAAAACTTAGCTTGGACCCTTTAATTAATTTTAGAAAGAATTCATTATTTTTGAAAATAATAATTATCTTATAAATGAAAATTAGTTAAAATTAGCAATTTTTATAAGATTTAATTTTAGTGTGATAAAAAATTACAATTCATTCAATTTTTAGATAAAAATTAAAAAAAACATCTAAGATCAATTTTATTTAATTAACCATTCCACTGTAACATTAATCAATTTTTTAATTAATTGAATATATATTTATATCTTTTAAATTCCAAGATATGGTTTCAGCTATAAGATATTTTTAAAATTAAATTCATGTAATTCTTAAAATTATGGCTACCAAGCAAATTATTTTGGAAATAATTAATTTTTTTAGAAATAATTAGCTCAAACAAAAGAATTAACTGAAATTATTTATACCATAATTAATTAAAATAACAAATTCTAATACTAATTTTTAGTTGAACATGAGTTGAGTGGACAAAGATTAAATAGAATTAATTGCATTATTAAAAGGGAAAATATAATTAATTTAAAAAACAAAAAATCATTCGATTGCTACAGGTGTTCCCTAAAAAATGGAAAAAAAAATCTTTTAAATTGTAATATATCTTATAAATTACAAGATTTCTTCAAAATTAGATTCATGTAATTCTTAAAAGTGAAGATATTAAAATAATTATTAAAGAAATAATTAATTCTTTTCATAAATAATTAGCTAAAAATGAAAACTAACTAAAACTAATTATGTTAAAATTAATTACAATTAATAATATTGTTACACTTTAATTGGATTTGGTTTCAATGGGCAAAAATTGACATCGATGCATTGGATAAAAATTAATCAAAATTAATTATATTGGTAATACAGAAAAATAGTATTAATTGAAAAATAAAAAATAATTGAAATTAATTAGATTGTCGTGATTGACTAGATTTTCCCTAAAAAATGAATGATATGTTTGGACATGCAGTATAACTTTTCAATTGTAAAATACATTTAAAGTTGGATCCATACAATTCTTAACTGTGACGAAAAAACTAATTATCTTAGAAATGATAAATTATTTTTATAAACAATTAGCTAAAAACAAGAATTAATTATATTACAATTAATTATGTTTCTTTGATTTAATTTGATATATTTTCAATGGACGAAAATTGAGATAGTTTTATTAGATGAAAATTAATCAAAATTAATTAAATTGCTGAAAGGGGCGAACATAATTAGTTGAAAAAGTGAAAAATAATTAAAATTAATTAGATTTTACGAGGAAGAAAAATATACTTCTGAAATTAATTTATCTTTTTATATATTTTAAAATAAAGTTAAGTTAACACATATAAGATTTTGGATTCTCAGAATTAGGGTGTTACATCTTATTGTAGAGTAAGTCGACTGATCATTAATCCTTAATTAACTTAATTTACTTTTTCAGTATCATTTTTTTTTTCAAAATATGGTTTTTTTATTCTCATATGTTTTTGTATTTTTTATAATATTTCTTTTGAGTTACATTTGGTGGCAAAATATTTATATTTGTTTTTGTATAACTAAGGGTGTTTCAAAGGATTCGTTCCTCTTTTTTGAAGTAAAAAGCTCCAAAAATATGTGTTCAAATAATAATATTTTTTTATGTTGACACTACTCGAACCAACAATTATATAATAATTCTTTGGTTCAATCTATCGCGTTTGCTAAAGAATAAGTCCAAGAATTCTTACTAAACAATTGGTTATCGACTTAATCAATTATTGTAATTATACGACTCAATTAGAATATTTTAACTAGCTTTTTACTATGTTATATATTTATTTAAGTTTCTATTTTCTAAATAAATATTCAGAATTCTACCTACTTTGAAGTATTTATTTTATACCGCATTTTGCCAGTCAAGATTTTATTTAATTTTTAAATGTCATCAATTAGATTGTATACTTTATGTATTAATCATATATATTTCAATTTACTTATTTTATCCAAATTAATTTAAAGTTTATATCAAATCATTCAATTTTAACATGGTGAATATGTTATAATTTGTGAGTTTATACTTAATATATTAATATATCTATTCACCATATTTAGAAGGTATTTATTGAAGAAATAAAATGACAGTAACACATATATTAAAAAGTAGAAATAAAAATCTTCGATTAAACCATTAGGATGAGGCGTGGACGGGGATGAGAATTTTACAGCGGAACGGGGACGGGGAATGAAAGTTTCCATCCTATTGTAATTCTTATATCATTCTTGATCGACCTAGAGTAAATGAGGATGGCTGGAACGAGGATAAGTGTTTCCCAGAGTGGTTCGAACGGGGTGTTAGGGTTTGTCAAGCTGTATTCATTGCATTATTATTTTTATAATATATCTCGATACTGATTATATTTATAATTCAATTTTAAAAATCATTATTTACATATTAATTGTTAATAAGGTATATCACATTGATGTATAATTAATATCTCCCAAAATTTATAATTGCATGTAATAGAATGTAAAATAATTTTAAAGAAAAAACCATAAGCTCTATGAATGTTAGTAGAGTCATTTTAGTATGGTTATTTTGATAATTATAATAGTTAATGTCATTTTATTTTGGGTTTACATTACTGGATTAATTTTGCAATAAGTGAAATGTGATATATTATCATAATCTCTGCCACGAATTGTTATCCCGTGGATCGGAAAGCACGAGTATAAATGCTAATTAAATTATTATTCTATGGAGAATACAGTAAATTAAGTTGTGTGGATTTTTGTGAGTTGTTTCTCGCATGTTTGCGGGTAAATTAAGTTGTGTGGATTTTCGTGAGTTGTTTCTCGCATATTTGCGGGATAGATTAGTACAAAATATAGGGAAAACTCTATCGAAGTTTTTATACAATTGTTTCGAGTTAAATTAATTAAGTTTATTGTAGTAACTCATTTTATTTTAATTATTTTTTTAGATTTTATGTTAATATTATCAACAAATATCATTGTCATTATTAGTTGAAAATTTTGTCTCCCGTGCATTCTACGGGTGAAACAGCTAGTATATATAAAAAGAACATTTTTTTCCCGCTTAAATGCATTATCAATTTTTTCACCTATAAAATTTGCCTAATATAATCTTCGATCTATATATAGAATAATTTATATATATAGAAAATGAGGCTTTTTTCTTATTATATTTTTTATTGTCTTAAATCAGTTTTCCTATTTAAAATAAATTATCTTTTTATTTTTTTATTTGCTTTCTTAATCCATTTCTACCCTACTTTACCCAATCTCATGATATCTAAATACCCTCTCTATCATTTTCTCTCCTTTTGTTTTTCCATTTTCTACCTATAAATATTTTTAGAAAAAATTGTGATTCTCTTTTGTTTGACTTGATAAAAGCTTTAAAACAAGTATACTATCAATATATAAATTTTTATTTTTTAAAAAATTAAAGTTTACCGAAAATATATAAATTAGTGTCCAATTAAATATAAATTGATTTTAATATAGATTAATGACTATTGACATAATAAGATTAAAAAAATGGATAATTTGTTACGACACTTAACTAATGTTTGTGCATAAAATTAAAATATAATGAGATGTATAAATTATTTTAGCTTTTAATTCTATTCCATATTTGATTTACCTTAGAATAAATTAAATAAAAATAATGCCTAAAATTTTTTATCTCGCAAATATATGCTAAAGCTAACTTTATTTTATAAATGTGCAACACGAAAAATTAAAACTTAGCTTGAACCGTTTAATTAATTTTAGAGAGAATTCATCATTTTTAAAAATACTAATTAGCTAATAAATAAAAATTAATTAAAATTAGAAATTTCGCAAAGATTTAATTTTGGTATGATAAAAAATTAAAATTTCTTTAATTTTTACAAAAAAATAAAAAATAAACATCTAACATCAATTTTGTTAAATTAATCATTCAATTGTAACATTAATCGATTTTTTAATTAATTGAATCTATATCTATATCTTTTAAACTCCAAGATATCGTTTCAATTATAAGATATCTTTAAAATTAGATTCATATAATTTTTTAAATTATGGTTATCAAGCAAATTATTTTGCAATTAATTAATTTTTTTAGAAATAATTAGCTTAAACACAAAAATTGACTAAATTATTTGTATTATAATTAATTAAAATAATAAATTCTACTGCTAATATTTAGTTGGACATAAGTTCATTGGATAGAGATTAATCAAAATTAATTACATTGTTAAAAAGGGAAATATAATTAATTTAAAAAATAAAAAATTAGATTGCTATGGTTTTTCTCTAAAAAATGAAAAAAATATTTTAAATTGCAATATATCTTTTAAATTACAAGATTTTTTCAAAATTAAAGTCATACAATTATTGAAAGTGTAGAAATTAAAATTATTATTTCAGAAATAATTAATTCTTTTGATACATAATTAGCTAAAAATAAAAATTAATTAAAACTAATTATATTACAATTAATGAAAATTAATAATACTATTAAGATTTAATTGGATTTGGTTTCAATAGGCGAAAATTGACATGGTTTGTTGGAAGAAAACTAATCAAAATTAATTATATTGCTAAAATAGAAAAATAGTATTAATTAAAAAATAAATAATAATTAAATTTATTAGGTTGTCATGGTTGACTATATTTTCCCTAAAAAAATGAAAGACATCTTTTGACATGCAAGATATCTTTTTAATTATAAAATATCTTGAAAATTAGATTAACACAATTCTTAAAACTGCGGTTAAAAAACTAATTATTTTAGAAATAATAAATTATTTTTATTAATAATTAGATAAAAAAGGAATTAATTAAAATTAATTATATTACAATTAATTATATTTCCTAGATTTAATTGGATATATTTTCATTGGATGAAAATTAAGATGGTTTTATTATACAAAAATTAATCAAAATTAATTAAATTACTAAATGGGGAAAACATAATTATTTAAAAAAATGAAAAATAATTAAAATTAATTAGATTGCCGCGGGGATGCAAAATGTGTTTCCAAAATTAATTTGTCTTTTTATGTATTTTAAAATAATGTTAACATCTATAAGATTTTGGATTATTAGAATTGGGGTGTTATATCTTATTATAGAGTAAGTCGACAGATTATTAGTCCCTAATTAACTTCATTTATTTTTTCAGTATCATTCTTTTTTCAAAACATACTTTTCTTTTGATTCCCATATATTTTTGTATTTTCTATAATATTTCTTTTGAGTTATAGTTGGTGGAAAAACATTAATATTTATGCTTTTTTTAATATATAATTAAGGGTGTTTCGAAGGATTTGCTCATTTTTTAAGTAACATGCCCCAAAACTAGGTCTTCAAATGGTAATGATTTTTTATTTTGATACTACTTGAACCAACAATTATATAATAATTATTTGGTTCAAGCTATTGCCTTCGCTAGGGAATAAGTCTAATAATTCTTACTAAATAATTGATTATCGACTCAATCAATTATTGGAATTATACGATTCAATTAGAATATTTAAACTGGCTTTCGATTGTGTGAAATATTTATCTAGCTTTCTATCTCCTAAATAAATATTAAAAATCCTAACTACTTTGAATTATTTATTTTATACTGAATTTTTCCAGTTGAGATTTTATTTAAGTTTTAAGCATAATCAATTAGGTTGTATATTTTAAGTATTAATCACATATATTTCAATTTATTTATCTTATCCAAATTAATTTAAATTTTATATCGAATCATTCAATATTTAATACGTTGAATATGTTAAATTAGTGAGTTTATTCCTAATATGTTAATATATATGTTTAGTATATAAGTATTTATTGAAGAAATAAAATGCCAGTAACACATATATTAAAATATAGAAATAAAAGTCTTTGATTAAACCATCACAATGGAGCGTGGATAGGATGAGAATTTTCTAGTGGAGCGAGGACGGGAAATGGAAGTTCCCATCATATTTTAATTCTTATATCATCCATGGTCAATTTAGATTAAATGAAGATGGGCCGGAATGAGAATAAATCTTTCCTAGCATGGTAGGAACAAGATGTTAGGGTTTATCGGACTGTACTCACTACATTGTTATTTTTATAATATGTCTCTATACTGATTATATTTCATAATTAAAATTTAAAAATCATTATTTACATATTAATTGCTAACAATGTATATCACACTAATGTATAATTAATATCTACCAAAAGTTATAATTACATATAATAGAATATAAAACAATTTTAAAGAAAAAACGATAAGCTCTTCAAATATTAGTAGAGTTATTTTAGTATGGTTATTTTGATAACTATAACATTTAATGTTATTTTCTTTTGGTTTTATATTAGTAGATTAATTTTGCAATGAGTAAAATGTGATATATTATCACAATTTTACCACAAATTATCATCCTGTGCAAAACACGGGTGTAAATGATAACTAAGTTACTATTCTATGGAGAATAGTAAATTAAGTTGTGTGGATTTTCGTGAATTATTCCTTATATATTTGCAGGATAAATTAGTACAAAATATATGTGAAAATCTATCGAAATTTTTATAGAATTGTTTCGAGTTAATATTATTAATATCTATTAATACGATTATTAATTGAAAAATTTGTCCCCTGTGCAACGCACGGATGAAACAGCTAGTGTTGTTTAATTTGTCCCTCCGGAACTGGTATATTACACGAATTAACTGAAAAATGGGTTATGTTGATCATCATTTTTGTTGACTTAATTCTATCATTTGATGCCACATACTTTAAATGTGTGGTTTAAAATTAATGAAAGTGGTACAAAAATTAAAATAATTATCATATCAGTCAAATGAAAAATTGAAAATCAAAGTTGGTAATTTAAATTTAAAGTAGTTTACAGGACATACCCCTATGGTATTGACAAATTTTAACTCGATGTCACATTTTTTGATCTCTCAACGTATCATATTGTCACATTCTAAAAAGCGTAGACAACAAGAATAAACTCAAGCTTCTCAAAATTAAGTGGACGTACACTTAGGCTTAACGAGGTGTAAATATTAGAAATCGTGAAGTATGTATGGCTAAATGATGAGTCTGGACTTCGAACTCGATGTTTCTTAACAAAGCTTAGTCGAGTTTTTCGTGACATGGATTTTGAGTAATGCGAAATTGGTGACGGCACACGGTAAGGTGAATTCTGAAGTGAGAATTTAATATTATTCTCTAGCATTATTATATAATAAACTGTGTATAGATATTCATATGTAAACACAACATTATTTTTACTAGGGATGAACATGGTTTGGTTTGGACAATTTTCGACCTATTTTCAAACTAAATCATTTTGAGCGATTTGGAATTTTTTGAAACCAAACCAAATCATTTCCCAAACCAAAGCAAACAACTTTTTGCTGTTTGGTTCCGTTTTAAACCACGGTTTGTGTATCAACATAATGAAACGAGTCGAAACAAGAATTTAAAGTTTCGTGTTCACCCTAATCAAGTTTGAGAATCAACGTCCATTGCAACAATACACTTCTAGTCCCAAAACTTTGACCAAGTACTACATTGCAATAGTAGGCTACATGAACCAATATTAGGAGAAATAGATGGAATGGTGAAACAAATTATAATGTTGAGTAGAGGAAACTCTAAAAACCCATAAAAAGTAATAAGCCAATAGATACAATATTAGTTCTTAAAAAATAAAACCTATATATGTGGCATTGATGAACTTGCACCAAAATGTGATATTATGTTATGTAATTGATGAGGCAAGGTCTAATGCAATCATCTACAGGTAAACAATCTCAAGTGTGAACAAATTAAAATGTCAAAAATGAAAAAACTTTTACAATACAATTTAGGTCTTTGGTTGGAAATACATAAACCTATAATTTTTAAACACGTAAAATTAGTAAATAAAATTTAAAAATTAAAGTAAAAATGAAAAGCGATTTGGTTTGGTTTGAACGGTTTTTAAAATTTGAAACCGGAACCAAACCATTTTAAAATGGTTTGGTTTTGTTTCGTTGAAAAATGATTACGGTTCCACACGAAACCGAACCAACAATTTAAGTTTGGTTTGCGGTTTCACGCTTTTTTTTGTTGTGCTGTCCTAATTCTTGGCTTTTCGGAGACTCACATGGGCTAATGATCTAATATCTATATATGACCTGATGATTGACGTGTATTTCCTTCCTATCAGAGGAGATACTACGTCTCTATCATCCCACATATAGGGGTCGAATATTTTTCAACTCACTTAAAATGGAAATATTGTGTTAAGAGTCAAAGTTTTCTTGAAGGTATCCGTATAATGAATTTAGAACAATCAAGATGTGCACCTTTCCATTTCTTGAGAAACTGACACATTACTACACTAGTGTGTTTCTTACAAATTTCAATTATTAATTTCCATTTAAAATTATTCTCATCATCCACCACGGAAGGTTTTCTGCACAAATAGGTAAAATTGAATCAATTATATGTCATCACTTTTTTCACTTTCATTATTTTTTGGTGATTAATAAAAAAATTCTTCATTCTTCTTAATTTTATCCAGAAAATTATTTTCTACAATCAAAATTAAAGAAATGTTATACTAGTTATATTTGTGCTAGCTAACTAATTGCATTACTAAGAGACTGTCTAATGGAACAATGCACAGAGTGCATACCTAGCATGAGAGAGACACACAAAAACTCATCCATCAATTTTCCCTCTCTTCTTTTCCATATTTTCTCTATTTTTTGTAACTTTTTTTTTTTTTGATATTTTCCTTAGACACTTTCTACAAGTTGATATTACACTTAACACCTTCTATCAATTTTTTATTACTATTTTTTGAAACTGTATCTATCTCTTTAATTTTTTTTTAACTTTTTGCTCTCTTTTTTTTTTTTTTAATTTCTATTCGGTCACTTAAAAGTAATATTCACTTTGTCCCACTAAGATATGCCCGTTTTCCATTTTCGTTTGCCCTAAATTATAATTAACTTTCCTCATTAAGAGTATGGTTTTTAATTGACTAAAGTACCCATATTTAGTATTATTTGAATACTAAATATCAACTAGATATTCCATTTCTTGAGGACATTTTCACACTACTTTTTTGTCATATAATGCAAGGATAAAATATGAAGAATATAAAAATATTTTATAATTTCAATAATATTAAAGATGTTTTCTTAATATGTCTAAAAAATTATGGTTGTCTATCTTAGTAGGACCGAGAAAGTACATATCTCTATCTTTCTCATGCCATATCTATCTATCTATCTATCTATCTATATATTACTATACTAAAATAGAATCATAGTTTTGGTTTTTCCCTCCTAAAATTCCTCATTGTCTAAATTTTTTTTTAATACGTGAATGCATTATATCAGCCGTGTTAGGTTTACAACCAAGAAATCAAAAAGGCTTCTTGGTTGCAATGCTACCTTTGAAAGACACGTTGTGCGTGGTCAAGGGTTCAGACCGTTGGCAACACGCATGTATTAAATTTTTACTTTTTTACCTTTTTTCTACATAGTTGTATTAACAGTGGCAGTGTAGGATTTGCAACCAAGAACATTAACTACCCTTAAACCAGCACCATGCGTGGTCAAGGGTTTTGAATTCTGGACCATGCGCATTTGATGAAGTTTTTTTCTTTTCTTTTTAAATTTTATTTTAAGTGGGGATAAATGAGATATGAAATCCAACATCAAAACTTGATCAAGAAAAAGGAATTCTTTGGTCTATAGAAGGTGGAGGTTGGGTTTCTATGTCTTAAGAAGCAATGATTTAGGCCATAGCAATTGGGCCTATATATACAAATATTAAAAAGTTTTCTAAAAATGTTCCATTATTATTTTATTTTACCGGTTTAAATCTTTTTTTTTGATGAAATTTTTACTTTATTTTTAATTCATTTTTAACTGGCAATAAATGGGATATTAATCCCACATCTAAACTTAAACATGAAAAAGGAATTTCCAGGTCTATCAAGGTGAAGGTTGGATTTCTTTATGTCTTAAGGAACGATGATTTGGGCCGCAACGATCGAGCGGATATATGAAAATATTACAAAGTTTTTTGAAAAAGTTTCATTATTATTTCATTGTATCGGTTTAAATTGGTTTTTCCATTAGGTTTTCTATGATTTTTGCCGATTTTGATCGATTTCTACCGATTAAAAATTATTATAATTATTTTAGCTAGCATGATTATAATTATTATTTTGATTTATTTATAAGAGTTATTCTTAATGCTTGTGCTAAAATTTTGATTTATTTATAAGAGTTTTTATTATAATTTGTGCTAAACGTTATTATACTAAGGCCTTGTTTGATTTGGGGTTTAGTTGTTCCGCGCGGTATTCCGTGTAAAAATGTGTGGTTAATATTATTTTGAGAAATGTGTGTGTTATTGAAAATGAGTATGAAGTATACGGAATTGCGTGCAAATTTGGTTAACACCAAATAGAACAAGACCTAACTATAATTACTACAACACAACAATTGTCAATTTGAAATTGTGACCTTTTTTTTCCAATACACATAATAATATTTACACCAAATGTTTTTAATATTTATAATGTTTCGTTTACTCATGCTTTATGTTTCATTATCTATTAAACAGTTTGGTATGTTATATTTTATGTTATTTATTATTTCACATTGTTCTTTTATGGCAATATAAGAATTTTAGTTATAGAGATGACAAATTTATGATTTATTGGCACAATTAGGACATAACATTTTAATTTGTTGTGTAATAAGGACCTATCATTTTTTTCTTGATATTTTAGTCCTCAACATAATGTTCTCTTATGAGATAGACTTTTTGACAAAAAACACAATAATATTTTTTTTTTTTTTTTTTTTTTTTTTTTTTTTTTTTTTTTTTTTTTTTTTTTTTTTTTTTTTTTTTTTTTTTTTTTTTTTTTTTTTTTTTTTTTTTTTTTTCTTTTGTTATAAAAGTATAGAAACAATAGAGAGAATTTAGAAGAGATGAATTCTAAGGAATTCTCAGGGAATGAATTTCATTAATAAGCGAAGCCCTATTTATGTGAAAACTTCAGAACGGCACAATGTCGTAATTACATAATTTCATCAAGGGTATAATAGTCATTCACATATAATAATTACATCTTTTACCAAATTATTCCTCCACCAAATTATTCCTCCACCAAATTATTCCTCATAATTCATAACCACCAAATTATTCTCAATTATTCATAACACTTCAATTATTATTCATAACACTCCCCTTGAATGACTATTAATACAAATGTCTTCGACTCGCTTTGGAGAAAACCTGGGAAAAAACTTCCAAACCGATTGCAAGGATAGCTTGGAGTGGTTATATCTTGCTTCATCAAAACATTGCTCCCCCGATGTCTATCACGGCATATGAGTATTCACGTCTTTCGCTCGTTAAAACCTTGTCAAGAAAATCGGTGGGAAAAACTTGATCGAAGGAAAAAGTAGTGGATACTAGTGCTCGATTTCATATCTTGAGAAGCGATATCTTTACTTCGTAAATGATTTCAATATCATCATCGTTTGGATCTAAAGCATTAGCTCCATTATAACTTGATCCAATAGATCTTTGTATCAATTTCTCCTATCGTTCTCAATATACCATGAATATCTTAGTTAAAACCTTATTAGAAAAACCAGGTGGGAAAAAGCCTAATGAAGGAAAAAGAGTACATTATTCATGTGAATACCTTTAAAGTTGCCTCATTAAAAACCTTGCTAGGAAAACCCAATGGGATAAAACCTCGATCAAGGGAAAAGAGTGCAACGCGTATTTTATACAAGTATGTCGTAAGCATTTCAAAATCTTTCATACATTTGTATGAGTATCATATACATTGATTTTATACTCTTCGTTCATTTAGAGTGCATCAATTTTCTTACAACTACAAAACATTCACCATGAACACATGTCTCCAAATACACAATTTAAAGCATATAAATTCATTGTAAAAACATGTAAACATATAAGTAAACCTTCATAACTAACTAACATTTTAAAATATATCATTTAACATTTAATACTCACTTAATAGGGTTATTTCATTCAGGGCTTAATTCATCCTTTAGGGTACTTTAAACACGGGTTTAGCTCATCCGATCCTTTAATTTCCTTTTCGGTACTACACACACGATCGGTAATTTAACTTTCATGAGCATGCAACATATAATGACCACCATGCTTATCTTTAAACTTGAGCATTAGTCATCATCATCTCATCATCTCATAAGTTAAGGATTTCACATTCACCATTTATCATCTTCAATATATCTCAATATTTTCATTATCATTGATCATATGTAGCGCTACATTTTCATATCGTGTTTGACACATTTCAATTTCATTTCTTTCCCCATATCGAAGATAACTTATCGAGATATCTCATTATCAATCCTCTTGTAGGATTACACAATATAGTTATATCTATATACTCTTCAAGAGCATATGCCTCCGTTATTAAGACCATCTTTTATAATTTGCTTTGATATATATGTTTGGGGAAATCTCATAATATCAATGTCAAAGCGTCTAACTTATCAAAGCATCTTAAGCGATATATGTGATTGTTCATAGCATCTTTTATGCATCTTTGAACTTCAAGTTCGTATTTCAATTTCGAGGATATAACATGATGCATTTCACATATTATTTTCAACCTTTAATACTCCCCCTCATGCTGAGAAAATTTAGAACACCAAAACTCAGTTGGTATGATTTTAATCATATATGTTCTCATCATTCAAAGACATTAATATGAATTTAGACCTTTTGCATTCTATTCTCGATATCGGCAATTTATTTGAGGACTTTAAATAATTTGCCATATAATATCCCACTTGTATGCGCATACTCAATCCTTCAGGGATTTATTCAAGTATTGGGATATACATTTACTAGCTTTATCATTAAATCTGGAAGTCATGCTCATACCGTGAGCAAATATTTAAATAAATTTCAAATTACAAATCATATACACATGTGACTATCTAGTGGATCCATATCATAATATCTAGTAGTCCACATGGAGGATGAGTGGGCCCATACTTCTCATCCTTTATTCCGGATATATTTGGGATTTATTCCCAATATTACTAGTAATGATTTCATCATTTATCGAGAACAATCATTGAAGAATTCCTTTAATTCTTCACTTGAAATATTGATTTCAATAATTATTTAAACCGGGATGGTCAACTGCATTGCAAGCAGTATTATTGAACTTCTAGTTGATGAAATTCTTATATCGATTTCTACTAGTATGCGTATAGTGCTCAACATGATTTATCATAGAAATAATTCACCGACATATTCCATCATCTTTTGGTGACATTATTGTTCTACCACTATTCAAACATGATTCTGACTCATACGCATCACATCCAAGCTATTATTTAATTAAAATCGTAGCTCTTACGCTTCATATTATTTATTTAAAATCGAGTCTTATTTCATCACGCGTCGTATTATTCTATAAATAAATCATCAAAATTATTGCAAAATTCATCCTAATAAGGGTCTATACATTATAATGGATCATATGCTCTCAAATCTTAAAAATACCGTCCATCACTACCGATTAAAATCTTAAAAAGGATTTATCGATGTAAATTTGGAAAGATTAAGGATGCTAATGAATAAAGGGTATCCACAAGATATCCGATGCTTGATTGAAGCAAAGGTTCGATTATCTGGTGAGGTTTCAAATTCCCTCTAAATAAATGCACTGGTATGGGTAAAAGTAGTTTTCAAAGAAACGGAGAGCAAAAAGATTAGGAGGATGCTACAAGTGTGCTCGATGGACATGTGACACTTCGATGTAAATGCGTAAGGGTACTTGTCCGTAAACCGAGAAGATAAAATAGCATTCATTAAGGATGGATTGAGTAAGGAGCCTTTGGATGATATTCAATGTGCTCTTGAGACACATCCTAGTGGACACGCAGGTGAGCTAATGGCCTTATGGGCCAAATTCAAAGATCAACAAGCGTTCTGGTCTTGAAAAACTTACTTAGAAGATCCCGCTTTGTAAATTTAGTAGAAAAATTTAGCATAATGATTTTCCCATATTTATGTAAGAAAGCTCGGTGTAATAACAAAGATCAATATATTTCTTTTATTTGTAAATATCGTTTTTCAATTTTAAGATATATATATTATTTTTCAATCTCCTGACTATATGTCATATCACTAAAAATTTTCTACCTTTTTTTCTTTCATATTTGTCAAAGTAAATAGTGCACTCAATTATTGGTTTGAAAATTTTTCTTTAAATAGAGGGATTCATATATCTATCATTCATTCGTTGAAAAAGAAAGATAGAGGTGGAGATGGAGATGGAGATATCAAAATCATCTCATGTAAGTCAATCTTTACCTCGCCATGTAAAACTATATGTGTGTTCTTGAGTGGCTCAGGACTAGTAGGTCATATCAATATGTGGATATGGCGGAGACCAACTTGTAAGGGAGTTAGGAAACAAAATATCAATATACTATATGGAGGGACTAATAACAAACTATTAAGGAGTTTTACGATGACCGCACAATTATGGGGGATAAGAGTGTCAAGTATAATACCTTTTCATCAATTGGAAGCTGATGTCGAATTGGAGTTAGAAATGTCATTAGTCCAACCGGGATTGATGCTACAAACACAATCCATCCATATTTGCACGATGTACATGATGAGCAATAGTGATGCTTTTATTGTTCTTCCAAAGGCGGCTATAACCTGGGAGGAAATATTCAATATAGCGTCATTTGCTGATGGAATTTTCATACCAAACCCATAGGTTTGTTGAATATTAATTATTTCTTGATGGTTTGCTAGCATTTCTAGATCGGTGGTGTAGAACATAAATTTATTTCTCGCTCAAGAAGAAATATACTTGTTTCGCTAATACGCTGTCGATCTACTCATCAAGATTCAATCATATGTTCAAAAATCTATGGAAGTCAAACCCATTGATCACAGATCATCGGTGTCGCTTAAAAAGAGATCATTTGGATCTTTCATTATGAACCCGAATGTTTAGGTGGCGAGTTACTGAGTATTTATACTCTCAGACGCATCCCTCATTTATGGGTTCAATATATATTTTCTTTTCGTATTTCTATATTTTCGAGTGTTTATTGCCATCTTTGATATTCTCAATATGTTCCACTTGTTTTGTACTTATACGGAGTAATAATAATAATATCATATTGGCTTTATTCAAAATCTGATATCTCCCCAGTGATTTCTTCTTCAAGAGCATTTTATTCTCATATTAATACAATCTCATATCATCGATGAGATTACTTCATATCGCTTTCCATGCGATATATTTTCTTTGATTTATCAACATGGGATCTATTGAGCATTTTACTTTCATCTATTTATCCAATGGTAACTTCAAGTACCACTTGCTCAATTTTCTCCATTAATATTAGTGATATATGGAGAAGTAATTTTATTCTCATCGCCTCTTTCGAGTATGATTAGAATATTTGATCAACACTTCTTCCTGGGAGTAGATTCGTTATAACCAATCGTGTAGTATAACCCACCACATTGAAATATGCACCAATCGTGTGGTATTACCCACCACATTGGAAATATACTCAAACTATAAAGTGCATAAATTTAAATTGCAGAAATTAAATTTCTCCAATAGGTGGTCAACCTACCTTATGGGAATTATTGCAATAAATATAAATTTACTAATTTAAATAGCAAGAATTAAATTGCATAATGTTTAACTACTTGCTTCAGAGTAGGATCTCTTCGATGAAGGTATTACCCATCACTTAGCATATAAAGTGTAAAAATATATAAAACCTTCCGTTTAGTGAGCCGGTTGAACCCATCATCAAGTAGGAGGTATTGCGTAAAGAATTAAATTGCAGTAAATAAAGTGCGAGAATTAAATATTGAACTCGCTTCTACGGGGAGCCAGATTTGTTCTTCTAGAACAAATACTCATTACTTCTACAAGAGCACACTTATCCTTACAGAATAAGTACATTTATGTAATTGAACTCTTCTTGGAGTTACATTAATATTTCGATCTTTTAACTCAAAATGGACTTCAAGCCATTTTATATAATCAATGGATTTAGAATTTCTTCATGAATATTCTATCCATTTTTCACTGTATCGTCAGGCTGTAGGTCGGTTACCCTAAGGGTAAAATTGTCCATTCCAATTGGCAAAAGGTAAAATTGTCAAAAATATTTTATCAATGTTTTACGATTAGAAAATTATCTCCTTTCTACTTCAATTTATCAATATCAAAATATTCAATGACTATTTTGTAACTTTTTCAAAAGTTGGTGTATCGATTTGTAAATTTTGAAAGTTTGATAATAACATATTTCAAAACGAGTTATTACCCTATCAATGTTGGTGTCAAATCGAAGCTCTCGTTAAATCGAGTATAATGGAGTCGAGAAAATTTGATTTTGATAATGTATCTCCTTTATATCTCGATAAAACGAATGTTATAGTTTAATCTATTATTATATTATAAAAATCATATGATTTACCTTTTTCCTTTCTCTAATTATTCCATGGATGAGATTTACTTGCAATCCATTTACGTGATCGGAAAATCCTTTGGACTCCATTCTTCCAATTTTGGGATTTCGTATATCTCCAAGCGGGTTGTGTAGAATGAGGAATTGTGGGAGAAGAATATGAACAAAAGGGAATTTTCAATGATGTATTTGCAAAGAGAGAGTTATTTAGGATTGATGAGGATGAATTAATTCATTTGGTAATAATCCGCTGATACTGAGAAGATCATCTATAAGATTAATCTGTAGAAAGATACTTCTTTCATATTACTCAAAGGGTTAGAGACTGCATTACTTTGATAACGTGTTATAAAAGTATGAAACAATAGAGAGAATTTAGTAGAATGAATTCTAAGGAATTCTCAGGTGAATGAATTTCATTAATAACTGAAGCCCTATTTATAGGAAAACTTCGAATGGCACAATCGTAATTACATAATTTCATCAAGGGTATAATAGTCATTCACATATAATAATTACATCTTTTACCAAATTATTCCTCCACCAAATTATTCCTCCACCAAATTATTCCTCATAATTCATAACCACCAAATTATTCTCAATTATTCATAACACTTCAATTATTATTCATAACACTTTTGTTTATATTATTTTCGTTAAATGAGATAAAAATATTTACAATCGAGTCCATAGCCTTTCAAAAAATACAAATTAATCCTCATCTATAACACATTCTCCACTACCACCACCACCAACTCTGGCGAAAACTCTGGCGAGGCCAAAAAGTCTTTATTTCATAATAAAATGTTAGGATGGGGATGAAAATACCAAGAAAAAATAATATAAGAATTTTAATTATAGAGATGACAAATTTATGGTTTATTGGCACAATCAGGACATAACGTTTTAACTCCTTGCGTAATAAGGACCTATCATTTTTTTCTTAATATTTTAGTCCTCAACCTAGCATTTTCTTATGATCGAGATAAAGACTTTATGACAAAAAACACAATGATACTCTTTTGTTTATATTATTTTCTTTAAATTAAATATAAATATTTACAATCGAGTCTATAATTTTTCAAAAAATACAAATTGTAATCCTCATCTACAATACATTCTCCACTACCATCACCACCAACTTCAGCAAGGCCAAAAAGTCTTAATTTCATAGTAAAATGTTAGGCTGGGGATGAAAATACCAAAAAAAAAAATATGTCCTTAGTGAGTAGTGAGTTAAAATTTTGGATTCTAATTGTTCCAATAAGCCCAAATTTATTTATTATTACTGTTTTTTTTTCATCCTATGCAATGTCTATGGAAAAATCCCATATAATTACCTTCACATGTTGGCATTTTCTTCGAAAAATCAATTTTAATGATGAACAATTACAATTTCGAATATTACAAATTATATGAGGGATTTTGAATAAAGATAGTGAATCAAATAAGCTACAAATATGGTTTTTTAAAGAAACTTTTAAAAACTCAGTGTGGCTTCTTCATTTTTTATCTTTTACAATCGTATTCAATAAAAATATAGAATCTTATTTTGTTGGAGGATTACCAACTTTCTTCTTTTAAAATATTTTTTGCTTCACTAAAATTAAATCAATATTCATGCTACATTTTTTTAAAAAAAAATCATATATTATATACATTTGTGAGCACATGTTCTTATATACTATGGCTTAAATTTATTTTCATTGTAGAGATTAAATTTGATTAATTATTTTATTAGTAGCAAATAAGTTTCTTATCTAGTTGAAAGAATAAAATATTAGAAAAATATTTTACTTAAAAATATCGATCATACCTAATTTTTAAAATTTGATAGTATAGTATTTTGATCTTAATTGTGCTTCTTATTTAAATAAATATCCGTATATTCTTAATTTGTAATGATTTAATTTTACATTCATATTAAAAAATATTTATTATTTTAATGTGTCTTAAATGAGGTTGAATGAGTATTTTATTCTGGAATTGAAAATCATAAAGTTTTTATTGACAACATTGGAATTACGATCTTTGTGTTTCATGATCTATTAAACAATTTGGAATCTATCATATTTCATATTGTTCTTTTATGGAAATATAAATAATTTAGCTATGGAGATGACAAATTTGTTTTTTTATTTTTTTCGATTGCAATGTCTATGAACATATCGTGAGCAACTACTTTCAAATGATGGCATCTTCTTTGAAAAATCAATTGTAACAGAGATGACAAATATTATAATAAATTTAATTATACAAATAAAAAAGTAATATTTATATTGCTTATTTCTTTAAATCATATATTATATATGGTTGTGAGCAAATGTTCTTATTTACTAATAGCGACTTAAATTTGTTTTCATTGTAAATATTAAATTCAATTAATTTTTTATTAGTAGTAAATAAACTTCTTATCTATTTGAAAAAATAAAATATTAAAAAAATGTTTACTTAAAAATGTCAAACCTAAGATTTGTTATTTTTTCTTCTTTGATTGCGATATCAAGAGTTATAAGTCGTGAGGGATTAACAATATTAATATGTGATAAGAATAAGAACCTAGCAAATACAACTACAAATATTGCACATAAAAAGTGTTTCGAATTTTGGAATATTTTTATAACTTGTACTACACTCGTGTGATGAACGAGAATAATTAAATTTATGTATAATAAATAATTGATATAACATTATGAATATATTGAATATGAATGTTGAATTACATAATTGATGTAATTTATATATAGGAGATTGTATAATTGTAAATAATTATTAAAATTTATAATATTGTATATTATAATCAATGCAAAAAACGCAGAGTAAACTCGTAATTGTAAATTAAAAAATTCAAGTATATCGCATAATTAAAAAATTTATCAAAACGTGTAACTTTAATTCCAATTGTCGTGCATCGCATTGCACAACAGTGATCGGGAGACTAATTAATTGTAAACGAACCATTGGAAATGAATATATATAAATTCTTTGATTATCAAAACTTGTCTTTCTCATTGGTATAAATGAAATTTATATTGAACACATTTTTTCTTTCTGAAATGGATATTACGGACTTTAAATTTTACGATTTTATGTATTTTTTAATGATTAGTTGTAAATACTACTTAAGTTTAGCTCTATTATATAATAAGTATTATGCTTAATTTTATGTAACTTAAATTTGTAGTAATAACGATAATTTTCCTCATCTATATAATTCATTTGTTTTCTTTCCATTTACGTAAACTATATTTTAATTTTACAAAAAAACTTTTTATTTTTAATTTTATATGCTTAGAAAAGGAAAAACGCATGCAATGCAAAATTCAGTTAGTGAGCATATCACATCAACCATATTGAAAACGCAAAATATCAATTAACTTTTTCAATTAGAAACCGCATGTCATGTTAGCACTGCCAATAGGACATTCGCCAAACATGACACTTCAATTGTAATAATATAGAGATTAATAAATTACTATTTACTTAAAAATCGATAAATTATTCAACATAAATCTAGTTATAATTTTAACTATGCACAATTTGATTTTAAAAAATAAAACAAAAGTAAAAAATACCCATTATTTTTGAATAGTCCAATTCACGTAATCAAATAAAACTATCAAAACCTATAATTTTAACACAATGAAAATAAATAAAAAATTTTATTATTTAATATTTTGAAACAAAACTTTTAAAAATGAAGTTATATTTAAAGTCTTTCCAAAATTAAAATTTTTCATTAAATGTTTGTTTTAAATATTTGTTTATTTTTAATTATGTTTTTAATTACTACTAATTAATATTGGATTATTTTCCAAAACTAATTTTATAATATTTTAAAAAATATTTAATGTGTGCTACGTTGATATCTTTGCTAACGAGACACTCCAATTTTTTTAATATAAAGAAAGATTAATAAATTACTATTTACTTAAAAACCGATAAATTATTAAACATAACTCTAGTTATAATTTTAACTACTCACAATTTGATTTTTAAAAAAATATCCCATATTTTTGAATAGTCAAATTCACGTAACTAAACAAAATTATCAATACCTATAATTTTAACATGATAAAAATAAATAAAAAATATTTATTATTTAATATTTTGAGTTAGAACTTTAAAAATAAATTTATATTTACAATCTTTCCAAAATCAATTTTTTCTCATTAAATGATTGCTTTAAATATTGATTTTTTAATTATATTTTTAATTACTACTAATTAATATTAGATTATTTCCAAAACTAATTTTTTCATTTTTAAAAATATTTAATGTGTGCCATGTTAACAACTTTACCGACATAATACTCCAATTATTTTAATATAAAAATAAATATAATTTATATTATATATATTTTTATTTAATGCTATTAATTCTATCTAAAATTTATTACTATTAATTAACAGAGAAAGAGATTATGGCCTTGTTTGATTGGGAGTTTAGTTGTTCCGCGCGGTATAACGTGTAAAAATGTGTAGTTAATATTATTTTGGGAAATGTGTGTGTGATTGAAAATGAGTATGAGGTATACGGAATTGCGTGCCGATTTGGTTAACACCAAATAGAACAAGGCCTATATTTTTTAATTATAGATGCCCGTGCATCACACTTATCGAGGGTATGTAATTATTGAACAAGGGCATTCTGGGCAAACTAAAATCATCGCATTTCTACTTTCTGGTTTCTACATATACGGAAAAATGGAAGGCTCGTGATGTCGACCAAACCCGCCACCTTCTCATTCTCACTCTAAAATGTCCTTTCCATTCCATGATATTTGGAGTTCTTTTCGCTCTCCCCTGAACTTGCTTTCTCTCTCTTCCGCGAAATTCGATTGGCTGTCCTTTAACACAGTTGATTGAACGCAAAAATTCACAAAAAACGTTTGCGGTGGAGATCAATAAATCTTCTCTGATAATTTAATTTTCCTGGTTCAGGTAAATTATTCTTCTTCTACCGTATATATACGTAAACGTAGAATTGGGTTATGCACTTGCGATTAGGATTAAATACGCACGTATATACCGTATAAATTTATGTGTTGTGTGTGGAGTTCTTTTGACAAGTTTTGTTTTGGTTTGAGTTTGTTACGAAAACTTAACAGAGTATTGCTAATTGATTTGCTATTTTTCAATCATACATTTGAGATTGAAGATATAGTGTTTAAGATGATAAATTAATTACTTATTCACGATGAATATCAGAGAATTTAATGCAAATGAAATTATCAATTGTTTATGGACTTGATCGATTGCCCCAGAAAACGATGAATTGAAATTTCTGTGCCAGGATGTTCGGTTTTCTTAATGAATAGGGGTCAAGGGTATTATTGACAATGTATGCTTAATTTGAAATTGGGAACGCAAACCCAGAATAGGAGGCTTTGTCATAGTTTGGCTGAAGGGAGAAGACACATACTAGTCTGTACTCTGCAAGTTTTGAATTGAATTCATGCGTGTAAAGACTAATTTGCCTCTGCTTTTGTATTTATTCGAAAAGACTACCCCTAGGAATTTACTTAGAATTGTCATTGGATCTTCAGCTGTGGACCCCACCTAAAGCGAACTATGCTTTGAATGAACAAATGAGTGTTTTCATGTTGACGTTAATGTTATCTTAAGAGCGCTGGGAAACGCTGGGAGAAAAAATGCGAAAGAGATGTGGGCGCGGGCCCCACCCGCCCACCGCATTCGGGGGGGGCTGCAAGTGGGTTGTGAGACGCTGGGAGAAATGCTGGGAGAATAAAGTTGGGAACATAACATTTTCGTTCATGTTGAATCGATTAAATGGTGGGACATATGACTTGTAGGTGGAACTTCTGGTAGTTTTCTTGTTAATAATAAAGTTGAAGGCTTGAAGCCATGTGATTTAGCACATATATATAACTAGAATAGGACAGGAAGTTCGTAAACTGTTTAACATAGTTTATATGTATTACTTTTGTTGAAAAACTTAATTGTCTATAACTATTTTGTTTCGAACTCCACAATCTACGCCTAACGGATGACTGTGTTCTATCATTAATAATCTGATAATCTAGACTTTAAAGTTAATCCAAGCCAGATTTAAACCAATGCTGATAGAAGTAACTACTTTCACATTAGTTGGAGATTTTATTAGCTTCCCTCTATAGTTAACCTTTTCTTCATTCGATTTGATTGTGGGGAGTTTATGTTTTCATTCTGACTTAATGGTTATCCAGGCTTTGATGTGAAAATCCGCTGTTTGTGGTTCAATCGATTTGTTTTGCTGCACAATGGCTTCTAATACTACGGTGAAATGTCCACCGCCTATGAAAGCCACATCTGATGGGGCATTTCAAGGCGATAGTCCTCTTGATTTTGCTCTTCCTCTAGTTATGTTGCAAATTTGCCTTGTTGCTGGGCTATCTCGTGTGCTCGCATATCTCCTCAGACCATTAAGACAGCCTCGTGTCATTGCTGAGATAGTGGTAATTTTCCGTAACTCTCACTCAGTCTCTTATACGATAGTTATATTATTTGCATACCATTGTTATTTGCAGCACTGATCTGGTACCCGTGTGAGTATCGTATAAAAGAACCCACAGGTTTTATTTCTATGTGAAACCACTGTTAATTTCATGAAAGCACACCTGGTTTTGTGGATGCCACATTAGGTACGGGGTCCTAAAGTACACTAGCGAGTACCTGATCATTTTCATGATTATTTGACGTTATAGTTTTTTTCCTTGTCATGATTGTCATTCTTCAAGAGTATAATACTTTTTCTGTTTGTTTAGGGAGGAATCCTACTTGGTCCTTCAGCTTTAGGGCGCAACCATAAATATCTACACGCACTTTTCCCTCCCAGAAGCCTTACAGTGTTGGATACTCTCGCAAACCTTGGTCTTCTCTTCTTTCTGTTCCTCGTGGGCCTTGAGCTCGACCCGAGGTCTTTAAAACGTACTGGGAAAAGGGCATTAAGCATTGCCGCTGCAGGAATTAGTCTCCCATTTATTTTAGGAATTGGGACCTCTTTCGTCCTTCATGGGACTGTCTCCCGAGGCGTTAGTCAGGGCCCATTTCTTGTTTTCATGGGAGTTGCACTTTCTATAACTGCATTTCCCGTGTTGGCACGTATTTTGGCGGAATTGAAGCTTTTAACCACGACAGTTGGTCAAATTGCCATGTCAGCAGCAGCAGTCAACGACGTGGCTGCTTGGATTCTACTTGCTCTAGCTATCGCCCTATCAGGCACTGACAGCTCACCCCTCGTGTCATTGTGGGTCTTCTTGTGCGGGTCCGGTTTTGTAGGTCTATGCATTTTTGGTGCCCCACCTATCTTCAAATGGATGGCTCGAAGGTGCCCGGAGGGTGAGCCAGTGGACGAGATATACGTGTGTGCTACATTGGTTGGTGTTTTGGCTGCTGGATTTGTGACTGATTCTATAGGAATACACGCACTTTTTGGGGCTTTTGTTCTTGGAGTTCTAGTCCCTAAGGAAGGACCCTTTGCTGGTGCTCTTGTGGAAAAGGTCGAGGATCTTGTTTCGGGGCTTTTTCTTCCTTTGTATTTTGTTTCAAGTGGGTTGAAAACCAATGTAGCCACCATTCAAGGTGCTCAATCGTGGGGTCTTCTAGTTTTGGTCATTTTTACGGCATGTTTTGGGAAGGTTGTAGGTACTGTTGTTGTCTCATTGCTCTTCAAGGTGCCGATTCAAGAGGCTGTTACTCTCGGTTTCCTTATGAACACTAAAGGTCTAGTCGAGCTCATTGTCCTCAACATTGGGAAAGACCGGGGAGTAAGTTCATCTTCTCTTCAACTTTTCCAAGAATGCTAAATAATGCTAGAAGTACAATCATGTAACAGAGAGTCATGAAAATACCATTTTGACCTTGTTGCGTTGGTGGGATCCAGCCCTCTACTAGAGATATGTAGACCTAGTTAGACAAATTGATTGCACACCTATTATCTATAGAACTTATAACTTTCCACAAATTTGATTGTGTACTTTATTCTTTCACCTTTCAGGTTCTAAACGATCAAACATTCGCTATCATGGTTTTAATGGCATTATTCACGACATTTATAACCACACCTCTCGTTATCACCATATACAAGCCGGCTCAAATGGCTACATCAGTTTACAAGAACCGAACCATCAAGAGAAAGGACTCAAACAGTCAACTCAGAATATTGACCTGTTTCCAGAGTACAAGAAACATGCCCACACTGATCAATCTCATGGAGGCTTCACGTGGGACCGGAAAGCGTGAAGGCCTTCGTGTCTACGCTATGCACCTTATGGAGCTTTCCGAACGCTCGTCTGCAATACTAATGGTCCACAAGGCGAGGAAAAATGGGATGCCGTTTTGGAACAAGTGGCAAGATTCTGGGACGTCAAACCAAATCGTCGTTGCTTTTGAGGCTTTTCAACATCTTAGCCAAGTGTCTATCCGGCCAACGACAGCCATCTCCCCCATGTCGAGCATGCATGAGGATATATGCTCAAGTGCTGAGAGGAAAAGGGTGGCAATGATAATCTTACCTTTCCATAAGCACCAGAGACTCGATGGACATTTGGAAACCACCCGAGCCGAAATGAGACATGTTAACAGGAGGGTTCTAGAACATGCCCCGTGTTCGGTCGGGATTTTGGTCGACCGGGGGCTTGGGGGCACGTCCCATGTACCTGCAAGCAATGTAAAGTACACTATTGCAGTGTTCTTCTTTGGAGGGCATGATGACCGAGAAGCCCTATCCTACGGTGCACGGATGGCTGAGCACCCTGGGATCAACTTACACATCGTTAGATTCATTGCAGATCCAACGGTGGCTGGGGAGAGTGTCAGGGTGGATATCAACAGTCAGGATCGCCCGGAAGCTAGATCAGAGGATGAAGAATTTCTTGCAGAGTTCAAGGAGAAAGCATCAAACGATAGCTCAATCAAGTTTGAACAGAGGATGGTAAAAGAAGCTCAAGAAACGATTGATGTGATTCGGTCATATAGTCGGTGTAATCTGTTTCTTGTTGGGAGAATGCCCGAGGGTCAACTGGTGGCGGCTTTTGACCAGAGGAGAGAATGCCCAGAATTAGGGCAGGTGGGGAATTTGTTAATTTCGCCGGATTTTTCGACAACCGCGTCAGTTCTGGTGGTGCAGCAGTACCGCAGCCAGCTTCCTGCTGAGTCGCTTAGTTCGTTAAAGGAAGATGACACCATGGAGGGCGATTATGATTCACAGTAACTGTTATTTGAGTCATATGTGTTGGTTTGATCTTCAAAGAAAGAAGCTTTTCTTTTCAACAAAAATTTAAGAAAAAAAAAAAGGAAAGAAGCTTTTGCACACACAACTGTTGTGTGATTGAGGAAGTGCATAACAAAAGTTCAAAGAAAATTTGCTATCTATCGGAGTTTTAATTTACTTTTTGGAAGTATCTATTTGTTATTAACATCTTGACTCGAAATTACAATGCATGTTTGGTAGTTGGTACGAAATATTAGTATTCTCGTGTAACCTGGTGCATTAAATAAAATTTGGTATGAAAATCAAGCTAACTAGTCGATAATCCATGGTCAAAATAATAGAGAACTACTTAAAACTCAGCCTGAGATTAGTGATATTAGACAATTTGGTGGGAATTTTTCTTATTATTTTCTGAAATAATCTTTTCCAATTTAGAGATTACACTAGTACAGTAATGAAATGTAAATGCATCTGCATTTTCAATTTCTTTATAATCTACAAGATGAGCAAGAATGCAGTATATGTTTCAGCCTTTATTTGACAGTGTGGTTATGGCTGGATGAATAGCTTTTGGCGGTGAAGCCCTATTTTTGTCATTTTGGTCAGGAGATTAAATAGACGCAAGGGTTTTTTACGGAGTTCAGATCGATCTGCTGCTACAATTCTTTCACTGTAGTTGTTTTATCTGTGAAAATATGCTTCATACAAAATTAGCCCCCGTTAGTGTATGTGTATTTATGAGTATTTATGAGTTTTGATGTGAAATAGGAGAGAGAATGAGTAGGATTGAGTGATGGAGATTTATGTAGTACAGTGGGTCCCAGAAAATATGTGGATGTAATTGGTTTGACTTTTGATGTGAATGTGTTAAAATGTGTAAAAATTTGTTAAAAGTTGTAAAAGAACGAGCTGTAAAGTGAAGTGTATTAATTTGATTATATGATTTATTTTTATTAAATGAGACCGTCAATGAAATAGAATTTCGGACAAAAGATTTAAACTATAGAGACCTATATAGGCTAGAGATGACATCTCCGAAGGTGTGCCTATTACTAAGGCGCCTTCTCCATTCAATTAGACTTCCCAAGCAAAAGGTGAACACTGCTTGTTTGTCTCGAGAGTTTTGAACGCTGGTGAATGTAATGAGATCTCTAAAATATATGATGAGAAGAGCATTTATATGTTGTAGCTTTTTAAGAAAATTGCCCTTCCGTATCACAAATATAGACTTATTTTTTTTTTTGGGATATTTCAAATATATAGTCTTATTTATATATTAAGAAATATTTTTTTGTTAATTTACCAAAATAACCTTATTTAATTTATCTAATTATAATCATTATTTTTTAATATTGTTTATTAAATGAGAGTAGATTAGAAAACTAATTATAAAATTTACTTTTTCAATAATTTTTCTTAATCTTTGTGAAAGAGTCAACCAGCGTGTATAATTGGGACGGATGAGTAGTTTATTAAATGTGTTATACACGTTGTATGATACGATAAAATATTCAATATTCTATCATTTTATTTTGATGAAAGTTATATCCAATAAAATTTATCCTATTATAAAATTATTTCATATTGGATAAATTATTTCATTAAATCATCTTCACTTAAATTTCAAAAATTATAATTGTCTAAATAATAACATATTGAAATAAATTCAAAACTTGTTTATAAAGCACAGAACTTATTAGACTATGAATATAATACTTTTAAATCAGGTACAAAAATTAATCATTGGTTCTATTTAGTCATGCAGCAAGTTAATTTTACCTTCTCCTTTTAGTTTGGTTTTCCTTAGACAAATATTCCAACATATACTACAACGAAAATACACATGCCAAAAAGCAAGAATAAATAAAATAACAATTGCAGAAAATGATGATAATAATAAAACAAACAATCAGCAATTTAATAGACTTATTACCATGGACTAATAAATAGAAAATGAACACTTGTTTACCAAATATGCAATTACAAAATTCTCATCGCTGCCTTTTTCAACTTGTATAATGATATATATATTTTTATTTAAAAGTGTGTTCTTGTCTTCTTGAAGTATAAAATAAATGAAAAAATGATCTCAATTTTAAGTAAACCTTATTTTGAAACAACACCATCAAAATTCACATCTAATTCAAGAATTCAAAGAGGCAACCACTAAATGTAAAGTAAGACATTAATGATTACACTTAAAAAAATTAAAAATAACAAAAAAAAGTAAGAAGACATTAATAAAAATTAAAAAATAACAAAAAAAAGGTAAGAATACATTAATAATTAGACTTAATGAAAATATACTTAATGTTAGTTTTGACAATAAACATAAAAAACTAAAGGTATAATAGGAAATGCTAATTATATTAACACCACAATTTTCAATTATCACACCACATTATAATCACACCACAATTAAATAAAATTTTCTGCTCGTGTTTTTGCTATCTTCAATTTTCCTCAAAATGGACATAGATTTTTCAAAACGCCACAACCCTACGCCTTTAACCTACCATTGTTTGAAAACACACAGTCGCAGGGGCGTAGTTAGGGGGGATTGGACCGGGCTGTAGTATAGTCCTCCCCCCAAAATATTGAATAAATAGCTAAATGTTGCTTAAAACAACAAATTTGCTACTAGTTCAAGTGATTGGAAGTAACCTATTCACTAACTAAGGTACAAGTTCGAATTCCCTCAAATTCCTTTGGTGTTTTATTTTATCCATTCACCTTCGGTCTCTCTTATTTAGATTTTTTTCCTTCCTTCTCTTTTGTATTTTTATTTGCACTATTTTTTTTCCTTTCCTCATTTCCTTTTTCATATATATTTAATATTTAATTCAATTGTTTTCCTTTTCTTTTATATATATAATTTACTTTTCATTAGTATTTGCATGAGTTTATATAATATGAAATGACAATTTTATTTTTCGCACTCAATTACTAATTACATTAAACACTTTGATTATTTTTCCTCCCTTTTAATGAAAAAAACCCCAGTTTTCATATTTCCTTGAATTTGTTATCGTAATTTTCATCTACACGAATATATTGAGAATTTAGTTTATGAGTTTTAATTGTTCCTATTATTTTGGGTTAAATCCGTTTGTATATCATATTTTTCATCTCAAGTACTCATTGTAAGGTTATTAATTTGATTTTTTATTATTTTTTTGGTTCGATTGTAGCTTGTTTTCAAATATCTACTATTATTATACTGATTTTGGTAACTAATTGAAAAGGTTATTTTATTTTTTCATTTTTATATTGTCAGCATTCTATCTTTTTACATTAATCGTTATCATTGATGCTTATTCTCAATAAACTTAAAAATGAATTTGTAGAACGAAAATATGCAATGAGTTTACATATATAAATTTATTAAAGATGATTTTTGTATAGTTGTAGGAAATCAGTGCATGGGCCTATTCTAGTAGGATCAGTATGTTGTATTATGATTGTTTTTTCATAAATAAATTAATTAATGTAAGTAAAATGTGCCGCAGTATGTGTTTCTTAAAAAAATTATCGCAATTTGCCCTCTGAAACGTGTTTCCTGGCTACGCTCACAGAGTACCTTTCCACATCCTTTCAATTAATATATGATTTATTAACAATTAGGAAAATTCAAATTCAAATAAACCAGCTCAAAGATATTTTTGTGAAATTTACAAATTTATCTAAAGCAACAAAATCATTTGATTATTATCTGTGGGTGCATATCATTTGATTATTTTTGCTGATTGGCTTGCTAATATTGGCTATAAACAACATCGACCAGTTATTCTTGGATCGCAGGACTTGGACAAGGAAGCTCGAGCAATAGCTAAGCTGGATCGACTTGGCTTGCCCAACATTTGCGTGTCATCTCTTCATTGTTTATTTGCTGACACTTTGTTTCTTTTGATAAGTCCTATTTTAGCTTTGTGTAGGGGAGAAGTAGTACTTCTCATGCATATCATTTAGACCCCCAGGTTTAGCTTTTCCAATAATCACTGTTCTAAAAAGCGCGCTTAGGTGGCGCCTAGGTGTGAAGCGTGACATAAACGCGTCGCTTAGGCAAAAAGCGTGAAAAAATCGGTCAATGCAAATTTTGACCACGTAGGCGTGACTAAGTGGTGCCTAAGCGTCGACTAGGCTTGCCTAGGCGCGACTAAGGTCGCCTACGCGTGCCTAGGCGCGCTTTTTTTTTAACCATACCTATTTTTTACTTTTTAAGTTTAAGTCGAGTTTAAAGTTAGAAAATAATAAATTAAATAAAAATAAAAGAAATTAAATACATCTCAAACCATAAATATACGAATGAAAACCCCAATTTAATTTCAAATTTTAAACATCTTCGATTCTCAATCTGACCATGTGAGCACTGTGATAAGAGCATGCAATCCCTATAAATCTATTAAGAAAGAATTGTCCATCTTTTGACTTTTTTCATTTGAAGATATTAAAATTATATTGTAAATTTTTTGAAATTATAAAGTAGATATAATATTTATGAATTTAGATGTATTTTTTAATTTAGTATATACTATTTTAATTATTTAATACCTTAGACTCATAAAAAAATTTTTAAAATTAAAAAATTTGAAAAACGCTTTTTAATGCCTAGGCGCCGCCTAGACGCGCTTAAACTTGTAATGCTTGAAGCTTCGGCTCCACGCTTTTCCGCGCTTCACGCTTTTTAGAACACTGCCAATAATTGCATTTGTACTTAGTTTCTTCGGGAGGTAAGGTTCATATGTGTAACGCCCCGTCCAGTTCCACATACATATACGTCATAAATGACGTCATAATCAGAGCGCTCTGTGCACGACATAAACATTGGCCACCTTCGGGCCCGTGCACGTCATTCTTTCATTTCTTTCATTATGGAACTAGACGTAAGGCCGTCATTCATTAAATATGAAACCTAATTTCCTTTCTTTACAACTTATAACATAAAGCTAGGGTTTCGGTTTTCATTACATACCGCAAGATCTTTCGATTCTTTGCCCACACACCACGTCATAGCATCATGTGACCTTTCGCCCACCCTCCACGCACGGTACCTTCAACAAACATACAACATACGCACGTAATGAGTCATAAAGACTCAAGTGGATAATAGATGCAATGCAATGCATGTCACACGCTCATTTTGGGCCCTCTTAATCACGTTATACATTGGCGCTATTTTTAAACATATGGCCGGTCCCATAACATAACATAACATCATTGGAGACATCAATCTCCCATTGGGGCATTGGTTCCCGTTAGACCCAAATATCGGGCGTAAGCCCAGGGCGTGATCCCGTTAGGCCAAACATTTCCATTTTGTAACATCGTGATAGGCATTTCATACACACGTATGCATTCATGACATGATCATAGATAGCACTTACCATTATGCCTTGTTTCTTTCTACATCGTCATCATTCATACGCAACTCCATAAACAAGGCTTCATCATCATATCGTGAACACAAACATAAAGCATTACATATTCGCGGCATTAACGTTAACTCTACATAAGGCCACGACATTCAAACATAGAGCATACGATTACAAAGTGTTCACGTTGGTTCACGCGTTGGTTCATATAAGCGCACGTCACATATTGTCGCTACATAACACGCATAATATTCCCACGTTGAACCACATAATCATACATGAATGCCAAGCTTATCACATTCTTCGCTCATTACATATAACATCCACTAACTAGGTCTCTTTACTTAGGACCAACTAATGCTTAGACACGGCATGGAGGATCATATACGTCACACAATCATGTACACATCATCAACATATCATGTCAACCACATAACACAAGGCCAAGAGATCCTAGCATGCCTCTAAGTTCCCAAATCATCATATTCATGTCATATCTTGTTTAATTCATGTATAAATCATGCAAATACGTCATAAAGCATGTAAAGCAACCATTACCCACCATAAAAGAAGCTCAACAAGCATGGAGAAGCTCTTCTTCCTTCCTCCTTCCTTTCCTCTTCTTCCTTTCCTTCCTTCCTTTCTTTTGTAATCCTAACTTACCTTCATGTGAGATGGAGTTTGGGATGATTACATGGGTGTTTGGGGTTCTTGGAGAGGTTCTTGGGTGTCTTATGGATCTTAGAGACACATTAGAGTGGAAGAAATACCCAAAAATATCAAGAAAAGTCGTGAAAACTCACTTTGCCGACATGAACGACGTCAGATGTCCTTGCATTACGGCCGTAATGCCTTCAATATTTGAAAATGCATCTTGCGTCAATGTTTTGGTCATAACTTTTGCGTCCGATGTCCAAATGAGGTGATTCAAAGCTTGTTGCAATCTAGACTCAATGGACTACAACTCTTAAGAGACATTATCTTCAAAATCCAATTCGTTTCAAAGATGTGTCGTTTTGAACCTCGACGCTTTCTTCTTTCTTCTCCCTCTCTTCACTTGTAATCAAGGTTACATAGGGATTACATGTGCACTTGTTTCTTGATTTAGATCATGGATGAGACTTTGGCATAATCTTGGGAATGTTATGGGAGTGCTTGAACTGAGCTCACATGAATAATCCTCAAGAAATGACCTAGAAGACCTTAAAACCGCTTCGCCGACTTAAAATTACTAGTAACTTTTTCATTTACTGGTCAGAATCTCGACTTACTGCCAGAACCCAATATCCTTACTACCAGAACACAGCCTCGTGACTTCCTCGTTTTTCCCTTGTTTTGACCTTACGGCTATATCTCCGTGCCTTACTACTGAATCTAATCATACTGGCCAGATCTTCATATCATACTACCGCCATTTGCTCAAACTTTTTGGACATTTTCCACTGTTCACCATTTACGGTCAGAATTGACCCTTACGGCCGTAACTGACATTTACGGTCAGAATTCCAACATTCTGCACTCAAGCTTCCCGCACTTTTCCCATTTTCTCATCTTCGACGGCCGCTTTAGCATCCCGAGGCATATCCTGTGACTTCAACTCATATCATGAGGATATCATATACATATACAACATGCCGAAACATCATCACGTCATCTCATCGCATATACGGGATCATATACGGTATCACATACGTATTCACATACGGTTTTCGGGACGAATTCGGACGGGTCACTACAATATGTCTCCCTCTAGCTAAGTGTAATTTGCCTTTTTATTAATAAAATTCCTATCTCAGGTTTGGATATTTATGTCGAGATAGTTTTTTTAAAAAAAAAATTGATTATTATCTGTGGGTGCAATCCCGAGACAATAAAGTTCAAAATAACTACATAAGATGAGGTGGGGCCTTGTTAAGTTCCCAGCACTGGGAGAAAGATATTCTCCTAGCGTAGGGAAATTAACTATCCCTCGTGGGCCCCCTATATTCAGGGGCTGTGAATGGATTTCCAGTACTGGGAGATAAAAATATCTCCTTGCGCGGGTAATATATCGCTGAGGAATTGAGGTGCATCAAAACTGTATGTATTCCTATTCGATTGAGTGGGTTAACTGTTTAAACAATATTAATCACTTTTTTACTTAAATTATGATTTCCAAGAGTCTACTGCCTCTATCTCAGTTATATAAATTTGTTTCATTTTTCATACTAATTAAGAATATTATTGAAATTATTCCCAAAAAAAAGAGAATATTATTGAAATTATTCCTAAAAAAAGAATATTATTAAAAAAGTAAGGCATCTATATAACTTTTCTTATTTACCAAAACTTAATAAGCTTAAAAAATACTTGGTAGTAACCAAATGAATTTAGATGTGTATGAATAAATAAGAGTATAATTGTAAATGAATAAAGTAAACACTACTAAATATAAAAACAAGTCTATATAATTGGAGAAAAAAATATCATTTATAATTGGCACAAGGGGTATCAAACAAAAAGGCCACACCAAGAATAAAATGCAAATAAATCATTTTTACATTTCCTTATTATTAGCTTTTCACCCGTGCGTTATACGGGAGACTAATTTTCCAATAAATAGCTGTTATGATAAATGTTAATAGTACAGTATTAGAACGAGTAAAATAAATTTTATATCGGTCAAAGCACTAAACTTACTTAATATAAAATAATGAAATAATTCTATAAAAATTTTGACAAAGTTTTCTATATATTGCATAGGAGACAATTTGTGATAGAAATTGTGATCATATAAATGGCAATTAAAAAAATATTAAATTAAATATTATAGTTATCAAAATAATCACACTCAAAAACTCCATTAACATTCGTAGAGCTCATAGTTTTTTATTTAAAATTATTCTACATTATATTATATTCAATTATAAATTCAAGAGATAGAACTATACACCCATGCGATACATGGTATTAACAATAAATATGTGAATAATGATTTTTAAAATTTCATTGTAAAACATTATCAATATATAAATAGATGTATTATTAGAAAGTGAAAATGTAGTGGTTACAGTTCGACATGCCCTAATATACAATTCCTCTCAAGCCATGAAACACTTATTCTCCTCCGCGCCACAGCCTCATTTAATCAGGGTATAGCGAAGATAATATAAGAATTACAATAGAATGGGAACTCCATATTCTCCATCCCCGCCCTAACAAGAAAATTCTCATCCACATTCACACCCAATCATAATTGTATAATCATAAACTTTTGTGTGTACTTTTTTGTATGTATTAATTAATGACATTTAATTTTTCTAATACACATCTTCTAAATATACTAAACACGTATATTAACATATTTATTATAAATTCACCAATTTAACATATTCGGCCGACATATTAACATATTTTCTTAAACTCAGTAGTTTAAATAGACTACTTAATCGATGGACTTCAAAACTTATATAAAATCTAAAAATTGATAAGAATCGTTACCAAATAAATAACTTAAAATTATTTTTTATAAAATCTTAGGTCTATACATAAACAATACATTTTTAAAGAAAATCTAAAGATTTTAGGAATTATAAAAAAAAAAAAATAAGTAAAGTCAACTATGCTTAATTATGACAAATTTATATAAACACCATATTTGTAGTTTGATTGGCTTCTTATCTTTATTGTCAATTATTATTTTAAATATGATGTAATTTATAATATTTGAAATTGTAACATATAATTATACATTATCAAAAATTGATTTTTCAAAAAATTACCGACATGAGAAAATAATTGTCAAACTCTAATATCAATGATTATTGGTCAAATTGTCACCAACTACAACTAAAATGAATAATTATAGAAAATACAAAAATGTATGAGAATCAAGGGAAAAATATATTTTGATAAAAGGATGGTAGGGAAAACGTAAGTGGAGTTAATTAAACAATAATGCTCAATCGACTAAAAAATAAGATATAACACCCTAATTGTAGAAATTGAAAGAACTTTTAAGTTTTTTCTTCAATTTAATTTAAAATGTGAAAGCAATCCAATGAATTTCAATCATTTTTTATTTTTTAAATTAATTATATTTTTTCCTTTTAGAAATTTAATTAATTTTTATTAATTTTCGTCCATGAAATCGTGTAAATTTTTGTACAGTGAAAATATGTCCAATTAAATCTTAGAAATATAATTAATTTTAATTAATTGTATAATTAATTATAATTAATTTGTGTTTTTAGATAATTATTTATAAAACAATTTTTTATTTCTAAAATAATAAGCTTAATATCCAAAGCTTTAAGAATTGAATGAATCGAATTGCCAAGATAGTTTATAAATTAGGTCTTTGTTTGATTCACAAGAAATTTTGATTTTTTGAATTTTATATAAACTATATGGTTAGAAATGAGAGATGGTGTATTAAAAAATATAAAATAATTATGTGTATGTTCAAAAGGAGGAGAAATAATTTTTTTAAAAAATTCTCTTGTGAATCAAACAAAGCCTAAATGATATCTTTCAATTTAAAATGTATATTTGATTTTGAGATGAAATCTTACGAACTAATAGGAATCTAATTAAGGCCTTGTTCTTTTCATAACAAATTTTATCAATTTTTTCTCTCTCAAAATTTACAACCACTCATTCAATTATTTAATATATTTTCCCCAAATTTCAATCATACATTGAATACATAAATCCAAAAAATTAATTTTCTCATCAATCAAATATACCCTAATTTTAATAATTTTTAATAGGACTATTTTCAAATTCTTGTCTAATGAGATCAAATTTTCCAAAATTTTCTTTTGTGTGAATCTAATTTTAAAGATATTTTAAAATTTAAAAGATATCTTCCAATCTTGAAGATATTTTTCCTTTTTCAAGAGAAATCATGTCAATTCGTAGCAATCTAATTAATTTTCGTTATTTATTTATTTTTTAAAATTAACTATATATTTCCTTTTTTAGCAATATAATAACTCATTTTGATAATTTTCTTCCATTGAAGCTTTGTCAAATTTTTATCAAATGAAACTCTCTCCAATTAAATCTTAGCAATATAATTAATTTTAATTAACTTAAAAATAATCATCTCTTAATTTTTAGCTAATTATATGTAAAAATAATTTCTTAAATAATAAGTTTAATAACCACAATTTGAAGAATTGTTGATTAAAGATATTTTGTAATTTACAAGATATATTGCAATTTAAAAGTTATCTTTAGTTTTCTAGGAAAAATCTTACCAACCCACAACAATCTATTTAATTTTAATTATTTTTATTTTTTAATTAATCATATTGTAGATATTAAACTTTTTTTAAAAAGCAAATAAATTCTTTTGGGTCGGATCAATTTTAATTAATTGATCCAATAAGTCTTTTGAATCCAAAATGCCTAATTGAAAGCCCAATTTTCAATATAAAAGGTGCATGGCCCATCCTACTTTTTATCTTGTGTTTATTTGATTGATTTATATTAAATAAAATTAAAATGTATTTTGATAAATCATTGAAATTAACTAAGATAATTAGTAAGTTAAGTGATAAGGCTTATTCAAATCAAATGGATAAGTCTTTGGAGGAGACCTAACAAGGGTAAAGTAAAGGAGAGCAGTAGAAGTTCCAAAGCCAAGTACAAGAAGAAGAAAGGAGAATGAGAGACTAAACCCTTTTTAGTTCTCCAAAGCCAAGTAAAAGTGAAGAAGAAAGGAAGAAGAAGAGATTGAAATCTCTTTAGTTCTTCGATTCAAGCCAAAGCTAAAGGAGGAAAGAAGAAAAAGATGGTTAAATTCTCTTTAGTTCTTCAAATCCACAGCAGAAAGCCGAACTCCTCAAGATCAAAGTCAAATCTACATTCAAGTTCAAATTCAAAACCAACTCAAATCAGGGAGACAAAACCAAATCAAATAAAAGCAAGAAGAGTCAGGTCAAAGTTCTCTTCAACAAATTCAAACTATCAGCAATCAAGTCTTTTAGAACGTAGAATCAAACCACGTGGCCCATCGTCTTCAATTATAGATCGTTAATCAAAGGATCAAGCAAGTCAACATAACCAGTCAACTACAAATTTCAAATCTCAATCTTTAACGTCACTAGTACACAAGTGATTTTAGGTAACGGGCATTAGGTGGCGGTTATAGCAAAAATCCGCCACCCTAAACCAACGTTTAAAAAAAAAAAATTAAGAACATAGGGTGGCGGTTGTGTAAAACAACTGCCACCCTAAACCAACGTTAAAAAAAATAATAATAATAAGAACATAGGGTGGCGGTTGTGTAAAACAACACGCCACTTGTTTTAGAATGGCGATTTGTGTTAACAACCGCCACCCTAAACCAACGTAAAAAAAAATAATATATTATTACATAGGGTGGCGGTTGTTTAAAACAACCGCCACCCTAAACCAACGTTAAAAAAAAAAAAAATTAGTATATAGGGTGGCGGTTGTAAGCTAACAACCGCCACCCGTTTTTTTATTATTAAAATACTTTTGGGTGGCTGTTTTTTGCTACAATCGCCATCCATTCCCTTTAAATATTCCACCAAATCACCAGAGCTGGTATTCCCGCTTCGGAGTTTCTTCTTCTTTTGAAAAGTTTTTGAAATTTCTTGAAATATTCACGGTTTGAAATTAGATTTAAGTGCAATTTCTTCACAAATTGGTACCATAATTTAAGCAAGGTAAGCTTCTTTGATCTTTTGGTCCCAATTTCGTTTATTTTCGTATAATAGTTAATATAATTTTTTTCGAGTTTTTGAGCATGCAAACTTTAAATGGCCATAACTTTTGCATACGATGTCCGTTTTCAGCCCATGAGTACATTCCGGAATCGTCGCGACGAGATCTACGACACTCATCGCTATTGCTATGACCCCATGTTTCAGGCCGATCTGAGGTCATCTAAGGCCTCAAAACGCAATTTTTAACTTTTCATCTTATAGTTTTGTGTTTTTGTTCTTAGATTGTCCATTTTGTTGTAATTGGATGCGATTGGTTTTGAATAAAAATGAATTCATGTATTTTTCATAGCTCATATCTTTTAAAAAAAAAGTGGACTTTGGGTGGTGGTTTTGCACTAGAACCGCCACCCAAAGTGCTTTTTAAAGATTAGGTGGCAGGTTGTTGGACACAACCGCCATTGTCAGTCGACTTTCTGATGCGGTTGTTTTTAACAACCGCCACCCTAAGTCCTTTAAAAAATAATAATAATAAGGGTGGCGGTTGTTAAAAACAACCGCCACCCTAAATCTATTTTTGGGTGGTGTTTTTTTCAACCGCCACCCTAAGTCTAAAACAACCGCCACCTAAACTCCTTTTTGTACTAGTTAACATTCTTATTTGTATTATTTCATGAATACAAAATAAAATTTGTCGTTACACATATTTTCTCTTTTAGCAATTTAATTAATTTTAGTTAATTTCTATATAATTATATATTTTAATTAATTTTCAATTTTAACAAATTGGTGCCAAAAAAAAATTATTTCTTAAATAATCAGCACTATCGAAATAAGACCTTTAGGGTGGATTGTCTGTTCTATAGGTTCGTACCTATACCCCTTTAGGCACGATATATTGTTATGTCGCTCCTAAAGGTTTGTAGGTACGAACCTATAGAGATGACAGATCGCCCCTAAAGGTTTAGTTTCTTAGTAATGTAGTTTAATAGCCGTAGTTATAAGAATTGTATGAATCTAATTTTAAAACTATCTTATAATTCAAAAGATATCTTGCAAGTTAAAATATATCTTTTAGTTTTTATGGTAAATCTTACCCATCCAGGGCAATATAAATAATTTTCATTATTTTTTAAAAATTACTTCTATTTTTCCTATTTCAACAATATATATGATTAATTTTGATTAATTTTCATCCAATGAAATTGTGTAAATTTTCATCTAGTAAAACTGAGTCTAATTAAATCTTAGCAATATAAATAAATTAAATTTGCAACATAATTAATTTTAATTAATTTTTATTTTCAGATAATTATTTTAAAAATAATTAGCTTAATATCTACATTTCAAGATTGTATGAATCTAATTTTAAATATATTTTGTAGTTTAAAAGATGTCATACAATTTAAAATATTTCTTTCATTTTTAAGCAAAAATCTAGCAAACCGTAGCAATCTAATGAATTTTAAATATATTTGTTTAAGTTAATTATATTTTTCTCATTTAAAAATGTAATTAGTTCTGCTTAATTTGTGCCCTCTAAAACCACATCCAATTAAATATTAGGAATATAATAAATTTTAATTAATTGCAACATAATTCATTTTAATGAATTTTCATTTTTAAATTATTATTTCTACAATAATTAGTTTAATATATATACTTTCTGGAATTGTATGAATATAATTTTAAAGATATCTTATGATTTAAAAAGATGTGTTGCGATTTCAAATATTTCTTTAATTTTTTCGGGGAAATCTTGCAAACCATGGGAATTAAATGAATTTTAACTATCTTTTTAAATTAATTGTTCCTTTCCTTGTTATCAATATAATTAATTTTTATTAAACTTTGTCCATTGAAACATATCGAATTGAATCTTCGCAATATTATTAATTTTAGTTAATTATAATAAAACTAATCATAAGTAATTTACATTTTTAGCTTATTATTGGTAAAAATAATTATTTTTTCTTTTTGTAAAAAATAATTAATTATTTCTAAGTGAATTTCCAATTTTTTCTTTAAATTAAAATAAAGGTGTAACATTAAAGTTAAAAAATTATATGGGAATCACTTACTAAAAGATATCAATTAATTATTTCGACTAAAGGATATCTACAATGTAAAAGCTACAAATATAGAAATAGATATAAATTCAATTAATTAAAAATATTCGATTAATATTACAATTGAACGATTAATTTAAAAAATTAATGTTACATTTTTTCTTTTAGTTTTTGTTTACAAATTTGATGAATTGTAATTTTTTATCACACAAAAATTAAATCCTCAAAAATTACAAATAATTTAACAAATGACAAAATGCATTTTAAAAATCACACACATAAATCACAAAAATAATGCAGAAAAGGTCACAAACATATAATAATATAAAGAAAAGTAACAAAGAGCCGAAAAATTTTAAAAGTCACACATAGAAGTGAAAAAAAAAAGAAAAATGAATTTATAGCTATGTGATTGAGTTAGAGAAACATAGAGAAAGAAAAAAGAAAAAAAAAGGAAAAGAGAAAAGAGAAATGTATTTTATGTGAACCCACATTGGAGACGTTGGAGAGGTGCCAACGAAACCCACAACGACATTAGAACAAACCACATCTGTTGTGAAATTTTAGTGCCTGCAAAGAAAAAAAAACTATTTTTGGAGAAAAAGGTGATTTATAAAAGAATTTATGGTTGAAAAGTAAAGAAGTATTCTATCGTCTAAACTTTAGACTCGGGATTGAAAATAAGTATATGAAAAAATAAATAAAATAATAACTGTTAGAATTTTGAACGCTCAAGTTATTGACCTTTCCAATATCTATTTATTTATACTGGATCTATCTTATTGCGTGTTTTTTGTATCATCAACCATCCATTGCCAGCTCCTGAGTTTGAGTTCTACTTCTGCATATCTTTTACAATAGAGAGATTTGTCAACTTACTTCTTTTCAAGATTTCATTCTGCCGATTTTTGAGAGCCAATACGAATTTAAAATCTTTATTAACGCAAGTACAGTAATTAGACTGTATGATGACTTACAAGTATGGTATTTATTTATTTTTTTCTTACAAGTATGGTATTTATTTTTAAAACAAAATGAACATTACAAAACCTGAATAACTAAAGATCATACAAAAACATCACCATACCAGAACACTTGATTATTCAACGTCCACTTCGATCAATCTAGGACTGCTAACCCTTTCTCTGCCCCAGCTTCGCAACGATGGGATTAAAGATGCATTCTAGTTCCTCTTTCTTATCATCAAACTCATCCACCTCAGCTAGCTTGATCTCCTCTAGCCACTGAATGGTTTCCTCAAAAGCCTTCTCAATCTTGTCCCTGTCGGATGTATGCAGCTTTGAAGCATTCTTTGGATCCCTAGCAATGTTCCTCATTCCGTAAGCATAGTTCTCCAAAGCGCTCCTTGCTTTAACCCTGCTCTTGAATAGCTCGTCTTCAATCTTGTACTTCTCTGCATTTTTAACCATCCTTTCTATGTCCTCCTTTGAAAGCCCTCCCCAGTTGTTGGTAATTGTGATTTTGTTCTTACTACGGGTGGTTAAGTCCTCGGCATATACGTGCAAGATGCCATCAACATCGATCTCAAAAGTTACAAGGATCTGGGGAACAGCTTTAAGTGCTGGAGAAATGCCCCAGAGAGTGAATTCACCAAGAAGATTGTTGTCCATAGCCTTTATTCTCTCCCCTTCAAGCACCTTAACACGAACATTTGTCTGGTAATCCTCCAAGGTGGTGAATATTTTGGACATCTTGGTTGGAATGGTAGTGTTTCTAGGAATCACCACATCCACTAACCCCCCTTTGATTTCTACACCGAGCGATAGAGGAGTAACATCCATTAGTATCACATTCTGCAGCTTCTCATCACCATTATTGCTCAAGATAGCAGCTTGAACTGCAGCACCATAAGCAACAGCCTCATCAGGATTGATACCCCTACACAGCTCCTTGCCATTGAAGAACTCTTGTAGCAATTGCTGAACCCTGGGAATCCTCGTGGAACCACCGACGAGGACAACTTCGTGGATTCTGTTTTTGTCCATCTTTGCATCCCTCAAACAACTCTCAACCGGCTCCAAGCATTTGTTAAACAGGTCCATGTTGAGATCCTCAAATTTTGCACGAGTAATTTTGGCGTAGAAATCTAGAGCTTCAATCTCTACTATTGCCTCTGTAGCAAAGGAGAGATTCCTCTTAGCCCTCTCACAGGCAGTCTTTAACCTTCTCAAAGTCCTTTTTGATGGGTTACCGTTATCATCGCCATCATTTTTCTTCTTCTTCTTCTTCAATTTATCGACAAAGTAATCAACCATTTGGTTGTCAAAATCTTCACCTCCAAGGTGAGTATCACCAGCCACTGCCTTCACCTCAAATCGACCCCCACTGATAGTGACAACAGAGACATCAAAAGTACCACCACCAAGATCGAAGATCAACACGTTTGTCTCGCCAACACTAGTTGCCTTCTTATCAAGACCATAAGCAATTGCAGCAGCTGTGGGCTCTTTGAGGATGCGAAGAACATTGAGACCACAAATTGAACCTGCATCCTTGGTAGATTGACATTGGGACTCGTTGAAGTATGCTGGTACAGTAATCACAGCTTCTGTTACAGTTGAACCAATATATGCTTCGGCAGTTTCTTTCATCTTTAATAACACCATCGCGGAGATCTCCTCTGGTGCAAGTAGCTTCTCTTCGCCCTCGTAGCTAACCGAAATCATTGGTTTATCAGCATCATCTGCGATGATCTTGAATGGCCACAACTTGATGTCACGCTGCACGGTAGGATCACTAAATCTCCTACCTATTAACCTCTTAGCATCAAATACGGTATTAATTGGGTTAGTGTACGCCTGGTTAATTGCGGCATTGCCAATAAAGCGTCCACTGTCAGTGAAGGCAACGCAAGACGGAGTCGTTCTATTGCCTTGGTCATTGGCAATGATTTCAACATGTCCGTGTTGCCAAACCCCGACGCACGAGAAAGTGGTTCCAAGATCGATTCCAATAGCCATTGCGTTTCCTTTAAATTTCTTTCTTTCTTTTTTTTTTTTTTTTTTTTCCAACAAAGCAAAAACAGCTATTCGGGCTTTGAAAAGGAAAAGAAAGCAAGAATTTCTGTGTATTTGTTCGGTATTGTTTGCAAATGCTTCCATATCCACATATATATACAACTCATTCACCAAGACTTTGACCAAGTCTCCCACCTAAGTCTTTGCTTTTTATTTTTTAAGGACAAGTACTACATTCTTTATTTCATGCACGTAGACCTAAAGTTGTTAAAGTTTACCGGTGGTTATAATTATACGCAAACCATCAAGTGCCCATATGTGAGCAGTTTGAGGTCATGTCTATATGTGCTTGGATAATTGATACGTATTTCCTGATCGCTAGGAATGACACGTGTCTGGCGTATTGGGATTTAAGTTTAGGGAGAAAGACAATAAATTTTATTTCAGATAATCTGATGGACGATTTTCCACAGTATAAGAATCATTTATAATATAATTTATATCTAAACCCATTATATATTCTTGTTTGAAAATGACAAAAATATAATAATTTTTTCCAATTGTCAAAACTATATATCAATAATCGAGATTAACATTCAAAAATAAGATCAAAGAGAACCACTTAAAAATCAAAATTTCCTATATAACAATTTTCTTTCGTTTGATGTTAGCCTTTCGTTGGACATGGATAACTTGATGAATGAGTCATTGAAGACAAACAACAACCCAATAATAATAATAATAATAATAATAATAATAATAATAATAATAATAATAATAATAATAATAATAATCAAATCAATAAATAGAAATTAGTATTCAAATACAAAATATGATACAAAAATGAGTTGAACTCGAAAGTAATATAAACAATTACCATAAACTATTTTACTTATGCACTATTATAAACTCTAAGTTATAGATTTCAAAAGTTAGAGTAATAAATATTTATGAAATATGGAACTACATATTTTACTGGGAAGAGAGAAAAGAGGCAACTGACGTATTCAATTTAATTGGTAATGCGCTTGGGAAAGACAAATTATATGTTTTCGTATTGCCTAAATTTAGTAATTATGCAATTATAAAAAAATTATATATATAAAAGAAAAAGAAAATCCCAAAAAACCAGTAAAATAAATAAAAATGAAAAATGATTAAATTAATATGTAATAAGATATAAAAGAAAAGATGATAAGAAAAAGAACTTAAGCTAAATAATTGAAGATGAATAATTATATAATAATGTGGAAAACAAGTGAGAAAGGTCAAAAGGATATAAAAAGATAATATAGATGTTAAAAGCAAGTGCAAAAGGCTGGCCCAAAGATTCGAACTAGTGACCAAATGTGTAAAGCAACAGCCTCTTTGCCAACTCACCTGGCACCCCTTGTGTGCAATGTATCAACATATGCTGTATATAAATAATCTTTTGGGGGAAGGACTGAGTAAATGAGTCCAACCCCTAACTACGCCACTGCGTGTTCATCATTCAGGGTGCTCGTATATGGGCACCGGATCGGAGCGTATAATTATATACTTAGAATTTTGCGGTTAATTGTTAACAAACATGATACATTTTCAAAGTTAAAATTTTGTTAAAATTTCAAACCTTGATGTGGCGATTGTCTCTTGTTATCATGTGGCAGTAGGGTCCACTTACCAGCTCCCTGTTGTTGCGTAACAACCTTAGAATGTGCCACGTCACCGCTGAAACTTTAATAAAGTTCCAGCACTAGAAATGTATCATTCTTGCACTTGTTTATATTAACGTTCCATTAGTATACAGTAAATTTATGATTTTTGAATAAGATTTGGAGAGACCGATATATCTAAATTAATACTAATTAGGTCTTATCCACTCTTCCATATAGACAATCTCAATTAAACCCCCAAAAAAAAAAAAAATCTTTGTTTAATTGGACTACAAAAAAAATAAAAATTATTTACTTATGATAAATTTCAAATAAGTAAACATTAACAAATATAAAAGTGTAAATTTTGATACTAATTAACTTGAAGACATAGTAAAATAAATATTTATATATAAGCTACAGTATTGATTACGGACGAAGGTTGTTAATTAATTACTAAAATTTTAATTTAAAAATACAACATAAGTATAATGACAAGGTTGTTAATATAAAGAGCAATTATATTGCCACTATATATTTTTATTAATACACCACATTTTATTTGTTTTAAAGGTCCTCAATGTTTATATTTTAATATCTTAATCTAGTGACATCCTTAACTTTTTTCCCTTCAATTATTATTTTTAATCTTTCATTAATTGTAAATTTGGTCTATATAGATCGTTTTTGTCTAAAAATTTTATTTATTTAGAGGTCAAATTACTTGTTTAGTCATAATAATTTTAAACATTATAAAATATAGCGGATGTAAAATTTGAATATTGCTTTCTATTTCAAACAATGCTAACATATAATATTAAAATATAAATTAATATTCACATACAAAATAAGTTAATTACTAAAAATTAATTATAAGAAATGTAACAAAAACTTTGAGGACACAATTATTATTATAAACAAAGCTAGAGACGTTTCCTGCAATTAAAATATTGTATACCTACTATATTTATTTTGCAGTGTGAATATAATTAGTGGGCAAGTATATTGCCAGTACAAATTTTATATTCACACTATATTTTATTCATACCCACTTAAAAACAACTTTTTAATAGATACACCACTTTTTATAGACACATTTAACCCTTAATTTATCGCCACAACCCTAATTTACCACCACAATCCGCGTTATCTTTTCACGTGTGCACCACATCTGCCTTCTCTCTTCCCTTGCAACAATACATATTTAACTCGACCGAAAAAGTATGAATTTAATTGTGAATATTATCTTTGAGGAAATATCCCTTCTCAACGTACAAATAAATTTTATATATATATATATATATATATATATATATATAAAGCTAATGCTTGATTACAACCTTTTAATTCCATAAATTCGACAGTACTGCTGTGGTGCAAAAACAAAGGGATGGACAGGCGCATTTGCAGATGGTGATAGACGAAGGCAGTCCAGAAAGGGGTTGGTTGATGTCAGTCCTGCTCTCATGCGGAGAGTGTGCACACTCCTAGTTCAAAAATTCGTGGAGAGCCCGCAGGCCCCCCTTCATCAGGACCAGTTATTTATTATTCTTTTCACTTAACGTACATTCCAAAATACAAAATAAAAAATAAAAATAAAAAAAAAAAGGATGACTTAGCGGCATATGAGGGCGCCACATCATCAGTGTGTATGGCTCTCCTGCACATGCCGTGTCCAGGAGAGCACTGACTTGGTTGACGTTAGTGGAGAAAGATGAGAAATAGATGTGGTGTACTGTATTAATTAGAAATAATAGAAAATTATTAAAATTATGGTCATTTATGTAATTCTATTCAACGATATAATAATGGAAAATAAAATGAGGAATTATATTGACACTACTATTTTTATTAAACACACTGTTATGAATAATAATTGAAGAATAATTATTAGGTGTTATGAATAATTGAGAATAATTTGGTGATTATGAATATGAGGAATAATTTGGTGGAGGAATAATTTGGTAAAAGATGTAATTATTATATGTGAATGACTATTATACCCTTGATGAAATTATATAATTACGATTGTGCCATTCGAAGTTGTCCTATAAATAGGGTTTCAGTTATTAATGAAATTCATTCATGAGAATTCCTTCGAATTCATTCTCTCTAAATTCTCTTTATTGTTTCTATACTTTTATAACACGTTATCGACATTCCAGTCCTTCTAACCTTTTTGAGTAATATGAAGGGAGTATGCTTACAACAGATCTTATAGATGATCTCCTCAGACGTAAACCTAATTATTATAAATAACCTAATCTATCTCCAATCAATACTTATCTTTCTTTTCTCTTATTTTTTCCCACTTTCTCACGCCTCACTCTCTCTATCTTCCCAATCACTCACAGAAAACATTTATCTGAGACAAAGAGTTGTGGGCAATTCAAGAATTGGCAAATGGAGGAAATACGTGCATGTTCAATTGCTTCTTTAAGAAAAAGGAAAAGGTATATATATTATATTACTTTATAATATAATAATATATTAAACTATAATATTCGCTTTTCGAGATATAAGGAGCATCGTTATCAAAATCAAATTTTCTCGACTCCATTATACTCGATTTAATGAGAGCTTGATTTGACACCAACATTGATAGGGTAATAACTCGTTTTGAAATATGTTATTATCAAACTTTCAAAATTTACAAATCAGTACACTAACTTTTGAAAAAGTTACAAAATAGTCATTGAATATTTTGATATTGATAAATTGAAGTAGAAAGGAGATAATTTTCCAATCGTAAAACATTAATAAAATATTTTTGACAATTTTACCTTTGCGAATTGGAATGGACAATTTTACCCTTAGGGTAAAATCGACCTAATTTTGACGACAGTGAAAAATGGATAGAATATTCATGAAGAAATTCTAAATCCATTGATTATATAAAATGGCTTGAAGTCCATTTGAGTTAAAAGATCGGAATATTATTTTAACTCCCGAAGAATTTAATTACATAATATACTTGTTCTAAAAGGATAAATGTGCTCTTGTAGAAGTAATGAGTATTTGTTCTAGAAGAACAAATCTGCTCCCGTAGAAGCAATTCAATATTTAATTCTCGCACTTTATTTACTGCAATTTAATTACTGCAAGACCTCCTACTTGATGATGGGTTCAACCATCACTAAACAGAAGGTTTTATATATTTCTGCACTTTATATGCTAAGTGATGGGTAATACCTTCTACTAAGCAGATCCTACTCCTGAAGAAGTAGTTAAATATTATGAAATTTAATTCTTGCTATTTAAATTCCGTAAATTTATATTTATTGCAATAATTCCCATAAGGTAGGTTCGACCACCTATTGGAGGAAATTTAATTTCTGCAATTTAAATTTATGCACTTTATAGTTTGAGTATATTTCCAATGTGGTGGGTAATACCACACGATTGGTATGCATATTTCCAATGTGGTGGGTTATACTACACGATTGGTTATAAACTAATCCTACTCCGTAAGAAGTAGTTGATCAAATATTCTAATCATACTCAAGAAGTAGACGATGAGAATAAAATTACTTCTCCATATATACCTAATATGAATGGAGAGAAAATTGAGCAAGTGGTACTTGAAGTTACCATTGGATAAATAGACGAAAGTAAAATGCTGAATAGATCCCATGTTGATAAATCAAAGAAAATATATCGCATGGAAAGCTTATATGAAGTAATCTCATCGATGATATGAGATTGTATTAATATGAGAATAAAATGCTCTTGAAGAAGTAAAATCATTAGATATCCAGATTTGAATAAAGCCAATATGATATTATTATTATTACTCCAGGAAGAAGTACAAAACAAATTAAGTGGAACATATTGAGAATATCAAAGATGGCAATAAACACTCGAAAATATAGAAATACTAAAAGAAAATATATATTGAACCCATAAATGAGGGATGTCTCGAGAGTATAAATACTCAGTAACACGCCACCCCAACATTCGGTTCATAATGAAAGATCCAAAGGATCTCCTTTTCGCTGACACCGATGATCTGCTACTGATGGGTTTCAGCTTCCATAGATTTTTGAACATATGATTGAATCTTGATGAGTAGATCAACAATCGTATTAAGCGTAAACAAGTATATTTCTTGGTCAATGAGAAATAAATTTATGTTCTACACACGATCTAGAAATGCTAGCAAACCATCGAAGAAATAATTAATATTCAACAAACCTATGGGTTTGGTATGAAAATTCCATCGCAATAAATGACGCTATATTGAATATTTCCTCCAAATGTGTTATAGTCGCCTGGAAGAACAATAAAAGCATCACTATTACTCATTATGTACATCGAGTCATGGATGGATTGTGTTTGTAGCATCAATCCAGTTGGACTAATGACATTTCTAACTCCAATTCGACATCGCCTTCCAATTCGATGAAAAGGTATTATACTTGACACTCTTATCCCCATGATTGTGCGACCATTGTAAGACTCCTTAATAGTTTGTTATTAGTCCCTCCATATAGTATATTGATATTTTGTTTCCTAACTCTCTTATAAGTTGGTACGCCATATATCCATATATTGGATATGACCTACTAGTCTGGAGCCACCAAGAACACATATAGTTTTTACAGCAAGAGGTAAAGATTGACTTACATGAGATGATTCGATATCTCCATCTCTATCTCCACCTCTATCTCTCTTTTTCAACGAATGAATGATAGATATATGAATCACTCTATTTAAAGATAAATTTTCAAACCAATAATTGATTGTACTATTTACTTTTTGACAAATATGAAAGAGAAAATGGCAGAAAAATTTTAGTGAAATGACATATACCTGTTGGTGATTGAAAAATAATATATATATACATATATATATCTTAAAATCGAAAAACAATATTTACAATTACAAGAAAAACATTGATCTTCGTTATTACACCGAGCTTCCTTATATTAATATGAGAAAATTATTATACTAAAATTTTCTGCTAAATTTACAAACAGGATCTTCTAAAGTAAGTTTTTCAAGACTGTAACGCGTTTGTTGATCTTTGAATTTGGCCCATAAGGCCATTAGCTCACCTTGTACGTGTCCACTAGGATGTGTCTCAAGAGCCTGTTGAATATCATCCAAAGGCTCCTTACTCAATCCATCCTTAATGAATGCTATTTTATCTTCTCGATTGGACAAGTACCCATGATTTACATCGAGTGTCACATGTCCACCGAGCACACTTGTAGCATCCTCCTAATCTTTTTGCTCTCCGTTTCTTTGAAAAACTACTTTTACCCATACCAGGCATGTATTTAGAGGGAATTGAAATCTCACCAGATAATCAAACCTTTGCTTCAATCAAGTATCAGATATCTTGTGGGATACCCTTATTCATTAGCATCCTTAATCTTTCCAGCCTACATCGATAAATCCTTTTTAGGATTTTGATCGGTATTGATGGATAGTATTTTCGAAGATTTGAGAGCATATGATCCATTATAATGTATATGTTATGAATAATAATTGAAGAATAATTATTAGGTGTTATGAATAATTGTTTGGTGGAGAATAATTTGGTGAATAATATGGTAGTTATGAATAATTATTTATGTGAATGACTATTGTACCCTTGATGAAATTATGTAATTACGATTGTGCCATTCGAAGTTTCCCTATAAATAGAGCTTCAGTTATTAATGAAATTGATTCCTGAGAATTCCTTAGAATTCATTCTCTCTAAATTCTCTCTATTGTTTCTATACTTTTATAACACGTTATCAGCACGAGTCTCTAACCATTTGAGTAATATGAAGGGAGTATGCTCTACAGTTGCATCTATTGATGAACCTCTGTATCAGAAACCTTAATATTAGTCAGATTAATTATCTCTAAAACTATGCTCACAGAACAATTCTCTGGATCAAGATTCTCTCCTCTCAAAATCATCTTCATTCGAGAGATCTACATTATTCTTCTTCCTCTTCTCTCACTATTTCCGTTCTCTTTCTTCAGCACGCAACATTCATAACCTTTTTCTCTCCTCTCTACTGTTTAATTATAGTTTAATAATATTATATTTTGGCTTAATGATGATTATTGCATTATGGGCATTATTTATAATGTTAATAAAGGATAAATGGTTTGATTATTGTGGATGTCAATAATCACATTAGAAGATCCGGCTGAAAAATAAAGGATGCAGAAATGATGGAGAAGAAACACACTAAAGAAACAAAGGTATATATATATTATATTATATTATTTTATAATATAATAATATATTAAATTATAACATTCGTTTTCTCGAGATATAAGGAGTATACATTATCAAAATCAAATTTTCTCGACTCCATTATACTCGATTTAACGAGAGCTTCGATTTGACACCAATATTGATAAGGTAAATTTTCAAAAATTTGCAAAACAGTACCCTAACTTTTGAAAAAGTTAAAAAATAGTCATTGAATATTTTGATATTGATAAATTGAAGTAAAAAGGAGATAATTTTTCAATCGTAAAACATTGATAAAATATTTTTGACAATTTTTGGTGGGTGTCGAATCCAACAAATAATAAAATACTTGCTCTAAAATATAATTTGTAGTAGCAGTGAGCAAGGTCGTATCCTCAGAGATTGGTTAGATTTACTCTTTTAAAAATGAGACTAAATAAAATAAAATTGGGGGGTTTAAAAGAATGAGGCTCCAAAAAAATTGAAATTAAAATAATGCAATGATAAAATATAAATTGAATTGAAGTCACTTAAGGTAAATATCCAATCCAAGGTTTAATCTCCAATTGATTCATACAAATTGATCATAGATGCAAAGATAATTCTCCTCATTAATTCCCTAAACTGGTTATGGTTGTTGATACGATCTAACAACCTATCTCTCTACTTATTTGATAACCAAGGTACGACTTGGTTATTTCCCTAATCAATAAACAACCCTAGTACCAGTTAAGATTTAATTTATTGACAAAGCATTAATATCTAAGAGATGACCAATTCTAACCAACAAAAGCATACGATGAATTGTTTAAGTTAGATTGTATATTCCTACAACATAAATTGAGAACTTTGACCTAATCAATTTTGTTGTTTGCCACAATCGTTAGAAATACTAGACAATTACGGATCTAGTTTTCTAACTAGCAATATGTTGAATTGACAATTAAACAACGGGCCCTTTGTGTAATCAATCAATCCACAATTTCAAGAAAAACATAAGAACATGCAAATAGAGAAAATAAAGGGAGAACAATAAAAGAATATATTAGATCTCACAATTTGTTCTTGAATCAATCTTCAATCAACCTTGAATTGGAATTGAAATTTAGAATTTCATGGAGAAGATGAAGATAATTCTAGTGTATCATCTGAAGAGAGAAAAAAAGCGTGTACTTTTGGCCAAGATATAATATGGGTTTCTTGTTGTCTTGGGCCTGATCCAATCCTAAAAATTACCTAGGAAAAATAAGAGAGAAAATAAAAGGAAAGATTTTAGTTTCCTAATTCTAATAGAAGTCTATGATTTTTTCCTACAAAATAAAAAACTAATTGCATTAAAGGTCCCTATAAAATATTCCTATTCTTTTTAGGAGTAGGAATAATTAAATAGGGTCTTCTATTGGTCCACCAACTCTTCTCTTCTAAGGAGTCTTATCTCTACATTCTTATGGGAAAACCATGTTGATAAGTCGCGATCACGCTTCAAGCTTGAGGCTCTTCTAGTTGTTTTCCATTGATCTTCACTATTTCTTCAAAACTTGTAAAATTAACTTTAATTTAATTCGACTCCTTCACCTGGTCCATAAAATATAAAACACAATTAAAATCAAGGACTTAAGCAATTTTTAAATAATATAAGCGTGGAAAAATATTACGATTGTATGAAATAAATGAGTTTTATCAAATTCCCCCACACTTAAACAATGCTTGCCCTCAAGCATACAGCAAATCAAGTCATCAATTGCTTAAAATTTCAAAGCCATCCTTCAACAACCAAAACCATTGTGCCTCAAAGATTTAAATTTCAACACAATTAAGAACCAACACGAAATAGAGTAAATCCCCACCAACCAACACAAATAATCAATCACTTTAACAATTTCTCGAAATCCAAATGTAGTGGGATTTAACACCCTCACATAGGATTCACTCAATACGCTCAAAGTGTTTAGGTTATAGGAATATACTCTCAAATCAATACATAGAAGATCCTTACTATAAGCTTGCTAATATATCACATCGGTTCCACCAATGAGTTGAATGCAAGTAAGGGTCTTAAATAGGGTTGTAACGTGGCTTGGGTAAGGTGGGATAAGAAGGATTTATTTAGGCTATTTTATCGAAGGAATTGCACAACTTATCCACAAGAACTCAACTCAAAAATAAACTCTACAAACTTCATCTAACGCATTTGAACCACTTATTCAACAATCACAATTCACGCTTCTTCCTTTCACTTGCATACTCTACCCTTTTTTGTCGTCTCTTTTTTCTGTACTTTTTTTTTTCTTCTTCTTCTTTTTTTTTTTTTAATTTTTTTTTTCAATCATTTTCCTCATCATCTCTTTCGTACTTCCTCGCCAAATCAAAGAGTCGTGTAGATGACACTTGAACACTTTATTCTCACTTCTAGAGAAGGGTGAGAATTGCACTATGAACCTTTTGTTCTCGTCATATATCAACATCTCCAAAATTAGTTGAAGCTACATGTGAAAAAGTTTAAGCATTCCTTCAACTTAAGGTTCAAAAGAGGGGAAATTAACAAAGAAATGGATTTTCAAGGCTTGTAATGTGGTTAATTTCCAATAAAAGGCTAGAAGGCACAAAGTTGGCTCTCTAAGGGTAATTTCAAGGGTAGGCTCTTTACGAAAGCTAAATTTGGCTTTACCTAGGTGCCCTTACGTTTTATATGCATCCAATTATCAACGGGGCATACCAACATGCATAACAAAGCAAGTTCTAGAAGAAAATCGACTATGCATGATAATCACACAATCAAAGAATGGAGCATGATATATAAAATATCGTGAATGCTCGTAGGCTCAAAAGCTCACAAAATTAGGGATATTGTGCATCAAATCCCACACATTCTTCATTCAATCCACCGCTAAGAGCAATCAATTATAATGCAGTCAATAAGGACTCATCTACTCATGTTAATCCCCTATTGCATCTTAACTCATCTCAATGAAGTACAATAATCTAAATTGCATAGGGAAAAACATTAATAGAATCCAAAATTTGAAAGAGATGTTTTTCAAAAAAATTCCATCATTTTTTTTTTGATTTTTTTTTTGTTTTTTTTTTCAAAGCATATAAAATCAAAATGCAAAAGTGACATTAAAATGCAACTAATATGATACTAGAATTAAAATAAAAATGAAGTGCAGCTAAAATGAACATTTAAGAACATCGGGACTCTCCCCCACACCTAAACTACACATTGTCCTCAATGTAAGAAAAGCTAAAAAAAATAAAAAATAAAAAAATAAAATCCTAGAAGCGAAAAAAAATAAAAATAATAAAATAAAATAAAAGGAGAGAAACTCCCCTGAAAGGTGAAGAATCAGGGAGAAGGTGGAACGAAGCCCATATGCACAAAAAATGCATTCAAGTTCTTCTCAATTCGTGCAGTGCGCATCTCAATTCGTGCTATGCGATCATCAGCATTCTCACAGTCATCTGCGTGCTCACGGTACGGTACAATAGCTAGAGACGAGGAAGGGGGATTTGTAGATGCCCAAGTTCGCCCCGTGGCGGCACGTTTCGTCGGTCGAGGTTTAGGACCGCGATGAATAGCTCCCGGTGTCTCAAATTCGTATTTACCTGTAAACTGGAACGATGCTTTGAGTACGAACAAGTTTATATCGGTTTTGATCCCGCTTTCTTGGCAAATTTGAGATTCCATTCAAGTCGGTGTCGGAGGGAGGTAATATATGCAATCCTTTGCCAATTCGAGCCCTCTCTTCGTGGTCGGAAAATCGTCATCGTTCGGGAATTGGCCGAGGTGGAGCGGTTGACGCGGTCGGGCTGTTTCTTCTTGTTTGGGATATGATTTGAAGTTGTAGTTGCCGTCCCATATTGGAGTGTGACCGGGCCAATCAAAAAGAGAGGTGCGGTGGTGGAAGGTTATTGCCGGGTGTCGATAAGCGGTTGGGAACGAGGGAAACGAGAGGGAAAGGTGCGTAGGGTGTGGTGTGGATGAAGAACACGTTCTTTGCCAAGGAAGATTATCAATGGTTGCCGATGGTTGAATTTGTCTGAGTCAATTGGTTGGAAAAGATAGTGGCGGACGGCGTCAATGGCTAGTCGGCATTCATGGTGGGAAATTGCTTAATTGAGGGAGAGAGAGAGAGATATACGTGATGTGTATATAGATATATATATATGTTAGGGTGGGGAGTGGGTAGGTGAGGTAGGTAGGTTTGACCAAGAATGGAAGAAAAGTTACGTGTTGTTGTTGAATTCGTGTGTTTTTGTGGTTTTGTTGTTTTGTGTTTTTTTTCAATTTATAGAAAGAAAAAGAAGAAAAGAAAAGGAAAAAAAAATTGAGAAGGATTTTGGGATTAGGAAATTGATTTTGTTTAGGGATGAGTTTTGGAAATTTTAAAGAATTAGGAATGTTATGTGATTTGGGTAGGAATAGAATTTTGACTAAAATAGAATTGTAAAACTTGATGCCCAAGTTAGGTTTTTTTTTTTTTTTTTTTTTGAATCAAGAGAAAGAAAAGATCGAAGGAAGAAAAATTAAAGAAAAATTGGATTTTTAATCCTAAAAGGTCTAGGGGGAAGACGTGGGCACGTTCTACTCAATAGATTTGTTTGTGAAAAATTTACCTAAAAGGTCTATGGGGAAGACGTGGGCACGCCACACTCAATAGATTTGTTTGTGAAAAATTTACCTAAAAGGTCTAGGGGGAAGACGTGGGCACGCCACACTCAATAGATTTGTTTGTGAAAAATTTACCTAAAAGGTCTAGGGGGAAGACGTGGGCACGCCATACTCAATAGATTTTTTTGTGAAAAATTTACCTAAAAGCTCTAGGGGGAAGACGTGGGCACGCCATACTCAGTGGATTTTTTACTCAATGGAACCATCGTTCCTACGATCAAGAAAACTGTCTCCTGCCCAAGAAAAAAATAACACCAAATTAATTGCACTTCTAAATAAAAATAAAATCATAAGAATTAAAATAAAATGAATTTGAAAAACAAGATAGAAACAATAAAACTTGGGTTGCCTCCCAATAGCGCCTTTCTTTAACGTCTTTGGCCAGACGTTGCCATCTTTCAATCGGTGTAAATTGGACACGTTAAGCTAATGTAATCGACGTTACTCGTTTGAAAACTATCATAAAGGTTTCAAACGATGCCCATTGACTTTAAACGTTTTACTAGTGTCCAAACTTCGAATCTCGACTGCGCCATGAGTAAACACGTTAGTAATAACAAAAGGCCCTACCCACCTAGAGCGCAATTTACCAGGAAATAATTTCAACTTAGAATGATATAGTAAAACTTTCTGACCAATAGAGAATTTTTTCCTAGAAATCGCTTGATCATGGAAGGCCTTCGTCTTCTCCTTGTAAATCCGCGAGTTCTCGTAGGCATCATTGCGAATTTCTTCCAACTCTTGTAATTGCAACTTCCTCTCTTCACCCGATTCATCCATGCTCATATTGAAATGCTTGACAGCCCAATATGCCCTGTGTTCTAACTCGACCGGAAGGTGACAAGGCTTCCCAAATACTAAACGATAAGGGGACATACCTATAGGAGTTTTGTAGGCTGTTCGATAAGCCCAGAGTGCATCGTCAAGCCTTAAGCTCCAATCCTTTCTGTTAGGGTTGACCGTTTTCTCGAGTATCCGTTTTATTTCTCTATTGGACACCTCACGTCGCCCACTGTCTCGGGTGGTAGCAGAGAAATGCGCGCCACATTGTATTTCTTCAAGAAAGCCCCACTACTCTATTGCAAAAATGAGTCCCACGGTCACTGATAATTGCCCTTGGTGTTCCAAACCTAACAAAAATATGACTCTTTACAAAATCCACAACCACTTTAGCATCGCCAGTTCGAGTAGCTTTAGCTTCTACCCATTTTGAAACATAATCCACAAAGAAGAATAATATAAACATTGCTATAAGAGGAAGGGAAAGGACCCATAAAATCGATACCCCACACATCAAAAATTTCACAAACAAGAATAGGGGCAAGTGGCATTTGATCTCTATGTCCTATATTTCCAGTTCTCTGACATCGCTCACATGACTTACGTAACAAATATGAATCCCAAACAAAGTCGGCCAAAATAATCCACACTCTAGCACCTTACGGGCTGTTCATAGGACCAAAATGTCCTCCACATGCATATGAGTGACAAAATTTTAAAATAGAAGTAGTTTCATATTGGGTTACACACCTACGGATGATTTGATCGTAACAATGTTTCCACAGATAGGGGTCATCCCACACATAGTATCTAGCATCACTTTTATTTTATCTTTTGAGCTCTAGTCAAATCACTCGGTAGTGTTCTAGTAACTAAATAGTTAACTATATCGGCGTACCAGGATCGACTCTTGCATAGAAAAGAGATACTCATCTGGAAAGTTGTCCTTCAATGGTGATGGCTCTTCACTCATGGCAAGTCGGCTTAGATGATCGAAGAACTAAGTTTTGCACCCTTCTTATCACGTATCTCTAGATCGAACTCTTGTAACAAGAGAATCCATCGAATAGTCTGGCTTGGCTTCTTTCTTCGAGAATAGGTACCTAAGAGCTGCATGGTCGAATAAATAATCACTTTAGTGCCAAGCAAATATGAGCGGAATTTTTCTAAAGCAAAGACAATAGCCAAAAGCTCTTTTTCCGTCAGAGAGTAGTTGCTTTGTGCGTTGTCGAGTGTTCGAGATGCATAGTAAATGGCGTGATGGGCTCTTCCAACTTTTTGTCCTAGCACAAAGACCAATCTGCGTGATTGCTTGCATCACACATGATCTCGAATGGAAGATTCCAATCCGGTGGTTGGATAATTGGTGCTGAAGTGAGCATATCCTTCAATTTGTCAAATGCATCCTTGCATGCCTCATCAAATTCAAATGCCACATCCTTTTGCAATAATTTGCACAGGGGTTGAGTTATCTTAGAAAAATCTTTGATAAAGCGCTCAGAAACCCTCGCATGTCCAAGGAAAGAACGAACTTCCCGCACATTTGTGGGGTAAGGCAATGTTTTAATAACATCTATCTTAGCCCTATCAACTTCAATGCCCCTAGGGGATACAATATGACCTAGAATGATACCTTGATCAACCATAAAATGACATTTTTCATAGTTCAACACCAAGTTTGTCTCTATACATCTTCTAAGTATTTTTGTGAGGTTAGTTAAACATATATCAAAAGAATCACCATAGACCGTAAAATCATCCATAAATACTTCTATGATGTTCTCTACATAATCGGAAAATATACTAACCATACACCTTTGGAATGTGGCGGGAGCATTGCAGAGTCCAAACGGCATTCGTCGATAAGCGAAAGTGCCAAAAGGACAGGTGAATGTTGTTTTCTCCTGGTCCTCAGGTGCAACTGGAATCTGGTGGAAACCTGTTTTCTTAGGGACAACTTGAACAGGACTTACCCACTTGCTATCCGAAATTGGATAGATCATACCTGCATCGAGAAGTTTCAAAATCTCATTCTTTACTACTTCCATCATCTGGGGTTCAACTCTTCGCTGAGCACGCTTAGAAGGCTTGCAATCTTCTTCCAGTAGGATCCTATGCATGCACGTGGCGGGGCTCAATCCCTTGATGTCGGCTATGGTCCATCCCACTGCTTCTTTATACTCCCTAAGCACCCGAATTAGCCTTTCTTCTTCCATTGCAGAGAGCTTTGTGGAGATGATCCTTTGGAAGGGTTTCTCCTTCCTAGGAACGCATACTTTAGGTGGCCTGGTAGGGGTTTCAACTCCAACCGATTGCCTGCATGGTAGAAGGAAGAAGTTTTGTGTGAGAGTGTGGTAAATCAACTTGAGAGACATTGTACCTTATAGGTGGAAGAGATCCCAATTCAAAGATGGCGTCACATAAGTCGATCAAATTCAAAATTCTTCAATTCCTCAAGAGTGAAATTCTGCAAAGTGCAATCCTTAGTTTATCATCATCAAGACGATCAAAAATATTCTTGTGCCAAAGGGTCAACAACATCTAAAACATAAACAGGGACACGCTACTAGGGTATCTCATGGCTTCAGAGATATTAAATTTAATCACATCACCATCGAATTCCATAGTAAGAGTTCCAGCATGAACATCAATTTTAGTCCTAGATGTCTTTAAAAATGGCCTACCTAACAAGATTGGTGCTCGATTAGATGAGTCATCTTCTTCCATATTAAGCACATAAAAGTCCGCAGGAAAAATCAATTCGTTAACTTGTACTAAAACATCTTCAAGAACTCCTTCAGGATACACATTAGACCTATCAGCTAGTTGTATTATCACGCCAGTTTCTTTTAATGGACCAACATTCAAAGAAGAATAAACTGATAGAGGCATGACATTTATTGAAGCTCCAAGATCTAACATGGCTTTCTCAATCCTAATATTACCTACTTTGCAAGGGATAGTAAACATACCAGGGTCCTTGCATTTGGGAGGTAGTTTTCTTTGCAGAACCGCCGAAACATTTTCCCCCACACTTACCTTTTCATTGCCCTTTAACTTCCTCTTATTGGTGCACAACTCCTTAAGAAATTTAGCATAGCGAGGTACTTGTTTAATTGCATCAAGTAAAGGGATATTTACCTCAACTTTGAAGAAAAGTCTCTAAAATTTCCTTCTCCTCTTCCTCTTTCTTGGATTTATTCAATCTTGTAGGAAAAGGGGAGGGGTCACCAATACCGGGTTGGTTTCTATTGAGCTCTTGATTGGTCACCGGAGGGATAACTTCCTTTCGCTTTCTTCCTTTGAATTGCTTTGCTTAACCTTGCTCGGTTCCTTCAATTGCTTTCCACTTCTCAAAGTGATCGCACTAGCGTTTTGCTTTGGATTGATAATAGTTTGTGAAGGCAATTTACCTTGAGACTCTAGTTTATTCATGCTGGATGCGAGCTGACTCACTTGGGTTTCCAAGTTCTTGATGCTGGTTTTCGTCTCCTGTTGAAATTGTTGTGTGTTAGTTGCAAGTGATTTAACAATTTCTTCTAGAGACATACCAGAACTTGAGGAAGGTCTTTGTGGAGGCCGAGATTGTTGGAACCGTGGTTTCGCCCATAGCTAAAGTTAGGATGATCCCTCCACCTGGGTTGTATGTATTTGAATAGGGATCATATTTTCTTTGTGGTGGACACCGGGAATCTCCCAACCATATTGGCTTGTTCAAAAGGATCTTCTTGAAGGGTGGGACACGCATCGGTCGGATGATTGATAGTCGCACATATCCCGCAAGCCTTCACTTGTTGTCCATTCCTACAACCAATTGTTGAACAACGGATGTTAGATTATCTATTCGAGATTCAAGGGAAGAGATATTTACCTCATTCACCCTTCCGGGTATCATGTCGGGACCCAAATTGCCGGGAATTGGGTGCCATGATAGTGATCAATTCTCGCATGGCGGTGGGGTTTTGTTCACTATAGCTCCTCCGCTAGTCGCATCCATCATCCTTCTCTCCATGGGTAACAATCCTTCATAAAAATATTGGATGAGAAGCTGGTCGATATCCCATGTTGAGGACAACTTGTACAAAGTCGCTTGAATCTTTCCCAATACTCATGAAGGGACTCAGTATCTTCTCGCTTGACTCCACAAATCTCCTTCCTAATGCTTCCAAAGACGTGAAGTCGGGAAAAATTTGTCAAGAAATGATTGCACCATCCCTGTCCACGTTGTTATAGAGCCGAAGGTAAGTAGAACAACCAATCCTTTGCCCGATCGGCCAAATAAAATGGAAAGGCACGTAGCTTGATCTCGTTCTTCCGCTACTCCTTGTGGTTTCATGGTTGAGCACACAACGTGGAATTCTTTAAGATGCTTGTGAGGATCTTCCTTCTCTAGCCCATGAAATTTAGGAAGCAAGTGAATTAAACCAGATTTCAACTCAAAATCCGCCTCGTAGTTGGGTATTGAATGCATAGAGGTTGTTGGTCCACATTTGCGTTGACCCGCTTCCCTTAGAGTTCTTTCAAGTTATCCATTTCTTGTTCTAGTTCGTAATCACTAGACGATGAACTGATAAGCCAATTTTTGTATTGATTCGGGGATGAAGTTGCTTGTTTTCTTAATCTAGCTTCCTTCCTCAATCTTGAGCCGTCTTCTCGATCTCAGGGATCGTATTGAAGTTCACTGCACGAGAAAAACGAAGCATCAAAGACAAAAAGAAAAGAGTAAATCTAATTGACACCAATCACGAGAACTGGCCAAAAATTTGGTGGGTGTCTAATCCAACAAATAATAAAATACTTGCTCTAAAATATAATTTGTAGTAGCAAAGTGAGCAAGGTCGTATCCTCGGAGATTGGTTAGATTTACTCTTTTAAAAATGAGACTAAATAAAATAAAATTGGGGGGTTTAAAAGAATGAGGCTCCAAAAAATTGAAATTAAAATAATGCAATGATAAAATATAAATTGAATTGAAGTCACTTAAGGTAAATATCCAATCCAAGGTTTAATCTCCAATTGATTCATACAAATTGATCATAGATGCAAAGATAATTCTCCTCATTAATTCCTAAAGCTGGTTATGGTTGTTGATACGATCTAACAACCTATCTCTCTTACTTATTTGATAACCAAGGTACGACCGTTGGTTATTTCCCTAATCAATAAACAACCCTAGGTACGACCGTTAAGATTTAATTTATTGACAGCATTAATATCTAAGAGATGACCAATTCTAACCAACAAAAGCATACGATGAATTGTTTAAGTTAGATTGTATATTCCTACAACATAAATTGAGAACTTTGACCTAATCAATTTTGTTGTTTGCCACAATCGTTAGAAATACTAGACAATTACGGATCTAGTTTTCTAACTAGCAATATGTTGAATTGACAATTAAACAACGGGCCCTTTGTGTAATCAATCAATCCACAATTTCAAGAAAAACATAAGAACATGCAAATAGAGAAAATAAAGGGAGAACAATAAAAGAATATATTAGATCTCACAATTTGTTCTTGAATCAATCTTCAATCAACCTTGAATTGGAATTGAAATTTAGAATTTCATGGAGAAGATGAAGATAATTCTAGTGTATCATCTGAAGAGAGAAAAAACGTGTACTTTTGGCCAAGATATAATATGGGTTTCTTGTTGTCTTGGGCCCGATCCAATCCTAAAAATTACCTAGGAAAAAATAAGAGAGAAAATAAAAGGAAAGATTTTGGTTCCCTAATTCTAATAGAAGTCTATGATTTTTTTCCTACAAAATAAAAACTAATTGCATTAAAGGTCCCTATAAAATATTCCTATTCTTTTTAGGAGTAGGAATAATTAAATAGGGTCTTCTATTGGTCCACCAACTCTTCTCTTCTAAGGAGTCTTATCTCTACATTCTTATGGGAAAACCATGTTGATAAGTCGCGATCACGCTTCAAGCTTGAGGCTCTTCTAGTTGTTTTCCATTGATCTTCACTATTTCTTCAAAACTTGTAAAATTAACTTTAATTTAATTCGACTCCTTCACCTGGTCCATAAAATATAAAACACAATTAAAATCAAGGACTTAAGCAATTTTTAAATAATATAAGCGTGGAAAAATATTACGATTGTATGAAATAAATGAGTTTTATCAATTTTACCTTTGCGGATTGGAATGGACAATTTTACCTTTAGGGTAAAACCGATCTAATTTTGACGACAGTGAAAAATGGATAGAATATTCATGAAGAAATTCTAAAACCATTGATTATATAAAATGGCTTGAAGTCCATTTGAGTTAAAAGATCGGAATATTATTTTAACTCCCGAAGAATTTAATTACATAATATACTTGTTCTAAAAGGATAAATGTGCTCTTGTAGAAGTAATGAGTATTTGTTCTAGAAGAACAAATGCTCGTAGAAAGCAATTCAATATTTAATTCTACTTTATTTATTGCAATTTAATTATTGCAATACCTCCTACTTGATGATGGGTTCAACCATCACTAAGCGGAAGGTTTTATATATTTACACTTTATATGCTAAGTGATGGGTAATACCTTCTACTAAGCAGATCCTACTTCTGAAGAAGTAGTTAAACATTATGCAATTTAATTCTTGCTATTTAAATTCCGTAAATTTATATTTATTGCCAGAATTCCCATAAGGTAGGTTCGACCACCTATTGGAGGAAATTAAATTTCTGCAATTTAAATTTATGCACTTTATAGTTTGAGTATATTTCCAATGTGGCGGGTAATACCACACGATTGGTGTGCATATTTTCAATGTGGTGGGTTATACTACACGATTGGTTATAACGAATCCTACTCCAGAAGAAGTAGTTGATCAAATATTCTAATCATACTCTCGAAGTAGTAGACGATGAGAATAAAATTACTTCTCCATATATACCGAATATTAATGGAGAAAATTGAGCAAGTGGTACTTGAAGTTACCATTGGATAAATAGATGAAAGTAAAATGCTCAATAGATCCCATGTTGATAAATCAAAGAAAATATATCGCATGGAGAGATTATATGAAGTAATCTCATCGACGATATGAGATTGTATTAATATGAGAATAAAATGCTCTTGAAGAAGCAAAATCACTAGATTTCTATATTTGAATAAAGCCAATATGATATTATTATTATTACTCCAGAAGAAGTACAAAACAGCCGAAGTGGAACATATTGAGAATATCAAAGATGGCAATAAACACTCGAAAATATAGAAATGCAAAAAGAAAATACATACTGAATCCATAAATGAGGGATGCGTCTCGAGAGTATAAATACTCCGTAACTCTGCCACCATCAACATTAGGATTCATAATGAAATATTTAAAGGATCCGAATTTCTTTTTCGCTGACACCATGGTCTGTGGACAAACGGACTGGGCTTCATGATTCTTGAACATATGCATGAAATTTGATGAGTAGTTCATCAACGCATACTAGCGAAATAAGTATTTTCTCGCTAAATGAGAGATAAACTTATTATTTACACCACGATCTAGAAACGCTTAGTAAGCCATCAAAGAAATTATTAATATTCAACAATCCTATTGGTTTGACATGAAAGTTCCATCGTGCCAACGAGGCTATATTGAATATTTCCTCGGTGTGTTGTAGTCGCTTGGAAGGACAATGAAAGCATCACTATTATTCATCATATACATCATGCAGTTGTGGATGGATTGCGCTTGTAGCACCAACCCTGCTGGACCCATGGTAGAACTGGCTCCAATTCGAGTATTAGATCCAACTAGATGGAAAGGTATTACACTCAAAACTCTTATTCCCCATGATGGTGCAGCCATTATAAGTCTGGCTAAAAGTTTGTTGTTGATTCCTCCATATAGTATATTGATTTCTTGTCTCCCTAACTCTTTTTATTTAGTCGGTTTGCCATATCCACATATTGGATATGGCCTACCAGTTTAGATCCACCAAGAATACATACGGTTTTAATCTGGCGAGGTAAAGGCTGACTTGTATGAGATGATTCTAAAATCTCCATATTCATCTCTACTCCTATCTCTCTTTTTTTGCACTATACTTTCAAAGTATGGACATGAGATACACGAATCCCTCTATTTAAAGATAAATTTTCAAACCAATAATTGATTGTACTATTTACTTTTTGACAAATATGAAAGAGAAAATGACAGAAAAATTTTAGTGAAATGACATATACCTGCCGGTGATTGAAAAATAATATATATATACATATATATGTATCTTAAAATTGAAAAACAATATTTACAATTACAAGAAAAACATTGATCTTCGTTATTACACCGAGCTTCCTTATATTAATATGAGAAAATTATTATACTAAAATTTTCTACTAAATTTACAGACAGGATCTTTTGAAATAAGTTTTTCTAAACTATTACGTGCTCGTTCATCTTTGAATTGGGCCCATAAGGCCATAAGCTCACGATGCACGTATCCACTAGGATGTGTCTCAAAAGCCTGTTGAATATCATCCAAAAGCTCCTTACTCAATCCATCCTTAATGAATGCTATTTTATCTTCTCGGTTTCTGGACAAGTACCCCACAGATTTACATCGAGTGTTACATGTCCATCGAGCACACTTGTAGCATCCTACTAATCTTTTTGCTCTCCGTTTCTTTGAAAAACTACTTTCACCCATACCAGGCATGTATTTAGAAGGAATTGAAACCTCACCAGATAATCGAACCTTTACTTCAATCAAGCATCGGATATCTTGTGGGATACCCTTATTCATTAGCATCCTTAATCTTTCCAGCCTACATCGATAAATCCTTTTTAGGATTTTGATCGGTAGTGATGGATAGTATTTTCGAAGATTTGAGAGCATATGATCCATTATAATGTATAGACCCTTGTTAGGATGAATTTTGCAATAATTTTGATGATTTATTTATAGAATAATACGATGCGTATGAAATAAGACTCTGATTTTAAATAAATAATATGAAGCGTAAGAGCTACGATTTGAATTAAATAATAGCCGGATGTGATCGTATATTTGTAACTTTCAGTGTTTGAACAAAGAGTAGACAATAATGTCACCAAAAGATGATGGAATATATGCGTGAATTGTTTCTATAATAAATCATGTTGAGCACTATACAGATACTAGTGAAATCGATATAAGAATTTCTTGAACTAGAAGTTCAATAATACTCGTTGCAAAACCTGATGACCATCCCGGTTTAAATAATTAGTGAAATCAATATTTCAAGTGAAGAATTAAAAGAATTCTTCAATGATTGTTCTCGATAAATGATGAAATCATTACTAGCCAATATTGGGAATAAATCCCAAATATATCTGGAATAAAGGATGAGAAGTATGGGCCCACTCATCCTCCATGTGGACTATTAGATATTATGATATGGATCCACTAGATAGTCACATGTGTATATGATTCGTAATTTGAAATTTATGAAATATTTGCTCACAGTATGAGCATGATTTTCAGATTTAATGATAAAGCTAGTAAATGTATATCCCAATACTTGAATAAATCCTGAAGGATTGAGTATGCGATACAAGTGGGATATTATATGGCAAATTATTTAAAGTCCTCAAATAAATTGCCGATATCGAGAATAGAATGCAAACGGTCTAAAATTCCCATATTAAGGTTGAATGATGAGAACATATATGATTAAAATCATACCAACTGTATGAGTTTTGGTGTTCTAAATTTTCTCAGCATGAGGGGGAGTATTAAAGGTTGAAAATAATATGTGAAATGCATCATGTTATATCCTCGAAATTGAAATACGAACTTGAAGTTCAAAGATGCATGAAAGGCTATGAACAATCACATATATCGCCTACGATGCTTTGATAAGTTAGCCTTGAGAGAAGCGTTGATATTTCCCCAAACATATATATCAAAGCAAATTATAAAAGATGGCCTTAATAACGGAGGCATATGCTCTTGAAGAGTATATAGACATAACTATATTGTGTAATCCTACAAGAGGATTGATAATGAGATATCTCGATAAGTTATGTCGATATGGGGAAAGAAATGAAATTGAAAAGTGTCGACACGATATGAAAATATAGCGCTACATATGATCAATGATAATGAAAATATTGAGATATATTGAAGATGATAAATGCTGAATGTGAAATCTTTAACTTATGAGATGATGAGATGATGATGACTAATGCTCAAGTTTAAAGATAAGCATGGTGGTCATTATATGTTGCATGCTCATGAAAGTTAAATTACCGATCATGTGTGTAGTACCGAAAAGGAAATTAAAGGATCGGGTGAGCTAAACCCGTGTTTATGAGTACCCTAAAGGGTGAGCTAAGCCCCTGGGAATGAAATAACCTATTAAGTGAGTATTAAATGTTAAATGATATATTTTAAGTGTTAGTTAGTTATGAAGGTTTACTTATATGTTTACATGTTTTTACTATGAATTTATATGCTTTAAATTGTGTGTTTGGAGACATGTGTTCATGGTGAATGTTTTGTAGTTGTGTAAGAAAATTGATGCACTCTAAATGAACGAAGAGTATAAAACCAATGTATATGATACTCATACAAATGTATGAAAGATTTTGAAATGCTTGCAGCATACTTGTATAAAATACGCGTTGCACTCTTTTTCCCTTGACTGAGGTTTTATCTCATTGGGTTTTCCTAGCAAGGTTTTTAATGAGGTAACTTTAAAGGCGTATTCATATGAATAATGTACTATTTTTCCTTCATTAGGGTTTTTCCCACCGGGTTTTTCCTAATAAGGTTTTAACGAGGCATATTCATGGTATATTGAGAACGATAGGAGAAATTGATACTGATGTATCTATTGGATCAAGTTATAATGGAGCTAATGCTTTAGATCCAAACGATGATGATATTGAAATCATTTACTGTAAGTAAAGACATCGATTCTCAAGATATGAAATCAAGCGGAGCAATTTGTACTCTTTTCCTTGATCAAGTTTTTTCCCACTGGGTTTTCTTGATAAGGTTTTAATGAGGCAAAGACGTGAATACTCATATCTTTCGATAGACATCGGGGAGCAATGTTTTGATGAAGCAAAGACATAACCACTCCAAGCTATCCTGCAATCGGTTTGGAAGTTTTTTCCCACTGGGTTTTTCTCCAAACAGGTCCAGAAGACATTTGTATTAATAGTCATTCAAGGGGGAGTGTTATGAATAATAATTGAAGAATAATTATTAGGTGTTATGAATAATTGAGAATAATTTGGTGATTATGAATTATGAGGAATAATTTGGTGGAGGAATAATTTGGTGGAAGAATAATTTGGTAAAAGATGTAATTATTATATGTGAATGACTATTATACCCTTGATGAAATTATGTAATTACGATTGTGCCATTCGAAGTTTTCCTATAAATAGGGCTTCAGTTATTAATGAAATTCATTCCTGAGAATTCCTTAGAATTCATTCTCTCTAAATTCTCTCTATTGTTTCTATACTTTTATAACACACACCACATTTTATATACACCCCATATAAAACATGATTTTTATAATAACACCACATTTGATTTTCCTATTTAACCTTATACTAAAAAACCTAAAAATGAAAATATGTATACCACACTTTCAGAAAAAAATAACCATAGCACCCTTCAAAACTTTAACATCTAAATCAAAATCTAGTTTTGATAAGCACGTTCGATTCTTCCAGATTATTCATACAAGTACAACTAACTCATTTTCCCCCAATACTCAAAAAAATTACAAAACCAAATAAAATTAATTCATCACCAAAATATTGGTAATCCACTTAATTATGGATTTGTTTCCAAGTTTCGACCCTCTTGATAATTGGTATTTCATTTAGGGAACCCAGTGTAGGACAAATAATGTACAGTCGGTAGATCTTTCATTTTTTTTTCTCCCTGAAACTAGTCTGTAGATCTTTACTATATGGACGAAATTTGCAAGAAATCAAACAAAGAGTCCATAATGAAGGTAATTTCGATGGTTACATGTGCGTTTGCAAATTAGGTTGTGTTTGATTGTAAAGTTGGAATTTGATTGGAAAGAAAACGGATTTCAGGCAAGTGAATTCTGGAAAAAGGTTTTCCAGGGAAATAATAGTTGTGAGTGTTTGATTTGATTAATTTGCGAATTGAAAAATAGTATTATTTTTCTTATTTTTGTATTTTTTCCTAAAATTTAATCATTTTCCTTGTCTTTACGGTTAAATTAAATTGTCCGTTCAAAAACAAAAAAAGGAAAACCTAACTTTTCCATCAAAACCAAATCTACCAAAGGGGTAGGAAAACAAATTCAATTCCTTGAAAAGTTGGAAAAGGCCATCACGTGAGGAAAAAAAGTTTTTCTGGAAAAGTTTGGGCTATCAAACAGCCATTTTACTGAAAAAATAATCCCAATTTTCCCTTTTTTTCCAAGTAAAAAAGGGATAATCAAATACACCCTTAGGGTTTAAAGATGTCTGGTGTAAGGTGTACCTAACACATTAATTAAAAAACGAAATGAAAATGGTGAGCATTTAGGTTAATTTAATAATGATTAATTTAGTAAATATAAAAAATGTGGTGCGATTAACCATTTTTGTAATGTCAACAATAGTGTGCGCGTCGCCCCACATGCAATTTGCACATCTTCTTGGCAAAAATATCGAAATTGAAATTAGTTATTAATGACAAAGACGTAATTGTTATGAATATTTTATAACAAATGAGGCACTCGAGGGAATAAATATTGTTATTCTATTGATGTGAATGACTATTATGTCCCTGATGAAATTATGTAATTACAATTGTACCATTCGAAGTTTTCCTATAAATAGGGATTCAGTTATTAATGAAATTCATTCTGTGAATTCCTTAGAATTCATTCTCTCTAAATTCTCTTTATTGTTTATATACTTTTATAACACGTTATCAGCACGAGTCTCTAACCCTTTGAGTAATATGAAAGAAGTATGCTCTACAGTTGCATCTTATAGATGATCTTCTGTATCAGAAACTGGATTATTACAATTTGAAGTACTCATAATTCTCACATCCCAATATATGATATACTCTCTCTCTCTCTACATAGAGTGGTTATGATCATTAAAATCTTGAACCCCACTATACTGTAGTTTTGTTTAAAGCAAAGGTGCATAGCTAGATAAAGCAGTTTTGTTTTGATGCTAATTAAACAAGGAAGGTAGAAGGTAAGTTATGCAAGAACAACAAGGAATATTTCCCATACTTTGGATATGCTAGAACCAACAGAAAAATTCAAGGCCGTGAATATACTGCAAGTCTGTGGAAAAGAAAAGAAAAAAGGTATTATATATATATATATATATATATATATATATATATATTATTTTATAATATAATAATATATTAAACTATAACATTCGTTTTATCGAGATATAAGGAGCATACATTATCAAAATCAAATTTTCTCGACTCCATTATACTCGATTTAACGAGATCTTCAATTTGACACCAATATTGATAATATAACAGTTCATTTTGAAATATATCAAAATTTCAAAATTTATAAATTAGTATTCCAACTTTGAAAAATTAAAAGATGGTCATTGAACTTGTGAGTATTTACGTATTAATCCTTATACTATTAAAATTTTATAAAGAGATATGTGCAATACGACTTTGCCAAAGCAAGACACAAGAATGGTAGCGGTTGGAAGTAGCCGATAGTTCGACCTACGATCGTTTACTTTGACGATAATTATATTTTAAAGAAATAGTTAGAACAAATTTACTGCTATAGATATTTAAGTCTCGCACTTTATTTATTGCAATTTAAATATTGCAATACCTCATACTTGATGATGGGTTCAACCATCACTAATCGGAAGGTTTTATATATTTTTGCACTTTATATGCTAAGTGATGGGTAATACCTTCTACTAAGCAGACCCTGCTCCTGAAGAAGTAGTTAAATGTTATGCAATTTAATTCTCGCGATTTAAATTCCGTAAATTTATATTTATTGCAATAATTCCCATAAGGTAGATTCGACCACCTATTGAAGGAAATTTAATTTCTGTAATTTAAATTTACGCACTTTAAATTTCGCATATATTTCCAATGTGGTGAGTTATATCACACGATTGGTATGTATATTTTCAATGTGGTGGGTTATACCACACGTTTAGAATACTTATTACAAATGTGGTTGGATTAAACCCCACAATTGGATAACTGATTTATATATGTTCGATATGAATATTCTATTGATACTAAAGAAGGGATTTGAGCAAGTGATGCCAGAATTTACCGTTGTATGTATTGATGAAATGAAATTGCTCAAAGAATCCCATTGTGATAAAAGAGAAAGAAAATATACCGTGGTGAAAAATCTCATTATGAGATTAGTATATTGTGATATGATGAGAAATGTTCATAAAGAAGCATTTAATAAAGGAATGTTCACTTTCCACATCTATTGAATATTGATGGAGAAAATTGAGTAAGTGGTACCTGAAGTTACCATTGGATAAATAGATGAAAGTAAAATGCTCAATAGATCCCATGTTGATAAATCAAAGAAAATATATCGCATGGAGAGATTATAAGAAGTAATCTCATCGATGATATGAGATTGTATTAATATGAGAATAAAATGCTCTTGAAGAAGTATAATCATTAGATTTCTGTATTTGAATAAAGCCAATATGATATTATTATTATTACTCCAAAAGAAGTACAAAACAGCCGAAATGGAACATATTGAGAATATCAAAGATGGCAATAAACACTCAAAAATATAGAAATGCGAAAAGGAAATACATATTGAACCCATAAAGGAAGGGTGCGTTTCGAGAGTATAAATACTCCGTAACTCTGCCACCCCCAACATCAGGGTTCATAATGAGATATTTAAAGGATCCAAATTTCTTTTTTGCTTGACACCAGTGGTCTGTGACCGACGGATCTGGGCTTCCACAGATTCTTGAACATAAGCATGAAATTTGATGAGTAGTTCATCAACAGTACTAGCAGAAATAAGTATTTTTCTCGCTGAATGAGAGATAAACTTATTATTTACACTCTGATCTAGAAACGCTAGTAAGCCATCAAAGAAACAATTGATATTCAACAAACCTATTGGTTTGGTATGAAAGTTCCACTGTGCCCATGATGTTATATTGAATATTTCCTCCATTGTGTTGTAGCCGCTTGGAAGGACAATGAAAGCATCACTATTGTTCATCATATACATCATGCAGTTGTGGATGGATTACGCTTGTAGCACCAACCCTGCTGGACCCATGGTAGAACAGGCTCCAATTCGAGTATTAGATCCAACTAGATGGAAAGGTATTACACTCGAAACTCTTATTCCCCATGATGGTGCGGCCATTATAAGTCTAGTTAAAAGTTTGTTGTTGGTTCCTCCATATAGTATATTGATTTTTTGTCTCCCTAACTCTTTTACGAGTTGGTTTGCCATATCCACATATTAGATATGGCCTACCAGTTTAAATCCACAAAGAATACATACGGTTTTAATCTGGTGAGGTAAATGCTGACTTGTATGAGATGATTCTAAAATCTCCATATCCATCTCTACTCCTATCTATCTTTTTGCACTATACTTTCAACGTATGAACATGAGAGACACGAATCCCTCTATTTAAAGATAAATTTTCAAACCAATAATTGATTGTACTATTTACTTTTTGACAAATATGAAAGAGAAAATGACAGAAAAATTTTAGTGAAATTACATATACCTGTCGGTGATTGAAAAATAATATATATATACATATATATATCTTAAAAACTGAAAAACAATATTTACAATTACAAGAAAAACGTTGATCTTAGTTATTACAACGAGCTTCCTTATATTAATATGAGAAAATTATTATACTAAGTTTTTCTACTAAAGTTACAGACAGGATCTTTTGAAATAAGTTTTTCTAAACTATTACGTACTCGTTCATCTTTGAATTGGGTTCATAAGGCCATAAGCTCACGATGCACGTATCCACTAGGATGTGTCTCAAGAGTCAGTTGAATATCATCCAATGACTCCTTACTCAATCCATCCTTAATGAATGCTATCTTATCTTCTCGGTTACTGGACACGTACTCCACAGATTTACATCGAGTGTCACATGTCCACCGAGCACATTTGTAGCACCCTCCTAATCTTTTTGCTCTCCGTTTCTTTGAAAAACTACTTTTACCCATACCAGGCATGTATTTAGAAGGAATCGAAACCTCACCAGATAGTCGAACCTTTGCTTCAATCAAGCATCGGATATCTTGTGGGATTCCCTTATTCATTAGCATCCTTAATCTTTCAAGCCTACCTCAATAAATCCTTTTGAGAATTTTGATTGGTAATGATGGATAGTATTTTCGAAGATTTGAGAGCATATGATCCATTATTATGTATAGAACCTTGTTAGGATGAATTTTGCAATAATTTTGATGATCTATTTATAGAATAATACGACGCGTATGAGATACGACTCCGCGTTAAAATAGTAACATGAAGCGTATGAGTTACGACTCTGTAAAGCGTAGGAGCTAAGACTCCGCAGTTGAACAGTAGCCAGATGTGATGCGTATGAACTGTAAATCCGTGTTTGTACAGTAGTAGACAATAATGTCACCAAAAGATGATAGAATATATCGGAGAACTATCCATGTAATGGAAAAATAAATCATGTTGAGCATTATACAGATACTAGTAAAATCGATATAAGAATTTACTGAACATAAATTCAATAATATTAGTTTGCATAACCTGATTGACCATCCCGGTTCAATTGATGTAAAGAATTATTGAAATCAATATTCCAAGTGAAGAATTAAAAGAATTCTTTAACGATCATTCTCGATAAATGATGAAATAATTACTAGCCAATATTGGGAATAAATCCCAAATATATCTGGAATATATAAAGGATGAGAAATATGGGCCCACTCATCCTCCATGTGGACTACTAGATATTATGATATGGATCCACTAGATAGTCACATGTCTATATGATTCGTAATTGGAAGATTACGAAATGATTTGCTCACGGTATGAGCATGATTTCTAGATTTAATGATAAAGCTAGTAAATATATATCCCAATGACTTGAATAAATCCCTGAAGGATTTGAGTATGCGCATACAAGTGGGATATTATATGGCAAATTATTTAAAGTCCTCCGATAAATTGCCAATATCGAGAATAGAATGCAAACTGTCTAAATTCCCATATTAAAGCTGAATGATGAGAACATATATGATTAAAATCATACCAAGCTGTATGAGTTTTGGTGTTCTAAATTTTCTCAAAGATGAGGGGAGTATTAAAGGTTGAAAATGATATGTGAAATGCATCATGTTATATCCTCACAATTAAAATATGAACTTGAAGTTCAAAGATGCATAAAAGATACTATGAACAATCACATATATCAGTTAAGATGCTTTGATAAGTTAACACGCCAGACGTGTTGATATTATGAGATTTCCCCAATCATATATATCAAAGCAAATTATAAAATATGGTCTTAATAACGGAGGCATATGCTCTTGAAGAGTATATAGACATAACTATATTGTGTAATCCTACAAGAGGATTGATAATGAGATATCTCGATAAGTTATGTCGATATAGGGAAAGAAATAAGATTGAAAGTGTCGACACAGTATGAAAAGATAGCGCTACATATGATAGTGAGGATATTAAAATCCATCGGAAAATACCGATGCTAAAATATATGCCCTTATGATTAAAGTGTTCATGCACGGGTTTAATGACAAATGAGAATGAAACTCTTGAAGAGGTTTCAAATGTATTATTGTATCAGTGCATGCAACGGCTCAAAATATCTACATTGATATTGTTGAGAAATTCATATGCTGTACTTTTTTCCTTGATTGATGTTTTTGTCCCAAAAGGGTTTTTCTCAAGCAAGGTTTTTAATGAGGCAACCAAATCTCAACTAATATGAAATCTCCAGAAGAGATTTAGGCATATGTCTCGATATAGTGAGAAAATGAGATCGAAGCTGTTGATTGCATATAAGCACTGAATATAACATGATATTATATAATATCTAAATTTCATTCACGTGGAAATGAATGAAGCGTATCAACTAATGTATATGATACTTATATAAATCCATGAAAAATTTTGAAATGCTTGAAGCATACTTGTATAAAATATGTGTTGCACTCTTTTTCCCTTGACTGAGGTTTATCCCACTGGGTTTTCCTAGCAAGGTTTTTAATGAGGCAATATTAAAGGCGTATTCACATGAATTATGTACTCTTTTTCCTTCATTAGGATTTTTCCCACTGGGTTTTTCCTAATAAGGTTTAAACGAGGCATATTTATGGTATATTGAGGACGACAAGAGAAATCGACACAGTGTATCTATTGGATTAAGTTATAATAAAGACAATGCTTTAGATCCAAACAATGATGATATTGAAATCCTTTACCAGAAGTAAGGATATCGGTCCTCAAGATATGAAATCAGATGGAGTAGCTGTACTATTTTTCCTTCGATCAAGTTTTTTCCCACTAGGTTTTCTTGACAAGGTTTTAACGAGGCAGCACGTGAATACTCCTATACCGCTGATAGACATCAGGGGGAGCAATATTTTGATGAAGCAGTATATAACGACTCCAAGCTATCCTGCAATCGGTTTGGAAGTTTTTTTTCCACTGGGTTTTTCTTCAAACAAGTTTAGAAGACAATTTCACAAATAGTCATTCAAGGGGGAGTATTATGAATATTTTATAACAAATGAGGCACTCGAGGGAATAAATATTGTTATTCTATTGATATGAATAACTATTATGTCCCTGATGAAATTATGTAATTACAATTGTACCATTCGAAGTTTTCCTATAAATAGGGCTTAAGTTATTAATGAAATTCATTCCTGTGAATTCCTTAGAATTCATTCTCTCTAAATTCTCTCTATTGTTTCTATACTTTTATAACAGTAATAATATTATTATGCAACTGATTTTTGTTTAAAACATCAAAATACTAATATAATCATTTTTTTCTTTCTACAAAATATATTATATTAACGTGATAATAATATAATAATTCAACTGATTTTTGATCAACGACGCGTGTTTACGTCAATTAGATTAGTCAGGTGGACTTGCGTGGAATATAGACAAACAAATTATAGACATGAATATAATAAGTTGGTGTCCACCGTTGGATTTGACAAAAACAAAGAGGAAAAATCTACTCGAAATAATTTATTGTGGTCAAAGTTTGCTAATATTTTTAGGCAATGGAAAATTTCCAGACTTTGATCGGCCTTCACGGTTCACCATGGTATCGCCGGAAAATTTTCAAAATTACTGAACCTCTCCCTCGCCATGCTGATTCTAGATTTGATTTCGGATTTTAAAATAGAAGTCAAATGGACCCTCAAAATAGATCGATCAATGGTTCTTTATCATTCCTGCATTCATTTGAGAATGATAAGGAACAATCGATGGTTCCTTAACTGAGGAATTATCGATCCATTTGAAGATCCATCTGACCTCCGTTTTGAAATTCAAGACCAAATTCAGAATCAGCACGTTGAGGGGTAGCTCCAATAATTTTGAAAAATTTCCGGTGATACCGTGGCGGGCCGTGGCAGCCGATGAAAGTTTGGCAACATTTTTAGGCAAGTTTAATATTAGAAAATTTTTAAACTTTGACCGCCGCCACGGTGTCGCTTGGAAAATTTTTAAAATTACTGGAGCTCCCCCTCACCGTGCGAATTCTAGATCTGGCATCGATTTTCAAAACGGAGGTCGGATGGACCCTCAAAATTGATCGATGGTTCCTTATCATTCTCGTATGAATGCACGAATGATAAAGAATTTGTACGTGTTTACAAACACGTAATATCATGACAATTTGCATGTGCTTACAACTTTTGTCTCGTGTTTACAATTAATTAAGTGTATTTTATATATCGATATTAGTAAAAATCAATGTTGATGTATGTTGTTTAACTAATAAGTAATGACAATTTTTAGGGATATTTTAAATTGATATTTCAATTTTTTTTTGTTTTCTGTTTTATTTCAATATGTCACTAATTCTTCATTAGATGATTGAAAAATTCCCATGTGCGAGTTGAGGAATCACAAGTCAATACCGATCCAAATAACTATCATGGCACAAGCATTTTCACCAACGGGAAAAAAATTGTCTTTTCTAGCAAACCATCGACCCACTTTGGCATAGTATCACCGAACTAAACACGAATCGTGTTATCAAGAATATGATCAAAAGGTAAAAGAATGTTGGCAAAAAACTTGAGACTACACATAAATGTGGAGTGTAATATAGAAATAACGAAAATGAATGTATTTTGTGGGTAAAAAAAAATACAAAATAAGAAAATAAATAGGTCAATTATAATAACACCATAATTTTTAATTATCACACCACATTATATATAAGCACACCACAATTAAATAAAATTTTAATAATTACACCACCAATAAAATTACACATAAGCCCTACCCTTTTCGGATCTTGTTTCTGCTGTCTTCAATTTTCCTCAAAATGGATATACAGCTACTATTGAAATTATTGATTGATCAATAATTATACATAAAGGAAAAAGGAAAGAAGAAAGGAATTAAAATGATAAAGGGAAATAAAAAGAACAATGATGAAAGGATGCATCTATTAGGGTTTGAACTCACACCCATTGAGTCAACAACCGCCTTAACCACCAAGTAACTACTATGCTTGTTTTATATGATGAAACCATTTGTATTTGTTCAAAATGGTGCAACATCTCATGAAGAGACATAGCGGTTTGGAGGGGTCTACTACCAAGGGATGCGCTCATTATATTCTTCATGCCTATTGGTTCCCTATATATAGAGGGCGGATTTATCAGTCAAAAATCAATCAACAAACAAGAGAAAACCAATGGAAACAAGATTAAAGTGAAATCATAAGTTGATGAGCAACTTTGAGTTTCTACCATTTCCTTTTCCTTCATTATAAGTGTTTAAGTTTATTTGGAATAGATTAAGTGTTTATCTCTTCCAAACTAGAGGCTTGCTTTAATCCTACAAACCGTTTGCCATGTATACCATAAACACTAAAACAATCTTAGTGGCGGCAAATATCGTTTGAGGATAGTGATTACGCGATCAAGTTTCGGTATTATTTAATACATTTATTTCATTTATTTGGATTGTTTATTACTAAGAAAATCACTTCTCTTTGTGTTCAATTGTCGGTTTGTTCTTCCGTGAATTCGAGAAAATCCTAACAACCTCAAACGATATTAGTTGCTTTTTGGGAGAACGAAATCTCAAACGGAACAATCATAACGTCCGTGGCTAGTACATCAAAATCATAGTGTGATGAGACACGAGCATTTGAAGTGATAGCGTCATATAGATATTGTTTGGTGGATCCAAACTTGGTGGTTGTCGAACACGTTCAACAAATAAATCAAGCATGTGACGATGCCATCGCTTTGGGATATGAAACAAACAAGTTGCAATCTGCACATCACTTGGTAAACTCCTTCACCGATGGCAATCGAATCGCTAATTCAGAGACAATCCTACGAGACTTCATAACAACATCGATACAAGATTGTTTCGATGATTTGTTGGCAATAGACTTTGAATACGAGATGTTTTGCGTAACGCCCATAAACTTGTGGAAAAGATGTCAATATCTTGATGGAATTGACCAATTTCAAGATATGCTTCAGATTCTAGAAGAATTGTCGGACCTAGTACAACAATTCGACAACCTGATAGAGGTAATTGACATTTCGGATTCTGATCTTGATTCTTGTGTCACCACTGATGATGAGATCGTGGTTGATCATTGATACATTTGTTCATTTGAATGTTTTCGTATTAATTAAAACTACTTGGCAATTTTTATTTGGCTCTTATTTATAATATCCAATTCTATGTTTCTGTCTGTAAATTGGTCGATATGCCATGCGTATTGCTGACGACATAATTCTATTCATGATCCGAATTTGTCAATGATTATTTTGGGAATATAATTTCGTAAATTCAGTTCTACTGCTTTAATATGAAAGTTTATATGATTTGATTAAACACTGCCTTAACTAAGTTGACGTTGATAATGGTTAATTTTACAATTAGAATTTCATTTCTAATTCCATTATTTGACGTTATTTGTAAAAATTTATTACACACTCGGTGGGTGTTAATGTATCCCATAATCTGAATGTTCTCTCTTTGCCATTTTCTGGATATCACATATGACATATGTATGGCTATACATTTAATTCTCCAATTAATAGAGTATTAGGAATCTGGACACATCATTTACTTCTATGGTTTAGTGATTCCATTCAATCATGCATAGTCTGAAAATATTCATGTCATTAGTACACTAACTAGATCCTTGTACTATATGTCAAATGAATTTGAATGTGTGGTGTAATCCATAACATGCTTTATAGTGCTACGTGTATACTATATTTTATGGTTTGGAGGAATATGTTTATGTGTCCGACCTTGAATTATAATCAATTTGGTGATAGAAATTGAGATCTATCACTTAATTATACATTGGACAAATTTTAAATATTCTTTTTATAGAATAATGAAAGAATGAGACTACGTCCAAAAGATCTTGAGGTTCATAAATATTTTGATGTTGAGATCAAAATGAGTTTTACAATGAGAAAATTGCATTTCAAACTGTATTGCTCAGTTAGATAGATTGATCTAAACTTTTCAAAAGTGAAAATATGATACTCGTTGAGGAGACCATAAGGTTAAGTGTTGGAAATGAAATATACTTAGTAAGGAAGAATGTCGTTTCTTCAATTGAGTGAAGAAATTAAAAGAAAAAAAATATTTTCTTTCATATTTTTATTCGTGTTCAGGAATAAATCGTGTCTTTCATAAGAATAAAAGAATAAAAGTTTATCCTTAAACAGTGGGCCTAATGAATTTGATACGAAAGATGTTCTAATTCATTAGATTACTCTAAAAGAGTGGGGATAAGACTCTTACTATGAAAAAATGATCAATTTTCGTAAGATTACCAAGAAAAGTGGGGGTAGTGGATTCACGATAAAGTGAATGCTACAAATTAATATTAGAGAGGATATGTTTGAAACTTCATTTCAAAAATCACCAGTGATGGCAACCCTACCCGTCATTACTTGAACAATATTTTACGGGTTCAAAGGGTAATAACAAGTCACTCGATAAGTGGTTTGTTTCAACACCAACTTAATTCAAATTAGGACCATATCCTACGATATGGTGTTGGTTGTTACCGTACCGGAGGGTTGGGTTTTTTGAACTCTTAATAAAATCCAGCTTTACAAGTATCTCTAAAGGTAACAAAGATATTGGAAGGATTTCACCTAATTAAACTTCGAGGTGGTGCTGCCTCAATAGAAAGTTGAAGTTTTACTCTTTAAAGTTTAACAAATAGGATGAGCGCAAGGCCCTACAAGCGCTAAGCATTGAGGAACTAAACACATGGCATTTGTGTGTGTGTTTTTGTTGGTATTATCACAAGAGTTGTCAGGTTCAAATGTATCATGCTACCTGAAACTCGATAATACTTTGCAGAGATTATACTATGGTTAGATTCAAATGGAAAGATATCTTTACCTTACACACAAGTGTCATTACATAATTATTTATCAAAGTGGGGGATTGTTGAAATTATTGATTGATCAATAATTATACATGAAGGAAAAAGGAAAGAAGTAAGGAATTAAAATGATAAAAAGGAAATAAAAAGAAAAATGATGAAAGGATGCATCTATTAGGGCTCGAACTCATACCCATTTAGTCAACAACTGCCTCAATTACCAAGTAACTACTATGCTTGTGTTGTATAATGAAACCGTTTGTATTTGTTCAAACTGGTGCGATTTCTCATGAAGAAACATGGCAATTTGGAGGGTCTGTTGCCAAGGGATACGTCCATTCTTCATGCCTGTTGGTTCCTTATATATAGAGGACGGATTTACCACTCAAAAATCAATCAAAAACAAGAGAAAACCAATGGAAACAAGATCAAAGTGAAATCATAAGTTGATGGGCAACTTTGAGTTTCTACCATTTCCTTTTCCTTCATTATTATAAGTGTTTAAGTTCATTTGGAATAGATTAAGTATTCATCTCTTCCAAACCAGAGGTTTGATTTAATCCTACAAACCGTTTGCCATGTATGCCATAAACAACACTCAAACAATCCTAGTGGCGGCAAATATCGTTTGAGGATAGCGATTACGAGGTCAAGTTTCGGTATTATTTAATACATTTATTTCATTTATTTGTATTGTTTATTACTAATAAAATTACTTCTCTTTTGTATTCAATTGTTGTTTTATTCTTCCATGAATTTAAGAAAATCCCAATAGTTACACCCCTATAAATTAAGGGTGTATTTGATTGGGATGGAAAATGGGTGGAAAATGTCAAACACATTTTATTTTCCTTAGAATTTATTTTCCATCTTATGCTAAAAAGTAGGGATTTTCCTTAAAATCAAGGAATTTGAATTCTTTGTTTGGGATGGGGGAATTTGAATTCCATGGAATTAGAATTCCATGTCATTTTCCAACCTCCAATCAAACACACCCTAACAGTCTGGGGACTAGAAAAATTTTATTAATTTATCGAGATATTAAATAATAGATAAATTAATAATTTATTAATTTATTTGTTAATCGGTGACTTATTAATTTATCAAACTATTATTTATCATCGTCATCAGTTTTATCCTAGTCTTTTTGAGGATCATGAAGCAGGGGAACCAAATCTTGAGAAGATTAACGTTTTAGATTCAACGAATCCTATAATTTCAGCTTGGACAATAGATGTACATGCGAACCCATTGCAAATTACTTTCTTTATTGTAAAGTTCGGTCAAGGGATAACATGGCTTCAAAGAAGTCGGATGAGCCGTTAGATGGTGAAGGCATTAAAAAACTACAAAATCTTATCAAATGGTTGAATTATCATAATAGAATGAATGCTGAATACCACATGAACTATCCTGAAGAGAATAATACAACTTCAGAGATATTACTAACGAGGAGATAATTGAGAGCATCAGAGAAATGAAAAAAAGTGATGAAGTTAAAGATGAAACTGCTGTTATGGAGTAGCCTTCAGAAAAGGACGCTATCAAAGAAACGAAGGATATCTAATAATTTTTTATTGCAACACGAGAAGACTACATTAGAATCTGAAACTATATTATAAAAAGTCCAAGATCAGATTCAACGTCACATCAATTTCAATAAGTAACAAGTTACAATCGAATCATTCTTTATCAATGCATCATAAACGAATAATTAATTATATGTATTAAAATATTATTAATTTATATATTACAAGTAATCTATATATAAATTCTTGAATTTCTATTATCTTATAAATTTATCGAATTATTAATTTAGCACATTATCCTCAAATCAGGACCGGTAAAGAATATTATTTTAACGAGATTATTAATTAATGGATATTAAATTATCGAGGTTGTACCATAGGTTTTTCGCAACCGTTGTTGGAAACATAGACTTTTCCACCTCCTTTCTTATTTCAAAAACAATTACATTAAATCCCGTGAAGCCTCTTGGCCAATCATTCAATTGTATGGTGAATTTTTCATTTCTCAAATGACATTAAATACGCAGAGTTTGTTGGGAAATTCAGGGTAATATATTAAAGCAGTAATGAATCCAAGGCATGTAATGTCTGCTATCTTTTAAGAGATCGTTTTCCCCTTTTCAATAGTGTCACTTCCGGTTAGAGAGATCTCTCTCCGAATACAATGGAGTTCTTCGTTTGATTCAAACAGTGATGTGTTTGATCAAACCAAAGAGAAACTCGGATATAAAACTGATGAAGCCCAATGCAAGTTAGAATGCGTGGTGTTGTTTTTAATTCGGATTATTATGCAAATGATCGAAACAATGCATTTATAGAGAGTTCGTGTTTGTTAAATTGAGTTGCGTTGCTTCTTTTGAGTTGCGTTTCTTTAACGAATAGATGTGTCTTTCTGAAGAGACATGTTTCTTCAAATAGGTGTGTCGATCCCCGCGAGGGGGCGCTCAACCCCGTCCCGTAGTGGCAAACATTAATCGAGATGGTAAATCATTTGCAAAAAACCGAATTGAAAATAAATTTGAGAAAATATCTAACAATCATCCCTTATTTTGTCAAAATTTATTTTATGAAAGAAAAATGATGAATGTCCAATAGTTGTATTACCTAGTGTGATTGCCTATGTACCCTTTCGAGATCAAGCCACCGTAGTTCTTTGTAATGCAAATGCCCATGCAAATGTAAAGGCATCATCGTAGGAAAATCGTACATAAATGAAAGTAGCTTTTGACTTTGAACTTTCACTTAGTGTAAGCAACTCAAACTTTAGTCCAGGTGCTATGGTGAAGGAATATTGAACCAAGGACCCATACATGACTTAACTGATCACCACACATACCATCCCATAAAGAAGTTTCTCTTTTGTTCCAACGCATTAATGGCCTTGCAAAATATCCCGAATTTCATGAGTGCTCTAGAGACAGTCTAAATCGCATAGAAAGCGGCCTTACTTTCTCACTCATATAGATAAGTTCGTATAAAGTGATTCTGCGATTCACTTTCTCTCACATCTGAATTTATTAAGGAATAACATCCAACCTCCATCATGCAGAAGACTTCATACACTAGAAATTTTATGAATATGACCTAACTAAGAAACCTAGTGTCTCACATAAGTTAGACTTTAACTTTGTTTGTACCCTTTGAACTTTGTTTATATTTCAAAACATAAGTAGGGTTCCCATTAAAGCTAAGTCAATTTACGTAGACCTTAATCCCATTCCCCTTGATGTTTTCAAAATCATTTCTCGCACCAATTCTTTCATCAAAGGATCTGCTAGATTGTTCTTTGACTCTACATAGTCAACTGTTATTATCCCTTGCTTAAGCAATCTTGGTAGTGACTGATGTCTAAGGCTGAGATGTCTTTGTTTACCATTGTAATTTTTGCTAGCTATTTTATATAGAGGAGTCTTACTATCACAATAAATCATCACCATGGAGATGGATTCTTCCACAAAGGGATGTCAATTAATAAATTTCTCAACCATTCAGCCTCTTTAGATGCATCAGCCAAGGCAATAAATTCTGCCAACATAGTCGATTCTGATATACAACTTTGTTTCTTAGAACACCAAGACACAGTTGTACCTCCCAAAGTAAAAATCCATCCGGTTGTGGATTTAGAATTGGACTCTATATTATTCCAACTAGCATCGTTGTATCTTTCAAGTATAGCGGGGTATTCTTGATAATGTAATTCATAGTTAATTATTCCCTTTAGATACCTTAGAACTCTTGAAATCGCATTCCAATATTAATTCTTTACCTTGATTACTAGTGAATCGACATAATATACCAACTGCATATGCAATATCTGGTCTAGTGCAATGCATAGCATACATAAGACTTCCAATCACACTAGCATATTGTAGTGGGTCGTAAGACCTACCTGTATTTTTCATTGACTTGATACTAGGATCTAACGGAATAGACACGGGCTTGTGATCCATATGACCATATCTTTTAAGGACCTTTTCAATATAATGAGATTGGTTCAATGATATAACTCCATTATTCCTCATTATTTGAATCCCTAAGATCACATTTGCCTCATCCATGTCCTTCATATCAAAATTAGATTCTAGCAATAGTTTGGTCTCTTTTATTGATTCTAGGTTGGGACCAAAGATAAGCATATCATCTACATTGTAATGCCCCGCCAAAATCTCGTCACGATTTTCAATGATTTCGATGTTTATCGTGGTGTGCTTGTGGGGATGGGTCGTCATGATGTGAATGTGTCGGGAGTTGGTGTTGATTGGTATGACATGTTTAGGATGTGTTTTGGGTTGCCCCATGTATGTTGGAACTAGGTATGGTCGCCAAGAATGAGCCGGAAGAGAAATGCAGAAATTTGGGATTTACGGCCGTAATTTACGTATTTACGGCCGTAAATGTCATATTTACGGCCGTAAGTCTTATGGTTACGGCCGTAAGTCAGGAGTGATGGTTAAGGGGCTGATTCTCTGTGATGCGTGGACCTAAGCGCTGGTCGCGTGTGCCCAAAGGCCGTAATTTTAAGGGTTACGGCCGTAATTTTGGAATTTACGGCCGTAACATGGAGATTTACGGCCGTAATTTTAAGTCGGCAAAAACTGTTGGATAGGGTTTATACACGTTTGCTCGGCCATTTACCCTCATATTTGACCCCAACCTCCCCAAAACTCTAGAGAGCACTTCCAAAGGTGATTCCAAGGATTTTACATGAGTTTTGGCTTATAGATCATTTGAGTATTTCTAGTTGTCATCTTGGAACCAACAAGAAGAAGGGAAGAGGAAAGGAAAGGGAGGAGAGGAAGTAGCCAATCAATTCATTTGCTTGCTTTCTTGTCTTTTGAGGTAGGTAATAGCTATATTTCATGGGTGTAATATGTGTTTATGAATATATAATGAAATATGTGATGATATGGATTGGTAGAAGAAGTTATGTTATACTATGTTGTGTGAGGAGATAGGTTGTGTTATGGTAGGGTTTGCTATGCTAGGTTATGTTAGAACATGTTAGATGATGTTATGTATGTTATGTGACCTTATAATGGTAGATGCAAGATGGACTATGACATGGGGAAGGGCACATGAGGTTAAATGGTAAGGAAATGAAGTATGAATGACATGAAAGTATAATCATGCATATATGGGTTGTAGATTGTGTGCTTACAATATGTATGATGTTACGGGCGGTTTAAAGCGTAAAAGAACCTTTAGACGACGGCTACCGGCGCCCCAAAGTGTAAAAGAACCTTTGGGGACGGCCATTCTGACGGCACAAGAAAGCGTAAAAGAACGCTTTATGGACGGCCAATGATGTTACTGGCGCCTTGTAAGCACGGGGATCTATAAGGGCCCAAAGCATAAACATGACATGCATTAGCATTTGCATCTATTGCCCTCTTTGAGTCCCAGTGGCTCATTATGTTGTATATTGATGTTTTATGTGCAAAGTGGTGGTGGAGGATCCTCCCGAGCGTAATGTGGGATGTAAGGAAGAAGGGGGAAACCTAAACATCCGGCGGCCGCGTTTTGTTTGTTTATATTGTACTAGTTTCAGTGAACAAACAAAATATGTTTTGATATGTATATATATATATATATATGTATATAAATGTTTCCGCTTTTAAAAGTATAAATGAAATGTGTTTCGTTCGGGTATGAAAAGACGGGTCGTTACATACATAGAAGCAAATTAGAACACAAGCTCCATTTCTATATGTAGAATAAATACACTTATCAGCTTCATTAACCTTGAAACCACTAGAGAACATTACTTTATTAAACTTTTCATGCCATTGCATTGGGGCTTGTTTTAAACCATAGAGAGATTTGATCAATTTGCAAACTTTCTTCTCTTGTCCCGGTAAAACGAAACCCTCTGGTTGCTCCATATATACCTCTTCTTCTAAATTACCATTTAGAAAAGCAATTTTCACATCCTTTTGACAAACAACCAAGTTGTGAATAGCTGCTAGGGACAACAATACACATATAGATGATATTCTTGCCACTGGAGCATAAGTGTCAAAGTAATCTATGCCATGACGTTGCTTGTACCCTTTTGCTACTTGACGAGCTTTGTATTTATTTATAGAGCCATCTGAATTTAATTTCTTCTTGAAGATCCATTTGGAACCTTTAGGTAAGTCAACCAACTTCCATGTTTGGTTTGACATAATGGATCCTATTTCGTCATTGATTGCTTCTTTCCAAGAGATAGCATCTTGAGAAAAAATTGCCTCCGAATGTGACAGGGTCATTACTATTTTCTATTATTAACTTAGTTTGGTGTGTAATAGTGCATACATCACCTTCAAGTAAATAAGTCACAAATTTAGGACCGACGATTTTTCTTTCCTTTGTCTCTTACTTCGTCTAGGTTCATTATCTGATGATTTATCAAGAGGTTTTTCACGAGCTCTCTTGGAAGAACTAGGAGTAGAATTATTTTCAATTAACACGGGGGCAGACTTATACATATCTTCAAAAAATTCAGCATCAATTGACTCGATAATGTCATAGGATTCTAATTTTAGAAACCTATCGGCAGTACTATTTCTTGCATACCCTATAAATATGCGCTTATAGGTTTTATTTCCCAATTTAGTCATCTCCGGATTTGGTTTCCTCACATATGCAAGGCAATCCCATACCTTAAGACGACTAATGTTAGGCTTCGGTTAAACCATAATTCATACCGGGGTTTTATTAATTCTTTTCATAGGAACCCTGTCTAGAATATAGCATGCACTTAAAAGTGCTTCACCCCACCAGTGATCTGGTAATTTGGAACTAATAAGCATGCAGTTTACCATGTCAACTAAAGCCCTTTTTTTTTCTTTCCCCTATTCCATTTGATTTTGGTAAATATGGTGGAGTAAACTCCTGAATTATACCATTATCTTCACATAATTTCAATAATTCTGTTACTTGGTATTCACATCCCCATCGGAACGTATGACTTTAATTTTCCTATTCAATTGACTTTCTACATCAGCTTTATAGATTAGGAATTTGCTTAAGACTTTATCTTTACTTTTTAGTAAATATACATGAGCATATTTCGAGAAATCATCTATAAGGGTTACAAAATATTTATTTCCACCACATGATACTTTACTATGTAAATCCGATACGTTGGAATGTATAAGACCAAGTAATTTAGTTGATCGCATAATAGATTTATGTGAGTTGCAAGTGATCTTTCCTTAAACACATATTTCACATTTTTGAACATTATTAAAATCACACTTAGAGATAATTCCTAAGTTATGCATGTTTCTTATAGACTTATGATTAATATGACGTAATCTAGCATGCCATAAAGATAAAGAGTCAACAACATAAGCAAAGTTATTATTTATTAGATCATTTTGAACATGCCATTACAAGAGTAGCCTTTTCCAACAAACACATTGTTCTTAGACGAATAAGGGCTGTCCGATTCAATTACAAGTTTGAAGCCTGCCTTATAAAAGCGATCACCAGAAATTAGGTTTTTGGTCATTTCCAGTATATGAAGAACTTCGCCAGAGTTAGGTTCTGTCCCGAAATGAACTTCAGTTCTATTGTTCCAATACCGACGACTTTGGCATGAACATCATTACCCATTTTGGCCTCTCTTCCATCATTGCATTGTTGGTAGGTTTTGAACTAAGACTTATCATTGCAAATGTTGGTTGTTGGACCCGTATCATGCCACCATCCTCCTTCAACTCTAATTGAGTTGGCCTCCCTTATCATGACAACAAAGTTTGAGTCATCATTATTGTTAGTCATGTTAACGCGATCCATCTTTGCCTTGCCTTTCCTTTTCTCATCTCTAATTTGATGGTGACAATTTTGAGCAATGTGACCAGGTTTCTTGCAGTAGAAACACTCGCCCTTAAACTTCTTTTTCGAAGATTCTGGATGACTTTCTTTTGGTAAAGAATTCTTTCGCCTCATGTTGGCGTTCTGGTTTCCTTGAACCAGGTTTGCTTTTGATTCTTCCTTATCATCAGTTTCCCTATTGCGGGAATCTTCCTCGATACGCAGATGACGCATGAGAGATTCAACAGTGTGTTTAGCTTCATCATGTTTCAGCTTCTTTTTATATCCATTCCAAGAATAATGTAATTTCGAAATTATGACTCCAACTTGAAATGGTTCGAGCACGGTAATTTCAGCATTTTTCATATTAGTTACAAGTAATTGTAATTCATGTACTTGAGAAAGAACAAACTTACTATCGATCATTTTGAAGTCGAGATATTTACCGATCAAGAATTTCTAGTTGCTTGCTTCTTCAATGCGATACTTGTTTTCCAATGCTATCCAAAGTTCTTTAGCTGTTGCCATGGTTCTGTGTGCGCTGTAAACGCTATCTGATAGCGCATTCAGAATGTGACCACGACACAGAAAATCATCATCTTTTCGTTTATGCCTTTGCTCCTCCAATTCTTGTCTGTGTTCGTCGGTATCCTTATCTCCATCTTTTGGAATTGGTTCGAGATCATCACTTAGTATGTAGGACAGTTTGATTGCTGTCAAGAAAAATAGAATCTTTTCTTACCAGCGTGTGAAATTGTATCCATCAAAGCGATCGAGACGAACCAAATCCTGATTCATTAGTTGAATGGACGGTGCCATAGATTCCTTCAACGTTAAATCTTTGAACGAAGACATCTCTTAAAACTGTTGGGAAATTGAGGGTAATAAATCAAAGCAGTAATAACTCCAACGCATGTAATGTCCGCTATCTTTTAAGAGACATTTCCCTCCTTTTCAATAGTATCACTTCCGGTTAGAGAAGATCTCTCTCAGGATACAATAGAGTTCTTCATTTGATTCAAAAAGTGACACGTTTGATCAAACCGAAGAGAAACTTGGATATAAAACTAATGAAACTAAATCCAGGTTAGAATGCGTGATATTGTTTTTAATTCGGATTATTATGCAAATGACTGAAACAATGCATTTATAGAGAGTTCGTCTCTGTGGAATTGAGTTGTGTCCTTTCGTTTGAGTTGCGTCTCTTCAACGAATAAATGTGTCTTTTCGAAGAGACATGTTTCTTCAAATAGGTGTGTTGATCCCAGCAAGGGGGTGCTGCCCCCTCGACCCCCGTTGCGAAGCGGCAAACATTAATTGAGGCGGCAAATTATGTGCAAAAATCGAATTGAAAATAAATTTGAGAAAATATCTAGCAGAGTTAAGAATTTTTATCATGAGAAAGCGGTACGGGGAGTAGTTGAATAAAAAGCTTTTTCAGCAACATGTAAGCATCAGTTTAATTCAAATTTCTCCAGCTAACTTGAATCTAATGTTGGCAGAAGGCGATGGAGCAGTAGTTGTTCGGTGGAGGTGATTGGTATCTTCTACAATTACCGTCGAGAGTTTTGATTAAATAATAATAATAATAATAATAATAATAATAATAATAATAATAATAATAATAATAAAATTTAAAAATTAAAAAAATCAAAACTATTGATTTGGTTAGTCGAGGCAAAATCGATTCTTTTATTTTGAAATCGTATGCTACTTTTGCTAGTTGAGTTCTCCGTTTTCCCCCTCAAACATCCACAGCCAATCAGAAATCGGGAAAAAAGATAAAGAAAAAAAAAAGCTACAAACCCGTGTTTTAAAACTGGAAAAAGGCCAGAAACACATCACACGTTTTAAGTTAAAGAAGTGAAATCTGATCCTTAATTAGATGAAGACAAATCTTTTCTTAATCGATTAATTGATAAGCATTAATTGATAAGCATTAAAGGCAAATCTTATCCTTATTACTTGTTTTGTTGGCCGGCTTATTCAATCCCAATCTTCACAAATTGATTCACCTTTACCTTGTTCACAAACTGATCCTTGTGCTATTTTCTCTTTTTAATTTGCAGGCTTAGAAGTCTATCACAGTCCTATTTTATGTACTTCATAGAACTGCTGATACAGTCACGACCCATTGGCTTCCATGTTGGTCGGAATATCATCGATTGGATGGAGAAGTGATTAAGCCTCGCGTGATCACATTTGGAAAAGGATTATTTTTTTGAGTTTTCAAGCTGTTGGCAAAGATATATGATTTATAGCTCCACGTGTAGTATTTAGGCATTCAGTAGAAAGTGCTATTGTATGCAATAGGAACCTTAAATGTATTATTATATTTTGTATGAAAAACTACATTGGTTTTCGATATCAAATCTCACTAAATATTTGGTAATTGAGTGAATTCTAAAATCATTTTAGTGATTTCATTTCGTTTTCCATATAGGAATCAAATGAAGATCCAGTTGATTATGATGTAACTATGTAAGTCAATCGTCAATCATCAATCATCTCTTTCAAAATCATTGACAAAAAATCAATCCGTTTTCATGTCAAATTCCCGAATAACCATTTAATTGGCTATTCTCATTTCATACCATATATTTTTCTTTCCGCAGGATGAGTTTAATTTTTTTGAACGTCATTCTACAAGGTGAATTTTTCAATATCATTGACATGTAAAGGTCAAAAGAGTTGCTCAACCAAGTTCAAAAAAAGGCTGCATATTGAACAACACTTGTGATGATATAGGGATTCATATATATATATATATATACTAGTATTACCCACGTGCGATGCACGTGATGATTTTAATTGTGTATTTACATAAAAAAATTATAAAATAAGAAAATGAATTTTTACGAATATTTGATAAAAATAAGAAATATATGTTATGTTATAGATTTTAATAACGGTTTTCATATTTGATCTGAAATATTAGATTGTAAGAAAAATACCATATCAATTATCAAAATTAATGATTTTAGGTAAGAATAGAATATTTGGGAACAAAAATTAGATAATACGACTAAAAATGATCAAATTTATTTCAAATACGGCTAAAAATAATCTCATTGTCTGCCTACACATACATATAAATGATCGATATACATGTAGAACGACCCCAAATAAAACTCAAAAGGGATTCTACAATATGCTAGATTTCGAAAATAAATAAGTAAATATAACTCAGCAAATTGATAAAGAATATTCTTTTTATTTTGAAAAAAATGCTACATCGCACCACCTTTTCATTATATTTACTATTATGAAAAATTTAGACTATACAAAAATTTACAATTTTATTCTCACATATAAAACACATGATCTAAATAACCAATGAATAAAAAAAAAGAAAAGAAATCGCCAATTAAAACTAAAATCACTTTTAAATTCAACAACGATTTAATTAATTTGTTTTATTTCTATTTACATAAAACACATTTTCATTTTAGAAAGGAAAACAACTCATATTTAATTTTATGTACTTGAAAAAAGCAAAATGCATGTAATGCAAAGTTCAATTATTTAGCAAATTATTTACTCTTTTTCTCATTGAGAAAACTCAATAGTATTAAAAAGGAAAAAATAATTAATTTTTTAATTGAAACCGTGTGCCACATTGGCACTGCCAATAGATTATCTGTCAACGTGGCACTTCAATTATTATAGACTCATATTAAAAAGATAAACACGCTTTACTTTTAGAATTAAATTAAAATAATGAAATTAATTGTTTAATATAAAAAATTATTCCTATTAAACAATTGAAATTTCTTTTTCAAATAGACGCGTGCCATAAAAATAGAAAAATCTTCCATTTTTCTTTAACTTATCACAACATGAATAATGTAGAATTTATACCATAATGGCCGTGTGATTTTGGAATTAAGTTATGAAAAAAGTAATGGACAATTAATTTAATTACATTTTTTGAACAGAAATTAATTTAATTACAAATTTGTTTAATTATTTTTTAAAAGCGTGCAATAATTAGGCACTTGCTAACATGGTAAAGTGTATAGTTGGCGCTTCAAGTTTTACAATATAGAGATTTAAAAATTGAAATGTATATAAAATAATAACTAAAATGTAATATCCAAAAATTAAAATGTATATAGAAACTAATAATTCTCATTTTCAGATTTAAATTAATATATATTGTAAGTTGTAACTATTATCTCTTAGCACATTTACATAAATACATGTAACACTAAATATAAAAGAAGTAAAATAAAAACATTATAAATTGATTTGAAAAAAAAAAGAATACATAAAAAAGGGTAAAATACATATAAAAAAATAAAATAACACTAAATAAGGAAAGAAGCGTAAATAAATAAGGATAATAATTAAGTCCTAAAAGTTAATGCCAAACATGGCACTGCCACCTAAGCACTTTGCCTAGGTGGCACTCCTCTTATTATAATATTAAGATTAAGATATATATATATATATATATATATATGTATGTATGTATGTGAACAGTGCTTTATTGCTAATAGTTTGGCTGAGGAAAAAAAAAGAAATATAATTGAAGGAATATGTTGGTATTACAATACCATGATGAAATAAAAGGTAGATGAAGTAGATACTATTTTGTTTTTATCTTTTAGACATGTTTTATGTTCAAAGTTTCGTGAATAACTTTAAGATTGTTGCCATTAGGGTGAATTTTTATTTTTAATGTTTTTTATATTGCGGCCTTAGTTTATAATTATGTAATGTAATGTTATTAGATATTATAGTCATGAGAAAGTAGGACAAACAATGTTATTAGATTATGACCATAAAAGATGCCATTAAAAAATAATAGCAAAAAAGAAATGTTGTTAAAATAAAAGCACGACCATCCAAATTTTTACCTGTGTGCAGATTAAATATATAAATATTTTCCTAAATTGTTCAATGTCATCAATCAATGGGATTTATTTTCATTTTTGGTGATGAAGTTTCATGAATTTTTTAGCGACTTTTATGGATTGCCACAGAATATGTAGAAATCCTTGGATGCCTTCTACTGATTTGACAAGACGTTTGTTCCAAAACTTTGATACATCTATAATATAGAAAAAGAATTGTTTTTTAATTCTGAAAATTCTATTTCTGCTCAAGGTAAATCTACAAATCCGAGAATTACAAAAAAAGGAAAAATAAAGATTTTCCATATATTAAAAATAACCTAGGCAAATCGAAGTCCGAGATATAACAATATATACAATCAAAATTATTAGATCTCCTACAATCTACAATTCAAAATTCTTCCTATATGAAATCTTACAATTTTATGTCTTATTTTTTTGAATTAAAAAAATGTGATTTGAATTATGTCATAATTTTTCATAATCTAATCTGATTTGAATTCAAAAATTTGATTCTTTTTTTTGTCATTAATTGTGTTTCGTATAATTTTATAATTATCGCTTAGTTTCTTAACAATTTAATAATTTTCAATGATAGATTAGACCAAATATATTTTTTTCATAAGTAATGTTCTAATTGCAATAGGATTTGTACTATGACTCCTACATTGCATTCTCTATTTGCACTACTAGTGAACAAATTTATTAATTTTTCCTAAGTTACCCGAAACTTCTAATATTTTATGTACTACCATATAGTATAATATTCGCCTAAAACTTAATTCTCAAAAATACATAATTCAATATAACTATCATTTGATTTTGGATTAATTTTCACCGGTAATCAATAATCTATATGATTCCTAATTAATTTTGACGTAATTATTAAAAAAAACCTTCAGATAGATATTGTTAGATAATTATTACTTAAAATTTATCGAGATTAACGAATAGATTGTACTACTAGTCCAATTTTTTAAATTAATTGAATCTATATCTATATCTTTTAATTTATAAGATATATTTAAAAGTAAATTCATACAATTCTTAAAATTGCAGATATTAAGCTAATTATTATAGAAAGAATTAATTCTTTTTACTAGTAATTATCTTTAAAAAATTATTTAAAATTATTTATATTGATAGTAATTAAAACTAATTGTATTACTATGATTTAATTTGACATGATTTTAACGGAAACAATTAATCACAATTAATTATATACATTTTTAAAAGTTGAAAAAATTTAATTAACTATAAAAATTATTAAAATTCATTGGATTGTTATGGTTGGCAAGGCGTCCTCTAAAAATGAAAGAATCTTTTAAATTTCCAGATCTTTATATTATAAAACTTAAAGTGCCACCTAGGCAAAGATGCCTAGGTGGCAGTGCCATGTTTGGCACTATTCTTAAGGAATTAATTGATTTTCTAATTTAATTTTTCTACTTGCGTTATTTAGTGTTGATTTTCTTATTTTATATTTTTTATATGTATTTTATTTTTTACATATATTAAAATTTTATTAATAAAAATGTGACAAAAACCAAAATCACAATTTAGAGTATCTATCAAATTAATTCTGGAAATGAGAATTAATATTTTCTATATATTTTTTAATTTTAATTTTTGTGTGTATATATATATATATATATATATATTTTATTAATAAAAGTTGAAGCGCCAACTTGGCATAATACCACATTGGCAGTGGCTTTTCATTTTAGAAATTTTTTTTATATATTTAAAAAATTAAATAAAAATTCTCTTTTTTACTTTTACCACGTTAAAATATAGTTTTAAATTGTTTTCACAGATAATATATATTGAGAAGTTCAAATAGTGGGTGATTAGTTTAGACCAACTATTGAGTAGCTAGCTAAATAATTAAATTAATAATTAATAGTTAGTTAATTAGAAAAGAAATAGAAAACAATCACTTCCATGTCCCATTTCCTCATTTCGCAAGCCACTTTAAAAAATAATTATTAAAATTATCATTTAATTATCTCTTCATTTTTTGTAAAAACTTACAAGTATAAAAAATCAAGTTTTGCAAATTTTTTATATTCAGTGTTGCAAACATTAATGAAAATATGATAAGAGATCAAAATTACAACTTACAATCCCAATTAAATTAATTCTAAAGATGATAATTAATTTTTTTAATACATTTTAATTTTTGAATTTATTATATATTGTAAGTTGTGCTAACATGGCGTTGTGCTAACTTGGTACAATGCCATGTTAGTAGTAACATATTGGTACGCATTTTCTTTAAAAAAATCAAATTTACAAATAAATCCTAAATCTTATTTTATTTTTAACAGAATGATCTCACCCACATGGAGGTTCCCCATGCTACATGGCGCTACATGAGGCCCCCTTCAATCAGGGGGCGCCATGTGGTATGTGGAACCTCCCCATGTTGGGAGGGAATCATTTTTGTTATTTTTAATTCGGTCCTTTTTTAAAAAAAAAATGATTCTGTACAATTGTTTTTGAAAAAAAAGATTTTTTTTTACTCAAATTGAATATAACAAATGGACTATATTTTGTTGATTGCTATTATTTGGTATGTTATTTTATTAATTGTTGACTAACAGCGGCATCAATAAAATAAAAAAACTTGATTTGGATATGATCGAAATTCAATTCAATATTCAGTATCTGTATATTATAATAACAAAAAAATTCCAATAATAGTCACAGAAAAAAGAGGAAAACCTGAGTTGGATATGGTTCGAATTCGATTCAATATTCAATATCAATATATCATAGTAACAAAAGTCAAGAGCAATCACTTTTGCATATTGGTATTTTATTAAAAAAGCCGATATTCATTCATAGTCAGTTGTACGACACAGTATCTAGAGTTAGCAGGCATGCAAATTTGACGGTTCTTATATATGATAAAGACGAAAAAACAACAAAAAAATGATGAATGTTTTCAAAAAATATTTCAAAAATTTTAATTTTTACTTACTTTGATTCTTCTCTTTTTATTTTTTTAAAGTAGGCTGCGATATGAGTCATGACTAAGGCCACGCAATTCAACACGATCTTGGGACTTAAACATGAGACTTTTAGGGCCTTAACCTTTATCCTCCTAATTAATTGGATAAGGTCTAATTGATAATTTACTTTACTTCTTAATAGATTTACATTGTTTAATTCGTATATTTTAATTTTATTTGAAATACATTGAATTCTTCCCGTGCATCGCGCGGGTGTAATACTAGTATCTATTAAATTACAAGATTTCTTTAACATTAGATTGATGCAATTCTTAAAACTACAGATATTAAGAGAATTATTTTAGAAATAATTAATTATTTTTATAAAAAATTAATTAAAATTATTTATATTGCAATAAATTAAAATTAATTATATCACTAGAATTAATTATATATATTCCAAGTAATTAGCATTAATTATACTATTTAGTTTAGTTGGACTCGATTTATTGGATGAAAATTGACAAAATTTAATTGGGGCAAAAATTAATAAAATTTATTGCATTTCTGAAAATAGAAAATAACACTAATTTAAATAAATTAAAATTAATTAAATTGCCATGAGTTGGCATAAGTTTCCTTAAAATGAAATATATCTTTTAACTATCAAGATATGTTTTAAATTATAAGATATCTTTATATTTAGATTCTTGCGATTCTTCAAATTGCGACTATTACATTAATTTTTCTAGAAATAATTAAATTTTTTTTGCAATAATTCGATAAAAAATTGAAATTAATAAAAATTAATTACATTGCGTTGAAAAGCAGCAAAATTAATTATATTCCTAAAATTTTAATTGGACACAATTTCATTAGATAAAAAATAGATAAAATTAATTATATTACTAAAAATATAATTCATTAAAGAATTAAAAATAATAAAAATTAATTAGCTTGTTACTAACTGGTAAGATTTCGATAAAAAATGAAAAATATCTTTCCAATAAAAAAATATCTTTAATCATACAATACTTAAAAGTGTGGCTATTAAACTAATTATATTAGAAATAACTATCTAAAAAATGAAAAATGATTAAAATTAATTGTGTTGAAATTAATTTAAATTAATTATATTGCTAAGATTAGTTGGAGTTAGTTTCATTGGACAAAAAATTACACGTTTCATTCGACAAAAGTTAACCAAATTAAATATTGTATTGCTAAAAGGGGGAATATATATTTATTTTTTGTTTAAACATACAAAAGGTAATTAAATTACTTAGACTGCTATAGTTTGGCAAGATTTTCGCTAAAAAATGAAAGATATATTCTAAATTGAAAATATCTTTTCAATTGAAAAGTATCTTTAAAACTAGATTCATATAGAAGAAAATTTTAGCAATTTTGATTTCATGGCACACGATTTGGACATATCCATGTTTAAAAATAAACAATAACTATAATTTATTAGATTGTCATATGTTGGCAGGATTTTCCTAAAAATAAAAGGTATCTTTTAAATTATAAGATAACTTTTAAATTGATTCATAAAATTATTAAAACTACGGCTATTTAGCTAATTATTTTAGTGATAATAAATTCATTTTATAAATAATTAGCTAAAAATGATTAATTCTATTTCTAAGATTTAATTGGACACATTTTCATTGGACAAAAATCAACACGGTAATTGGACAAATAATTAATTAAAATTAATTATATAGCTAAAAATAAAAATATAATTAATTTAAAAAATAAAAAATTGAAATTTATTAAATTGTTATGGGGAAGAAAAATGAGTTTGTGAAATTAAGCTATCTTTTTAAACATTTTAAAATAAAATGATGTCAGCACCGAAAAGTTTTGGATTTCTACAATTAAGGTGTTATATCTTATTATAGAGTGAGGCAATTAATTATTATTAGTGTTTAATTAACTTAATTTATTTTTTCAGCAGCATTTTTTTGAAACATATTTTTCTTTGGATTCGCACACATTTGTGTATTTTCTATAATATTTATTTTGAATTTTTCGTGGTGGTAATTAGACCTATGATTAGTGATATTGGAGTTGGACAATCATTTGAATTTTCTATACATATTTAAAGTTTCTGATTACATGATGATGATTGGGCATGGCTGGGGAGGAGAATTTTCTAGCAGAGGTGGGGACAGAAAAATGAGAGTCCCTATCCTGTTACAATTCTCATGTCATCTTTGTTCGACCTCACTTAAATAAGAATGTGGCAAGGACGGGGTGTTGGGGTCTTCGAATTGTACCCCTCACATTGTTATTTCTATTAAAATATATTTATATGTTTGTTATATTTCATAATAAAATTTTAAAGATCATTATTCATATATTCATTGTCAATACCATGCGTCGCATGGGAGTAAAGTTAATATCTCCCGAATTTGTGATTGAATATAATAGAATATAGAATTATTTTAAACAAAGAACTCTATAAGCTATACAAAAATTAGTAGAGTTTTTTAGTGTGGTTATTTTCGTAACTAGTCTCCAACCCGTGCGTTGCACGGGATGAAAATACTCTAAAAAACGTGTTTGGTAGATATACTAAGAAAAATCTCCTTAAGTAACACCCATTAGTTGAAAATATAATAAAAATAATGAAGAAATGTTATTGAACAATCAATATAAAATATTTAAGACATGTTTTTAGGTATAAAATATAATTAAACAATATTGTTCGACAATCAATTTAAAACAATTGTTATAATGTAACATGTTAGATGGACTCCAAATAGAATGATTTTGATTTAGAGAAATAGATCAACATTGCGAATTCGCATATTCATTTATTTTCATAAGAGAGTTTGAGGGACGTATTTGTTGAGACCCAATGTTCTCTACGTCACATGGTTTAAACGAAAAAATAGTTAATCTAAGATTAAAATAAATAATATCTCTACCAGCTTGATTAACATAAACAATATATTCTTTAATCATATAATAGATAAAATAAAAATCTATATAATATTGATATGTAACTATATCTAATAACTAAAAATTATAACAGGCAAAAAAATAAACTATTATAGTAATTAAAGCATATCCTCTAAACATCCAATACACGAAACATTAACATCTACATAAATAAACAAATATTAAATTGAAGAATCTTCAAGAACGAAAAAAAAGAAAAGCCGTCTTTAAATTTTACATCTAATAGGACTTCATTTCAAACCACAAATATATTAAAATTTATAAAAAGGAAAAAAGGAAAACACTTTTTTAAAAACATTTGGTTATTCAAAACTTTAAAAAGAAAATAAAATAAAAAATTATTATTATGTTATTCAAAAGGAATATATATATATAAATACATACGAAAATATATATAGTAAAAAAAATTCCAATAAATATATACTTTTAGTAAATAAGAAGATATTTATTATTATTTTTTAAAAATTGGAAAACGTCTTTTCGAAAAATAAAGCAAAAAATTTGTTTGATTAAAAATATACGAAGCCCTATGTTTTGGATTAAATATCAGAACATATATACATACGTTTTGAATAATAAGCAACAATTTTTTTTTTTATTTTTGTATTTTAACGAAAATGGAAAAAATTCACATGTAATAACATTTAATTCTTCTATTTTTTATATGCTACTTTTTAAGCCATATATCATCCTTTTTGAAATTATTAAAAAGGTAAAAATTGAAAACCTTTATTTTTTAATTTTTTAAAGAATAAAAAAATTTGAAAAATATATATAAACTTTTAATATTATATATTATCCTATTTAAATTGGAAAATACATTTGAAAAAAGTAAAAATAAGAAAAAAAGTTAAAACAAATGAAAAATGTGTAATAAAAAATCTATTAAATATGCCCAGCTAACATTGATGCTCCTGCCCAATTACAGAACCCTTTTGGAGGCCCGTTAATGCGACTCAATCTATTACACGCCCCGGTATGCAAGCCCTTTAATTAAAAAAAAAAACCTTTTAATTTTTTAAAATTCAAAAAAGTAGAAAAAAAAAGTTATCATCTAATGTATTAAAAATTAAAAGCCATTTAAAATTACATACAGGAAAAAAATTTCGCTAAAAAAAAAAGAACACGGATGTATAGAGTTCAATTCAATTAAAAGAGTCAAACATACAATTGTTTTATTGACACTAATAATAGCATCATCCCATTTGCGCCACCCGATCCGAAACACCTTCTATTATCAATACATATCTAAATAAAAATTTTTGATAGACGTTTTTAATTAAAAAAATTACTCAAAACAAACATCTTTTCATAATTTAGTCATTGATATTTTAATTTTTAACATAAGACTTTTATTTCAAAAATTAACACTAATAAATTTGTTCTTGTATTAAAAAAAACGATTGTCTAAAGTTCGTGATCCTTCATATATTTTTGTATTCAATAGGTTAACATAGAACTACAAATACATACAAATTCTTCAAAAAGGAATATATATATATTCCTTTAAAAAAATGAATTACTTGATTCAGATCGTACTGCAAAACCGACCCATCAACCCATGACCTGGATCTCTCAGATCTTGAACCTTCCTTTTTTAGACTCTCCACCCATCCTCTGGCAAACCATAAATGCTCCTTGATGACAATGCCGCCGCCTCCAATCACTCTGTAGCGGCGAAACTTTTCAACTGGCATCGGTTGCTCATGGTGCAACTACGCCTCAAATCCGACCTATCAAAATATGTTTTTGAAATCCCACAATCTGCACCATTGTTTAAACCTAGATTTAATCCATGGCGGAGAAGACAAACACCTTGGAACACCACGACAACAGCTGCTTACTACGCAATTTTTCTTATAGTGATCCACATTTTCCGTTTCGTTGGAGCAAATTTCGAACAAACCCCTTAATACTGAAGTTGGCTAGCCTATTCTTAGGCCTTGTGATTCTCCATTTCCGTTTTGCACTTAATAAGAAGGTAACACATTTCTTACTTCTACTTACACGACTAATCAAAAAACCCAATTCATAATTTCGAACAACATGATTACTACAAAAAATTCCTACTTTTTCCCGAGATGCGGGATTGAACCAAGCTATTAATGAACGCTGGATTAATCACAAGAGTTGATGATGTGAGGATGGTCTCTAAGCAACTACACGTACAGATTCTGCGTATTCACTCAATAATTGAAGTATACGTATTAACCACAGACAATAGTTGATCCTCAATTGCTGTAATTGATCTAACTTGGGAAAATTCAAGATTGGATATGAGGTTGACATTAATTACTGGACGTGGTTTCCAATTTTATATGTGTCAAATGTATGACAATTAATTAGCTACACTTGATTTCCATTTTATAAAGTCAATTATATTTGCATGATTTCAGATTGAAAGAATTTCCAAACAGAGAATTAAGCGTGTGTGCATTAATTCAAATCTAGCTGGAGGTTCACGCTAACGAAGAAACACAAATTTAAAAAAAAACAATATTCTCTAGGCGGGAAACTGTGTGTAAAAACACACACTGGGGGTTCAACTTTTTATATTATAAAGACTATAGCATTTAATTTGATGATATTTCCCTTTTAGTTTGTTTTTCAGAATCATATTTGGAATTTGGATGGTTATTGTTATAGTTCTTATTTGTTTGGTTTGACAGTTATAATCTGTGTTTGGATATTGCTTTTAGAATTGATTGAATGGAATAATTTTGGCAGTTTACCAACATGTTCAGTCGGAGTTTCTGTTATTCTTGGCTTTGGTTTTGTTGTGGTTTTTAAGCTTTGTTAGAAGGTGATGTGTGCTCTTGAGATAAGGAGTTGCCGCTATGTCGTCTTCTTTTTTTTTTTTTTTTTAAGTATTTTAAATTTTCCATAGTTCAATCTTAAATCCAAAAATAAACATGGTGGCTTATTCCTTCTTTCGCAACATCCTTTGTAGTAAGCTTTGTTTTATTACTTGCACAAATTCAGTATAATTAACTCCAGTTTGCTTCTATATAGACATGGTTCATTTATATATACTTACATAGTTTTGGCTTTGTACTTTTATATTTGTCCAGTAATAATATTTGTCTTTGTTTGTTCTTGGAGTTATGTTGGTGATGTGATTATGTTATCCACGAGGGCATCCACGAAAGGTAACCTAATTTGCTTTCTCAATCTTGAATCGTATTTTTGTTGGCAGTGAAGAATTATATCTCAATATCGATAGTGTATCTACCATTTTTTACAGTGTTGAAAAGCATAAGGTGCAAGTTTATGGGCAAGTTCAATAGTATAGAAGTTCATCTTATATAGTATGATAAGTGATTGTCTTAGTATGATTTTTTTTTCCATTGAGAATACTTTAATATCCATGATTTGAAAGCATCAATGGGATCTATGTTTATGTGTATTTATTATTATTTTGTGGAATTCAGTTTGCTTTTTACTTGGATATTTACAGGATTGATATGTAACAATTATTGGGGAAATTATATTGAAATTTCTATAGACACGTTTTATTGTTTTTAGACCGCCGATTTGGTCCTTCAACTGGAATTAATTTTTAATTAAGACTTAACAAAGTGAATCACAATGAAACACATCTTTAGTTGATAACTAATCTATCGCCAAAATTAATATAAGTTGGAAAATTGCCTCCCATGGAACGCAAAGGTGAAAATGCTAGTTAGAGATATAAAAAAATAAAAAATAAAAAAGAACTCCAAGAGATGACAACATGCTAAAAAGTACAAGCCGGGGGTGTAGAGAACCCCTTTTTTCATTGCTTCGCCATTTTATTTCTAAATGAAGATATGGGAGGGAGAGAAGGGGAGGGGGGAATGATAGAGACGAGTCTTGTGGTGTTTGTATAAAAACAAAAATTAAACAAAGAAAATAATAGGCCATTTAAGTAATTCTATTTATGTCCGTTCCAAGAAATAAGAAAAAACTTTTAAAATGTGTGTAGCAAATAATTATTTTAGTGTTAATACAATCTCCCAATACGAAATCAAAGATTTCCACACATTTACATTTTTATATAGTATAAAATATATAAATATAAATAGGCAAATGTAGATGTAGATTAAGAGTGCGCTACTTAAAAGTGATGTTGTCAATCTTGATAATGTATTTTTAATTAATTTATAGTCTTGAATGACAGTTAACATGGGAAATTAATTTTTTTTTATTGCAAAGAACAAATTTATTCAATCATCAAATCGGCAAGAAGTACATCTGAAATAAATGGAGGAGGAAAATATGACCATTCAACAATATCACGTGAAAAACTAGCGGCCTTAGCTAGTGTGTGTGCAACTTGGTTTGCCAATCTTCTAACCCAACTGAATTTGACATTTGGGATATTGCTTGCAAGGAGCTGCCAATTATTATGACGAGAATTAAGATACTTTTTTTAAATAAAAAATTAAGATACTTTTAATTTACTATTTTAAAAAAGGAAGAAAAAGATCCTTTTTAATTATAAATATGGAGGTATTTAAGCATCTTAATGATGTAGTATTATATTATGGTGTTGTTTGCACTTTTAGCACATTGAGAGGCAATGCTAGAAGTACGCCAACATATATACATCTACAATATATAAAAATTGTGGATCAATTGAAAACTTTTGATTTATCTATTTCACCCTTATATATGTTTTTTAAATTTATTTCTAAACTGTCCTTAATTTATGAATGAATTGAAAAAAAAAGTCTTTGTTTTCTTTTTTTCTTTTTCTTTTCAACTCTTGCTCTCACATTTTTCTTTTAAAAAATGGACATTGTAGTTAAGTTGAAAAGTATACAATATGAATATTAAATAAAATTCGTATCACACCCGTGTGATGTACGAGAACAATCAAATTTATGCATGATAAATAATTGATATAAAATTATAAATATAAATATTAAATTACATAATTGATGTAATTTATGCATAGGAGATTGCATAATTATTAAAATCTATAATATTGTATATTATAGTCAATGCAAAAAATACGCAGTAAATTCAATTGTAATTATAAAAATTCACGTGCATCGCATAATTAAGAAGCTCATCAAAACGTATAACTTTAATTCTAATTTTTGTGCATAGCATTGCACAACGATCCTCGTGGAGATTGATTAATTGTAAACGAACCATTGGGAATGAATATATAAAAATTCTTTGATTATCAAAACGTGTCTTTCTCATTGGTATATCTAAAATTTATATTGAACGCCTTTTTTCTTTCTGAAATAGACATTACAGATTCTAAATTTTATGATTTTGTGCGGTCTTTTAGTGATTAGATGTACTTGCTACCTAATTTTAACTCTATATTGTATAAGAAATATTATACTTAATTTTATTTAACTTAAATTTGTAATAATACCGGTAATTTTCTGCATCCATATAATTCATTTAATTTCTTTCTATTTACGTAAACTGTATATTAATTGTAGAAAGAAAAAAAAAATTATTTTTAATTTTATATACTTAGAAAAGGCAAAACGCATGCAATGTAATGTCCAGTTGTGAGCATATCACAGTATCTGTATTAAAATTAAAACAAAGAAGATCAATTAATTTTTTTAATGCGAAACCATGTGTCATGTTGGCACTGCCAATAGGGCATCCGCCAAATATAACTTTTTAATTATAATAATATAAAAATTAATAAATTACTTTTTTACTTAAAAATAAATAAATTATTCAATATAAATCTAGTTATAATTTTAACCACTCATTATTTAATTTTTTAAAAAATACCCACTATTTTTTAGCAGACCAATTCACGTAACCAAGTAAAACTATCGAACCTTACAATTTTATCACGATAAAATTAAATAAAAAATAAAATATTTATTATTTAATATTTTGAATTAGAACTTCAAAAAATTAAGTTATATTTAAAGTCTTTCCAAAATAATTTTTTTCTCATTAAATGTTTGTTTTAAATATTAGTTTATTTCCAATTATATTTTTAATTACTACTAATTAATGTTGATTTATTTCTAAAACTAATTTTATAATTTTCTGAAAATATTTAATGTGTGTCATGTTAGCATTTTGCCTACGTTGTACTTCACAAATTATAATATAAAGATAAAATATTTCAATTTGAAGTTTAATATATACAAATTTACTTTCAAGTGCTAATTATGAGTGCATAAAAGACAAGTAAAAGTCTTAGTTTTTATGTTTTACAATTTCCATAAAAAAACATCAATTTAATTTACTTCATTAAATTAAATCGATATTATATTTGTAAATTATCAATTTAATCCTTAAAAATCTTTTTATTTTCAAATTTACATCCCTACTTTAATTTATAAAAACAAATTCAGTGAAGTCGTAATTATTTTACATTTCAATCTTGGTCAATTCTATTTATAAAAATGACGTTTTCGTTTTCATTTTCATTATTATTTGTGAGTTATTTTTCTCAATTAGATATTTTCTTATTTCAAGTTATAAATTTAATGAATAATCACATCGTGTAATTTAACAATCCTAAACTATATAGTTAACATTATTTTCAAGTGTTAATTTATTTAATTTTGCAAAAAAGGAAAAAAAAAAGAAAAAAAGCAAAAAAAAAAAAAAACCCACGATCCTAATCCTTTGAACAGATTAACCTTTAATGGATTGTGAAAAGAACAAATCCTTCATTTTTCAAAGTTCTTGGGATTGGACTGTACTAGCTAACAATTTATACATGCACTGTCTCCTATGCTCTTTTCTTTCTTTTGTAACTACTTCAAAAAATATTGTGTATTTACTTAGCGTAATTAGATTGTAATGAATTGTTGGTTGTATCTCAGCATGCACTGAAAAAAAAAAAAAAAAAAACCCACGCTGAAAGACTTACTGAAAATCTAAACAAGGATGAAGGCAGAATTATGTAATTATGAGGGCACAATATATACAATGTAAATATTTCAACGAAAAATTTTCTCTAGTTCAAAACGGTAAATATATATAACCGGAGCATTGCTCAGATTTGCCTAGACACATCCACTTTGAATTTCAAATAGTGTTCGAAAACATATTTATTCTAAGCGTGTGTTCGTGTGTGCTTATTTTTGTCTAAAATTTTGCTAAAAGTGGAGTGTAGTGGCGGGGACCACGAGATGTGTGGATAATAATGAGTGATGATGTGAAATGTGTGGTTGATATTGATGTTTGACTTTGACTTTTAGTAATAGGTAATTTTTAGGTGAAAATAAGTGGAAACGAACACACGCTAACTCAAACCAAAAATTCAATGAAATACACCTGCTTTATTTAGCGTGTCATCTAAATAAGCTATAAGCTAACATATTATATTTGACTTACCGAATATACACTTTGACACATCACGTTGTGTCTATCATTTTCATTTGTATTCAAATAGTATTACTAAATCAATAATTAATCTGCTAAGTTGTAAACTTGACCACATTGGATATTAAATGGGAAATTTTAAATAAAATGTTTAATTTGATTAAACAACGTAACTCGGCATTCTTTATGCTCAAAGTTATTTGATATAAAACGAAGAATATATATATATATATATATATATATATATATGTGTGTGTTGAATGGGGGCATATAGGGGTGGCGAACCCTAGTCATTTACTAGGAATTTGGAGGCTTAATCACTGCACTGCATTTGAATCATTATACATATAGATATTAGTTATGCTAAAAGAATCTATTTATAAAATTCAATTACTGTAATTATTTGTGACCGAAATGATGTTAAGTAATATAAAGAGTCTCATATTATAGTCCATTGCGCAATCCATAACTTGTTGCACCGAATCAATGGGAAATTATTATCATCTATTTTTTATTCTTCACTGATTATGCAGTTGGTGACTAAATAATTGATTCTTGACAATGTTCCAAGAACTTGGAGCAAGGGCTGTTGTTAGTCGAATCAACGGGCAAACTTTACTTATAAATTAACATGTGTATATTTACATTGTAGTACTTCAATGCATAGTTCTAGTTGAATGGGGGCATTGGTGTGGTTGTTATGATTGGGTGAACTTGGACTCTAGGTAGATCTAGAATCTCGGGTGCAATTAAACATGTTGAGAGCTCCAATTACTATTATGATTGAGGTTCATTGTGACCCAAACTTTTATAAGAAAATTTTCATTAATGTGTCGCAAAGTCGTTACTCAAATTTACAAAAAAAATCCGCGTCGCTCCCTACAGTTAAAAATTTTATATATATATCAATTTATAATTTAATTATATATATTCCATCCTTTATTTATCAAAGAAGATCATAATAATGTTATCCCATTAGCTAATTATATTTATTTATTTATTTTTTATTTTTTTTACTTTCCAATATATATTCGCTTTTTTTTCCGTGAGAGTCAAGCCAACATCCTCATAATAAGTGTAAATAACTAGAGTCCCTAGCAAACTCAACACCACGTGAGGAAAACTATCACCAAAACTCCCTCTAGTCTAATGATCCTAAAGCAATAGAACAACTATTTTCCTCATCGGTTTAGAAGGCTCATGTTGCTTGCTTTAACTATTGTAACCTTAGCCTTATTAGTTCATATACCACGCGCACAACAACCACAATATTCAACCTTCTCTGGATTCACAGCAGCCACACGCGAGCTCAAGCACAAGCTCATCACCAGGTAAATTCTAAGCCTTAGTTTCATCATTCGGTGCATCCCTTTTGTTCTAGTTGCTTCATTGATCTGCTGCTAACACAATCATCTTATGGGCTGCTCAACACGTGCATACATAGAGAGGAAAACAGAGAGAGTAGGAAGCTATAGAAACCAAAACCATTGCCGAGTCGACAACCCAATGCGGGAATCATGTAGCCACCATCCCCATCATTCTCCATCATCACCGTCGATCCCCACCACCACCGCGTGACATCACCATCATCCTCGAGCCACCCATACACGTTCACACCCAAAACTCACACCATTACGACCACGCACGGGTTACATATACCACTACTAGAAAAATCGACTTAGACATCACTTCATTTACATCAGTTGCTTTGGCAGTTGATGTAAAATAAATTTTTAACATCATTCATAAAAATAATGGTGTTATACACGTTTTTAACATCGTATTTATTAAGAACTGATGTTAATTGTATACTTTTAATTATATTCGACCCACCTTCCTAAATCTTTAAGTTATATTTGCCCTACTATACCTCTCTCATTTACACGAGTTATACCTTCCACTTTCAGCCAAAAAACCTCTCTACCTACAAATGGGTCGACCCTCTCGCTACGCATCAATATTCGCTTACCGCTTGGCTTCGTCTACTACAAAGCTAACCTGAGCTACGCCTATGCTAGATTTACCTTCTTGTTGGGCTAACCGTGTATCGACCAATGCGTTGCTACAAAGTGCCTCTGCTTATAGTACCAACTTCCGTCCAACGTTGGATTCCGCCTACTACAAGCTAACCGGAGCTACATCTATGTTAAATTGACCTTTGTCTTTGCCTAAATTTGGTGTATCGATGCCTTTGTTGCTGCAAAGAGAGAAAGGTACTTTCTTTCTTTACCCAATAAGGTAGATCTATACCTTTGTTCATCGCTGCAGCTTCTAATAAAGCTTTTCGTTGCATTATTTGGGTTCTATTGTTTGTATTGTTCGACACTCGCTTTTTCCGTCAAGGACTTTTCGATCTATCGTGTTTCAGCTCGCCTCTTCTTTGGGTATGTCTTCTTTTGCTTCTTTTGCATTATTTCAATTTTTCCGACCCTTTTTGATAGATGATGGGGTAAAGATGTTACTACTGAAAGGGAATTCAATAGCCTAGAAATATAATGCATTTAGATTCTCTTTGTAGTGGGGTACTTAATGGAACTTTGGAAGAAACAACTGGATTATTGAGAACAAATTATAAGTTTCAATTTTTCAACTTTGTGGGTAGATGGGAATGAGATCTTTGAGTTTTGACAATGGAAGGATGGTGTCATTTGCTTAACATTTGCTAGATTAATTTCAGATAAAATGTTTTCGGCCAAACAAAAATAGAAGAAGTTATGTATACAAATATGGAGTTTATGCTTGTAACCACATAGGATATTGGTTTATTAGTGCAGTGAGTCGAGATTATATGCTGGTGATAGTTACTTCATGAGAAAAAGTGAAAATGGTTGTTTGTTGGCATGTAGCTTTCTAAAGTAGTTTTTAGTATTTAATAAGTTTGACTCTAAGAGGAAAGGATAAAATTGATATGATTCATATAAGTACAAATTCTTTGAATGAATGTTTTGGGGTGGGCTAATGGAGGTCAATCTAATCTCAACATCTCTCTGTTTTTTTTTTTTCATTTTTCTAGAAACTTTGTGTTTCTTTTTATTGGATTTGTTTATATTGAGTGTCATAACTCCTGAGCAAGTGCCTATTCAATATGGTGGCCTTAGTGTCGATTTCTGCGAATGCAACCCTGAGTTCACTGTCGACGACGATCCTACAGAGATTCTTGTAAAACCTACAACTAAACAGACTGTTGAAATCATAGTGAATGAGGTGAGCTTATTGCTTGTGTGCTCAATAATGAAGTTTGCATTGTGTAATGATGGTTTAATTTGGTATTTGATTGTTCCTTAGAAATGCATAATTTCATGGGAGCTTCAAGTGGTGGGCTGGGAAGTGAGCTACAAGGTCTTGATGCACGTGCCTAATACTGAAGGTGGCAATCTGTAATCATACGTAAGACGAGGAAGATGGCCCCAATAGGCGAGCCTGTGATCTCCAACAGTTTCAAGATTAGTGAGCTAGGTAAGATACTACTCACTGTTGACAACCCTACGGCAAAGAAAAAGAAGTTGCTTTACCGATTCAAGGTCTTTCCCTATGATGATTGATGATTATGGGAATGCAAGCAATGTATGGAATCTAGTCTTTGTGTTGTTGGTAGAATGATGATGACGTTGGGTTGATAGTCGACTTTCTTGTCATTGAGTGTATAGTGTACACTCTAGGCTAATCGGCATGTGTCGGAGTTGCATAGATGACCAACATTTGTATGAATGATCTCTAGTTAGCCAAACTTCTTTTCAAGGAAGTTTTGGAAGTCAATTTTAATTAACAAAGATGTGCTATGGCTAAGATTGTAGACGTCAAGGAGCAAAGTAGTTAGAGCTTCACTCGTCCTTACTAGCATTACCTGTCAGGGAAAAATTTTCTGAGAATTCAAATTTTATTCTGATATCCAATCTTGTGACGAGATTTAAGTTCGGTTAATTTCAGGGAGAAGGTATGACTAGCATTGAGCCTACCGGTTGTACCAGAAGGTATAATCTTCAATGAACATAATTATTTTACCCTTAAGCTGATATCAGATCCTTCACGGGAGTCCGACATTTTTTTTGTGGCTATAGGGGTCCAGCAAATGAGCTTTGTTATATCTTGTTGATCAAATAAATATTGAAGTACTGTGATTATTGCTTTGAAGGTTTACACTTTCAGATTCTTGTTCTAATAAAGACTTGATTGTTCTTTACGGCAGGCAAAAGATTTGGCAGATCCTTTTTCTTATGATGCTTATATAGAGAAGCAGAAACAGGAAAAACTGGAAGCTAAATGTGCCTCTCGAATTACGGTTTGTTGCTTTTCATAAGTATATTAATAGATTATTATTGTTACTATTTTTAGAACCTATTATTTTCTTGCTTAAAGTTCCTACGATAAAGACCTCTCGTTTTGGATATTAGCTTCTATTTAGCAAAGTTATAAACTTTCGTAACGAGAAATCAATATCAATAGCTAATTACAAATTCTGATCTGGATGAAATTATTATTTGACTTTAATTGAACTGTACACCATTTATATATTGGCAATGAAATGGAGGCTTAACTGGACTAGTTTGATTTCATACCACATTATATTTTTGAACATCTCTACTCATTGATTACATCAATACCTCTTGCTTTTAGGTCTTCTGGTATATGTGCGTTAAATCTCATTGTTCATTCTTCTTACAGCTCAATAGGAGGCTGCCGAAAGTTAATTGGAAACTGGGAAAGGGACTTCTTGAAGAGGAGGAGATTCAAAATGAAAAGAAGAATGTTGATGGTGATGATGCTCTGAAAACATCTGATGTTAAGAAAAAATCGAAGAAAAGAAAAGGTCTCACCCCTGATATTCTCAAAGATGAGCGGTTCTCAGAGATGTTTGAGAACAAGGTATTCCCTTGTTCATTGATATATGACCAGTTGACCTCTGAGAAAAACAGATATATTAATGCGTTGCCAAATTTCTTAACTAAATATTCCTCTGAGATCATGATGCATGTTTAAATTGATTTTGAGATTTGGTTCACCCTGGAAACTAAGGATTGTACATTGATCTCTCTTACAGGGACGTTGAAATTGACGAATTATCACCAGGACATTAAACTCCTTCACTCACTGATATCACGGTGTTTTTGAACACTCATTGTTATTGTATGGTATTGGTTAATGAACCATTCTATATGACACTTGGTTATTAATGTATTAGTGTTGGATATTTTGCCTCTGGGATGACGACGGTGTCAATTGTAATTTTTAACAGATTGTATTACTGTTTAGTACTGGGATTTATGAATATTGGGTATTTAGATGTTTGTTGCAATTTTCTAGTACTCAAATTTTGGATTTTTGATAAGTTTTCATAATGCTTTCGATAGCTATCACAGAAATGATGTATGAATACGCTTGAGACATCAGTTCTATTCATTTAACATCCAATCTTAACTAATGTGTGATGTAGTAATGACATCTGTTCTATTGATGCATTTAACATCAGCTAGAAAGCGACATGTTCTATTGTTAGGATGTCAGTTCTATTTATGTGTTTAACATCAGCTAAAACTTGATGTCTGTTGCTGTAAAGACATTGGTTTACATAATTAATGCGATTTCTATAATTATTTTAGACATCGGTTAAAAACCGATATCTATAATTTCAGATCTTTAACATCACCCACTAACACATCGGATTTTTTTTTTAACATCAGTTAATAACAGATGTCTAAGTCACTTTTTCTAATAGTGTACATACACACATGCTCACGCACACAAGCACATAGGCATGTATATAAATATCGATGTATGTATATACATGTATATACGGCATGGATTTAGCACCTAGCCCCCAATAATCGATGGATCAGAGAGGAACTTGAGGCAAGTTGAGGGAGACTAGCTTGCTCCTTTCTTCTTCTTCCTCGATAGCACTTCCAGAGAGCCGCAAGGGAGAAGCCACCTGCAATTGACCTTGAATTCCTATGGTTAGTGAGGATTTTACATGGCTAGTCCCTCACCCTTTCGGAAAAGTATAAGTTGGTCCTCAAGTTCTAACCTTTTTAGAGTTAGTCCCAATATATATATATATATATATATATATATATATTATCTCACTTTTATACACAATCCCAAAAGCAAAAATTTTTCCATTAGCCAATTGCATCCCCTACTCTATTTTATTTTATCCAATGATAATTGTTTTCATCATAATTTTTATTGCATATTATTTTACTTAATTTTGTTTCAATGGTAAGTTTATTTTATTTAGCTTAATCCCATTTAACCTTGTTATGATGAGTATTTTATTTTAGTTAGCTCTACTTAGTTTATTATAACGATTATCTAATTTTATTTAACTTAGCTCCATTTAGATTATAATTCTTATTTTATTTTACCCTAATTATTTTACTTATCTTAATTAAGTAAAGCTAAAAAATATTTTCAATATAAATCAAACACAAACCCATTCACTTATTTATAAACCTAATTAAGTTAATTGCTTATCATCTTTAGGACTAGACGAGGTGTGTAAGGCAATTTAGAGGTTTCGACGCTCAACTCGAGAATTAAGGTAGACTCCTAGCTACCAACTTACTTTTTTTTATAAAATTGCGCATTAATAATTGCTTGTGTTATATACCTGGCATGTATGACTGTATTCATGAGCTTACTTGCTCCTTGTAAGCATGAGTTACTTGCTTTTATAAGCATGAGTGATGAGAATTACTTGAATATCATAATTATGTGCCCTACTTGTAATATCAAATGATTATTATTGCGCGGAGTCTACTGAGTATTTAAAATACTCATATTTTTCCACCTCATAAAATATTTTGCAGAGTATGGAGTCGGCGACGGGGCGAATGGCAGTGGCGAGAATTAATAAAGAATAGAATTAATTTCGAGTAAAGAATTTGTAACAGAATTTTAGGATTTTTTTTATAATTATTTTTGGTCATGCAATTTCATTAAATTTTGTTTCGTTTATTTTTAAGATATTATTTGTTGGAGATTTTATATCCAAATAAGCATTTTATATTTAGATTCATTATTTTTCCCGCACTTTATATTTAAAAATTTAGGCTTGAGCGATATAGCGTAGCGCCCTAAGTGTTTAGGATTTGGGGCATTACAGTTGAGCTCCAATCACAATTTGATTTTAGAATAAAAAGTAAAAAATATCCACTATTTTTTAACAGACCAATTCATATAACCAAGAAAAACTTTCAAAACCTACAATATTATCACCATAAAATTAAATAAAAAAAATTATTATGTAGTATTTTTAATTAGAACTTTAAAAAATGAAATTATATTTAAAGTCTTCCCAAAACAAATTTTTTCTCATTAAATGTTTGTTTTAAATATTGGTTTATTTTCAATTATGTTTTTAATTACTACTAATTAATGTTGGTTTATTTCCAAAACTAATTTTATAATTTTCTAAAAATATTAAATGTGTGTCATGTTGTCATCTTTGCCTACGTGGTACTTCACAAATTATAATATAAAGATGCTCCCTTCGTCCCGTAAGAATAGTCCTACTTTCCATTTTCGTTCATTCCAAAACATAGCCCAATTTCCATAGTTAAATTTCTTTCTTATATGCCCCAATTTAATGTACATTGTTATTAACATATAAGAATTATTAAAATGGGATAATGAATAAATAAAGGGGTAGATTATGAGTGCCCGAACGATTATCACCAAGATGAAAACGGAAGACAGACCGAAAAAAAAATCATGGTGTTTGATATGTGTTCGAGACTGTGGAGATCGTTGGTTAAATAGGTGCAATAGAGCCTGAACGCAATCAATTTCCAACCGTTAGAGCCATTACATTGTAACACAGTCGTTTTCACCCGTTATGCATTTCGCACCATTACATTGCATACTAGAGGCAAACCGAACCTTAAAACAGTCGTCCAAAACTCAATGACACGCTCGCACCAAATTATCTCTAATAACTTTACACGTGGCATGCACCAACGATGGATGACAACTAAGTGCCGGATCCACCGCTAAGACAAACTGTAACTGCGTAATTTTATTTTAATTTAAATAATAAAAAATATTTTGTAGAAAATTTGACAGAGTTTCCTCTGTATTTTGAACATATCCGTCTTTTAAGGGATCTATTCCAAACTCCAAACATTCAACCTAACATCACACAAATCTCATTTCAAATTAAAGAATATTGAAATCTTTAAAAACAATCACAACCACCATAATCCAACATCAGTGTCATTTTCCAAAACTTGAATGAGAACAATATTGAAAAGAACTAATGAGTAAACTAATGAACAAATCAATAAATCTACTTCTAAAAACTTTTTCTCAGGCGAATACAAAATCTCAACTAAATGCTAACAAATGAATGAATAAATAAATGAACTTACTAGTTAAATGGAAAAAATGAGGGTGGTGGTGGTCAACAGGCGATCCAAACTCACGCTCAACTACTTCCTGATAAGAAAAACATTAAGGAAATATGTGAGTTTTGTAATCCAATGAGTGGATAAGTTCACAAATATATGTAATTTTCATCTAAAATATCTTCATAAAATCTCTTTATAACCAAATGTATAAATATCATAAATAATTGAAAATCAGCGAGATAATACTAATGACTGAAATTGTTTTAGCTGAACAACACTGATCACACCATTTTAGATGGATTTTGCTTTCTAAAATTGAATTCTGTAACAAAAAAATGATATACTGGAAACTAACATCAAAAGTACCAACGAGCAACAACACGATTGTGTAGAGTACTCTCAATACACGTAGTGTGTCGCTCAAAAGTCTGATCTATCTGAATATCTGGTCATACGCGCGCAGAGCAAACTACAAAGGTTAAGCACCCCTGTACACGACCCAAAACCTATGTGTGTACGAAAGTGGGTCCCAAAGAGCTTTGTAATTCTGGTCACACACTATGGAATACATCACAACAGTGCAAAGTGGGTAAATCTGACGAGGTACATTATGATGGTTTGAAAAGAATGTTCACCGACCTTTTTAAAAAGAAAACACTACTTAATAAAATCCACGATCTTCTGAAACATTTATTTATAATAACATATCATGATAATCTATAAAAGGACATTGGAATTAAAAACATACTATCTTAGTTAAATATAATTTTTCCACTCACAGAACTACGAACTGCTTCTAATTCGGTTGGTAGGCTTCCCCAATCGTCTCGTGACCACCTGAAATAATAATAGTATTTTAATCAAAACCTATACACATGAATTTTCAATCAATTGCATACCCAATTTCAATACCAAGTTTTAACTTTTCTAACATTCTCTAATTTCCCTATTCCGTTGCTTTATTCCTCTTCTTTCATTGATTTTACAATATTTCATATCATTAGAACAAATCAATTGAATCCCAAAATAAATTCCTAAATTTTCAACATCTAGGTAATGTTAGTTTCAATCCACTTCATCACCCACTACTCAGTTACCATCAATTTCACTTCAAAATAATTAATTAAGGCCAAATAACATCTTAATAACACCTGATTGACCCAAATTAATGATAAATTTCGAATCCCCAATGTCTATTGGTAAAACCCTAAAATTAGATTCACTATTTACTTCGAATTCAATATGGCAAATTTGAAAAAACACACTTACCACCTGAAATCACGACGAACCCGAGCTTTCCCTTCCCTTTTCCCTTTTCTTTTTCTCTTTTTCTTTCTCCACACGCGAATTGCTGTCAAGAATTCCAATTGAGGGCTTGTTTGATTCCTATTGTTTATATATATAGAGAATTGCAACTTAGGTCCCCCCTTTTATTTAGCAAATTTAAGTTAATCCTTTGATCCTTAATTGCGTCCATAACCCATAAACTTTCAATTAAATCAATTAAATTCATAAACTTTTAATAGACCAAATTAAATTCCTTTAAGAATTTGACTTTGACCCAAAATTAACGGCTTTGACAAAGCAGTAGTTGAAATTAAAATATGCGAAAATTCGGGTCGTAACACTCAACTTGCACCTGGTGAACCCGGTGGTTAATTTCGGTGCTGTTCGCAGATCGTGCTCTGTCAAGAATTCCAATTGAGGTCCCTCCTTTTATTTAGTTAATTTAAGTTGATCATTTGACTCTTAATTACTTCCATAACCCATAAACTTCCAATTAAATCAATTAAATCCATAAACTTTTAATAGACCATATTAAATTCCTTTAAGAATTTGACTTTGACCCAAAATTAACGACTTTGACAAAGTAGTAGTTGAAATTAAAATATGGGAAAATTCGGTCGTAACACTCAACTTGCACCTGGTGAATCCGGTGGTTGATTTCGGTGCGATCCGCAGATCGCGCTCGCACACAAACCCTACCATAAATAAGGTGGTTCATACTTCTTTAAATTTCCTATGTGGAATAGCTTGCAATGCAATGTACTTCACTTCCCATTCACCTACCATTCACGTAAATTCCAACACTATTGACAATGTATGGTTAATTTGAAATTGGAAATGCAAACCCAGAATTCAATTATTAATACTATCTCCGTTCCATAAATATAACCCACTTTCAACTTCAATAAGATTAAGAAAATTGCAATTAATAGTGTTAGAGAAGTAAAATTTAAATTTATTTTCCTATTATACCTCTTTATTTATTGGATGCTTTATTTTAATTAAATTATTTTGATGATAATTATATATATTAAATGGGGGTATATAAGACAACTAATATTTTAATTATATCTTTAAAATAAATGTGACTTATATTTTGGGACGACCTAAAAAAGAATAGTAGATTATAATTATGGGACGGAGGTAATAGGCGGTTTTGTCAGATTTTGGGTGAAGGCAGAAGACACCTGCAAGTGTTGAATTCAATTAATGCGCGTAAAGACTAATTTGCCTCTGCTTTTGTATTTATTCCAAAATACTACTCCCTTAAAATTTATTTGGAATTTCTAAATAAATTTATTTAGAGAAAGCTGAGGCAATCCTGACCGTGGATATCAACGGTCAGGATCGCCCCGAAGCTAGATCAGAGGGTGAAGAATTTCTTGCAGGGTTGAAGGAGAAAGCATCAACCGATAGCTCAATCAAGTTTGAACAGAGGATGGTAAAAGAAGCTCAAGAAACGATTGATGTGATTCGGTCGTATAGTCGGTGTAATCTGTTTCTTGTTGGGATAATGCCGGAGGGCCAACTGGTGGCGGCTTTTGACCGGAGGAGAGAATGCCCAGAATTATGGCCGGTCGGGAATTTGTTAATTTCGCCGGATTTTTCGACAACCGTGTCAGTTCTGGTGGTGCAGCAGTACCAGAGCCAGCTTCCTGTTGAGTCGCTTAATTCGTTAAAGCAAGATGACACAACAGAGGGCAAGAGGTGACATCTCCAAAGGCGTGCCTATTACTAAGGCGCCTTCTCCATTCAATTACACTTCCCAAGCAAAGGGGAACACTGGTTGTTTGTCTCGAGAGTTTTCAACGCTGGCTAATGTAAAGAGATTTCTAAAATGGCTGGTGGGAAGAGCATTTATACGCTGTAGCTTTTTACGAAAACTACTCTCTCCGTGGGTTTATTGATTTTTTTACAAAAATTAAGAAAAATTATTAAAAAGTAAATTTTATAACTAATAGTTTTCTAATCTACCCTAATTTAATGAATAATATTAAAAAATAATGATTATAACTAGGTAAATTAAATAAGATTGTGTTGGTAAATAAACAAAAAAATATTTCTTAATATAGAAATAAAACTATATATTTGAGACATTTTAAAAAAGAAAACAAACCTTTATGTATGGGATGGAGGGAGTAGTTTATTGAACGTGCTATCCACATTGTATAATACGATAAAATATTCAATATTTTATCATCTTATTTTGATGAAAGTTATATGTAATAAAAATTATCCCATTATAAATTTACTCCCTTCGTCCCAAAATAATAGACATACTTTCCTTTTCATTTATTTTAAAATATAGCCCACTTACTAAATCAAAAGTGTTTTTAATTTTCTATATTTCTATTACGCCTTTAATTAATTTGACCAACTTAATGAATAACTTTTAAAATTCTCAATTTTTTATATTGAGAATGTGACACATTAATTTTCCCATAAATTAACCAATAGAAATTTGTAATTATGTATGGGCATATTAGGAATGTTATGGCAATATTTTATTTCTTCAATTTCATTAATTAACTTTTTTAAACTATGTGAAAAAAGTGAATCTATTATTTTATGACCGAATGAATAGTTCGTATTGGATAAATTTTTAAATTAAAACATCTTCACTTAAATTTCAGAAATTGTAATTGTCTAAATAATAACATATTGAAATAAATTCAAAATTTGTTCATAAAGCACAGAACTTATTAGACCATGAATATAACAATTTTAAATTAGATACAAAAATTAATCATTAATTGGTTCTATTTAGACAACAGTTTAATTTTACCGTCTCCTTTTAGACAAGTGTTACAATATATACTACAAAGAAAATACACATGCCAATACGCAAGAACAAATAAAATAACAATTGCAGAAAATGATAATAGTAAAACCAACAATCAACAATTTATAATTGTACAGTAGATTTTTTTATTTTTATTTTTGAAGGGAATAATTGTACCATAAACTATTAAACTAATATAGAGAAAATGAACACTTGTTTACCATGCAACAACAAATTTCTCACGACTGCTTCTTTCAATGTATATAATGATATACTTTATTTAAAAGTGTGTTCTTGAAGTATAAAATACAATAAATGAAAAAATGATCGCAAATTTAATTAAACCTTATTTTTAAACAACACCGCCAAAATTCACATCTAATTCAAGAATTCAAAGAGGCAAACACTAAATGTAAAGTAAGACGTTAGTGATTAATTACACTATAAAAAAAATAAAAACAAATGTAAGAAGACATTAATAATTACACTTAATGAAAATATATTAAATGTTAAGATTAGTTTTGACACCAAACATAAAAAACTAAAAGTATAATAGGAAATCAAAAGATTTCCACACATATATTTTTATATAGTATAAACATGACCTTGTTCCATACACCAACTAATTCAAAAACTTCAATCCATTTTTTCTCTTTCATCTTTTTTTCACTACTCAAATATTAATTTGACAATTTCTTTACATTTTTTTAATGCATCTTCACTAAATTTTAACCACCAATTATATACGAAATTCTAGTAAATCCAATATTTTGAATTACATGTTGTATAAAACAAGGCCTAAATATCGATAGATAGAAGAAGATGTAGAATAAGAGTGGGCTACTTAAGAGTGATGTTGTCGACCATGATAATGTGATTTAATTACTCCCTCCGTCCTGATTATATGGCCCACTTTTTCTTTTTTGGATGTCCCAATTATTTGATCCACTTTTATATTCATTTATAACTATATCTTTGTTGTGAACGAGAGAATTTTTCATTTCAATTCTCGTTATTGAATTCATTACAAATGACCCCTATTTATAGAAAAATATTGGGGCACATCGTATTACAAATATTGATCTAATATACAATAGTCATTCACACAATAAAAACATAATCATTACATTACTATCATTACTATTCCTTTCTCCCTTACTTTCGGTGGGTTTTACAACACTCCCCCTTGAATGACTATTTATACAAATGTCTGTTAATACTTGTTTGGAGAAAAACTTCCAAACTTATTGTAGGAGAACTTGAGAGATCATATATCGCTGCAAGAAAACCTCGTGGGGCAAAACCTAAGCCAAAAAGTAAGTTGCTCCCCCTGATGACGATCATTCTTATAGAAATATCCATGTCGCCTCGTTAAAACCTTGTCAAGAAAAACCCAATGGGGAAAAACTTGATCGAAGGAAAAAGAGTACAGCTACTCCATTTGGTTCTGAATCTTGGTAGGTGATACATTCATTTTTGCTGACAGATTTCAATATCATCATCAGTTGATTCCAAGTAATCTCTTCGTTATCATTTGATCCAATAGACTCATTGAGTCAATTTCTCATTATTTGTGTGAATATGTCATAAACGTTGCCTCGTTAAAAACCTTACTAGGAAAACCCAATGGGATAAAACCTTAGTCAAGGAAAAAAAAAATGCAACGCGTATTTTGTGCTTATATCAAAAATCCTTCAGGTAAGTATCATATTTATCACTGTGTCATAATCAGTGCTTATTTGCAATCGACAATCTCGATTTTACATTCTCACTGTATCGAGATATATATATCCAAATCTTCTCTCGAGATCTGCTATTAGTTGTGATTGGGCTGCCTCATTAAAAACCTTATTTAGGAAAAACCCTTTGGGATAAAAACCTCAAATAAGGAAAAGAGTACAGCGTATAACAATATCAATGCTTTACGCTATTACAAACAATGTCATTCATTTAATGGTTCTATATTTATTTTCCCAATCAAGCCCGTATATATTTGAAGAGTATATATTTCAATATTCTTCGATATATCTCATTATCCTCATTATCGTTAATCGTATGTAGCGCTACATTTTCATACCGTGTCGACACTTTCCAATTTCATTTCTTTCCCCATAATTATATAACTTATTGAGATATCTCATTTTCGATCCTCTTTTAGGATTGCACAATATACTTGAGTTTATATACTCTTCAATTTGTATGCCTCCTTTAATAAGACCATCCTTTATCATTTGCTATATATTTTTGGGGAATCAAATAATATCAATACTTCGGGCTCGTCAATTTATCAAAACATGTATAGTTGGTATATGAGATCGTTACAGTCTTTCATGCATCTTTGTATTTCAAATTCATATCGTGATGCATTTCATATATCATTTCCAACTATTAATACTCCCCTCATGCTAGCAACCAAACTCAAAGATAATTTGTATGATTTTCCTTGTATATATTCTCAATATTTAGCTTTAATAGGGAATTTATTCATCTGTGTTTTGTTCTCGATATTGGCAAATCGATTGGAGGACTTTAAATATTTTGCCAATTATATCCCACTGCATGCGCATCTCCAATCATTTACTACCTTATTCAAATTATTGGGATATACATTCACTAGTTTTATCATTAGATTCGGAACTCGTGCTCATATCACGAGCAAATCATTTCAATATACACATGTGACTACATAGTGAATCCATATTATATTATATAGTAGTCAACATAAAAGGGTGAGTGGGCCCATATATCTCATCCCTTATATATGTTCCAGGATATATTTGGGATTTATTCCCAATCATTGGCTAGTAATTATTTATCGAGAACAATCATTGGAAATTTCTTAGGTTCTTGATTTCAATAAATTATTTACATCAATCGAACCTAATCTATATAGTGCTCAACATGATTTATTACCGTCATCACATGCATAGCCAACCGACATATCACGTCATTCTTTGGTGGCATTATTACGATTACTATTGAAACGTGGAATCTTATCTCATACGCTTTCTGTTACGCCATCGTTAAAACGCTGAGTCTTACCTCATACGCTGCGTTTATAAATCATCCGAGCACTTACAATATTCACCTAACAAGGGTCTAGATATCATAATGGATCATGTGCTCTCGAATCTTCGTAAATACTATCCCTCACTGCCGATCAAAATTCTAAAGAGAATTTATCTATGTAGACTTGAAAGATTAAGGATACTAATGAACAAGGGCATCCCACAAGATATTCGATGGTTGATTGAAGCGAAGGTCCCAAGTTATCTGGTGAGGTTTCGATTCCTTCTAAATACATGCCTGGAATGGGTAAAAGTAGTTTTTCGAAGAAACGCAGAGCAAAAAGGTTAGGAGGATGTTATAAATGTGCTCGGTGGACTTGTGACACTCGATGTAAATCTGTGGGGTACTTGTCCAAAAATCGAGAGGATAAAATAGCATTCATTAAGGATGGATTGAGTAAGGAGTCTTTGGATGATATTCAACAGGCTCTTGAGACACATCCTAGTGGACACGTACAAGGTGAGCTTATGGCCTTATGGGCCAAATTTAAAGATGAACAAGAACGGATGCAGTCTCGAAAATCTTACTTTAAAAGATCCTATTTGTAAATTTAGTAGAAAAATTTAGTATTATGATTTTCTCGTAATTGTGAAAAATTTTGGCGTAGATCGATGTATTTCGCGTAATTGTAAATATCGTGTTTTTTTTTCGAAATATATATATGTATGTAAATAAATAAATAAATATATTTATATATAGATTTCAATCACCGAAAGTGTATGTCATTTCACTGATATTTTTCTACTGTTCTCTTTTCTCATATTGTCAAAAGGTAAATAGTAAAATCACTTATTGGTTTGAAAATTTATCTTTAAATAGAGGGATTCACGTATCTCTCATTCATACATTGAAACTTTAGTGTAAAGAGAGAGATGGAGATGGAGATGGCGATGGAATTTTAGAATCATCTCATGCAAATCAATCTTCACCTCACACGATTAAGACTGTATGTGTTCTTGGTGGATCTAGACTGATAGGTGATATCCAATATATAGATATGGCAAACCAACTTATAAAGGAATTGGGGAAACAAAACATCAATATCTTTGTATGGAGGGACCAATACCAAGCTTTTAAAAGTCTTACAATGGCCGCACAATTATGTGGGATAAGAGTGTCAAGCGTATTACCTTTTCATCAAGTTGGAGCTAGCAATCGTATTGGATCCAAGATACAATCATGGGTTCACCGGATCGATGTCGAAAACGCATCTATTCATGAGCGCATGATGTACATGATGAACAATAGTGATGCTTTTATTGTCCTTCCAGCGCGCTTATCACACATCGGAGGAAATATTCAATATAGCATCATGGGCACAAGTGGAATTTTCATACCAAACCCATAGGTTTGTTGAATATTAATTATTTCTTTGATGGTTTGCTAGCATTTCTAGATCGGTGTAGATTATAAATTTATTTCTCGCTCAATGAGAAATATACTTGTTTCTCGCTAATACTAAGCATCGATCTACTCATCAAGATTCAATCATATGTTCAAGAATCTGTGGAAGTCAAAAGTCGATTCTGAGACCATTGGTGTCAAGCGGAAAAGAGATCCTTTGGATCTTTCATTATGAACCTGGATGCTAGGGGTGGCGAGTTACGAGTATTTATACTCTCGAGACGCATCCCTCATTTACTGGGTTCAATATGTATTTTCTTTTTGTATTTCTATATCTTCAAGCCGTTTATTGTCACCCTTTGATATTCTCAATATGTTCATCTTTAACTTGTTTTGTGTATCTTCTAGAGCAATAATAATGATATCGTGTTGGCTTTATAGAAATCTATTGTACCATCGATATAATATTTGTGACATGTATTTCTTCAATATCATTTTCTTCTCATATCAATACGATCTCATATTATCAATAGGATTATTTCAAATGATCCCACCATATGATTCATTTCATTTGATTTATCAATTGGGATCTATTGAGCATTTCACTTTCATTTATTTATTCAATCGTAACTTCTAGTGCCTCTTGCTCAATTTTCTCCATCAATATTCAATAAACGTGGAGAATGAATATTTCTTCATTAAATGCTTCTTTGAGAGCGTTTCGTCATTGTATCAATATATCACAATATATTTATCTCATAACGAGATTTTTCACCATGGTATATCTTCTTTCTCTTTTATCACCATGAACTTCTTTGAGCAATTTATCAATACATATATCATCATTTGCTCAAATCTCTTTGTTAATCTCAATATAACATCCTTGTCGAATATATAAATCGGTTTCTATTATTTAGTACCAATCGTGGGGTTTAATCCAACCACATTGGTGATATACATTCTAATCGTCTTGGTATAACCCACCACATCTAAAGTACTTACTCCAGTTGTGTGGTATAACCCACCACATTTGAAGTATAAAAACATAAATAATAGAAATTAAATTTTCCCCAATAGGTGGTAGAACCTACCGTATGGGAATTATCACAATAAATTTAAATTTCAATAGGCGGTATAACTGAGCATATATAAATTATAGTAATAAATGTAAATTTAGATTCCAATAGGTGGTGGAACCTACCATATGGAAATTATCCATTACAATCATGACAAAGAAAAATTGTCCATTCTAGTTCTCAAAGGTAAAATTGTCCATCAATTTATGATACTTTGATATAATAATTACCAAAATATAATTATTATATTTCTCTTTTCATTTTCCAATAATTTACTTCAACTATTAAGATTAAAATAATATTATTTTAATCTCAATTCATATTACTTATTAATATTTTGTAGTTAATTAGTTCATTGTTAATTTCATAATCTTCTAATAATTGGGACTTCTTTTAATACTCCGATATGATTTCTACACTAAATAATAATAATAATAATAATAATAATAATAATAATAATAATAATAATAATAATAAGATGTACTAACCTGGTGTAAAGAAGTTTACACTCAACCACATAGTCATACTATTCATCCCACTACCACATGTCCACATCACAAATCAATTATTGTCTGGCTTGTAGATAAGCTTTCCTTCCTTTTCCAATTCTCTAATCACGTAATGAATTATTTGCATAGAAATGTATGCTAAATTACTCAAAATCCACTCATGATGTCTTGGCTTTTGTGATAAATTGTGGACCATGGCATAGAAAATATTATTATCAAAACTTTAGACTTTCTCCACCTACTCCACAACTCATTCAGAATGGAAACAAAATTCCAATTAAGGATGAAAGTTAGGACGAGTAGGGGGTAAAAAGATTAGCAACTTGTTTTGTCTGTGCAATTCTGAAAGTTTAGTGCTTCTAAATTCTTTGTCCTGTTGTAGACTCGATCAGAAATCGAGAAATCAAAAGTCTAAGTGGATGGATATCTATGACTTATAAGAAAAGCTTCATGGCTATGGAATCATGGAGGGTTGATGAAACTGAGGTGGATTTCTCCGATTTAAGAATGAAGGTGAGTTTATCTTAATATTATTCAATTGCTAGAGGCTAAGCTAACCGGAGTGAGGGGCGGGGAAGGAGGTGAGAGTGAAGGAAAATAAAAATGAAATCTGTTGAGCTTTATCATAAAGCTCCACTATAGTTTTCTTAGAATTCCAAAGCAATAAATTGGCATAGAACTGTGAGGTGTTAGTTTTGAGTTTCATCATTGACAAACAAGCACAGGTGGAAGCTTGATCTCGATCATTGCGTTTATGGTTATTTATGAAGAAGAAAATGAGATCCCTCCACCATATGTAATCTGATGCTATGAACAATGGAGTAGAAATTAAGACCAAGGAATTTCTAAACGGAACCGTGATTTAATTTATTAATGATAAATCATGGGAGAAGAGTTTCGTGTGATTTTGGCACCAATTGTAGTGGAGGAGGTGAAGAGGAATGATTATAGATTTAAATTCAAAAGAGAAGAAAACCTGTTTAGAAGTAAAAATAGAGTTATCGTGCTGATAACGTGTTGTGAACGAGAGAATTTTTCATTTAAATTCTCGTTATTGAATTCATTACAAATGACCCCTATTTATAGAAAAATATTGGGGCACATCGTATTACAAATATTGATCTAATATACAATAGTCATTCACACAATAAAAACATAATCATTACATTACTATCATTACTATTCCTTTCTCCCTTACTTTCGGTGGGTTTTACAACAATCTTCATATTATCTTTTTCAATACTATTTTTAATACGCACTACTAATTAAATGAGGGAATTTTAGAAAGTTTGTTTGCATAATTATCATTTCCTAACTATTCTTAATCCGTGTGAAAAACAAAGTGGACCATATAATTGAGACTGTGAAAAAGTAAAACAGACCATATAATTGAGATGGGTAGAGTAATTTACAATCTTGAATGACAATTAACATGCCAAATTAATTAAAATGCAAAATTCCACCACAAATTGCCTCGTATGACTAATGAAGTGCATTCCACCTGTATTTTATATATTAAAAAGTGGGAATGTGTGAGAATCTTTTGATTTCCAATAATATCCTCACTTATATTTTATTTAGTCCAAAATACCCTTATTAAAGAAATATATCTATTTAAATAATTAATGTTTGACTCTTCATATTAGACCGAAGAAATTAAACTACAACTGTTCTAATACATTTTGATTTTATTCAATCTATATGACTTAAAATGATTATTAATAACATTCTTAAAAAAAAAAAAGAATCTTTTACAAATTCATGTAGTTAATATGATAATCTTTTGATTTAAAATTATGTCACAAATATTTTTGTGATCCAATAATTAAAAAAAATTACATAACTAATTTTCAAGAGATTTTTAAATTACTTTAATTTGATTAAAATACAAATATTTCAATATATAATGTATTTTTATTCAACGTGTATAATTTAAAAATGTATATTAGTCATTTCTCTTCTATAACATCTTTCACAACTTTCTAATTAAGATATCATATTTTTATAATTTTAAAATTGGATTAGTATCATAATTAATCAACTCAAATATATGTGACTAATTTTATTAGAAAAAGGTTTTTGTAGATTAGATATTTAGACTCACTTGGTAGAAAATAGAGGTATCAATATTTTTATTTAGAGTATAAAATGTTCAATAGTATCATTTAGCTTACACGTATTGGTCTTAGGAACTCATACATGTAAGTTAAATGATATTTTTGACCATTTTATGCTGTAAATAAAAATATTAATGCCTCCATTTTCTATCAAGTTACTCCAAACATCTAATCTACATAAAAAAAAAAATTCCAATAAGATTAGTCACATATATTTGAGTTGATTAAATATGATGCCGATCCAATTTTAAAATTCGAAAAATATGATATCTTAATTAGAAGGTTGTGAAAGATATTATAGAAAAGAAATGATTAATATACATTTTTAAATTATACGCATTCAATAAAATATATATTATATATTGAAATACTTGTATATTAATCAAATTAAAGTAACTTTAAAAATCGCTCGAAAATTAGTTATGTAATTATATTTTTTTTAACTATTGGACCACAAAAATGTTTATGATATAATTTTAAATCAAAAGATTATCATACAACTACATGACTTTGTAAAAGATTTTTTTTTAAGAATGTTATTAGTAATCATTTTAAGTCATATAGATTGAATAAATCCAAACTGTATTAGAACATCTATAGTTTAATTTCTTCAATGTAATATGAAGAGTCAGACATTAATTATTTAAATAGATATATTTAAGTAATAAGGTATTTTGGACTAAACAGAATATAAGTGGGGATATTATTAAAAATAAAAACTTTCCACACATCCCCACTTTTTAATATAGTATAGATGTAAAGTTGAAATTTAAAAAATTGATGACTTAAAAAAATCATTATTTTATACCACTTGCAAATCACGCACTTAAAACTAGTATAGCATACAAAAGTAAAGGTCACGCGTAATCCAACAATTATTGATAGGCGTTTATACACACGCACAAATATACTCCGCAAGTGTACGGGCCGTACAAGTAATAAAGTGGATTCTAGGAGTCCGGATATCGATCCCACAGGGAAATATATTTGTAGTTGAGTTACTAATTCTAGCAAAGAGAAAACTATACACAAGAACACACAATTAAAAGAAGGAAAACCAACTATACTAATCTATACTACGAAGGCAATAAAGGAAAGCAAGTAAAATGGGCATGATAGGGAATGAAACTCGGGTCAAGAGATAGTTGGGAATCATGAGTTCAATCAACCGTAGCTCAATCAAATCAACATCTAACGCAATACAATGTTCATCCTCTATGTTAGACCCGACCTCCTCATATAGGCAGCTCCGCTCTCGCATGTCAAACTACCCCTAATCAATTGATTCAACCCACTACATCTCTGTGTTGATTGAAGATCAATCAATTGCATTAGGTTCCGTGAGAGTAGCTCAAAGGATCACTTAGGGTTAGAGGTATATTTCTATCCTCTACAAGAACCTAGGGCGGTCGTTTCCACGGTCCAAAATGTGCCCCTTCTCTCGAATATTGACACAAGTTACAAATACATAAATTCGGTGATCAATCGAATCATGGAAATAGCCCAAAAACAACCACACATGAGATAAACAATTCAACTTCAAAACCATAAACATATCATTGATTAAAGCTAGGTTAAATTCATCAATCATCCCAACCACAATATTTAGCTCATATGATAGGAAATCATTAATACATATACAATCAATACAAAGGAAAGCAAATGAAAGAGCAAAACAAAGATTATAGACAATCTCCCTTTTGAAGAGTGAAGTATTGTTCCTCCAAGCTATCCAACTTCTCTTGATTTCCTAGCTTCCAACACCAAGCAATCAATCCCCAATCACACCCCTAACCTAAAGAAGAGAAAGAAAGAAAAGAAAAGAAGAAGAAAAGAGAAGAACAAAGCAAGAAAACCTAGCTAAACTTAACTAACCTAAGCTAAAACATGGATGGATTAAAGATATGATATTTTGGGGATGAAAAAGGGAGTATATAGGCCCCAAAACCGTGTCTTTGTTGCCCAAAAGACCCTCCCAAGTGATTAGGAAGAGGGAGAAAATCGGGAAAAAACAGGGGAAAACCGATTCTGCTGGTTCTGGTGTTTTTACGGCCGTATTTACCCTTTTTACGGCCGTATTTTCCCTTTTACGGCCGTACATTTACTTGTACGACCGTAATTAGCTCTCTGCATGAAATTGGCCAGTTTTCTGAGAAATTACGGCCGTAAAATTATAAGTTACGGCCGTAACAATATTAATTACGGCCGTACAAATACGAGTTACGACCGTACAAATTTTCTGCACGCGCAGGCTTCAGTATTTTGGTCATTACTTTCTCTCCCGACGTCCGATTGAGCCGATTCAAGTTGCGTTGGAGACTAGACTCGATGATCTACAATTCTCTACTTTATTGTTTTCTCCAAATCAACTTTTATCTGTATCAAAAGTGCTCCTCTTCCTCAGACATCCTACATTTTGGGCACCGATCTTCGTCTGGCCATATCTTTTGATCCGGAACTCGGAATTGAGATCCGTAAAAAGCTACGGACTCCGCTTTCCGTGTTCTTACATATAAGCTCAAGACTCTTGGCCAAGAAGATCTTTACCAATATTGCACTCGAAGCCCTGCAACTTTGGAATAGTTGCATTTCAGTCCCCACTTCGGGTTTTTCTTGACACTTTTAGTCCATTTCCTCCTTTTCGTCTCGTTTCCTCCACTATGAGGAAAAATTACCTAAAAACACAATAAATACACACATATATAAGTAGATATCCGCTCTAAATGAATAGAAAGAGATACAAATAAGTGTGCAAAATACACACTTATCAATTATTATGAAAAGAATTGAGATATTTTTTATTTACTGAAAAAAAAAAGAAAAAGATGCTTTTAATTATAAACTATAACATGATATATTTGTGTTGCATGGGAAGACATATACACATGTAATAAATTAGAATCCACATAAGGGGATAAGTGCAAAAGAATTTCTAAAATTTTTAGTAGACTTTCGCCTATATTTTACACAAATATATCATGTTATAGTAAATAGCAGGACTAAAAATAAAAAAAATTCACATAATTTTATATTGTGTTGATCCAACTTGCACATGGATTGGCTTATTTTAACGGAGTGATTTTTTTAATTCAGAAAAATAGGTAGACCCTATGCGTGTATATATGTATACACGCTGAAGAAGAAGTCGAGTTGGAAAAGATATGTAGAAGCGGTAAAACTCATTGCCATAATTAAAAATTAATTTTTTAATTCAGAAAAATAGGTAAAAGTGGTGGGAAAATGTGTTGATTTTATTAATATATAGATATGGCAGTATTTAAGCATCTTATACCCTGTTAGGGAACCTTTTTAAAACATTTTTTCTACATTTTTCAATTTTTTAATATATTTTTTACCCCAAATCAATCAAATCCACATATCACATCACATTCACAAATCTCCACCATTCAACTCCACTAATTCTCTCTCCTCTTTTACATTAAAAATATTTAAAAACCTTTAAAAGTGGTTGCCAAACACCCCCAATGATGCAATGTTATATTATGGTGTTGTTTGCACCTTAATGGGTTGTGGTTGATCCGACAATAAAAAATAAAACCCAAAACCTCATTGATAAGTATGGTAGTTTCATGGGTGTGTGTGGGGTATATGTATGGTTCTGCAGTATTTAAAATTGACATGGTTTTGAATATTGGTGTGCTGGATTTCTATACCTTATGTGAGTATGTTGTGTGTTATTTAAAAAAAAAATAGAATAACTTTAGTAATGTGGATAGGCTATGTGTTGGGTTTGTGGTGTTCAATTTCTAATTTGCGTCCTACATAACTTACTCAATGGGTGTTCGTGTGGTGTATATTTGGTTCTGCGACATTCCAAATTGCCATAATTTTGACTACTGCCGTATTGGATTTCTGTATCTTGTGTGTTCTTTAAAAGAAAATATATAGTAGTTTCATGACACACTTTCCATTTTTTTCTAATATAATATTTCATTGCACTTGTTAATTAAAATAATCCACTACATAATATGTCGTTGATGATTTCCTACCAATATATGGTACCTTACGGTACTAATTTCTTTCACGTATTATCCTCTGAATGAAGGAGGACCCTACACTAATTTTGACCAATATCCATATTTCATGTAATATATTGATAACTTACCGTGCTAATAGATATATTAAAATTGGGGGGGCGGGGGGGGGGGGCGGGGTGGAGGTTGTTGGAGGGCGGAGAGTAGATCTTTAATAGATTCGTTAGATTCCAAGGGATATTTACCACCATACCAAGAAAAGTTTTAAATTGATTAGAACACTAGAAGACAAATAAATCATCGTAAGAAAAAGTCAAGTTTATCAAGCGTCAATTACTGTTCTTGATCACTTTTATAATGTCGAATGAGAAAATCAGGGCATATCGGGATTCAATGAGATGTAAAATTATTACTCCCTCTATTTGATAAATAGAGGTTTATTTTCTTAAATATTTCAATTATAGTGTTATTTTTATATTAAAAAATATTTTTTCATTTATCAAAACAAATTTATTTAATTTATGGGGCATTTGCAATTTTGTGCAAAAAAAAATTTGTAATAGCATGAAAGTCAACATTTCTTAAACATTTGCAAGACTAACAAGTCAAATTTGTGCATGCCCAAATTACCCTTGTCTACCAACAGGAAACGGCGGCTAGTTGTTGACGTGAACAGTGCAACATTTTAATGCATTTCCCATCCAAAGCTGTCGGCATTAAATGGAGAAGGCATGCACAGAAGAATCCATCTTTTTCCCTCGTTTTTGTGGCGCCAAACAGATCCTTATTCCATCTCTCATTCTCTATTGATCCAAAAGCCATTAATGATCCAAAAGCTTCCATAAATGAACGACATTTATTGCGGTTGTTGTATGTAAAGCAAAGAACATTTGTGCCATTCAATGTGTAAGTATTACAATCAATTTTCTTGAGCCTTAATATGTGTATACTAGAAATTGGGCATTTTTATTTCAATATGTGTATACCAGAAATTGGGCATTTCCATGCTTCCATTGGTATTGTACATTATGTTGTTGTGTTGTTAATACTTATACGACATTGAACGATCCGTCGAACAATCGATTAAAACTTTTGAGCTAAATACACATGGGCGATGATCATTTGAATAATAGTATGAATGATGCATTATGACAACAGGCTATAATGAGTTGAAAATGAACAAATTGTATTTAACATTTTGAAGTTATTCGAGATCTCGAGATCCTATCAACGGAAATCGTTTGAACATCCATTAAAAGGAAAGTAGCGTGAGTGAGTATTTTTCCCACTTCCGGCCAGTTAATGGCAACAATAGCTTTTTAAAATTCAGTCTCCTATACCATACTATATGCATTTTGTTAGTGATATAGTCGTCGTTTCGCAAATTGTTTTTTCCCGAATGCATTACATGGTTGCAATGTTTAGGGTATATCATCATTGACACTTCTCTGTGAAAGGGTACATCCGAATGAAACGATTGGATTAGGATCCTTAACGTTTTAGATTGCGTCTGTGGACTGCTTGCGATAATGCCGGATTTCGGGAACTTCAATTTACATTTCTATATACTCTAGGGTATAGAGTACGAAGTATGGTGAATTACAATACCGAAAATGCATGAATGAGAAGGTAGTGCCAAGAACTAATACTATGAAACAAATTTGTTTTCTATATGTATCTCTTATACTGCGTATTGATTCTTCATTCCAACTATAGTAATTGAGTTGCGGTTATATTTACTGATTTCATTTGTATCACTTTTATAGCAATAAGCTTGCGTCGTTATATCATATCCTATGGCGGTGACTTCCAGAATGTAGGGGGAAATTGGCAGTGGAATGGCACCGGCACAACCTCGCTGATGTTGGCAGACGATGTTGGTTATGATTGCATTTGTGCCGCGATACGAGAAAAGGCAAGTTTGAAGGACTATCATAAAGGGTTCTCATTAAAATTCTTGCATCCGGAGTTGGCACTTCCTCATGTGGAGATACTAGATGATGACGACCTTAGTTGGTATCAAACAATTACAAGTTTTGTTCCGTTATGTGTTATCTCTACAATTCCGGAAAACAGCGTGAGACGTAATGAGCATATGCAACCAACGCATGGAATTGGTGTAAACCCGACTTCAAATTACAACCGTCGTGGAAATTCAGATGTTGTGCACCATCGCTTGGAATTGAATAGGTTTGCACGTAACCAAAGAGTCGAAGACATGGATGTGCATAGGTTTATGAACGATCGCCATGAGTTTGACATCATGGTTAGCAATGTATTGGACAATGATTGGGGGAATACTGATGTAATTGAGTTTCGGGTCATTAGGACAAGCACGACATGCTATCACGTTGCATGCATCGACCTCGAATGTAAATGGTTTGTTCGATCATCTAGGGTGGGACGATCGGAAATCTTTAAGGTACGCCGTTTACAGTTGGAACATACATGTGGAGTTGACTTTCGACGTGACAAACATCGCAATGCAACTGTGAAATTTATTGGTAAATACATTCGGGAACGTGTTAGAGACAACCATTCCTATGCACCTTCAATGATAATTGCAGATATTAGACGTGAGCTTGGCATAGGGTTGAGTTATTGGAAAGCATGGCGAGCTAGGGAATATGCCCAAAGGTTGGATCGGGGACCCGATCGTGCATCATATGGTGAGTTACCCAAGTATTGTTACATGCTTGAAGCATCTAACCCCGGCACTGTTACTCGTATTGAGACGGATGAATACAATAGATTTAAGTACTTGTTCATTGCCTTCGGTTCTAGCATTTACGGGTTTTCAAGTTATATTAGGCGGGTAATATGCATCGATGGAACTCACTTGAAGGCGACGTATCGAGGAGTATTGTTGACGGCAACTTGCCAAGATGGTAACAACAATATATTCCCATTAGCTTGGGGAATAGTAGGGTCGGAGACAAAAAAATCTTGGGAGTGGTTCTTGAGTTGTCTTTGTGAATGTGTGGACAACAATAGTGAATTGGTATTTGTGTCGGACCGGATGAATGGAATTGGTCCAGCATTGTCTCGGGTATTTCCCAATGCTCATCATGGGACTTGTTGTTGGCACATCGCAAACAACATACGAAATCGATTCCATAGACAAAGTTACTACGGGCCATTTATTAAAACTGCGTATGCTTATTGTGTCAGTCACTTTGACCGTGGGATGGAAGAAATTCTTGCGTTGTCTAAAGCGGTGCATGGATACCTAGTGAATGCTGGAATCCAACATTGGTCTCGAGCTCACTTCCCTGGCTTGAGATACAATGTGATGACTTCGAATACGGCCGAATCTGTGAATTCTCTTCTTCGACATGAACGTCAATTACCAATACTTAGTCTTCTCCAAGAAATCCGTAGCATCATGCAGAGATGGCATTATGAAAGATTCCAAAGGGCTTCTAATTGTTCCACTATATTGACACCATACATGCAATCGAGGCTCCTAAAAACCTTCGATGCTTGCGACTCTTGGTAGATTGCCATTTCTCAATTCCAATGCGAGGTTGGTGCGGGTCGGCAAGCAAACATAGTTGATCTTCATCATAAAACATGCACATGTCGTCGTTTTGATTTGGATCAAATCAGTGCAAACATGCTACTAGGCGGTTGTCATTTGCTCATGAACCTTTACGACCTATGTTCCCATATTTCACAAATCTTAATATTGAAGCGAGCCTCTGGCGTCGATTTTTCCAACCAACTGTGAAGACGACATTGTGATCCCTCCTAAAATTGCAAACAGGGTTGTGTTACCTCCTATAGTCCGTAGACCAGTTGGACGACCACCGAATAGACTAAGCATTGCGGTATAGATCAGAGATCGAGCGTCTTTGTAAGGCGATGCGGACGATGTCGCCGACCGGCCATCATCGACAAACTTATGCAGCGGCTATCAACTCTATTCCAACATAGTCGATATTTCGTGAAGTTATATTTCGGTAATATGAAAATAGTTTCATTCTTTGCTTTTGGTGATTGTTGATTCGGCAAAGGTCTTGTTGACGATTACGGATAGATAAGTTGTCACTTGCATTTTGTTGTAGCATGTTTGAATAGATATTTTTCTCGCACGATTAATGCAGTGCTGATACATGTGTAAAAAAAAACATTCAGCAGGTCTATTCTCTATACGATAGATGATAGAGTTGAGGGAAAATCCTGCAGCGTACATGCTGAAGTGTAAACCTCAGAAATGATAACTTACACCCCAACAACAATACCCTATTGATATTGGTGCCGAGTATATGGTTATCGTGTGGAAACCCAACAACATATTACTAGAAACTGATGAGAAGGGGAGATATTAACGTTACTATGAATACAGCACATTTGGTTACATGTAATCCCTTAATAATTTGTCATCCGTAGCTATTAACATTACTAAATTAAATGTTGCTAATGGTTGCGTACATTTTCATCACATCAGTGTTGCGTAACTTTTTTCTCGTGCATGCTATTACTTGAGTGTAATTTGATAACATCGCCTTTGTTAATGATTATTTATTTACTTTTTTTTGCGTTTTTCATTTCTTTTTTTTTTTATTTTTTTTAGGGGGCACATTTTAATTCAAATAATTAAGAATCAGTTCCTATATTATGTCATAACAATGCTGCAAATCAATATTTTCATTCAGGAAAACGTACAAAACTTTTATTGTTCGACCAGCAGTAACTCAATCGAAATCCCATTTCTTGCACGCATTAAAACGTTGTTATTAACAATGTGTAGCTTATGATTAGCCTGAGTGATAATTTTAGATTAATTTTTGCTCAGTCATTCGTAGATAATTTAACAAGCACTATATTCGTATTGATTGAATTTTTTCCTATCACTTGAGTATAAACTAATCAGATTTGATTGTCGGTGTCAGCCATTTCCTTAACGCTTCAACCAGGCCAAACTCGAATACATTACGCGGGTTTAAATTGTTTTGTTCAACATTCGGTCACAAGTACTGATTTAATGGTGAAAATATTTTCATAAAATTTCATTAACTCCTAAGCATCTTGCCCTTTTTTTTCGCAAGTATGAAGTTAATGGTCCAAATATGTTCATAAGATTTCGTATTTCAAATTTCTTCCATTCGTTCAAGTTGTCGCCCAATTTGAATGCGCCTTTTATGTCGTTGGTCCGCACAATCTGTCAGGTCCGAGTATGATAATAGTTTATGTTTTCCCTTTCCTTTACGTATTATAAATTTTTAAATAAATTACGAGGTACAAAATTACATGCACGTTACAATGTAGCATAATTTTGAACTTCGACTTCGGCCATAAAAATTCGTGGTACGTAACTTTAGTTGGATTGTGCCCTGAGCGTGTTTCCACCTTGAAATTGCGATTGTTTTGACATACTTTGTTTGAGTATTATCGTTGATACATACAACATTTTCAATATTGAAACACGAATTTTTTCAGCAATGATAATTGGGATTTTTTTACTATATGTTCTACGCTCTTTACGATAGAGTATCGCCTACGGTACATAAATCACCCAACAATTAGATAATTTTCGATAGAAATTCATTCGTCTAGTGGAAAATATTGGGTACATTGCAGAAACTAGCATACCAACATACTGGGAATATAGGAGATGACCGACTTAATACTTGAAACGCAAGAAAACATCTAGCAACAAATGAACGAAGACCAATGGCGGGACTACGACATTTCGTGCACGAGCACGTTTGTAGTTCATCAGTTTGGAGGACAACACACAGCCGTTACACAAAGCCAACACAAACTACAAATAGACCAGAAAGTGATATATCAGATAATAATACCAACTAGACGAACATCAAAATACAGCATTTAGCCTGATTGAAGTATCAATCGTCGTCGAGAATGATAATGCCGGTCCAATCTTTAGTTTTCTCTGAGATGAAGCTTGGCTTCACTGTCGTCGGTTTTCTTCCTGATCCTCCAACCTCTTCTGTACTAGCTTTTGGACCAACATCATTTTCTCGACCAACGGTAAGGTCAGTACAAGGAAGTGCAACAACCACCTCGATCGGAATGTCATCGTCGTCCAGATTGAACTTTGGAATGTCATGATGAATGTTATCGTCTAGTTTGAATTTAGGCATTTCACAGGCCAGGAGAGAACCAGGAGAAGGGCGTTTACGGATTCCTTTTAAAATCGGCGTCGAGTCGTATGCCTCCCAGTGAAGCGAAGGTTTTGGAAGGTTCAGCGTCTTTCGTTTGGCGTTTTCCACCTTCACTTCAATGAAGGCATTTGAATCGGTGCCTTTCTCAATCGATGAACGAGATGAATCTGCAGACATTTTCAATTTGTAAAGCTTTGAATGAGTTATGTTAGTGTTCTATATGGATGGTTTCCTCGTGATGCAAACCAACACCTATTTATATGAACCGACATATTGGCCCCATTCAATACCTCAACTATCATACCACCTAACACGTCTTACCTACCGTCTTTCATAATAAAAGCAATCTCTAGTATGCGTTGTTGTGGACCGCATGAACTCAATTTGTAATGACTATACGTGAGTTAAGTAGACAACAATCGTATTTTTTGTTACTATTAATTTTACTCGTAAACGTACGATAATACGTAACGCACATTGAAAGTCGTTTGAAAACATTTAAATTGAGGAAGTCAAAGTTCATGTACCTAAAATACGTAGATATACATATTTGATTATTGTGTAGTGGTTGAGAACTCTGGCCAATTTCATTCATGACACAAATAACGATTACTGTTCAGTAGAAAATCGTTTTAAATTCTTGTTCCAAGGAAGATTGCACCTTCAGTAGAAAATCTATATGAAAATACTTTGGTCACATGGAGCCCCAAAAATATTCCATGCAGCGTGTCCAGTCAGTGTCCATCGTACTCCCATTGACCATGTGCCTTGTCTGGTAGTACCCAATCAACCTCCATAAATGTTGGCTGCCAATCCAAATAATTTGAGCTTTCACATTACCAACTATTAGACCAACACCAACTGCCGTGAGTGCAATTAATTGAAGGTCCATGACTAATAGCGTGTTTACTCCTCTTCCATTCATGGACGTTGAACGTTGCTATTGTGGTTTGTCCACGCTACTACAACAATCATCGGACAACGATAACCACGGTCGGCTATTCTATGGTTGCCGAAAGGTTGGATATGATAATTATTATTTCAATATTAACTTCAGTTTGTTATTGCCATTATTTCCATTTACGTTGTACCGTACTTCTATTCACGATAACATCTCATAATATCATTTCACATATCTTGGTAGATAAATGGAGGATGTGGTTACATTCGTTGGTTTGACAATTCCGCCGGTCGTCGAACGACAGAAGATATTGTTCGCCTCACTCGTCGACCTTTCTCGCTACAACAAGAAGTTGATGATCTAAAAACAGTGTTGCATGCTAAAGATAATGAAATACAGAGGCTGGCACTTGAGTTACGCCGGGTAAATGCGAGCAAAGATCAACTTACCAACAAATTTTACGAAACCCGTGTGTACGTAATTGGTCTACTTGGTCTTGTCTTTGTAATGATTGTGCTTGCAATGGGGAAATAAAGCTGATATTGCAGTTGTAAAATGCAAGTTCGTAAAACATTTTCAGTTATCAAATTTTGAGCATAAGCGAAATTTCCAAACCAACAAAATGCATTACAAAAAGGGATAAATAAACAAAACAAAACATGGAAGAGAACCATAACAGGACACTGAAACTGCCTATACTCAATGGTATAGAGTTGTGAGAATATATTCAACATCACAACGTAAGCTGAAAATATTTAGAGGTAGCCAATTCACGACCGAATCACAGTAGCACAAAATAATACAATTCCTACACAACTTGCATGTTCCATATTCAACAAAACAGTTAACCTTTCCTAGTGCTAGGTTTGTAACAGTTCATGTCATTGATTTGAATATACAAGGCACAAAACATAGCCATCCTACGGAGGCGTTTCATTAGCACGTATGACAAATGAGGCCAAAAAAAGAGTAAGTTGCATGGAGTCGAAAACAGTCCTGCTACATCATAAATCCTTCGACGTACGTAAGTTGTTGGGTCGAAATATCTGTAGCCAACTTCTTCAAATACCTTGGAACATCGGAGGACGAGACCATCGTGAATGGACATCCACACATGATGCACTCCGCAAACTTGTAGCACAAGATGCCTGAGTAGAACCTACGAAAACGCAAACGCAATCTGTTACTAGTATAAAATGAAGTGTGTAATTGTAGTTGTGAATGCTATTGCAAGTGGAATGCCTTATAAAATAAGTGAAATGAACTCACGTCGTCTTTGCTTGTGGAACGAAGTCACTTCCATAACGGTAGAAGACAGGTGCATCATCGTGAAGCAGTCGACCCATACCGTTGCGATAGTCTGGACGCTTTTTACGTAAGTTGAAACCAAAAACAATCTGTTCAATCACATTCAGGTATGGCACACAAATTGTAGCCAGTTCTCTTTCAGCCATGGATGACGAATGACAGTCCAATGCATATACTCTCCAGTTTACTAAGTCAGCGTGAATGAGGACCCATCTATTCTCCTTCACGTGCACGGGGAAGACGAGGCTGTCCATCTCGGTAATAGGCCTCCCTTCAGCGTACATCGAACCGTCCACGAACTTAGGAATGCGTGGATCCAACCCCTTGCTCTTACCCCGTTTTGATTGTCGCGGCGTCCAAGAATTGAAAAAGGGCATTAGTAAACTCACAGTCCATAACTCCTATATTCGGTCTAAAAAGTTCCCGAGCTTTTTCATCCCCATTGCGCAATGTCGAATGCCAAATTTATCTCTAAAAAATGAAGATATGTTAAATAAGCATTAAAGCACTCGAATGCTCATAGTTAGTGGACAACACACCACAAAACCTCATCAATTCATCGTTAATATGCATCTAACAATAGAAGGTCACATACCACCTCACCCATACCATCTTCCCCAGCCTTCGATATCTTTCACAGCTTGAAGCGAAACCGAATGAGGGCCAACAGTAACCAGCAACCTACCCAAATGTTAGCATGCATTACTAGTTAAGATAGGATAGAATCACTACTTTGGAAATAGATAAGCATACAAAATATAACAACCATAGCATATTCAACTATAACAATGCTCATGTATTCCAAAGGGGGTACATTGCAATTTAACTATTTGTCCAACTCCATACTCTATAACATAGAAGAAAGAACATGTACAGCTAAACCAAGAAACGAAGTGAAACAAATCGTTACCGCCAAAGTCATTGAGGTAAAATTTCAGTCATTCAAGGAACCAACCAACGTAAAACTGACAGCCAAACAACAGTCAAGCTCAGTCAGCCAATAAACTATAGCGACAAAAGAAATCGGCAGAAGGATAAGGGCATGGTGAGGGGACCAGAAGGCAAGAACATTCAATTTTTTCGCGGAAAAATTTAAGAGGATTCATTTCCAACAGCATGAAAATCTCTTATAGGGGCTCCAAACTTCAAGAACTACAAGTTTTGGAGTAGTAAAAAGCATCTCGTAACTACGCGGTCGAAGTGGATTGATTCACAATAAACCAAAAAAAAAAGGTTCCAACCTCTGCTACTAGTATAAAAATGTACCTGGCATCAATGCGACGACGCCAACGGCTATATTCCCTTTCCCTCTTAGCATCAACAGCGAATAAGAAATCCTCAGGAAAGTTCACTGCATTTGACTTTTGATTATCATTTGCCCGCTCTTCTGATTCGTCCTCCAATTCATCACCATCTTTTGCCTGCTCTTCTGCATTTTCCTCTGATTCGTCACCATCTTACGCTAACATTACGGTTCTTCATTGCATTCATCACCATTATCCTTTTCCTGGTCAATCATGTCATTTCTCTCGCGATCTGCTTCAGGCGCTTCTTCATTTTCGTCCAAACTATCTTCATACCCATCTTCTTGTTCCTCGAAGCTCGCGATATGAGAACCGTTACTGGAAGAGCGACCCCTTTGTTGTTGTTTAGCAAATCCTCAAATGTTTGATCATCGGTATAATTCCTTCCTCTCCTTTGTGTGGACTGCTCGGAAGATGAATCATGTATTTCAATATTCAGCTTCCTAAATCCCTTCCGACACATAGCTTCCACTTTCACCATTTTCTTTGCAAGCGCGCCAATGGCCTCCAATATTGCCGAGTCATCCCGCCCCCTCTTACAAGGTCTCCTACTTGGGCCAACATCACTATCAGCATGAACATTATCATGATTGTTGTCATCGGACTCGTTCTCTTCATTAGGAAGCTGAATACTTACTGCACGGACCACAAGTTCATCCAAAAATTCATCCGGTTCGTCGTCCGTACTCTTAATCATTTCTACATAGTAGTCTTTCTCTTTCTCTGTTTCATCGGGCTGTATTGTGGCATACGTCTTGCGACTATCATAAGAAAAAGGTGCGTTAATTTCAAAATTGATGAAATGGCTCACAAAATAGCAACACATGATAAAAGAAAGGTCTGAAACATACCCTATTATGTTTGAAAAACAGATCCATGACATCCGACCGCACGTATTTCTTTCCACGCCACCTTACCATACGTGGATAGTTATTAGAGGACTTCGTCGAATATTTCTGCCCTACTTCGGGCATCGTCTAAATGCGCCCATATCGACATTTAAATCACAACAACCATTAGTATAGGGATGATTTAACTTGCAAGACAAAATAATAAAATAGTGATCATAACAAGTGAACCGTATTACGATACTATAGCCATAGGAAAACCATAAACATGATAAGTATCCACACCTTTGCCACCATCATCATCACACGTGCCTCTAAATCTAACATCCCAATTCTTTCCCTTCACACTTTGCATCAGTAACTCATATGCCCGTGTACCCCAAGGGTATGAATTGAATAGATCCTCATCTTGCGTTAAGGCAATGATATCTTTCTTGGCAGTGTTGTTTCTATCACTAGGGGCTACAACACCTTCTAAGCGATAAAGTAAGGCTAGGCGATATTTATGCGCCATGTCCTCTGTGTTGCAAAAGGCATCCTCCAAGTCCTTGAATTTTACCTCAGATCGATTACCGAAGACCTTATTGTAGAATTGCTGCCTCTTTATCACCTTCTCATATGCACGACCGATGGGCCGAGCACGGTCGTCAAGCTTGATCCACCAATACAAATTCTTCCATGCAGAATCTCATTAGATTACCATCAACTTTGAACCATGACTCATTATTCTTCTTTGTCTCAACCAAATGCAATATCATTTGATGGACAAGAGTACCAGAAAACTTGATCTTCGTTAATGCCAAGAAATTCCCGAAGCAAGAGTGCTTGAACTTTTCCAAGTAGTCCGTATTCAAAGACTTCTTAATTTACGCCATCTGTTCGTTACACTATCTTTGTGTAATCTTTCCATAACTTGATTCTTAGGCCTCACAATGTATGGATAGTCATTCCTACATACACAAAACGACACAATTAACATCAAAATCCAAACGGCATTCGGAAATCATTAATTACATAGGAGCAGATTGCAAGTTAAAAGGAATTACTATAACCAAACATTTGAGGGAACTATGTCATTTTCAGCCCTGGATTCTAAACTACTGCACAGTAGTTTCAAACTTTTTTGTAGAAACCAACTCATGATGAATCAACATAGCAAATATTTGTCCATTACCATAACCTTTATGATATTTAGATCATAGCATTCAAGCATATTGCAGCAACTTTGTTGGACTGTCAAACTTTTCAACTTTCCAAACTAACTTAACTGGTATAAATAATTTCACAAACTGGGAAAATCTTCAAAATTCGTTATTTCGAAATTCATATAACGAATAACAAAATAGCATGTCTACAAAGTACCTTCATTTAATTCTCATCCCAACACCCAATTCCATCGAACACTATACCCCAAGTATTTCACGAAGCAATTCCCCCCATAAAATTTGAAAAAAACTACAATGCGGTGCAAAAGAGGAAAATTCAGTGAATATTTAATAATCCTATGCTTTCCTTTTACCATGTGATTTATGCAGAGTTAGGCAGAATGTATAGCTTTATCTCAGTCATCGTCTTCTTTTCTGATGTGGTTATTTATGCCCAACAAGGGGGTGGGAAAAAAAGGGAAAAAATAGACGAAAAACAATAACAAAAATCAGGGAAAAGACCAATGCCACAGAAAATCAGGGAAAAAAACCAGTCGGTAAAAACAATCTGAAGCTGATTCACGCAAAAAAATTCGAACAAATCACCGCAATAATTACAAAGACCCTAAATTTAAAGATACTACTCATGTATTTGGCGGTAAGAAATAGCAAAAGTGGGTTTCTACTGCGAACTTACGGGCTTGTCATCGCCAATTGAATTTGTCGCGCCAATTCTTGAGTAAGTTCCTGGGTAGTAGTGAACAACTCTATCCTCAAAGATCTCTGGACTTCACTTGCAGGAAAAACACCCACAAACCGCCGAATTGCGCGGTGTTTTGCTTCAATTTTCTAAGCAACCACGACCTGCGATCTTTTGCTTTTGGAGGACTTCACTCATGGGAAAACAACCACAAACAGGAACCAAGGAACCGGCCTTGATCGATCTCTCACCTTTTTCAATTCAATTTTCCAAGAAGCAAGTTTTTGGAAACCATGTCCGAGATGATGTGAAAGCCCACGTCTAATCGTATGTATTGGGCTTATTCAATGGAGGGTATTTTCGTCCGTCAAAATTAATTATTGTTAGTCTTGCAAATGCAAATTTTACTTGCTAATACAGTATTTATGTATTTAAAGATTGCTAATATTGCTAATATTTCTTAATTTATCTAGTTATAACTATTTTTAAAATATTATTTATTAAATGAAAATAGATTAGGAAATTAATTATAAAATTTATTTTTTAATAATTTTTTTAATTTTTGTGGGAAATGTCAACAAATTTATTTAATTGGGACAAAAGGAGTAATATAATATTAATGGCTACGAGAGATGAATTTTATATTAAACAAGTTGCTTTTATTTTAAATTGAATTCTTTATATTGTATACTTATTCTCAATTGTAAAATTAAAATGATATTCCCTTAAAAAAATAAAATGATGTTAAATTAATTATTTAATTAATACTCCCTCAGTTCCGTAAAGATAAATTTATATTCTATTTTCGTTCGTCCCATAAAAATATACCACTTTTCTTCAATGAAGTAGTAGTATATTAGAAAACTACTTTTGCATTTTATTTTTTAACTAGTGTTTCTACCCGTGCGTTGCACGGGAAGACATATACACATGTAATAAATTAGAATCCACATAAGGGAATAAGTGCAAAAGAATTTCTAAAATTTTTAGTAGGCTTTCAGCATATTTCTGTACACAAATATATCATGTTATAGTAAATAGCAGGACTAAAAATAAAAAAATTTCACATAATTTTATATTGTGTTGATCCAACTTGCATATGGATTGATTTATTTTAACGGAGTGATTTTTTTAATTCAGAAAAATAGGTAGACCCTATGTGTGTATATATGTATACACGCTGAAGAAGAAGTCGAGTTGGAAAAGATATGTAGAAGCGGTAAAACCCATTGCCATAATTAAAAATTAATTTTTTAATTCAGAAAAATAGGTAAAAGTGGCGGGGAAAATGTTCTGATTTTATTAATATATAGAAGATAGATAATATTAATAATAATTTTTTTAATTAATCGATAAGCCAGGGACGGAGCATGATGTGACCAGATTTACAAGCACAGCACAATGTGTGACTGAATATAAAATAGTTCACACAAAAAGTCAAAATGGGTGTAACAAAAAAATTCGGGCCCGCGCCGCGGCAGTTATAAGTCTCCTCTGAATTTCTTCGAAAAAGGGCAAAAAAAAAGAAAAAGTCTCCTGTAAATACCACCCTCCTCCATTCATCTCTCCGACGGAGGTATAGACTGAGGATTGATTACTTCATCGGGTAATTTCTGTCTCTCCTTATACTCTTATAAGTTGCTGTTGCTAGGATGCTTAATCCACTTTTGACTTCGATTTCACAGTTGATAATTTTTCGGAGCTTTGTAAATTAAACCTTTATGTTTACAGTATTTGGTATTCGATTACAAATATCCAAAACCGAAACTAAGAAAAATGTAGATCCCGGGATGGATGTGATTATGTGAAGGTAATCGTAAATGAATAAAACAAGTGACGATGTAGATGTTGGGCAGAGGTGAGGGCACTGAGGAGAAATTTTAGGAGTGGGGAACTGAGATGGCTAGATGTGTTCTGCCAAGATTTGAGAGAAATTTCTCATTTTTTAGACATTGAAATTCCAGTAATGGGTTTCAGGATAGATTGATTAGTCAAACTTCACTTCGAAAGTTTTGTTTTGATATCGAGAGTGTGGTGAATATTGAAGTATTTTCTAAAGAATTTCACTCAATTTTGCTTTTTGTCCCCATGGTCGCACGACAGAACATTTTTTTTTTTTTGGGGCAATCTCCTAAAGTAGAGGAAATATTGTTTTGGGAATAGAGTGTATCTGCTTGCAAGGTTTGCTGTGTTCTCTGTATATAAATGGGCCCTGCTAAGTGGAATTAGATTTACATGCCTAAACCCATGAAACTGAATGATTCGTGTTGCACAGGATTGGAGCAAAGACATTGATCTTCTTTGTCTGGGGTCCTTGCAACAATGGCATCAAATAGTACAGAAGGACATACTTGCCCTTCTCCAATGAAGGCCACGTCAAATGGTGTATTTCAGGGGGATAACCCACTGGACTTTGCGCTTCCTCTCGCAATCCTCCAGATATGTCTAGTGCTCGTAGTCACCAGATGTCTAGCTTTTCTGCTACGGCCACTTCGACAGCCACGAGTAATTGCTGAGATTATAGTAAGCTACTATCTCATTTTGCTTTCTTGTTGTATTTAAATGCATTTGAACATAGAAAAACTCATCTTGTGTGGGATTTTTAACATAGGGAATGAATCTAGCACAAACTTAATATTTCACCAGTTGTTCTTTTGTTTCACTTGAAATATTTAGATTATATGCTGCAGAGTGTAGATTCTAGTATCCTCAACTATATCTTGAACTGAATCCACTGGTGAATTCAGAATCATGGTTGCTAGAATACTTTTTCTCACATATTCAACAGTAATGCAGCAACATATTGACTAAGCCTATTTATAAAATGATCAATAGATAGCACTGTTGATCATTGGAATGTATTGTTGAAAATGAAAATTGACAATTTATAAAAGATTGAGAATTTTTCTGAAAGGAGGCTAAATAGACTCCTAAATTTGAATTTTACCATGAATGACACAATATCTAATAATATGTGCCGTGACTTTTCCTATCTTGATATACATTTCAATGAACCTCACACCAACAAGTCATGTATTTTTGAGTTTAAAGTCATGAAATTCATGACTTTTCCTTTTACGTTCCCATTTGCATGACTAAGTCATGTGCCATGTAAAAACATTTAAGATGGTGTTGCTGGCAACTAACATTTTGTATCTTATTTGTCAGGGAGGAATATTACTTGGACCATCTGTTCTTGGTAGAAACAAAAGCTATTTGGCTGCAATGTTCCCACCAAAGAGCATTACTGTGTTAGATACTTTAGCAAATATTGGTCTTCTGTTCTTTCTTTTTCTCGCTGGCCTGGAACTGGATACAAAATCGCTGTCTAGAACTGGTAAAAAAGCACTCAGCATTGCCATTGCAGGGATCACCTTCCCATTTGCATTAGGAATTGGTTCATCTTTTGTCCTCAGAGCAACCATATCAAAAGGTGTAGATGAAACCGCGTTTCTTGTTTTCATGGGTGTAGCCCTTTCCATAACTGCATTCCCAGTTTTGGCTCGGATCTTGGCTGAGTTGAAGCTTTTAACAACTGATGTTGGAAGAATGGCGATGTCAGCTGCAGCAGTAAATGACGTAGCTGCGTGGATCCTGCTTGCTCTTGCGATTGCCTTGTCGGGCGATAATCTTTCACCAGTGGTCCCATTATGGGTTTTCCTTTGTGGTTGCGGTTTCGTAATTTGTGCATACCTCGTCGTGCCAACATTGTTTAAATGGATTGCGAAGCGCTGCCATGAAGGGGAACCTGTGGATGAGATGCATATATGTCTTGCATTAGCCTTTGTACTTGCAGCAGGTTTTGTTACTGATACCATTGGGATTCATGCTATGTTTGGAGCTTTTGTGGTTGGTATACTTGTCCCAAAGGAAGGGCCGTATGCAGGAGCACTAGTTGAAAAGGTTGAGGATCTTGTATCTGGCCTTTTCCTCCCCCTGTACTTCGTTTCAAGCGGATTAAAAACTAATATAGCAACAATTCATGGGATCCAGTCATGGGGTTTCCTCGTACTGGTCATATTCACAGCCTGTTTTGGGAAGATTGTTGGAACTTTTATAGTTTCTCTCATATGTAAAATGCCCATTACTGAAGCTCTTGCTCTTGGCTTTCTTATGAATAGTAAAGGCTTGGTAGAGCTCATTGTTCTCAACATCGGCAAAGATAGAAAGGTGAACTTTTTCCTTGATAGATTTTTACCTTGCTTCTTCTTGCTGTTTATTGAAGATCTCATGCAATTGTACGACATTAATTACAATGCAGGTATTGAATGATCAGACATTTGCTATCATGGTCTTGATGGCGCTCTTCACTACTTTTATCACCACTCCGGCAGTAATGGCCGTGTACAAACCAGCAAAAGAGGGAAACAAAACCGATTATAAGCATAGAACGATCGAAAGGAAAAATCTCAACAGTCAACTTCGCATACTGGTGTGTTTTCATAGTTCTAGAAACATCCCATCAATCATTAACCTCATGGAATCCTCCCGTGGTACTGGGGAACACGGGGGCCTATTTGTTTATGCAATGCACCTCATGGAGCTCACTGAGAGATCATCGGCGATATTGATGGTGCAAAAAGCCCGGAAAAATGGGCTGCCCTTTTGGAACAAAGGCCAACCAGCTGACGCCAACCACGTCGTCGTTGCATTTGAGGCCTTCCAGCAGTTGAGCAAAGTTTCTGTACGACCAATGACTTCAATTTCATCACTAGCTGACATGCATGAAGACATTTGCACCACAGCTGAGACGAAGAGTGCAGCGATGATTATTTTACCATTTCATAAGCATCAGAGGCTCGATGGCTCCTTGAGAATACTCGAGCTGATTTCCGTTGGGTTAACCGTAGGGTCCTTCAGCATGCTTCATGCTCGGTGGGAATATTTGTTGACCGTGGACTTGGAGGAAGCACACACATAGCTGCTAGTAACGTTTGCTACTCAATTACTGTTCTCTTCTTCGGTGGCTGTGATGACCGTGAAGCTCTTGCCTATGGAGTTCGAATGTCTGAACACCCTGGAATCGACTTAACAGTCATTCGGTTTTCTGTTGAACGCGAGAGTTTAGGGGAAATTGTTGGAATAGATGAAGATGGCCATGTTGAAAAGAGGGTCTCAGCAGATGAGGAGTTTCTTGATAATTTAAAGGCGAAAATATCACAGGACAACTCTATAACATATGAAGAGAGAAATGTGAGAAATGCTGCAGAAACCATAGGTATGATTCGTAGCTGTGCTCGCTGTAACTTGTTTTTGGTAGGTCGCATGCCTGATGGAGAAGTTTCACTTGCGTTAAACGGGAGGAGTGAATGCCCAGAGCTTGGTCCTATCGGGAGCTTGTTAATATCGCCAGAGTTCTCTACAACAGCATCAGTCCTGGTTATCCAGCAATATCAAGAAAAAGGTATCTCGGAGCTCGAGTTTAGAGACAGTAGATGAGTCTCCTAGTAAATAAGCCGCCTTTTTTTCTTTTTAGCTTTTATCCTTTTTCCTTTAAGATTTAACTTGAATAATTTTAAAACAAAAATGAATTTGCATATCTCAGTGCGAGCATCTAATGATAAACAAACACTCTGTTTGTTTCTTGTCAGAACATTTTCTGATTAATGTTATCGTATCCTTCTGCTCAATTTGTTGTGCTGTTTGTTACTTGAGTCTCTGTCACTTTTGCCCTTCCGGGAAAGAAGAGATGGAGACCAAAAGGCGAAACAAAAGACTTGAATCAGAGTGGAATATGCTGAAGGGAGGTTTTCTAGCACTCCTCGTGTACTTGGTCTAAACTATTAAATAATGCGATCTTTTGTATATATGCAGTGACTATTAGTTGATCTAAAGTACGAGTATGATGCGCTAGAAGTACTAAAAAATTTTCGCGTCGTAGTTAAATTTGAATTGATAAAGGTGTCTTGTCCTTATGCCATTTGTGCTTAATTAACAATTTTCGAATCGGATTACAATCACAGTTTTCAACATTCTAGAAAATATCTTGAATATGAACATGAAGGACACAGACGCCTTTTGTCTGTTCATTGCTAAACTTAATTCTCCTATAAGGGCTTATAAGCAGGATTCAATATTTTAACTCCTTGCAAATTAAGGACATACTGATTTTTCTTGGTATTTTGGTTCTCAATCTAATCTTTTTTTTTTTCTGAGATAAGGACTTTTTAAATAAAAAAGACAATAATACCATTTTATTTACATTATTTACATAAATTAAATAAAAATATTTATAATCGTATCTATAATTGTTCAATAAGTATCAATTAGTCTTCATTTTCAATATATTCTCCTCCACCACCACCACTACCAACTTCGCTGGGACCCAAAGGCAGATCTAGTGGTTGAAAACCACCAGCAAACTGGTGGTTTTCGAACCAGCAGTAGTTGTTGTGCTAGCAGTAAACTGCTAGTTCGACCTCGGCAGAGTTGGTGGTGGTGGCACCGGTGGTGGTGGTTGTGGCGGTGGTGGTAGTAGAGGAGGAGAATGTGTTGAGGAGAATAATTAGTTTGTACTTGTTGAAAAGTTATGGAATTTATTATAAATATTTTTATTTAATATAATATAAATAAAATGACATTATTATCTTTTTGGTCTAAAATGTCTTTATCTCGTAAAAAAATATTAGGTTGATGACCGAACTATCAAGAAAAAACGATGAGTCCTTAACGCACAGCAAATTAGAACTTAAATAATGATTGTGCCCATAAACCTCACGTTAGGAGAGTGAATTTGTTCACCCTCCTTTTGGAGGGCGAACATTACGCTTTTATAGAGGATTAAAAATAGAAATATTAAGTTAATAAATGTGAAATTTTTTCGCTTCGTATTATTCTACTTGATAAGAACTTTAATATGAGTACAATATTGATATGTAAATTTTGATTGCATTAAAAGTTACTTATTTTATTATAATCAGCTTATTTATCAGTAAAATAAGTAATTTTTAATACAGTCAAAATTTATATATCAAAATTATAATCACTGAAGCTCTTATCGAATAAAATAATACAAAGAATTTTTTTTTTAACATTTATTGACCCATTATTTTTAATTAGGTTAATGTTTTGGGATGGTAGTGGGGCGGGGAATACCCGAAATCGATGGGGACTCGACCCGAACGAGGTAGAAAATCCCTGATCAAACGGGCATGAGAATGGGGATAGAGCAAAAAGTAAAGACCCGAAGTGGGAATGAGGCGGGGATGAGGATCATCTTCCCCCAACCCAATACCCGACCCGGACCTGCCCCCATTTAGATTTTATTTTTTTCTTGTTTATATTTACATAATTAAATTAAAAACTCAAAAAAATTAAAATAAAGAAGTTAGAAAGCAAATAAAGTCTTTTTTAATCACTTCAATTGCAATGAGACTAATATACCAAAATGATCCAAGTGCTCCCAGGAGTTTTATAATTATAGAACTCCCGGGGCATTTTGAGGGTCCAAACGATCTCCGATTTGAAATCCGGAACCGGATGCTTAAAATTTGGCCAAAAAGTTTGATCGGCCCTACGGCATTTAACGGTATCGCAAAAATTTTGAAAAAATTATCGGAGCTCCGTTTCGTCGTGATGAATCTAGATCCGGTTCTGAATTTCAAATTGGAGGTCGGACGGAGTTAGAAAATACCCCGGGAGCGCCGTAATTACGGCGCACCCGGGAGTGTTTGAACATTCCTGACTAACATACACTTGTTAGGGTTTAACTTTTAAAGCATTTTAATGAGTAAAAATGCATAAAATCGTACATGGTCAAAAACAAGGTGCCCCACTCCTCATAGATAGCTGCGATTGTTGACCTAGAGGCGTGCGTTTGTCCTTCTTTTTTTCACGTAATTATACATTAAAATCTGATAAAAACTAAACCCTATCAAGCACTATAGGAATGATACAAACTTATTTAAAATGGAAATGAATACCTAACAACTTACAATTCTTTCATTTTTCTAGAATAAAAGTTTATCTATGCCTTTTAACCGATTCTCCATTCTCCACTAGTTTGAATTTACATGATATATTCGTTGAACTTGTTTGTGGCAAAGGATAATTCCAAATATGCTTATATCTATTTTTATTTTACTTACCTAAATTGTATTAGTCTTTGGTTAATGTACAAATTCTTTGTATTTTATAATTATATTATAAGTTGTAAAACTCAAGCATATAATTTATAGAAGTTAGATATGTGATACACCGTATAACAATAGTAAATATATTACTTTGTTTTGAAGTGCTTTAAAATATAAAAATAGTGAAAATAAATAAGTGAGGAAATAAATGGGGGTTAGAGTTATTCCCGACCAGTCTCGACCCCATCCCGATCTCGACCCAACACCTATTAATTAGGGGTGATGTAGGAATGGGTATTAAAAAAGTTTGGCAGAATAGAGGCGAAGAATAAAATCCCCGATCCGAATCTGGCCAGTTGTCATTCCTAGTAATGATCACCCTCTAAAAGGATGGTAACAAATTCAATCTCTTACGTTAGCCTCTTATCACATGGCTTGGCGAATAACATTATTTGTGAAGTCAAAGAATCGACATGTAGGACGACAGCACATTCAAACCAACAGAAAAACACACATAGGACAAGAGGTAACCCAAAACCTTATGTATTGACTGATTCAAAGCATTGACTATGATAGTGTGTATTAGTGGACTATAAAATGAAGCGGGTGTGAGGCCCCAATTTTTTTTTTCAAAGTTATACGAATTTTGATGTGAAATAGGGGAAAGAATAAATAGAATTGAATTATAAAAATTTATATAATATATATATTGATCTCACAAAATATATAAATATGATTTGTTTAATCAAATTGAAAATGAATAAAAATTTATAAAAATTTATAAAAAATTAGAAAAAAAATTGGAGCCTTACCCCGGCTAAGATCTCTTTGATAAAGTTTGTAATAACTTATTGAAAATGAGAGGAAAAAATGTGATTTCATTTAAGCTTTGTTGAAGAGGCAATGGCAGAAATGGTAGGTTAGAAAGTTGGAATTCCGATCATGTTAGGTTATTCTGCTAAAAGGTAGATATAGTAGAATTTTCAAATTGATGTTTCCATTTTACCCCCGATTTACTTTATTAATTCTATACTCTATATTATAGGTTCTAGGTCTTTTATAGATGAAATTTCAGCCCAAAATCCAGTGACCACTACACTAATTTCTCCGATGACTGCAGATAAACATACCAGTAAAAGAAGACGCTGAGATGCCGACCTCCAACTCTCCACTTCCGATTCCATTTTCAAGTTTGTTGGAAAAAATTATTTTTAATTCTTATTAATTCTTTTTAGATCTTGTTAAGAACTAGATTTAACAAACGGATATGGTTTTCTCACAATTGAAAACCGAGATTTTGGAAGTTCTTCTATGGAGAGCACTAAGTCCTTTATCATAATTACAAAAATACTTAAGGGAATAAACAAAAATAAAAGATCGAGGCCCTCAATTGAGAAAACTATGATGGATTTATAATTGGATTTTTGTAATGATCATAATTTTTGCAAGGAATTAAAAGGTGAAATAAAACTCAAACCACATGACAAGGAGCTCTCTTGCTGATAAGGAAAAGGGGGTGGGGTGTGCGTGAAGTTAGGTGGAGGTAGGGGTCAGGGAAGAGGAAGCCGTTGGTAAGGGTAAAGGTAAGGGGGTGGGGGTGGGGGTGGGGTGGGGTGGGATTAGCACGGGTCTTGTCACTTTCACTGCTCGAGGCGACGTATAAGCTGAGTGTCCTTTGGTAGTAACCGTCCTGCCTATATGAATCTTCTTCTTCTTTTCCTCTTTTTTTTTTTTTTTTTAATATATATAAAGTGCTCTTTATAAGTTAAAAAAGTGCCAAAAGTTTTACTTATTTACTCTATCCAATGTACCACCAAGAAATAGTTTCAATAACCACAAATATCGGATAGATCGATAACGCCACAATTATATGAGTTGACAAAATCACGTTCATATAAGTCGACGAAAGAAATATCTATACAAAATATAAATGGGCACCCAAAAATGAAATATCTTGCTCCATCATGTGGACTAAAAAACTAATGAGTACACGAAATGGACTAAAAAACTAATGAATATATGTATCGACAAGAGAAATTCTAAAAGTTGGATAGAAATTACCAAGTTAACGATGTCGCTTATTATTTATGCCTCCACCATCTTCCCACCTTATATGTCAAATAAAATGCATGGAGCCTGCCTATGTTTGAATAAAATTTCATTACTTCTCAAAAAGGGCCAAAAAAAAAAAGGCCTATCATTGGACTTCCCAAAATTGCCCCACTCTTAGTTGCCGCCTGACGCAGTTGCCTCTACAGCCTCACAATAGGACCGGGTTTGCGAAAACCAGACATTATAAATTATGACAAACGTGGGTGGCGTGGGGGGAAAGAGGACGAAGACGATCTTCATTTTCTTTTGTCCTTTTTTTTCTTTTTTCTTTTTTATTTTTTTTAGCAAGACAGCAATTTTTGTCTTCTATTTGATATAGATGCCGTCCATAGAAAATGGTCAAAGTATGTGCTCGCTCAATCTGGTATTTCATCTTTGAATGTTGCCATTGTTGGACTTTTTTCGTCTATATATATTCCCTACTAGCAAGCAGAACTTGAACAAACTACACGGTAGCCATGACAAAGGTTGATAAGAAATCTTGTTCCATTCTTCTCTTTCTCCTAATTTGTTGTGTTTCCATCCACTCAAAGACCCTAAAACCCGACGAACCATGCGACCGAATCGTGCTCTATTACCATGACATCCTATTCAATGGCACGGATCTTGCTAACGCAACTTCTATCAAAATCACAAACGACACACAATTTTCTGACCACTTTGGCATGATGGTCGTTTTCGACGACCCCATGACAAAAGATGGTCATCTTCTCTCGACCCCCGTGGCACGGGCTCGAGGCTTCTATTTTTATGACAAGAAAGACGCTTACCATGCTTGGTTTGCCTACACCTTGATATTCAACTCAACTGAGTATAAAGGGACCTTAAACATTATGGGGGCCGACCCTCTGCCGGAGAAAACTCGTGACCTTTCGGTAGTCGGAGGGACTGGTGATTTCTTCATGGCAAGAGGGATTGCAACGTTTAGAACAGAAGAGATTCAGGGTGATTACTATTTTAGAGTTCAGATGGATATTAAGTTGTATGAATGCTATAAGAATTAAGTACAAGTTGGCTATGTGATCACTGATCATTCTCTCCTAATAAACTAGATATAAGGGAAGTATATCCTTACTTGGTTCGAATAATGTAATAGGTAGGTATAAATTATGCATTATCTTCAAGTATGTGAGATCAAGGGGTGAAGAAGCTTATTGAAGTGGTGAAGAAGCGTCCTGAATGTGTAATATATGCCATTCTCTTTATTGTCGTTACTATGCCACTTGGCCGAGTAGCACTATTTATTGTCCGTAGTGAATGCCACTGGATGAGTTATTATACAATGCTTTTCTTGGATGAATTCTTATTTTATTAAATTAAAAGAGTACTTTTTAATGTCAATCGTGATAGAATTACAAAATGTGTAAATAATAATAAATAATCATTCATTTTTTTTTCCAAAGAAATATTCCAACTCGAAAATTCAATCCTGGGATATAAATTTTATGAATATAAAAAAGGGAAAATTCCACTAGGGGTCCTTAACCTTTAGGGATCATTACAATAAGATCTCGAACCTTTAAAGTGTCGCATCCGGGATCCTTAACTTTTCAAAAGTTGGCGCTGAAAGCCCTTCCATCCAAAAAAATAGTTAGTTTGACTGTTAATTTGTCAAAAATTTTTGTAAAATGACAAAATTAAGTAATTAACCCTCCTATCAATAAATAACAATTGCAATTGAATACACAAGTTTGAAACATGCATAAATTAGTCCAAAACTTTAGTTAAATTATATAATTTTCTCTTTTATTTCTTATATATGTTTATTTGGTCTATAATTAATTTTATTGAAATAATTTCATACTAATTAAATAGTTTTTATAAAAAATTTTGAATACAGTAACATTAGTTCGCATAGTATTATAACTGTTGAAAATTTTGTTTTAGCATTAGACACGTGTGTATTTTGATTTTAACCCGCAATTAATAATAAATCTAATATTGTACCCCAAAAACTTTTTGCAAATGACTATCGAAAATATACCGATCGTATATATATATATATATATATATATATATATTAAATTAAATTAAAAATTAAAAAGCTATAAATTCTACCAGGAGTCCCTAACCTTTGGGGATTGTTACAATCAAGTCCAGAACCTTTAGAGTGTTGCATCCGAGGGTCTCGGGGTTCCTTTGGGGGGTTTAAAGTGGAGCTGAAAGATTAAGGACTTCGGTGCAACACTTTAAAGGTTCAGGAAATCATTGTAACGACCCCCAAAGGTTAGGGAGCCCCAGTGGAAATTACCCTATTTTTTATTTTATTTTATTTTTTATACATTTTTTACAATCACTATATTTTCGATAGTGACTTGCCAAAATTTTATGGAGTACAATAATTACATTTATATTAATTTTTGGTTAAAATCAAAATGCCCACGTCTCTAATGTTAAAAGAAATTTTTGAAAAGTTATAATATTAAACCGACCTAATCCTATTGTATTCAAAATTTTCGATAAAATCTATTTAAGTAGCATGAAATTATTTCGATCAAATTAATAATGGAGCAAATAAATATATATAAAAATAAAAGCCAAAATTATGTAATGACTAAAGTTTTGGACTAATTTATGCATGTTTCAAACTTGTGTATTCAATTGCAATTGTTATTTGTTGACACGATGGTTAATTTTGTCATTTTATAAAAAGGTCGACCAATTAATGGTCAAACGAACTTTTTTTTTCCTACAGAAGGACTTTTATCCCCAATTTTTGAAAAGTTAAGGACTCTAGGTGCGACACTTTAAAGGTTGGAGATCTAATTGTAATGACCCCCAAAGGTAAAGAACCCCTAATGGAATTTACCCTATAAAAAAATAAAAAATGAAAAATAAGAGTACATAAAGGGAGGGGGACATAAAGCCTTCTCTTCAAATTACATTGTAAAAAAAAGTAAAACTATTTCTATACGAACAGTCATTCGTGTGATTGATATCAAATTACAGTTTGGTGATGAACAACACTAAATGCAATAAATATGCATCTCTTACCCAACAATGAAGATTTTGAACAAGGTTTTCATATGGATGCGATAATACTAAATCTAAACAAAATTCAAATGTGAAGATTTGTGGTACATTGAATGAATTGATTGTGCATCTTGAGATTTTATATTTTTTCTCGCTTTCTAGAGAAAACATTGTGAGGCATTGAGGGACTTTCTACACGGTTAACTTCAAGCATGTGTCACATGTTTTTTTGCAAATTGGTACAAATTGGGCAAACAAGATGGATCTATGTAGGGCTGGACATTTCTTGTGTGATCTTACATGTCTTCAATTATTGGCTAAGTTACGAAGTTTCCCGCCACTTTTTGTAATCATTTTCCTTACCAAGTTCCTTTGGTATCACAAAAGCACCCAACAAATCTCTACCTTAATGTTAAATGAATTTTATCTTCCTTGAGGTATCTACCAATAAATTTTTTAAAATGATAAACTAAAGCGTCGATCAACTAAGAGTGTATGAGGTATCCACGAATAAATCTTTAAAAATAATATAAACTAAAGAATCAACTAAGAGCATCTAATACGCATTTAATTGTGACATCATATACAGATGAGAGCACAGAACCAAGTAATTTACATAGATTTTTCAACAAAACTTACCACACTAGTAAATAGCAAATATTTAAAATTAAGTTAATGCACATGCACAGATAACCTTGATGAAAAATCTCACCACTAATACCCTCCTGTGTAGCCGGTCTCCTCAAAACTAGACCCGACCACGATTCCAATTCCAAATCGAAACAAGGCAGTTTGGAACCGATCAAACCCAAACCAAAATCGGGTTGACCGGTTCTGGTTCCAAACCTGAACCGAGCAATATTTTTTTATGTTTTTAATTTTTTTATGGGACAGACAAGCTCCAAGAAAAAAATTGAATCTTTTATCTTTCTATCATTCACAGCAAAAAGTTTTATAACAAACTTGTTCAAATAACACTAAAAGCAAAGGGATAAAAGACCATGAAAGATAGATTCTTTTTGCAAACTGCCTTCATACAAAAAAAAATTAATAAATTGGGGTGGGAGAAGATCACAATTAAAGCCTAAGGTGGTAAAAAAATCAAAATCGTGAACCACTGACTCTGAAACCAGAACTTCTAGTTCAAGAACCGGTTTGCACGGTTCCAGTTCAGTTCCATTTTTTCTGGAATCACTAATCGGCAGTTTCGAAATCGGAACCACCGGTTCCAGAACTGTGGCCGAGCCTACTCACAGTTGAGAACCAGATTTAAGAATAGGATATGGTTTTCTCACGGTTGAAAACCCGGATTTTGGGAGTTCTTCTATGGAGAGCACTGGGTCCTTGATTATAATTACAAAAATAGTTAAAGGAATAAACAAAAATAAAAAATCGAGGCCCTCAATTGAGAAAATTATGAGGGATTTATAATTGGATTTTTGTAATGATCATACTTTTTGCAAGGAATTAAAAGGTGAAATAACACTCAAACTGCATGACAAGAAGCTCTCTTGCTGATAAGGGTAAGGGGGTGGGGTGTGCATGAAGTTGGGTGGAGGTAGGGGTCGGGGAAGAGGAAGCCGTTGGTAAGGATAAGGGTAAGGGTAAGGGGGTGGGGGTCACTAGTACACAAGTGACATTAGGTGAAGCGCATTAGGTGGCGTTTTCATTGAAACCGCCACAATTGATGCTCGGAATTAAGAAAGGGTGGCGGTTATAGTAAAAATCCGCCACCCTAAACTAACGTTAAAAAAAAAAATTAAGAACATAGGGTGGCTGTTGTGCAAAACAACCGCCACCCTAAGTTCGTTTAGGGTGACGGTTGTGTTAACAACCGCCACTCTAAACCAACGTTAAAAAAAATAATAATAATAAAATAAGAACATAGGGTGGCGGTTGTGTAAAACAACCGCCACCCTAAACGAACGTTAGAAAAAAAAATAGTACATAGGGTGGTGGTCCCTAAACGAACGTTAGAAAAAAAAAATAGTACATAGGGTGGTGGTTGTAAGCTAACAACCACCACCCGTTTTTTTTTATTATTATTATTAAAATACTTTTGGGTGGCGGTTTTTTGCTACAACCGCCACCCTTTCCCTTTAAATATTCCACCAAATCACCAGATCTGGTATTCCGGCTTCTGAGTTTCTCCTTCTTTTGAAAATTTTTTGAAATTTCTTGAAATATTCTTAAGTGCAATTTCTTCACAAATTGGTCATGGGTAAGCTTCTTTGATCTTTTGGTCATGTCAATCTCGTTTATGTTTGTATAATAGTTAATATAAATTTTTTCGAGTTTTTGAGCATGCAAACTTTAAATGGCCATAACTTTTGCATACGATGTCCGTTTTCAGCCCACGAGTACATTTCGGAATCGTCGCGACGAGATCTACGACACTCACAGATATCGCTATGACCCCATGTTTCAGGACGATCTGAGGTCATCTAAGGCCTCCAAACGCAATTTTTAGCTTTTCATCTTATAATTTTGAGTTTTTGTTCTTAGATTGTTCATTTTGTTGTAATTGGATGCGATTGGTTTTGAATAAAAATTATTTCGTGTGTTTTTCATCGCTCATATCATTAAAAAAACGTGGACTTTGGGTGGCGGTTTTGCACTAGAATCGCCACCCTATGTGCTTTAAAAAAAAAAACTTAGGGTGACGGTTGTTGGACACAACCGCCACCCTAAGTCGACTTAGGGTGGCGGTTGTGTCCAACAATCGCCACCCTAAATCCTTTTTTTTTTTAAATAATAGTAAAGGGTGGCGGTTGTTAACAACCGCCACCCTAAGTCTATTTTGGGTGGCGTTTTTTCAACCGCCACCCTTTTGACGACTTTAGGTGTCACTGGTTTGGATGACAATAAAAAAAACGTCACCCTAAGTCTAAAACAACCCCCACCTAAACTCATTTTTGTACTAGTGGGTGCGGTGGGGGTGGGCATCGGGCGGGATTAGCACGGGTCTTGTCACTTTCACTGCTCGAGGCGACGTATAAGTTGAGTGTCCTTGGGCAGTAGCCGTCTTGCCTATATGAATCTTATTCTTTTTCTTCGTCTCTTTTTTTTTTTTAATATATTTAAAGTGCTATTTCTAGGTAAAAAAAAAATTTTCAAAAGTTTTACTTTTTACTCTATCCAACGTACCACCAAGAAATAGTTCAATAACCACAAATACCGGATAGATCGATAAGGCCACAATTATATGAGTTGACAAAGTCATGTTCATATAAGTAAAGGAAAGAAATATCTATACAAAATATAAATGGGCATCCAAAAATGAAATATCTATCTCCATTATGTTGACTAAAAAATTAATGAGTACACAAATGGACTAAAAAACTAACGCATTGTTATAAAAGAATAGAAACAATAGAGAGAATTTAGAGAGAATGAATTCTAAGGAATTCTCAGGAATGAATTTCATTAATAACCGAAGCCCTATTTATAGGAAAACTTCGAATGGCACAATCGTAATTACATAATTTCATCAAGGGTATAATAGTCATTCACATATAATAATTACACCTTTTACCAAATTATTCCTCCACCAAATTATTCCTCATAATTCATAACCACCAAATTATTCTCAATTATTCATAACACTTCAATTATTATTCATAACACTCCTTGAATATTTATTAATACAAATGTCTTGGACTGTTTGGAGAAAAACCCAGTGGGAAAAAACTTCCAAACCGATTGCAGGATAGCTTGGAGTGGTTATATACTGCTTCATCAAAACATTGCTCCCCCTGATATCTATCAGCGGCATATGAGTATTCACGTGCTGCCTCGTTAAAAACCTTGTCAAGAAAACCCAGTGGGAAAAAACTTGATCGAAGGAAAAAGAGTACATTTGCTCAGATTCGATTTCATATCTTGAGAAGCTGATATCTTTACTTCTGGTAAATGATTTCAATATCATCATCGTTTGGATCTAAAGCATTAGCTCCATTATAACTTGATCCAATAGATACACTGTATCAATTTCTCCTATCGTTCTCAATATACCATGAATATGCCTCGTTAAAACCTTATTAGGAAAAACCGGTGGGAAAAACCTAATGAAGGAAAAAGTACATTATTCATGTGAATCACGCCTTTAAAGTTGCCTCACTAAAAACCTTGCTAGGAAAACCCAATGGATAAAACCTCAATCAAGGGAAAAAGAGTGCAACGCGTATTTTTATACAATTATCTTTTAAGCATTTCAAAATCTTTCATACATTTGTATGAGTATCATATACATTGGTTTTATACTCTTCGTTCATTTAGAGTGCATCAATTTTAGTACACAACTACAAAACATTCACCATGAACACATGTCTCCAAACACACAATTTAAAGCATATAAATTCATCGTAAAAACATGTAAACATATAAGTAAACCTTCATAACTAATTAACACTTAAAATATATCATTTAACATTTAATACTCACTTAATAGGTTACTTCATTCCAGGGCTTAGCTCACCCTTTAGGGTACTCATAAACACGGGTTTAGCTCATCCGATCATTTAATTTCCTTTTAAATTTACACACACCTGATCGGTAATTTAACTTTCATGAGCATGCAACATATAATGACCACCATGCTTATCTTTAAACTTGAGCAATAGTCATCATCATCTCATCATCTCATAAGTTAAGGATTTCACATTCACCATTTATCATCTTCAATATATCTCAATATTTTCATTATCATTGATCATATGTAGCGCTACATTTTTCATATCGTGTCGACACTTTTCAATTTCATTTCTTTCCCATATCGACATAACTTATCGAGATATCTCATTATCAATCACTCTTGTAGGATTACACAATATAGTTATGTCTATATACTCTTCAAGAGCATATGCCTCCGTTATTAAGACCATCTTTTATAATTTGCTTTGATATATATGATTGGAAATATCAACGCTTAAAGCGTGCTAACTTATCAAAGCATCGTAGTTGATATATGTGATTGTTCATAGCCTTTTATGCATCTTTGAACTTCAAGTTCAGTATTTCAATTTGAGGATATAACATGATGCATTACATATTATTTTCAACCTTTAATACTCCCCCTCATCTTTGAGAAAATTTAGAACACCAAAACTCATACGGTTTGTATGATTTTAATCATATATGTTCTCATCATTCACCTTAATATGAGAATTTAGACCGTTTGCATTCTATTCTCGATATCGGCAATTTATTTGAGGACTTTAAATAATTTGCCATATAATATCCCACTTGTATGCGCATACTCAAATCCTTGAGGATTTATTCAAGTATTGGGATATACATTTACTAACTTTATCATTAAATCGAAAATCATGCTCATCTGGTGAGCAAATATTTCGTAAATTTCAAATTACGAATCATATACACATGTGACTATCTAGTGGATCCATATCATAATATCTAGTAGTCCACATGGAGGATGAGTGGGCTCATACTTCTCATCCTTTATTCCAGGATATATTTGGGATTTATTCCCAATATTGGCTAGTAATGATTTCATCATTTATCGAGAACAATCATTGAAGGAATTCCTTTAATTCTTCACTTGAAATATTGATTTCAATAATTATTTAAACTAGGGATGGTCAGGTCCCAGGTGTACAAGCAGAGTATTATTGAACTTCTAGTTCAAGAAATTCTTATATCGATTTGTATAGTGCTCAATATGATTTATCATAGAAATAATTCACCGACATATTCCATCATCTTTTGGTGACATTATTGTCTACCACTATTCAAACAGATTCTGGCTAAACGCATCACATCCGGCTATTATTTAATTAAGCGTAGCTCTTACGCTTCATATTTAAAATCGGGTCTTATTTCATACGCGTCGTATTATTCTATAAATAAATCATCAAAATTATTGTAAAATTCATCCTAACAAGGGTCTATACATTATAATGGATCATATGCTCTCAAATCTTGAAAATCTTGTCCATCACTGGATTAAAATCTTAAAAAGGATTTATCGATGTAATTTGGAAAGATTAAGGATGCTAATGAATAAGGGTATCCCACAAGATATCCGATGCTTGATTGAAGCAAAGGTTCGATTATCTGGTGAGGTTTCAATTCACCTCTAAATACATATGCGGTATGGGTAAAAGTAGTTTTCAAAGAAGCGGAGAGCAAAAAGATTAGGAGGATGCTACAAGTGTGCTCGATGGACATGTGACACTCGATGTAAATCATGTAGAGTCTTGTCCATAGGAAAGCCAGAAGATAAAATAGCATTCATTAAGGATGGATTGAGTAAGGAGCCTTTGGATGATATTTAGGGCTCTTGAGACACATCTAGTGGACACGTACAAGGTGAGCTAATGGCCTTATGGGCCAAATTCAAAGATCAACAAGCAGCGTTCAGTCTTGAAAAACTTACTTTAGAAGATCTGTTTGTAAATTTAGTAGAAAATTTTAGTATAATAATTTTCTCATATTAATATAAGGAAGCTCGGTGTAATAACTTGAAGATCAATGTTTTTCTTGTAATTGTAAATATTGTTTTTCGATTTTAAGATATATATATATATGTATATATATATTATTTTTCAATCAAACAGATATATGTCATTTCACTTAAAAAAATTTACGCATTTTTTCTTTCATATTTGTCAAAAAGTAAATAGTGCACTCAATTATTGGTTTGAAAATTTTTCTTTAAATAGAGGGATTCATATATCTATCATTCATTCGTTGAAAGAGAAAGATAGAGGTGGAGATGGAGATGGAGATATCAAAATCATCTCATGTAAGTCAATCTTTACCTCGCCAGGTAAAAACTATATGTGTTCTTGGTGGCTCAGACTAGTAGGTCATATCCAATATGTGGATATGGCAGACCAACTTGTAAGGGAGTTAGGGAAACAAAATATCAATATACTATATGGAGGAACCAACAACAAACTTTTAACTAGACTTATAATGGCCGCACAATCATGGGGAATAAGAGTTTCGAGTGTAATACCTTTCCATCTAGTTGGATCTAATACTTTCGAATTGGAGCAGTTCACCATGGAGTCCAGCGGGGTTGGTCTACAAGCGCAATCCATCCACAAGCTGCATGATGTATATGATGAATAATAGTGATGCTTTCATTGTCCTTCAAGCGGCTACAACACCTTTGGAGGAAATATTCAATATAGCCTCGTTGGCGATGGAATTTTCATGTCAAACCAATAGGTTTGTTGAATATTAATAATTTCTTTGATGGCTTACTAGCGTTTACAGATCGGGGTGTAAATAATAAGTTTATCTCTCATTCAATGAGAAAAATACTTATTTACTGCTTGAAATCTGTTGATGAACTACTCATCAAATTTCATGCATATGTTCAAGAATGCGTAGGCCAGTCGTCGATCACAGACCACTGGTGTCAGCGAAAAAGAAATTCGGATCCTTTAAATATTTCATTATGAATCCTAATGTTGATGGTGGCGAGTTCACCAGTATTTATACTCTCGAGGACGCATCACTCATTTATGGATTGATTATGTATTATCTTTTGCATTTCTATATTTTAGTGTTTAATGCCATCTTTTGATATTCTCAATATGTTTCACTTATTTGTTTTGTACTTCTTACGGAGTAATAATAATAATATCATATTGGCTTTATTCAAATCTGAAATCTAGTGATTATCTTCTTCAAGAGCATTTTATTCTCATATTAATACAATCTCATATCATCGATGAGATTACTTCATATAAGCTTTCCATGCGATATATTTTCTTTGATTTATCAACATGAGATCTATTGACATTTCTTTCGTCTATTTATCCAATGGTAACTTGAAGTACCACTTGCTCAATTTTCTCCATTAATATTAGGTATATATGGAGAAGTAATTTTATTCTCATCGTCTACTTCTTGAGGTAGGATTAGAATATTTGATCAACTACTTCTTACGGAGTAGGATTCGTTATAACCAATCGTGTAGTATAACCCACCACATTGGAAATATGCACACCAATCGTGTGGTATTACCCACCACATTGAAATATACTCAAACTATAAAGTGCTTAAATTTAAATTGCAAAAATTAAATTTCCTCCAATAGGTAGTCGAACCTACCTTATGGGAATTATTGCAATAAATATAAATTTACTGAATTTAAATAGCAAGATTTAAATTGCATAATATTTAACTACTTCTTGAGGAGTAGGATACATTTTAGTAGAAGGTATTACCCATCGACTTAGCGAGATAAAGTGCGAAATATATAAAACCTTCCATTTAGTGACGGTTGAACCCATCATCAAGTAGGAGGTATTGCGGTAATTAAATTGCGAGTAAATAAAGTCACGAGAATTAAATATTGAGCTGTTTCTACGGGACGAATTTGTTCTTCTAAAACAAATCTGCATTCTTCTACAAGATCACACTTATCGCTACAGAATAAATCGTTATGTAATTGAACTCTTGGAGTTACATTAATATTCGATCTATTAAGCTCAAATGGACTTCAAGCCATTTTATATAATCAATGGATTTAGAATTTCTTATGAATATTCTATCCATTTTCCTTTGTCGTCAAAAAATTAGGTCGGTTTCACCTAAGGGTAAAATTGTCCATTCCAATTCATGAAAGGTAAAATTGTCGAAAATATTTTATCAATGTTTTCTTATTGGAAAATTATCTCCTTTCTACTTGATTTATCGATATCAAAATATTGATACTATTTTGTAAGCTTTTTCAGTTGGTGTCTTGATTTGTAAATTTTGAAAGTTTGATAATAATATATTTCAAAAGCTTGAGTTATTACCCTATCAATGTTGGTGTCAAAGCGAAGCTCTCGTTAAATCGAGTATAATGGAGTCGAGAAAATTTGATTTTGATCATGTATCTTTCCTTTATATCTCGATAAAGCGAATGTTATAGTTTAATATATTATTATATTATAAAATCATATGATTTCGCTTTTTCCTTTCTACAATTATTAATGGATGAGATTGCTGCAATCCATTTACGTGATCGGAAAAATTCTTTGGACTCAATTCTTCCGATTTTGGGGTTTTGAGACGATCTCAAGCGGGTTGTGTAGAATGAAGAATTGTGGGAGAAAGAATATGAGCAAAGGAATTTTCAATGATGTATTTTGAAGAGAGAGTTATTTAGGATTGATGAGGATGAATTAATTCATTGGTAATAATCAGGTTTACGATCTGAGAAGATCATCTATAAGATCTGTGTGAAGCATCTTACTTTCAGTATTCTTTCGAAGGGTTAGAGGCTCGTCTTTGATAACGTGTTATAAAGTATAGAAACTTGATAGAGAGAATTTAGAGAGAATGAATTAAGGAATTACAGGGAATGAATTCATTAATAGCTGAGCCTGTTATAGGAAAAGCTTGAATAAGCGATCGTAATTCGTAATTTAAATGAGGGTATAATAGTCGTTCGCATATAATAATTCATCTTTTCCAAATTATTCATAATAATTCATATGGCACCAAATTATTACCGATTATTCATGTAACACTTGATTATTATTCATAACGCATATATATATATCGACAAGAGAAATTCAAAAAATTGGGTAAAAATTACCAAGTTAACGATGTCGGTTCTTATTTATGCCTCCACCATCTTCCCACCTTATATGTCAACTAAAATGCATGGAGCCTGCCTATGTTTGAATAAAATTTCATTACTTCACAAAAAAGGGCAAAAAAAAAAGCCTGTCACTGGACTTCCCAAAATTGCCCCACTTTTAGTTGCCGCCTGAGGCAGTTGCCTCTACAGCCTCACAATAGGACCGGGTTTGGTGGGGTGGGGTGGTGTGTGGGGAAAGAGGAAGAAGACGATCTTCATTTTCTTTTGTCCTTTTCTTTTTTTTTTTTCCCTTAGCAAGACAGCAATTTTTGTCTTCTGTTTGAAATATGTGCCGTCCATAGAAAATGGTCAAAGTATGTGCTCGCTCAATCTGGTATTAATTACATCTTTGAATGCATGCAGAACTTGAACAAACTACACGGTAGCCATGACAAAGGTTGATAAGAAATCTTATTCCATTCTTCTCTTTCTCCTAATTTGTTGTGTTTCCATCCACTCAAAGACCCTAAAACCCGACGAACCATGCGACCGAATCGTGCTCTATTACCATGACATCCTATTCAATGGCACGGATCTTGCTAACGCAACTTCTATCAAAATCACAAACGACACACAATTTTCTGACCACTTTGGCATGATGGTCGTTTTCGACGACCCCATGACAAAAGATGGTCATCTTCTCTCGACCCCCGTGGCACGGGCTCGAGGCTTCTATTTTTATGACAAGAAAGACGCTTACCATGCTTGGTTTGCCTACACTTTGATATTCAACTCAACTGAGTATAAAGGGACCTTAAACATTATGGGGGCCGACCCTCTGCCGGAGAAAACTCGTGACCTTTCGGTAGTCGGAGGCACTGGTGATTTCTTCATGGCAAGAGGGATTGCAACGTTTAGAACAGAAGAAATTCAGGGTGATTACTATTTTAGAGTTCAGATGGATATTAAGTTGTATGAATGCTATAAGAATTAAGTACAAGTTGGCTATGGAGTGTTATAAATGTCTCTGATCACTGATCATTCTCTCCTAGTAAACTATATATAAGGGAAGGTATATCCTTACTTGGTTCGAATAATGTAATAGATAGGTATAAATTATGCATTATCTTCAAGTACTGTGAGATCAAGTGGTGAAGAAGCTTATTGAATGTGTCATATACGACATTCTCTTTATTGGCGTTACTCTGCCACTTGGCCGAGTAGCACTATTTACTGTCCGTAGTGAATGTCACTGGATGAGTTATTCTACAATGCTTCCCAACCCAACCCCCCCCCCCCCCCAAAGAACTATTCCAACTCAAAATTTAAATTTGGGATATGAATTTTATGAATATAAAAAATGGAAAATTCCAGTAGGGGTCCTTAACCTTTAGGGATCATTACAATAAGATTTCGAACCTTTAAAGTGTCGCATTTGGGGTCCTTAACTTTTCAAAAGTTGGCGCTGAAAGTCCTTCCATCCAAAAAAATAGTTAGTTTGAAAAATTTTTATAAAATGACAAAATTAAGTAATTAACCGTCCTATCAATAAATAACAATTGCAAATGAATATAAAAGTTTGAAACATACATAAATTAGCCCAAAACTTTAGTTAAATTACATAATTTTGGCTTTTATTTCTTATATATGTTTATTTGTTTATAATTAATTTTATCGAAATAATTTCATACTAATTAAATAGTTTTTATCAAAAATTTTGAATACAATAACATTAGTTCACATAATATTATAACTGTTGAAAATTTTTTTATCATTATAGACATGTGTATTTTTATTTTAACCAACAATTAATAATAAATCTAATTATTTTACCCCGTAAAATTTTAGCAAATGACTATCGAAAATATACCGATTGTAAAAAATATATATAAAAAATAATTAAAATAGAAATAAAAATGGATAAATTCCACAAGGAGTCCCTAACGTTTTGGCATCGTCACAATCAGGTCCCGAACCTTTAAAGTATCGCACCCATAGGGTCTTGGGGTTCCTTTGGGCGTTTTAAAGTGGAGCTGAAAGATTAAGGACTTGAGGCAACACTCTAAAGGTTAGGACATCATTGTAATGACCCCCAAAGGTTAGGGATCCCTAGTGGAATTTACCATGTTTTTATTTTATTTTATTTTTTATACATGTTTTACAGTATATTTTCGATAGTGATTTGCTAAAATTTTATGGAGTACAATAATTACATTTATTATTAATTGTTGGTTAAAATCAAAATGCGCATGTCTCTAATGTTAAAAGAAATTTTTGAAAAGTTATAATATTAAACCGACCTAATCCTATTGTATTCAAAATTTTCGATAAAATCTATTTAAGTAGTATGAAATTATTTTGATAAAATTAATTATGGAGCAAATAAATAAATATATATATATATATATATATAAATAAAAGCCAAAATTATGTAATGACTAAAGTTTTGGACTAATTTATGCATGCTTCAAACTTGTGTATTCAATTGCAATTGTTATTTATTGACACGAAGGTTAATTTTGTCATTTTACAAAAAGTTCGACCAATTAATGGTCAAACTAACTTTTTTTTTTCTGTGGAAGGACTTTCATCGCCAATTTTTTAAAAGTTAAGGACCCAGTGCGACACTTTAAAGGTTCGGGATCTAATTGTAATGACCCCCAAAGGTTAAGGACCCCTAGTGGAATTTACACTAAAAAAAAAAAAAAAAAAAGAAGTACATAAGGGGAGGGGGACATAAAGCCTTATCTTCAAATTACATTGTAAAGTTGATTAAAGAAAGTAAAACTATTTCTATACGAATAGTCATTCATGTGATTGATATCAAATTACAGTCTGGTGAAGAACAACAATAAATGCAATAAATATGCTTCTCTTACCCAACAATGAAGATTTTGAACAAGGTTTTCATATGGATGGGATAGTACTAAATCTAAACAAAATTCAAATGTGAAGATTTGTGGTACATTGAGAGCTTGTTCTTTTCCAATATTATACAACAAAAAAATTTTATCTCTCCTCTTTTCAGCACTTGCATTCTTGATAAAATAATAGCGCGTTTTAAGGGAATATCGTGCCCAGAAAATTACATACCAACCGAACAAGCCCTGAATGAATTGATTGTGCATCTTGAGATTTTATTTTATTTTTTCTCTTTCGAGCAAACATTGTGAGGCATTGAGGGACTTTCTACATGGTTAACTTCAAGCATGTGTCATATGTTTTTTTAAAAATTGGGCAAATAAGATAGATCTATGTAGGGCTGGATATTTCAACTATCAAACCGTCAAACCGACTGGATCGAGTCTGTTCGGTTCCATTTTTTTTTTTTTTTTGCGGTTGGTTTGGTTTTTACCGAACTGAAAAACCAATCGGTTTTTATAAAAAAAAATTTTAAAAAGAAGAAAAAAAACTGAAAAAACCAACCGAATCGACTCGGTTCGGTCGGTTTCGGTTTACCGAACCAAGCCGGTCAGTTTGGTTCGATTAAAAAAAAACCGACCGAGGTCAGTCGGTTCTGGTTTAGGTGAAAAAACTGACCAAACCGATCGACGCCCATCCCTAGATCTATGTCTAGTATTGAACACAACCCGAGTGGATGATTACCTAAAATACCCGACACAAAATTGAGCCACTCGCTTCTTGTGTGAGATCTTACATGTCTTCAATTATTGGCTAAGCTACGAAGTTTGCCGCCACCTTTGGTATCATTGTCCTTACCAAGTTCATTTCGTATCACGAAAGCACCCCACACATCTCTACCTTGATGTTAAATGAATCTTATCTTCCTTGAGGTATCTACGAATAAATTTTTAAAAATGATAAACTAAAGAGTCGGTCAACTAAGAGCGTATGAGGTATCTACGAATAAATCTTTAAAAATAATATAAACTAAATAATCAACTAAGAGCATCTAATACGCGTTTAATTGTGACATCGTATATAGATGAGGAGCACACAGCCGAGTAATTTACATAGATTTTTCAACAAAACTTACCACACTAGTAAATAGCAAATATTTAAAATTAAGTTAATGCACATGCACACATAACATTGATGAAAAATCTCACCACTAATACCCTCTTGTATAGCAGGTCTCCTCAGAACTAGACCCGGCCAGGTTCCAATTCAAATTGAAAGGCAGTTTGGGACCGATCAAACCCAATCTGAAATCAGGTTGACCTATTCTGATTACGAATCCGAACATGATGGTTCCGGTTTGAACCGTCCAGTTTCGGTTCCAAACTGGAACCGGAAATTTTTTTATTTTTATGGGACAGACAAGCTCCAAGAAAAAATGGAATCTCTCATCTTTCTAACATTCACAGCAAAAAGTTTTATAACAAACTTGTCCAAATGACACTAAAAGCAAAGGGCTAAAAGACCAAGACAATTGGATTCTATTTGCAAACTACCTTCATACAAAAAAATAATAATAATAAACAAGAGTGGGAGAAGGTCACAATTAAAGCCTAAGGTGGTAAAAAAATCAAAATCGTGAATCAACGGGTCCAAAAGCCTGACTAGGTTCAAGAACCGGAGGCCGAACCATGCTATATGCGGTTCAGGGATTAGGTTCCTTTTTGGAATCATGAGCAAACAATTCCAGAAATCGAACTACTTTGGTTACGGAGATAAATGGCAATGAGCCTACTCAAAACATCTCTCCTCTTATTTTTACCAAAGTTCACAAGTCTAGCCTTGAATCTTAAAGGCTCACCTTTAGTTGCTCCCTCCTCAACTGTACAAAGCCATTTGCACCCAATAATTGGGACTAGTTCACATGTTTTTCTCGACAGAAACGGAATTGATCTCTTCTATTGTCCGTTTCCTCTAATTTTAGAATGTTCACTTGTACACGTGGCTAAATTAGTAATTTGCTAACCAATGGGCTTCCACCTTAATCTGAGGCGATAAGAGCATCTACAATAGCTTGTGAGATCTTAAAACTAGATGAAATGTCAATTAGAATAGATATTATACATCAAAAGTCCTCTTCCACTGATCGATAACTACGACAATGTCTAGTCTATGTGGCACCTCTCATCGATTTATTCCATTTTCTCATAAAACATTTATTTTTCCATGAGGCCAAGGAAATATTGGCAAAATTTGATTTTCTCTGGCTAATCATTTAAGAGAGAATCGCAAAAATGACCAAATAATGTCTTGTCACTTCAAATGTGTCTAATTTTGATAGTCATTGCAAAAAAATTCTATTTTACTACCACAATATCTAAATTTCCCTTTGAGATTATATGACTTCGAAACATCTTTGTAGTCATTTTTTAAATATCAAGATTATTATTATATGTAAATGCATTTCTTGACATTATTTAAATGTCAATAATGTTATATCAAGACGTTATTCTCTACAATTTGTAAATATATTTTTGGATATTACGTAATTTTATATTGTTTGATGTAAATGTTATATTAGACGATTATTACTTTCACATATAATGGTCATTTTAAATTACATACTGTCTTTCGAACTAGTTGACAACAATGATTTTGTAGTGATACAAGTCATTCCCATGCAGACAACATTATGGACAGTCATAGATCTATTAGATAATTAAGAGTACATTGAGTGAAAATTGTATTTTGTTATCGCTTATGGGTATGATTTGTGTGTACATTAGCGTAAAATAATATTAACAAAAAAATTACTTGACGATGATAAAAAAATAGTTTATATAGTTATGCGTATACCTTTTTAAATATTGCCCACGTTGTAAACATCAATAAACTAATCAATTTGAGGATATTATTTTACATTTAATTAAGTTTGTAAAATTCTGACTTTTAAATGTGCAATCTTGATATCTGAAACTTCAAGATTAACGTTTGTAATTCTTGATGCTTTATGTAGTAAACTTTAAGAATGACAAATATTGTCATATATAGCGGCATATTGGTTCAATAAAACGGAAAGTGGATACTTTTACACATGCAATTAACTTTGGCCTTGTTTAAAATTATCATTTTAAATTTGGATATTTCTGGCAATTTCCACATCATTTAATGTAGGATAAATGATTATTAAATTTTAATTTAAAAAATCGATAGGTAAGATGTATTAATTGTATATGAAAAGTGTTAGGGTTAGTTCGAGAAACACAACACAGATAATCAGTAAAAACACAAAACAGAAGGAAATTGCAAAAAGTAACAACACGAGATTTGTTTCGGTCGTTAGGCCCCGCAGTTCACCAAAAATGGCTACGTCTGCGTTGAGCCTCCACAATTCGTGGATAGTTGCTCTCAATCCACTAAGAACTTCAAGAAATCCGGTAACAAGATCACAGACAATATATCGACACTCTCTCTTCGAATCACTCTCTCTATCACACGTTCATTCCACGAACGAACTCTATCTAAGTATTACATCGTATCACTAACAAAAAATTAGAGATTTGCCTTTCTCAGGATACACACACTTAGATCTACACGTTTACAGAGAGAAAAGAAGAGCAACAGTCGAATACTTCATCTGCCAGAATGAAAGATGAAGCCAGTATATACATCCGTCCCTTATGCCCATCAAGACTGGGCCGCTACAAGTCAGGTAAAGCCAACCACTCTCTGGCCCAAAATAATTAACTGGATCATCTTAAATGGGCTCACAAGGAAGTCTGGCCAGCACCCCTCACAGTCTCCACCTTGCTGCCAGGACTTCTCTTGTTCATTGGTGGATGAGAACCTTTACACCACAATCTTGCATCATCACTCTTGTACATGCAAGAAAAACACCAAGTCAGTAACTATTCTCACCTCAAAACAGTTAACAACTTCAAAGATGAAAAACAGAAAATTAAAGCAGAATTTAGAAGCTTTGAACACAGCTGTAAACATCCCGATACAGTAGGCCATTTACAAAACAGTCCCTTCGATTCCTCCAGCGAAGACACATGCAGCACTGCCACCATACTTGTCTAGAAGTTCTCTCTTCTTCTTGGGATAATTCCTAATGAAATGACCCTTTTTCCCACATCCATAACATTCATACTCTCTTTTCTCGTCCTTCTCTTTCCCTTTCCATTTTCCTTTGCCTTTGTTTTTCCCATTCTCCTTCCCATTCTGGTTCCCACCTTGATTACCCTTAGAGTGCCAAGCTCCACCTTGGTTTTGAGAGTACATCACCTCCCCACTGCTAGAACTAACAGTCCTCGCTGTTCTCAGCTCTAACTCCTTATTTCTCAAGGCATTGGAGATAATGTCAACACTCAAATCATCACGCCCATACTCTAAGGCACTCTTCAAATCTTGGTACTTATTGGGAATGGCATTCAAAAGAACTAGAGCCTTTTGATTCTCAGAGATAGACTCACCCGCATTAGTCAAGTCAACAACAAGCTTCTTAAAAGTATGCAAGTTTTCTTCTAAATCAACAGTAAGATCCATCTTAAATGAAAAAAACTGTTTAAGCATGAAACACTTATTAGGCATAGTTTTCTTATCATAATGCTCTTGTAATGCAGTCCACAACTCAATAGCAGTTTCAGTATCACCAATGGTTCTAATCACATTTTCAGATAAATGCAGAAAGATAGTACCCCATGCAATCTAATTAGCATCAGCCTTTCTAGCATCAGTAGTGCCAGCAGGCCATGAATCATCTAAGGCCTTAGCACACCGCTGTTACATAAGAAGTGCTTTCAACTTAAGTGACCAAATTTTGAAATCCCCTTTCCCATAAAAAATCCCCAACTCAGATCTGATAAAGGAGTTGGCAGCAGCTATTTGAAATCACCAGTTCACTAGTTAAAGAAATTTTGAAAAGTGACACTCACAGTTTTGAAAATAATCTTTTCCAAAAGCTTTTATCCAAGACCAGTAACTAGTAGTTTAAAGGTGAATACAAACACTCAATCCTCCCAAGAAATAGTCACTCAATTTAAAATACTTCTTTAGCAACCCACACAGACAAATAAACTGATGAATGCAATAGGTAGGCAAATGAAACTCTATCCACAGTCACAAATACATCCAAAAATGTCAGTTAACCCGTAAATGACAAGTACAGAATCTCCCAAGCAGAAAACAACTAAGTAATTAGAATAATGAATGTGCAATGTATCAAGAACAGCAAGTGACTCCACCTCAATTGAAACAACTCCACACAGTTAAAACAATAATAGGTAGTTTAAAAAACACCAAGAACAACCTATAATCAACTAATCACTGGCAGAATACAGTAAGAATGATGAACTATGCTGTGTATATCTAAAGAGAGCAATATCCATACAGTCAAGGCTAGAACACAGATCAATCAAGACTTGACCCAAAACTAGGGACCAAGTTCAAAACAGCCTATAATTGCACCTCTGTATACAATCTCTACTCACGCAATTAGACAGCAAGAACTCAACATAAAACTCACTAGCCACCTCCCTCAATCGTACCCGTTCTGGCTTTATCCCAGACTCCAAAAAACCTCTAGGGTTCTGGACAAGGACTATACACCACGGGGATCTAGATTAGGGCAAAACTCGAACAACACAATACTGGAAACCAAACAAACACAACAATCTCCGATCAATATCTTCTCAATAATCAAGAGAGTTTACCTCGGTCACACTGACCGGAGAAGAAACAATATTGACAAACCACAAACAGAGCAGATCTCCTAAACAAAACACGATTACTCAAGACTTCACCGTAAAACAGTAAACTATCTCAAAAGATCGCCAATTTCCCAAAGAGCACCACCGCACACACGTGGTTCACCATCGCCACCGAACGAAAAACCAATTTTCCCCAAATATTCGAAATCCTAGACCGCCGATTCACCCCAAGGATTGCTCTAATACCACTGTTAGGGTTAGTTCGAGAAACACAACACAGATAATCAGTAAAAACGCAAAACAGAAGGAAATTGCAAAAAGTAACAACACGAGATTTGTTTAATTTTGTTAGGCCCCGCAGTTTACCAAAATTGGCTACGTCTGCATTGAGCTCCACAGATTCGTGGATCGTTGCTTTCAATCCACTAAGAACTTCAAGAAATCCGATAACAAGATTAGAAACAATATATCGACACTCTCTCTTCGAATCACTCTCTCTATCACACATTCATTCCACGAACAAACTCTATCTAAGTATTACACCGTATCACTAACAACAAATCAGAGATTTGCCTTTGTCAGGATACACACACTCACACACACTTAGATCTACACGTTTACAGAGAGAAAAAAAGAGCAACAGTCGAATACTTCATCTACCAGAATGAAAGATGAAGCCAGTATATACATCCATCCCTTATGCCCATCAAGACTGGGCCGCTACAAGTCAGGTAAAGTCCAACACTCTCTGGCCCAAAATAATTAACTGGATCATCTTAAATGAGCTCACAAGGAAGTCTGGCCAGCACCCCTCACAAAAAGTAGAAGGAATTATTGAGGGCTTGTTCTATTGGTTATAATTTTATCTGCAACGATTAAAACTTTACAGCGCATTCGCAACTTACATATATATTTTTCAATAATATTAATCTATCATTTCTGCAGTGCGTGTATATCAACTTTATCACCAATTAAACATGCCTTGAAAATGATTTTCAGAAATGCCTATTTTTTAAATATTATACTATTTGAATTATGCAATTATCTATTTCATTATTGAACATTAATGATTGGAGATGCTATAACAACTCCACGGTAACTCCAACTGGTCAAGATTTTCTGACAAATAATGTCAGAAACTCCTTTCCACCGGTGCCACCAATGCACCATTATTCTACTTCGGCCCAACTTATACCAATCACACCACCAATATAATGAATATGCAACATCACCACACACACAAACATTCATTCCAAACTACATATTTAAAATAAATACTAACGAAAAAATAAGAAGTCAAGCATCCCATGAAAGAAACGAGAAATAAGAAACAGAAAAGAGATCGGAAACCAACGACTCTGGTTCGGAAAATGTTTTTAAAAGGAAAGTTTTGATTATTAGTTCGGTTTTGAAAGGAAAAGATTTTTCAGCCAATTTTTGCCCTTTTTGTCTCTCACGGTTTTATTTGTGGCTACCGAAACTTTGAAAGTTCTTAGTAACAGTTTCATGTAGAGTTTCCTTTGTGGTTCTAGGATCAATTATTTGAGCCGAATTTTATGTTAATCACATCTCATTGGTGCCAATTGAAAAGGTTTTTTCAGTTGTTCTTCAATATTGTTGATTTCAATTCATTTATTATTAGATTAGTTTCTCCTGTTGTGTGGTTATAGGACAATAATACAATATTAATCTATAACCGGTTTGCAGTGTTGTTGAAGGTCTTGAGCATCAACAAAACCGAAGAAGACATGTGAAAATGGAAACTTAGTTTTGCCTTTTCCAATTAAATTTTAACTCAATTGGGTTTAACCTTTTAGGAATGAACTTCAATACCTAACAATGGCAGTAGAGCTATGACTCATACTTAACATCTAGTGCACTTAAAATACATCAATAATGTTGATAGAAATGTGGTGGGCTCCATGTTGGTTCATGAGGCTAAGAATACTTAGCATGTGGACTTACAATAAATCAATAATCTCGATAGAAAGGCAGTGGGCCATACGTTGGATCATGAGGCTAAGAAAAAAATCTATGGTTAGATTTTAAGGCAGCGGTGCAAATGTAAGGCATGTATAGTCCAATCTCCAGAAAGAACATCCAAGAAAGGTGGATCTAGCTCTTAAGGCGACTGTGCTCACATAAGGCGATAATCGAGATGTATTGGAAGAGTTAGAGTGTTAGACCTTGATGGAGCATTAGAGAAAGATGGATATATTGACTATTGATTGAATGAAAATCACGATAATACAATATTTTGTTCAGAAGGAGGATTGTTTGGAATATAAGAATAAAGTCCCAACTCAATTATAGGGTGATAGGAGTTGATTTTTAATAATTTTTAATGTAAAAGAGGCGAGAGAATGAGTGGAGTTGAATGATAGAAATTTATGAATGTGATATGATATATGGATGTGATTAATTTAAAGTAAAGAAAGAATAGATAAAAAAATAGTAAAAAGTTGTAAAAATTTTTAAAAATATTCCCTATCATGCTTATAATATATGAGATAAGTGGTGAATTTATAAAAAATAAAATTACTTGTCCTACTGTGTTTACCTTTTGGGATTACCTTGAAAAAGTTGTTATAAAAATGGGGGGCACGTCACATTAAAAAAAAAAAAAAAAAGAAAAAAAAAAGGAGGGGTTGCATAATGAGCATCCTCGAAATATTCTTCATTGAGTTGGAGTATACCAACCAAAAGAGAAAAAGAAGCATAGTTCTGGAAAGAGAGAATAATTATTGAGAACAAGAACCGTGGGGCCATGAGGCCATCTGTATGCACCTTTTGAAAAATCAATTGGAAGGAAATTTCATGTTGACTTCAAGTCCTTGTCTTCACCTAGCCAGCTACCTCCGTCTGCCCAATTTGATTTCCCGTGCTTGGTAGTTAACACGGAATTTCAGTGTGTTTTCTGAAGTATATTTTCTTGAACACGTGCATCTCTTTAAACAGCCCAGCCAGTAAGGCCTTGTTTGTGAAGTGTTTATAATATTTTTTTATCTTTAAACAATTTTTTTTTTTTGTTTTTTAAAGATGTCATATTAGAGAATCGGATTTCGACCATCTCATCTGAAAATTAACTGATGTCCAATTATAACAAACTTCTACATGTACTATCAATCGTTTCAAAAATCCTTGCATTGTCTTTATATATGCCGTTGCATAGTATCTACATAAAATATGATAACCATTATATTTTAGTTTTACATCAATCGAATCGATCTTAAGTGAATTAGAATTGATATCACAATCTTTTTTCCTTAATTAATACTTTCTCATCAACTTGTATGGTTACTACTTGTCTCAAAAAAAACTTGTGTGGTTACAATTGGACATGGACAAAAGACAATAGTGTCCTAAATGTATAATGTAGGTGTGTCCATCACAGAGGCCCCATCTAGTGAAATTAACTTATATCCTTTTTATTCAAATAAAAATTAGAAAATTAAATCCTATCAATTTACATATCTTAAGGTACAATATTTTCCATCCCTACCCACCCCAAGATCTAGCCTATATAATGAGACTAGGGCAAACACTAAAGCCTTATCACTTGAGAGTAGCATTGTAAATTGATACTAGTTTCTCCACTTGTATTAAACAAACAATGTGTTCTAAAACACAAATTCTAGCTCTCATCCTTTGCTTCCTCGCCTCCACCTCGTCCGCCGCCTCCGGCCAAAAGCCCCGCCATCGTCGTCCGTGCAAGCAACTCGTGTTCTATTTCCACGACATACTTTTCCAAGGACATAATTCCAACAATGCCACTTCCGCCATCGTCGGCTCGCCACAATGGGGCAACAAAACCGCAATGGCGCAACCGTTCAATTTCGGCGACCTAGTCATATTTGATGATCCTATCACTTTAGACAATAATCTCCATTCACCTCCGGTGGGTCGAGCGCAAGGGATGTACTTATATGATCAAAAAAGCATATACGGTGCATGGCTTGGATTCTCGTTTTTGTTCAACTCTACTCAGCATGTTGGTACCTTGAACTTTGCTGGGGCTGATCCATTGATTAACAAGACTAGGGATATATCTGTCATTGGTGGAACTGGTGACTTCTTCATGGCTAGAGGGATTGCTACTTTGAGGACTGATGCTTTTGAAGGAGATGTGTATTTTAGACTTCGTGTTGATATTCAGTTGTATGAATGTTGGTAAACAATGTAGCTATCTAGCATGAGTGTCTTTCATTCCTTAAACAAGCTTAATAATACGCATGATCATGCTTGTTTGAGGAAAAAAAGAAAAAGAAAAACTTATAATTACGGAATTACCCTTCTTTTTCTTTTCTTTTCTTTTTTTTCTTTGAAAAAAAAAAGAAGAAGAAGATTGGTCGGGATACTTAAATATATTTTTATATAGAATAACTTGGTTTTCTAGCAATGATACGACACTTTAATATTGATTATTATTTAAGTTTATTTGCCACTTACCAATGTAAGATAAGCAATTTCGTACTTAGTTTTCTAAAAATATAAAACGTGATTAAGTAATAAGGCTTAGTTTTGAATTTTTATAAGATTAAGCAAGTCTAAATGTATGTTGCGCGAAGTAAAAATATTAAAAAAAAAATACAAAGCAGAAATGTCAAACTTTGCGCTTGGGCGTCGTTTAAGCGAGATCTAAGCAAACTTTTTAAAACATGGACTATACTATCAATGAAAATTTTCCACATCACTACTACTAATCCATTAATTAGGACTACTTACAAATAATTAACAGTATTCTTTTATGTAAAATAAAGATGATATCAATTGCAAGAGTCATTGAATTCGCTTCTAATTTTGGTTCTTGTTGTACTTAGATTCCAAGGTTGACTAAAGAGCGATTAGTTTCTTCTCAATGCTTTAGGAGTAATATAGTAAACACACATGCTGATTTAAATATCAATGTTCAAGTTAACAAATTAAGTAAAAATAAATTTCAAAGCCATTTTTTATACTATTTTTGGTCATGTTTCAACTACGCATTCAATAATTATTATTTTCTCAAAATTCTCTATCAAATATACCCTAAATTTTATAATATCTCTATACTATAAATCCTAAAGTATCACCTAGGCAAAGGTGCCTAGGTAGCAGTGCCACGTTTGCCACTGTTTTTAAGGAATTAATTATTTTCCTAATTTAATTTTTCCACTGGCCTTATTTGCTATTGGTTTTCTTGTTTTATTTTTTTATATGTATTTTATTTTTTTTACATGTATTAAAATTTTCGAATTAATTTATATAACTTGTTTAATTCCTTTATATTTAGTGTTACATATATTAATGAAAATATAATAAGAGACCAAAGTTATAATTTAGAGTACTTGTCAAATTAGTTCTGAGAATAAGAATTAACATTTTCTTATTAACAAAAGTGGAAGCGCTAACTTGGCACAGTGTCACGTTGCCAGTGGTTTTCTTTTTTAGAAAAGCTTTTTACATATTTAAAAAAATTTATAAAAAATCTCTTTTTTTATTTTTACCACATTAAAAGAGCAGTTTTAAATAGTTTTCACAGATAATGTGCATTGAGTTGTTCAAATAGTGGGTAATCATTTTAAATCAATTATTGAGTAGTTAAATAATTAAATTTATAATGAATAATTAATTAATTAAAAAAGAAATAGAAAATAATCACTTCCATGTCCCATTTCCTCATTTCTCATGCCACTTAAAAAATAATTATTAAAATTATCATTTAATCATCTCTTTATTTTTTGTAAAAAATTACAACTATCAAAAATCAAATTTTTTCAAATTTTTATATTCAATGTTGCATATATTAATGAAAATGTGATAAGAAATCAAAGTTATAACTTACAATACTAATTAAATTAATTTTGAAAATGAGAATTACCTTTTTTTATATATACATTTCAATGTTTGAATTGATTATATATATTGTAAGATGTGTTAACATGGCGCTGTGCCAACTTGGCACAAAACTATGTTAACAGCATCATGTTGGTACGTGTTTTCTTAAAAAGAATCAAATTTAGAAATAAATCCTAAATCTGATTTTCTTTTTAATTTGGCCCTATTTAAAAAAAGATTCTATACATTTTATTAAAAAATAGAACAAACAAACAAAAAAAAATTGAATTTAGAAATAAATGCTAACTATTTATTCTTTTCAAAATTTGATTTTATATAAAAATGCCTTTAAATATATAATTTATTGATTAATCTTGGTTTTTTCTTGAATTAAAGGGAAAACTTGAATTGTAGAACGTGTTTATTTAAAAAGAACAAAAAAATTGACTCAAATTAAATATGACAAATGGACTATATTTTCTTAATTGATGCTGTTTGGTATTTGATTTTATCAATTTTGACGAATAGCAACATAAATAAAATAGAAAAAGTCGATTTGGATATTGCTCGAATTCAATTCAATATTTAGTATCCGTATATTATAATAATAAAAAATTTTGAGTAATAGTGACAGAAAAAAATGAAAACTTGAATTGGATATGGTTTGAATTTCATTCAATCTTCAGTATCAATATATCATAATAACAAAAATCAAGGGCAATCGCTTTTGCATGTTGGTATTTTGTTAAAGAAGTTGATATTCAGTCATGACCAGTTATACGACTTCGTATCCATAGCTAAAAGTCATGCAAATTTGAAGGTTCTTGTATGTGACAGAGAAGGAAAGCCAACAAAATAAATTATGAATGCTTTCGAAAAATATTTCAAAATTTGTCATTTTTTACTTACTTTAATTCTTTTTTTTTTTAAGGTAGCCGCCCTATGGGCGGCAACTAAAGCCCGCAATGCAACAGGCAGTTGGTGGGACTCAAACATTAAACCTTTAGGTCCTCAACCTTTATCCTCCTAACTAATCAGATAATACCTGATTCACAATTTACTTCACTTCTTAAGAGATTTACATTATTTAATTCGTACATTTTAATTTTATTTGAAATAAATTGTAATCTCCCCGTGTATCGCACGGGTATAACACTAGTATGATCCAATTTGTCAAACTGCTTAGAGTAATCCTATGACTATAATAAAGTGTGAATTTGTTCATTATCACAAAATGAGGATTATAATGACCCTTATAGTATAAGCATGTGGCCTCTTTGTGAACCATCATCTTATATGTACCAATTCTTTGTATATTCAAAAATTGTTTTAAATAAAGATACTTTAGAGATATCCATTAATTTTCTAATTGTCACGTTATTTTTCAACATCAATAGTTACAAAATTGTGATATTCATTTATGTAAGCTAATATGGATAGAATATTTGTACAAATGACTTTTTCTTTTGCAAACGCCACATAAAATCTTCATTCACCACCAAAACAAGAGAATTGTCATGGAAAAGATCTTGAAAGAGTCACGGTTTATAACCATGACTCATTTTGTTGCTGATTGTAACAGTTATAAATCGTGACTCACAATTTTATATTGATGGGTCGCGGTTTTCAACCTAGGGATGGCAAAACGGGTCGAAAAACCCGAGAACCGCGGTTACCCGAACCGAACGGGTCGAAAAAACGCGAACCGATGGATCGGCGGATCGGATATGGTTTTTGATAGTAAAACCCGAGACGGATATGGTTCGGATATGGTTCGTAGCGTCAAAACCGAACCCGAACCGAATAACCGATATTTTTTTCCTAAAAAAATTTAAAATTAATTATCAATTCAAAAATCTAAAGTTGAAAATCTAAAATCTATAATGATTTAGATGAGACCTTGGATTTGATGAGGCCCCTCTGTCTCTGAAGGGTGTGGTCTATAGCAGCCAAATGTGTAAAGACTGATCCTACGGACTTTGCCCTTATCCTTTCCCGTGGCATTTTTCCACCGTTTTGAGCTCATGGAAAATTTACTGCTAGAGGAATTTCAAGAAGAAACCCATATTACTTGTCTTCATCGTGTGAGTGAAGGGTTTATGAATCAAACATTATCCATTGTTATTGGACACAAATTTGTAAAATAAAACTGCTGATATTTCTTGAAGAACCATTAAAGAAAGAATTTAAAAAGAATTTATAAATCAATTCAAAATCAAAATTTGAAAATCTATAACAAACATGGCTTAAAAAAAAAAAGCGGTTTGAAAACGGTTCGAACTCAACCGAATCAACCGAACTCGGAATCAATCGAATCAATCAACCGAAACACCAACGGTTCGGTTCGGTTTGGTTATGGTTTTACCCATTCGGTTCGGTTGAATCAACCTCGAATCAACCGTTATCCTATTTCAGCGTGACCATTCACGAGTAGCATGGTCACGGTTTGAAACTAGTGTTGGCAATGGATCGGGTTCGGATCGGATCGGCCTAATCCAAATCTAAATCCAAATCAAAGGCCCCGATCCAAATCCAAACCAAATCCAAATCCAAATTCCTCGTATCGGATTTGGATCGGATAAAAAAAAAATCCAAATATGATCCATATTGGTATAGGTTTTTATAAAAAAAATAAAAATAAATAAAAATAAAATAAATAAATAAAAAATAAAAAATCAATTCGGATCAGATCGGATCAGGCCGATCCAAATCCAAATCCAAATCCAACTCCGGATCGCCGATCCACGGATAAATGATCCACGGATCTTCGGATCGGTAAAAAATTGATCCATTCGAATCGGGTATCCATCGAATTTGGATCGGATCGAATTTTTCTGCCATCACTATTTAAAACCGTGACTTGGATATAATCATTAAAAAAATAATAATAATTTAACACCGCAAAATCAGAGTCACCCTTGGAGCCGAGAACAACCCTAAATACACGCAAATGAAAAAAAGCCCCAAATCACGCGCGCTTGTTCATCAATTTCTTCTCCATTGCCTTTTCAATTTCTCCCAAATCAATCTCATTTCCAAGCTTGTAGGCTGCTTGTAAGTCTTCCCCGACCACTAGTGGTGTGAAGAAATCTTCATTTTCAAGCTTGTAGGCACTTTTGCTCTGCGGTGTGTAGTCACCTTTCTTCTTGTCTCGTCATTCTCATTTCTCAGTTCTTCTTCGGTGAGAAGATATTTAGGGTTTAGGGTTTCTTATTAATTTGATGAATTCTTATGATTTGAACAGTTGGGCTGGAGTCCAGAGCACAAATTTCCAAGTTACCTACCATCAACAGCTCATTTAATCGGTCTTGATTATTGGTTGATTTAGGCGTGTATTGCATTTTGCTCCAAAGTCTAACCTCAAACTGCAGTGACTAGAAACTGTTAATACACGTGCGTAAATGGCAAACACTCTATATTTGGTGACATTATGTTAAATATTTGACAGGCTAAAATTTCTAAGATAAAGTGAATCAAGGAGGAGATTCAACTGAAATAGATGTCAACACCGATCTGTTGAGTCAAGTTTTTGGGACGGACAAATGCGGCCAAATTCGTGGAGTAGGAAGCAAAGTCTCTAGAACGAAGTGCAAGTCCACTCAATTTGCGGTGTCTAGGATTGAAAAAATAGAGAGTCAAATACAAGCCCAATCTTCAAAAATCTACACATCCTCAGTCTCTTACAAGGCCGAACCACTCAAGATGTGGAAACTCCATCATCAGGCACATGTTAAATTATTGCGAAGAAACCTTCTGCAATTGGAGAAGGCTCTTCAACACGTCCAATGACTAATGACAACTCTCCGTTGAAGGCACACAAGGGTTACTATTATCTAATAGATTTGAAGAATGAAAAGAAATTGTAATGGTAGAAATTGAAATCGTCAAGCTAGGTATTATTGTTCATTTCCATCCGCTACAATGTCCTGAAGCAAAAGTCATTATATTGTCTATCTACCCAGAAATGGAAAATGAACCAATGTATATTGGTTGATAAGGTTGTGCAACTACATTGGGAGATTTTGGTGATGGCTCATTTTTCGTGTGGCCTCTATACTTGTTAAAGGAGATAATATAATTATCTCCTCTTGGTCTATGAATTAATGGATATATGTGTTATTTAAACTTTTCGGTCAAGAAAAACATCTCTTTTATTTCCATGTAATTAGATGCTTGAATGATGGTTAAATTATGAAATATTCGATTTTGTATTTTGGTTTTCTGATGAGATTCATTGTTTTGGGCATGAACATTTATTAGTGTATAGAACATGTAAATTTGGTGATTTAATAGCTTGGAAATAGAACAAAGCAGACAAATTTCATGGAAATAGAACAAAATAGACAAATTTGTAGTTTGCTGCCTACTGTTAGTCACGGTTATAAACTGTGTTGAAAACCGTGACCAACCCCTGAGTCACGGTTGAGATATCACAATTTATGTCTCGAAAGACAACCTTGGCTCAATCCGTTTGATACAATTTTTAACCATGGCCATAGGCCGGGTCACCTTAAAAATTGTAATGGTAAAAAATTGCAACCTATGGTTAGAGTCATGGTTTTTAACCATGATAATATGCTAGATATGGTGTAGTGATATTCACACAACTTGTTATTAATAGCGTAACTGAAAAAAAAAAAAAGAAGTAGGAAAAAGAAAAAAAGAACGACACAATTTTAATTCTTACATCTCCATGTGAAAATAACTTTTGTGAAAATTATAAATAAGCATTTTGCAAACAAAATTTATTAATAATAGCTCAAAAATTTAATAAATCAAGCCGGTCGAGACGTGATCATCAGATCATTGTCATTAGACTGAAAATTCCAACTTGGTATTAATGTCTACCATGCATGTTTTCCGATAAACCTTTATTTTATTAGAAAGAAAATTCCAAGATTAAATAGTAGTGTGATTATGAAATGTGTATATAATAATGATTAATAAGTTGTGAGGCCTGGCCGCTCCTTATGGTACTTGAGTCGCCTGTTGGCAGGGTTGTTTCGAGCGAGGTATTTGCAGTGGAATGAGGGGCCGCTAGTGTAGATTCTAGCTTGTTGATGTTGAGGCAATTTTAGTCGTTCCCCGCGGCCACTGCAATAGACCAAATGAGTGAATTGGCACTTTGACTCATTTGGTTCATATAAACTTCGTAGCATGTGGGTTTGCCAAAGCTTTCACATCACTGCTTATTAGACAATAAATTTTTATATATTTTAATTCATCTTCTTTTAAATTTGAAATTTGATCAAACCAATCACATTCATATATCTCATAGGACCTACATGTATGATACAAATCTTCAGCATTTAGCTCCGCTCATTCTCTCTGTTACTTTACATAAAAATTCATAAAAATCCATGAAACTTTAAATCCTAACACACACTGAATTAGTAACAACTTTTAAGTAGCAAAAAATAGTTAATTACAAAAGGAAGAAACTATAACATACGCTGACGATCCGGTATATGGCCGGATAATCAACAAGTGTCACCCACCATAGGGGAGGTAACACATCAAGTTGTTCATCCATTTTTTATATATATTTAAAGATTATTTTAATGAATATTTAAAGAATATTCGATTAAAAAGAGATTGAGAACTATAAAAAAATAAAGGGCTTATTGGTATAATAAGGACCCAACGTTTTAATTGCCTGCGTACTAAGGACCTATCATTTTTCCTTAATATTTTGATCCTCAACCTAATATTTTTTTTGGAGATAAGGACTTTTTAGATCAAAAAGATAATAATACTTTTTTATTTACGTTATTTATATTAAATTAAATAAAACATTACAATCGAGTCTATAATCTTTCAATAAGCACAAACTAGTCGTAATCTTTAACACATTCTCCTCCTCCACCCCTAAGCGCCACCACCACCAACTGCGGCGAGGCCCAAATGCAAATCTGGTGGTCGAAAACCATCAAATCTAGTGGTTTTAGAACAACTATCAGTTTGTGGTTCGAAAAACTGGTTGGTGGAAAAGAATATGTTAAAGATGAGGATTAGTTTGTGCTTATTGAAAAGTTATGGGCTCGATTGTAAATATTGTTTATTTAATTTAATATAAATAACCTAAATAAAATGATATTATTGTCTTTTTGGTCTAAAAAGTCCTTATCTCATAAGAAAAAGTTAGGTTGGAGATATAAATGGCAAGAAAAAATCATAGATTCTTAATACACAGCGAATTAAAATGTTTGATCCTGATTATATCAATAAGCCTAAAAAATAGTACTACCTTCATCCCAAAAATATAATCCACTATTCCTTTTTCGTCCATCCCAAAATATATGCCGCATTCCTTTTAAAGATATAGTTAAAATATTACTTGTCTTTTATGGCCTCATTTAATATGCATTGTTATCATCAAAATAGAGTAGTTGAAATAAAACATCTAATAAATGAGATGGCATATTAGGAAAATAATCTTGAATTGTACTTTTTCAATATCATTAATTGCATTGTTTTTAATCTGTGTGAAAATAAGAAAAATGCTATAATTTTAGGACGGAGATAGTAATGAACGTCCTACAAACGTGTGATGGAAAATAAATTTGAGAAGAAAATATAAATACAAAATTAGACCATACAAATCAGCACACCGTACTGAAAAGTATTAATTAGTTTGGCATGTTGCTATCGGGCGTGGCTCTCGACAATGACACAAAATTATCTAATTTCGAATCTATTCGCGACGATAGAATTGACCAAATGACACCAACCACTCACCCACCCACTAAAGACAGTGACTCATCAGTGAGATCAATTATTTAATTAAAAATTATTAAACAAAAAAGAAAAAGAAAAAAAGATTCGTTATCAACCTTTAGCATAATTGGAGTTGACTAACTTTTCAAATTAAAAAAAAAAAAAAAAAAGATCTACTTACGTCAATGTATTCCCATGTGTGCTGGAAATTTCAATTGTTTGGCGGCAAGTTTTCATTTGGATATGGTCACTTTTAGAGAATTTAAAATTTACATCGGTTGTTGTTTCGACTAAATTATTAGTTGTCTCATTCAATATAATTATTTTATTTATTTATATATATAATAAAATATTGATGTGCGGAATATTTATATTAGATGAAATAGCAGAAAAAAATGCATAAGAGGCAGGCAGCATAGATAATAAAATATTGTATATGCTCTGTGCATGGCATATTTGTAAATTGTTATCATACGTGATGGCACTTGATTATTGATCAGCAAATGTACATGTATAATTTATAAAAAGATATTTGAAATTTTAAAGAGTTTTATGAAATGTGTATAGATAATAATGGAGACCAAGTTGGTATATTTAAAAGCTTCAATAATATATAATAATTGAACTATACAACGACAAGGACATTGAAATATCTAACAAGGAAAATACATTTCAAATTAAAATGGAATTTTATTAAGGAATACATTACAAAAATGTCTTAATCAAAACCTAATCCCCACCAAACTTATACGAAAAATGTCAGAAAAAATACGTGAGGGAGGAAAAATAATAAAATGAATAATCATCCGCTTTTGAACTAGCAGCTAAGTTCTCCAAATAATGAGTAATGCCATTGAATGTAACCGATTTTGAAAAATTAAACAACTATTGAACCATAGGTTCTCTCTCCATCCCATAAAAATAAGTTTATTTTTCTTTTTCGTCTATCATAAAATATATTTCATTTTCTATTTGTATATATTTAATTTTTTTTACTTTTTCTATTACACCCTTATTTAATATTGTTATTAGTGAAAATATATTATTATTATTTAATATAGGGATATATTAAAAAAATAAAAATAAAATTTACTTTTTCGATAAGTATTAATTTTAATTTTTTAATCCGTACGAAAGTAAAACTAAGCTTATATATCTTCAAAGTAGGGAGTAGGAGTGGGCATCAGGTTGGTCGGGTCAAGTTGGGGCAGGCCCGAAATCGACCTGATTTCAATCGGTTTGAAAAAGGCAAGCCAAAACAAACCGCGATTCGGTTCACAGGTCGAAACCGACCCGACCCTACTCAATTCGGGTTGGTTACTGCGCAAAAAAAAATAATTATTTATTTATTTGTTATTATTATTTTTTGCAGTCCGATCGATTTTCAGGTTGACATTTGTCACGAGCACTGTTCCAACCCCACCCGAACTCGACTCGAGTCGGTTCAGGTCGGGTCCTTGGTTTGCGGGTTATTTGCCCAACCCCTGGTAGGGATCATATCTCAAAAACTCGTTGAATTTTATGTGGTGATCAACCCCACTGCATTAAATCACTCCATCAGTCTTAGGTCAATCTTGGGTCGTCTCAAGATTCCTTATAGAAAAATTGATCACAATGTAACGACGACACTTTGGTGTGTTCTTATAAATTTATTTTTATTTAAAAACTAATTAACAATTAATTTGTTTATAGATAGTGATGGGCCATAAAATGTGTAGATAATAATAAGTGGTAATTTGAAATGTATGGTTGATATTAATGCATGATTTTAATTTTTAATAGTATGTAATTTTTAGATAAAAATAAGTGGGAACAAACACTAAGATATATATTTAAGATAACATTAATAAACTAATAGAAATTAAGGGTATGTTTGGTAAGTTAAATAAGCTACTTTATAGTTTATTCATTAGTTTATAAGCTCCTACTAATTAAATAAATTTTGTTTGGTTGGAAAAGCTTATTTGAAAAGTTCAAGCTTATTTGAAAAACTTCTTTTACTAGCTTTTTGAATAAGCTTATGAGCTTTTCGCATTTTATTCCATTTTTTATCCCTACAATTTCCTAGAAATATATTTTAAACATATCATTTTGTATAATTTTCTATTTAGGAGCCAATTTATCAGTTATTTTGCTAATCGTTTTTATTTATATCAGCTAGCTTATCAATTATAAGTTAGCTTATTAATTATAAGTTAATATCAGCTAATTCTACCAAACATACCCATAATTTATGCAAGAGCTCACGAGTGATGGCAATTGATCAGGTTCAATTGGATAGGTTTAATTCAAATCCAAATCCAAATTCATTATTCCGATCCAAATCCATATTACTCGAATCGGATCAAGAAAAGATCCATATACGAACCACATTGGTAGATAGTTTTTGTAAATATTTTTCTAAATTTTTATTTCCATAACAATATTATAATTTACAAATCAACGACCGTTGAGTTGACTGCCCAATGATTTAAAAATAAGATTTTGTTAAGATATTTAATTTCTTATTTTATGTCTTTTATTTACCAAAATTAAATTTAAACAATTTTTTTAAAATATGGATCGAATAAGATCTATCCCGATCCATATTCAAATCATCTCGGATCAAATCGGGTCAGCTTTTAATATCCATGGATCGTTGAACTTAGAAAATTTCGCTCTTTTCGGATCGGATATCTATCAAATTTGGATCGGATTGGATTTTTTTTCCGTCACGAACTATAACAAAAACTACTCGAGCCCTGAAGAGACATATATCTACTTTTAACTTGAATTTATTTATTTTTTTTATCATAAAAATTAGGGTGGCATTGTTTTTGTTGTTTTCGATTTTGCTTAGGCAGTAAGATGCTTTACCTAGAATTATTAAGTTGTGGGTTCGAATCACGCGGGGGTAGGTAGAAAACTACTGCTAAATCTTCTTAGGATGTGTGAGTGATAAAAAAAATTTCCAAAAATAGTGAAAAAAGTTCTTTTTGATATTCTCAAGAACGCATTTCCAACAACCACCAAAAATTTTGAGGAAAAAAAAATGAAACGTGTCTTCTATTTTCTATACAAGAAACGAGTGGTGGGGAGATGGTGAGGTTGAGGTGAGTATTAGAGTCAAGATTAAACAAGCCGAAAAGTTTGACTTCACCATGATTTTACTACATTAATTTATCATTTTGCAAAAATTTCATATCAAACGTGTCTTTTATTTTCTCTTTTCCAAAAGGGATTTTGGCAAATGGTCCCCAAAAAATTTTGGTACCCAAATGATCCATTTAAATGGAATCCGTCCGTTTAACCATTAGTAAAAATCAATTGTTGAAAAATTGGGTACGCGTTTGGTCCATTTCATATGAAATAAATTACAAAAAAGTCCTAATTTTAGATATTATTACTATCAAGTCTCGAAGTTTGAAAAATATATACTTTAGTCCCAAATTTAGTTAAATTGTATAATTTTATATTTAATTTTTTCTGTGGGTGCTTATTTGGTTCGTAATTAATTTTATTGAATTAATTTGATATCTTAAGTGGTTTTTATCAAAAAATTTCAACACAAGTAGTATTTGTTCATATTAATATAGTATTACAACTTTCGAAAATTTTCTTTGACATTATAGACGCACATTTTGATTTTATATTCCTAATAAAATTTTATATAGATACAATAATTATATTTATTATTAGCTGTTGATTAAAATCAAAATGTGCGTGTCAATATTAAAGAAAATTTTTGAAAGTTGTGATATTATATTAATCTGAGCAATCTTCTTGTGTAAAATTTTGATAAAAACTATTTAATCGGTATCAAATTAATTCAATAAAATTGATTACGGACCAAATAAGCATCCATAGAAAAAATAAAATATAAAATTACACAATTTAACTAAATTTGGGACTAAGGCATATATTTTTCAAACTTTGGAACTTAATTATAATAATATTTAAAGTTAGGATCTTTGTGCAATTTATTTCAAATGAAATGGATCATTTGCGCACCAAAGTTTTTTTTTTTTGGACTATTTGCGCTATCTTTTATTATTTGGGATTAAATCTACAATATAACTAATTTTTTGAGACCATTTGCGCCAAAATCCCTTTCCAAAATTGTCTTTCAAAATGACAAGACAAACTCGTTTTCAGTTTTGGAAATTGGCACCCAAAACAAAAAAGCTCAAAACAGTTTCGAACATCAAAATCGAAAACTGAAACACCAAGATTATAGCATATAAATTATTGGAACTATCAAATGTCATTAAGGTATATAAATTAAATATCTTAATATAATAATAAGAGGAGTGCCAACTAGGCACTGCGCCATGTTGGCAGTGTCAAGTTGGCACTCATTTAATTACTTAAAAGTAAAAAAGGAAAATCTTATTTTGGAAATAAATATTAAATACACACTTTATTATTTTATTTTTCTTATTTAATTTAATTTATTTTCTTTATTTAGTATTTTTTCCTTATTTTAATTTTTTATATAAATTTTAATTTTTCAATTATGTATATAATTGAAACTAAACAAAAAAATGCAAGCATTAATGAAAATGTGATATAATATTAAAGTTACAAACTGCAATATCAATTTGAATATTTTTAAAAATGATAATTAACTTTTTAATATACATTTTAATTTTTGAATATTATATTTTAATTTTTATATATTTTTAGTTTTTGAATTATAGTGTTAACTTGATATAGTCTAGGTTGGCAAATGATTTCTATTTAAAAATCATTTTCATTTATTTGAAAATGTAAATGAGAAAATCTTTTTATTTACTTAATATACAAAATCCGTTCAATATTCATAATTCAATTTGAGCTAAATGTGATATAAAATCAATTCAATATTCACAAAATTTATATACGTATCTGTAGACCAATTATAAGATCATTGCTAATCGTATTTGAATAGTTATGTATGACTTATAAAATATAGTATTTAGTTTTTTTTATTTGTTCAAAAAATATGTTATCAAAATTTTCCCAAAATCACCAATTACGATAATTGATATAATATTTTTTCTTATAAAATAATATTTCGCACCAAATTATTATCTTATTTTATAATATTATTTTATGTAAATTTATCATTTTAATTATCCCGTGCAACGCACGGGGGTAATACTAGTTAATATAATAATAAACGAATAAAATTATTATTGCTCGATCTAAAAAGAAACCTATATAATTAGGACAACCAAAAAAGAAAAATGAACTATGTAATTTGACCCGAGGGAGTATGTAACATGCAAATCACAAGTTAGCCAAAGAAAATGCAAAAATTAACATCAAACAAAAAAAAATCATATAATGTATTAAAAAATCAAATAACTTCCAACGAGTTTAATAAACCACAATTTTGAAAATGCAAATTCTCCGCAAAATGAATATTTTTCTCATTGAAATATCAAAAGAGAAGGGGACTGTGTAATTGGGTCGGAGAGAGTATGTAACATACAAATCACAAGTTAGCCCAAGAAAATGCAAAAATTAACACCAAACAAAAAATAATCGTATAATTTATCAAAAAAATCAAATAACTTCCAACGAGTTTAAAAAACCACAATTTTGAAAATGCAAATTCTCCCCAAAATGAATATTTTTCTCATTAAACATCTCCTAAGATAAATCTGAAAATAGTAAGAGTAATCAAGTAATTAGCAATCAGTTATAATTAGGAAAGAACAAAAATTTATCAAGATTTTCACAAAATTATAGCTGCCAATTAGCACCAAATGATCGAAACAGTACCATCACAGATTCAAAACCAATACCAATTCACAACACTTGAAACAGTACTGCCAGATTGAAAAAACAACGTAACTAGTAGTTTGACTTCTGGTATAGTTCTAGAACACTCGAGTATTCCATAGTTACGGAATACTCAGGTGGTTTTACAGCCCGTATGACTTCCATTTTAAAATTTGACATCAGATCTATATCCGGTACGGCGAGGTTTGAAAAATTTCCCGGCGACACCCGTAGCGGCCGATCAAAGTTTTTTGTCATAATTCGGGACTAAATAATGGCAAAAAACTTTGACCGGCCGCTACGGGTATTTCGGAAAATTTTTCAAATAGTTAGAACTCGTTTGGCCGTTGCTGAATCTGGATCTGATCTCGAATTTTAAAATGGAGGTTATACGAGCCCGTAAAACCACCGAGGTGTTCCATAACTACGAAAACATTTGGGTGTACCGGATCGTTCCTGAATTAACTTTACCTAGAAATTTTATTTTGTATGTGAAGAAATTGTAAGGAAAATTATATGGGTATACATGATAATGTTCCGGTGCACCCGGGTGTACCATAGCTTATGGCACACCCGGGTGATTTTCTCCTTCGTCCGGATTCCGTTTTGAAATCCGGAATACATATTTTATTTTTGGGTATACATATTTTATTTTTGGGAAAAGGTAACATTTGGTTCTTGTAGGTAAAATCATGTACCTACGACATCCATTGAAAGATAAACTTTGGCCTGCTACAAATTTTTTTGTGTGAAAAAATTGTTGGAAAACCATATGCTTACGAAATATTGTATTTTTGAGGGAAATGTAACCTTGGCTACAAATACAAAAAAATTGTAGGAAAAATCATTTTCCATGAAATCTAGTTTTTGTGGGGGAAAAAAACAACTAGTTACAAATTTTAATTTGCTTGCGAAAAACATTGTAGAGAAAATTATATGCCACCACAATTTTATTTTATTTTTTTTGGGTAAAGGTGTGACCTCTGACTAGAAATTCTAAATTGTATGCGGAAAATTTGTATGGAAAAATAAAAATTCTTATAGTGAATAAACAAAGAAAGACCCTTGAGGGATCTTTCACTTTTATAAAGAATGAACATGCATAATTCAAAGATAAGCTAAAATTAACTTAATTACAAAAATTAGGTACGTAATTATGCCGTGCAATCACGTGATACAATCGTTGTGCGATCATATGGTATAAAACTTGGTGACTTGTACAAAATTCTTTTTTTTTTTTAATGTGCCATGCAATCGCATTGTATAAATTTTTTTTTCAATGTGCAATCTCCATGCTCATTCATCTTGATCCTCCAATTTAATTAACTCCCCGAGACACTCGTCATTTTGAACTTTTGTATTTTGGTCATCAACCCATGAATCCCTAATTTGATGTCCAAGATCACTTTACGCTTCGGAAATATGCATGGAAGTCACCGCAAAGTGTATGGGTCGTAGCAAGCAATAAAGTAGACTTTTAGAGTCCCGATTATCGTACTCACGAGGATTGGTATTTCAATTGAGTTATCTATTCTAGTAAAGAGTGAAATACAAAAAAGGAAAACACAATTGATTTGTTGGACTTTGGTTACTTAAACTACAAATGTAAACAAACTAATAACATGAAGCGGAAATGAATGGGGATGAAACCAAATTAATAGATAATTGGGATTCATGATTTTACTTAATCGTAGTCTAATCAAACCATCATTAATCATGAGATATTACTCATCTTTCTATGTTATATCCGATTCTCCTAATTTAGTCAATTACCTCTCTCGAGCATCAAATAGGCCATAATTGGTTGAATCAACCTACTATATTTCTATGTCGATTAGAAACCAACCAATTCCATTAGTGTTTGTGAAAATAGCTCAAATGATCACTTATGGTTAGAGGTATATCTCTATCTCCTACAGGAACTTATGGCATTTTTTATATGATCTAAAATACATAAAGTTCTCTCGGACAACTATACAAATCACAAAATATCGATTTGGTGATTAAGCAAACAAATGTGATAAAGCTCAATTACAAATACACATGAAGAAGAGCAAGTCATTCCAAAACCATAAACAACTTCATTAACTAAACTAGGTTAAGATCCATCAATCATCCCAACTTACAATAATTAGCTCATGATGAAGAAAGCCATAGATATATATAAATGCAAAGCATGAATGAGAGAATTTACTGTTAAAATTCAAGAACAAGAATTAGAAACTCCCTAGGAAATGCCAACTCTTTATCTATCCTTCACCTTCAACCATAATTTCTTCTTGATCTCTTCACCTTCTATACCAAGCTATAATCTCCAATTCAAACCTAAAAGAAAAGAAAAGAAGAAAGAAAGAAGAAAGGAGGAAGATGAGAGAAGAGAAGAGAAGAAAAGAGAGGAAAAGGAAAACTAAAACCTGAACTAAAGATGGAATGAAGAATGAGAATTTTGGGATCTAAGAGTGTGTATATAGCCCTAATTCATGTCTCCAAATATTGACCAAAATACCCCTCAAAATGGTGCAAAAAGGAGGGAAATGGAAAACATAAGGAAAAAATGCGTGCAGGTTTACAACCACGCGACCGCATGGTATTAGCCATTCAATCGCATGGCAACTTATGGCCGTACGTGGTCAACTTATGGCCATAAGTGCCACTCTAAAGGTTTTTCGCCCGTTTTCTCTATGGAAATTGCACTTGAGGTCGTCCGACTTTCAAAATTTTCACTTTAGTCCCCAATTTTTTTACTTCTCTTACAAAAAGGTCCCAAATAAATTGCATCCAAATTCCTTCATATTTTGCAAAGTTACATTTTGGTCCCCAACTTCAGAAAATTTGACTCGTTGAGTCTTTGTTGCTCCTTTTTGCCCTATTCTCCTCCACATTAGGGATTTATATCTAAAAACACAATATATACAACTAAATTAGTAAAGACTCACTCAATCTAATGCTAATTTATCGGTTTGGAGATATAAATAAGTGTGTAAAATATACACTTATCAATCACTACAATTCCTCAATCTTAAACCTTGCCTCAGTTTTGAAAAAAAAATTGGGGGGCGGGTGGGAAGGGGGTGATATTGGTGTAAATGGTCTAAAAAAATTGTGCTTCCTATGAGATTTGTTTGAAATTAAAAAAAAAAAGTTTCGGTGTGCGTTTGGTCCATTTGGACAGGAATCCATCCAATTTTGCTATTAGTCAAGTCAAATTTTAATATTTTGTCATCTTTCCGAAAGCATTTTGGTCATTTTCCAATTAAGGTAAGTGAATCACAATTGCAGTTAAATCCATAAGTTTCAAAATGCATAAATTAGTCCAAAATTTTAATTAAACTAAATACTTTTACCTTTTATATTGTATATATGTTTACTTAGTCTATAATTAATTTTATCAAATTAAATTTAATACTAATTAAATAACTTTTATCGAAAATTTTTAATACAGTAACATTTGTTCGACTTAATATCATAAATTTTCAAAATACCGAATATGTCAAGAAATAATAAAATAAAATAATCTAGTAACAATAGCCACGTAAACGGCAAAATAACTATAGTTTTTCAAATTAGTTAGACAAGTTGCCTCATAATCTTCAAAACTAGTAATCCCACCCATGCGTTGCACGAGAAAAAATCAATGCATAAATACAATTTTCTTCGTTAATACGAACCAACTTCATATTGAATCATTCCCATCATCATGTATACGAAACACAATTTTGCTAATACTTTATTGTGAAAAATTTACAAATTTTGGAATAGTTATTTATATACAACATTTGATGTTCTATCTGTTAGATTTTCATCTTTGTCACATATCAACTTTCTTAATCATTTCCGACTTTTAACTCTGGAAATCACGGCATATAATTGCCTATGACAAAATACCAATTTCTTCAAGAAAAGCTAACATGAGACAATAATTGACCTTTGCTCTTGTTAATTATAATAGCATATGAAATCATCAATGAGGATTGCTTCATTTGAAATCTAAAAGGCAATCTTGCATCTAAAGAAGTCAATGTCAATCTGGGATTAACACTCTTTGACCAGAAATTTTTCCCTTCAAAATTTATGCTTCAATGACATGAGAACCTAGTTTTGTTATTACCAATATCGTCCGATGATACCATCCAACCGCTTGACCAATATTTCTGAATAATATAACCTACATAATCAGAACACCTACTTTCAAACTCAACTCTGATTAAGCACGCCGGAACACTTTATATATGCCATTCAGAAATTCTGTGAAACTCAATTCTTAAAAAAATCCAATACTTCTTTCTCCTTTACATATTCCTTTACATATTAAATCTGAGCTCAAGTAAATTTTTTCTAATAACTTATTCATAGACACCATGTATTCATTGATCGCATCAATGATTTTAATTTGTTAACAATAACAACATTTAGATGAAATTAATAGAATTAAAGGAAAATTGTAATATCATTATTTTTTATTATAAAAATATCAAAAATTTTAAAACACTTTTTTATGTACCACAATCGTAATTGTATTTGTTAGGTTTTTATTCTTATTACATATCAATATTTGCAACCTGTTGGGACTGTGAATCGTAATACTACAACATACAACTTATGATACTGAATTCAAACTTCAACTAATAACTCAACATTTGTAAATAATAATTATGTCAATTTACAATAAAATAAAATCATGATTATAGTTCATTTAATAAATAATTAAAAAATATATAAATAAAAATAGTACTTCGTTACAAACTGGGAAAATACATTAAGTTATCACCCAACATAAAAAACATTGCAAGCACTTAATAAAAGTTATCATGATAAAAAAATTAAAAATCATTAATCAAAGATTTTCCAATTTTTGAATCTTAAGTTTATAAATTTATTTAAAAATTAAATATTTGAAAAGAAACTATAATTGCAATTTCCCAAAATTTTATTTAAAATAAAAAGGCCGACGTTATTTTGACAAAGTAATTTTTTAGACTTTTACAAAACTGCTACATCTATAATTAGTTGAAATTAGAATGAAAAATATTTTAGTGAGAATAAGATTAAATTATTATAAATTAAGAATATACGGTCACCTACTTAAATAAGACTACAATTAAGATCAAATATTATACATCAAATTAAAACCAAAAAAAAAAAATTAGCCATGATATTTTAAGTCAAATATTTTATTCTTTCAAAATCGATAAGCTTCTTATCTAATATGTGATTTTTCACACTGAGAGCTTACATTCACAAATATATGTAATGCTTGATTTTATTTTACAAAAATAAAAATGTAGAGTATAAATATTAATTTAATTTTAATACAAAAAATAATTTAGAAATAAAAAATAATTTATTAATAATTTCAATTACATTGTTGGCGGTACCTATCCATATATAGAGGTTGAAACGAATAGTCACATTGTTTAAAAATTATTAAAATAAACATTAATTATTTATATTTTAATTATCAAATATACTATTTTAGCTAGACATGCAATAGTTAATCAATTATAGTTCAGTTAATTAATTAATTACGGACTTAAATAGCAATATAAGTTATAGTTTTATTATTTCAAACTTTAATCTAAATAGATGAGATTGAGAAGGAAAGAATAAAAAAAATTGAAGAAATTTTAGAAAGGGTGGTAGATGAGAAATACCCATGAAGTAGAAAAGTTGAAAACGCCACGTCGGTAACCAATGACAATCATTGTTTCAATAACATCACATACTTCCAATTCAAAATTTTAGTAGAATAATTCATTTTAAACTTTAAACGTAAAATAACTAAATTTTGATATTATAATTTAACTTTAAACGTAAAATAATATTTAAAAGAATTTTTACAAACCATAATCCTCACGTTGTAATAAAAATAACCATAATTCTCGATCCCAAAATAAAAACTCATTCAAATTCATTTAATAGATATTAAAATAAAATAATAAATATTTTTATATGAGTTTTTTATTTTTTAATATTTTATAATTATACATATATGTGGACACAAAAAGAATAAACAAATATCTTATAATGGCATTAATGTAAAATAAGATATCAATTAGATAATAATGAAAAAATTATATTTGGGCATTAAAAAATATAATTCTACAAAGTATATTACAAAAAGATAATATTTTCACAATCTTTTTTATTATAAAAATTATGTTAACTTATAATCTCTTAGTTAATTTAGAGTATTTATTACGTAAATAAATATATAGTTTACGACTATGTATCATTTATTTAAAAAATTAATTTTAATATTAATTTATTATATTTTTTTATAATTAATAAAAATACTTGAGTTGTTAATAAATATGCAAAAAATCTACAGTTTCAAAAAATTGGTATTAATTAGAAAGTATTGGAATGCACAAAAGCATAAATTATAATAATAAAGAATTAGTATATGATGTAAATTTATTAAAGGTGATATGAAAAATATAAGTCAAAATCTTGAAAACGAAATACTAATATAAATCAAAATTAAAAAATTAAAAAAGAATTGACTTGAATAAAGAAAATTAAAAAAAAATTATTGCACATTGTGCATTGCACAATGTACAATACACATGGCATTGCATTGCATTTCTCAATGCAATGCCGTGTGTTACATAAAAACGAAAAAACACACAAAAAAAAAAAACGTCTACCTCATAAATGCAGTTTTGAAAGGAAAAGCATCTTTATTTTGTTTTAGTATAGTTATGATTGACAATTCGTACAACATTATAAGCCAACTTTAGGTTTGGTTCAAATCATGTCAACTTTATATCTAGGAAAACCAAACAACTCATGACGCGCTGATAATTCTCATGATCCATGAAACAGTGCAAGTGTGCAACATTAACCACACGCCAACATTCAACTCAAATCGTGTCATCTTTGTAAATAGGAACACCGAACAAGTTGAGTAAACCATGTAATAGGCACAACATCTTCAAAAGTGGCCACACCCCTTTGTTACCAACAGTCATGAGTTGGGTACCTGTTATTACCGTTGGCAAACGGTACCAATGCTAATAAAGAGCTTTTTCTATCTTGCAACTCATCTTTAAGCATTGATTAGATCAATACATAGAACAACTTGTATTTAAAGAATTCTTTAAAGATACTCGGAATGGAGAGAAGGAAGGGGCTCCGGGCTCCCCTATTAAGACTTGAGGTTCCACCTTAAAAGGTTAACCCAATAAGGGGAATTATCCAATCATTTTATTAGTTGGTCATATTTTTAGCATTTTCTAAATGTGGGATATTTGTATCTCAATATGCCCCACAACATGGTGGCTCATTAGAGCACCAATCTTGGAGAGAAGCGCAATGTTCATGAAGAAGAGATTGGGAGCGCAATGCTTGGGAGAGAACGGGAACGCATGGCTCGAGAAGGAGGAAGTAGGGGCAATTGAAAAATCACAGGAGCGTGCGGACTCGTTTGAGTATTATTGGCTCTGATAACATATTAAGACTTAAGGTTCCATCTTAAAATGTTAACCCAATAAGAGGAGTAGCCCAAGCCTTTTATTAGTTGGTCATATTTTTAGTATTTTCTAGATGTGGAATATTTGTATCTCAATATCCCCAAGAGATCCTACATACACAGCATGTTTTTTTTTAAACAAAAATAACCTCAAGTAATATTATCAAACTACCCTTAACCCACCCAACCCCTTTCCCTCTCCCCAAACCCCAACCCTTCCCCCTCCTGTGAAACAACCCATAAGCTGCCTGAAATGGCAGGCAGCTTGTAACACCCGCCCAAGTACGCAGCGGCATCGTACTAGGAAGGGCGTTACCTGCGTGACGTCACCGAGCTAACACATTTGCAAACGTTTCACGACTCACGAAAGTCCAAAACGATAATTTACATACATATCCAACCAAATAGCTCCAGAAGTTATATTACAAAAGAGTTTATAAAAGAGTGATCTTGTACACACGTGACCCCAAAATCTTTTCCTTTCCCATTTCTACACGTCGACAAGCTCACGCACGAGAGGATCCTGTGCCACCTCTAGGTTGCCTCCTACTCGCAGCATCATCTAAAACATAAAAGAGCACACGTGAGTCATAGTGACTCAGTAGGAAGAGACACAATGCATATGAACATCACATTTTGCTTTCGGGCCCATTGCGAATCATGTGTTGGCATTGGCGCTGTTATAAACATATGGCCGGCCTCGTAACATCATTGGGGCGTAGGTCCCCCATGAGGCCATACTATCGGTTATTGGGGCGTAGGTCCCCAATTCGACCGATGTATCATCCATTGGGGCGTAGGTCCCCCATATTTGGCCAAAAACATTAACATTCATGCAACACATGATAGGCAATCCAATCCAAACACACGTGACATATGAATGCAAAGCATCGGAATCCAAATCCCACATGGACGAAACATTCATATCATAGCATTTGGCAACATAAGCATATCATAAACCAAGGCTAGGAAGCACCTAACCCTAGAAGAACCACCATAGCAAGCTAACCATGTCATACTATGCCAAAACTATGAAATTAGCCAAGAAACTTGCATACATAGCTATCTAAGGATCATTCATGTATCTACTTACCTCCTACATGGGTAATCTAACTCAATCCTACCTAAAAGACAAGAACCCAAGCTAGAAGATTGGATAGAGAACTTCCTCTTCTTCCTTCCCTCTTCTCTTCCTTCCTTCCTCTTGCTTCCAAGGTAGTAACTAGGAATAGATGAATGATCTACAAGCCAAATACCATGCCAAAGTCTTGAAATCACACTTGGACTTGTTCTCTAGGGTTTAGGGGAGTTGGGGGTGAAAAATGGTGGAAAAAGACCAAGCCAACGTGTTAAAACCCAATCCAACAGTTTTTGCCGACTTAAAATTACGGCCGTAACTTCCTCTTTTACGGCCGTAACCTCCCAATTTACGGCCGTAACAAATAAACCTTACTGCAGTAATTCAGCCTCTGTAAATCTATGCATCTCACCCTTCGAGCATTACGGCCGTAACCCATAAACCTTACGGCCGTAACCAAATAATACGGCCGTATCTACAAGTCATACGGCCGTAATTTCCTCTCTGTAAATTTGGCACATTTCCTCATTCCACAAATTACGGCCGTAACTCTTTTACTTACGGCCGTAACCCGATAATTACGGGCGTAAACCATAAACGTACGGCCGTAAATCTCGATCCTGCAGAATTTTGTAGCGGCCTCGTTACTTGCTCGGGAGGCCGTTTCGACACTTAATACCGTACGTAGCATCACAACGAAGTCCCCAAGGGTCCAAACACATATTCATCCCCTCATGATCATACATAACATCATAAATCACATGCATAAACGGACGGGGCATTACACAGCTCCTTTTGCCGGAAATGGCAGCTTAAAAGTGTTGTCCCTAGAGAGAATCAAAAAACAGAGAAAATAGAGAACAAAGTCTTGGTAAAGAAAATGGGTTATTTACGAAAAAGGACCCTAAACTATTGGTTTTGTAACAAATTCAACCATATTCTTTTGTTTGTCCACACAGGACCCCAAACTTTAAATTTGTTTAACTGCACCCCCGTTTGACGGAAACCATCATTTCCACCGTTAAAATGAGCCATTTTTGTCTTTTAGTGCAAGGGTAAAATGGTCCTAAATTTTCACGAAAGATTGGGGGGTCCTGTGAAACCGATAGTTTGGAATCATGTTGCCAAAATACCAATAATTAACGATAGTTTGGGATCCCATTGTGAAACTACCAATAATTAACCGATAGTTTGGGATTCCTATTGCGAAAAAAGTAATAATTAAATTTAATTTAATTTTAAATTAGTTAAATTAAATTTAATTCGAAAATACCAAATTAATATAATGTGCAAATTAGTCCTAAATCTTTGACGCGTGTCACTGCGCTTCTAGTCCAAAATAATAATAAAAAAGTAGCTCAAATGGTAAAAAAAAATATTGGTGTGCGTAATTTGGTCCCAAATTTTAATTAAATTTTACCTTTTATTTTTTTATGGATGATTATTTCGTCCGTAATTAATTTCTTGAATTAATTTCATGTTGATTAAATAGTTTTTACAAAAAAAACTTTCAATACTGTAGCATGTGTTCGTATTAGGCTTATTTTCCAAAAAAATAATATTACCATTTTATTTATAGTATTTTAATTAAATTAAATAAAAATATTTACAACCAAATCCATAATTTTTCAATAAGTACAAATTAGTCACCATCTTCACCAATTTCCTCATCACCACCACCACCCCAGCGCTACCACCACCACCACGCCGGTGAAAACTCCGACGACCCCAAAAAAACAGATCAGGTGATCGAAAACTACCATATATGGTGGTTTTCGACCACCAGATCAACTTGTGGTTTTTGATCATCAAATCTATTTTTGGGGTCGCCAAGAGGTCGTGGTGGTGGCACCTGGGTGGTCGTGGTGGAGGAAATTGTGGTGAAGATGGGGATTAATTTGTATTTATTGAAAAATTATGGATTTGGTTGTAAATATTTTTATTTAATTTAATTAAAATACTATAAATAAAATGGTTATATTATTATTTTGGAAGATAAGCCTAATGCGAATACATGCAATAGTATTGAAAGTTTTTTTGTAAAAACTATTTAACTCTTATGAAATTAATACAGTAAAATTAATTACGGACGAAATAAGCATCCATAGAAAAAATAAAACGTAAATTTTAATTAAAATTTGGGACCAAATTACGCACACCAACATTTTTTTACCATTTGAGCTACTTTTTTAATTATTATTTCGGACTAAAAGCACAATAACATGCTTGAAAGATTTAGGACTAATTTGCACATTATATTAATTTGATATTTTCGAATTAAAAGTAATTTAACTAATTAAGAATTAAATTAAAGTTAATTATTGGTTTTTCGCAATAGAACCCCAAACTATTGGTCAATTGTTGGTATTTTCACAATGGGCCCCAAACTATCGATTAATTATTGGTATTTTCGCAACAAGACCCCAAACTATTGGTTTCACAGAACCCCCCAATCTTTCGGTGAAAATTTAGGATCATTTTACCCTTACACTAAAAGACAAAAAATGCTCATTTTAACGGTAGAAATGATGGTTTCCATCATGGGGGTGCAGTGAAACAAATTTGAAGTTTGGAGTCCTGTGTGGATGAAAAAATGGGATTGAATTTGTTACAAAATCGATAGTTTGGGGTCCTTTGCATAAATAACCCAAAAAAGATTCACTAAGAAGTAGCATCACAATGAAACAATTTAGAGTATTAAATTTAAATATCATAGAGTTACCATTAAATCATTGATATATCATCTAAGATTCGACCAACGCATTTTCTCTGGAGATTAGTTATCACTAGTATCACGCCCGTGCGATGCACGGGAATAATTAAATTTATGTACGATAAATAATTGATATAAAATTATAAATATAAATGTTGAATTACAGAATTAATGTAATTTATGCATAGGAGATGTCATAATTGTAAATAATTATTAAAATCTATAATATTGTATATTATAATCAATGCAAAAATATAGAGTAAATTTACAATTGTAAATTATAAAAATTCACGTGTATCACATAATTAAGAAATTTATCAAAACGTATAACCTTAATTCTAATTGCCTTGTATAGCATGCACAACAATGGTCGTGGAGATTAATTAATTGTAAACGAACCATGAGGAATGAATATATAAAAATTCTTTTATGATCAAAACATGTCTTTCTAGTTTTTACATATCAAATTTATATTGAACACCTTTCTTCTTTCGGAAATGGACATTATGCACTCTAAATTTTATGATTTTATGCGTTCTTTTAGTGATTAGTTGCAGTTAATTTTTAATTTTAACTCTATTGTATAAGAAGTATTATAGTTAATTTTAAGTAACTTAAATTTGTAATAATACCGATAATTTTCCGTATTTACATAATTCATTTGATTTCTTTCCATTTACGTAAAGTGTATGTTAATTGTAGAAACAAAAACTTTTTATTTTTAATTTTATATACTTAGAAAAGGCAAAAAAACGTACGTACAATACAAAATTCAATTAGTGAGTATATCACATCAACTGTATTAAAAAAAGAAAAATATCAATTAATTTTTTTAATTAGAAACTATGTGTCATGTTGGCACTGCCAATAAGGTGTTCACCAAAAGTGGCACTTCAAATATAATAATTTAAGGATTAATGTATTACTATTTTACTTAAAAATAAATAAATTATTCAATATAAATGCAGCTATAATTTTAACCACTCACAATTTAATTTTAAAAAGGAAAAAAATAAAAAATATCCATTATTTTTTTTAACAAGCCAGTTCACGTAACCAAACAAAACTCTCAAAACCTATAATTTTATCACGATAAAATTAAATAAAAAATAAAAAATATTTATTATTTAATATTTTGAGTGAGACCTTTAAAAAATAAACTTATATTTAAAGTCTTTCCAAAATAAATTTTTCTCATTAAATGTTTGTTTTAAATATTGGTTTATTTTCAATTATATTTTTAATTACTACTAATGAATGTTGGTTTATTTTCATAATAACTAATTTTATAATTTTTTAAAAAATATTTAATGTGTACCGCGTTGACATCTTTGCCTACATGACACTTTACAAACTGTAATATATAAAGATTAATGAAATGATAATATAACAATTCAAAATATAAAGATAAAGATTCATAAATTACTCTTTATTTAAAAATAAATAAATTATTCAGTGCAAATTCAATTATAATTTTAGCACACACTATTTGATTTAAGAATAATCTACTATTTATATAATCCAATGCACATTACAAATCAAAATTATCTAAAACTCTAAAGGGCCGTTCTGTTTGTTTTGTATTTTCTGTTTTCATTTTTGAAAATGTTTTGGTATTTTCTGTTTTCAAGTTTTGTTTTGAGAAAATTGAAAATACGTTTGGTTTGTTGTTTTGAAAATTTATTTTTGAGAAGAGAAAATAGAAAACGTGTTTGGTTTATAGTTTTAAAAAAATATAAATTGGTATAATAAAAATTACAAAATGGTCCTCAAACTATTCAAAATATTCAAACATGCCCTCATCTTCACCCTAGCCTATCCCCACCCCACCCCACCCCACCCTACCCTCCCTCTGTCTCTTCAACCAGTCGCCGGCAACTTCGCCGGCGACTGTGGTTGTGCGAACCACCAACTCTTTGTGGTTCGCACCACCAGCAGGTGGTCGGAAACCACCTGCTGGTGGTTCTCGACCACCATTAATGGTGGTCACGAACCACCAGTAGGTGGTTCGCGACCACCTGTTGGTGGTCGAAACCACCTGTTTATGGTGGTCCAACCACCATTGCCACCAGATCTGGTGGCTTGCCTCCAGATCTGGTGACCGGATGTTGGCGGCGGCGGTTGGCGGTGGCCAGAGGTGGTCGACGGTGGTCGGGGATTGAAACATACGAAAAATAAGATTTGGGATTGAAATATAATAAATGTAAAGTTTAAAATCCGAAAACGCGTTTTCCTAATTTTAGACATTTAACACTGAAAACGCCGAAAACGTTAAAAAGACGTTTTTGTGTTTCCTATACAAATCTTGAAAGCGTTTTCGAAAATGGATTTTCAAAAACAATGAACAGAACGCGTTTTCAACATTTTCGAAATAGAAAACGGGTTGAAAACAGCAAAGAGAATGCACCCTAATTTTTTTAACACTATGAAAATAAATAAATAAAATACTTATTATTTAATGTTTTCGATTAGAAGTTTGAAAAATGAAATTACATTTAAAGTTTTTCCAAAACTAATTTTTTCTTATTAAATTTTATTTATCACATTTAATGAAAAATTTATGTTTCATTAAAAAATAATTATATTTAAAGAACTAGTATTCAACGTGTGCGTTGCAAGGGGATGAAAATATTTTAAAGAGCACGTCTTGTAGATAAAAAAATAAAAATTTTTAAGTAATAGACGTTAAATGCAAACATAATTATAATGATAAATAAATATTATTGGATACTTAATATAAAATATTTAAAACATGTATCGGATTAAATAAATATATAATTGCACAATATTGTATGACAATCCAACTTAGTAATTGGGATTTTCGACACACATTTGTATTTTAAAGGGTAATGGAAAAAAACACATATATATATATATATTAATAAAATGAGATCATTTTCCCGCCAAAAATTTTATTTTTATGAATTAAAAAAATAAAATTTAATTATAAAAGGATAATTACAAATTTGCAACTCAATCTTTCCTTCATCTTCTAGAATTCGAACTCTTATATATTTCTTATATATCTCTCATATAATATGAGGTCATTTTTCCGTGAAAATTTTCATTTTCTGAATGAAAAAATAAAATTTAATTGTAAAATCACGTTTCGGATAATCACAAATCTGCAACTCAATATTCCATTCCTCTTCTAGAATTCGAACTCTTATATATCTCCCCACTTCGTTTGTGAAACCGTTATAAGTTGCTTGAATAGCCTTACAATTGTGCTTTTTTTAATGATGGGTATATATGTCCAAGATGATTATATCTTAAATATATATCTCCCCGTGCAACGCACGGGAGAAAACACTAGTACTTTTTAAACCATATATGACCCTTTTTAAATTTCTTAAAAAGGAAAAAATGGAAAAACCTTTTTTTATTTTTTAGAGAATAAAAAATAGAAATTAGGAATATATATATATATATATTATTAATAAGGATTTTTTATTTTTTAAATTAAAAACCTATTTCAAAACTTATTTGAAATTATTAATAAAAGAATAGTGGTTACATTGTTACATTTGCATTAGAATCACACTTTAACAGAATGCTAGCTTAGTTTTTGTTGTTTTCCAAATATTTGCAGGTTCTAATCCAATTTTTATTATGCTCTATTCGTGCAACAAATATAATTGAAATTATAAAGAGTTAAACAAAAAGAATAGGTAATTTAACATTAAAACAAATAATATAATTTAGAATTAACACAAGTTTGGAGATGTTCATTGAGATCACATGTTCTCTGCGTCAAAAGAGTTTAACGAAGAAAAAATTAATTTAATATTAAAAAAGACAACGTAATTTTTAATAATCTGATAGTTACAATAAAAATCTATATAATATTTCCATGTAACCACCTCGAATAATTAAATATTTTCATAGACAAAAATTAATCACAGTATAGTATATAAGGTATACTTTTAAAATTTGTATTTTTTAATTTTCAATATGGTATTTTCATTTCATATTACAATTATGTTAAAATTATTAAAAGGAATGGGAAAAGACTTCTTTATTTATTTATTTATTCATTTGTTGGAGTTTGAAAACTTTAAAAGAGGGGAAAAAAGACAATTATATACAAATTTTTTGCAGGGAAAAAAATTTGACAACCAATACTTGAGAAATCAATGTGCATATAATAAAACAAATATAATAGTAATAATACATAAGTAATTAAGATTTTTAACACGCATCTAATAGCATTTAATTACGCTATTTTTAATATATATCACTTTTAAATCATATATATATATATATATATATATATATATATATATATATATATATATATATATATATATATATATATGACCCTTTTCAAATTCTTAAAAGGAAAAGAATTAAAAATTATTTTTCTCCCTATTTTTATATGTCACATTTTATATAATATTGTGATTGGGAGTATAAAGCTTTGATTGAGATTGTGATTGGGATATTAAAGTTTTAATTAATTCTATAATTTAAGTGTCTTTTCTGATTGTATGCTTGCTTTCTTATTACTCTTGTGATTTATGATTTGAGCTTTCCATATTTAATGTAAAAATTTTATTACACACCCAAATGAATCATAGAAATTGTTATTAAAGACAAACGTGTGTTACCATAAATAAACAAACTCGTATTGCCATAAATATATTATGGCTCATGGTCGAATTTATTTATACAAAGCAAAAAAAAAATTATTATTATTTCTTAGGCGGGAAACTATGTGTGATTTCACACACTGGTGGAACAACTTTTATATATTAGTATAGATTTTCCTATTTAAAACTACTAATTAATATTAGTTTATTTCCAAAAATAGAATTTTCTTTTTTTTAGCTACAAAATTGACTTTTATGATTTTTTTAAAAAATATTAATGAGTGTCACTGTTGGCAATACTGCCAACATGGCACTTCTCTTTTTATAATATAAAAATAAAGATTGCATCTTTATATCAACGGATCATCATCTTTATAACAAGACTAAGCATGTGTTTGCATACTCATTATTCTTTATACTTTCTCATTTTTTAAAATTCAAATTTAGTCAAACAAATCACATCCACATATAAGATCCACCTCATATTATTAAATCTTTACCATTCAACTCCACTCATTCTCTCTTTTTCTATCCATAAAAATACATTAAAATGAAACCCAGTACTTTTCTGTGCAATATCTACTCAAGCTCACGAAAGCAACGAAAAAGGCTCTTACAGACTGCAATTCAATCACAAAACTGCATCTCAATTACACAAGTATGAGGAACAAGCGATAAACATAGAAAAGATAAAATAGTATGCCTCTTCGCCACTGCAGAACAAACCGTGAAATCCAGTTTCAAATTCAATGACCAATAAAATTACCAAAAATTCTTTATCACATTTGCATAAATTTCTGCTCTATTTATTTTCCATCGTGATCGAAAAAGAGAAATCATGCATGAAAATATCAATATCACAAACCAAACATGGGCTTCATAAATAATGAGGTAAATATCAAACTCGCAAGGGTTTTATTACAAAACAAGAAAGTGAAAAGTACATACATGAACCATAGTGATACAAGTTGCAGAGATTATTTATCAACTCCAGTTAGCAACATTATCAAGTCACCAAGAAGTACACAGGTGAGTATCAAAAGCTATTGAGCAGCATTGAAGAAAAAGGAAAAGAAACCTCAAAATCCTACAGAGGCTTATTGAGAATCTCTCTAAATCAACTTTAAGATGTCACCACTAAACAGGCAATATGTTAAAATATTAATATTCCACCACTATATAAAGGGGATTCACTATGCTTCTATGATACTACTAGATGTATTCAATCCACTAGAAATTTATGGCAGCCACCAACAAGCGGAAACATACCAGAACATAATAAAAAGACTTTGTTGAAAAGATTAGACTAAATTATGGTATATACAAACCAATCAATTAAAATATGAAACACAAAGTGCTAGTTTCACAAAGCCGTAAAAATTTCTCACACTCAGTTTAGCCACATATTCTACAAATAAATAAATAAAAAAGAGGAAGAAGCTTTGTAAGATGTTCAAATCCTAGAGTAACTATAGAACTTGATTATAAGGTAATACTAAGGAGACAGCCTCACTAAAAAGAATAATGCAATTTGGCAGTTGAGTTCTTTCTTCTTTCCATATTTTTAGAGCCTTCGGCGCGGGATATGGATGAAATGCGGCACTACAGACACTAGACTATGCAGAATTGAAGAATTACATATTGATCTAGAAAAATAATTGAATTATGTGAAGGAAAAACTTAGAAGGGATTCACATGGATAACGGTAAGACCATTTAAGACAACTGCTTCTCCTTTATGGAAACTAGCTCTTTTGTCATGTGCTTTAGATTAAAAGCTCCAAGGTGCATGAGTGCATCCCTAACCAGCGTACAGGAAAAACAACGGACAATTATTTAACAAAGGCTAAATCTGATTTGCCACCATTACAAGTTCTGTAGAGAAAGCAGATTATCGGAAAATTTTGAAGAAAGTTGCAAGGCAGGGATCCACCAAGTACCTTGATGTAGTGGAGACAATTATCAAGACCAGTTAATTATAGTTGCTCAATTATATTGATAAAGGTAATACTAATAGAGCATCAATAAATGCCACAACAACAATCAGAGAAAGCAAGAGAACGGATCAGGGGTAAAGTAGGTCTGAATAATTGCGCAATAAAATGTAGTCTACCAAATAGTACGACATTTGGCATATCAGTGAACTACATGTGAAAGTAAAATTTCAATGCAAAATCCCAAAATGAAGTTTCAAAGTTGCCAATTGCTAAACAGCTTTATCCAAAGGATTTCATCACAATCATGACACAAACACAGAGCTGTTATTTGCAGTATCAGAAACAGAACACATAAACTGATCATTCTAGGGAAGGGCTAATACAAACCAGAGAGCCATGATACAGCATCTCAAAATGTATGGATTCATTGAGCCAGTTTGCATATATCTTCATATTCAACAGCCTTGAGAACCCTACCATCATATATGCCCTTCTCAATCTGCACCTTGGCACAAAAATTATCAGTATCCACTGCTAGCAACCGAGCATTTGACCCACGATAAGCCCCATTGACTATCTTCACAAGGCCCCCAATTTGAGGAATCACTGTCTCAAGCTCCTCTTGATCAACCCTCAACACATGCTTACTCTCAAGCATCTGAATTTCACCAACATACTTATCAATTACCTTCCTCACAACCCCCTTTTGCTTATAGTACCCCTTTTCAGCTAATGCTTTACTCATAATCTTCACAACAATGCCCTCCCACAACCAGTAATCCTTCCTGTTACTCCTCTCCTTGGCCTTTTCTTGCTCTCTCATCAGTTCATCCAACGCCGATGCTCCTCCGCCATTCTTCCCCGAGACGTCAATCTTGTGCTTTTTACTATTACTGTCATTCTCCCCTTCATCGAACACCAATCTAGAACTATCCCCCTTCTCCTTTGCAGCAACCGCATTTTTTGTAGACGCTAAACTTAGCTTAATTTTCTTAACTTCTCCCTCAGATTTTTCCCACATTCTTGTCTTGGTCTCTACTTCATCTGATCCATTCTCATTCCCAGTTGTGGATGTCATCATCAGCTGCTCGGCTCGCTCAATTTGCCTCTGAATCTCACGTTCTTTCTTCTCCTCATCCGCCATATCTGATTTAATCCTCTTATTCTTCATCTTCTCCTTAAAAAGGGTCTCTGAGTCCCTGTCAATATAAGTAATAAACCAACCTTTTGGAGTTTCATCGACCTTACACTTCCCTGTTCTACCCAGATACTTCACAAACTCAGTAAGCGTAGCCCACTGAGTAGAATTCATGTGAATATGATGGCGGTCGGCGATGTATTCATTATACACCACAGTGGCGGCGACGCGGCTGAATCGGTGGCTCCGCTTCATGTGCTCGAGAAAGGAGGTCTCGAACTCCTCCGAATATCCATCAACTATTCGGGTCGGGTTTTGTCCGAAGACTTCCATCTGTCGCTGGTGAGATTCGCTCATACAGTGGCACTTGAAACCGTTTTCGTCTCGGCATTGCTTCTGGCACATCTGGCAATACCATCGCAGCTTCTGTAAACCCTTGGCTTTGATTCTGTTTGCGATTGCTTTTGGGGTCAAGAATTCGTTTTTCCCCATTACCACACTACAATTAGCGAATCGAATTGAACAAGCAGATCGATTTAGGGCAAAGAAAGAGAAGCAGATTGGGGATGAGGGTATAGAAGCAGATTAGGGATGAGGGTATTTACTTTGGTTGAGGGGATAAACTAGTTTTTACGCTTGATGCGTTCTGTGAAGTAAAACTATGTTAAATAAATAATAAATTATTTCAGACGTGATTTAAAATTATGTTTAATTGCTAGTAGCATAACGCTCTATTCTGATTTAGTAGTATATATTATTACAATATTTACATATTAGGTTTATAATGCTCACAATTAAAATGATTAAAAATAAATGGTGAGAGATTAATTTAATAAATTGTGTGATAGTGTGAAAAGATAAATAATATAAACGTATGATAATTAAAGTTCTGATCAAATAAGTATTTAAATGACATTAGTTTTAAATGAATTACAATATAATATAATAAATTATAGTTTTGAGTTACAATAACGCTTAACAATGTCAAATATGTACATATCAACAAATTAAATGATATACAATTAAAAATTAAATAATTTAAAAATAATGTCAAGACAATCTTGAATTAAAAACTCAAACGTAATTCAAAATAAACACATAAAATACGTTAACCAATAATGGTAGTACGTAACATGTAAGAAATATAGCCAAAGTAGTAAAACATATGTAAAATTAAAAATTATTTAAAATCAACGCTGATTTACAATTTTATCAGATCGCTATCCACTAATAATATGGCGACCAGAAAGAGATAATATGTAATGACATAACACACACCATTTTAAATGTGTATACGCACCAACCTAAAGATTACATCTCATACCCAATTTAAATTTCATGATTTTATTTTTATTTTTCAATTAATTGGACTTATAATTCATTGTTTTATTGTCTCTTTACAATTAACTTAAATTACGATTATTTTCTCTATATGAGGTCATGTGCCAAAAGCTAGAAAATTAATTTCCATAAACCTTTTGCTTAATTTTGACAAAAAAATCACTACAAAAAAGAGAATTTTCACCATTAACTTTTTTTCCCAAAAACTCAAAAAAAAAAAAGAGAATCCAAAAGAAAAAGCAGAGGGTAAATGTTTAAAAATCTGCAAGCCTTAGTCTCCAAAAACAAAAGAGGATGATCAAACTATCATTTTTAGATAAAATATTGGTCATAACATGACAATTTTGCAAGGATGAAATCGACAAAAAGTAAAATTTTATAATGCATTAATTACAAGAACATGTAAAGAATCTACATTAACTAAATAAGAAGAAACTCGAAGAAATAATAAACAATCTCATATATTTTTACTTCCAATATTCTAAAATTATTTTAAGCATCAACTTAGTTTGAACTTTTATTTATTCTCACACCCCTCGCAATACACAGCAAGAATGTAACTAAAAAAAATAATAAGATATGAAAATATAGCTTGATTTCAGGTTGAATCAAGAAAGTTTGTGATTTAAATGTGAAAAATCAAGAGATATTTGAAATTTTTAAAAGATCATAATGTATATAATTTTAGAGATGCTAAAAAGAAAGTAAAACATTATAAAACACGTAAAAATAAAAAGACTTGTTGATAAATTTTTGCCACCAAAAGAGCAACTAATATAATAGATCATTAAAAAAAATTAAATTACAATGATCAATTATTAATGCGTAATGCTAACATTGTTTGTGTACACCATTAATTCAACTTATTTAAGAACTATAATAATGTCCTAAATTAATTAATAGACATTTCATTATTGGTCACTATTTAGAGTACTATAATAATTTAAATTTATAATAATCGATTAAAAAACATTTAAGTAACATAATAATTTTATCTTGTAATAATTGATTTATATAACTCATACCATAATTAGTTTCTATTCATCAGATCATGTATAAGTACTTCAATTAAATTGTAGTAAGGAAATTTAAAAATTAGTAGCGACATTGTTAAAACATTTTCTCCACAATAAATTTATTTTATTTTTCAATATTTATTGTGTAGAATTTATGAATTAATCCAGCCGAAAATGAAAAATATTGTTTCCATCTTCGGATATTTGTTAAAGATATTTATTGTATCATTTTATTCATTTGTGTAATTATTATTGATTAAGATTATACTAAAATAAAATGCTATTTGACTTGTTCAAATGAAGAAGTTAGAGCAAAAAATTAGGATATATTTGTTAAAGTAAATTAGAAAACCGTTTGAAAAATCAACCCTTCCCATAATCTATTGACATTTAAAACTACCTGGACACGTGGCATTCAATTATAGGGACATCAATATAAAAACAACTTTTTTGTCCTAAAACAGAAGTTAAGCATGTCCTAAAACCACTATTAGAAAACCACAATACCATGCACCTCTACTTTATATATATTATAGATTGAAAAGTCACGTTGTTTATACCCGTGGACCCTTTACATTTTTACAATCCTCAAAACACGCGAAGCGTGGAAAAGCGTGCGTTTGATGTGCGATGAAATGCTAAACGTGATGAGTGTATCGTATAAGTGCAGTTCTGACCTGGTACCCACTTGTGGTACCTTTGACTCCACAGTCGGGAAAAAAAATCATAGTGGGTGAGACTCCCACCATCGCAAGATTATGTATTCGTCTAACTTAACGTAGATTCCAACAAAAAATCAAAAAAAAAATTAAAAAAAAATTTCGGTGTGATGACGTGGCACCACCTGGTGGCGCCACGTGCCCACTATGGGTACCATACGGTACCCACAGTGGGTACTTGAACAAATCCGCGTATAAGTGTTATGCTGAAGCACAATTGATTGCGCCCCTTTAGAATAGAACATTTTTTAATAAAAATTTACAAATTAACTAATATTTTCATCCATGTAATACATAAGTATAAAATATTAGTGTCACCCCTTTGCAATGCACGAAAATAAATAATGTTTCTGAAAAAAAATAGTAATAATTGGAAGGTATTGTAATACACAAAAAGTATGAATTAAAATTATAGAAAGAATTAAAAACTAGTAATGTTTTCATTACATTTTGTGTATTAACAAAAATATAATTTGATCTTATATGAATTAACAAAAAAATAATTTTTATTTTAATCTTAGATAAATATTTATGATTTTAAAAAAAACTATCTCAATCCAAAAGTCCAAATTTGAGAGAATTTTATTGATCAAAATTGGAAATACAAATAACATGGGGCTTAATACCTTCCATTCAAAAGAAAATAAAAGCAAAACCTCTAAGATCCTATCAATCATTCAAATGAGCAATACAGTAAACTATAAAACTATTCTGAAACAGTTCTACCAGTAACTAAACCAACTCTATCTAAGTATATTAATCCTTTAACTTTACCTGTGAGTTCTGATGGCTGAAACAATTTAAAGCTCTTTTCTTGATAGCCTTGATTAGCCAGCAAGTTAGCTACACAATTGACTTCTCGTTCGTACATAAGTAAACCTAATGTTCATTTTGTCCTAATAGAATCGGATCTCGTCAAGACCAAAATGCAAATTCTATGGAGCATGATTGTTATTGTTGCAGATTGTAATTACAGCCTCAAAGTCGACTAGTGATATGTCGTTCAAAACAAAGCCTAATTCCAGTAGCTATTGCAGCAATTTCAACTGGAGAAATAGAAACTTTACCATAATATTCATGAAACGCAAATATAGAAGCACCAGTATGATCTCTAAGAATCCCCCATCCTCTAGTGCATGTATTACCTTTCAAAGAGCCATTAGTATTAAGTTTATAAATGACCATAACAAGTTTAATCCAAGTAACAGGGACCAAGGAAGTCTTAAAGATTTTCCTCCATTTAAGTCCAGCATGTAGAAATGCATTAATAAGAAACTCAGCAGACTTAATAATGGTAATACTAGACATAACTCTCCCTTCATGTTTGGCTAGGTTCCTTTGCCTCCGCGGCAACCAAAATATGATTAGTGGAGGGATAGTTAAGACATACCTAGGTTTTCTACCAAACATAGAAAGTCAAATAGGATAAAGTTGGCGGGGATGCTGCACAATAGGAGTAGTCGATCCCAACATTCTGAAGAAATGATCCCAAACCAGTCTAGTAATTGGGCTTCAATAAAGATGTGCTTAATATCTTCACAAGAGGAGCAACATTGGAATCTAGACGGTAACTCGATATTAAACTTAGATATTAATATATCATAAGATGGAAGCCGATTGTGCCATAACTTCCAGCAAATAATAGAGATTTTTGGAGGTACATAAGAGTTCCAAAGAAAAGGGAAAGTTACCTGTTTTTCTTTGGCATTTCTAACGATCTAAATACAACTATTCAAAGAGAAATTGCCATAGTTATTAAGCACCCAATGAAGCTTGCCTTAATTTAGAATTAATAAAATCGACTACCTTATAGAATATAAGTGAGTCCATGATAGCATCCCCTATTATCTTTCCAGCATAAAGCCATTGGTCTAAGGCAAAGCTGCAATCTCATTTTCCTAGTTTCCATCTCGAATGAGGTTCGACTAAATCTCGAACTTTGAGCAAGCGCTTCCGTATTGATGAATCTTGAGTTTTCTGTTTAATAAGAGTGGGATGAACATCCCTGCAATATTTAGCCATCAAGATAACATCCAAATGGATTGCTAAGTTCTATACTAGCACCAAAATTTGCAATCATAAGCCTTGTTCATTGTTTCCAGGTTATGTATTCCTATCCCTCTTTCATTAGTTCGGTAGCAAATATTCCTCCACGAAGCCAAATGGATATGCTAGACTTCACATTTATCTCACCATAAATAAGCATTGAACATTTTCTCAATTTTCATTTGAAGGCATATGCATAGATGCAATGATGGATTTGGTCAGTGTAAGTCTACCTCCCACAGAAAGAAGCTTGTGTGGCCACCGGAGTAATCAAGCTCTAATCTTAGAAATTAAATCATCATAAAGAAGTATCTTTTTCTGACATTTATACAGTGGAATGCTAGGATAAATCATTTTAAAGACTAATATAGAAATGCAGAAACTTCAGCTATACTTCGCTGATGGGCCGATTTTGAGGTAGTAAAACTGCTCTTATGATAATTCACATGTTGCCCAGATGATGAAAAGTATTTCTCAAGGAAGTGTAAGAGCAAAGTGATCATATTTCTCTTGCCATTGATGAAAATGATGATGTCATCAGCAAAGGGTAAGTAAGATACAGTAAGAGGGCATCCATATAGTTTATAAGTGGGTGGGCTGCATATAAAGTATTGAGTCCCTGAGACAAAGTTTTTGCTAGAATTATGAAGAGGAAAGGTGAAAAGGGGATCACCTTGTCTTATGCCCCTAGAAGATGTGAAGTATCCTCTCAAATCAACATTCAAAAGAATAGAAAATCCACACTCTGTGATAGCCTCCTTAACCTTATTAATCCAGAAGTCATTAAATCCAAACCAATGAAGCACATCAAAAAGAAATTGCGATTCAACTCTAGCATAAGCTTTCGCCATGTCCAATTTCATAATCATGTCACCTCATCGCACTTTTTTATCAATCTGCTCAACAAATAATATTTTAGAAATATTATTCTAATTTCTTCTCTTTTGTATGTATGAAAAAACCTTGTATTTCTGTCTCCTTCAAGGATCTAGTTATTACCCGCTTTCTGGCTCCAAAAAGTTTCTTCCTTAATCAACAAAGAATTAAGCACAGCATATGACTTATGTAAAACAGCTTTGTCAGATGGATCCTGTGATACATTACGCTTTTGTTCAAGTATAAGAGTTTGTTTCTCAGCTTCTCGCAGTTGAACAAAAATATTACCAAATACTTTTTTTATTCCATGTCTTCAGAGCCAATTTGAGTCTTTTAAGTTTAAAGAGAAATGCATATAAACCTTGGGAAAATGGGGATAGTGGCTAGTTCCAAGATTGAGAAATAAAGCACATAAATTCAAGCTGCAAAGCTATATAGCTTGATATCTAAAGCTAGACTTGTAAGATTTATTCCTAGTAACACATTGTAACGACAAAGGGTTATGATCAGAAGTGTTCCTATTAAGTATAATAGGAGAACAATCTGTAAAAGAGCTAGCCCAGTCAGCATTCATCAATAACCTATCAAGTTTTTCCACCATTCTACAATTAGACAAAATAAAACTACCCTCTAGGATATTAAATTCATTTAAACCAGCAGTCAAGCACATATTTTGGAAATCCTCCATAACTTTTTGATTGGGTACAAAACCTCCTATCATTTCCTCATTGGAGAGCAAAGTGTTGAAGTCCCTTCCAACTACCCAAGGAATGTATAAATTCGCAGATAAATTGATCAGATGATCCCAAAAAGATCTTCGAAGTCTGAGATCACATTTAGCACAAATTCCAGTCGCCAATATTGTTTTATTACACCACTTCAAGGTCACTGACAAAACTGGTCAAATTGTTCAAAGACACTAGCTTCAGTAAAGTTTTTCCAAAAGGCCCATAGTTTTCCATTAGGATTAGCAACACATTTATCAAGGCCAAGTTTCGTACAAAAGTCGGACAAGCATTGTTGTTGATCCCAAGGCTAAGTAATGAAAACTAAGCCAATTTGATGTAATTGAATTGAAGCTTTCAATATCTTAAAAGAAGTTCCAATACCTCTTAAATTCTAAATTAAAATATTAAACTTCATAATAAAAACTTGAGTTTATATGTTTTATTACCCTTTTTCCTTATTTTGCGGTCAACTTTGTGGTCAGATTTACCACCCATAATACAATTCTCTATATGCAGTAGAAATTGCAAGGTTAGCTCAGGGGAAGAAAAACTGCATGGGACAATTGGTATGTTTGTGTGAGAATTGTCTCACTTATAATCCATTTGGCATTCATTCATTGGTGCACATGGCTTGGCATGGATTGTCTTTGTGAGATTTGAATTGGACCCTTGGATTATGATCCAATGGTTGGGATAAATTCTTATCTACCTACCCTATGCCATAGCATGTGTACGTTGGGTTTTTTGGCCATTTATGGAAACCTTGACTTCACTTTAGACTTGGGGACTTGTTGGACAAAGAAACAAAGGCAGAGAGTTTCTTGAGATGAGAGGACCATATCTTCGGTGCAAACTCCGGCGAGCCTTGGGAAATTTTCCGGTTGCCATTTCCCGTGACAATGGTGCAGTGATTCCGATTCTTGGTTGTGGTCTTGATCTGAGCTCACACTATATATCATTCAAGAGGAGTGTTGGAGCAAGTTTGGGATCGTTTTTACACTTTAGGAGATTACTTTCCGCATTGTAGTTGTAATATCTTGTATTAAACTCATTGTAATCTCAACAACTGGTATCAGAGCCATGATGGATGGTGTAAAGTCGTAGAAATCGTCCAAAACCAGATCTGAAAAACAGAGAGCCGATCTGTAGAATTTTTTCTTCAAAAATCAGAAACTTTGACCATTGATTCCGGACAAACCGTAACTCCGATTGGAAATTAGGAGGTAGATCCGAATCGCCGCGTGACGAGCACTTCTTCCTGCCGACGCATTCCTCGGCTGAACTCCGGTCACCGGCTACAGATCGTTCACGCGCCACTATAGCGGCGGTTTCCGGCGACGGTGTTTTTTTCACAAAATGTTCCCTTAGACGTCCAGAACTTGCTGGTGGTGTTCAAATAATTTTTGGGCATCAGATAAAGTTATAGGAGTTGAAAACAGTGGCGTGAAGTTGCTTTTCCGGTGAAACTCCGTTCGTGGCTGTTGGAGCAGTTTTCCAGCAAGCTTATTCTCTGGTTGTTTCTTTAATTTCAAGTACTGAAGACCATGATAACACCATTTTTCAGTGGTGTTGGGTAATATCATTCTAACTTATACTTTAGGAGCATGTTTTAGGATTGTTGATTATCTTTAATACTTGCACTATTGGTGATAAGTTACTTGATATATTTGCTCTCTAAGTTGCTATTGTGTTTAACTTGACTAGTTCTTGAATGCTTAGGAATGTATTCTCATTAGAACAGTGTGTGTGCTTCTTGTTTGATATCGAAATATTGATATTGTGGATATTGTCATGTGCGTGAATGAATTGCGATCTGCATCATATTGGAAAGTAATTTCATCTATCAGATTGGTTTGGGGTTGCATTTGTATGCTTGAATTTGGTGTGCAAACGATTTGCATATGAGTGATTCTGAATTTTGATGAAGATCGAGTCCTCCGGATCAAATTGCTATACGTGAATCTATTTCTCCTTTTAAGTTACCAATTATGGGTTCGAAGGTTGAATTGTCGCACTTTGATGGTAAGGGAGATTACTCAATTTGGAAGCAGAAAATGAGGGTCATTCTGGTCCAACAAAGGGTTTCCAAAGCCCTTGATGATCCAGAAACTTTTTCTGATGCATTGAGAGCTAAACCAGATGAAATTGCTGATATGAATGAAATTGCATATAGTTCGATTATTCTGCACTTATCTGATAATATAGTGAAACAAGTTGATGAGTACACAACTGCTAGAACTTTGTGGGAAGCTCTTGACAAAATGTTTTTCACAAAAACTTTGCCAAATCGGATTTACTTGCTTGAAAGACTTTTCAGTTTTAAAATGGATATTGGAAAAGATCTTGATTCCAATCTCACCGAGTTTAGCAAGATTGTCAAGAGTTTGGCCCACAATAGTAAGAACTTTGATAATGAAGACTTAGCTGTTGTGCTTTTGAATTCTCTAACTGAATCGTATAGGGAGGTTAGGAATGCAATTAAGTATGGCAGGGATAAGTTGACTCAGGCTATGGTGATAGATGCTTTAAAGTCCAAGGAACTAGAAGTCAAGAGAGAATTAAGAGGCATGAGAGAGGAGAGCTTGTTTATTGGTACTCGAGGGAGAAATGAGTCTAAGGAGAGTCATTATCATCGTAAGAAGAGTAGAGGAAAGTCAAAGGGTAGGTCTAAGTCTCGGGATAAGAGTGGTAAGAAGTGCTACAATTGTGACTAGTTGGGGCATTTTAAGAGACTGTCCAGACCTCAAGAGGAAGAAAGCACAGCAGGGTAGTGATCAAAACTTAATCACTGTTGCTGATTCTTTTCATGACTTAAATGTCAATACTGTGATTGATGTTGGTACTAGTAGTGACCATGCTATGAATGTGTCTAGTATTGATTTTAGAAAAGAGTGGATCTTGGATACGGGTGCCACTGCACACATGTGTCCCCATAGATCTTGGTTCTATAATTATAGAGAAGTTGATCCTAGGAGAGTTTATTTGGGAGATGACACCTCACATACTGTGGAAGGAGTAGGTGATATTGCTATTTAGATGCATGATGGCATTATTAGACCGCTTTTGGGTGTTAGGCATGTTCCCGGGATAGCAAGGAACCTCATTTCATTGAGTGCTCTAGAGGATCAGGGTTATGACTTTAGGAACCAATCTGGTGCCTTAAGGATTTGCAAAGGATCTCTAGTGATTATGAAAGGACCAAGAAGGGTTGGATTGTATATCCTTCAAGGTGAAGCTCTAGAGAGTGAAGAGCCAGCTTTATCTACAGTTCAAGAAGATAGGTCAGACATTTGGCATCGAAGGATGGGACACATTGGGAATAGGGGGTTGAAATATCTTAGTGACCAGAAGTTGCTTGGGAAGGATAGTGTTGCACCTCTGAGTTTTTATGAGACGTGTGTTCTAGGAAAGTCACACAGGATTAGCTTTGGTGTAGGTGAACACTTCACTAAGAACCCTCTAAATTACATTCATGCATATTTGTGGGGGCCAGAAAGACATCCCACACATGGGGAAATAGATTTTTTCTCTCCATTGTCGATGACCACTAGAGGAAAGTTTGGATATACCTCCTTAAATCCAAATCTAAAACTTTCAACAAATTTAAGTACTGGCTTGCCTTAGTTGAGAACCAAACAAGTAGAAGGGTGAAAACTCTTAGAACTGATAATGGTTTAGAGTTCTGCAACTTTGAGTTTGATGACTTTTGTAAGAAAAAGGGCATCACGAGGCATAGGACTGTGAGAAACACCCCGCAACAAAATGGGGTGGCAGAAAGGATGAATCGAACATTGATGGACAAGGTTAGATACATGTTGATTAGTTTGGGGCTGTCAAAAGGATTTTGGGGTGAAGCCCTGGGTACTGCGGCCTATTTGATAAATAGGTCCCCTTTCAGTTCTGTTAACTTCAAGACTCCAGAGGAATTGTGGTCTGGAAAGCCTCCAAATTTGACACACATTAGAGCGTTTGGTTGTGCTATCTTTGCACATCAGGTTGAGGGTAAGTTGGACCCCAGAGCTACTAAGTGTGTCATGCTAGGTTATCCAGAGGGAGTGAATGGCTATAGATTGTGGGTTCTAGGTGTTAAGGGCATTAAGATTATCAATAGTAGAGATGTGAAGTTCAATGAACTAGACATGCCTTGCCTTAAGATCCCAGATAAACAAACTGAGAAAGGTGAATCTTCTACGGAAAAGAAGATTGAGTTTGAGGTGAAGAGATTAGACCTTAATCCAGAGGGTAGGGAGACCCAACCTCAAGTTGAAACTAATCAAGAAGCAGTTACTGAGCAACCTGAACCTGAAATTCCTAAAACTGTGGACCCTAGTGAAGAAACTGAAGAAACATCTGTAGGTACTAATTTGGAAGACTACCAATTAGTGAGAGATAGGGAAAGAAGACAAGTAAAGCCAAATTTGAGATACATCTCCTCGAATTTAATAGACTTTGTCTTAGTTTCAGGTGAAGCCTTGGAGTGAGTGGAGCCTTTATCATTTGAAGAGGCTGTCAACTGTAAAGATTCTGAAAAATGGAATAAGGCTATGGTTGAAGAGATCTAGTCTCTGAACAAAAATGAGACTTGGAAGTTGGTTGAAAAACCAAAGAATCAAAAGGTAGTCCAGTGCAAGTGGATCTACAAATTGAAAGAAAGAGTTGGACCTAATGACCCCGTGAGATGTAAGGCTAGGTTGGTAGCTATGGGATTTACTCAGAGAGAGGGGATAGATTACAATGAGGTGTTCTCCCCAGTGATTAAATATAAGATTATTAGATTAGTTTTGGTCGTAGTTGTTCAATTTAATTGGGAGTTGGAGCAATTAGATGTTAAGACTGCTTTTCTTCATGGAGAGTTAGAGGAAGAAATTTACATGTCCCAGCCTCAAAGCTTTGAGGTGAAGGGGAAGTCTGAACTTGTGTGCTTGCTTAGACAGTTCTTGTATGGTCTTAAGCAAAGTCCTAGGCAATGGTATAGGAGATTTGATGCTTATGTGCTTAAAATTGGTTTCAAAAGGAGTAAATTTGAGTAACTTTGATGCATGTTTGTATTGCAATAACTCTAATGTTGGTTGTGAACTTTATTTGTTATTGTATGTGGATGACATGTTGCTTGCTAGTCCTAGTAAAGCTAAAATCATAAAGATGAAAACCTTTTAGAATCTGAATTTGACATGAAAGACTTAGGTGAAGCTAGAAAGATACTTGGCATGGTTATTAAACGGAATAGGATAGGAAATAGATTGACTATTAATCAAGAGTCCTATTTGGAAAAGGTGATAACCAAGTTCAATATGAAATTTGCTAAGTCTGTCAATATACCATTAGCTGCACACACGACTTTGTCCTTTACACAGTGTCCTAAAACTGATGAAGAAAAACAAGAAATGAGTAAGATTCCCTATGCTAATGCCATTGGTTCTGTTATGTACTCAATGATGACCACTAGACCTGATCTTGCTTATTCGATTAGTTTCTTAAGTAGGTTCATGTCTAATCCTGGTAAAGCTCATTGGGGTGCTCTTAAATGGCTTCTGATATACCTAGTCGGGACACTTAAGAGGGGCTTAGTGTTTGAAAAAGGAAGTGATAAGCTTGAGCTTAAGGGTTATGTAGATTCTGACTTTGCAGGTGATAAAGATCAGAGGAAATCTACCACTTCATACTTCTTTACTTTGGGTGATAACTGTATCACATGGAAATCACAGTTGCAACCGGTTGTCACATTATCCAGCACTGAAGCTGAGTATGTTGCACTCACAGAAGCTGTAAAAGAATGCATGTGGCTGAAAGGCCTTTTATGTGAATTGAACTTCTTGCATGAAACTGCTATGATATTTACTGATAGTCAAAGTGCATTGATGTTGTGTAAAAACCCTGTTTATCATGAAAGATCAAAGCACATTGAGGTAAAGTATCATTTCATTAGAGAGAAGTTAGCTCTTGGCGAGTTTAAATTGCTTAAAATTGCAACTGGTGATAACCCTGCAGATGTTGGAACAAAAGTGCTTGCGGCAGGTAAATTCAACAAGTGTTTATCAATTCTTGGAATTGATAATGGTTAGTTGTTTTGCAGGTACTTGATGAAAATGAGTGATGATGAGATAGACCACACACATTTGGATAGCACAAGCAACCGGGGGAATAGGCAATGGATTAAAGTGATCCAAGGTGAAGATTTGTGAGAATTGTCTCACTTATAATCCATTTGGCATTCATTCATTGGTGCACATGGCTTGGCATGGATTGTCTTTGTGAGATTTGAATTGGACCCTTGGATTATGATCCAATGGTTGGGATAAATTCTTATCTACCTACCCTATGCCATAGCATGTGTACGTTGGGTTTTTTGGCCATTTATGGAAACCTTGACTTCACTTTAGACTTGGAGACTTGTTTGACAAAGAAAACAAAGGCAGAGAGTTTCTTGAGAGGAGAGGACCATATCTCCAGTGCAAACTCCGACGAGCCTTGGGAAGTTTTCCGGTTGCCATTTCCCCTGACAGTGGTGCAGTGATTCCGATTCTTGGTTGTGGTCTTGATCTGAGCTCACACTATATATCATTCAAGAGGAGTGTTGGAGCAAGTTTGAGATCGTTTTTACACTTTAGGAGATTACTTTCCGCATTGTAGTTGTAATATCTTGTATTAAACTCATTGTAATCTCAACAGTTTGCTTCGTTTTGGTCTTTGAAAACTTTATCGAGTGAAATGTCAAGCAAGTGCTGATCAAGTAGAGGAACATTGATCTCCTGATTGATGAATAACAAGTCATTAGCATCCACTAGAAGCAACTTTAGGCAATCAAAGGAACCACCGCGACTCCCATAAATTACCTGGGTTTGTCACTGCTCGATTGCGAAGAGGGGTCTGAGTTGATTAAATATTTATGGTTAATTAATTAATCGTATTTGATTTTAATTGTTTTAAGTAGTAAAATATAACATTTTTAAAAGTAAAGAGTAGACATGTCATTTTAATTATATTAAGTTGAATTACTTATTACTAGGGTGGGCAAACAAACTGCCAAACCACCAAAACCAACTGATTCAATTTGGTTATGTTCCCTTTTTTTACCATGGTGGGTCACTTTTTTGTTTGATTTCTACCAAATCGAAAAACCGATGGCTGTAAAAAAAATAAAAAAGGCCAAAAATCGCAAAAACCAACTCGGTTCGGTTTGGTTTGAAAATTTTCCAACCCACTAAAGGTGGTTTTGTTTCGATTCGGGTGAAAAAATCAAATCGATCAACTGAAGCCCATCCCTACTTGTTACCCAATTGTAAACAGATGAGCATTTCTTATCTACGAAATGAAATGACAAAATCAAATATATAGAACACATTTTAATGTAGAACATTTTTTAATGTTAAGTATAAATCTATGAATGTATTAAAACACAATAATCCACAACAGTAGTTTCTTGCCTAAATGTTGTTGCTTAATCTGGAAAACGTTGTTGCGGTTTTTTTTAACATACTAGTTACAAGCACGTGCTTCGCACGTGATATTATGCTAAATTTTTTCACCAATAAAAATTAATTACAATAAATTAGACTAAAAATGAACATACAAAAGATAATAAATATTCAATTGAATGTACCATCACATATACACACACAGAGAAAAAAAATTCTTAGTTAGCAAGTTAGTATTAGTGATAGTCACTATAATTTTATGTTTCATAATTTATAATCTAAATAAAGATTATACTTAATAATGTAGTACGCAAACAAAAATAAATAAAGAAAATAAACAAAGGATTATGGGGAAAAAATCTTGTTTGCAAGTACTTGATTTTTACTTATTAACGTGATAAGTTTCTCCTCTTAGTATTTTTATAGAGTATAAATCTATAGGCATGTTTCAAATAATTAAATCAAAGTATCTAACTGGCATGCCTAGTATGAATGCTTGGAGTTTGAAGGGTATACTTGAAAAGTTTTTGTTACTGTAGATTGACAAATATATACATATTACACATTTTCCATCTAGATAGTTAAGCCCACATTTAAATGTTGTTTCATAGAACAATCATCTTCATACTTTTGATCTTCGGATCGGGGTTGTTGTTCCTTTTTTTTTTCAAAATTAAATAAATTAACACATGAAAATAACATTGACTATAATTTATGATCGTTAAATTACACAATGTGATTATTCGTTAGATTTATAACTTAAATAAAGAAAATACATAATTTAGAAAAATAGCGAACAAGCTAAGTCACAAATGATAATGAAAATGAAAAAGAAAACATCATTTTTATCAATAGAATTGATTGAGATTAAAATGTAACATAATTATGATTTCATTGCATTTGTTTTTATAAAGTGGCAATGTTAATTTGAAAATAAAAAGATTTTTAGGGACTAAATTGATAAGTTGTAAATATAATTAGGATTTAATTTAATTAAGTAAATTAAATTAAGTTTTTGACGGAAAATGTAAAACGGAAAAACTAAGAGTTATACTCATAGTCTTTTATGCATTCAACAAATTGTGCTTTCATAATTAGCTATTGAAAGTAAACTCGCATTAAACTTTTAATTAAGACATTTTATTTAACATTCATATTATTTACCTTTTTAGTTAACTACAATGTCGATTTTTTTTAAAAGAAAAATGTAAGAGCAAGAGTTAAAAACCAAAACAAAGTTTTTCTTCAATTCATGAATTAATGACAATTTAGAAATAAAAACACATATATAAAGGTAAAATAAGAAGATCAAAAGTTTTCAATGGATCCACCCCTTTTATATATTGTAGATTTATAAATGTGCACGAAATACTCACCAGATAAATCAAAAATCATAAAATAGCTGGATAGCAAATAAATCATAATATACATATTCATAGAAATTGTTTTTTTTTTTTTTTGGTTTTTAATAATTGTAGATAGTCCCCTTCAAATTTGGAGTTCTGTTATTTACATTATCCAAAGCGCAATGTATGATCTTTTCATGCATTTATCTAGGACACGAATTAATAAAATGATTAATAACTCTTTGGAATTGGTTAATGCACTGTGTATTAGTTAATACATCAATTGATATTTAATATTATTGAAACTAAAATAATTTAGGCATTGTACATATACTAGTGTTTTCACCCGCGCGTTGCACGGGGAAACTTATACCCAATTGTTTTAATTGGGGCTGATTTATGAAGATTTGATCAGCTCAATTTTTGGATTAGTGATGCGAATGGATTTGACATGTGTTAATTTTCGGATTTTTTGGATTTATTGAGGAATTAGGAAAGGAGTTGTGAAGATACCAAATTCCAACGGTAAGATTTGAGACGCATTCATTGGTGTTGATAAGGAAAGACGTGTGTGAACTGTTAGTAATAAATTAAAGATAAGAAGGAAAGACACGTGTAAGATTTCTTTGATAAAAGATTTGGGCTTATCTCAAAATATATCATTTAATCTTTAAAAAATGAATATATAGGGAGATTTCTTTGATAAAAGATTTGGGTTTATCTCAAAATATACCGTTTAATCTTAAAAAATAAATATATAGGGATTGGGTGGGAAATGAAATTTCGTAATTAATTTTTTAATTCTAAAAATTGATAGTTTGAACGGGAAAATGTGCTCATTTTATTAATATATAGATAGATGGGTCCAACTTGAAGTTTTTAATAATTTAGGCATTGAAACTACATATTCTTTGTAGTTTGAAGTTAAAAACAAAATATTTCTTGACTTAATCACGAAACTCGAAAATTGGATTGATCGGTTTGCAATTCAACAACTACACCATTCAGTTTCAAGTCATTCTTCTAAAAGATGGTTTGACAAAATCACATATTTTTTTAAAAAATTAAAAGTTAAATACTAATTATTATGTCATAAAATTGGTATTATTTAGATTTATTAACATATATAGACAAAAAAGACTCATTAAGTAAAAATTGGTTTAATTTTCATTAACAATTATCAATAAGAAGAAATAAGAATTAATTAATTTAAATTACATGTTAGTTTTTTTATGAAAATAATCGAAATTAATAACCGACACTTGAAAAATCAAACTATATGAGAAAAAACATATCTCGCGTTGTTTTTTGAGAATAAATATGATTGGGGACCATATGTATATAAGTAATAAAATTAAGTCATGGGACTAAGAAGAAAAGAAAGGGAAAGAAATAAATAAACTTTATTCTATTAGTTAACTGCGAAGCCCGATATCAAGCCAATCTAACAAGCCGCCACGTTAGGATTATTAACTATGATTGTCAATAGTTATATTAAAAAGAATATATTGAAATTCATCCAATTTAAAATTAAAAAAAAAAAGTAAATTACACAAAATGCCTCAATATTTTGGTTGATTTGTACTTTCATGTATCACTGATATCTCAATCTTTTTAAATAACCCAAAAAAATATAGCTTAATTTGCATAATTGAAAAAATTTTAACTTTAATTTTGTTTCCTCAATTTATTTATAATGTATTTCGTCTATGTTAACTTATGCATCGCACAAGTGGAAATATTAGTATGTATTTATTCTTGTACAGTAATATTTTAGAGAAATGTGTAGTTTATTAAATGAGAAAGAAAATGAAAATATTGAATAATATGTTTTGGTGTAAAATTTAGAATTGATGGTTGGAATTGAAATTTAAATTACTGTAACATCAAGTATACTTTCGTGGTAAAAAATCTATTTTATTGTTTTATCTTGGAGATGATCTAAACCAGTTTTGAATAGAAGTCAATATTCAAGTGAAAAAATGTTTTAACCAACACTATTGGGGTTTTTGAAACATTACCTTGATTTTGAACCTGCCCGTCTTTTTGGTACAGGTTCGTCCAGATAACATGGTTGGGACTGGAATACTGGATTGCACTTAGATCCATCTTCCACCCACGAGTCCGTGACAGTTTATTGGCGTGTAAAAAAATCTGGTTTAGATCTCTCAAAATCAACTTTCAGTTTTTAAGTTTTATGTGGGCCTAGCATTCCAATGTCCACATGCTGGCGGATTTCCGATACGTATTCTCCCATAATAGTGGAGGAGACACGTATCCTCCATCTGCCCATATACGAGCATTTTAACATATGGAGATTAGAGTGAAAGTGATTTATATAGGTAGATACATAATTTATAATAAAGCTTGTCTTTTGTATTATTATATAATTTATTTTTATTTTTCCATCATATATTTTTCGAAAAAAATCATTTCCTTTGGACAGAAATTTAATATTAATAAACAGTTAAAAAAGAATATTGCTTAATTAATTGAAATTTTCCTTTCAGAATTATTAAGAAAAAAATAGTTTACTTTAATCAAATTTATGAGTTCACTAAATATGTTGACCAAATTATTATACAAGAAAGATTATAATCTCAATTTACAATTGATTAAAAAACAAACCTAAAAAATAGTGCGATATATTACCGCTAGCATAAAAAATATTAAAAAGGCACACTCAAGCATCACAAATTTAAAGAGTAAAAACAATGTATATTAAAACATTTATATATTATCAATGACCAATAAATAAATAGTTGATATGATATTAATAATTCATATATCTTATATTTAATATAACATTTAAGATAAATCAATTACTGTTAATTTATTTTTACATGATAAATCATCATGATAAATATTATCATCATTCAATCAGGACAATTAATTAAAAAAGAGAAGAGACTGTATTCTTGATTTTTTATTTTTTATTTTTTGATGTTTAAAATAGGGTAATTCATTGTACAGTTCCATTATTATTATTATTATTATTATTATTATTATTATTATTATTATCATTATAAAGTTTCATGAATATCATAATCTATGCCGTACACTACTACATAAACAGGGCGCCGCCACGATTATCGCACACCGATAGTTTTAAGGTGCGCACCGTGTCAGAATATCCATTTTTTTTTCCATTTCCTCTCTTTTTCATTTACACCGATACCGTACACACACATACATCAAACTCGTATGCATCTTTACCTTCGGTGCCGGCGATTGCGAAACCCTAGCTAATCGAATTTGGGAGGTCAGATTTTTCCGATCTGATTTCCTTTCTCGCCGTTGTAATATGAGGTACTTCTGGAAGTCTGTTCTCTGATACTTGATTATTGAACTATAGCTCAATTTTTACATTTTTCTTTTTAGCTGAATTTCAAGTGATTCATCCTGAGGAATTTCTATTAAATTTTCATTCGTGAATTTATTTGTTTGGGGTTTAATTTTCACTTCGTTATTGAGGCTTTATTGATTCTACAGTTATCCAGGAGCTTCTCGTTCTTATCTGGTTGTGGAAGAAAAATCAATTCGTTGCCAAATCAATTGATTTTATTCCCTTTTTTCTATTTCTTTCTCTTTTTATTTTTCTTTTTTCATGTGAATTTTTTTTATGATGTAAATCATGCTGACAGAAAGTTGTCTGAACGATTTTCCTAGTTGAATCAGAAAGGTCTAAAAACAAGGAAATGGAAATGAAAAACGCATTATGGTTCTTTCTTGTACTGACCCTCTCCTTCATTTTTCTAAGTCCTGGTCCTGATTGATTCAGATCAAAGACTTCATCAGAGGAACAACCAATTAAGTTTCATGCCTGGAGTTTATTTTGTTTACGGAGCCTTTGGTTCTGCATTATTTTGTTTGATTCATTCTGCTATCTTCTCAATCTCCTAGTTTACGTCGATTCCTCTCATAATTCTGACTGCTTAAGAGTTGAGTATTTGCTTTATTTTTCTTTTTAAAAAATGATAATTTAGTTCAACAAGCTTTAATCTGAAAATAACAGCCGTATATTTAAATTCTTCAATTATACATTCAGGATACTCTTGCTTTTTGATACTTTCTGGTGTATTATATGAATGGGAAGTTATTGACTGCCATTCTTTAGCTTCTGAGTTCTGCCTGTCTGGAATATTCTGCACTGGAAAACTCTGCTAAACATGGGTAAACTTATCGAGGAAACATCGTTTGTTAACCTAATTGTATGCTATGAAAAGTACACGGCACTTATCAGTTATCACATACCCAAACGAATACATTCATATGCAATGCATACCTGTGCTTGTTATGTAATTTGAAATTAAGGCCTTGTTCTTCTGGTCAGAAAATTATATGCATGCAATTCCGTGTAATCACACACACATTTTCCAATATAATATTAACCACACATTTTACACGGAATTACATGTATATCAACTTTATCATCAATCAAACATACCCTAACACTGAGTAATGCGAAACTAACCATCTTGCTTGAACAAGTGAAGCAACTGCTTTGCATGCTGAATAATGTCTTTGCAATGGTGCAGCTACACAAAAGTTCAAGTTTCAACATATTATATTTGAGAACATATTTTCTGTTTATTGCGAGTCTGTGACTATTTACTGCCAGAATGTCTGCAAGTTCAAATTGGTTTGGGAATGATATCATTTAATAATTTGCTTCAGTGATGGATTTGCCATCATTAACTATTTCTAAAATGAAATGCATATTGCACATTAGATAATTTTTATTTTGAATAAAAAACTAATATATCTTTTCCTTATTTAGAATCTTGCAATACCTGTATAATTGTTTACATTTTGATCAGCAGTATGCTTATTTCATTAATAATTAATTCTTTTGTAAAGCAGGATGACCCGCTACTATAATTTGCTGAAGTGTTGACTTGTCTGTAACTATCATCAACCGCTGCTGCTAATTGGGGCCACTTTAGATCATCAAATGGATCGTTGTGATACTTCCGGATTTGTCAGTGGGGGATGCTCGTGTTCTTGCAGTAACGTCTAGTCCGTGTTCTGTTGCTAGCTGTTTTAGACCCGGAAGTCAGGAAGACTGTTCTTTTGCATCTGCATTTTGGTTCTGTTAATAGTGGTGCATCTGTAGCTATTTGGTTATGAATGCCAGATTCCATAATCTTGGTTTTGCTGCTAACCCTGTATCAAATGCATTCAAGAATCTGGGCAATTCTGTCCAAACCAGAGGATCTGGAGGAGTTCGTTGTGCGGAAACAACCTTACGACTTAATCCACCTACTTTTCAGATCCCTTCCTCATCTGCTCCAAAGGGAATCAAGCGGAAGTGGAGTTTGATAGATGGACCCGTGGATCGGCATGTTGAATCCTCACTATGTCTCCGCCTAGGCCATTCACCAAGTTCATCAGATAGTAAGGGAAGTACTGCAACTGCATGCACTTCAATGTCCTCTGCTCGAGAAACTGAAGAAGAGTCCTCAATGGATCTTGAACTGGATTTCACTCTCCATCTTGGTAGTGAAAAGCTGTTAAATCCAAGTAAATCAGCCAGTTTGAAATCCCGGAGTGGAGACCCTAAGGTCGATTTGGAGTTGAGCCTTTCTAGTGGGCGTGCTGAATCTGATATAACAACCTTTTATCCTAGCTCGACCACAACAAAGAATGTTCTCAACATGGCATTTACTGGTCATGGACCTTTGAACGCTGATGAAGGATCCATGGGAAGTGTATTATGTCCATTGCCAATAGTACATGACATGGAAAACACCAACTTCTTAGGCAAGGCTTCGAGACAAATGAACCCAGTGTCACTCACTCCAGATCTTTCTGCAGGTGTAACAGCCACACCAAAAAGCTCAGTCACCTGTACTTCCGGGATAACACAGCTTCAACAACAGCGCACTTGTAGTGCCAAGCAGTGTCAGTTTCAAGGATGTTCTAAGGGAGCAAGAGGTGCCTCTGGCCTCTGCATCGCTCACGGAGGCGGTCGAAGGTGTCAACGGCCAGGTTGCCACAAAGGAGCCGAGGGTCGAACTGCATTCTGCAAAGCTCATGGCGGCGGACGACGATGTGAATTTTTAGGATGTACGAAGAGTGCCGAAGGACGTACAGACTTCTGTATTGCTCATGGGGTGGCCGCCCGTTGCAGCCATGAGGGTTGCACCAGAGCTGCAAGAGGGAAATCTGGACTGTGCATTAGGCACGGTGGTGGCAAGAGATGCCAGAAAGAGAACTGCACAAAGAGTGCAGAAGGTCTTTCTGGTCTTTGTATCTCACATGGGGGTGGTCGCCGATGTCAGTATCCTGAATGCACTAAAGGGGCCCAAGGAAGCACAATGTTCTGTAAGGCCCACGGCGGTGGCAAACGCTGTACCTTTCTAGGGTGCAACAAGGGTGCAGAAGGAAGCACCCCTTTCTGCAAGGGCCATGGCGGAGGAAAACGATGTTCTTTCCAAGGAGGTGGGGTTTGCCCAAAGAGTGTGCACGGGGGTACCCTTTTTTGTGTAGCACATGGGGGTGGCAAGAGGTGTGCTGTACCAGAGTGCACGAAGAGTGCAAGGGGACGTACAGCCTTTTGTGTCCGTCATGGTGGGGGAAAGAGATGCAAATATGAAGGGTGCGGGAAAAGTGCTCAGGGAAGTACTGATTTCTGCAAAGCCCATGGAGGAGGCAAGAGATGCTTATGGGGTCAGCCTGGTTCTGAATTTGGCAACGGTGATGCACCTTGCAACTCATTTGCTCGGGGTAAGAGTGGCCTCTGTGCATCACATGGTGCGCTTATTCAGGACAATCGCATTCATGGTGGGGCCACTATAGGAGCCGTCATTCAAGATTCGAAAGTAAACCAACCAAATATGAAACAGATCGAAGAAATGAATGTTGACATCGTTGAAAACTATGTCACAGCTTCGACCAGGAGGTGGGACCATTTACGGTCCCATGAAGCTCATGTGCCTGTTCGAAGCAGCCCATCACCAAGTACAGTTCCTGAAGGAAGGGTGCATGGAGGCAACTTGGTGGCAATGTTTGCAGGTAGTTCGGGTCTCAGCTTTACTAGCAGTAGCAGCAGCAGCAGCAGAGACATGGTGGGTTCGTATGAGTCGGAGAGATCATTCATGACACATCGGACATGGATGTAAGATGAATCTGCTCCCCGGTGTGTTTATATAGCTTAGTACTTGGCTATGTATTATCTGTTACAGTTAGTGGTTTGAATCTGAGAAACTGTGTGTTGTTTCTTTGATATTTCGTCAACTTTGAGACTTTGATGCATGTGTAACAATAAGGGGGAATAATCTGTACGGTCTAGCAAACTTATGCATGTGGGAATTGGGATCATTGGTGTTTATTATAATGTATATAGTTTCTTTATTCTAGACTTGTTTGCTTTTGTCTAATTGTTTATGGCTCTTGTGGGGTCAAACAGATTTTGTGTTGTAAAATAATGTTTCTGGTTTGCTGCATGCCCTCCTCTTTTCTATATTCTATTATTTTTAAATTACTTTTTAATTGTGCCTTTATGGGTATTGTTTGGAATTGATTGGATGCTGAAATATTTGGTTCCTCCATTGGACGTATGATGATAGCACCATATATTGTGCGCACACTTTAAGTGCGGCTACGTGGCATGATTTGTAAAGTGCACTTTATCCACCGGAATATTGCACGTTAGACATTTTCTTTTAAAATCTGTGTTTTCTCAATTACATTTTTAGCGCACTATGCTCCTGATTGTACTGGATAGTGCCCCTTGTCAACATATCTCATTTAGTGCAAGGTTTGACAAGCTCAAAAGTTACTTTAACTTTGTGTAATTTCTACAGTAGCTTCTATTTATAGTCAGAGTATGTTTTGCATAATCCGTGATCACCTGCCCACGCGTGCACGTGGCGCCCTATAAGGGCGCCACATCATCCGGCGAAAATTTTTAAAATTTTTTTTTGGTATCTATGTTAGATGAGACGAATAATCATAACTGCTCCCTAATGGTGGGGGGTGTGTGGACCCCATGATTTTTTTTCCCAGCGTGGGCATTAGAACATTTCCCATGTTTTGCATAATCCTTGTTTTGCATATAGTTGAGACGTAGTAAAATAGAATACATATGCTCTCTTATTACTGTGGAGAAAAGTTTTAAGAGGACCATTGCATCAAGATGAATGTATATGGTCTAATAGGTGGTGCCATTGTCCTATGAAGTGTTATAACCTCGATAGGGACTTATGCTCCAATTGTGACAGTGTATTATCGACTGACTCGACAACTTTGTCACATCACCAAGCCTCTCATATTATTGAGGCTCGATTTGTTTTAAGTTAAATCCTTTAAACAATCTTATTAGTAAAAGGATAACATAATAATTAGAGAGAAGCTGCCCTACCGTCCACAACGGATTATGCATGAAAAAAGCAGGTCAAACAGAAAAGAAACTCCAGGGACTTTCTTGTTTATGCTGCTATGGTAAGTGGTAACAAAAACTATTTAACTACCTTTGTAGAATTTTAGTTTCATCTTTCTATTATCTCTGGTCTCCTCAAAACATTACCACGTTTTGTAGATACATTTTATTCTTCTTACAAACCCTCCTGTTTGAACTGAGACATCTTAGAGAGCTTGTCAACTGCTTCAACCAGGTGATCAAGCCTAGCGACAAACTCAATAAGCAATGAGGTAAAAGTTGCAAGAGACAACGTTGTCGTACTCTCAAGCGCTCTCATTTTTGGCACAACGTCTCCACTAAAACCTCCCTCTTCTTCGTACACATCAACTTCCCTAGACGGCCAAGAATAGAGCCTCCTCAATTGCTTATCATGGTAAGATTCCGTCAGTAGTGGTGGGCCCGACCCAAGCGGCTGAGACGGAGGATCTGAGTTTAGAAGGTTAGAAGAGTTATCTGATAAGGTCGGAGCTAGCTTTGCTTGTGGCTTAGATGTGTTACAATCAGGTGGTGGCTCATAAGTAGATGTTAATAGGTACGAGTGCAGGTCTATCGCACGTTGAAGCCTTTCGGTCGAGCTATGAACCCTTTTCAGGAGAGAGATTGCTTTGAGGCTTCGTCTCATGTCACATACTGTCTTTGCCTAGACATCGCACTAGCTCTGCTGAGTCGCTCGTTGCTTCCTGGATCTCCCTCCGGAATGCGATTTTAAGATTATACGGCGCCTAAAAGAGTCAACACAAGAAATCACACATGTGTGAGTTACACTGATGAATGCATGTAGATATGTAGCTTCTCGTCACAACTAGCGACCAGGTGAGTATTGTAGATTAATTAGTATACGTGAATTAACAATGTGAATTAACAAAATATACTTTGCTAATTGAGAATATAATCTTGAGAAAATGCTTTTGTTCTTAGAATAATAATCAGATCTCATTTAGTAATGTAGATTAGTATACGTGAATAAATGCATAAACCTTTGATTCGATACTCCTTTTCTAGACAATCGTAAAATTTTTCATGAGAACTAACTCATAGTATATTCCTATGTTGTTTCCCCAGTTTTAGTTCTAACGTTTTTATTGGTGGTGCTAGGCTGACAGTTAGCGTTATTATACCTGAATTTCTGAGTGAAGTACGCCATGGAGTGCCATGACCTCGTACACACAATATCGCAGAACTGCGTCGACTTTGACATACTCCGACCATGGGTAAAAGAAATGCAGAAACTTGCCATGTGGTGGCTCCCATTTAGCTGAATTGCCCTAATAAGCAGAAAATAAGTCGAAATTCTAGTTCAGTGGGGAAAAAAAAATTCAATCTTTCATCTGGACGTGGAAATGATTAATACCAATGATTCAAGTTTAGCAGAGGAGTTCAACATGGATCGACATTTTCTATACGCGGGTTCGTCTGGAAACTCGTCCATTATAGTCGTCGAGAACTCCGGATGCTCAGATCCATCATCATGTAAGTATTTTTGAACACATTCTGTAACCAAATGAATTTATTTTAGTGAGATCATTACATTACATTACACTCTGTTATTGCATTACATGTTTCTATTTATATACCTTCAAGAGCATCAGCAACTAAATCAAAATTGGTGACAAGTTCTTTATGCAATTGTTCTCCAGCCCATAGAGGATAAACAAGTACATTCACTAGCACTGCTACAATGCCTCCAATGGCGATAGAGTAAAGCCTATCAATGGCCGTTTTGATCGGGTTCCCCAGTCGATAGCCAGAGACAACGATCAAACAATATGTGAAAAGGATAACGCGAAATCCATACTCGTATGGCATGAGGGACGGCAAGAGCTTCATGAATGACGTAATTGCCCCTGCAAAAGGTAAATGAGGGCATTGTTTTGGAAGTCGTGGAAGGGGAATTTGATTTGCGTTTTGTAATATTTGGGTGATGTACCAACGATGAAGATGCTAAGGCCTATTATATAAGGCTCGGCTACTCGTCCTACACTCAACGCTAGTTGTGCAATGGCAATGGCTAAGATTCCCGCAAGTAGGCTTCCAAGTGCTCGGTTGAGTCCTCGATTAAATGTGGCGCCTTTGAAGACATAATGACAAAGATATCACAATAAGCTAATTATTCAGTTATGATTTTCACTGGACTGTAATTTGAAACAGATAAATAAAGAAAGTGGACACAGGGAGAGTGAGTTTTAATGCATGCACATACCAACGGTATATTCAAACATGATGGCAACGGTGAGAATGGACCAGATAATGTCAATGCCGAAAACTTGATAAGGTGCTCTGCATAGTATTAGGAGCGATACGAGAAGAATTGCAAGGCCAACTTTTAGGGAGAAAACTACTCTGTTCTTATCTTCTTTGCAAACTTCCCAAACACTCAAAATCCAGCGTTTGCATGAGACGCTAACTTCACCACATTTCTTGTTTTTCGGGAGACTAGTATTGGTAATGGGAGGGATATTGATCTCAATACTACCCTTCTTTCCGTTCATTCTCCAGTGAATTGACGCGAATTGAACTCTAGTCGAAACTTTTGCTTTTATTTTCGAATTCCCCGTGCTTTTCGAGGAAGTAATAGTACTTGATGGGGAAAACAAAAAACTTGGAAACCCTTTTAGGATTATGTGTGTTTTAGCTCTTTGAAGGGATGAAAGAGCTAGTGAGAATGGGGAGTAAGAGTATTGTGTATTGGGATGAAACATACATCAATGAAGGCAAGACAAGTGTGATTTAAAGAAGGGAATTAGGCTAAGTGGTGATGCAACTAGGTAAAGAAAGTATGTATAGTCAATATATGATATATTGTGAAAAAGAATAATACATCAATAATAGAAGGAAATATGGAGCTAAAGACTAAGATAAAAGATGCTTAATCTCAATAATGTTGCATGGATAAAGAATTAGAATCTTAAAATGCAGTCATCAATCTCCACATTTCTCTTCAAAATATCTTTTACGCGTTACGTACATGTAACAGACAATCGACCAACTAATTATGAAGATAAAGAAAAAAATTAAAAAAATCAATTGAAGACCTCGTTCAAAGATGATTCGCCGTGTTATGTCTCACAATGCCATTGTTTAGTTTTGAATGTGTGCATCAAGTTGTTATAATCATCACACTAGGAATATGTCTCATTCTTACAGCATTCGTTTGTTATCCCATCCATCCAACATAATACATTGGAGGTATCTAATTTAATGATGTTCTAAATCAAACATTTCTTCGCATTAAGTTTATATTCTTGTATGGTCATTTTATTCTCTGCAATAATTTAAACAAAAGTGTCAAGTTATTTTCTAGAACAAAAATGTAGTGGAAATTTATGTGTGTTTAGACGTCAAATGCATTTGCTCGTGAAGTGCAGTGATCCATGATTTAAGTCCACTTCAAGATTCCGGATTGTTGTAGAAAAACAAAAAGATTCTTACTATTCGTGATAAAATACAACATTCATTATTATTATTATTATTATTATTATTATTATTTATTTTTTGGTTACGTTGATAATAGAGAAGAAATTGTACACTTCGCTCCATTAGATCTTTTATTGGATGACGAAGAAGTATAGAGAGAAAAGGAGCCAATTATGGAGCATAAATGATGTAGGATCAAGCAACAACCATCAACCGCACAAAAACGAGAAGAAAGAGAGCTAGAGAGAACAAGAGAATTGGAGGCTAAGGGAAGAATATGTGTTTATTCAATAATAAGCAAAAACGGTTCCAACAAAAATACTGCTTTTATTTAGAAGAAGCTGAAAACCCTGATCAGCTAAACAAAGGGCTAAACAGGTCCAAATGAATAAATAGCCAATTCGAGGTCCAATTTGAAAAAAAAACATAATAAATAATAATTTGTATAAGATAAATAAAATCTTAAACACCACTGATGCCTTGCTACACCTGAAATAGTGGAATATACTTTCAATGTTGCATCACAACAAGTGTTTGGATTTTCTAAATTTGGTAATGTTGGAATTGATATCGACTAATGAATAAACAAACAGAACTTGCCATCGATTTTCTTGGAATTGATATTAACTTGTCTGTGAAATGTTGTAACAATATGTCTAAATTATGCCCACCAATTCATCTACTAGAATAAGATGCCTCTAATGATAAATGATGATTGTTCGATTTCATTGAAATTCTGCATAATTGTTCCCATTCCAAATTAGATGCACATTAGGAACGAATCGTGACAGTGGGTAAAGACGCTTCACGTTTTACCATATGGCAGGTTCGATTCCAACCTAGCCCCCAAAACCCGGTTGTCCCCACTACAAAAAATTAGATGCACATCAACTCACACCCCTTTCTTTTCATCTTCTTGATTTCAAGTTAGAAATTGTTGGATCAAAATATAGAATAGGAAAATTGTTTTTCACATTTCATCATAATGTTCTTTACTTTTTAACTATATACTCATGACAAAAAATCAACTTTCTGTTTTAAGGTCATTGTATATTGGTACCAGTGTATTAAAAAATATTATAGCTTTCCTCCATTGTAGATTGACAAAATAACAAACTATTATTTGCAGATATAAGTGATTTAATTACTTTTTAAATTTAATTACGTGTTATTTATTTCAAACTAGCGAAAATCATTAGTGATTCCATCGGACTTAAACCTCGGGGGAGTTTAAGACATGCACTTTTGACTGTAACTTTGTAAAAAAAAATGAATGATGAACATTAAGCATTTATAATACACCCAAATTTAGTACTACTTCCATCCCAAAATTATAACTCATTTCTTATCTTCACAGATTAAGAAAAATGCAATTAATGGTATTGGAAAAGTACAATTCAAAATTATTTTCCTAATATACCCTCTCATTTATTAAATATTTTATTTCAACTACTCTATTTTGATGATATCAATGTATATTAAATGAGAGCATAAAAGACAAGTAATTTTTTAACTATATCTTTAAAAGGAATATGGCCTATATTTTGGAATGGAGGAAAAATGAATAGTTGACTATATTTTTGGGACGGAGGTAGTAGTATTTTAATGTTTTGATTCTAATAATCCGTCTCATTAAAATTTATCGATAAATATAAAGAAGATGACCCTGAGCTCCGTATCTAGCGTTTGTAGTCCAACGGTCAGGATAATTGCCTTCCAAGCAATAGACCCGGGTTCGACTCCCGGCAAACGCAGCTGGATTCTATTTTGTTCTGTGTTTCATTTTCTATTTACAGAAATAATAATAATATAATAATTAATGCTTCACCAGAACATCACGTGTTAAAATCTTTTCGTTGGTTTGTCAACACCGCTTTATAGTTTTCGGTTCACAAGAGTCATTTTGACTTTGAAACAATGGTATTCCTTTTTATATATAAACAATTTGAATATCACTCTCTCTCTCTCGAGCGTGTTAATGTAAAACAATTTTTTTTCCATTTCTCAATCTTAGGGGTTGTATTTAATTTGGATTTATAAGAATTTTAATAAATTTTTAAATTGAATAATTTTCATGGAATTTAGTTTACTTTTATTAATTTTTGACAGATTTCCACAGATTTCCACATAATCTATAAAAATCTTCAATAGATTTGGAAGGACTTTTATTTCAAAACTTTTACTGGATTTCTTTGAAATTCATTTGACAATATACATTTTTGCTTCATAAAATAAATATTATTAAACTTATTGAGATTAGACTTTTATTATCTTTTCTCATTAAATTATTATTTTTTTCAAAAGCTAAAATTAGTAATAATTAATTATTGTCTATACAATATTTTTATAAAAAGATAATATTTTTTAACTACAAAAATACATGACTATTGCAAAAAGAGATTTCACAATATTTTGATATAATTTAACGATAAAAACTAAAAAAATATCACATGTTTAATTAGTATGTCACAACATATATCAAATTATTAAAGTAAGAAGTAGATATAAAATATTTAATTATAAATTTTAAAACTTTTTACAAATTTTTGTAAATAAATTTTTTTTTCATGAAAAGTTAAACAAAAAGAAGATAAAAATATTATAAGAATATTTTTACATCATTCTTATTGTGAAATTAAGAAAAAAGAAAAAAAATAAAGAAGAAAAAGTAATGAAAAATGGTGGTGGCGGGATGATGGTAGTGGTGGTGGCGGTGATGCGATGGTGGTGGATGCGGTAGCAACAGTAGTGGAGGGTGATGATGATGAATAAAAGTCCATCAAAATCTTATGGGTGAGTGATGGATTTCATATGACAAATTGTGCCAGATTTAAGGCTAAAAGATGAGACTCAAAGGATTCCATTAAAATCTTTTAAAATCCAAGACAATTTTGAATACCTCATAATTTCATAGGATTTTTAAAAGTCATCATTTAATACCTCATGACTTTAATAGACTTTTAAAAAGTCCATAAAAATCTATATTGAATATTTCAATATTTTAATTGACTTTCAAAAATCTCAATTGAATACACCCAAACTTTTCCAAATCCATCAAATTCCTTAAAAGTCTTTAAAACTCCTTTAAAATCTCAATTGAATACACCCTCCTTAGTTTAGCAATTTCTTTTTTTTTCTAAGTATACTGCAGTAATTTCTAAATCAACCACACATTCGAGAATTAGTTTATAAATCTCTATCAACCTATATATTTTATAGTAACATTTAATTTTTAACTAGTGCTCAACAATAAAATCGCAAAACTGCAAGTATGAACCAAAACCAATTTTTCGAATTTGTAGTTCGGATCCATGTGGGTCTGTTCAATGCTTTACTTTGAAACAAATTTGAACCACACGAAAGTGTTCTAATTTAGTTTTAAATTTTTTTCAAACCATTTCAAGCCGTCAAACAATAAAAACTAAATAAATAAATTATAAGAAAAATTAATTTTATTCAACCAATTAAACTCTAAAACAATACATTATATTTTACATTTTGAATATACACTCCATGAGTCCAATTATTTCTTCAGAAAAAAAGAAAAATTAAAAATTAGCTATTTCATGTCAAAATTCAAACCGATCACCTAGTGTGCTGCAGTTCTCGACTGTTGTGCATGAATCCAATTGTTTCTCAAGGAAAACAAAAATTCAATACTTCATGTCAAAATCCAAACCGAGCACTCAATGAGCTCTAATTCTCGACTATTGCGCATGTTGTTCCTCCTATTCTTAGTTTCTCATTTTTCATATTAATCACTCGTTGGCGGCTAACGTCTGAGTCTCATACCATCATTTCTGGAATCTACGTGAATGTTATTGTATGTGTTGTAACAAATTTTTAAGCATTTTTATACATTATTTTCAACTCCACTTATTCTCTCTCCTATTTCACATTCACATATCTCGTGGGACTTACTTATACTATACAAATCTCCACTATTCAACTTTACTCATTTTCTCTCCTCTATCACATTAAAGTCCATAAAAATCAATTTTTATATATACACTAACACACGCTATTCACATTGATGTTTACGTGCATGGTTTTGAAATGCCCTATCAAAAGCCGCCTCAAGACCCCGCTCGGATTGCCCTACTTTTCTACTTAAAATAATAGTTTCAATTTTTAGGCTTTGTTTGTTTTTACACTAAATTATTACATTATGAAGATTGAACATTGCTTTATATTGCATTTTAATAACTTTTTGCACTTTTTTTGGCTTATGGTGAGGCTTATGTCTTGAACGGGCCTCCCTTTTACTATGTTGAAATTGGAGACTAATATCGTAAAATTTTTCTTTGTAAAATTTTATCTAAATACTTAATAGATATATTGATTTTGATACGTCTCTTTGCTTGCATTTACAATAATTTCTATGTGTTATATCAATAACTTTAGTCTAATATTTATTTGTGACTTCCACAAATATTTATTTTTAACTTCCACAGCATAGGTTTGTTAGTTATGGTGTGTACAAGGCCCAATAGTTGGACCGAGTTGAGTTATCTTGTAGCTCAAGAAGCCACAAGCCCAATAGGATTATTGTAAACCTATAAATAGCTCAATGTAGCCCCATAATACACAAGTTATTATTACTATATTGTCTCTAAACTCTCTCTACAATTAGCTAGCACTAAATTGAGAGAGATCATCCCACTACGAAGTTGTTCGTAATTCAAGAAGAGTCTTGACGTGTGGATCACCGTTGGAGGCCGGACGATTGGCCGGCTGTGGAGACGAAAGAACAAACGAGAGATTCCCCGTGAAATCCGCTTCTATATCGGTAATCTCTAATCACAGATCTCATCTAAGAAACGAGTAGATCCGGTTTTGAATTGCCTATTTTGTATTCCGCTGTGCATGATTTATTGGGCAATTCCTAACAAAGGGTATCAGCCAACTTCGTTTTCTTTTGAGATTTGTTAAATTATTGTTCAATTTTAGCAATAGTTGCTATTATATCAATTTGATTTGGGTAATAATAATATATAATATATTTATGAAATATAAATTTTTGAAATTGATATTGGACCAATTACTTCATTCGAAGCTGATCACATGAATTTGATTCATGAATTAGATACATGTGATGTATGTATGTAAAGAATTTGCATGGGGTTCAACTATGTATGTATATGATGCATATATCGATCTCTGTTGCAAATTGCAATACATGTTTATCATATTGGATTTGTGTATATACATATTGCCGAAACGGATCGAATTATTAAAAAAAAAAGGGGAAAATGGAGGTGAGAACCGGAGCCGGCGGGAGCGGCGAAGTCGCTGGCCGCGTGACAAGTCGGCAGTCATTCTTTGGAGTGGCGGCGACTGCGGTCGCAGCGCGAACGATCGTGTTCTGGCGGCGAAGTCGGCTGCAATTCGGCGGCGACTTCGCCATTGGAAAGGAACGGCGACCGGCGCGCCTGGTGGCGGCGGCGATCGCCATTCCGATATCGGGTGAACGGTGGAACCCTAGAAGCTAGGGTTCCAGACGCGGGAGATTTAGGGCTTCTTGTGCAATTTTTGAAATTGCACAGCAAGTCCCTCAATATTCAGCCGTTGAAAAAAAGTTTCACAACTTGCAAGTTAGTCCCTATTTAGGTTTATTGCGAAAAAGAGTCCTAGGGTTTGAAATTAAATTTTCTAGAATTCTTGATAAATTAGATTTATCAATTTTCTTGCAATTATTCAACTTTGAGCATTTATTTTCAATTTTCAATTATTGTTTGAAACAAAAATGAATTTTGAAAATTATATTTTTAGTTTGTTTCTCCCTAGTATTTTTCATAATTTTATTAAAGTGTGACTTTAATATAGATGACGAATAAAGTGTTATTTCGTTTAACCCGCCTCTAATAATATTTAATTAATTAGATTAATTATTTATTATTACAAGTAATTAATTAGATTAATTATTTATTATTACATGTAATTAATTAGATTAATTATTTATTGTGATATGAGATTAATTAGATTAATTTATAAAATTTTGTTTCTTGATTGTTTAAATTGTTTAAACAATATGGGTCAAATCACAATAAATCTAGAAAGCTGAACTGCTTATCCATATTGGATGATTTTGGACTGCATCAAAGTAATTCACAAAATAAAGAGTTATTTTGTGAGTCCTCTTATTAATAAAATTAATTGATTAATTTGATTAATCATAAAAATTTTATTAATATGTAATTAATTAGTTAATGTGATTAACTAATTAAATTTTGATATAAAGAGTTATTTTCTAAATTCCCTCCTCATGATAAAATTAAATAATTAATTAGATTAATTATATAATTTTAATTGATGAGTTATTGATTAGTTAATATGATTAACTAATTAATATTCGTTTGGTTCGTTTCTTTATTGGTTTAAAATGTTTAGCCAAATTATGTTATTACCCAAATCTAGAAATTGATATAATTGTTAATATTAGATATCGTGGATGATTATGGACTGCACTAATGTGATTGGATGAATGCATGGTTTTATTCTTTGTTTCATGTTGAGACCTGCGTGCCTATTATTAATTTGGGCCTACGTGCCAATTAATTTTTAATTTAATTTCGGACCTGCGAGTCTATATAATATGGCGTATGTGCCAACTAGTATCGGATATGAGTTGGAGCAGAAGATGGAGATCACCGGAATTAACCAACGAAGAACCAAGAAATTGTCCCCTAGGAATTGACCAACTAGTTTTTCTCTTGGCTCGGGAGAACTAGATAGATATACGTCCATAATCATCCACTAGTTCTATTATGCTTGATAATTGCATGGTTGATGTTTATTATTATGCATTATATTATTGATGAGACCGATCCCCTTTAAAATGATATTAAATTCACGATTAAATGTTAATTCATGCCTTCCAATGTTACGGTGAAGAATTAGATTTCCACAATCATAGGCAGCTTGTTGAGTAACTCAAGGCTGCTCGATCGTAGGAAATGTTCTTCACTGTGAGACATGTGATGTCTCTGAACATTGGGTTGAATTTAACTAAAATTCATTTCTTGTTGAGTAACTCAAGGAAATAGATTTTAGAGGCACGTCAAGTTAATACATAAGATGTACAAGATAAATGGTTATCTGCTTGATGATCTAGGAGTCGCATGGAGATGTGATTGATAGGTGTATCTACCTGAATGACAATTAGGGCTTGTTGAGTAACTCAAGGTTCTAATTGAACAAACGGGGTCCTAGACCACTGATAAAAGTCGAAAAATTGTTTCCTATCAATGTTGGGGATCATTGATTCAGTGGGAGTACTGTTAATTAAATAAAAGTCCATATTTGATTAACTTTATTGCATTTATTATTATTCCATTATCATTTCTGTTAATTATATTATGAGTAATGTTTTGAGTTTGAAAAGCATATTTGATGCCGACAAACTCACTAAAACTATTTGAGTACTGTACTCAAACATGAAAAGTGAATTTAGTGTCACCACACTCACTGGATTTTCTTACAGTAACGTCATAAATGTGACATTTGTTCTCACATATAAGTTACAATATGTCATAAACAGATTATCCGAAATATTCTGCCAAGATGGTCTTGCTAGGACAATGTGAATTTACAAAGATCATGTGATGATCATAATGCAATATGAATGATACTTGCAGTTATGAGTTGTAAATGTCGCATGTGGGTATGGATATTTATGTTGTTATTGATCATGTCAAGGAGTTGATCCATGTAATGAACGATATAAAAATCCAAAATGCTATTTGGGGACTTGATGGGCAACAAGTCAAATGTTGACTTAGTTCTTCAACTCTCATTACCAAATAGTTTATCACAATTTGTTGTGAATTAAGATGTGAATAAGATTCCCAATACCCACCGATCCGCTTTGATATGCCCAAAGCGTAATACCTATCACCAATGTGATAAGTTTGATCTTGAAACTCCTAACAAGGCTTAGAAGAAGTCTCAACGGAACTTTGAGAAAGAATTTTCGAGATCAAATTAATAGTTGAGGTATATAAAGACATATTCAAAGCCAATAACACTTTGTAGAGACAAAGAAGATTGGCATGGAACCGTGAGTCATGCATAACCAATTGAAGAGAAGAATCTTGGAGAAGATTTTGAAGCCCGTGATTTAAATCTTTTAAGTATTGGATATCGGATGGAGATCCCATATTTAAATACGATTAAGATTTAAATAAGAAAATTCACTTTGCAAAGTAAGGTAATAGAACCCATAGTAGAAAATGAAGTAAATGTGACTTCATTCAAGACCTATTTTTTCCGTTATCTTTTTATTTTGTTTTAGAATAAATATTTTGATCACGTTCTTGTGAAGAACATTATTTCTATTCATGTTGGGATATGAATAGTTGATCCATTAAGATGAAGAACAATAGTTGTTTACAATCATTTAATGGAATCAACTATAGAAATAAGATCAGTAATATTGGATTTCTAAAACGTCTATTATTGGAATAGAAAATAAAAGGGGTATAACGATGATTATATCCTATTCCGACATCAAAACATGTTAACCCTAATTCATATTGATGTATTGGGTTGATATGTACAGAAGGTCGGAAAATAGCGTCTCCAACGCCGTCAAGCTCAAAGAGGGCTATATATCAGATATAGTATCTTATACTTGATGGACCATAAGCATGAAAAATTTTGAAATGTTCAAAAGGGTTCAAGTAAAAGAGGAGAGCTACTTAGGGAATATTCTAACATTTCGATATGATCGAAGTGGAGATTATTTAAGGATATAATTAGAAGAATGAGATTCTCGTTCAGTGAATTTGGGAATATACATGACTAATTCAATGGTGTATAATAAGAGAAATTGTTCACATTAATATGATGCAATTTAATTATTATGCCTAACAGTTCATTCTAAAATTGTTTTGGGATGTGCAATGGAACTTGTAAGAAACACACTAAATAGTGTTCTATCTAAGTCGGTAGATAAAACTCAAAAATGATTTTGAGTAATAATGCTTAGATGAAGCATGGGAGAAATCTCTTGATAGACATTCAAAATGGAAAATTATTGAGTATCACTACTCTCACTTTTGAGATTAGAGTCATCTTATATAAGTATGATCTAATCTTCGAGAAATTGTTTTTCCTAAAAGCACACAGGGGAGTAGGATAGACCTTGAAAGAGTTCAAGAAATCACAACAGAGATCAACCGACTAGATGAACTAGTTGCTAAACTTCATTTGATGAGGTGCAAACTAGTAAAGAAGAAAAGTTCTTAATAACACATTGGCTCCGTATAGACCGTGGAAAGGATCATCTATAGCAAGATGTGATCTTGTTGCTATTAATATGTATTGCTAGTCAATGATGAGAAGGCTGTGGTTTATAAATGGTAAAAAGTCAAGTTGTTGACCTACAATGTATAGATACACTAGAATTAGTGAGCTCCATGTACTAAAATCAAAATGTGGATTTTGGTTACAAGATGGGTTAGACCTATAATTTGTAAATTAGCTTACAAAGAACCCGTCGACATGGATCGTAATGCTCACAAGACAAGATTAACGATGAATTTTGCAATCAAAGATAAATGTTGTATTTGAGAACAAAATTCACATACGTAATCGTGTCTCCATTAATTTGAATTCTAACTACCGTAGATGCTCGCGTTTGAGAAATGGTTTTCAAAACCTTGATTTTGATCACATTGTATCTGATGCAATAGAAGAGTTTTGAATCCATAAGATCAAATCAAGCGTGTCGGCATACCCAAGAGGAGCTGAAAACTTCATTTTGATGAGACAATCAAATAGTTTGATTTTTCATCAATGAGTATGAATAGTGTGTACAAGAAGTTAGTGGGAGTATAATCGTATTTCTAATACGGTATGTGGATACAAGTTGTTAGAAAAATGATATCTCCGAGAGAAGGTCCGATGTTTTCTCCATTCTGATTTAGAAAAGGTTGCATGTAATTTTGGGATAAAGATCTATAGAGATAGATCTACAAAACGTTCAGCCTATCTAAATCCAAGTACATAGATGAAATCTCTAGAAGATTTTTCCTGAAAGAGTTCGAGATAGAACTCTATCTTATAAGGATAGAACTACACTCTCAAAAGGCGTTGGAGAACACGGTTGAGAGAGGTCGCATGGATAAGATTCATGCGATACTATGTACTAGATCAAATGTTTCACATGTTTTGGAGGGGAAAATTTCGGAAAAAATAATGTAGGAAACATTAAATAATGGTCAACGAACATTATTAGATGCTTGAGAAGCATTGAATAAATGTTCTAATGGAGAATCTGAACGAAGATTTCAAAAATTTCCCAAGTGTCGGTCCTTAGTCTAGAAAGACTATACACGAATCCCAATTCGGAAGGATAGTTACTCATAAGAATAGCATGATCACCTTGAAGGGTTCTAGATGAATGCAACTTAATACACGGTTACTTTGGAAGTAACGAGAGAAGCGGCTTAGATCATTAAGTTCTTAATTGAATCTGAATGTTTTCCTAACATTGTTGATCCAATAGAGATTGAGATAACAATGGAGCCATCGCACAAGCGAAGGAAACCCACGTCTCGTCAAGGATCTAAGTGTGTATTGAGGTGGTACGTCTCTTTAGAAGAGATGATACAATGAAATGATAAAAGGACAAAACGAATACAAAAGATCTCTTGACATGGTGGATGTCACAACATATTCATGATAGTCATGATTGAAGCTATGTGTATTAGATACAATAGTGTTTGGATCTAGTTGTGTAAAGCTATGGTGTCGCAATCTGTATTGGATATTGATATGCGTAAATACCTAATTGATAGATGCAATTGAATGGCAGATCTATTATTTTACACATTTACGTTGTTTTATCTTGAACAACTAAAATAATAGAATCCGTAGAATAAATGTGGAAAAACTTATTAATCACAAGGTGTTGTGATAGTGAGATAAAAAGTTTTAGCACTTATTCTTAAATTATCCCTAGTCATAGCAATGACGAAACTCGGATATTGTTGTTGCGGACAGACTAGCATGTGTCGCATCTCTTTCTTAAGAAGAAAGTAACTGATCTCACAAGTTAGAATGTGGAGACATTCTGATGGACACGTGGATGCTTCGTGAGTGGAACAAGCATCTGGATGACCCGCTTAGAGATACTATGTGGATAGTTATTCTTGCGTCAGTAGTTGATCTCTAATGTGTGGTGTGGAATTGGTCCTTTGACTTGAGAATACCATAGAACCTTATGTAAGGATGACTTTACTTTGGCGGACATTGAAGGATACTCTAACCATGGGTTGACTGGAAATGCCGTACAGGTATAGTGAGAGTTGCATGAAGGTTGTGAGTATTCAATAAAGGATTCATCACTCCTGGATAACGGGAGATTATAACCTGCATTTCGCCCAATCAAGTTGATGTAAAATCCTTGGCCAAGGTGAGATTGTGAGATTGAAAAGAGTTTCAATTACAATCATTGTTTTAATCAACGTTGAGTTGAGAGCGAACAACATGGTTGGTTGAATGAGATTGACGCGAATCCATATCTCTAAACCAATCGGGTTATATTGATGAAGGGATTATAGTTCACAGAATCAGACATGTAAAGGTTTCGTCATTACCACATGACTTATCCCGTCACTTGGGTTGCCATGATACATTGCTAGATGTCAATCATGGACAACGACATGAGTCAATCGATCTAGGTGAATCGATGATAAATTGAAATAGGGATTTCACTTTATCCTATCTTGATAAGATCAAATAGTGACACCATGACGTTTGCCATAGTAGTGGGAGCCTGATGGGTCACACACAAAGTCAAGTGCTCACATCTTGAATTGGACCTTGTCCAAGTGGGAGAATGTTAGTTATGGTGTGTACAAGGCCCAATAGTTGGACCGAGTTGAGTTATCTTGTAGCTCGAAGCCATGCCCAATAGGATTATTGTAAACCTATAAATAGGCTCAATGTAGCCCCATAATACACAAGTTATTATTACTATATTGTCTCTAAACTCTCTCTACAATTAGCTAGCACTAAATTGAGAGAGATCATCCCACTACGAAGTTGTTCGTAATTCAAGAAGAGTCTTGACGTGTGGATCACCGTTGGAGGCCGGACGATTGGCCGGCTGTGGAGACGAAAGAACAAACGAGAGATTCCCCGTGAAATCCGCTTCTATATCGGTAATCTCTAATCACAGATCTCATCTAAGAAACGAGTAGATCCGGTTTTGAATTGCCTATTTTGTATTCCGCAGTGCATGATTTATTGGGCAATTCCTAACAAGGTTTTTATTTTTAAACCAAGCAAAACAGAAAAAGGTGGTTTGGTTTGATTTGGTTTGGAAAATAAAATAGTTTGTTTCGATTTGAAATTTTTACAAACCTTAGTTTGAAAATTAGTCAGAAGAGACACAATCTCAATTCTCAACCGAATGCATCCCATTTTAACAATACATCGTTTCAAATTGCTAGTGAATTTTCAATTTTAAAAATAATCACGAGCGAAGCGAGTTTTTCTTCCCCACTGGCATAAAAAAGGATGGTGATTGTCTGAGTATTAGTCATTCCGTCTTCATCTTCCTTCCTCCCTCTCTGGCTCTCTGCCTCGCTCTCGCTCTCTTCCTTCTTCTCCTTCCCTCCTCTCTTCCTCCTCCTCCTCCTCCACCGCCGCTCTTCCGCCATCACCGGCTTCGCTCGATCCACCGGCGAAGAACGGTATACTAGTACCATTTTTTTCCTATAAAAATAACTCTCCTGTAAATTGTAATACTGTACGTCAAAGTGAAATTAAATGCGTGGCTCGATTTTTTTCCCTTTTTTTTGCCAAAATTGTTTTCACCACACAAAGTCATAAAGTATTGAATTTTTTAATATTCACCATTTTAATAATTTCTATTTCCTACTGTGTTTATCTGCGGAATTTCTACTCTGCCAGAGAGGAGCAGGAGGAAAAACAAATAAAAACAACCAAAAAAAAAAAATCAAAAAAAAAAACAAAAACAAAAACCAAAAAGAAAACAGCATTCTTCCGACCATAGTAATTCACAACCCGAGTACCCAATAGCTTCTCCCTCTCTCTCCTCTTCTGCTGTCAAAAACGTCAACTTGAACGCAAAATATTCGGAAAAAAATTATGGGGGAGATTTTATTTTAGCAAAAAAAGAAAACAAATCGAAATAGATTAGGGTTTTGTGTATGTTTGCTGTAGAATTCAAAGGGAGAAGGTGAAAAATGCAGAAAATCAATGTATTCAGTCGCTCCCTCATCTGTTAAATTTACGGATATTGTTTACCTGCCCGAGATGAAGATGGCGCTGAGCCCAAATTGCATTACGTCTCTTCCCCTTTCAACCTCAAGCCCTAGATTTAGGTCTTCGAAATTCATCTCTCTATCGGTTTTTCCAGTCGCTCGTGGCATTCGGTTCGCGGAAAATCATCGCAGATTCTCAGTTAAGGTAGAAATGGAAATCAATTTTTTTTATTTCTCATGTTCAAGTTCGTGTATATGTATACATGTGTTTTGTGTTATTCAGTGGGATTTTTTTTTAAATTCATTTAGATTTGAACTGCGTTTAATACATGTTGGCCAATTGATACTAAGCCATAATTTTGCATTTAATTCAATGATTTAATTTGTATTTATTTGGTGCAAACTGGCAAGCTATTGGAGAAAGTTTATATGTAATTTTTCCCTGTGGCTAAGATCTCTGTGAATGACCTATTTACTTATAGAAAAGAAATGGTTGGTTACTTAAATTATGGGCGGAGTTATATTTGGCACATTTGTTTGGGAGTTATTAGTACGCCATGAAACGCTGTCTTTCTATCTGCAGAACTTACCTTTATATGCATTTTCCTTTTGTTTATGTTTGATGATATAGCAAAAGATAAATTTGGCTCTTTTTATGATAATATATTGAGAGTTTCTAGACCTTTCAAGTTTCAAGTTTTGTTCAATTAGCTAGAATGGCAGCTCTATCGTTATTTATGATGTTAGAAATGATAATGATGTGATAAAGATGAAGTTTATACAATATATATGTGGATGACTTTGAATGGATTCTTTTATGGTGTGCTAAATTCGTCTAGAATTTAAATTTTATCACCTTTTCTTCAAAGGAATTAGATTCTTGTGTTTTTATAAATGTTGAAATTTATTTCTAGATGCCTCTCCACAATTTCATGTCCTACTTTTTAATGAATGAGATATCTATTCTTGTCCGGTTCTCTATTTCCATTGTACGCTGCCTAGATATTAACCATAGAAATCCTAACCATTCTTATCTCTACATCCATTCTTATCTTTCCACCTGTTTGCATATAGGTACAAGATTATGGGTTGATTTGTCTTCTTTTTTGAAGCTACCATCCACGAAGATCCAATATTTTTTTATCCTGTTTTTTAATAATGTATTCGTTATCTTGAATTATGTTGTTTCTATATGCCTGTGATTTTTGTAATCATATCGCGTGAGTTTGATTGGAGGGTGGAAAAGGAATTGGTGGAAAGTATGTACTCTTTGTGAGATGGTGGAATTTTAATACCATGAAAAATGAAATTGTGTTTGGGAAAATTTAGGTGGAAATTTGCATTTTTCATGGAAAGTAGTTTAATCAAACTGAGTGACAATTATTCCGTAATGGCTGTTGTATTATCTGTGTGATTGTAGACAAGTATTTATAGATTTGGACGTATGTTGCAGCAACTTTAGTTTCTTTTCTTTCATATTGTAGAAGAGGAAAATCTTGTGCTTTAGGCAAGAAGAATTTTCGTCGGGCACCCCAAGTCAGGAGTCCATAAAGGAGGTTCTTCATGAGGAGTTAGAGAAGGTGGAAGTTGATAAACCAAATGTTGACAAAAGAAATTTGCTTTCAAATCTTGGACGGGTAATCCTGCCATTTCTTTTATTTGGTATTTTTGAATTTTGTTACCTGGTTCTCGTTACCGACTGATAGACAGTAGACAGATTGAACTTGCCTGTTGTCATATAAATAGTCGCTTAGTTGTACGTCAGCCTGATAACCTGGAAAGCTATGATAGACATTTTATTTTCTGTGTAATGATCAAACATTCAAACATTAGTTGATCTAATGCTTGTTTAATAATGCTTTGTTAGAATTGTGCTTTTTAAAATATTTATTTTTGTGATCATTTTTATTAAGGGTAAAATTAACAAATGCTCACCACACTTAAAAATGAATTAATTACCCACTAAAGCTTGAAATGGAAACCATTATTTGCTGAACGTTTCAGTTGTGTCCACCATCCACCAGTCATAACGTTTTCCTCGATAGAAAGTTTCACGTGGAAAGCAAAAAATGGTGTGCCATACAAATACACATTAAATAATCCACAATTCCACATCATCATATTCATCACAAATTTTTCTTTCCAAATGTGAGTTTGCTCTATTTCCAAATGGGAATACCAAATTTTGTAATAATCCAAATTGTTAAATACAAAAAATTCATTGAGTAATGGTCTCCCTTTCCAAGTTTAGTGATTAATGAATTTTATATTTAAAGTTCGGTAAGAATTTGCTAATTTTACTTGTTTTATCAATATGTAGTTAAGAACTAAAGAAGAGTAATGAGGAAACCTGACAATTTTGTTATTATTATTATTATTATTATTATTATTATTATTATTATTATTATTATTATTATTATTATTATCCCCGACTCGATGGGGGGTATCTATACTATTGGGCCAAAATTTGATTTACGTTTGTCCTCACAACTATCTTTTTCTGCAAAATTTTTTCAAAACTGAGCAAAATCTTACTATTATTATTATTATTATTATTATTATTATTATTATTGGAAAGGAATATTGAAATAAATAATTCTTAAGTAAGTTTGCAAAACAAACTCATAGTGTTAGTTAGATTATCCAGTATCTTTCTTTACTAGGCGTCTGGCAGTGATAATCAGTTGGTTTTTGTAAACATAGATTATATGTGTGATGTACTGTTGTTGGCTAACCGAGGATTGTTTAGTGTAGGTTCCGGTTGCAGTTTGCAAAATAGTCCTGTTTTCTAAAAGAATGCTTGTTAAAATTTGAATTTTCAAAAAGGATTTTCCAGTTTTTAATACGATTGTTTGGCCTCTTTTTGGAGAGAGCTTGCTTTATTTTTATTTTTTTTCAGTGTGTAATTTGATTTAGTTTTATTTTTTTATTTCCTTAGAATCTATAATAGAATGAAGAGATCCTTTCCCTGAGAATTATGTAAATAGAAAGAACTAGTCATATTTGAATTGGCTTCGTCAGATTCTGTTCTAAGACTTTCTTTCTTGGGTTTAATTTGAAAAGCACTTTCCCAGCTCTTTAAGATCCTACCAAACTGATTAGAGGCTTTGTGGTGATGTACATCTTCAGATTGTAGGTGCAACATTTAAAGTGATTTTGAAACCGTGGACCGTGCCATGGACTGCAGAGACCATCCTACAGGTGAGGCTACTCCTCCCAATTACAATGACATAAACTGAAATCTTAGTGTGCTATTTTTAAAGTTTTGAGGTTTTAAGGGTGATTGGGAGTGTTTTTTAATGGTTTTTAATGGTTCTTAATGTAAGGGATGAGAGAAAATGAGTGGAATTTAATGGTGGAGATTTGTGGATGTGACGTGATGTGTGGATGTGATTGATTTAGAGTAAAGAAAGAATGTATAAAAAAGTGGAAAAAAGTGGAAAAATTTTGAAAAAATGGTTGCCAATCATGCTTTTTATGAAAATTCTTATAATCTTTTTAATTAGTATTTATGCCAAATATTTAGCCCTTGTATGCTCTACTGCTTATCCTGTTTTATTCTGTTTCGTCCAATTCTTTTTGGCTATAAGCCTTCTTGTTTGACGCGGTTAACTAAGCTAATACTGCATCTAACTAATACATCTACTGAAGGCGGTGGTATATACTGGCGAAGTAATAGTTTTTTCTCTTTTGCTCATGGAAACTTATATCGGTGATGGATAAGTATGTGTTATTGGAAGCAATGACGGCAGTAATGTTGAAGATTTAGATTTTAGTCTTAGCTAGTAGCTACTTGGATGCAGAAGTTAATGAAAAGAAGTTTGACTCTGCTGGTTATGTTATACCCAAATAACAATTTCAGCTAGATGTTAAACCATACAACATTAAGTGCCCATTTGCATCCACATTTTTATGCATTTTTGTTTTATGTGAAATAGGAGAGAGAATTAGTGGAGTTGAATGGTGGAAATTTGTGTAGTACATGTAGGTCCCGGGAGATATTTGGATGTGATTTGTTTGACCAAGTTCAAATTTAAAAGAGAATGAATTAAGATGAGATGAACAACATGCTACAAATTATTGAAAAAGCTGTTACCCTAGGATGACCTTATTTATATAAGTACCCTTTGTTTTTGGTAACTACTGTTGCGGTCTGCGAAAGAATGTGCCACTGAAAACTATAAAAAGTGGTAATCGTATATAAGTGTTGGTTGAAAATGAGATTGAAAAGGGGCACCAAAAAAAAAAAAAAAGGGACTGATAGAAGTAGTTAGATCCAACATGCACGAAGTCTTAACGGCATCTAATTTTTTCATCATTTCAGACAAACTGAAGTGCGAGTGATGATTGTTGTGTAGTATTATTTGACTGGTAAACATTCGTAGATGCTGTGACACTTTTCAATTGTTTTTTCAAATACAAAGCATTTAGAGTTTATTCACTGAAGATCAGTTTCTATCAATGTCATTTTCAACCACTACTTTCCATTTATGTGACCTTTTTTTTGTACTTCTTGTAATCTTTTCTGTAATTTTTGACCAATGACCACATTTAGAATTTACTTTTTCAAAAATCTTTCCCAAACAAACATTTACTCTCTTCATATCAGTATGAATGTTCTTGCAAGTTAAAGGATGTTATAACATGGATATGTGCCAACTAAATTAGGGAGAAAAATCAAATCTTTTGTGGATAAGGTAGGTAAAAGAGTCCTGTCATGGTATAAGGTGAAAGTCTTCCATTTCTGGAGCAAATATAAATGTACTTTTAATTTCAATAAAACCTCAATTGTCCACAATTGTATTTCTATACTGGACTTGATGGGCTGCTTCTCACCATATAAATACAATCAGAGTAAGATATTAGAGGACCAAATTTGTAACACATTGGAAGTTTTCTTAAATTATTAGAAGTTTACTCTTTGATGCATGACATTTGCAAATCTCCGATTCACAGAACGGTCCTGAGCAGTTGATGATTTATTTCTATTTTCATCCCTCTAGGCTCATTTGTACATATCATAGAATGCATAGAATCGAATGTTTTTAAACTGTTAATTGAATGGTGACACTAATATTTTCATTTTGCTTTCTTGATGTTTCTGGAAAATCATGGCAATGTAGGTTACACTCCTTTGGACAGTAACATTCTGGTTTGTGGGTTCTTGGATGATCCCATTCGGGGCCCATATCATCGGATTCAGCAAGGAATCGCTAACCTACCGAGGACAAGCATTGTTCAGCCTCCTAACCGACGTCACCGAAGGCCTCGCTGGAATTTTAATTCTCCACCGGTGTTTGTCTCGTTTCCGGCCATTCCCGGACGACTGGTTCAAATTCACCCTGAAAGGCAACTGGCTTTTGGACGTTGTTTTTGGATGCTCAATGTTTCCCTTGGTCAACCGTCTCTCCCTATTCAATCTAAATCTTCTTCCAATTTTACCCTCGACCCCCGTCACACTCTCAAGTGTAGAGCAGTCAATAGTGGCTCGAGATCCAATTGCAATGGCACTTTATGCACTGGTCCTTGTCGTTTGTGCGCCTCTGTGGGAGGAAATTGTCTTCCGAGGTTTTCTTCTTCCGTCTTTGACTAAGTACATGCCAGTTGGGTTCTCGATATTGGTGAGTGCTATTGCTTTTGCTTTGGCACACTTCAATGTGCAGAGGATGTTGCCTCTTATTTTTCTTGGGGTTGTGATGGGCTTAACTTATGCAAGATCAAGAAACCTATTGCCTTCTATTCTCTTGCATAGTCTCTGGAATGGCTTTGTATTCTTAGATTTGATGAAATAAAATACGAATTGAAACTGGGTTAGGCCTGTTTATGAAACCCTAACAACCATACCCTCGGAGAGGCTGCTGTGAAGTCAGTTGGGTCGAGCAGTTGGATTGAATGCTTCAAACTGAAGTAACTCAAAACCTATAGGACAGAAAATGATTGCCAATGATTACTCCTTGGTTTGACCGATGGGATGATGAGCACGATGAGTATTTATTTACTTGGACATTATTTTGGCTGGAGGGATGCTTCAAGCCAAATTAGTGATTTACTGTATGTTGTATAATGAGAAGGTGTTCTGATACTAGGTTGTAAATTTGTTAAGGTTGGAATAATTTGTACGTGGGCATGTTTTGGGATTTTGGTAAAATTTTATTTTATATAGGTTTAGTACGACCAATAAAGCTTGCAGATGATAGTTTGGTCCTTTATTTATTTATATTTATTTTATGAGATGCTATGACATTACGTTAAGTATACCTATTAAACAATCATTGAAAACAAAGAAATGATATATTTAGTATAAAGTAGTACAAAAACTTCATTTTCGAAAAAATTAATTTAGAGGTATGAAATTTGGTTACAGAAAGTTTTAAGTATGGATTAGGCTGATTTTCTCTTTAAACATTTAGAAAATGCTCAGCTTCCCCTGCTAAAACCAGCCCACACATCGCATTAAAAAGGAGACCCAAAATAATGGTAGCCCATTAAACGATTAGAAGCCCAACAAAGTAATCGCGCAAGGAAAGGACACGTTGGGAAAAGTTCGAAGCGCAATTCAACTGAAACACGGGTAAATTCTAGGGGTGATTACGGTTTGGTTTGAGCAGTTTCTAGTAAATTTTTAAATCAAACCACTTAAAGTGTGGTTCGATTTAAAAATCAAATTACAGTATTTTTTTTTTCGGTTTGATTCGATTTAAAAATACGATTTAGGAATTAAAAAGTAAAATGAACATATATATATACCATGCAAATTAAAAATAACCATTAGTATAAAAGTTACCGATATAACATAAATATTATTATAAATTCAATTAACAAACATATTAGAGTCATCGTTTGTTAAATAAAATATTACAAACAAAAATTTTATAATATTAGTCTCAAGTTTTACAATAATGCGTAAATATCAACATCAATAGTAGTCTTAGGCACAAAAAAAATGATGGCGTGAGACTAAGAGATTAGGAGCTGGTGAAGGAAATAATTTGAGAAGGAAGAAACTAAGAATAAGAGGATGAGACAAGCACCAATCGAGAATTTGGCCACTGAGAATTCGGGCACATTGAGTGCTCGATTTAGACTTAGGCATGAAATTACTCATTTTCCCAAAAATAAATAGGGTCCATCAAATGTATCTCCAAAATGTAAAACATAATGTATAATGTATAGTTTTAGACTTTTATTTATAGTAATTTGGTTGGATAAAATTAAATTTTCTTATTTTTATTTTATTTTATTATTTTGTAGTCTAGTAGTTTGAAAATTTTTGAAACGGTTTGGAAAATTTGGAAACCTAAACCAAACCACTTTCATTTTCAAGCGGTTCAGTTTGGTTTAAAACCAAAGCGTTGACCGGATCTACATGAATCCAAACCAAAGTTTCAAAAAAGCGGTTTCGGTTCAGATTTTTAGTATTACGGTTTCGTTTTTCAGCCTCAGTAATTAAATTGAATAAATGTCGATTGAATTTGCATCATGTAACCATTAATCCACTAAAATTTAAAGTGTCATTAATTACTCATTGAATTTTGGCAAATGTAAGACATTAACTACTTGTTAAATATTCCCTTGAATCTCTTCAAATAAATTTGTTGCATGGCTAATAACATGTGATTTATTCACTCATTTGAAGTTGACAAAGCATCCAAGTATGTGACTACATCAAAACACTTCAATAAAATTTTTTAAAAATTTAATAAATCCCAAAATCTCATTTCTTACTCCAACATTTTTTAGAAATATTTTTTAGGTGTGATTGGAGTGCTGCATTAATAATGTAGTCTCATTCCATATCAAAATTTAAATAAGTGAATAATTAGTGTATTTTATGACATTACTAATTATGTTACTAATTTTTTACGAGAGATTAAGTGGATGTTTAAGACCAAACTTCAGCGAGTATTGGTGATGGTTCAAAGTGTGGCAGTTAATGGTTGCATAACCAATTGGATGGTCATTTATTCAATTTACACTGTACACCAATCGACGAGCAACAAAAATATGTAAGTTCGTGTTCGTGAAATTGAATCGCGAATCCCTGAATCTTGGTCATAGCAGTAACAACAGATAGGTCCATAGCAGCAAGCAACTCAGCAACGCAACATGCAACCCGTAAGTATTTTTGACTTTTCGTTTCTTTGGTTGTATTTTTGGAACTCGAATCTTGTTTTTTCCTTTTTTTTTTTTTTTTTTTGGTGAAAACTATCTCGGCTCGGAAATCCAAACCCGAGATAGAGATTTCATTGATATGTGAAAAACGATACAAACAAGAGGGGCGCTTAATGCCTAACCTCTCAAAATCCCATATATATATCTAGCCATCGAACTACGGAGGAAGACGCGCTCAATCGATTCTTCTTCGCGGCAACATCGACACTTACTTGGCATATGTATGTGAAATCTTGTTCTAATAAAATCAGCAACTATAGCATATCCTTAGTCTCAAATATATTTGCCTACGAGTCTCAATCTTCTGATATTTCATTAAAATATTGAATTAGAAAAGATTTTTACTTTTTTTTTTAATTTAATAATTTGAATAAGCTTACTGATTTTATTAGGATTTTAAATTTTGAGTCAAATGTTATAGATTTGTGGAGTAAGTGAATTGAAATAATGTTATAGACTTAGGGAACACGGAGTTACTCATTTATGTAGCTTGTTTATGTCCACATGATTCATTCTCTTCATTTGACAAGAAAAGATTGATTTGGCGTAGAAAACTTGCTAAATTTTATCCTGATGTGATTTTGCAACAATAGATCTTCTTGTGCTTAATGATCAACTTGAATGTTATACTTTTTATATGCTCTTAAACAAAGCATTTGAAGGGTTGAATCGACTTGGCCGATCTTGCGAGAAGTTAGTTATAGTTATGACAAAGAAAAGTAAAGTATATTCACTTGTTTACAAGCTTTTGATTATGGCTCTAATTTTACCGATTGCTACTATGACTGTGGAGAGAGTATTTTCTGCAATGAGTATTGTGAAGGACAGACTCCGCAATAGGATGGGAGATCAATGAATGATAGCATCATTGTCTATGTAAAGAAATATATATTTTGAAGATTGATAATTGATAATGAAGTAATTGTATAATGTTTTCAAAATATGAAAATTCGTAAAGAACTATTGTATGGCATATATTTTATTTTTTACTTTTGTGTGATTACCTAGAGACTTGGCTTTTGTCCAAACCGCACTAAAAAAATTTCCTAGCTCTGTCCCTGGTCGCAAAACAATATGTTGAGGGTGGCCGGAAGGAGGTTGTCTTCCCTGTCATGGCGGTCGGCTCAGTCCTCTCCAGCTGCCGCATATGCAAGCAGAAACCCAATTAAAAGGCGTCGATTCTTGCAATAATTCCGCAAGATCTATTTCCTCTCCCCACTATATTTCCCTTGCATCCACTTCTCCATCACATTATGGGTATGGCATTCTTTTCCTCATTGATATGGCCTCATTTCCTCATCATGTTATGATTTGGAGACATTTCAAGAAAAAGAAGCAAGCTGTTTTAAGCTTTAGAGAGGGATATACCGTATATTCAATCACGGGATGATGTGTCCGAGGAAGAAACGGCGTGTGTAGTCATTGTAATATGTAATGTCACACATTTTGCTGCCAAAGGATGGAGATGGGTTAGAAGTTGTGTTCACGGAATAAGATGTTACTTTTTCCTTGATTATACCAGAAATGATGTTATTGCTGATCTATAAGCCATAGGTGTGTTGACTAGTGGATGCAAAGTAAAAGAAGAGAGGCTCCTTCAACTGGTTCATTTGCATTTTCTTATCTTATCAAACTGAAGATTTAATATGTTTACTTTTGCATGTAATTAATGCAATTTGATTTTTCTTGTAGTGATTGATTTTTCGTGTAGTGTATGTATCGAGTCTAGCACTTTTTAAGCGTGAGATGTTTAGTTAATAATTAATCATCAACGAAATTGAATTTGATTGGACACAGCATTTCTGATATTGGGCGATAAAAAATCCAAATATAGGTTTTTTCCCTAATTTCCAACAAAGCCAAATAATATGAGAGTGTAAAATATATTTTTAATGGATTTTTTTGGGGGGAGGGGGGAGCCAAAGGAGGGGCCAAAGCCCCTCTTTTACGGTTTTACCTTTTCCCCTTTCCCCTTTTCCTCTATAATTTTGCCTCTCACATTATAATTGCTCTAAGATAGTGAAGATATAGAACGACCTCAAGTTTGACCAAATTGGCTTGGAAAAAAAAGTCTACTTTAGTTTCCAACTTACAAAAGATAGAAATTAATCCGAGATTCTTTCATTCAAAAAAGGAAAAAATTAATAATAATATAGATCCACCTTAATTAATCGTAAATATTATCTCTATATATACACACACAAATAAATATTAAATTTAAATAATTTAAAAGAGATATTACTCATAAATTATAAATGATATTAATCGTGATATATATATACACATGCTAGTAGGGATTGACGTGCTTGCACATCAGGATACTTTTTTTCTATTTATTAACATGAAATTTGTTGTTTAAATGGTTTATTGTAATAGAGTTTTTATAAGCACTACAGATGAGTAATATGGTTATTTTGTATGTTTTCTAAAATTCAATATAGATATAATATAAGAAAGAATTTGGACTTGATAAGAAAAATGAGAGTTGCTTAGTGTATTGTGTACACTCTCTAATAGATAGTATTGGATTTCATCTACACCTGATAAAATTGTATTTTATCAGTTAATATAGTCATTTATTAGACAGTGTACAAATTGGCGAACTAGATTTTTATTATTTATTTTTGGAATTTTTTGAAAAGCCATGCACAAGTAGATTAATAAAAAAAAAAAAAAGAAAAATGGAAATTGAGTAGAAGAAAACAAGGGGTAAATAATAATAATAATAATGATGATTATTATTATTATTATTATTATAATTAAAAGTGAGAAAAAGGAAAAAGAATAATGTGCAAACGATTTGACCGGAGTCATTAGCGAGGAGAAAAATGAAACAGAAATTAAACTGTTTTAACTGTCAGAAGTGGGATTTGAACCCACGCCCTCTCACGAGGACCAGAACTTGAGTCTGGCGCCTTAGACCACTCGGCCATCCTGACTGTTGAATGCAGAAGCTCAAATAGTTTTATATATCTTATATTGAGTCTTAGAAATGTTTGTTATCTTATGTACGTATATATATTATAAGGAAAAAATATGTTCTAAAATTATCTACAATCTTCAATATATTAAAAGAGAGAATAGATTGGAAACTTCTGATTTTCTATTTTTTCCCTCACATTTTATCATTTCTTTTTTTACCCATACTGCAAATTTTATCCTTATTTCATTTCATAATATAATGCTTAAAGTATTAATGATTATTTTCTTAATTTGATGAATTATTTTTAATTTAATTGATAATTCTAATTAATGATTATTCCATTTCGATTTCACAACCCGTTAAGTAATAATTATTATGAATTAAGTAACTACTTCATTCATCACATGAAGATAGTCTATTATACATTTTCATATGTTCCAAATTATGTCATTTTTTCTTAATTAATTTTTTAGTTTTGTTATATGTCCCCTATTTAATACACATTGTTATCAATACATACGAACTATGAAAGTGGAATACAAATTAAATGAAATTAGTATATTAGGAACAATGTTCTTAAATTCCATTTTTCAGAAAATATTAATTAAACTTTCTTATTCGATATTAATGGTCCTACCTTTATGTATTCATTTTGAGGTTGTTCTATTCTTCATAAAAAAAAAAGTTTGTATTTATAATAATTGTTTCTCCTTCTTTGGATTAAGATAATTCATTTTCTTTAGTTATTCTCAAATGATTATTATTTTTTTATTTTTTTTGTATTGTATATTATTCACAACTTAATCACGCATCTCTATGGATTGAATAACTTTTATACACAAATATCACTTGTGAAAAATAAAATAAAATTACACACAAATTATAATTTCACATACAACGCACCTATTATAGATTAGTATCAAAAAGTGCGTTGTATGCCTAACTAGCTACCATCCAACTTCAGAGCATGGCCTCTCATATACATTTATTCACTAAATTCCAAACATCGCCACAGTACATAGTTAAAAAACAGAAGATTCTAGTTGAGTGTTACAGTAAGGGCTTGTACTATTCAAATTAAACTCAATCAAAATTTTTATTATTATTATTTTTTGGGAAGTCTCTGTTTAATAATGCCAATTGCATTGTAAATCTTCAATTATGTAATTTATAGGTCCTTGTCTAATCCTTAATACGCACTGTTTATATATTTGGCAGTTGGAACAGATTCAATTAACGTTGATTTGGTGTTACTGTGATGGCAATAATATTTTGGGCACATAAATATTTAAAACATTTATGGACAATGACATGTAAACATTGTTAATAATATTTTTTTCGTTATGCTATTGTATAGGAGTGATCTGTCTTTAAGAACCTATTAATATTCATTAGAACCATTATTTATTATCATTAACAAAAGGTGTTAATTCTTTCAAAAACAAACGGTTTTAATGACTCAAACACTATATTCTTGTAATTTTTCTGAATAATAACCATTGGTAGTTTGGTACAATGTTGAAACCTTTCATTTCAGCATGGCGTAAACAAATTCTTTAAGAATTTGATTTTTTTTTTATATCATTATTTTCAACTATTAATTTTTTCTTTGAAACACCCCCTTTCTTTCCCATGGTGAGAGAGAGAGAGAGAGAGAATGGCGGGTCAATGTGTCAAATGTTGTTTTTAAGAGATATAAATCTTAATTTTAAAAGAACAAAAAATTTCGTTGATGAATAAAAAGAAAAAGAGGGAAAGACAAAAAAAGCAAGTACATTTTTTTATAATCCCAATCATATTAAGTTACTTTTTCTAAAGGTAGATTTAATAGAACTTTGACCTGCTATGCCCAAATTACCCTTATTAATTGACTATTTCGTTGAAATATTTTTACTGAAATTTCAGGAAATCCCTATGTTCTATATTATAGAATACATGAATATAGAACATAAAATCAGTGACTGGTCATCTTTTCCTACGATTAGCGCATCTTCTCTGCCACCGTTAGCTACTATTTAATTTAAATGTTCATAACTAAAAACCATTTCATTTTCTATCGATTGACTGTGAGGTTTTCCTTATAAAAATGAAATTAATTCCAAATCTAAATTGAAATTTGATTTCTCCAAAACTTACAAACACGTTCATGGTTTCAAGTTGGTTTTAATATACCCCACTCCGAGCAGAAATGTGGCTAATTTTAATTCGTTAAGACGTCCTTTGGGATAGCAATTGAGTTTGACTACCAACCTCTACAGAATGTCGATGATACGTAAATTGATAGAGTCTGTAAGGATGAGGCCATTGGAAAGAGCACAGAGAGAGGGATGAGGAAGGAGAGAGATAAATGCACGGGGAAAAAGGTTGCAGAGAGAGATACATTATTTGGTCAAAAAGAAGGAGGTAAAAAATTGGTCAAATTAAAGGCAAGTTGGTCCATACAAATTGAAAATTATGTCATTCTTATCTTTTGTAAAATTAATTTGACAAAAAAGTTTTTATGATTTTAAAATAGCCAATTTTTGGGATTCTTTCAAAGAAAAAGCTAAACTGACAGAGAATCGCAGAATCGACAGGGGCGTGCAAGTAAAGTACTTTCCAAGTTCAATGAATCATCATTGCCAAAAATATATATCTCTATCCAATCCCAAAAAAATATCTATAAGAGATAAAGGGCATTTAAGTCATTAACCTAAAGGGCCTTTACTTACTAAACCCTGATTAGTTACACGTTCCGGCACATCATAGGACAAAGCAGTTAATTAAAATTTCTAGCGTATTCCCAAGCATACATCATACGACTTGAACCAAACAACAAAAATATGGTGCATCGTCAACCTACCATAATCCCTCTACCTCAATATTTTTGCTCAAGGTCGCCAATCTTACAGTTAAATTTCATGTGGACCCACACAATTCTATTGTTATCTTTTCAATCATTGCATTTTCTAGTTCGCTAATTAACATTTCCAAATTGGTAATTGACCTAAAAGGTCTCTCTAGCTCTTTTTGGGCTATCCAAACACTTGTGTAATGACCTGACCCCGTCATGGCCCACCCGGATCTGGCCGTGCCTTGGGAAGGACCATACGGATTTGGATATGGTTTGTTAGTGACTCGATCTACTTTGACATGATATTGTCCACTTTGAGCTTAACCCACACGGTTTTGTTATTGGGCTTACCCTAAAAGGTCTTATGCCTAGTTGGAAAAGTCTCTTAATTTATAAACTGAACTACCCTCTTATACCCAAGCGATGTGGGATTGTGGGTGTTACAACTTGCCTTTAAGCAAATGCAACACTGATAGTAACTCAATATTGTAAATTGGATCCCTTTACACCACTAAAATATATGTTTGACATCCTAAGTGATTGCAAATTGGATCCGTTTCCATCAACTCAATATTGATATTTGTACAACGAAGTAGTTATTGATAGTAACGCCACAAATGACTCTTTTATTGTCTTCCAAGATTTAAGGGCCATTTAACTGCTGTGTTCCACTTTCAATAGGAGAAGAGATATTTATTGATTTATCATGACAATGTGATTAAATCAATAGATTGCATGTGTTGGATCTAAAATGCTATCACTCTCATAGTTGAAGAACATTATGACTCTTCGCACTTCTATTCAAAATCATTATGCCTATATCATTGCAGCACACATTTACACAAGTAAGACGCCATTGAAATGTTTCTTATTTCAATTTATGTCGACCAATTTATTATATACATGTATATTAAAGATATTTAGCGCCATTTACTTATTAAAAAACAAAATTTTTAAACCATCCATGCAATCCTATGGTTGAATTGCAACACAAAAAAAAATGTTTATCATACTTATATATTTCATCTGATATCAAGAAGGTTCACATTTATTTCCAAACAAAAAATGTGTGATTTGCATGCAACAATATATAAAACAACACATGCCAGAAATTTTAGTTGAGTCATAAATTAAATAATATATCGACTATATTAAAAATCCTATATATTTCAGTTAAAGTTATAATAAATATATGTATAATCACAGATAATTAGCACTAGTGAAGTGGCATTCTCATTAGATGTTTGAGAGTTTACTTGTTGCGTGGGCTCATTCCAATTCTAATTCTTGGGGAATCATTTATAAATTTATCATGAATAAAATAATTAAATTGAAATAGAATATAGATTGAGGGACTAACCATACAAACCTAAAAATTGGTGACCGATAGTGAAATATTCTTTAAATCTCATCGCAAAACATGTATGCCCATAAATTGTCTCACTCTTCAAAGCACATCAGAGCTAGCAAAGATTAACACGTCAATACATCAAGTGGGTCCCATATTTCCTTTATTTTAAAATTTCAGAAATCGACGCCTGATAAAGCGAGAAGAAACCGACTCTATATCCAACAAAAAACTACCCATCCTCCAGCATTGTTTTTCACTTTCTTTCCCGCTTCCGATGGGATCTCATCGCCATGTAAAAGAATCTGCTAAACGTCGTCGTAGATTTTATCCTCTTCATTCCCTATCTTCCTTCACGCTGACTAAGATTTCGAATCTCTGTAAAAAAATTATGTACAATGAATTTTGCATCATCGGATAGTAATTTTGAATTAATTATTTAGCCTTGTCGGATCGGGATCTAGTTTAGATGTATTTACGATCTACGTAATCTTAATGGGTAGAGTAAGAAAGGAGGAGGTAGAAGAACAAAATCGGTAGTTTGTGCTTTGGTTGAACCATTGAATGGATTCTATTTAGTGCATTTTGTAGTGATAAACGATCTGCATATTTTGGAGTTGTTACTTCTGAGAAAAAATGGAACCGAAGCATATGTTGATGTCGGCTTTAGGAGTTGGCATAGGAGTAGGTGTGGGGCTTGGATTGGCATCAGGATCGCAAACTGTCAGCAAATGGAGCGGTGCGGCTGCACCACCGGGGGCGCTTACGCCGCCGACTATAGAACAGGAAATGATAAGCCTCATGGTTAATGGAAGGGATAGTCAAGTTACCTTCGATCAATTCCCATACTACCTAAGGTTAATTCAGGGGAAAATTGAAATTAATTTATTTTATTGCCTTATTATGTTCGCCTCTATTCATTTTGATCTGTTTTCCTGATCGAATCTCTAATTAGCAACGGTTGAAGAAAGCCTACAAGAATTTTTTGAACCTTGATTTGCCGTTTTAATTTATGACACACCGTTTTACTGTTTGCGACTCTAACATTTGACATCTAAAGCATCTGCTTTTGATGCATATATTATGACGCAATCTATATCATTTTTTTATTGTGTGGGCGCAACTATTATGCGTCGACAACGATCGTTGTTTGTAACCCAGTCTTTGTTGTTGCTTGCTGGACTGCGGATTCAAAGATTGTTTAGTAATGCTATGTTGTGTTGTATATTCTTTCTGTATGCTTGTGTAAGGTTATATGCAATTCTTGGAGCATAGAAGGTAAATTACAGATATGTTGACCATCTTTTTGTTTTGTAATGACAATAATTCCTCATGCTTGCAGTTTCATTCTTTGTTTTTACCCTTTTTTTCTTTTTCTATTTTTTCCGCTTGTTTTTACCTCAATATTACACGGTGAAAGATTTTTTTGCTTGATTAATTGACTATAGGGTGAAATAGCACTTCTTCGACTTCTACTGATGGGGATGTAGTTTGTTTTGAGAATGAGTAGAATAGATTTTAGTTTTGCAAATCAAGTCGTGGCTAGTTAAAATTCTAATACTAATGATAGGATCTTTCTTCACTCGCGTGTTCGTCTCTCTTTGTATGTTGTTACTTATGGAGTTTACGTGTTTGTTTTCCAATATATGTATTGAATGAATATCTTAAACAATCGGCAGTTCAAAGAATGAATGAAACAAAATCGCATTAAGATTAATTTGCGCATCATGCAGCTTGTAATGAAGAAGTTCGTATAGAAACGAAGTTCACATTCTATTGAGATTATTGGACATTGAAAGTTCTTATGTTGCAATATTTTGATGAGTGAACTCTGATGTAATCCAAGACCAGTTATTTTAGTCTATTCCTGCTGTTACCGAAGCACGGATTATAGCTGTGTTGATTCTTTCTTCTTCATCAAAATTACAGTGAGCAGACAAGAGTCTTGTTAACAAGTGCTGCTTTTGTTCATCTGAAAGCTGATGTCGCTAAGCACACACAAAACCTTTCTCCCGCAAGTCGAACAATTTTGCTCTCTGGCCCTGTTGGTTAGTTGTTTCCAATATGCTTATTTATTCTTGGCAAGTTTTTTTCTATAAGTGCATTTAATATGATCTATCTTTATCTTCAGAATTGTACCAGCAAATGCTTGCAAAAGCTTTAGCTCATTACTTTGAAGCCAAGTTATTGTTGTTAGACGTAAATGATTTTTCATTGAAGGTGGGTTAATATTTTAGAATTTACATTTTCTGTTCCCAGTAAGAGTTCTCATTCCAACTATTGGTGTACTAAATCCTAGATTATTGGTTTTAATAGATCCAGAGCAAATATGGGGCTTCAAACAAAACATCTGTAAGTTTGTCACATTTTCTTCTATACCCTTCTCTTCATGGCAATTTAGGCTTTCAACAACATAAGTTTGCATAAAATGATACACTTTACCTTTTTGCTAATATCTTTTGTTTTAGTCTTTCAAAAGGTCTATATCAGAAACAACATTGAGCCGAATGTCTGAATTATTTGGATCATTTCCAATGCTTCAGCAGGAAGAAAGCAAAGGTATGAGAGAGGATGAAACATAATCTTTTCTCGTGAACCTTATTTTGAATGACATGCATATCCTAATATGTAGTTGTTCTTTCTATTACCACTAGACACGAAAAGGTGTTTTATGTTTCCTATCTTAGTGCTTTAGTTTGATTTGCTATCTTTCAACAAGAAAATGCATGCCGTACCGATCTTTTATGTGCGTATAGGATTTGTCTCTCTCAATTTGGACCTCGTATTTTTCAATTTTGACCTTTTTCATTTACATCGTTCCAATTTCTCATGGGCAACCAAGATTTCTCTTCTAGTTTAGAAGGAGTGTTAATATATAAAGTACGAATTGCGCATCTATTTAAGCTTGTCACCTCTCCTTAGAAACCTTGCAAAGGTTCCTATTGATCACAATAATTACTTAAGGATCTTCTAGTTTTGGGCATTTTGTTCCCATGATTCATATACTAGGCAATCGTTGATATAAAACATCATATAAATGAATATTGTAGGCGCTCTAGTTACAAACTTACAATGCACAAGTTGCTTCTGTAACTCTTTTCCAAATTCAATTTCCTGTTGTGTTCTATTACAGGTACATTGCGTAGGCAAAGAAGTGGAGTTGATCTCAGATTGAAGTACGTCACGTTCCTTTTACATGTTGAATACGTTCTTGTTTTTTCTATTCCCCACCTCTACCCCCTTAAGGGACTGCCTCATTTTCAGTTTTGAATATGGTTTTTCCATATCTGTAGGGGACAAGAAGGCTCATTTGCTGTTCCGCAGCTACGTAGAAATGCATCTGCTGCGGCAAACTTGAATAATCTTAATTCCATTTGTACTCCGGCCACATCAGGTTCTAAATCAGTTTTGCCAGAACTCTTGCAGAGTGCAATCTATTTTCCAAAATTATTTTTGGGAAATATCCATCAGGAAAAGATAATGCTATAAGTGGGAGCTTCAATTTTGAGGGAATATTTGTCCATCATAAGAATCTTCACATAGTATTTATTGAATATAGCATTCTTTAGATATCTTTGGTCAATCATTTGTGGATTATGATACCAAGTGATTCTTAAATAATTAGTTTTTTTAACTGTTAATGGACAACATAAAACTTGTATCTTTTTATTGTATTCTTATATACCTGATAGGGTAGGGTGAGGTATTAGAGCTTGCTAGCACAGTCCACCTGTAATTATCTAGGAAGCTACAGTCAGAAGTACCTCCACTTATGGATATAAGTGGTTATTTAAGCGTACATTTAAAGGAAACATTGAGTTGAATGATAAGAACCAAAATGCATATGGTGGATACAGTTTTATGACAAACTTATGTGGGACATTCTATGATGGAATTTCATTAGAAAATATTCCGGTTAATGTAGATTCATATGTTATTACCTTAAGAGTAATATTTTTAAAATATTTTTTAATTACTGAAAAGAAGGGTTCCCCTCCCTCCCAGGTCGAAATTCTAGGAAAAAAAGCCCAACAATTTGAGGTAATTCCATTTGGAAAAGCCTTTTTTTTAGGGTAATTCCATTTGGATTTTTTTTTTTTTTGGAATCCCCAACAATGTGCTGCTTTTCTTTCAACGACAAAAGATGGGGATATATATTAAAGGAAAAAGGCAACCAATGGGGGACCAAATAGGGTAGACTTTTCTATCTTGTTATGTTGAGCAAACGGTTCATTTGGGTAAACTCGGATGATCCATTCTTTTTCTAATTGGAGTCTCTTTATCTTGCTTTGTCTTGGGATTTATTGCACCCAGAACATATATCACATTGCTTGAACGAATTAGTACGTAAAATTTCTAGAAAGTGCAAATGTCATTCATCTATGAAAGATGCTGTTTTCTTGTTTGTGAATGGTTATCTTTTGTCTTTTTGCTTTTATGCTTTACTCCAGTTAAGTTATGTGCACTTTGACTGCATATATAGGATAATGACTTTTACATTAGATGGTTTATTGCTCTTTGTTCTCTTTCTAATTCTTATTTCACGACGTGTCAGCCCCACTTAAGCGTACAAGCAACTGGTGTTTTGATGAGAAGCTTTTTTACAGGACACTTTACAAGGTCTTATTTCTTGTTACATTAGAATTTTTAGTTAAAAGAGTAGCATGTTTCTACAAAAGGATATGAATTATAAGGATGATTTTCTTTAAATTTAAGTTAATAGTTCAATTTTCTTTGCATTGCGATATTATTTATGCAGGTTCTCATCAAAGTGTCGAAGATTAGTCCCATTGTTCTCTATCTTAGGGATGTTGAGAAGGTATTATGTAAATCGCAGAGAATGTATGTCTTGTTCCAAAAAATGTTGAAGAAATTGTCTGGAGCAATCTTGATACTTGGTTCTAGAATTATTGATGCGGGAAATGACTACAGAGAAATAGATGAGCGGATCTCCTCAGTATTCTCTTACAATATTGAAATAAAGCCCCCAGAAGATGAAACCAATCTTGTAAATTGGAAGTCTAAGCTGGAGGAGGATATGAAGATGATTCAGTACCAAGATAACAAAAATCACATAATTGAGGTACTTGCAACTAATGATATTGATTGTGATGATCTGGGTTCAATCTGTATGGGAGACACTCTGGTACTTGGCAACTATATAGAAGAAGTTGTGGTGTCAGCTATGTCATACCATTTAATGAATACCCAGGAACCGGAGTACAAAAATGGAAAACTTGTTATCTCATCGAAAAGGTGATATTAGTTCTTTTAGATTTCTCAATGGTATTTTTATTCCCCAATAAAGATGTGATACTAATTGTATTTTCTGTCGTCAGTTTGTCGCATGGATTGAGTATTTTTCAGGAAGGCAAATCTATTGGGAAAGATACCTTAAAGCTAGAAGCACACCCTGAAATGCCTAAGGTTGGGTCTCTTTTTTTAAAAAAGATTGAGATTGGAATGTTGATTCATCAAGTCTTGCGTGATCTATCAATGTACTAATTTATTCATTCACTGGCATTAGGACACAAAAGATGGAGAACCTATTGTATCAAAGCCTGAAAGAAAACGTGGAGAGGAAGCACCTCCTCCAACTACAAAGGAAAGTGATAATCCTCCAGCGATAGCACCAAAGCCTGTGGTAAGTAGACATTATATTTTCCAATCTCTTTGGTAGAGAGTAAAATCTAAATGCTGATTTGTGAAGTGACATCAGCAAATGGTAATCACTTCATTCAACATCGTTTTCTTCGCTGATTTTACCAGGAAGTTCCTCCAGACAATGAATTTGAAAAGCGCATAAGGCCAGAAGTAATACCAGCAAATGAGATCGGTGTTACATTTGCAGATATTGGTGCCTTGGATGAGATTAAGGATTCTCTTCAAGAACTAGTGATGCTACCCCTTCGAAGACCAGATCTGTTCAAAGGTGGCCTGTTGAAGCCTTGTGGAGGAATATTGCTTTTTGGCCCTCCTGGCACGGGAAGACTATGTTGGCCAAGGCCATAGCAAACGAAGCCGGAGCCAGCTTCATTAATGTTTCTATGTCTACTATTACTTCTAAATGGTTTGGTGAAGATGAGAAGAATGTTCGTGCTTTGTTTACTCTTGCCGCTAAGGTTTCTCCAACGATCATATTTGTAGATGAGGTTGATAGCATGCTTGGGCAACGGAATAGAGCGGGGGAGCATGAAGCCATGCGAAAGATAAAAAATGAATTCATGACTCATTGGGATGGATTGATGACAAAACCCGGTGAAAGAATTCTTGTTCTTGCTGCAACCAACAGACCATTTGATCTCGATGAAGCAATCATCAGACGTTTTGAGAGAAGGTGAACTTCATCAGACCATTTGATATTGAATTTTAGTCTTGCAAATGTGTGACTCTATTTCTAACTTTCTTCATTAATGACAGAATCATGGTTGGATTACCATCAGTGGAGAATAGGGAAAAGATTCTAAGGACTCTATTGGTGAAAGAGAGAGTTGACGAAGGATTGGACTTGAAGGAGCTTGCAACTATGACTGAGGGATATAGTGGAAGTGATTTGAAGGTTTAGTTGTACCTTTTCTAGTGTTAACACTTTGATTTCTTATACATCCTCAATGATTAACACTATATTTGTTTTGAAATAGAACTTGTGCGTAACTGCTGCTTACCGACCAGTTAGAGAATTAATAAAACAAGAAAGGCAGAAAGATCAGGTTAGTAGCTTACCCACTAAAAACCTATCATGTAAAAGTTTATTCTCTCTCTCTCTTCATCTCTCTCTCATTCTGAAGCATTTTCCTATTGCTATGTGCAATGTACAGGAAAAAAAACAAAGAGCTGAGGAAGTACAGAAGGGTAGAGAACCATCAACTAAAGAAGAAAGAGTAATAACTATCCGGCCATTAAACATGGAAGATTTTAGAGAAGCAAAAAATCAGGTAAGTCTCTCTTTTACCCATAGAAAACTTGCACCACATCAAGTGTTTACACTGTTTAATTAATAAACGAGTCGACTTATTGTGCTTAAGATTGACAGTATGATAAAGTTATATTTTTGGATGCGCTCATTGTATAAATATTGAGTTTTTTTCCACACTGTTACAGGTTGCAGCTAGCTTTGCAAGTGAAGGGTCCATCATGTCTGAGTTGAAGCAGTGGAATGACTTATATGGGGAAGGTGGTTCGAGAAAAAAGGAACAACTTTCATACTTCTTGTGAGATGCTAAATAAAGATGATTTCTCGACCTTTTTGGTTGTTATTTCGTATTCTACATAGAAAGTTGCATGTGAGATTTTCTTGCTCTTGTTCAATTTTGTGATTGTGTTTGTTTTGTTGTATTATTTGTATAGTGAAAATAATACAAATAGTAGACATTAGTCCAAGAATGACAATCTAGTCCTAGTGCATACGAGAAAATCCATTGTTAATTCCTAGATTTGCCCCTTGGGATCTTGCTGAACATTTTAGCATCCATAATTTGGTAATATTTCTTGATCAGCCATGCAAGATAGTTCACTTGATCCTCGTATCTGTCATAAGCGATGGGAACAGTGAACAAAAACACGGTAGTTGTTCACATGGCAAACAAACTGCATTGTTAGAATCATCAGAAACAAAATTATCAAAGATAGAAAGTGGCTTAGGAGGATATTACCTAAATGTAACAGTGTCAAGAAGTTGAAATAACCACCGATAATTGACACTAATGCCAAGACAGTATTCACTGTACCCCAAATCAACAACACAAACAAAACCCATATGAGAAACTCAACTTGAAAATTGAAGCTAAGAATGCCATCACTATCAAATAAATGCAAACGGCACCAGTCGACGATAGCTATTTGGATAATGACCATTGCGCTAAACATGTCTTCGGAAAAGAGAGACTTAACAAAACAGTGCATTTATGCTTTATACTGTCATGTCTTAGGAAAAGAGAGACTTAACAAAACAGTGCGTTTATGCTTTATACTGTTTTTTTCCATAACATTGTCCTTATTCCAAGAAACTATTTACCCAGAGAAACTTCATCAAATCATTTCCCGATGCAATTTCATTGAGAGTAGCTAATGCTCGATTGAGTTCGATCCCCAAAGCTGATGCCAACTTCATCACTTGCTCCTCTCTAATCATTACTTGCTGAATTCTTGGTGGAGTTCTAGCCAGAAAAACAACAAAAAGGCATATAGCACCAGGGATCACATCATAATCACTGCTTATAGGATGAAACAATCAGACAAAAATTCAAGAACAGGAGTGTGATATGATCATGCCAAAAAACCAGCCTTCTAAATACAACATCAGAGGATAAATGTACAGTATGATTACGATTAACGTTTGATTGTAAATGTAAGCTTACCTTCTGATCAATTTTGCTCCACACGACCACACAAACAATACGATAAGAGCAAGTAGTAAACCTTGAGAGAAGATAGTAAGCACATGACACTCTAAAACCTCGAATAGAAACTAGAGTATTGTGGCCCCTGAAAACATCCCTCCTGAGACCTTTTGGTTCTTCCAAAGTAGAACATCTGCAACTGATCATTCAATCCATATATTAACATAAGTAAAATAAAATTGAAAAAACAACAGCTTATCTATTTGAGAATCAAATAGGAACAAAAACCTTTTGGCTTACTTTTGCCACCGCCAAGGGCATTGTGGACGGAGCCGCCGTCGCCGTTTCTTTGGCTGGATTGCTCAACCATTTCCTTCTCAGACAATCACTTTCGTTTTCTCTTTTTACTATTTCTCCTTCAATTGATGATTTTTCACTATCCATCTTGGCTCTTGCAATTTATAGTTTTTGAGGAAAATTTAGATACACAATATCAATATGATGTTAGCAAATATTCTCTGCCTTAATGCATCATCTTTAGCGTGCTCATAGAGCGTGAAAGCGAGAATCTGGCGCGAAGCTTTCAATTAAGGAGAAGGTGTGAGGAAGATTTTAAGGTATAACAGTAATTTACAATAAAAACCATACGAAGTTCCATGTTTGTTCGAACATAATTAATGACTTTGGTATAGCGTTAGAGTTCGTCGTGGTTTTAAAAGGCAAGTTTACTTAAACTTAAAATTTATGTTCTATGTTTCATTACATATTGTGTTTTAACATGTATTGGTAGTTATTTTATCATGCATCGTCGAGCTTAAGGGTTCTCAGGCTTAGTGGTTTCATCATTTTTTTAACGCTTCATACTTTTCAAATACTGGTCTATCGATAACATGAAACATGGCTCTTAGAGTATCTCTAATACTCATGTCTATTTTCAAAGCTTATTGAAGAGAGATACATAAAAAATTTTGAGTTGTCTCATAGTTTTCAATTTTCATTTTCTCTTATCAATTTTCTCTCCTTTTACTTATTTTTTTCCACTTTTTCTTTATCACTTCATGTGCTATATATTCATCTCCGATTTCACATCTTTGACTATATTTTATTACTCCCTTCACCCCATGAAAATAACCCGCTATTTATTTTTTATCCGTCTTAAATTATAGTCTGCTTCCCTTAATTAATTTTTTAAGTTTTTCTTATGTGCCTCTATTTGATGCATATTGTTATCAACAAATAACACCTATTATTAAAGTAGAATAAAAATTAAATGAAATAGAATATTAGGAAAAATGTACTCAAATCTCATTGTCTAAGAATATTAATTGAACTTTCTTAGTCTATGTGAAGATAGGCAGAGAACTATATCTCCCCTCTCTTTTACCTTTTTCTATCTTTTTACATTGGTTTTTTTTTTGGGGGGGTTTTGTTTGGTATAATTTTTAACTCAAACAATTTCTTTTTCAGCATTAATAATAAAATTAAGATACAAACATATAGATATATGATATATTTGTACTTTTGAATTCTTGGATGAGACTATACAATTTGACAATAAAAATAAATATGAACGTACATACATGCAAATATAGTACGATATAAATTATGTAATTAGGACACTATGCTTTTATTTATTAAATAATGGGCCAAAATTAAAATATGTGAAAGTTTGGTCATATAAAATCAGAGTTTGCAAGAATTGGGGATTAATTTGTCTAAAACTTATCACAGATTAAAGAATTTCTTTTACGTAGTTGAGAACTAAATCGATAATCTTACAATATGAGATATAATATCTAAAATGGCGGCATTAAAATCAACAAATAATAAAACCTATGATCAAATAATGCAACCAAACTCTTATCGTTTTTGTGTTCTTAGTCGATCCACTTCTGAGACTCATATCATGTACGACCCTGACACCAAATTTGCAGCGAGGCAACATAACTAAGACTTGGTCCTTTTTGGGCATAATCCTCATGTAACAAATTTAACTTGTGACAACATTATTTAACATTAGCAACCTTGTCTTGTTGAGAAATTAAGATGAAATATTTTCATAGTACTTTGTATTAATGGACATGCATGTTTCCCTGCGATAGAATTAATTATCAGAAATAGTACCAACATGTTCTTTATCAACTTGTCTGACTCTCACAGATAACTCTGACCGCAATGAAACAATTTTCTTCGTTAATCCCAGCTGATTAAAATTAACACTATAGTATGCTTGGTAGTACCTTCAGTGCTTTTTATTCACCCATGAATGCTTTTACGTAGATATTTGAATTTAGAAATTGAAAATTTTAAGTAACATTCTGACGTGTTACTGATTTATTAGACATCGATAAAGGGTTATTATTACTTAATACATTTCTTTATTATCTAATAAAAATGTATTACTTCTTCCCAAAAAAAAAAAAAATTGCACTACATCGTGACACTTATAAATATCGATTTTAATTGTCAATGTTGAATTACTTGCATTTCATGTCCATTAGGTGACTCATGTTCAAGAAAGCCACAACTTCAAAGTTAAATTTCCAAAGTTGATCAAAATTGTTGCATTTGGCATGCATGGCTATTTTATTTTATTCAATCATAAAGAGTTAGAGCCCATCGGACGTACCGCACATCCCAACTTAATTTCACATCCCAAACTTAATTTCAAATTTACTTTTATTTAAATTACTATAAGAAATTTTCTAACGAAAGAAAAAAAAAGTAATTAATTTTCCATCTGTTTCGTACCTCCAACCCTAGCCAAATGAATGAATTATTTAAAGTTTCATCTTTCAAGAAGTGTTTTGGTGGGATGTAGACAATATACTGATCAAATGTAGTTGGATGAAACTACCTACATTAAATGTCCCTCTTTCATTACACATTTTATGTTCAATTTTTTCTTAGTAAATATTACTTGAAGTGGAAACGATGCAAGTGATTCTCCTCGTACTATTGCTACTTTCTTCACCATCCTTTTGTTATTCTCTTCCTCTCTCAACTAACTCAAGATGGATAGTAGACGAGCCCACTGGAGAACGAGTTAAACTTCGGTGCGTAAACTGGGTGGGCCATCTCGAGCCCATGTTGGCTGAGGGGCTCGATAAAAGGCCGTTGGGTCAAATTGCAATGCATATAAGTGTAATGGGCTTTAACTGCGTTCGACTCACGTGGGCTACCTTTATGGTAACACGAAACGTGAATCTCACAGTGGCCGAATCATTTCGTGGACTTGGGCTTCAAGATGCGTTGACGGGCATAGCCGAGAACAACCCGGGTCTTGTGAACCTCACGGTCTTCGACGCCCAAAGTTCAGTGATCAATGAGCTTGGTTCAAATGGCGTTATGGTGGTTCTTGATAATCAAGTTAGCCAACCAATGTGGTGTTGTAGTGATCAAGATGGGAGTGGATTCTTTGGAGACAAATTTTTTGATCCCATGGAGTGGTTACAAGGGTTGTCCCTTGTAGCCAAGCGTTACAAAGATACACCTCATGTAAGTGTAAAATTTTTCCTTCTCCCTTGTTGGTCAATGATCTTTAAGCATGAATAAAATACTTTGATGCTAATTTATTTTGCATGTAGGTTGTGGCAATGAGCCTGAGAAATGAACTTCGAGGTCCACTACAAAACGAGCAAGTTTGGTATGAAAACATCGAGCGGGGTGCGACAACAATTCACAAAGAAAACCCAAATCTTCTAGTAGTCGTCTCAGGTTTAGATTACGATCTCAATTTATGTTTTCTAAAAGAGAGACCGTTACAATTAAATTTCAAGAATAAATTAGTTTATGAAATTCATAGGTATTCATTTAGTGAAGGGCCAAAAGAGTTATGGCTTAATCAACAATTAAACAAAGCTTGTGACAATATTATTGAAGAAATACAAAATAAATCAGGATTTTTGATTGAGGGAAATAATTCTTCTCCTCTATTTGTGAGTGAATTTGGGATTAATCAGCTGGGCCTGAACCGGGCCGACAATTTGTTCTTGGTCTGCTTTCTGGGCTATTTGGCTGAATTGGATTTGGACTGGAGTTTATGGGCTTTACAAGGGAGTTATTACATCTGGGATGGGCTTCATGGGCTTGATGAGGCTTATGGGATGTTTACTTCAAACTGGACCAACCTTAGAAGCCCAAAATTTCACGCGATGCTTCAGCTCATACAACAAATACTCCAAGGTAAAAAGTTTTCGCTCCATCCCATCACATCATTCTTAAACATAATGGAATATTTACTTCCTTCAATGCTATATAATCTATATTTACTTATTTTGTCAATCTTTTTTTTTTAAACGTATAACTATTTATTTAAAATGTTAGAAAGTGCTATTTTTTTCTCTCCATCCCATCACATCTTGCCTTATTTTTACTTCTTTCAAAGATATTTGTGCTCAATAACCTTAGTTTTTCTTTCAACAAAAAAAAAAAAAACCCTCTGTTTTTTAGACTTTAAGAAATTCATTATTACTAACATTTATATTGCTTGTGAATACACAACTACTCATCAAATCAGTTACTCGTGATTTGTTTATATCAGCGAGAACTTAGTTTCAGTTCAATTCTCAGTGCAATCAACAAAATATTAGTATATTATATTATTGTAGAACTATCGTGTGTTACTTAATTTGAAAACAATGTAACTCTACACAGGTCCAACTTCAACAAGGCCAACAAAGTACATACTATATCATCCATTGAGTGGGCGTTGCATTCGAGTCAACACTAACAATGAAACTCAAGCAAGTGATTGCTTGAGCTTCAGTCTATGGAGCCATGATGGAAATGGAACCCCAATCCGTTTAGTGGGAACTCCATTGTGTTTAACTAGTGGAGGGGATGGAAACTCAGTTACACTGTCCACACAATGCATGACTAAGTGGGAATATGTTTCTAATTCTACATATCAACTGGCAAATATAGATGAACAAGGGACAAATTTGTGCTTGGAATGGGATCCTACTAATATTTCTTCAAAAATCGTTACCAAGAAATGCTTGTGTACGGAATTGGAGGGTACTTCCAATTGTCAAGATGATCTTCAAACGCAATGGTTTAAGCTTATTTCAGTCAATTAATTGAAGGTTTCATGTTGGGTTTTTGCTATATTCTAGCCGCTAATTTAGTAATAATACTACTATTTTAATTTGTAAGATGTGCTTATGGTTTACCGATACGCACAAATGAATTGAATATTAAACACTATCTTAAAAATGATATTTAATATGATTTTTAGGATGATATATGTAACGAATTGCGATATGTATCTAATATGCACAAAAAAAAAAAAAAGTTTCTGTACTGTAAACAAAAAGGAACAATATATTTGTCAACAATGAATGCATTTTTGTCGAGTGACAAAATCAATTTGTATGAAAATTATTGATGCCACTTGATGTAAATCGATTGGCTTCCGACTTTCAATGCTTGGTAATTAACGTAAAAGCATTGAACAAATTAAAGCATTTTGGTGTTGCCAATTCTATTCTATGTATCTTACAAATAGAAACGTTTAATTTCTGGATAATGTTAGAGGAACAAATTTCTATCTCAGTATTTGGGAAGTTAACATTTACACTTGAAACTGATCTCTACTCTCTAGTGATTCTTTTCTAAATTTGCTCTAATTCTTTAATTAGATACTTCTACTAAGACTATACCTTGAAAAAATATCGTGCATTGCACGTTTACTTGGATGTATATATTAATATTCCTCATGTTCCATAAAAATAGTTCAATTTTATTTTTTGTGTCTCAAAATTACAATAGTTTTCCACGTATGTCTATTCACAAAAAGTCAAAGCTTTCCAAAATTTTATCAAATTCCTAGAGTCGATCACATCTTCATCTTCCTTCGTGTCTCTCACCACAATCGATGACCAAGTAAGAGTTTACCTCTTAAACGGGACATTGAACGATATACTAATTTATGTGAAAAAGATAAGTAGACTATGTTGTGTTTCAAGAATGACCAAGCATTCTTGTGTTTATGGGATCGAAAGAGTACGAGTTAAATATTTGAAATATCATTGTATTTTTGAAAACATTCTTGACATGCCATTATACTTTTATAAAATATTGCTATGTTGCCATTGAACTTTAAAACTAAATCTCAACTATCACTCCGTGAAACATTGGTGACATGAGATCTTAATTTCACGCCTAGCACCTCACTTTTACCATGCTAGCAAATTTGGTGATTACGTGGGAAAATAATTAATTTTTTAAAAATGTTTTTTCTTGAAATTGAAGGTTTCAAACTTGTGACCTCACACAAAACTAACGAATGCTTTACCAACTGTAATGCCAACATTACTACCTAAATCTTTCTTCATTTCACTATTTGTTTTTTTTTTTTTTGCCAATGGAAATAAAGTCAAACAAACATAAATTATTTTTCTTTTTTAGAGTTTCTTTGATTGCTTGAATAGTGCAAAATTAAAAAATTGAAAAAAAAATGAGAAAAGAATAAAAAACTTCAATTTCCTCACTCAATTATGCTGAATAATTAAATAATAAAAAAATTCAATGTCCCCGCTCTATTATGTTAAGTAATAGGTTATTCACAAAATAAATGAACTAATGCTATTAACTAAACTAGGGTTAAATATTAAACATTAAAAATATAGTCAAAGATATTTTTCTTCTTTTTATGGTCTTGATTTCTTTTATTTTTTAAAAAAGATTTTATCGTTTGTACTTTTATAAACCAAACCCAAATTACTTGATGGTGCAGTTGGTTTAGGATTTGTAAATGGGTGAATTCCTTATTTGTCAATTCCCAAATCCTTGTTTTCTTATGCACTTCAGTGTTCCTCATTTCTTTCTCCGAATGTTTGTAGGATTCTTGTGCACATGTTGAAGGGGATTAGGGGAATTTATCGAGTTAGGTGGAGGGACGAGGGTAATTTCGTTGAAACATATAAAGAATGACAAATTGGTAATTATAAAATTTCTTTTGATAAATTGGTAATCAATAGTTAAAGTTGACAATTACGTAATTATTTCTCATTAAATTTTATTTGAGGTCGTAGGTTCGAAACCTTCAATTTCAAGAGAGATGAATTTTTGAAAAATTAATTATTTTGTCACATCATCACCAAATTTACTTATATACTTATATGGCAAAGGTAAGCTGTTAGGCATGAAATTGGACTGTTACGTCACTATTTTTGTTAATTTTTTCTACCAGAATTTGACACAATAACATTTAAGATTCAATTTCAAAAATTCAATCACAACCTGAAAACATTTTAAAATATGATAGCATGCGAAATATTTACACAAATACAATGATATCTCAAATATTTAACTCGAAAGTACTATAGAGTGATTAATGTAATACCTCCATGACATATTCATAGCGCTAGGAGATTTTTAATCCCCCATCCCTGCCCTTTCCACTCGCAGCCCCTAACCTTTGGGGGTGGTGGGGAGCAGATCATTTGCCCACTCTAGGAGAAATAAAAAATCTCTCCCATGCGAATGTGAACATGTGGCTTTTATCAATTTCTGCTCCGTCCAACTCTTATTGGAAGCACCCACTGCATATAAAGGTTGACAAAGCAAACACGGAGTTGCGAAAAACCCGCTTCAGTTTGAGAGCAACAGAGAGACCTCTGTCAATCAGCGCAGGGAGAGACATGGCGAAGAGTGAGATAGTACTGGCGGCAGAGAAATTGGTCGAATCGGCGATGAGAGGCAACGATGCATCCCACGACGCTGCCCACGCTTTCAGAGTGAGAGACTTGGCCATCTCTCTTGCCCGTGAAGAAGGCATCTCTGCTTCCCCTGAATCCATGCTCGTCGTATGCTCACACTACCCTATTATACCCTTCCCCCAAAATTTGTTCAAATTCGTTCAAATTCTATTTTCTTTTTATGCAAGCACGTTTTCCATACGAATATAAGTATGTTTTGAGTTAAAAGACTGTATTTCAAACATGGTCTTCAGTAATTGGCTAATTTAGCTAGTTTAATTTACTGTCCATAATTGTTTATGTGATAATTGTTTTCGGTGATTTCTGGAGATGTATTTTGTTCCTAGTTCTGCTGTTAGCCATCATTTTGCATACAATTACATAATATGGGGGTTTTTAACTGAATCAATTACTATTGCCATGAGAATTCTCTTTCTTGTCAGTATAAACTTTCCGCGTGTAAAATGCAGCTCCTTGATATGTATTTAATTGGAAGATGTATTTTCTTATGCATTGTTGATGCACCTGCTAATCCATGTGTGTGATATAGTGCTGTTCTTTCCATCTTGCTTATATATGGTTTGAATTGACTTATATTTCAGGTGGAGTTAGCTGCACTTCTACATGACATTGGTAATGATGCTTTACTTTGCATTTAAAGCAATAACGTTACCCTTTTTTGTTTCTGTAGTGCTGTACTTCTTCCCATCTTGCTAATATATGGCTTGAATTTTATTTATTTTTTGCCTTATGAATTTCTGAATCCTATCTTTCGCTTGCTTGTCATTATATCCTTTTGACTTAGTCCTTTGTTTCCTTTACAAGGAGCTCGACTAAAGGAAGACCATGAGATAGTGCAACATGAGAATGATAAGTACTGTTTCTTAGACATTATTCTGTATGTAGAGAAGACTTCCTTATAATGTACATTATGGGCATTTAAGACGTTAATGTCAAAGTTCCAAGAACAAAGACAGGAAGTTTGTACGTATCTGTAGAATCATGCCAAATAAATAGAAAATGTGATGAAAAACCAGTATGAACCTTTATGGGATATAAAGTAGAAGTGTAAATGAAGTATAATATTTGATATCTGTTTTTCGTGTTTTGGTAAGTCAATGGTGAGCGTTGGAATTGGAGCTATCTTGTCGCCAGAACCCGTCCCTTTTTCCTTTGTTAATTAATTGAGAAATGATGCTTAGCTTGCTGTTGGTGTTGCGTGTGGCAAGTAGATAGCAATAACTATAGCAATGGCATATTTCTTCCGTATTTTTCTAATTTGTTTTTGTTGTATATTTAATGAGGAAATTGCAATGATATCTCTCAACTCAGCACTGTTGTCTATCAATTGTGCTTATCTTTTATAGCATTGTGGATTTGCAAATCTCCTCTCATTTATATGCGCTTGGCATTATGTTTAGTTATTTAAGCCATCGCTATTCGCTTTTCTATTTATTATTTTTGCCTGCTCATCTTTAAGAACTGATGATCTTTTATTGGATGATACAATGCAGGGGACTACAAATATATGAGGTTGGTGTTTGCTTACTTATTTGTTAAGCATATTGATTTTTTTCTGTTGTAACTACTTTGCTCTCACACTAAATACATTTTTTCCCACCGGTCTGTATGAAGTACCGGTTTGCCCATATTCTGAAGAAATCATATAATTATACCATTGGGAGGATTTTGTTTGATAGCATAGATATTGAAATGCGTTGCTGCAAATTATGTACCAGAAAAAATGATTTAGTTGCATGGAATCAGTGGAGATACATGATCTCTACATAATGATGCTTTCCTCCGTTATAAGATTCCTCCTGTTCTTTAGCCACAGAACTAAAAGATTTCTTTTGCAGACATTAATATTACTCAAATACTTCCTACAGAAGAGATAATGTTCTCTTGGAAACTTTTAAATGTCAAATGTGCCGTTTCCCATCTTTAATTTGGCCATATTCATCTCTTTCTTCTGATCTAGTCCTTCCATTTTCGTTTCTTGATGTTTCCTTTTAACCCTTATTTATTTATTTTTGAAAATGTGACATCTAGAGATCCATCAGAGGGAAAAATTGTTGAGGACTTCCTTGACAAGGAGGCTTTGGAAGAGAGTAAGAAGTTGAGGATATTAAGCATCATAAAGGGAATGGGTAAGCTTTTATTTTCTAGTCACAGCCAATAAAATATTATTGCTTGTTTTAGCTTTGATATTTGCTATTGGTACATAGTTCATTCATCATGTTATTTATCATATGTGTTAATGCTATGCGGTCTTTCTGATTCGTTCTGCATAAACTAGTATCAAAGTTTTCATGTTATAGTGGATTTTTTTTCCCCTCATGTTATAGTTGATTATGGCCACAGTAATTAGATGTCCCTGTGATGGGACCATATTTAAAACATTCTTATTCATTTTGCTCGGTTTTTTCTTATTATGTGAGCTCCCCCCTTATTGGCTGGTAGTCCATTAGCTGAATATCTTGCTACAATAGCTGTACTTAACTGCCACTTACCGTAATGGCATATAAAGGGTGATAGGATTGAATTTTTTATGGTTTTTTATGGATTTTTATATGAAAGGGGAGAGAGAATGAGTGGAGTTGAATGGTGGAGATTTGTGAAATATATATAGGTCCCATGAGATATGTGAATGTGATTGATTTAGGGTAAAGAAAGAATTGATAAAAATGGATAAAAAAGTTTTAAAAAGTTGAAAAAACTGAACCCTATCATGGGCATAGTAATGTGGACAATTATGACCTACTTTCAAGCTGGGAATTCAAAGAAGGAAAAGGAAATTTAAGATGTCAGATGGCTTCGGTTATAGAATAATGTTATTTATCAATTATCACATGATGCATGTCTACCTTAGGTGGCAAATGGCTTCAGTTATAGAGTAATGATATTTATCATATGATGCATGTCTTGCTGAGGTGGCATTAATTAACAGTAAGATGTCCGTTCTCAATTCATATGGAAACTGCAACAATTTTCTTCTGCATATTGGCGCTACTGTACAGCTTATGAGCCTGAATCTTTATAGTTGAATTAAATCTGATTGACGATTCTTCTATGTTTCCGCCATTTTGATTGTTCATATTCTTTCTATTCCTTGTGTTATTTTCACCATTTTGAATCATCCTATCCTTTGACTTTCAAGACTTCAATTTACTACTACCATTGTGTTTTTCCTGAAAAATACCTGGAACTTCTTTTAATGCCAGCACATACACTCCCTCCGCCCCATCAAGATTGGTCCGTCTTCCTTTGTTTATCCGTACCAGAATATAGGTCACGTTCTGTGTTCTGTGCATTTAATTTCTTTATTTTCCGATTATGCTTTTATTTAATATGCATCATCATCATCAGTTGAAAAAGTGCAACTAAATTTTGTTTTCCCAACAATATTAATTACAATTTTCTAATTATGTGAAAGTCAAACAAATTGTATGTTTTATAGGGCATGATCTGCCTTTCGAGTTCGACTCTTTCTTTCTTTTTTTAGATTCTCTTCAGTCTAGATTTGTTTTAACTTTCGTATATCCAGGTTTTAAAGAGGAGATTGGAGGGACTACTGGGTGCATCTATTCCCCTGAATTTGGAGTGGTACAAGACGCTGATCGTCTTGATGCCATTGGTGCTATAGGTAACATTCATCCTCCACCATTTTCGATTTTTCACTTTGTGTACAATGCATTTGGTTCTGTAAATTTCTTTAGTTACGTTAGTGAATGCAGTTAACAATTGTTTACAGGAATTGCTCGTTGCTTTACATTCGGTGGTAGCAGGAACAGTGTGCTCCATAATCCCAACATCAAACCTCGATCTGATTTGTCCAAGGAGAAATACATTAACAAAGAAGAGCAGACGACCATAAATCATTTTCACGAAAAGCTCCTCAAGTTGAAAAATTTTGATGAAAACTAAGGTTATCATGATAAATTTTGTCGCTCTGCATTTCATTACATAGCCAACTGCATTCAGATGTTTTCATCTCTTTCAAATTTCACAATGAATCCAATTTTTGATGCTTGATGTGGCTCAAGAGTTACATTTTTCAGTATAAAATCTTACCTTTGTGTGAGTTTAGCCAAACATGCTGAATTTGTAATGTCAGGCCGGTAAGAAAAGGGCAGAAAAACGGCACAATTTCATGGTAGAGTTTCTTGAAGAGTTCTATCAAGAATGGGATGGAAGAGCTTGAATAAGGTACTTGCTTCAATTTAACTTCTATGGTTTATTTATTTAGTTAGTCTATTGGTCGAAATGCGATAATTCGACCAATTCTTACATCGTGCTTCAATGTGCCAAGATGATTTCACAAGTACGTGCGGCCTTTGCTCCTCAATGTCAAGAAAATCAAGGCGGGTGGTTGAATTTTGTTAACTATTTTTATTGAACTTTGTATTTTATGCCATGGTGTTGGAGGCTTTTTCTTAATCAAATTTCAGATAAATATTATCTTCGACAATGAAAGAGAGTCAAACAGATTATTTGACAATATATACATTGGAACGTTACATTCGGAAAATGCCAAAAAAAAATAAAAATAAATAATAATAATAAATAATAAAAATAAAAAAAATAAAAAATTTTGGTTTATATGATGTTGGGACATGAACTAAAGTATTGGGTTTTGACCAAGTCAATTATCTGGCTTGTGGATTTTTTGGCCTTTATTACTTTTCAAGAACAAGAATTTTGAATAAGAGCAAGAATTTTGGTTCTGTGCTGACTCCGGTTAATTATAATCATTTCACGTGCAGAATAATGAATCTTCAAAAATATAACCACGTTGTAGTGATCAAATTGGAAAAATAAACAATAAATGTTAAATTAGAGCATCTTTTTCAAATCTAAAATATGTAATTTAATTAACTCTTTCAGAAAAAAAAGTAGTTTAACTAAATTCCTCGGGGATAAATTTTAATTGGATCATCAATGTCTGTTTTGGTTATTGAAAATTAACTCCAGTTTCAATCCGTTAATTAAAACACACGAGTATAATGATAAAAAGTTTCAGGAATGGCATAACAAATAAAAAATAAAAAAAAATTGAAAAATAGAGGCACGCAAGAGTATAATGGTAAAAAGTTTAACAAATGGCATAACAAAAAGTTTTCTGGGACCGTTGTGTGTGTGTGTGTGTGTGATTTTAGAATGATGAATAAAAGTGGTCTTAACTCAATTAAAAAAAAAAAAAAGTGCTCTTAACGAATTTAATTAAAAAAAAAAAAGAAGCTTCTTGTTCTTTGAAACAAAAATGTTTTTCAAATACGAAAGAACAGATATTGTCGTTATAGAATGAAGTATAGTTGTCTCGAAATGGTATGAGTCTATTGTGGCCGTTTTACAATCAATTAGAGCAATTTTATAGAAAATGGCTATACGCACGACCCTTTGCAACCATTTTAAAGAAAAACTTATAAAACATTTTTCCTATACATAAAAACATGAAAGGAAAAGACATTTAATCACAGAAAAATTACAATCTTTCTTGGAGTCTAGAATCTTAGTCTTTCAACGGATGAACCAGTCAGTTTACACATAGTAGTAGCCATTATTTATTAAATTGTGGCGCTACATGCGTGTGAATAATTACGATTGGTTTGGAGATCAATTTAATCTTTCGAAAGTCTTAGAATTTTTCCTTTAATCACATTGCTTTCGTTTTTGCATCTGCTACTTCTTCATAAGATCAAGGAATTTGATCAAGATGAAAGATTGTGGAGATGAAGTGGTTTTTCAAAATTACAAGAATGAACATGAAAAGGAGAGGCAAAAAGCCAGCGACCGCAGATGAAATTTACATAATTCCTATCAATAATGAAACTCCGGCATTTAAATAAAATAAAATAAATAAATGAAACTCCAGCATTTGTTTTTGTCACATTTTCTTTTTATGACTCGAGACAATTTGTTATCCCACAGAGTACGTTCCATTCACATACAACTTAGAAGCTTCCATGACTTTGGTTTGTCCATTTTCCACTACAATTTCATCATCACAGTTCCATACTAGAAAATAAGGTCACAAGTCAATATTCAAAGCCGTGTTAATCACATAGTTTGACACCAAAAAGACTAAACCCAAGAATTTTATATCAATCACTCAACATTCTATGATCTTATTTCTACATTTACCACATAAATACTTGTAGCTAGTAGTACCCTTTTGCTACAACTCTTGATCAGTACTCAGCCATGGCGGAGAAGAAAGACCAAGTGAGGCCATTAACCGCACCTTCCTTCGAGATCAAGGTCAATGAAGACGAAGACATATCGAATGAATTTAAACACCGCCACCACCGAAAATGCCTCACTTGTTGTGGTTGCATAATAGCCATCTTCTTAATCTTGGCAGCGATCATCTTAGTCCTCGCTTTCACAGTTTTTCACGTAAAGGATCCCGTGATCAAGATGAATGACATAAAGATTGATGGATTTGATGCGCTTCTGAGGATGAGTAATAATTTTCGCTACGAGGCTAACATAACCGTAGAAGCTAATGTTTCTGTCAAGAACCCTAATGTTGCCTCCTTCAAGTTTAGTGATACAACGACGAGTTTGTATTATGATGGTGGTATCATCGGTGAAGCCAAAATTCCGGCCAGCGAGGCGAGGGCGCGGCGAACACTTGATATCAATGTTTTGATTCATGTTATGGTGGACAAATTATCGGTTGCACCAAGTTTGGGAAGTGACTTGGCTTTAAGGAAATTGCCTATGAGTACTTACTCAGAAATAAGTGGAAAAGTGAAGATTATCAACATTATAAAAAAGCATGTTGAGTTGCGTATGAATTGCACAATGATTGTTAACTTGAATATCCAAGACATTCAAGATCTGAATTGCAACAGGCGAATTTCTCTGTAATTTTAGGCCCTTTGGTCTTCTTTTCATTTTTTTTTTAATATAAAATTTCAAGTAATTATCTAAGAGGTGTGTTGTAATCATAACTTTGATACCCTGAGTTGAGTAATGCCCACTCATGTTTAGTACTATTTGTGTGGTGGCAATGTAGCGGTCAAGGTTACCATGTACGATGATGCAAAACAAATAGTAAAGCTACTTTAATTCGTATCACATACCAGATGATCATGACCGTTGCTACCTTTAATAAGGAGAACTAATCTGCCTCAAGCGCCCATTTAACCTTTAATAAGGAGAACTAATCTGCCTCAAGCGCCCATTTAAAACGGAGTGTCTTTTTGTCAACTCAAGTTCTACTCAAACAGGAAAAAAAAAAATTACTATTGAAATTGTTTTCTTGTATTTTGAGGGACTGAGCGTCGTGTATTTAGTATTACTGGATCACATCGCAGCATTTTGTGATGAAATAAGGGAAAATAATTTCCTTCTACTTGGTCGTATACTACTTAAATAAATATATAATTAGTTATACAATTATGAGCAGAGAAATAATATAATAATAGTGATGTCTCATTCCACAGCATTGCGAAATATCACTTAATTGTCCAACTAAACAATATATCAATTTTCTTCACATATCCATATTCTCTCCCAATGGTTTTGGACTTAAAAACAAATAAAATTACCAAGACTAATTAAAGGTTGAAAAAAAAATCCCAGAATTTCGTTTATGAATGAATTACTATTTTATTAAGAAGGCACAAAACAAGGTGATTGATCTCTTATTTACAGCTATAATTCAAACTCTTAGCCATCGCATCATCCACAATCTTTTGTGGTGATGGTGGCATTCTCAAAGTAAATTAAAATAATAATAATAATAATAGCTGTGTATATATACTAATGTATACGTGTATTTGTTGTGTAACTTTCTACTTAGGGCTGTACAATTTCTTCATGCTACTTTATTTTTCCTATTTTCACCTTGTCATATGAGTGGAAGATTCAGCGTTTACAAAACGTTGTCGAGTCTTTTCACTGTTCTTCTGCGTTCCCGAGCTCAAGTCCTGGAAGAAGACAACGAAAAGAAGGCTACCACAGCAACTAGTTTATCCCGCGGACTTCTAGAAGTGCTCTTTATGAAATTCAAATTTGGTTGAGCCCTTTTGATTATAATCATAGCAGAGCTGGCCGAGTTCTTTCGCCAAAACTGGTGCTCCACAGTAGAAAACTCCTGCTCCAAAATATCAAATCAATAATAAAAATCAATGATGATGTGACACTGTTACGTCGGTCAACAGTTAGACTTATGTTTAGCTGTGGGTATGAATTATGTTTAAGGGCTGTAGTGGTTTACTGACCTATCTTTGCATTAGCATGCTTGTTACCAATTTTTGTGAGAACCTTTTTCCAATTAGGCCTTGCGAAATGGGTTCTAACCTGTTAGAAGCAGTGATATGGTACATAAATGGGTTAATTCACGAGCGGATGAGATCTAAGTTATTTTCTTGGACATTGTCCAATATGATCGTACCCGAGTACCCGATACAATATCAACCCCATTCTTAGCATGGTTAAGCGCCTGGACCATGGTGATGAGAGCTGAACGTGCATCTCCTTCCTCGTATACACTAGTTAAGTAGTTATGCATCTCGATGACACCCTATGACGACAATATTAGAAATTAGAAAATAATCGATAACTAAGAAAGAAGTAAAATGATGGTGTGGTATGTTACCCTTTGATCAAGTTCGGCGACTTCATTCATGACACCTTTGAACCAATCGAAAGACCCTTGCTCCCTTGTTACCCAATAGAAGTAGGCATTAGTTGTCCTCAGAGTTTTCTTCCGTTTTGGAGAAATTTTGTGAGAGGAAGAGTTATCAGAACCAACACTCTGATCTGAACGCCTACTGGAACCTGACAGTGAATCCTGAGAGGGAACTAAGATACTAAGATATTTTGGTATGTATGTTGAATGATAAGGGCTTGTTCGGTTCATTGGTAGGAAATGGTAGGAAAAAAAAAATATTTTCTCTCTCCTTTTTTCAACCACACACACATTCTCCAATACAATATTAACCACACATTTTTACGGAAATTCGTGCATGGCATTCCTACCAATGAACCGAACAAGCCCTTAGACAGCTATGAGAAATTAAGGTGCTTACTGCTTGCTCTTCCATTTTGACAATGTTGTTTAGAAGATCTTTTAGAATGCTGATGAAAGGTGTTGCTCCAATTCCTAGACCCACAAGTAGGAGGACATCGTATTTTTGGTAATCTTGTGCAGGAGCTCCATACGGTCCATCTATCCGTAGCTTCGGTAAACTGAAATTCGTGGGCAAAATTTGGTTATGAAAATAAATTTACAAGCATAAAAAGAGAGCATTGATAAAAAAAAAATTGGAGAAAGCATGTACCTTTTTTTCGTTGTTTCATCAGCTCTAAGTAGCCCACTCTTCCCACCTATAGGAGGCTCACAAGCCGCTGAGAATACCCTCTTAAGTTCATGGGTCCAGTCGCCTAACTGTCGTATGTGAATACTAAGGTAGTCGTCCCCAGGCGCCGATGTGATGGAAAATGGATGCCTGCATATTTCAAGCTTAAAATTGGTCAATATATGATTTAATCTCTGTCACATTTATAATTCCTGGCACAGATAGGACAACTGAAATTTCATTTGTAAAGATCAAATGTAATATAACTATACACAAGAATAGTTCATGAGAATTTTGGTACACACGAAACAAAAATGTACAGCGCTTCGATCCTTAGATTGATAATTGTGACTTACCACTCAAACGGAGAAACTGCTGGACATTGGACGAACATGTATTGTCCACTCTTATATCGGAACTGGGGAGGCTTAGACATTTGTAATGTGAGAACATTTCCAGGATAAATAGCAACCTAAAATAGTCATGAGAAGTTTAAGAATTCAAAAACTTAGAACAGTTTATTTATTGTGCACTGTGGCTGTATAAGTCTAAGTGAATTGACAAAATATATATATCCAATGCTAACCTTTAGAAGTCGAACAGCGTACAAGCCTGACCTGAAGAATCTGAGTGTCCTCTCCCCTGCATATAGGAGTACAGGAACTGCAAGATACATCCAAGTCTACAGCCAATAAAAATTCATCAGGAAACTGCACTTAAAAATTAACTTTTGCATGTTAAGAGACTCGAGAATGCGTACCGTTTTTTTGTACCATTTGTGGACGAGATAAAGGAACGTGCCATGGATGACAAGCAAAATGTAGACAAGGATGAACAAGTGGTGGGAATACCAGAAAGTATTGTAGCCAGTGAGCCTGTCTAGCGGCTTAGGCAACTTAATAAGGCTCCGTCTGAACCACCGAGTGGCCAACGTAAAAGCAATCAACATGAAGATCACCATTAGTATTCCTGTCACACCCTCAATTCCTTTCACAAGATCTGTGTACGAGGGAATTCTGTTACCGAAATCCTCTCGGAAATACTGCTCATACGTATCCTCTGATTCATTTACCAGCCTCGGGAAATCACACGTAAGGTGATTGCCTGCATGGAGTATTATACCAATTACAATGGCTGCAGCAACAGTCTGCATATATCCATTATTAAATTGTCAGCCAAGAAAGGAAAAAAGAAATCAAAATACAAGATATTACAATTTAGACAATGGAACATGGGGCATGTTTACCTTGTGAAAATTGATGTTGTCATCAAAGGGCACAAAATGGCCGAACTTGGAAGATCTCGTCCAAGTAATGATGTTCCTACACACAGGCAATAAAATGATTGCCATATTGAATTTGAGTGTCTCAGCAGCACCCTTAGCAGTGAGGAGGCAGTATCCCATAACTTTGAATGCATCTTTTTGTTTGTACTGAAAGAACTTCCACAAGAAAAGCCCAATCATGATTAAAATCCACACTGAAAGAACCCAAATTCTCCTCCAATTTTCTTGCAAAAAGTAGACAAATCTTGTGCTCATTCTCTTTATTGGGCTTCTATTTCTGAGCCCATGAAGATTTTGGCTCAGGGCCTGGCTCGTGTAGCTGAGGGCCTGACTGTAATTTAAGTAGGTGTCCTTTTGTAGCAATAGAGTCTCCAGCTGCCAGAGCTGCATGGCATCAGCATGTGACAAGATAGCACGCATGAGATGTGGGTGTGATAAAGAAAAGTTGGATCATGCGATTTATCTTCAAAGGGACAATGCAAATACTGTGGGCCACGGTGTATCACTGTCTGTGTATATTAGTGCTCAAGACGCGCATTTAGATCCAGAGCTCAGAGGCACATGGCAAAAGGTACCACTCTTTGTCATTTTCTCGGTATGATTGATTTGTATGTTTAAGGAAAGATTTGTTAATTGCCACCAACTTTTTGTAGTTAGTGCATTTCACAATGTTTTTAAGTATGCTTGTGAAAAATGACATCCAAAATAATTAATTTCTTGTAATCTACGAAAATGAATTTTTATTTTATTTTTTAATTAATTAATTAATTAATTATTATTATTATTATTATTATTAAATTTTTTTGACGGTGACAGTTTAACAACACGGTAACCCAACATTAGGAGAAGGTCCATAGTTGTCTAACTACTCACTAAATAAAAGTCCATCAGCACAAGTTTAGTTGTAACCATTTTCGTTTCCTAGCAATCTCAGTGGTCTTGCTGGCGTAGAAACAAATTTATGGTTTATTTATGTATATGATGTGACAAAAAAAATATATAAATAAACAGCGGTGACGTGTATATATAAATATGGATGGGAGGGGGACCCACCTCAATATAACCGAGTCTTTCAGGATCCAACTCTTCCATTATCAAAGCTGCATACTCCTCTGCTTGCTCTTTTAATCTCGATAATTTATTTGCAGATGCACTCAGCATAATAATCTACATTAGAAAATTTTGCGGGGAAAAAGTTATTTGTTAGAAATTCATATCATAACTGTATTTACAATTTTACACGCACCAACTCAACTGAAAATGACATTATACATCATCCGTACACTGCATTCTCCCGATTTAGCTTTTGAAATTATTTTCAAATATAATTACAAGATTTCAAATAAGAATTATTTTTATTTGTAATTACCAATACAGAGATACAGAAAGTCCCATATTCCCTCACAGTCTGTGTTTGCCGCCTGATAACCATTGCTTCAATAATTCAATTTTTACTATAAAAATTCCAGTAAGCTAAACAATTACGTAATTTTATTTTTTTCCTTTGCCCCAAAAAAAATAAATAAATAAAAATTGCAATATTTGTTTCTAATCACTCGTAAATGATTAATTGAACAAAATAATTTGCATTTACCTCCTTAACTTCCTCTTCCGTGATCCGACCATCTTCATTTTTGTCCACCCTGTAACAATATCATTTATTAATTAAGATATTTTATAATCATACATTTTTTTAATCAATATTTTATAATCATCATACTTCATGATTAAATAATAAATCTAAAACAAATTTCATTATTAGGCAACGGCCGAAAATGTTTTATTTTAACTTCCAAATTTCACTTTAGCTAAATAATCAATTAACGGATAATTTTCCACTAAGATTCGATAATATATGTAAAATTCAATAGTAATAATTAAGTAACCAATGATTAATACATGTCGAAGAAGATCTGGAGCCTGGAATCGAAGCTTTGATCCGTAATTTGTGACCAAAATTCATGAAGCTCGTCTTTGCTAATCTTCTCGACCTTCAATCTTCTCCTTCGACTTAATGCGTCAAATAATTCCAATGCAAACTCCTTTGAGTCTCTCATCCCTGCGTAAAACAAAAAACAATTGAACATTCGTAAATCAAATATTTACCGCCGTTAATTTGTCATCAATCAAAATTATTGATTGGGAAGACGTAATAACCTATGCATTGTGCGAAATCTGTGCGATGAAGGAAGTCATCTTTAGCAAGCTTAACGAAATTGTTCTCAACTTCATTCCAGGCTTCGACGCGATTGTTTTTGCAATTGCTAATGAATTTCAGTCCTTGTAGAGCCTTCTGCGCGCCGGAGCGGGTGCGATCGAGCTGAGCACGCTGGCGACGAATAGCCCGCGCCGCCAGAGCAGAGTCCAATCCACTCGTTCCTCCGCCACTCGCGCCTCCGCCTGAGAGTATACGCGACGCATTTCCGTGGCTCCGCGAAAATCTCCTCAGCTCGGCTTTCAGCTCCTGCGAGAACTGCTTTGCTTTCGCCACCGCTTCGGCTTTCAGTTCCTGAGAAAATTGGAGAAGCTTATTCGAAGAGCTCCGGGGAATGGTCGGCGATCGCGAAGCCGAAGCCGATGTCGGAGTTTCCATTCCGGTGAATCCAGCAACCACGTCATTTCTACCATCGATATTGATCACCGTAGCTGGTTCAACACTACGCAGGATAATCGTATCATCGTCTTGAAGATCGAGTGTGACTTCAACGAATTCCTCCGAAGGTGAAGCTCCGGAGTCCGTCCCCGGGGACGATGCCTCACTGAGAAATTTTCCAGCCGCGACAGTGTCGGAGCCCCACCGCCGTTCGTGATTAACGATCCCCCTCATTATATGATAATGGGGGACAGTTGGAAAATGAAAATGAAAATGAAAAGTTAAAATATTTAATGAAGTTACAAGTGTAGGCAGCGAGGGTATATAATACGCGTCAGGAATCTATGTAAAACGACATATAAGTACGTAACGCGGAGGCAATGGAGGGGGGACAGAGAGGGGTAGAGAGAGAGAGAGAGAGAGAAATGAAGAAACACAGATTTTTTGTTTTTGTTTGTTTTGTGTTGGTAAACATGCCTCCATTAGAATACAGATATATAAATGTTTATAAATTCAATCTAATCGACAAGTCATACTTCAGAGCAGCGTTCTTAATAATAATAATAATAATAATAATAATAAAATAATAAAATAATAAATAAATAAAACATGACTGAACGGTAAAATTAAATAATGTTTAGAAAAAAAGTGTAAGATGAATGGTTAAAATTTTAATTTGATCAACTGATCTCTTAAATTTTGGATGATATATTTCGTTTATTTTACACTTAAACCAAATAATATATATATCATATCAGATTCTATATATATTACTGATAAAATTTATTACACGTATCATTGTTGGTCCTTACAAACGAGCAATGCTTGCACTAACGAGGAGTAACATCTTATGATCTTAATATTATCAATTTGGTTACCCATTACTGTTATTGAATTTGGAGATCATCAATTAATTTTTTTTGTTATGTATCCTTTTTTCTTTTTTTTTTTTTTTTTTGGTTATTTTCATTTATACTTATTATAATATTCTTTGTCCCGCTTTTTGACTAGGAGTTCGTGATAGTGAATTAGACTACGCGTAAGAAATGTGTAGTGGAGATGGATCAGTGGTGGGACTTTGGAGGCCCAGGTGAGTGTTCACTGGAAGTGGCGATCAAAAGGCAAAAAGTCTCAATTAAGGAATTGAAATGAGCGACTATATTTGTTTGATTTCAGACTTGTGATTCCTTCTTGCAATAATTATGAAAATATTTCTTAAAAGTTAAGTGATTTTCAAAGATTATTTGCCACAAAGAAAACGGTTCCACACTTGTTGTCAAGCATGTTAGCATGTAAATTTTTATATATATTTATCTATTTTTATTCGTTCTTTCTAAATTTGAATTTGATCAAACTAATATCATATTTATATATTTCGTGGGTCCTACATATACTATACAAATCTCTATCATTCAACTCGTCTCATTGTTTCTCCTATTTCACTTAAAACACATAAAAATTCATTTAAAAAAAAAATCAATCCTATCACGGGCTTAGACATTCATATTTCTGTGATTTTAGTGCTCGTTGGATAAAGCTCTCTTTAGCTAAATATGCTATTGTGAAAAATTATGCTTTAAAATGTGTAAGAAAAGAAAAGTTTCAAATTAATCAAATATTTTTTATTTGTGCACGTCTCTACTTATGATTGGAAATATTATTTCGACAGAGGCGAGATTTATTAGCTTCTCATATGTGGTGGGACTCTGACGTACGAGAGATTATTTTTGTGCCTATAATTTGTCATAGGGTGGTGCTACCTCCACCCCCTATTTTAATCTTTACACCCACATTTTACCTAAGAAGGCGAATATGCCTTGACTAGTTGGCTAGGGACGGATGAGGAAGTAAGTGCAATGTCAGTCAAGGATGGCCGAGTGTGCATTTGGACACTTGGCCACCCTTGCCCGAGTGTCCATGTGGCCGAGAGTCCATGCTGATTCTTGGGCAAAACATGGTCGGTCTTTTCACAAGGCCATGTTTGGTTGCTCTTTTTTCTTTTTTTTTTATTTCTCTTTTTTTAATTTTATTTTAATAATTCATAGTGTAATTAATTTATATTTAATAATAATCACATGTTAATAATATAAATTATTTGAAATCGCTTGAGTTAGTGCATTGGTACATCCCAACGAGACTGCAGGCACCGATCGACTTCTATTCTCACCCATGTTCCTTCTCCAAATAATAATAATAATAATAACAATAATAATAATAATAATAATCATCATCATCATCATTAAGATAATCATTTATATTTAATTGTAACAATTATTTAGAATAATTATTTATCCATATTAATAAATTATAACTCTAAAAATTATTGTAATTAATATTAATTAAATATAATTATTTTCATATAATTTTTAAAATAGCATAAATCATCGTAGTCTGATATTTTTATTTTTTTATTAAGATCTCCCTCATGTCTTTGTTCTTCATTGGAATCTCGTCTACAACACATTCTTTCAGAAGCTATTAATTTTGGACGTGAATAAATCGACACTGCAATACGAAATAATAGCCAATTAATTATAAAACCAACAAATTGAAGCAAAAATTATATGAAAATTATTATATTTAATTAATATTAATTACAATAATTTTTAGAGTTACAATTATTATTTTTATAGTAACTATAAATATAAAATTTATTAATATGGATAAATAATTATTACTACTAAATACAAATAATTATTATCATAAACAAATAATTAATATTCTTCCCACATTATTATTAAATATAAACTAATTACATTATCAATTTAAAAAAATTAAAAGAATGGCCGAGCATCCAACAAGGATGGTCGGCCATCCTTGGTCGACGTTCCCTTTGCTCGTTCGACCACCGCTGGAAAAAAATGGCATATTTGGCATTCAAAAAATGTGGGTGCGAAGGATTAAAAATTAGAGTGTAGGTAGCGCTACCCTTTGTCATATTGTGTTTTATATTTTATATTTTTTTATTTCTAGAGAAAATATGTAGGAATCTTGCTTTACGAATATCTATTCTGTTGAGAAAAATCAAATTTTCCCACTTAAGGCTCTGATATATTTTATTAAGAAAAACTATATCTCTAATTTTTTCCATCCCAAATAATGCAACGGAAAAGTAAACCCTAACGCATGATAATAGGAAAATACCAATTATTAATGTGGCTCGACTGACCGTCAATAACCACGAGAGAAGAACACTTTTATTGATAAGAAATTCTCTTGTAGAAATTTTTTTCCACCCTCTCAACTTCTCCACATAAACTCTTTCTCTTCTAACAAACTAGAGCAGTCAAAGAACAAGGTACACAATACCCCCATTTGTACCGTTTTCTTTTGATCTCTTAAATTTCCTTCAATCAATGATTGATGACGTAATTCACCGTGACAGTCTAATTCTCAATTGTTATCCATGTTCAATTTGTCTCAACAAAATATACAATTAAAATAGATTCACGTGCCACACGCCTACCCGATTCTCTCTCGTTCAACTTTTGGCAACCCTTCTTTGGCAGACCTTACAACTGGGGCTCATGCCCATATTTATACATAAAAAAATTTCCCAATCTTAATTGAAATTGAAGTCCCTTTTCATATATTTTAAATATTTTAAAATCAATATCATAGTCATATTAAATTCTTTATTCTTTAAATGTTTTAAATCGCATCCCTAACATTTTCCATATAAAATCAATATCGTAGTCATATTGGATAAAGATCCCCTACTTTGGTTGGGTAGGAGTATTTTTCCTATCTTTCTCAATGGTACAATCTCATGGAATGTTTGGTGTCGATTAAATATAACCTTTGCGCCTCAAGGCACTTCTCAATGTTCGTAGGATCTAAATTACTCCGCTACAATAATCGGGTGCTTTAGAGAACGAAATTCGTCTGTAATAGTAGCAAAGTGGTGACAATTTCGTCACCACTTGTTGTCCCTAATCATTCGTCGCAAATACCTTTCTTAGAGACAACGTGTCATTACGAATTTGTAATTTCTTGAATTAGGACAAGTATTATTTTTTATCTGAAGAGATTTATTTTGTCGAAATCTCATATGGTAATCACTAAACACTAATGCAAAATATACTTTGGGCAGCAGTTATTTAGGGTCTTAAGTGGAGATTTTGTATGCTAGAGGTTAGAGGGTTTACTTGGCTGTTATTACCCGCCACTTAGAGCATCTCCAATGAGCCTTTCTATTGTCTAAAATTTAAAAGCCACGTCATCAATCCATAATGTTAAGTAAAAAAAACTTCTCCAATGGTTGGTGATGTGTACAATGTGAAGATGACATGACATAATTAAAACTTGACAATGTCAAATGCAATGTCTAGATCTAGAAAGAGTATTAGACATGATGAGTCATCATAAATATTAAATTATTTATTTATATATAATCTTATCTCATCTTTTTTTATGTTTTTGAATTTTTAATAATAAATATATATTACATGTAAGCACCACTAATAGAAAATTAGCGATACCATTGGAGACCTATTTCATCAATCAATGTCAATTTCTAAAATTTAAAATAGAAGTCTTTCAATTAGTGAACCACATAGGATGAAATCAACATTGTCCATTGGAGATGCTCTTAAAGCTAGAGAATAGGCGGCGGTTGGTCAAAAACCACCTCCTAAAGTGGCCACCTACTATACATATGCTTCAGGCGGTGGTTAAAATAACCGTCGCCTAAAGCCATAAATTTAAAAAAAATATATTTTTTTGAGCATTAACTTGAGGTGGCAGTTACCATGGAAAGAGAACTATATATTAGAGACACCCCAAAAAGAAAACGTGGACTATATATTTGGGACGAATTGAGTACCTAATACAAGTCGTGAATAAATATTTGTAATTTGATATACGTTATATCTAACACACACCGTAAATAAATTTGCAAGAGCGCATCGTAAATTGGTAACTTACAAACTTAACTTCAAAAGGGTACTCTAAACATGGTAATAAATGCAATGACATGTTACACATCACAAATATCAGATCAAGAAACAGAATGAGGAAAAAATACTTATAGCAATATTTGCCTCCTCAAAACTGTTGGAAGATGAAGAATATGAGCCTGTTAAATGGGAAAGGTGCAGATTATAACCTAAAATTAGAATCTATATCTATATTTTATATAGAAAATCAGAAATTTCATCCTATTTTTTAATTGGATTAATTAGTTTTCCCACCTAAAATAAAGTCCTTTTTGTCTTTTGATTTTTTTTTTTTTACTTTTTTTAATAATTAATAATTAATCTCAAATAATCAATTAACTAATCATTATCTATATTGAATCCTATCCTCACCAAAATTAGATTTTTTTCAAATCTCAACTGATTTAAATTTATCTTCTGTATATTTTTTGTCTTTTGATTTTTTCCTTTTTTATTAAATTATAATTAATCCTAAAAAAATTTAATAAATTATTATTTATATGAAATGCTAAATATTAAATCTAAATTTTTTCCTTACATAAGTATTGATAATTATTATTTTATTATATCTTCCTAATCTGAATCTAAAGATTTTATAAGAGACTTTTTATAAATAATTAACTATGAGATGGAAATTAATTCTTAAGAAAATAAAATTGATTAAAATTAATAATTTCATGAATATTTGATTGTTGTGTTATACAAAATTAGCATTCATTAAATTTTTACACAAAATTAAAAGAAAGATATAATATTAAAATTTAAAAATTTGATTCCATCCACTAATTAATTCTTCAAATGATTAATTATTTTTATCAATGTTTAGAAAATCGAACTGGTCAGCAAATCGGAGAAGGCAACGCTGCAAGGGTCAAACGGTTGGACCAGGTCAAACCTTTTTTAATTAAAAAATTAAAAAATAAATTAAAACCAATAAAATTATTAATAAAAAAACCGGTTGAACTGTTACCGGATCACCGGTTAAATAGGTTGAACTGGTCGGCTAACCAATTTTTAAGCATTTTTCTAATAGTCCGATTTTAAACTAGAACCGGATCAAAATTTGGACAGGTAGATGGTTGAATCGGCCCGTCTGGTCCAATTTTCTAAACATTGATTTTGATAAATAATTAGCTAAGAAATAAAAATTAATCAAAATCAGCAATTTCGCTAAGATTTAAGTTTTGTGTGATACGAAATTAAAAGTCACTAAAATTTTACATAAAAAATAAAAGGAACTTGTAACATGATTAGATCGGTCCTTTTACTTAGTTTTAAAAATAATTAATTATTTTCAAAAATAAAATTAGCTAAAAAATGAAAATTAATTAAAATTAGGAAGTTTTTACGATTTCATTTTGATGTGATAAAAAATTACAATTCATCAGATTTGTACACAAAAACTAAAAGAAACATGTAACATTAATTTTTTAAATTAATCATTCAGTTGTAACATTAATCCAATATTTTTAATTAATTGAATCTATAACTATATCTTTTAAATAACAGTTATCCTTTAGTGGAAATAATTAATGAAAAGCGGGTTTTAATATTGCATTTCAACAGTTATATCTTTTAAATGGATTTTAGATTAATTTGGATGGTTTTGTTATTGGATTTGATTAGTAGTCAATCAGTTTTGAGAACTATTATTGCATTTCAATAATTTATATCGAATTTGAGTTATAGTTCTTATCAATTTTTATCGTGTTCACATAATCTGTTACAATTGGAAAGTTCCATATGCTTTACAATTTTTTCCAGTAAATTAATTTGTAATGCTATTATTGTTATTTACAAGTATAAAATAAATTAAAATATGAATCAACTCAATGCGATGGAGTGCTTTCGATAAGTTGTTACAACAATTATTCTTTCTTCAAAGTGATAACTTATTTTTGCTCTTTTTTTCCTCATTCATTTCTTATACCATTAGGTTGAGACGATACAATTTTTAAAATAGTAAGGTTAAATTCATGAATTGATCGTACTTTCTTCACACGATTAAATTTTCCTCTTGGATTATTTATTTTTTGTGGTCACATGGAAAATGCTTTTCAATAAGGAAAGAGTTCAAATCAAAAGAGTGTTTGACTCACACTATTAAATTTTTTTAAAAAAAATTTATATGATCAATTTTTTAAACCATTAATAGGAATCGATACAATATTTTGATCGAATTGTTTAGTCAAGTCGATGGATTGATCATACTTTCCTCACACAATTAATTTATTTCCTTGGATCATTTGGTTTTTATGCCAATATGTTCATTGTGAATTGTACTTCTTTGGAATGGTTGATTAATATTTTTAGTTTACAAAATTCATTGCAATTGTAAAAATCCAATATACGTTATAATTTTTTATAATAGATTAATTTATAATGCAACTATTACCGTTTACAAGTATAAAATAAATTAAAATATTAATGAACCCAATTCGATGGATTGTTTTTGGCAACTTTGAAACAATTATTTCTTTCTTAACACTAGCAAATTATTTTATTTTTTAATTAATTTTTATACCATCAGGATGGGACAACATGATTTTTTAAATATTAAAAGTAAATCTGTTGCGCGATCATATTTTGTTCGCACTATTAAATTTTTTTCATAGATCATTTATTTTTTGTGCCTACGTGGAAAATGCTTTTCAACAGTGAAAGATAGTTTCAATCAAAAGAGCGAATTCGCTTTGTGTGAAAAAAAGATTATAGTTTATTCGGAATAATAAATTTTTTTCCTTTTTTTGTATTATCAATTTTTTAAACCATTAGTACGAGTCGACACAATATTTTAAACTATTAAGATAAATCCGTGGATTGATTGTACTTGCTTCACTATTAATTTTTTTACCTTAGATCATTTAGTTTTTATGCCAATATGTTCATTGTGAAAATTAATGATACTTTTTGTATGGTTGCCTAAAATTTTTAATTCACATAATTCGTCACAATTGTAAAAGTCCAATAAACTTTTTAAATTTTTTGTAGTAGATTAGTTTGTAATGCAATAATTTCTATTTAAAGTATAAAATAAATACAAATATGAATTGACTCACTTTGATGGATTATTTGCCATAAATTTTTAAAATATTTATTATTTCTTTGTAATGATAATTTTTTTTGTATTATTAATTTTTTATACTTTTTGGTTGAGTCAACACAATTTTTTAAATTGTAAAGGTGAATTCGTTGATTGATTGTATTTTCTTTGCACTTTTTTTCCATGGAACATATTTATTGAGTTAAGTTATCAAAGATTAGATTTAAAATTGTAATTATCTTATGAGTACTTACACCATCATCTTTGTAATGGATCAATTTGGAATGAGATATATTACATTATATTTTATTATTTTTATTTTTCTAATTCATCTAGAGTTAGTACAATTTTAAAGTATAAATCAAATCATAATAAGGTAGAGAAACAAGCTTTTAGGTGATTATTAGTTGTTCTTATATTTTAATTCTTATGATAATACAATATTCAATCAATATATATGGAAAAAAATAGATATTAAAAAGTTTGTCCCCTGCACAATACACGGGTGGAACAGCTAAGGTCTGAATAGGAAGGGTATGTTACAGTCTCGATGGTGACGCATAGGAAGGGTTTAAAGTTTGTGATATATGATGCCGATGGTCGTCCAACTACCATGTCGTCTATAAAGAAGTGTTTAAACTTATAGTTTCATACGTATTAATCGCATCAGGTACGTTGTTAACTTTATTTGTTTTTTTACACAAATCCTTTATGTTATTCATGGTTTGATATATAAAGTGAATGATTGTATTTATATATTATTGTATTTGTACTCTTATAGTTATCTAAGTATAATGTTCACTTTTAAAAAAAAATGTAGGTATAATGTTTCTGTCACAAATATGGCGGAGTTATATAAATTGATTATATGTACCATTTATGCATTAGGAGATCATGTACCCACGGGAAAAAAAAATTCGTACGGCCCCATCGGCTCCCACCATTAGGGGACATATATGTACTATTCATCTAATCTAATATAAATACTAAGAAAAATTTTTTAAAAATTTTTGGGCTACGTGGGGCCCTCACGCCACGTGGCGTGGGTACCGTCCCGACGTGGGGAACAGAGCATCGGCATATGCATTAGTGGCACTCTGTTTCAAAAAGGTAACTCAACGTACTTAGCGGTCAAAAATTACACTTTTAGTGAGTTTTATTGATTATATCTGAAATTTGATGTTATTTCTAATATTTTTGTACCTTTTTTTATGCTAAAACGTCAGTATTTGTGTAAAAGTAATATTATAGATGTTCCGTTTATCTAAAATTTATTTATTATTTTAGTGCAATTTGTTATAAATAATTCAAAAGTTGGATGCATTATTGTGAATGAGTTGTGAATGACTATGAAATCATGTGAGGATGAAAATAATTCATGAATAATTGTACAACTTGATTGATAATTATGTGTAATATGACTCATCATTTTTGTTTTGATTCTACACTTGATGGTCTATAAATAGACCTCAATTCATGAATTGATGAAGGAAGAAGAAGGAAGAAAGTTCAATATATTTCCTCTCTATTCTCTTGTAGCATTTAAGGTATTTTTTACTTTGATTTTATAACACGTTATCGACGAGTCTCTACAGAGCTCACTCTTGTAATAAAGGGAATATGCTCTCTGATTTGCATCTTATAGATGACCCTCATGTATCGAAACCTAATTATTACAAGATAATCACGATTTTTACAAGAAATTTTATTTTGTTATTGTTGTCTTACAGTACTAATTCAAATTTCAAAACAAAATATACTAGCTCATTTAAATTTTTGAAAATGTCGCTTGCAAAACTTGATTTTGTAAGCTCTTGATATTTACGGTGATAATTATTCATCATGGACACTTGATCTTTGAGATTCACTTGATCTCAAAGGGTTAGTGAAACAATAATCGAAGGAAATGAAAGATCAGGCCAGGAGATCGTGCGGCGTTAATTTTCAGCCGGCTTCGACACCTACATGCATCTCGATGGTAGAATACCTCACGATCAAAGATCCATCACGTTACGTGGAAAAATTTAAGAATGATTCGATCACCAAAGGAAGTGTCGTCTGCCCCGAGCGAGATATCGATGGATGCACTTGCTTTGCAAGATTTTAAATCGTAAAGATTACAATTCGAATTATTGATCGTTACGAATTACTTTTAATGGTGAAGAAATTCTTGAGCAAGATATGTTAGAAAAAACTTTTTCAACATTCCATGCCTCGAAACGTGCTCCTACGTGATATCGAGCGTAGATTTCAAGCGTTGAACTTGTATCTTGCTATTAGTAGCGAGAACAAAATAATGAACTTCTCATGAAAAACCATGGGATCACGTCAAGCGGGATCACGGTGATACGAAAACAAATGGAACTATATGGCCTGAGGTAAATGCAGCGTTAGGAAAAATAATTACGGGCGTGGGCGTGGGCGTGGGCGTGGGCCCGCGTGGGCGTGGGCGTGGGCCCGCGTGGGTGGGCGAGGGAGTTTAGGCGTGAATTCAACATGATAATGGAAAAGCTCATTTACGATATAATGGCGAATCGGCAACACAATAGCGAGGTTCAAATTCCCGGAAAAATAATGGAAATGATTCATTTGATAAAAGCGATAATAGCCGAGATACTATCGATGTGGAATACACGGGCATTGGTCCCGTACATATCGTACACAAAGCATTTGGTGGACTTATATATAACTTCGACCAAGGGAAAAGAAAGGAAAAGAAAAAAAGTTGAAACCAATTTTCTTGATTGGGATAGCGGAGTCAATGGAACTCATTTTGATACTCGACTTTTTCCCGGATCCACGCAGATCATACAAACATTGGAAGTTTGATGGAAAATATCGATTAAATAATTCTCTAATGAAGTATTATTATATTTATGGTGTATTATGTGTGAAATATTTTTCTATAATGCTTTTGTGTGATAAGTGTGGAATTGTTATCTTTATATTTGTATTGTTATTTTCCATTAAGTGTTATATGTAATTGTTGTTTGTTAGCTTGGTATGAATTTTATATTTTAAATTTCTTTTGTAGACCATGACAAATTGCCAAGATATTTGCCTAGGCGATAAGCGCTACTTCATACTATTTTACAAGATAAGAAGTTTTCTTGGATTTGACAATACGAGAAAATTATGTCTATACAATTTACGGTGCATCAAATATTATTGAAGGCTCGGAAGAGCTCGTATTATCTGCCAAATGATACACATGATTGAATATAGATGATGCACTTTATTCTAGCAAATCGAGAAGAAATTTGCTTAGTTTTGAGATATCGCAAAAAATGGATATCACATTGAAACAATGGAAGAAAATAATAAAGAATATCTTTACATAAACTCATTTCTATCTGGGCATAGCGATTAAAGAAAAACTTCCATCGCTTCCATCTGGAATGTATTATACATTCATAAAACGATTGAGTCTAACAACATCATAAAACCAAAATTTATTGACTCAAAGTTCTTAAACTTTGGCATGATAGATTTGGGCACCCAGGGCGACTATGATGCAGCGAATAATTAAAAGCTCACATGGACATCCTTTTAAGAACTTTAAGACTATTTTACCAAATGAGTGTCCATGTGAAGCTTGTTCACAAAATAAATTAGTCATCAGGACCCTCTAAAACAAAGGTAAATGTTGAATCGCCAACTTTTACGAAAAGAATTCAAGGTGATATTTGTGGACCTATACACCCACCTTGTGGACCATTTAGTTATTTACAGTCTTAGTTGATGCATCTCTAGATGGTCACATGTTTGCCTACTTTCAACTAGAAGCGATGCATTTGCTAAACTATTAGCCCAAATTATAAAATTGCGAGTTCATTTCCACGATTATTGATCGATCCATTCGATTTGATAATCTTGGTGAATTTAGATCAAAAGCATTTGATGATTATTGCATATAGGAATTGAAGTTGAATATTCATTGCTCATGTCCATACACAAAATGGATTGGCGAATCGTTTATTAAGCCTCAATTTATTACTAGGCCTATGCTTATGAGGTCAAAACTCCCAACTTCTACTTGGGGACATGCTATATTACATCTTTGCTGACATTGATCGTCTCGACCAGCTGCATATCATCAATACTCCCCTTTACAATTAGCATTTGGTCAAGAACCTAATGTTTCTCATCTTGAATTTTTGGTTGTGAAATCTGGTACCAATTGCACCCCAGCGTACCAAAATGGGTCTACGAAGGCTTGGAATTTATGTTGGGTTTAATTCACGTCAATCATCGAGGTACCTAGAACCTTTAACAGGTGATCTATTTAATGCATGCTTTAATGATTGTCATTTTAATGAAATGAATTTTCCAACAACTGGGGGTACAAAACTACATCTGAAAGAAAAAATGAACTTTCTGGAATGAAGACTCTAGCTCACTTTGATCCCGAAGCAATAAATGTGAGAGAAAATTGAAAATCTTATTCATTTGCAAGAAGCTGCATATGAACTGCACTGATGCATTTGTGAATACAAGGAAAGTCACCGAAATGCATATCTGGGTAGAGAATACCGGCAAAAATTGATGTCCCAGCGGAGACAACTGTTATTCTGACAAATGAATCTAAAATACGCTTGAGCGTGGTGCGACGATTGGTTCCAAGGATTACGTACCTAGAAAGAAGGAGTACAAGACAAAAACCAACAAAAGAATCTGCGAAGTAATGATAAAAGCGATTGATCAATCAAATAAAATATTTAAAGTTCAAGAGAACGAAGCATCCAAGAAGATTGAGGTTCATGAAGCAGTATTCGAAAACCATGAGATATCAATAGATTATTTACTATCTAATAACTTATGGGAGCAGGAAAGCAACTTGTTGTAGATGATATATTCTCCTTTAATGTTGCAGTAAAATTGTGCAAAGTGAGGATTAGAACCACAATCCGTTAAAGATTAGAAATAGAAATGATTGGCCAAAATGGAAGGAAGCCATACAAATTTGAATTAAATTCTTTGTATAAGCATGAAGTATTGGGACCTGTAGTTCAAACACCAAAAATGTAATCAGAGGATACAAATGGGTTTTCGTAAGTGAAAGAGAAATGAGAAGAACGAAATTACAAGGTATAAAGCAAGGCTTGTAGCGCAGGATTCTCTCAAAGACCAGGAATTGACTATGAAGAAGCGTATTCTCCAGTAATGGATGCTATTACTTTTAGATTTTTGATAAGTGCATTTGTTGCGAGAAAAACTTGACATGCGTCTTATGGATGTAATAGCTTTGCATATTTATATGGTTCACTTGACAGTGATATATATATGAGAATTCAGAAGGAATAAAGTGCGAAGCACTTAGTGCATGCCCAAATAATGTGTTATCAATTAAATTGCAAAGATCACTATATGGTTTGAAGCAATCAGGAAGAATGTGGTTCAATTGCTTAAGTAATTACATTAAAGGGGATACAAAAATGATGACATTTGTCCTTGTGTCTTCATAAAGAAAGCGGATCTTTGGATTTGCAATCATAGCAGTCTATGTTGATGATTTAAATCTCATTGGAACTCTGAAGAGATTAATGAAGCGGTGAAGTACTTGAAAGAAACTGAATTTGAGATGAAAGATTTAGGCAAAACCAAATTTTGTCTAGGTTTACAAATTGAACATTTCCCGAGAAGGAGTTTTTGTTCATCAATCTTCATATCACGAAAAGGTTTTGAAAGCTTGATTTGGTATGGATAAAGCACACCCTCTAACATCACCTATAATTAGTTCGAACACTTGATGTTGAAAGGGGCGTTAAATACCCTGAAGATGGGGAAGAAATCCTTGGTCGGAAATGCAGTATCTTAGTGCAATTGGAGCATTACATTATCGACAAATTGCACTCGACCAGGACATAGCTTTACGTAAATCTCACGGCAAGATATAGTCATACACCTACCAAAAGACATTGGAATGGTATTAAACACATTCTCAGTTATCTAAGAGTCGTCGATTTGAGTTTATTTTATTCACATAATTCTCGATCTACTTTAGTTGGATATGCAGCCTTGGAGATACTTATCAGATCCCCATAAAGGCAAGTCCCAAGCCAGGATATGTATTTCTGGCGTGGAGAGGCTGCTATATCTTGAAATCTACAAAACAAACTTTAGGCGCAACATCATCAAATAATCTTTGAACTCATTGCAATTCATGAGACAAGTCGGGAATGTATGTGGTTAAGGAATATGACTCATCATATACAAACATCATGGGTTATCCTCGAATAAAGAAAAATCATTGTATTGTATGAGGATAATGCGACTTGCATCACCTGACTCAACAAAGGTTACATCGAGGGAGATAGAGCGAAGCATATCTCTCCAAAATTCTTTTATACACATGACCTTGAAAAGTGGTGAAATTGATGTTCAACAAATTCGCTCAATTGACAATTTAAGCGGATTTGTTCTAAAGCGTTACCAACATCAACCTTTAGAAAATTGGTGTACCAAATTGGCATCTGGCGACTTAAGGACCTTGAACAATGTCATTATGAGAGTAGCTGCTCTTTTCCTTTGATCGGGTTTTATCCCATTGGGTTTTCTGACAAGGTTTTAATGAAGCGACATATTTATACTCTCTGTGGTGAACATCGAGAAGCGGTTGTATCTTTCTTTCCTTCGATCGGGTTTTATCCCACTTGGGTTTTCTGACAAGGTTTTAACGAGAAATGACACTTGGGCACCACAATCAACTTTATTGTATAAATAGTCATTCAATGGGGAGTGTTATAAATAATTCAAAAGTTGGATGCATTATTGTGAATGAGTTGTGAATGACTATGAAATCATGTGAGGATGAAAATAATTCATGAATAATTGTACAACTTGATTGATAATTATGTGTAATATGACTCATCATTTTTGTTTTGATTCTACACTTGATGGTCTATAAATAGACCTCAATTCATGAATTGATGAAGGAAGAAGAAGGAAGAAAGTTCAATATATTTCCTCTCTATTCTCTTGTAGCATTTAAGGTATTTTTTACTTTGATTTTATAACACAATTCAATTATCTAATAACACAAATTTTTATATTCTATGTGACAATTATGGATGTGATTTATATTTGAGTCATTCATCATTTTTGTCCAAACATGAAAGTATTTCTATTTTTTGTATTGTATGTTGTTGTTGACTATTATTGATGGTATTACGTTTGGATTGCTTTAATTGTTGATATCTTTAAGAGTAATGTAAATTAAATTTGTGTTTTTTGGTGAGTTTATCCCAATTATTTGCAGGATGAATTGGTAGAAAATAGAAGAAAACTCTGTTGAAATTTTTCAAGAATTATTTCATTAGTTATATTAATTAAGTTTATTATTGCGACTCATTATTTATTTTATTTTTCTCGAGATCTTTTGTTAATATGACTAACACTTATTAATACTATTATTAACTAAAAAATTATGTCCCGTGCAACACACGGGTGAAACAATTAGTTATACATTAAAGGGAACAAGTATCATCTATAAAGAGGTTAATATCATCTAAGTAGGATTAAAATGGAGGTTATAACACTCGGCGTCGAAAGGTCATATATACAGTCTCTAGTAAGTATTACACGAGATCCTACTCACCAATTTTAAAATATTTGCTTTCAAGGTTAATTCAAATTGCTTTATTACTAAGTACTAATTTTTAACTAATTACTAATTTTTCATATATATATACATATATATATATATATACATATATATATATATATACTAATTAAAATTCTCTCCGTACGCCTTTAACCATAATTAAAAATTGTTAATTACTAATTGATAATTTTTAACTAATTTTTGCATTTAATTGCTGGTTTTTTTAATGTATATATCCTAATTAAAAATCTTTCCTTATGCTTTAGGCGATATTTCAAAATGCTTGGTTACTCAAAACTAATTTTCCTTTTTTTTTTTGGTTGGCCTATAACTACTAAATTTTTTATGTAAATACTAAATAAAAGTCTTTCCTTACCCTTTGAATTTTTGGCATTTAAATTCTCACTTTTTATTTATATACTAATTAAAATATTTTATGAAAAAGTTTGTGAAATCACTTTTTACCACTATTTTCTAATAATAATTACTAATTTTTTTTAGTTATATGCTATTCTTGTACCACTTAAGTTGTGTGTGAAAATGAAAATAAAAAAAAAGGAAGCCGAGAAAAATCAAACATAACATGAAAGTAACTTGTAATCCAATTTTCATACACAAAAAAAGCAGCCTCAAAAATTGGAGGTGAAAAAAAGAAAAATCAGAAAAAATGAGGCCACACAAAACAGGAAAAAATAACCCATTTTTCTACAAAATTAAGATCTACAATCATCTACATTACAATACCCATGCTTTAGAGTCTATATTGATACACAAACATCAATAATCTATCCACGAATTTACAAGATCTACACTACAAGCAAAAACCCAAAACATTAACAAAATTTTGAAGGTAATGACATTTATACCTTGTTTTGAGGTTGGCAATAGTAGTCCAAACACGTAGTGGCAACATATTCACGCTTCAAACGATGTGGAAGAAGGTACAAATCACCAAATAGGGAAGACGGGTTTGCCAGCTCGTTCGCGAAATGGGGAAGAATTGTTGTTGGTGAGATTGTAAACTAGAACTTTAGGCGGTGTTTCATAGAAACCGCTACCTAAAGTGAATCCCAAAGAGTTTAGGCGACAGTCAATGGAAACCGCCGCCTAAAGTTGAATTATAAAACGCTTTAAGTGGCGGTATCAAACCATTGCCACCTAAAATATGGTTAAAAAATGCACTTTTATTACAAAAATACCCCCTTTACTTTAGACAATGATGGTTAGCATAACTGCCGCTTAAAGATGAGTTCTATTATAGAAAAGCATATTACTAAATAAAACATCAATATTTTTGCACCAAAAAAAAATGATTTAGTGGTTCCCTGATTCAGAAACATATATATGGATTAAAGATTCTATTTCACTATTAATAAAATAAATAAATAAATAAATAAATAAATAAATAAGATTTTCCAGAGTTACAAAGGCTCTGGACCGAGCAAATTAAATGACCCAAAAAAATGTGCCTATTTTTCTCTATTTTGCATCGATCACACATACACACTCTTAGTTTCTTCACTCGCATATTACACAATAAATAAGAGTATGTATATATGACAAAGAGTTTTTTTTTTTAAAAATAATTTTTGAATGTGTGATTGAAAATACAGAGTAAAAATGTAAAATTTTGAAAAATTATCAAATCAATTAAATAAATAGTTGAAAGAAAAAATGAGTGTCAAAGAAAATTCGATCTCATAAACAGGAAAAAACGTAGAACTGAAGAAGTTCAAAGATGAAGGAGGCATAGAACAAATCCCAAAACTTAGAAAGCCTACTTTTAAAATGAATTTAATGCGTATGAGACTCCCTAACTTAGCTCCAAATTGACTTTTCTCAATTTCAATCCACATTCAATCCCTCCGATTAGGTCTTTCAATCTTTGTATTAGTCCCTTTTAATCGACAATTGATTCCTTTTCGAACATTTTCTTCAAAGGCCAATTTTCAATTGAAACAAAAGCAATTTAAATTGAACTAAACATGAAATTAAGAAGTTAATTATATAAACTAATAATTATCTTGAATGATATAATTAAGTGCATAAAATGCACGTATGACGTATATTATATGAAACTGCTAAAAATCAAGTATTCAATGATCCAGATTGTTCCACGTGATGCTGTGGATTCAAACTGTTAGTTTGACTGAAAACTTGTGAAGCCAATGTTTAAATAAATTTTTAATAACTCGAAATTGTATATGAGACACCCAACTTTTGCAGACCTAAAAATATACCATTAATTTTTTTTTAATTGTTAGATAATACAAAGCAATCGTACAACTTCCAACATTAATCTCAAGATGACTTCTCTTCGTTTCTTTTGAACCCCCAACAATTATTATTAATTATTTTTTATTTTTAACTAATTTACAAAAACATTTATGAGATCGGTCTATTTTATTGATATTATTTCCAAAATTATTTTTATCCATATTTTATTTATGACATCATGAAATAGGCTTTTTGTCTTTATTTCAAGTATTTAAGTATTGTAAGACTTTATTTTACGAGCGATCAACAAATCGAAGAACAAAGGCAAATAGTTGTTTGGGGTAGACTTTTTGGGCGATTATTTTCCAATATCATTTATTGCACTAATAAATATATACGAAAAATCAATTTTCATAATTCATAAATATCTACAACCACTAATTTCTATTTCCCTCTAGGATTTCTCAAATATTATATCTCCACACTTTGTTAAGAGCAGAGTGGAAAACGTGGTCCGCGATATATAAAATTATAATCAAATATATTTAGCATGACGAAAATTCTGCAGTCACTATTACAAGTTGAGTTTTTGTTTTCTTTTAATTAATTGATTAAATATAAATATACTCCTTAATCCTCATGATGACAACTTGACAAGTGGTACTACCAAAAGGATGAGTTTATATATATATATATATATATATATATATAAGAAAAGGAACAAAAAAGATATATAATAATAATAAGGGGAAAAAGGTGGCAATGAAGTTTGATTAATATTTAAAATATTACAAAAAGGAAAAAGAAAACAACAGAATTAGCAAAATAATCAAACCCGTAACTTTCGAAGTGTAATTATTATAAAATAAAAGATCATCATATGATATGATCCAATGATCATGAGGTTACACTATATTATTTATCAATAATAGTGTAGTACCTACATGTTGAATATAAAATAGAAGTTTATAGACCAATGCAATTGTTTCCCGTATAATAATGAGCAGTCACCTCAAAAAATTAAAGAGCCAATCTTACCAACTTTCTTGTACGAAGATTTTAAAATTTTGCTTAGGGCTTATATATTCTATAATCTATACACAATATTAATGCTTTTATTTATTCAAACAACATATTAGATATATAATTGAAAATTATAAAAAAATATATTAAAAATATAAAATAATTATATAAATAATTGAAAATAATGAGAAAAAAAATTAATGAAAATTTATTATTTATTATATATAGAATAAGCCCTAGTTTTCTTTCTTTTTTGGGTAATTGCTTGATTCAGTGATCAATTAAACCCCGCATCTTTTGGTTCCTTTCTTTTACTTTCTAGTGAAACCAACATTTTTTTTAGCTGTCATTAATAATCTTCTAAAAAGCACGCTAATTAAACTCGAAGCGTATACGTATCTAACAAGCCTTTGAATTTAGTCTATAAAAATGTGAATACGCAAAAAAAGGAACAAAGAGTCCCCGCAACGTCTTTTCACGTTTTACATTTTTTTAAATTTTGCTTAACTTGACCCAATAATAGATAACTTGTATATACCGTTTTAACCTTGATATGTGTGTGTATATATATATATGCCACATTATAGCATATGTGTTTTATGTTAGAGTTTACCTAACTAGGAGCCACTAGGCCCACTATTCTAGCTACAAAAATATTATTTACCAATATTTTGGACGCGAGAGTGCGCGTGCATATATATATATATATATATATATATATATTGTTGGTATATAATTTCTCTCATTTTATCTTCGATAGCAACTTGAGAAAATGAGATAGAAATTTACTCGTGGGGTTTTGGACAACCTATATAAAAAATTAGCCATAATTGGCCGTTAGTTATACAATGCAGATGGAGTCAAATTGATCGAACTTTCAAGCGTGGCTTGTGGGATAAGTTATTGGATTAAAATTTTCAAACCTGAATTCCATCGATGAATACAAATTGAAAGCTTAACTACCCTTCGAATTCTTACAATATCATTGAATCAAGTCACAATCTTGGCCAAAAATGTCAATTTCCGGGATGACATGTCTCGTAATCGTAATACTACAATATATGGAAACATGAACACGTTAGCTTAGGAGTTAATTAGATAAATGTCATTGATTAACATGTTTTCCAAATAAAAAATAATTAAAAATTAAAAGAAAGTAATTTTAAAAAAATGGAAAGAAAGGAAGCAACTTGTTTTAACAAATGTAAAAGCTAGTCAACTGAGCAAAATTTTGTCAATAAACTTTTCAAAGAAAAAAATGTTATTTTTAACACTTTTTGTACTTTTTAAAATATGAATTCAGGGAAAAACTTTCCTTTAATTTCTTTTAAACAAGCACTAAATTACAATCTTAAGGAAATGCTCAAGATCCGGAACCACACAAGATTTGATTAACAACTTTCACTACAAAAAACAGGACTTTCAGGGGCGACAATCGTCTCTATACTTTCGTGTCTATAGAGCAATAGCAACAACATACTCGTGCATGCCTATAGAGCAATAGCAGCGACGTCGCTCCTATTACTCTACAAGCACGAGGTTATAGGGACGACATAGTCATCCCTAAAGGTGAAATTTCTTGTAGTGCTTGTCAAGAATTACTTTTAAGCAAGGTTCTAAAATGCGCGAGGCGTGGCAAGGCGGCGTGTCCAAGCCTTAAGCCTTAGAAGTCTAGGCGTGAAAAGGCATTTTTTATTTTTTATTTTTAATTTTAATTATTTTAGAGTGATAACTATATTAAAAAAATACACATTTTAAAAATTGTATACAAACTTCTACAATATTAGTTTCAAAATTATTAATACCTCAATCGTTTGGTCTCATATAATTAGCAGTAAAAAATTGTATACACAAATAGTAGACAAGATACTAATTAGATGCAAACTAAAAAATTTAAATAATATATCGCCATCTATATTAAATGACAAGAATAGAGTTATTTTTATCGTAGAAGAATGATCTGTCGTCTTCTTTCTTTAACCCATCATCTTCTTTATTTTTTGGAATTGAGAGTCTTCTTTCACAAATTTTTGAATTATAATAAGATAAATTTGATTGGTAAATTATTATGAGATATAACGCCTTTATTGGATTTGTGGAATTAATAGCTTTTTAATTTTATCATAAATATTAATTTTTTGGCCAATTAAAAAAATAGCTTTATTCCCCAAAAAAAAAAAGCTCGTTCAATAAAAGGCGCGCCTATGCTCACATAGGCGCGCCTAGGCATGCGCCTTTTCACTCATTTTTACGGTCAACACAGATTGACCGCCTTTTTCCACACCTAGGGCGTATGTGAGGCGTTTCGAAAACGCCTCACACCTAGGCGCGCCTAGGCGCTACTTTTAAGTGGACTATTAAACTTGTAACGTAAAAGGAAAATATTAATAATTTTCTGCTGCTGAATAATATGTAAACTAGTTCTCTATCTAAGGGTAGGTTCTTGGGGGTATAAGTTTGATCTTTTCGATTTACTTATTGAATGTGTGGTTGAAATTTGGAAAAAAATATACTATTATTAAATAATTGAATGAGTGGTTGGACATGAAGAGGGAAAAAAATTGAAAAAAAATTATGTTGAATAGAAAAATGCATAAATATTGACTATTCTAATTTACTGATTTCTGTACGAATCAAAGCGATACGCACATCTCGTCTTTGGCAAGAACACTTAGGGCTTTGTTAGCTTTATTTTCGTATAGAAAATTAAGTTAGTAATTGGCATTTTTATTTTTCCACATTAATAATTAAGTTAGTTGAATTATGTGTTTAATTAATTTAATTATTGTGGATTTTTATGGACTTATTATCACATTGTATTTTTAGTTTATCTTGGTTTAAATTAGCACATGTGATAATTCCTTATTTTAATTAAATAAGTGAGAGTCCAAGTGGGACACGAACCTAGCACCGTCTAGGATGGCTTACGTGTCCACGTTCGACGTATCATATGATTTGGTAAGATACTTTCCATATTATATTGATACATGATAAGGTAAGATCTTTTTTCCATATTTGATTATTACCTTATTTGATTTATCCTACAATTAATGGTAATCTTATTCCTTGTAGGATTTGGTGGTTTATGGTAACTTGGAGACTTGGCCAACAAGTAAGACAAGTTATATTAAAACACCAATGATTGAAGGAACACGGTTGAGACGTTTGGAGCATTAATTTCGTCCCCCATCAACCTAGAGAAACGTGTCCTTCTCCCATCCCGTGCATGGCCTTTTCGATCATCAATTGATCAATCCCATGCACACCAACCTTGATTATTAATTGATCTTGGTTCAAATCTCGGGAGAGTCCTCCAACCAATAGATCTCGCCCACAACTTGAAGAGATCAACACGGGAGGTGTAGATTCGTTGGGAACGCGGTTACAAGGAATCGAAGAGAGCGGGATGTGCTCGCATTACATGCTAAGGAAGATCGAGCAGGAGTTCTTTCATTTATTTCTTAGATGTTGCAATTAATTATGCGTAATTATTGCCTTTGATTTCCTTTGTAAAGTTTTAAACTGATTGGACGTGGTTGGTAGGTTTTGCTCGTAGGCGACGAGCACGTGGTTTTTCCCGTTTGGGTTTCCACGTTAAAATTCCTGTGTTTTTACTGTTTATTTTTCTGCATTCTGTTATTTCCGCAATTGCGATCCGTGACGATCGGCATACGTGACGCATCTAGGATCGCCGATTCTGACGCATCTTACATTAAACAGTAAACTGTTACGAGTCGAATCTGAGTAACGGGACATAACACAGACGTATCTGATCACTTAAATCAGATAACTTAGACAACTATAAACTTTCAATTGGTATCAGAGCGGGTTCACTTTTACAAAGTGAGATCCAGTTGTCTAAATGGAGTCGTCTAATACTCTTAGACCCCCTATTCTCAATGGATCTAACTATCCTTATTGGAAAATTAGGATGGAAATTTTTATTCAATCCATTGATGAGCGTTGTTGGACTACCACCCTTGATGGATACATCGCACTCATCTTGTTGGTGATGTGACCCTTGCTAAACCTAGGAGCACTTATCGATACGTCTGAACGCATTGCCGCTTCTTTTAATTCTAAAGCTCTTAATGCTATTGTTTCGCAGGTGGATGCAGATCAATTCAAGCTAATCTCCTCGTTGAGGACGGCTAAGGAAGCGTGGGATGCCCTGAAGATTGCTAATGAAGGCACCTCTGCTGTTAAATCATCTAGATTGCAGATGATTACTCATGAATTTGAAGTTCTCATCATGGATGAGAAGGAGGACTTTAGAAGCTTTTATGCAAGGCTAAGTGACCTCACAAATTCCGAATCCCTGGTCAAGGATTCACCGAGGTACGATCGTGAAGAAAATACTCCGATCTCTACCGATCGCTTTGAAGCAAAGGTAACCGCAATTGAAGAAAGCAAGGATCTCTCATCTATGAGAGTTGGCGAACTTGTTGGTAATCTTATGACCTTGAAGTTGCATCTGGGCCGACGTAGAAATTTTAAGAAATGCGAATTGCATTTAAGACTAACAATGACGAGCGGATGGATCTGGAGATCGATGAGGGCGAAAATACGGCTCTCCTCACGAAAGCAGTTCAAAAGATTTCTCAAAGGCGACCAGGTAAGAACCCAAAATCTCAAGGGAAAAATCAACAACAAAGGAAGAGTACCTTCAATGCAAAGAAGAATTCGAATTCTTCAAATTCGTTTGAAGGAAAGGTAAAACCGCATTCAATGCGAGAGAATGCGAAGGATATGGACATATAAGCCTCGAGTGTGTTAACACACCGAAAAAGAAAGGCAAGAAGGCAATGAACATCACATGGAGCGATCTTTGAGTCGACGATCTGGACCCGTTCGGCGATTTAAAACTTCGTCGATAATCGGTAACTACCCTCAACGCTTTACACTATCTGCATCGATTCTATGACCTTGTCTGCGGTACCACGGATGAATCTGGAATAACGGTGAAGATCCGAAAAGACACTCCGGATAGCGAGAAGAGAGGATCCATCTGCGGATAGCAATCGAATCCAACAGAGGATGATCGGATGTATGCACTGAACATTCGAAAAGGTGAAATAAGCGATTGAGTGATGAACTTGCTAAAGCTCATGACAAAATCAAGGATTTGGTACCGACGCCTTGATGAAATTACGAGTTATGGAAGACCCGACCGGCAACAAAAATGGCCTTGGCTATGAAGGTAAAGGTAAAGGTCCAGTGCATCCCTACATTTGTGAAGGAAGCGGGAACAAAACCCGAACTTCGAAGTGGACTTCACCCAGACGCATCTGCGACCACGGCCGCCCGGGAGGCATCCGGCGTGCGTTCTGTTCGCGCCGAAGCGCACGATTCCACAATGTCAAGCCTCCGATTGAGTGTTAGGGCCCCGTCGTAATCGTAAGCAGCGAACCCGGTCTCATGCAGACGGGCGAGATGCATCTGCAAAGACAGGTAACATGTAATTCTGTTCCAAACTTGGACATGATGTTTTTATACGCCATGAGTATTTGGGTCTTATTAATACTCATAAGAGAGCGACTGTAGCTCATCAAGGTCTTTCGAGACATTATCGTCCTAAAAAGACTAGGGCAAATGCATATGTTGTTCAATTGTCTTTTAGTGCATTGACTCCTAACACTTGGTACTTTGATAGTGGTTGTTCAGGGCACATGACGGGTGACCTCTCATTGCTATCAAATTTTGTGAAAGCGAAAGCAGGTGTTGTTACTTTTGGTGATGGCCAAAAGGGTAAGATTGTCGATCGGTATCATCAATATTGAAGGTTTACCTACATTAAGCGATGTACTATTTGTGTAGTGCCAAAGCAAATTTGATCGGTGTAGGCGGTTGTGCGATGAAAACCTTCTTGTTATGTTTTCTAAAGACTATTGCAAGGTGTTGAGTTGTAACAGAATTCCAACCCTTTGGAAAGCGTCATTTTCAAGGGAATCCGATCAAAGGATAAGTGTTATACACTAGCCAATCTGTTATGCGTAATTCGGCTACCTTGAGCCAAGAATTGTGGCATCATCGGTTGGGCCACTTAAACTACCATGATCTCGTGAAGTTGGCAAAACCCAAGCGGTCAAAGGACTACCCAATCGAAGACTATTCGGATGGAGTCTGTGGCGATTGTCTAAAGGGTAAGCAAATTCGGCCAACACAAACCAGGGTAAGTCACTTGTCTCTTCTCATATACTCGAACTCATCCATATGGATTTGATGGGTCCCATTCAAAAGGAAAGTATAGGAGGTAAGAGATACATCTATGTATGTGTCGATGACTTTCGAGATATACCTGGGTCATGTTTATTCGCGAAAAATCGATGTCTTTGATAGTTTCTCTATTTTATTTGAAATTGAGAAGCGAAAAGTATGATGAGCAGTGTGAGAATCAAGAGGATCGAAGCGATCATGGAAGGGAATTTGAGAACTCGATTTCTTGACTTTTGTGCCCAATATGGGATAAGTCAAGAGTTTTCCGCACCAAAAACTCCGCAACAAAATGGAGTTGTGGAAAGAAGAAGCAGGACCTTGCAAGAGATGGCTCGTGTTATGCTAAATAGCAAACAAATGTCCACTCGTTTTGGTGAAGCCATTAACACTTGCTTGCTATATCATCAATCGAGTCGTCCTTAGGCGGCACTAAACAAACCCTATGAAATTTGGAAAGGTAGAAAACCTAGGATTGACTACTTTCATGTATTTGGAAGTCAATGTCACATCTTGAAAGATAGGAACATCTGGGGAAATTTGACTCAAAATCGATGATGGTGTGTTTTTGGGCTATTCAGAGAATAGTAGGGCATATCGAGTCTTTAATCTTAGAACTCAAACTGTTGTTGAGTCCATAAATGTGAAGGTTGATGATACTAACGATGGAAATTCTCATTTGCGTGATGAATCGACCCGACATTTCCACATGATCGGATTGCACGGTGGTTGTATCCGACAAGCCGGTAGAAAATCGATATCAGAAATGCAAAACAACGAGAAGGACCAAGCGGATGAATCGACACGAGCGGTCGAATCCAGACACATCGGCGCTGCAGGACGTAACGGTGACCTAGAACCGCAAAAAAACCATCGCCGAGAGTCCAAAGGCACATCCTTTGGACAACATCCTCACCAATCATACGAAAGGATGGTAACTCGAAGAAAGTTTGCTGCTGAACTAGGCAACATGTGTTTCTACTTGGGAAACATGTGCTATCTCTCACAAATTGAGCCAAAGAATGTGAAAGAAGCATTGAATGATGAGAATTGGGTTCAAGCCATGCAAGAAGAGTTGAACCAATTCGAGAGAAATGATGTTTGGGAATTGGTCCCACGTCCGAAAGAAGGGAATGTGATTAGTACAAAATGGATCTTTAGAAACAAGTCAGATGAATCTGGCATCATTGTGCGAAACAAAGCCAGGCTAGTCGCACAAGGTTACACACAAATTGAAGGCTTAGACTTCGAGGAGACATTTGCTCCCGTAGCTCGTCTTGAATCCATTAGGTTGCTGTTAGCTGTCTCGTGCTACGTCAACTTCAGATTATATCAAATGGATATCAAAAGCGCCTTCCTGAATGGTGTGTTGAGCGAAGAAGCCTTTGTGGAGCGACCACAAGGGTTCAAAGATCCATTCCATCCGGACTATGTATATAGGCTTAAAAGGGCTCTATACGATGCGAAGCAAGCTCCACGAGCTTGGTACGAGAGCTCACGTCCTTTTGCTCGACAAAGGATACAAAAGGAGGAAGCGATAAAATTCTTTTTATTAAGCATTTAAAATCTGGACTAATTGTCGCCCAAATATATGTTGATGATATAGTATTTGGTTCTACTTCTGATCCAAAATTGATGAATTTGTGAATGCTATGAAAAGAGAATTTGAAATGAGTATGGTTGGTGATGACTTTCTTTCTTGGTTTTGCGGTGAAGCGAGGATGCATCTGGCATCTTCATCTCGCAAGAAAAATACGCCAAGAACACAGTGAAGAAGTTCGGGCTTCAAGGCATAAAGCCCATAAGAACTCCCATGGCAACCACGTTTGAAACTCTCAAAGGATGACAACGGCAAAGAGGTTGATGAATCCCTCTATAGAAGGATGATTGGCGGTTGCTATACCTCGCTAGCGAGCGGACATATCCTTGAACGTAGGTGTATGTGCGGATATCAAGCGAACCCTAAAGTCGCATCTGTTTGCGATCAAAAGGATCATCCGGTATGTAAGTGGTACATACAACTATGGTATTTGTTACACTCGAGACACCCTGCCCATCTTGCGGTTACTCGGATGCCGATTTGGTAATGTTGATGAGGAAAAGCACATCCGGTGTTTGTTTCTATATTGAAACAATCTGGTGGCGTGGTGAGTAAGCGAATTCCGTATCCCTATCCACACGGCAGAATATATAGGCCTTTGGGAGTTCTTGCACTCAACTCCTTTGGATGAAACAGATGTTAGGCGACTACGGGATCTCGGTCGATCAAGCCACTATATTTTGTGACAACACGGTGCTATCAACATTTGAAAAATCCGATTCAACACTCGAGAACAAAGCACATCGATATCAGACACCACTTCATCAGGGGAATTGGTGGAACAAAAGATTATCAACTGGAGCACATACGATGATCTACAACTTGCGATTTGTTCACTAAGGCCCTCGACATCTGCTAAATTTGAAAACCTTAGGAAACAAATCGGGGTTTCCCCACCACCGAATAGGCCATGCATTTTGTTGAAAAAAAACAAAAAAAACAAAAAAACAAAAAAAAACAAAAAAAAAACAAAAGGGAGAAAGTAACAAAAGATTTACATCATTTGTTTCATTTTTCGGTTGTTTTAAAGTTTTATACATGCATTTAGATAGTTTTTCCTATTCATGTGGGTATTACTAATTGTAGTATGCGATCTTTGCAGGATGAATCGAGTCTTTGGAAACTTACATTGAGGCGGATGTATGCGGCGTCTGACGATCAACATGCCTGGACTAATCCTCTGATCGGACAATCCAATGGAATAAGTCACTACAGTCAATGCTATAAGGTTTTGTTTACGATTGAGGCTCTATATCCGAGTGTAGACCTATATTCAAAATCTTGCTTTTAGCATTGCACGCGATTCGATTGTCAAGGTGGTCAAGATGGAAAAGAAGGCCGCTAATCCAAGCCAAGTCCATACCCATCTTTCAAAAAAAAATAATAATAAGAAAATAAGCTCAAATTGAAAGAAAAAGGGGAGAAGTTAAAAAGATGACTTACGGGGATTGAGCGTAGCTATTTCCACCTCCAAAAGACAATGCCATTACGTTGAAAAAGTCGGCAAAGCGAACTTGAGAGTCGCACCTTTACGGACTTTGAGCAGTGCGCTAGTGCGCTCCGTGAAAAAGCAATAAGTCGGTGCAACCATAAGGTATTTGGCGGTGATGTATGATTGACCACGGTTGTCCGATTCACACACACCGTAATTGACTTGTATTTATGCGTGGTGGGCGCCTGCGCCAGATGCATCATCGCGTTGGAAGCGGATGCCAGATGAATCTGGAGGTACTAGATGCATCTAGCTCTAAAATTCGTTTTTAATTGTTGTGAATTTATTTTTAAAAGCGATCTGATGGGCTTATGCGCGTGTCTTGCAGGAAAAGTCGATTAGTTGTGGGCCAATTTTGGTAACTTTTTGTTTCCTTAATTCTTTAATTTTTCCCAACTAACCAGCCGCAATTCAAATGGACACAGATTTTGGCGGCGTACATGGATTCCTTATTTGAGCAGATCTGAAATTTTCATCTGCATGGAATTCTAAAAGGTGAGTGATTCTTGGTAATTGAGTCATATTTGGTCAAGACCCACTTCTTTCTCTATACACGCACAAAACACAAAAACACACACAAACACACACTAAAACACGCATACATCTCTCTCTCTCACTATTCATCATCTTCAACCTCTCAAATCTCCATAACCTTCACTTCTCAACTCTCAAATCACAAACACCCACTTGAAATTGACATGGGAAAGAAGAAATCCATATCCAAGAGACCAAATCTAGGGAAGAATTTGAGATCTTCACCAAGGAAATTGAAAGATCAAAGTTCTTCTTCTCCAACTCTTTTTCCACCAAGTTTGGACACCACCACCGGAGCTCCACCACCACCGGGTCAAGCCACCATAGCCGAGTCACCGGCTACGGCGGCTCAAGCTGCGGCTCCCAAAGCCGCGAGCCACGCGGCTCACTTTCGGCGCCACCCGCCACCGCCACCGCCATTGTCTCCACCATCGGCTCCCGCCTCCTCTCGTCTCCTCCGATTGATGCTATCACCCCATCACACTTGGGTACTCCAATTTCTTCAATTGGTAATGTCTCCAAAACTCTCTACATCTCTGAAGATTTTGGAAGAAACTTGCTTGAAACTTTGGGAAATCATGTAGATATTGTTGAGTTTGCATCTAGATTATTTGGTGTGGATGAAGTATCTAATTTACTTGTTGATTTGGGAAAAACTAGTGTTGGTAATGTTTCCACTAGTATTGATGGTATTGGTACTTCCTCTAATGCTAATGTATCACATTGTGTAACACCTTCTAAGGTGATTATTGAGGAGATTGATGATGATTATATTGAGGGGGAGAACTTGAATTCTTCTAGTTTAGAGAAGAATGTGGAGGTTGATTGTATGGTCGACAATGTGATTAAAGATTGTGGCTCCGACTTTCATGTTGTTGACAATGTTGGTTTGGATATTCCGGTAGACAAAGTCTTGGTGATGATATTGAGATTGAAGGACAAGCGATGAAGATGACTCGGATGAATCTGAGCCTGTTGATGCTCACCCGGATGCATCCGCACGAAATCTGGTTACGACTTTGACAATGAAAAGAATGTGGATAACGAAAGTGAGTGCGAAGAGATCGGTGGTGATGAGCTTGTCATTTGAACTTGAAGTTTGCTCGAAAGGGAAAGAGAAAGCTTGGGGATTCGCCAAGACCACAAAGTCCCTACATGATGTTGATATCTCTACTCTTCACGACCCCACGATTGGAGATCCTTCCACCTTCATTCGGGATAGCCTACCATTGCTCGAGAGTACTTCGTCCCTCTTTGTCATCGGTTACGGTCATCTGGTGCTTATAGTGACTTTCACAGATTTATGGTTGCACGGTCATTTCATTCTCGAGCAATCGTATTCCTATTCATCGGTTTAGACACTATGATGTGATTGGCGTTGATTCTATTGTTGCTCACTTGGGTTAGAGCGCTTGTTTGCATGTGAAGGAAAGGTTAATGAAACTTTGGTTAGGGAATTTTATGCTAATATCCCTATTGATTACCAAAGTAAGACATGCATCTTTCACGGGAAATTGTATGTGAGAGGCGCATTGATTCGCTTCTCGGCCGATGACTTGAGGAGTTGGTAGGGTTTGAAACCCAATTGTGTTGATGATGTTGATTCCTCACGAGGCCCACAGAGACCACCATTGCACAAGAATTGACAAATGGTCTTTGGTAAGTTCGTGAAAGGCAAAATTGCGACTTCTCTCTTCACGCCAAAATATAAGATTTGGCTTCGCTTTGTGAAGAAAAATGTGGATCGATTAGTTCATGCTACTAGCTTGACTAGAGTGCATGCTTTGGTACCTTACTTGCTTGGCACTAGACGAATATTGATGTGGCCGGTCATATTTGGGCCAATATTATGGAGCAAGTGACGGGTAGTGGACCCGCAAGAGTACTAGAAGTCATCTTTGCCATCCATGGATTATTTCATCTTATCTTCTTGAAAAGGGCGTTATGACTCGTCCGGAGGATATTTGGACCACTCCCGAGACCTATGGATATGTTAAGGCAAAGAAGTTGATCCTTGAGAAGCATGCCCCTCCAGCTGCATCCGGTCCTCCGCCACCTCCAGTTACATCTGATGAGAGGATTGCTCGCCTTGAGGCTCGAGTTACGGAGTTGACTGAGGTTGTGAAGTCCCAAGATGAAAAGATTGCATTGTTGATGGCTCGCTACACTCCTAGTGAGATTCATAAGACTTTGAAGAAACGAAAGTCATCTGCAGATCCATCTGGAGCCCCCAAGAAGACACCGAAGACCAGAGACACATCTGGGCCGTGACTTCTCCTCCAGATCCATCCAGCTGTTTTGTTCAGCTTACTTTTGGCTCATGTTATGACCTTTTTCTTCCTTTTGGTCTGTAACTAAATATTGCCTATTTCCCATGATCTTTTGACATTTGATTGTGGTTGATGACTTTCGCTGGCAGGTTCCAAGACGTTATTAGCAGTTAGTTCCATTGGCTCCTCTATTTGTTCCAAAAAGGGGGAGTAGCATATCTTTCTTTTTGAGGGGGAGTAGCATATCTTCCTTTTGAGGGAGTCGAACTAACTCTTTCTCTCTTTTGCTTGTTGAAGTGTTTATGACATCTAGGTGGATCCGTCTTAGTTATGTGATCTTTCATGTGCACTTTTTGCATGATTCCATTTGTCATTTAATTGTCTTTACTCATTGCTTGAGGGGGAGCTCTTTATGGGTAAATTTTTTTTTACAACTTCAACCATCTTTGTTTTGGAAAAGATTGAGATTTGTTTTGGAAAAATAGAAAAAGCCAAAGGGGGAGATTGTTAGTTTTATTTTTGTATAGAAAATTAAGTTAGTAATTGGCATTTTTATTTTTCCACATTAATAATTAAGTTAGTTGAATTATGTGTTTAATTAATTTAATTATTGTGGATTTTTATGGACTTATTATCACATTGTATTTTTAGTTTATCTTGGTTTAAATTAGCACATGTGATAATTCCTTATTTTAATTAAATAAGTGAGAGTCCAAGTGGGACCACGAACCTAGCACACGTCTAGGATGGCTTACGTGTCCACGTTCGACGTATCATATGATTTGGTAAGATACTTTCCATATTATATTGATACATGATAAGCAAGATCTTTTTCCATATTTGATTATTACCTTATTTGATTTATCCTACAATTAATGGTAATCTTATTCCTTGTAGGATTTGGTGGTTTATGGTAACTTGGAGACTTGGCCAACAAGTAAGACAAGTTATATTAAAACACCAACAGTTGAAGGAACACAGTTGAGGCGTTTGGAGCATTAATTTCGTCCCCCATCAACCTAGAGAAGCGTGTCCTTCTCCCATCCCGTGCATGGCCTTTTCGATCATCAATTGATCAATCCCATGCACACCAACCTTGATTATTAATTGATCTTGGTTCAAATCTCAGGAGAGTCCTCCAACCAATAGATCGCCCACAACTTGAAGAGATCAACACGGGAGGTGTAGATTCGTTCTTGAGAGCAGCGATTACAAGGAATCACCGAAGAGAGGCGGGATGTCTGCTCGCATTACATGCTAAGGAAGATCGAACAGGGAGTTCTTTCATTTATTTCTTAGATGTTGCAATTAATTATGCGTAATTATTGCCTTTGATTTCCTTTGTAAAGTTTTAAGCTGATTGGGCGTGGTTGGTAGGTTTTGCTCGTGGCGACGAGCGCGTGGTTTCTGTTTGGGTTTCCACGTTAAAATTCACGTGTTTTTCTTGTTTATTTTTACGCGTTACATTATTTCGCATAATTGCGATCCAGGACGCATCTGGCATACGTGACGCATCTAGGATCTGCCAGATTCTGACGCATCTTACGTTAAGCGATAAATTATTCTGGTCGAATCGAGTAGGACATATGACGATGTCGATCACTTAAATCAGATAACTTAGACAACTATAAACTTTCAGGCTTGTTTGATTTGGTATAAAATTGATGTGCAAAGTATTCCATGTAAATATGTGATTAATATTGTATTGAAAAATATGTATGTAGTTAAAAAAATGAGAAAGAAAAATGTTTGGTTAAAGTCATCCCCAATCAACCAAGCTATCAAAACCAAACATAATTGTCCAAATGTGTACATGCTTTATGAGGTTGCAATATAATTGAATTTGAAAATGAGGTGCCGATAAATTGCTTTGGAATCTTTATTTGTGTACATGAGACCACAAAATTAAATAGAAGTGACTTTCTCCAATTTTCATATATAAAAACAAAACAAAAAGGCAGGCAAAACCCGTTCACATCAAGAAAATGTTATTGGTTGAAGTAGGTGAGTGAGCTTCTAGAAGATCCACTGCCACTTTTATATGCAGAACAGCAGAAGATAGAATTCAGGACGAAAGCCTACTAAAGGGCCCCCAATAGAAACTTCCACTCCAGTCAATTGGATGAACGACTTCCCATTAACGTAAAAATGAAAAATTAGAATTTTCCCTTAAAAAAATTAAAAAAAGGAAATGAACGAAACATACATAGATTAAAATTGAATCCAATTAACTGCACATTATAAATGTGATTTATCTAAAGAAATAAAAGTATATAATTTACCTTACCTTAAGCCAAAATAAATGTGATTTGTCTAAAGAGAGAAAAGTATATAATTTAGCTTAAGTCAAATGAAGTGGGGATTGGTGAGATTCATTTTTTATTTTTTCCAAATTATTCATACGCAATTATGTATAGTAAAATATTGCCAGTTTACCTGGGCGTATGTTCCACTCCCGAGTTTGGTGAGATAAAGATAGATTGACTGATCCACTTTGCAATTTGGAAATAAATTCTCCTGTGGTGATTTCTCGTGTGTGGTATAGTATTTTGAAGATTTAAAAATGAAATAATAATTAGTGAGATCATCAGGTATAACTGTCACTTTTATATTTTGATTAACTTTTAATTCCTTTTGCAACCCAATAAATATCGGTTTATGTTAATATAAGATGTTACGCCACAAAATTACATAGCGCACATGCGGCAGACAAAAAATCCTCGATGCATTTTATCATAATTGTTGGGCCTTGTTAGCTAGGCGAACTCAATTAGATTGGGTTTCATTGGTTATGACTATGGTTGTTGGGCATCAATTTAGCCCATTGCTCATTACGACCCATCAAGACCCTCTACCTCCTATATGTAGATGAGGTCTACTCCAAGTAAAAGTAAGTACATATAAAACCCTAGTTGCTCCCTTGTATTTCTTGCACATTCGTGTCGTTAACTTCATGATTGTCAGAGTACCTGTCGTTAACTTCATGATTGTCAGAGTACCTGCAGTTTCCCGAACCTTCCTTTTTCTGGCAACTTCAACCTATAAGGAGGTGCTACGTATGCATGGACATGGGGACAACCAGAGGGGTGGCGGAGATGATGTTGGCGTCATTTTTTGAGGTCAAAAATAGAGACGCGCGTAATTCTATAGTCTACTTGTCTTACCAGCCCGTTCTTTTACAACTTTTAACAAATTTTTACACATTTTAACACATTCACATCAAAAGTCAAACCAATTACATCTACATATTTTCTGGGACCCACTGTACTACATAAATCTCCACCACTCAATCCCACAATGGTGTTCAAAAACACCCGGAAGTTTCTTAACTAAGAAACTCCCGGGTGTTTTACGGGTCCATATGACCTCCGTTTTTAAATTTGAAAATGGATCTAGATTCAGCACGACGAGACGGAGCTCCAGTAATTTTTTCAAAATTTTTGCGATCCCATTGGATGCCGTGGCAGCCGGTCAACTTTATGGCTAAATTTTTGGCTAAAAAATTAGCCAAAAAGTTGACCGGCCGCCACGACATCCAATGGGATCGCAAAAATTTTGAAAAAATTACTGAAACTTCGCCTCGTCGTGCTGAATCTAGATCCATTTTCGAATTTAAAAACGAATGTCGTATGGACCCGTAAAACACCCAGGAGTTTCTTAGTTAAGAAACTCCCGGGTGTTTTTGAACACCCCTGCTCAATCCCACTCATTCTCTCTCATATTTCACATCAAAACTCATAAATACACATATACTAACGGGGATATCTTCTTTAAACTCTCGTCTTGATTTTCTTTCTAAATTATGACACACTACTATTAACATAATCACTCTATAGTTTTTTCTTTGTAGAAAATCTTCGCTAAATTTCCAAGATAGTCTTGCTCGATAGAATTAACTTTTACTAGTTTCGATTTGATGAACGCTACAGACACCAGTGACTGTACATGCACCCAATGCGAAAATTAAAGCCACATTAGCTACGCAAATCCACTATCGAAAAAGACATTAATGTCCGCAATTGAGGTGCCTAATATTTTACGTCAGCAACTAGCACAATAATAATACCTAGCATAGGCATTATTAGCAAAGGCGATCCTGTAATGAGGCGATCGCCTAAGACCCAATCCTTCAGGAGTCCATTTTAATCCGTTATACTTGATGCTCAATTGTATATTATGCTTTTTTTTTTTTTAAATTGAAGGGTCCAATTTTGAGTTCAACCAAAATTTAAGGCACAATTAATTTTAAGAGTAATAAGAAAATAATTCAAGTATTCAATCCAAACGTTAGGCCTATTTTTTGTTTGATGAATTTAGGCTCAATTTTTAGCAATGCCTACTCAACTATTTAGGCCATTTTTAAGTTTAATAAAAGAATAAATAAGAAGAAAAAAGGGAACAATTGCAAACCCCAAAAAAGAAAAAAGAAGAGAGAGTAGCGACTCCCCGACTCTGCACTCGGGCCTCAGCGTTGGCACTCTGACTAAGTTTTTTATATTCTTTGTTAGCTTATTACTATGCATTTAACTAATTCTTATTATGACCCTAATTGAGTCTCGTGCATTGTTTTATATTAGCTTTACGGAAAGAAAATAAATAAATAGAAGGGTCTATTTTTTAAGGTTCGCCTCATGCCCAACAAATTACAGGATCGACGCTGACTATTAAGTACATTTTCATAACTTTTACACACAAATAGAAACATTGATGCATACAAGAGAAACATGCATCAACTTGTGCGAAATACACTTTATTTTTTTATTGAGTTGTAATCATTGTGCCCGGCATCAAATTAATAATTAGGGCACCACACATCAAGATCTTGTGGTAGTGTTCATATATTTCTGATAATGTAAAATTAGGGTTGGGAAATATTACTTTGACTATTGTGATTTTCCTGTTTTATACTAACATTCAACAATCATTCATTATATGTGTGATTTAAAGATACATGATTGATTTTACTAGTTTAATTAATGATATTTAAGGGCTTGTTCGATTCATTGCTAGGAAAAGGTGGGAATAAAAAAGTATTTTCTCTCTCCTTTTTTCAACCACACACACATTCTCCAATACAATATTAACCACGCATTTTTACGGAAATTCGTGCATGCATTTCCAAGCAATGAATCGAACAAGCCCTAAATGTGTGATCTTTGTTCATAATAATATTATTTGCGTTTATATTTAGCAAAAAAAAAAAAAACTATTACATTATTGCTAAGATGTGTTCTTAATTTTAATGTTTGCGTGTGATATACTTCATGTCATATAATTATTTCAATTATTATTTTTTTAATTTTCAATTCATATTCATCGTGTTTTCTGGTTAAACGAAACTTGACCGTCCTTATTTTGTGTGATTTAAAAAAATATATGATTAGTTTTAGGTGATTAATGAGTACCATTACCCAAACGTGTGTAATCAATGTCCCTAATAATATTCTTTTCATTTATCTATAACAAAGAACGATTAAGAGTAAGATGTGTTGTTAACTTTAAGGATAAATTTAATAAAATGAGTTCTATACTAGTCAATATAGTAGACACTTTTTTTTGGATAAAAGATATAGTGCACATGATTTTATTGTTCTATTCATCACATCACGTTGCATCAATATTCGTTACACTTATTAATTAATTATGTAACAACTATTATATTATTTAATTATTTATTGTGGTGATGTGACATTTACTTTTCTTTATACATATGGAACACTCACTCCAAGTTCACCCGTAGCGTCACAACGTTAGTTTATTAATTTTACGGATAATTTGCACGTCAAAGAAATTATTGCCTAGGTAGAAATAGAATCTATGTGGAAAGATTGCTTATCTCATTTGAACCGATCAAAGATGTTCAAATGCTACCGGTGGTGCTATAGTTATGGTATTATTAGATATTGTTCGATCACATACGACTTTCATTGGGAAAATCGAGATCAGATTCAGAATCAGCACAGTGATGCGAAACTCCAGCAATTCGAAAAATTTTCCACCAATATCATTTGTCGCCGATCAAAAACTTGATCAAAAAGTGACCAAACTTTGACCTGCGGCAACTTACGTTTGAGCTATTTCCTAAATTGCACCAGAGATTCTTTTGGTCCACTTATGTTTTAGCTATTTTTAGTCCATGGGTTCTTGATGTGGTAGTTTCAATGTTTCATGATGGCGTTTGAGTACACATGGAAAAACATTTTTGATCACTACTTTTAAGAATAAATATCAGTCATTTAGGCCTTGTTCTATTGGGGGTTTAGTTGTTCGGCGCGGTATTCCGTGTAAAAATATGTGGTTAATATTATTTTGGGAAATATGTGTGTGGTTGAAAATGAGTATGAGGTATAATTGCGTGCGGATTTGGTTAGTTAACACTAAATAAAACAAGGCCTTATATACATTGTGAGTTATTATTAATTTGATGTTCGTGAAGTACCATAAAAGTTTTGTGTAAATTAGTGGTGGTTTTCCGGCTAAGCTATCTAAATTTATCATTTTGTTAGCATTTAGCGTTGATGGTGAAAATGATGCTTGATGGTAGGTGGGTTGACTACAAAGTCTATATACTTGACGGATTTCACGCGTTTAATACTAATGGATTATATTGTGTACAGTAAATGAATAAAAGAGTATCATAACTAATTTTGACAAAATAGAGAGAGAATTTTTTTTTCATTTTTTTTTTCTAGCAGGATCGAAAAACTCCTAGATTTGGGAGTGGGTTGGTGACTAACAACGAGGATGGTTGACGGAGACTGCATGCATAAGTTGACGCTCTCCTGTACACTGTGTGTGGAGGATATTATGTAGGAGAACAACAGCGCATAAGTTGATTTGGCATATTCTAGGTGTAGAATATGACGCATATTGAGGTGATGATTTAGCTTTCACATCAGTCGAAATGTGGTGCAATATTAGTCAGAATGCATCATTGCATGTGTACACCTCAGAGATAGAGAGGAGATAATTCTTTTAATTAAGTAAAAACGTAAAGATGTGTAGGAAAAAAAGGTGTTAGAAAAATATAAACAATGAGAGAAGAAAAAATAAATTCAATAATAATAATAATAATAATAATAATAATAATAATAATAATAATAATAATCTTTATATTATAAAACTTAAAGTGCCAACTCGACACTTTACCACGTTGGTAGTGCCTTGCTGGCACACTGATTGGTTTGTTTAAAAAATAAAAAATAAAAATTTGACAAATTTGTAATTAAACTAGTTGTCTATTCCTTTTTTTTAACTTAATTCCAAAATTAAACAACTGTTATGAAATAAATTCTGCATAATTCATGTTGTGATTAGTTAAACAAAATAGGAAGGTTCACTATAGGAATTTGTATCTATAGGAATGAGATATGTCGTTCGTGAAACTAAAAAAGTTATTCCCTTTAAGCGTCAATCTATAGGAATGACAATTGTCGTTCCTATATATATTAAAAGCTATAGGAACAATATATGTCTCTCCAATAGGGTGAATAGTAAAACCTTATTTCACTAGAAAGTTGTGTAGTTCTTATTCCCAATACTATTTCAGGAGAACAGTTCCACAATTTTCGCCTCCTTCATTAGACAAAATTTTTTAAAAACAAATGTGGTAAGTTAAAAACACTTATATTAGCACTTTTTTATGTTTGTCATGAATGTTGTCCAAATTTTGTAGAATTTAAGGTTGTGTAGTTGAAATTTAGAAGAATTCATGGTAGGTATTGTCAAAATTTAGTAGGATTTTAGGCATTTAGAATTTAGTATTTGATTTCAAATGAACATGATTTTTATTTTGAATATGTTGTGGGAATGTTAGTGCCTAGATTTATAGTTTGATTTATATCATCCTTGATAATTTTTTTATCCATTTTGGTTCAATAAATTGGAATTGGAAGAAAAAAAAAATCCCAATTTAAACCAAATCACAATAGGATGACTTTTTAAAAATCCTTTTAAACTATATTAGATTTGAAAATATGTTAATTATTTATGATATTTTGTCTTTTAGTTGATGGTGGATATTGATAAAACATGGATACACATTAGAAATTGTATGAGGTCCAAAGAATTTGAGCAAGGGTTCTAGGATTTCATAAACTAGTACGACGTACTGAATAATAAAATTCACGGTACTAAAGACGAAGTTACACATGCAAAAAGTTCCAAAAGAAAATTACTTGTATTAATGTACATGCAGTCATCAGTTGGGTACATAAAAGAAATCTCGTTCCAAAATGTGATTTACAAACATATTTTCCTCAAAACCCTTCCCTCTCCCACACACCGACGGAGCTCAAGCACGAGAGGATTCGCCGCTATCTCCTATCTGCCTCCTATTATTGGCATCATCTAAAACATAGAAACGGACATAAATGAGTTACAAGGACCCAATAGGCTTAGATGCAATGCAAATGTTCATCACATTCCAAAAATAGGGCGCGTGGCAAATCATGTGTTTGCATTGACGCCTCTTAAAACATTTGGCCGGTCTATAATCATAGTTGGGGCTTAGGTCCCCCGTTAGACCAACATATCATAAATGGGGATTATATCTCCTATATTGGCCATTTAAAACTTTCACATATACGCAACACATGATAGGCAATTCTTCAATCACACACAAATGCATGACTAGACAAACATTTTGAATAGGCTAACGAAGTTCATACCCTATCATTTGGCATCATAAAACACGTCACAAGTAGCATAACACGATGCTATGTGGTACATAACATCATTTATATCATGCTATGGTGCTAAGGATTTCATAGCCTATCCCAAGTTCATGGTATATATCAATAAGTGAAGAAACCAAGAAATCCTTGACAAACTTCCTACCTAAAGCTCATTCATGCCCTTTTCTTACTTTCTACATGCTAATCACATCTATAACCTACCTCAAATGTTGAGAACCAAGTTATGGAATAGATGGTTAGCTCTTTCTTTCATCATCTACTTTATTTGGTAGCCAAATACGGTTGTGATTGATGATCAAGATGGTTAATAATACAGTAGCCAAATACGGTAGCTCACAAACACATGGAACCCTTGGAATTGGTGTGGAGCACGTTCTTTGGGGTATTAGGGTGCTAAGGATCAAAAATGAGGAGAAAAGATCAAGCCAAAGGTTTTAAAACTTATTTAACAGTTTCTGCCAACTTAAAATTATGGCCGTATCCTTCAGGTTTACGGTCGTAAATCCCAATCTTACAATCGTAACCAAGTCTCTATAAATCTAGTGTGTCTCCCCTTTTGATCTTACGGCCGTATCACAATATTTACGACCGTAACCTATGATCATGAGGCCGTATCACTTAAATAGACGGCCGTATGAAACTCTCTGAAAGTTTTGCGCATTTCCTTCATTTCATGATTTACGGCCATAAAATTCCTTGTTACGGTTATAACCACGCTTTTACGGCCGTAAGCCCCATAATGTGTGGCCGTATAAAACTCTATGAAAATCTTGGGGTCCTCTGCTTACTTTCTTACGGTCGTATCAAAAACCTTACGGCCGTAACCTATAAACTTACGACTGTAAATCCCAATTTTCAGGATTTCTTATTTTTCTTCCTAGGTTTGAAGGCTGTGTCGATTCCCAACGCATCCCGTACATTATAATAAACAAGTCGCAAGCATACCAATCACATATAAATCACGTTCACGTTCAAACTCATACATATCATCAGAAATCACATACGAAAACGAACGGGGTGTTATAGGGCGAGACCATGTGTGAATGATAGAGGATTGATCCGATGTCTGTGCAACAACTGTGTAAATGCTATCAGTCATAACTTGGAAACAGTCGAGTCTCACATATATCAATATGGTTTTATGGACAATTATCTGACATGAATTTACCATGATCAAAACAGATGTTCGGCGTATAAATGTTGACGACTTGTACAAGGCAACAAGTTCGGGGAATCAGGTTAGAGATGAAATGGTTGATGTTATGGAGAACATAGTTGGGAATAAGTATGTTGTTGAAGGTTTTGACATTTAGTTTGACCAGTTGTTCGAGGTGCTACAATCATAACTGTATCCTGGAGTTTCTTTGTTCTCTTCTTTGAACTTTTTAGTGAAACTCATGCATTTGAAAGTAGTAAATAAATGGACAAACAAGTCAACGGACCATTTTTTACAATTGTTGAAGCTAGCATTCCCTTAGATTAACCTCGTCGACTCTCATTATTATGCTAAAAGAATGATGACAAAGTTGGTTTGGGTTATGGATTGATACACATCTTGAAGTATGAATGCGTATTATTTTGGAAAGAACATGCCGATAAAAAAAGTTGCCCGGTATGTGGAGAAAGTCAATGGAAGCAGGCTACTGGTAAGGGATTTAGGAAGAATGTACTGCATAAGGTGTTGAGATATTTTCCTCTCGACTCGAGACTGAAATGTTTCTTTTCCATGAAGGATACTGCTATGCTTATGAGATGGCATAGTTTGGGTAAGAGTATAGACGATGATGAGATGCAACATCTTGTAGACGAAAAGGCTTGGTAGGAATTCGACGAGAAACATCCTCAATTTGCGAGTAAGATTAGACATATCGACTGGGATTGGCTGCAGATGGTTTCAATCCATTTGGTAACATGAATAATGCTAATAGCACATGGCCGTTATTTATGACATACTATAATATTCCACCGTGGCTATGCATAAGATCGAAGTACCTAATGTTGACTCTATAGATCCTAGGACAAAAACCACCAGGTAAGGACATGGATGTATTCTTGCGACCTTTGGTGGACAAGTTGAAAGATTTGTGGTATTTTGGTATTGATATGCGAGACACAGCCACCAATAATAATGGAGTTTTCAGGATGGGCATCGTGCAACCATGGGCAATTAATGACTTTTCAGCTCGAAGTACTCTTTTAGGATGGAGCGGCCAAGGGTACTTAGAGCGCCTAACATGCGGCGAAGATATGCCATCCATGTATTTCGAAGGCAACATAATAGTCCTCGTGAAGTGAATTGGAAAAAGAAGAGCATTTCTTTATGAACTGCCTTACTGGTCCACTCTCAAGTTAAAACATAACATAGATGTCATGCACATGGAGAAAAATAGCTACGACACTTTGTTGGGCACATTTTTGGATGATTTTCACAAGTCGAAAGACATTGTCAATGCTAGGAAGGATCTCATAAACTTGGGAATAAGGAGAGAATTACATCTGTATAAGAGTGGGGACAAGTTGATGAGCATGTTGATAAGTGTGTATTTTGCACACTTATTTATGTCTCTATACGTTTCACTTGGAGCAGACTTCTACTTATATTGGTGTAATTATTGTGTTTATAGGTATTATTCCTCAATGTGGAGGAAAATGAAACCTAAAAGAGGAAAAAAGACTCAAAGTGTTAAAAAATCTGAAGTCGGGGACCAAAATGCAACTATTCCAAAGTTGAAGGACTTCGGGTGAAAATTTGTGAAGATCTTCTTGGCCATGTTTCTTGAGCTAACATGGAAGAGCACGGAATATGGAGTCCGACCCTTTTTCCGGATCATAATTCCAAATTTCGGATCAAAAGATATGGCCAGACGAAAATCAGGGACCAAAGTGCAACAATTCAAAAGTTGAAGGCGTTCTACGTGCAATTACGATGTGGTCGTAAGAATCCATTGTACGGTCGTAAATTCACATTTATGGCCATAACCAATATAGATACAACCGTAACTTCAAAAGAGCAGAAAGGCAATTTTATACAGAGAGTAAAATACGGCCGTATAAAGTCGAGATACGGCCGTAATTGGGGAATTAAGGCCGTAATCGAATGGGTTACGGCCGTAAATATATCAGCACCAGCAGAATTCGGAATTCCCATTTTTTCTCCCGATTCTCTTCCTCTCTTTCACTCGGTTAAAAGGTCTTTTGGGGACAACTTGACCACAATTTGAGGACCTTATAACACCCATTTCCACCCCCAATTCATATCTATCATCCATCTCTTAGTTTAGAATAGATTGGGGTTCTTTTCCTTTTTTTCTCTTCTCCATTTTCCCTCGTTTCTCTTCTTTTCCCTTCTTTCTTCTCTTCCCTCTTATTTTCTTTAGTTTAGGGGTGTGATTGGGGATTGAACACTTGGAGAAGAAAACAAGGAGATCAGGAGAAGAAAACAAGGAGATCAAGAGAAGAACTGATTGGAAGTGAAAAATAAGACTTTACTCTTCAAAATGGAAATTGGCTATAATCTTGTCTTGTTTTACATTTCTATTTCATTTGAGTTTTGATTGTATATATATTAATGATTTCCTTTGCTATGGGCTAAACGCTGTAAGTTGGGATTTTTTATTGATCTTAATATATGTTTAGTTAATCCATTTGAGCTGTTGGAATTGATTTATATTGGATTATTTATCTTATGTGTGTTTATTATTGGGCTTGTTTGATCACCAAGTGTGTGAATTTGTGATGAGTGTAGGGTCCTAGAGATGAAAGTGCATTTATTAAACAAAACAGCATACATCCGAGGTTCTTATAGAGGGTAGAGATATACCCCTAACCCTAGGTAATCCATTTAGTTTTGTTCACAAATCTTTATGCGGTTGATTAGTAATATATCGACACAGAGATATAGTAGGTTGAACCAATTGACTGAGGTTAACTTGACATGCGAGAGCCAAGCTAGCTATATTAGGAAAGCCGTGTAACGCCCCTCTAGTTCCACATTTATTCACAATCATCATAACGTCATATCTTACGTAATGTGCACTCATTTATATTGCATAGAGGGTCCTAGGGCAACGTTACTCATGTACATAACATATATGAAACCCTACTTAGTGACATATCTCCAAAGGTTTCGAATATACATTTAAACATATTACAGGATCGTTTGATTCCCTTTTTCCTCACACATCTTCTCACGTCACGCTTGGAGGACTCTTTGCCATATCCCATGCACATAACATATTTTGTACCTTCAAAACCATAAACGAACATATAATGAGTCATAAACACTCAGTGGGAATAGATGCAGATGCGAATGCATGTCATGCATATGACACTCTTTCTTTCTTTCGGCCTTGTTGCGAATCATATGCTTACAATGGGCCGTCACATAACATAATATATTTGGCTAGGCCTCAATCCTTATCTTGGGGCTTAGATCCTCGTGAGGTCATCGTTCTGGCCAAAGGTCCTAATCCTCGTGGAGGGCTTAGATCCCCATGAGACTATCTTTTCCTTTACACATTTGCAAACACATGATAGACAGCATCACAATTAAATGCTTTCATGACATGATGGTGCAAACATCTTACCTCTTTAGGCCTTGATGACATTCATTCATAGTTCATCATCATCATCATCATCATAAATTCCTTTCGTATACACAAGGCATCATAATCATATCCTCATCACATGTTCATTTATATACTAAACGTACTAATGCCCAAATCATCCAAACAAGAGGTGCAAGTACATATAAACATGAAATACAAGCATTTATTATCACTAGTTCATAGTGAGCTTATAGGCACAAGAACTTAAGCTTCCATTCACATTGAACAAAATCAAATCACAAATAGGTATTGATTTACTCTCGTATTCTTACAACCCTTTCTTACCCTTTGTTTATGCAGAACGAATCACATATAGTGTACTCTAATGCCAAACTCACCCAACCATACCATAACTTCAAGTACTTATACTTTCACAAAGGGTATACTAACACTTAAGCTTATCTCTTCACCTATACATATATATTTCTTTACATATACATAATTTAGGGGGTGCTAACAATCTTATAAATCATAGAAACACATTCATAAGCATAAGAAGACACAACATATTCACAAAAACACTAGGATAGCTCTTATCAATCGTACACCCTTCAAACCTATAAAATTATGATCCTAAATCTCAATCAACTAACATAATTGCATAATTTACTTTTTCACATTCTACAATCCATCTATTAACCACCTTAGGCATGAGGAGCAAATATAAGAAAGCTTTGGTGGTTCATTATTCTCTTCCTCTTCCTTTTCCATTCACCTTATAGCACAACCATGGAGATGTGTGGACGAATCTTGATAGATACATAGATACATAATCATACAAGGTGATGAAGGGCTTAGACATGGTGGGGAAAGGTCTTGGGGGTATTTTGTGTGTTGGAACCGAGCTTGGATTGATATATATCAAGAAATGGAGAGAAAAGGTCAACAGCTCATTTATGCCGACTTAAAATTATTACCCTATCCTTCAAAATTACGACCATAAATCACAACATAATGCCGTATCGATCATTTAGTACGACCGTATCTAGGCCTCTGAAAATTTCCACCTTCTTTCTCTTCCAAAATTACGGTCGTATACTCATAAATTACGGCCGTATCAGAAACCTTACGGCCGTATCACCTCATCAAATGACCGTATCAAACTGTTTGAAAATCTTTTACTTCATCTCTTTCAAATTTATGGCTGTATAATATAAATTTACGGCCGTACCCATGGCATTTACTGCCGTAATTCCAACCTTGCTGAATTTTTTTTACAATATGAATTTGAAAGTCGTATTGTTTTCCAAGACATCAAATACACCTATAAACATACCATAAACATAACATATACATATTCATCATATCAAGACATATGCATATCATTTCAAATCGTATACGAAATCACATACATATCATATAGGAAATCATATACAGTTTTAGGACGAATTCGGGCGAGGTGTTCCAAGCTGGATCTAACAATGAAGATGGATAATATGTTAAGTTCAACAATAGGTTAATATTACTTATATTGGGTGAAATCATGAATCCGGACTATCTCTTAATCCGAGTTTTATCTCTAGTTATGCCCATTTTTCTTATCTTTGCTTTATTGCTTTCTTAGTGTAGTTTAGTTAGTTGTATTTCTATTTCTTTATTGTGTGTGTTCTCCTTGTGTATAGTTTTCTCTTTGCTAGAATTGGTAATTCAATTACAAATACATTTCCCTGTAGGATCGATATCCAGACTCCTAGAGTCCACTTTATTATTTGTACGGTCCGTACATTTGTGATATATCTGTGCGTGTGTAAATGCCCAACACTTGTTGCCAGGTACACATTGGACCATGCAAATCGTCGTAGGTTCTATAACTTTCTAGGATCAATAAAATTTCTTGATAGCTTCATATCAAACTTGAGGAAATATGTATTACCAAGTGAGGACCGCGAAACTGGTTTGAAGTTACATAACAATCACATTATCATGTATAGGTTGTTGTTGGTGGGGTGTTGGGAATACTTGAAAAATACAATATTGAAACCAATCACCACAACAGTTCATAAGTATAAAAGACAAAAATCAAGATAGAGGAATTGATTGACCAATCCAAACTCTAAATAGAGAAATGTAATTTTCCTTTATCTTTAATTTTCACATAATTTACTTTTATACATATTTCCTTTTAGTATTTTTGTGGGTTTGCATCCCCTGGAAGTGAAACTTTCAATAACAAACAACCCTCATTTTATATTTGTCCCAAGAGATGTCCGTCTCTCAAGAAATAATTTGGCGCGCCCAATGGATGACTAATGCAAGGAGTTGGAAAATGCCTCTAAAAGACTCTGAAAAGAAAGTGGCTGACACATAACATATGTTCCATCCTTAATCGAAAGGCTAGAGGCATATATAAGCCATTCCAAACTTAGCGAAAAGGTAGAGCATTAGCGGTAATGAACCCGTGATGGATTTGTCTCTAGGCACAATACAGGCCTTGCGGACATACTACACTAGCGACGTTGTTGAACAAGCTAGAGTCCCTTTCTAATTTCATATAGTGATGGCCAGTCAATGAGGTCCAAAGATGAGTGACAGTGGTGAAGTCCACTAGACTATTCAATACTTTGTCGTGGATGATGGATACTAACCTGCTTAATAGTGTGCTATCTTGGTGCAACATTCTTTCAATTTTGAGTTTGGATAAGAGACAATTTTTCCATCTTCATTTGATGTTTCGATTCTTGGTAAGTTGGTATTGAAGGTTGTATTTCTCTGGTGAGTAGCTCGTCGAATCCACACCCTGAAATTTTTTTTAGATAGTTTTGTTATAAGGCTTATCTTTACATTGTTGAGTTTTTGTGTTGGTAAGGTAGCCCCTTGCGCCTGTGTCAATGACAGCGTCAGGCGACAGAGCTTGGTGTTTGGGTTGGGTATCAGCCATGATGTTAGTCCAAAAGTTGTGATAGCACTATATATTGAGAGTTAAGGTTTGTGTTATTTGAAATTGTGCATTATGTACCAACATATTAGGCATATGCTATAGAATAATACTCTAAATATAATACATACAAGCTAAGTGAACCGTTTACTAGTCAACTAGCTAATATTCTCAACAAACCATCTCTAGCATTTTACCAGATGATATTAGGGCTTTTGGACACATTTTTAACCTCAGAGAATGAAGAAAACCTAAAAATCAGATGCTCTACTTGCTGGGACGGATCTAGGAAAATAATTCAGCTAGAATGGCAATTGACTGTTGACCATTAGCGTCTGTTGACTATTGACCATTAGCCACAACGTGAGATATTTTTGTGCTGTCAATAGGTGTCAAATATTGTACTCAAGTGGAAAACAATCATTGCATTAATGCTTTCATTTTGGTTGAAATTGTTCGTTCAATTTCAATACGAAACTAAACTACTTAATTGAACCCTAAGTAGAAAATTAATCAACAAACAATCGAAATTGAACAATTTCAACACAAAACAAAACTAAACTAAGCTCGATTAAAAAACACACTAAACCCAAGATAAAAATTTGATTAACAAACAACCTAAATTGTTTATTCAACTTCAACACAAAACAAAACAAAACTAATTAACTAAATTGCAAACCCGAAGAAAAAATTAACCAACAAATTAAATTAATTAATTAACTTAGCCCTAATTGGCATATATGCATAACTGGCCAAATAAAAAAATCAATCAATAAGTTAAAAAGGAACGAACATTGAAAGTTAAAAAGGAACGAACATTGAAAACCAACCTAAATTAAACCATATTAATTTGATTATTTTCAAATTAAAGTCAACTATAAACCAATATTCATATAAGTGAAATAATAATGAAAACACAAACATTATGGAGTTTACATTTTAAACAGGAATCCTTTTAAAATAATCAAAATTATTAAGGATTTATTAAGTCTTGGGTATCGTATTGGGTTTATGAAATTAGGTTATTATATAGGCCCAAAACTTAAAACAAAAAGAATAGAACCAAAAAAATAGGCCCAGAATTATGCATCTGTTTCTTCTTCCTTGCGATTTGCGTCTTCTTCCCTGGAATCGCTACCCCTTCTCCATTCATATATCTTCAATTCCCGAGACTTGGGAGCCCTTCCGGCGGATCCAGCTCGAGCGACCGCGTCCCCTCGACAAGTGCTGGATCCATCCTTGTCTATTTGCTTATATCTTGATGAGTGATGTCCTAGAATATTTTTATAAGAAAATGAGGCCACAAGAAACAACATATTAAGTATTCGACATATACCATTTGATATATCACCCTCTTATATACAATTAATGTATCACCCTCTCATTTTTTCCCCTCAACGAGAGCTAGCTACTAGCTTGTCTTTACAGACTATAATTCTATATCTTATAGCTCATGCATGTATGTCAATTTTAAAAGTTTGCTTAGGCTTAGTTTGGTACCGCTGTACTGATAAGAGGATCCCCTTTTGCTGTGTTGAAGGGAAAAGCACCTATTAGAAGAATCAGCTAAGTGTTTGGTAAATTATTTTTTAAAAGTGCTCTGTATTTTAAAAATAATATTTAAGTATTTGGCAATAATAAATACATTGTTGTTATATTAATATAAAATCACCTAAAAAATTATTACTTTAATAATGTAAAAATCAATTATTATATCATTTAATTTATATTCAATTGATTTTTCATTTAAACAAATGTATAATTTTTTCTCAAGAACAATAATACACAATTTCAGTATACCATTTTTCTATCATCTTATTAAATTTCACAAATTACAAAATATAAATTAAAAGAATAATAAACACAGCCTGAAATAGAATAAATTTGATTTATTTAATGTACATCATCTATACACAATATTCAATTTCTCAATTTTTAGTATAATAAAAATAAATAAATATAAAATATATTTTACACATGAATATACAAAAAATTAGATAGCATGAAATTTTTAACATTTAAAATGGTCAAAATTAAAATTTTGTAAATAAATATGATTGAAAAGATAAAAGTAGAATTTAAAAGCTGCAATTTTGCTGCTTCTCAAATTCTGTTTGTAGAGAAAGCAGATTCTTCTATAAGTAGGTTTTTGAAATCTATGAATCTATAAAAGCTCTTCCACCAAAACATGTTTTACCTCCAAAAGCTACAGTGCTTTCTTTTTTTTTTTTTTGGGTTGTTTTTAAAGGCAAGTCGACTATAATTGTTAACCAAAAAAAAAAAGCATACACACTGAATATGGAAAATGCATTTTGCAATATATAGTAAGTGCAATTTTTTGTTTTTTAATCTATGTGAGGAATATATAGGTGCTTAATATGGTGCAAGATGCTAAATATTCAGCTTCAGCTTTATGGAAACGTGTTTGGCAATTTATGTTAAGTAAATTGATGATCAATCAAAAATTCTTTTTGATCTTATTTATATATAATAATAAAAATGAATAATATAATTAACATCAATCAAAATAAGAGATTTTACACAAAGAACTCGGTGAATATCCATCAACCAAAAATGGTTAACAATCTTAGCATAATCAGATATATTACACACATTCACAAATTTCATGAATCAGAAATTAAATAATTCAACACACCTTATTTACAAAAATGCAGGTCTGGAAATATATGGTTGAAAATTGTTATTAATCTAAGCATAAACAGGGAAATTACACTTGGCTTGCACAATTTACAATTGGTATTACACAAGTTACATCAATTCCTAGTAATAAAAAAATTCCAACTCCCAACTTCAATCCAAAAAAAAAAAAAATTGAACTACCATTAATCTATAAATCTATAAATATATATAAAAGCTCTTCTAGTAGTAGGTGGAAAAACACATAGTTTCCCTCCAAAAGTCAATTTTTTTAAAAAAACAATTTTGGATTGATTTTTAAGGAAAGTAAAGATACCATATATACATAAATACCATATAGATTTTTGTGTGTTTTTCAAAATGGTAAATAAAAATTAAGTGTCAATCCCTTTATTTTGGTAAATAAAAACCAAGTGTCAATTCCTTTTTAAATAATATTCATAGTATATACAATTATATATACAGCAATATATATATATATATATATATATATATATATATATATATATATGATGGATAACAATTTATATATTCTATAAGAATATCATTTCATAATAATTTTTTATATAGTATAATATTATAGAATTTATATAATATATATTGTATATTGTAGAGTTTGTTTTATATTGCTACACACACACACACACACACACACACACACACACACACACACACACACATATATATATATATATATATATATATTCACACACAATTTGGTACATAACACATGGTTTATAGTAATAAATGTATTATAGTCCATATATAATAATAGCAATATATTATATTGGAAATATATTATAATAAAAATGTTTAAAGTAAAAAAAGATTTTACTATTAGGTCAGACAAATTATTCTTCAAGTAATATTCATATTTTATATTTATTTTCCAAAGTAATATATACATAGAATTTTCATGTGACTGAAATTGGTTAGAATCTATGATTGATAAAAGTAACATGATGTATTAATAGAGAGAAAAACAAAAAATATTCAATTTAATAAAAATATATTAAAATAAAAATTTTTTGGGGGAAATTTTGAATTATAAAAATAGTTATTTCATGTTTAATTTATTATAAGCCATTTTGTTAAAAGATTTGGATTTTTATATGGAATATACGGTCCTTTTGAATTTTGATATTAGTCTATTAATGAAAACATATTCGATATATATAAATTGAGTTTAATTGTTATTTATTTACCAATAAATTTATATATTAACTTTTGGGCAATTAGAAGAGAGTTTTTATTAAATACTTCCAGGAATATGAAATAAATATAATTGGCTGAATTGCCGAGATGGTCTATAAAATTTTTCTTATTTAGTTTTGAATTTAATAATTATTTTCATGCAAAGAACATACAATCCAATTTAATTTCAAAAAAAATTCGGTAAAACTTATTTACTTTTTTTAATAACATATTTATTAGTGATTTTTTTTTTAGCAAAAGTCATGATTAAAAATTAAAAAGTTCCATTAATAAAAAGTTACACTTGATTAAAAAGTTGAAAATAAAAATGATCACAAGCAAATGGTAGTTACACATACATACGACTATAAGAGGGTTATATTTGGCTTAAAAAGCGACACGTAAAAAAAGAAGGACATTGCATTATTTAATATTTGAAAAAAATTAGGAAATTTTTACGTTTTTCATTTTAAATTGAATAATTAATTTTTTAGTAACAATTTTTTAAATAAAAGTCGCATATTAAATAAAATAAAATAAAATTCGCATATAGAAAAACTGAGACTTGATTAAAAAGTTTAGAATGAAAAAAACTCACAAAAAATAATTGAAAATGCATCTCCACAGTGTCAACATATTCCTGTAAATCAAAATCTTTTTTTAGGTGTTCATTAAGTACAATTAATAATAGTAGTTTAGTGTACCGTAAACTAGAATGAGTTTATTCAACATTTTCATTTTTGCGGATTGAAAATTTTGACATGCGGCAAAGAAAGTCAACCAGAAAACTCAACAATAAATGTGATGTTTAAAAAAGTATTTTAAAATTTAGAACGATTTTCGTGATTTATAATATTTATTTGGTTTAGATGCATGCCGCTACAATGTTATTCTTCCCATTCAAATTTATTTCCATTTAATGAGCGTTACATTATAACTAATTATTTTAGCTCAATTATTATGCAATATTGTTCCACTATGTTTTTATATTTAATGTGAGACAAGTTATAAATGTTTTATATTAATTGTGCAATAATATTTCTTTATCATTTTAATTATATTTACATCCAGTGTGTGTTACTCAAAAATATTCTTTTTCTATCTATAAAATGTGCTATTTAGAATATTTTCATCCCGTGCAGCGCATGGGCAGGAATACTAGTTTACCAAATACCTAAAACTGCTTTTGATTCTTTGAGAAGCAAAAAGAGCACTCTAACAGCAATCCCAAACTTAGCTTTATGCTCATCATGCTTAGAGTTTAAATCTCGTTACAATTTTAATTCTAATTTTGATTTAGCCTTTGTTAATTAAATTTAAATTACTTTTTTTTCACTCATTATTTTCAATCCTCATACATTAATTTGATAATTTTTTAGTAGCTTTTCTTTATTCCTTAACCATACATCTAAAATCGATTTTTACTAATCTATATCAAACATACCTTCATTATGTAGATTTTAATCATTTTTAGGAAATGGTTAAGTTACGAAACTTACTCGGCTAATTGTCTAGAATATAGAGGTACTTTTACCATGAATTTTTTTTTTTGGGTGACTATCAATTTTTAATTACAACTTTAGTCCTTAAACTTCTGAGAAAAGTTCAATTAAAGATGTAATGTTTAAAAAAGTGCAATTAAATTCTCTAAAATTTTGAAATGTTACAACATATAGGAAAACAATTAGGTACCCACATATATTATAGGAGAAAAATAGATCAGCGACCACTGGTACTACAGCTATCAAGTCAATTGTTGAGTATTTACAAGAAATATATTTGAGTTTCAAAAATATGGAATGGAACACATGGGTGGCACTATAATGTATGGAGTGCGTACTAAAATTTTATGTCAACTTTGCATTACTTTTAAGTTCCTATTTATTTATAATGAAGAGAAAGAGTCACTAAACAATTCTTGTTGTGAACGAGAGAAATTTTCACTTCAATTCTCGTTATTGAATTCTTTACAAATGATCCCTATTTATAGAAAAATATTGGGGCACATCGTATTACAAATATTGATCCAATATACAATAGTCATTCACACAATAAAAACATAATCATTACATTACTATTTCTTTTCCCTAACTTTCGGTGGATTTACAACACTCCCCCTTGAATGACTATTTGTATAATTATCTTTAAACTTGTTTGGAGAAAAATCCAGTAGGAGAAAAACTTTCAAACTAATTGTAGGAGTGATCATATACTGCTTCAGGAAAAACTCGTAGGACAAAACCTGAGCGAAAAATAAATGGTAAGTTGCTTCCCCTGATGACGATCATTCTTATAGGAATACTTATATGCTGCCTCGTTAAAACCTTGTCAAGAAAACCAAATGGGAAAAACTTGAAGGAAAAAGAGTACAGCTAGTCCATTTGATTCCGTATCTTGGGGCTGATACATTCATTTTTTACGAAAGATTTATAGGCCTATCATCTTACTCAAGTAATATCTTTTGATTCAATGATTCATTGAGTCAATTTCTCATTGTTCATGTGAATATGCCATGAAAGTTGCCTCGTTAAAAACCTTGCTAGGAAAACCCAATGGGATAAAACCTTAGTCAAGGAAAAAGAGTGCAACGCATATTTTGTGCTTATATCAAAATCCTTCAAATAAGTATCATATTTATCAGTGTGTCATATTCAGTACTTATTTGCAATCGACAATCTCGATCTTATATTCTCATTGTATCGAGATATATATATCCAAATATTCTCTCGAGATTTTCTATTAGTTGTGATTAGGCTGCCTCATTAAAAACCTTATTTAGGAAAAACCCTTTGGGATAAAAACCTCAAATAAGGAAAAGAGTACAGCGTACAACAATATCATTGCTTTAAGCTATTACAAACAATGTTATCATTTTAATAGTTCTATCTTCAATTTTCTTATCAAGCCCGTATATTAATATTTTGTATATTTCAATATTATTCTTCGATATATCTCAATATCCTCATTATCGTTGATCGTATATAGCGCTACATTTTCATATTGTGTCGACACTTTCCATTTTCATTTATTTCCCCATAATGATATAACTTATTGAGATATCTCATTATCAATCCTCTTTTAGGATTGCACAATATACTTGAGTCTATATTCTCTTCAAAATATATGCCTCCTTTATCAAAATCATCTTCTATCATTTGCTTTGATTTACATATTTGGGGAACTTTTATTTAAATAATATCAATATTTCGGGCTTGCTAATTTGTCAAAACATATATAATTGATATATGAGATCGTTATTCATATTTGAATTTCAAATTCATGATGCATTTCATATATTATTTCCAACTATTAATACTCCCCCTCATGCTAGCAACCAAACTCAGTACAATTTGTATATATTCTCAATATTTAGCTTTAATGGAGGTTTATTCTATACTTCATTCTCGATATTGGCAAATCGATTGGAGGACTTCAATTATACCCCACTTATATGCATATCAATCATTTACGGCCTTATTCAAATAATTGGGATATATTTACTAACTTTATCATTAAATCTGAAACTCATGCTCATATCGTGAGCAAATAATCTCGTCAATTTCCATTTATAATATATGACTACGTAGTAAATCCACATCATATTATATAGTAGTCAACATAACAGGTGAGTGGGCCCATATATCTCATCCCTTATATATGTTCAGGATATATTTGGGATTTATTTCCAATCATTAGCTAGCAATCATTTATCGAGAACAATCATTGGAAATTTCTTACGGTTCTTGATTTCAATAAATTATTTACATCAATCGAACCGGAATCTATCAATCGAACCGGAATCTATATAGTGCTCAACATGATTTATTACCGTCATCACATGCATAGCCAACCGACATATCACGTCATTCTTTCGGTGGCATTATTACGATTACTATTGAAGCGTGGAATCTTATCTCACACGTTTTCTGTTCGCCCCTTGTTAAAGCGAGTCTTACCTCATGCAGCGTTTATAAATCATCAGAGCACTTACAATATTCACTAACAAGGGTCCAGATATTATAATGGATCATGTGCTCTTGAATCTTCGTAAATACTATCCCTCACTGCCGATCAAAATTCTAAAGAGAATTTATCTATGTAGACTTGAAAGATTAAGGATACTAATGAATAAGGGCATTCCACAAGATATTCGATGGTTGATTGAAGCAAAGGTCCGGTTATCTGGTGAGGTTTCGATTCCTTCTAAATACATGCCTGGAATGGGTAAAAGTAGTTTTTCGAAGAAGCCTTGAGTAAAAAGGTTAGGAGGATGCTATAAATGTGCTCGGTGGACTTGTGACACTCGATGTAAATCATGGGGTACTTGTCCAAAAATCGAGAAGATAAAATAGCATTCATTAAGGATGGATTGAGTAAGGAGTCTTTGGATGATATTCAGGCTCTTGAGACACATCCTAGTGGACACGCAAGGTGAGCTTATGGCCTTATGGGCCAAATTTAAAGATGAACAAGAACGGTACAGTCTCGAAAATCTTACTTTAAAAGATCCTGTTTGTAAATTTAGTAGAAAAACTTAGTATTATGATTTTCTCAAAGTAAATCGGCGTAGATCGATGTATTTCGCGTAATTGTAAATATCGTGTTTTTTTTTAGAAATATATATATGTATGTAAATAAATAAATAAATATATTTATATATAGATTTCAATCACCAAAAGTGTATGTCATTTCATTGATATTTTCTCTTGTTTTCTTTTTCATATTGTCAAAGGTAAATAGTAAAATCATTTATTGGTTTGAAAATTTATCTTTAAATAGAGGGTTCATGTATCTCTCATTTATGCGTTGAAATTTTAGTGTAAAGAGAGAGATGGAGATGGAGATGGCGATGGAAATTTTAGAATCATCTCATGCAAATCAACCTTCACCTCACGATTAAGGCTGTATGTGTTCTTGGTGGATCTAGACTTATAGGTGATATCCAATATATAGATATGGCAAACCAACTTATAAAGGAGTTAGGAAGCAAAACATCAATATCTTGTATGGAGGGACCAATACCAAGCTTTTAAAAAGTCTTACAATGGCCGCACAATTATGGGGAATAAGAGTGTCAAGCGTATTACCTTTTCATCAAGTTGGAGCTAGCAATCGTATTGGATCGATACAATCATGGGTTCAGTGTCTGGGTGATGCCGAAACGCATGATCTATTCATGAGCGCATGATGTACATGATGAACAATAGTGATGCTTTTATTGTCCTTCAGGCGGCTATCACACCTTTGGAGGAAATATTCAATATAGCATCATGGGCACAGTGGAATTTTCATACCAAACCCATAGGTTTGTTGAATATTAATTATTTCTTTGATGGTTTGCTAGCATTTCTAGATCAGGGTGTAGATTATAAATTTATTTCTCGTTCAGCGAGAAATATACTTGTTTCTCGCTAATATCTGATTCTTTGATCTACTCATCAAGATTCAATCATATGTTCAAGAATCTGTGGAAGCTGAAACCCGTCGATTCATGGACCATTGGTGTCAAGCGGAAAAAGATCCTTTGGATCTTTCATTATGAACACTGAATGTTAGGGATGGCGAGTTCACGAGTATTTATACTCTCGAGACGCATCCCTCATTTAAGGGTTCAATACGTATTTTCTTTTATATTTCTATATTTTCGAGTGTTTATTGCCGCCTTTTGATATTGTCAATGTATTCCAATTTAATTTATTTGGTACTTCTTCTAAAATAACAATAATATCATATTTTGTTCGAATATAAAAGTCTATTGTACCATTAGCATAACATATGCTTCTTCAGTATCGTTTTCTTCTCATATCAATACGATCTCATATCATCAATAGGATTATTTCAAATGATCCCACCATATGATTCATTTCATTTGATTTGTCAATTGGGATCTATTGAGCATTTCTCTTTTATATATTTATTCAGCGGTAACTTTTGGTATCTCTTGCTCAATTTTCTCCATCAATATTCAATAGGCATGGAGAATGAATATTTCTTTATTAAATACTTCTTTGAGAGCATTTCGTCATTGTATCAATGTATCAATATATTAATCTCATAATGAGATTTTTCACCATGGTATATCTTCTCTTTTATCACCATGGAATTCTTTGAGCAATTTATCAACACATATATCATCATTTGCTCAAATCTCTTTGTTAATATCAATATAACATTCTTGTCAACTATATGTAAATCGGTCACTATTATTTAGTACCAATCGTGGGGTTTAATCCAACCACATTGGTAATATATATTCTAACTGTGTGGTATAACCCACCACATTTGAAGTATAAAAACATAAATAATAGAAATTAAATTCTCCCAATAGGTGGTAGAACCTCTAGTATGGGAATTATCGTAATAAATATAAATTTAAATTTAAATTTCAATAGGCGGTATAACCGACCATATGTAAATTATAGTAATAAATGTAAATTTGAATTCCAATAGGTGGTGGAACCTACCATATGGAAATTGTCCATTCCAGTCCAAAATTGTCCATTCCAATTCGCAAAGGTAAAATTGTAGATTCCAATCCCCAAGGGTGAAGTTATCCATTATAGTAATTTCCCAAAATGTAATTATCATATCTCTCATTTCTTCAATTTATAAATATTAAAATGTTCAAGGATCATTCTGTAACTTTTTCAAAGTTGGGATATTACTTTGCAAATTATAAAAGTTTAATAATAACATATTTCAAAACAAGTTATTATCTTATCAATATTGGTGTCAAATCGAAGCTTTCGTTAAATCGAGTATAATGGAGTCCAGAAAATTTGATTTTGATAATGTATGCTCCTTGTATCTCGATAAAACGGATGTTATAGTTTAATACATTATTATATTATAAAGTAATATAATATAACATAATATAATATAATATAATATAATATATATATTCCATCTCCTTCTGCTTGAACGAGTTGTGGAGAATTTTACGAACTCAGATTTCCCATTTTGAGCAGCGATTTGAAACAAGTTGGGGTTTTTGAATTGCTCTTCAAATTGAAGATCTTATAACTAATGTTTTTGCTCAAATCACAGAATCCAACATCAATAGCTCTTAGAGATTCACTTGAGAGCTTCCGATTCGATATCTCCATGTATAAACCTCGATACACAAAGCGTAGGTTATTAAATTCGTCCGAGAGCAAAAATCGCACTATTTATGTCCTAAATAATTCAAGGAAAATTGATAAATCTGGGGATTATTTATACGGGTTATGAATGGAGAGGAGAAATGAATATAAAGAAACACAAATGGTGGCTTTGATTTGAGAGAAGTGTACTTCCACATGCTTGACTCAAATAGAGCTTTAGGAATCGGCTCTGTAGTAGAGAAGGGCCTTTGTTTCTCACTTGAAATTGTACATCCGATCTTGATTCTCTGTATTTTCTTCCATGGTTTCCAATTTTTTGGATTTTTGTTTTTACGAGTTTGAGTAGGAGTGAATGATCAAGTTTAGTGTATGCGTATGTGTGTTTTTATTTACAATAATATCAAGAAATGTGAGAGAGAAATTTCTTCTTTGTATGAATTGGTTGGTCAGGGTCTTATGGGAGTTGAAGAGAGTGATCGTGTGAGAGAGAGATCTGTAGATTGACATCGAAAGAGAGAGTTATCGTGCTGATAACGTGTTGTGAACGAGAGAAATTTTCACTTCAATTCTCGTTATTGAATTCTTTACAAATGATCCCTATTTATAGAAAAATATTGGGGCACATCGTATTACAAATATTGATCCAATATACAATAGTCATTCACACAATAAAAACATAATCATTACATTACTATTTCTTTTCCCTAACTTTCGGTGGATTTACAACAATTCTAAAGTAATTAACTTAAGGCTGCTAGAAATAAAAAATAGAAAAATAAAAAAAGTAATTAACTTAAGGATAAATTTCAAATATAGTCCCCAACCTTTCTATTTTGTATCAATTGGATCCCCATTTTTTTTCCAATGTGTTGAGTCTCCAACCTTTCGTAAATTCTCATAGAAGATCCCTAATTTAAAAAAAATAACAATTATGTCCCTTACTCTTTAAATTAAAAAAAATATTTAGAAAAGGTAAAAACTAATACAAATAAAATAATTTATTCATTACCTTACTTAAATGGAAGGAATGTTTGGGGCGGGAGGAGGCGGGAGGAGGGGGTTGTTCTCTGATCGATTTCTTGTTATAATTTGTGAGTAAGGTGAGTAAGAAATTTTTTCCTTTTTTCCTTTTTTTTTTTACTATTTTTACTTTTTAACATTTTTTCTTTTATTTTAAAGAGTAAGGATATAAATGTCTTTTCATGGCATTAGGGACCTTATATGTGAATTTGTGAAAGTTGGAGACTCAAGAAGTTGAAAAAAGTGGGGACCCAAACTGACACAAATTGCAAAGGTTGGGGATTATATGTGAAATTTTCAATTAACCATGAATGTGGAGGCTGATGACTACTTTTTGGCCTCCCGTGGTGTTGAGAATAACAATCAAATCATATACATTTGACCCGATTTAATAGTTTAAATTTTCAGATCGAGTATTTCTAGATGGGAAAGAGCAGACATGCGAAGACCTTACCAGAGACGTTGGAGGTGCCACATAGTAGTGACAAAATCATTTGATCTATTCTACACATAACACGACATGAATTAGATGTTTGCAAACAAAAACAAGAGCCCCTTTTTTATATAGATTATTCAAAAAATCATTTTCCTTCACCATCATTTTCAACTGTTCATTCTCTTGACGTTGCAATTTTTTCAAAATTTTTAATCATTTCTACTACTAAAACTATACATTCAAAATCATTTTCAAAAGAGGAAATTAGTTTATATATGACTCTTAAGTTTGATCGATCATTCACTAATAAGGTCAAATATACTTATTTACCCAAATAAGGTCCATGCTATCTTGAATTAACTGGAAGTTTGGACTCAGCTGACCCGATGTGAAGACAAGTTATGGGACTCAACGAGACGGGACTAACTAGCCTGTACTGGGCAATGAGACCCTAGACACTATTGTTAGAAATGAAGCAATCGCAGCAGGTTCAATCTAGGTTGCACGGAAACGGACACGGGACACGAAACGGGATACGAAACGAAACGGAGAAACGTGATTTTTGAAAAATCTAGGATACGAAATGTTATGGAAACGTTATGTGGTAATTATTTGCTTTTCAATATAATTTCAAAATTCAACCTCCAAGAACTATTTAATATGAAGTAGCTAATTAAGATATCAAAATCAAACAAATTTAATTAAAATTTGAAATTTTAATGACAATTTTTGGATCCAAATTTCACTTTTCATTTTAGATTAATTAATAATTAGAGCTAGTTGCCAAGAAGAATTCTATTTAGTTTAGTTTTTTAGCTGAATTACTTAATTAACATTTTTTGTGAACTATAATTAATTTTTCTTTTTTTCTTTTTTTTTTGAAAAAATCTAAATTTTTGTCACAAAGTTTCCTAAAAGTTTCTTAAAAGTTTCTATAGAGTATCCATAAAGTTTCCATAGAGTTTCTGAATTTGTTAAAAAATAGGAAACTTTTTTAGAGTTTCCGAAACGTTTCCGGAGAGTTTCCGGTGAGTTTCGGTTTCCGAAACGTTTCCGACACGAAACGCTTGTCTTGTAGGAGTTTCCGTGCATCATAGGGTTCAATGAAAAGGCGGACATGGAAATCGAGTTGGCGCGAGGATAGTTGCACTGGCAGAGAGGGCGGAGGTGATGACCAGGAGTTATGGTTTGTGTGTGTGTGTGAGAGAGAAAGAGAGCGAGCGAGCGGAGGTGGTCCTGTAATGAGGCGGATAAGGCGGTCGCCTTAGGCCCAGCTCTTCGGGAGGCCCATTTTAATCCGTTATACTTGATGTCTATTATATATATTTTCTTAAATTGAAGGGTCCACTTTTGAATTCAACCAAATTTTAAGACCCAATTTTAAGAGTGACAAGAAAATAATTCAACTATTCAATCCAAACTTTTAGGCCCATTTTTTAGCAATATCTATTCAAATATTTAGGTCATTTTCAAGTTTAATAAAAGAACATATAGGAGAAAAAAAGGGAACAATTGCAAACCCAAAAAAGGAGAGAGCAACCACTCGCGGACTCTGCACTCGGGGCCTCGGCGTTGGTGCTCTGACTAAGTTTTTTATATTCTTTGTTAACTTATTACTGTGCATTTGACTAATTCTTATTATAACCCTAATTGAGTCTTGTGTTTTGCTTTATATTAGTTTTACGGAAATAAATAAATAAATAGAAGGGCCCATTTTTAATGTTCGCCTCAGGGCCCAACAACCTAAATGACCGTCCCTGGAGAGAGAGAGAGAGAGAGAGTGCGTGTGTGTGTGTGTGGACTCAGGAACTGTCTGTCGAGGAAGTCCCCGTTCTCTATGACTAATAGAAGTTGATTATTAAAAATAACTAGTATTTTCTCCCGTGCGTTGCACGGGTAGATATATAAGAGTTCGAATTCTAGAAGAGGAATAGAAGATTGAGTTGCAGATTTGTGATTATTCGAAGCGTGATTTTACAATTAAATTTTATTTTTTTAATTCAGAAAATGAAACGTTTCGCGGAAAAATGACCTCATATTATATGGGAGATATATAAGAGTTCGAATTATAGAAGAGGAATGAAAGATTGAGTTGCAAATTTGTGATTATCCTTGTACAATTAAATTTTATTTTTTTAATTCATAAAAATAAAACTTTTGGTGGGAAAATGATCTCATTTGATTAATATATAGATATAGATTCTATCGTAAATAATTTGATTAATTATTTACTATAACGAATTACAAAAATTGTGTAATGTATATAATATATGTAATGAATTTCAAAATATATGTAATGTATTATAGATAGTGTGTAATGATTATAGAGAGTATGTATTATGTAATGTATATTAACTAAATTAAAACTCTTACCTTCAAAATTATAAGAAAAAACATTTAAAAATGGAAAGGACATAACCAATAAATATTTATAGAAATAAGAAATCTTCATTAGGAACAATATGTGACGAATTACAAAGAATATGATATGTATTATCGATATTCTGTAATGATTAAATATGATATGTAATGAATATTAACTAAATTAAAAGGTTAAAGGACCATACTATAATATTTTATGAGAAAAACTATAAAAAAATTAAAATTAAAATGAGAAAGACGTGACCTATGAAGAATTATAGATAAAAAAAATATTAAATTAAAAATCATTAAAAATTTTGATTATTAAGATTAATGTTACAAGTAAATAATTCAAACAATTATTTACTATAAGGAATTACAAAGAATGTGTAATTTGTAAGGCATTACAAATCATATGTAACATGTTACAAACAGTTTATAATGATTACAAAGAATATGTAATATATTACAAATAGTCTGTAATTATTATAGAGAATGTGTAATGTATATTAACTAAATTAAAGGGCCAAAATGCAATATTATAAAAGGCAACGAAAAAAATACATATTCAAAACGAAAAGGACACAACCGATGAAGAATTACAAGAGAAACAACAATATTAAATTTTAAAAAAAAATCATGAAAACGCTTTTATGTAATGAATATTAACTAAATTAAAGGGCTAAACTGCAATATTGTAAGAATTTTTTTTTTAAATACTTAATATGAAAAAGGCATAACGTACAAAGAATTATAGAAAAAAGGGAAGAAGTATTAACTTAAAAATCACAAAAACTGTTTTATGCAGAGTAAATTGTTGACTTTAGAGACAATAGTAGTGCCTCTTGCGACCGCCATTAAGTTGGGTGTGAGGGTGTCCTTTTTTCATATTGCTTGAACCGGCAGAAGTAACTCTAAGCTACAATTCATTTTTCCTTATTTCTGTGATTAACTCTATTTAATCGTCATTATTACGATCTCCGTCCCACAAATATAATCCATTATTATTTTCACAAAGATTAAAAAAATACAATTAATTATATTTAAAAAGTAAAATTCAAGATTATTTTCCAAATATACTTACTCATTTATTAGATATTTTATTTCAACTACTCTATTTTGATGATTACAATATATATTAAACGAGGGCATCAACGACAAGTAATATTTAATTATATTTTAAAATAAATGTGGTCTATATTTTGGAATGGATGCCAAAAAATAGTGAATTATATTTTTAGGACAGGTAGTATTAAGGAAAAAGAAAAGAAAGAAAAATTCTATTTGATCTTGTTGAAAAAAAAAAAAAAAGACTCCGAATAAGCGCCAAAACAATTTGATGATAACTATAATTAATATTTAAGATAAGAACTAAATTAAGCCAACACAAAATAATTGAGCAAGTTAATCGAATAAGCAAAATTAACCTGCGTCAGAACCAGCGCAACCAATCTACTGCACGTGGTTGACCAGTTGTTTTCAAGATTTTATTCTCTCGATTAATTCTAAATGTGGTAATTAAAGCAATAACATCTTTTAGATAACATAATTTAATAATGTCCAAAATGACTACGTGTCCATTAAATTTTGGTTAGGAATAAACATTCAGCTAATTTGTCTTGTTTTAAATTCTTGATTGACTAAATATGGAATTAAAGATCTTGTCAGGAATTTTTTAATTATTTTTTCACTTGAGTTAAAGCCTACATATGTTCCCACGTCAAAGGCAGATAAGAAACCATAATTTTTAATTTGTAGCCAATATGGGACGTGTAATATTTAAAATAGGAAATTGCAGGGAATTTTGGGGATGTTCTGTTTGTTTTGTATTTTCTGTTTTCGTTTTCGAAAATATTTTGGTATTTTCTGTTTTCAATTGCTATTTTTAGAAAATTGAAAATGCGTTTGGTTTGTTTTTTGAAAAAATTATTTTTGAGAAGAGAAAATAGAAAATGTGTTTGGTTTATAATTGTTTAAAATGTCATAAATGTAAAATTTAAAATTCGAAAACGTGTTTTCCTTGTTTTCAACATTTAACACAGAAAACGCCGAAAACGTTATAAAAACGTTTTCGTGTTTTCTATACAAATCTTGAAAACGTATTTTCGAAAACAATAAATAGAACGTGTTTTCAATATTTTCGAAAACAAAAAACAGAAAACGGGCTGAAAACGGCAAACAGAACGCACCAAGAATTTCGCCCTTGTTTGACCATGCATGTTATTATTATTATTATTATTATTATTATTATTATTATTATTATTATTATTATTATTATTATTATTATTATTATTTCAAATGAATCTCATTGAACTAATAATTTCATCAGGTTTAAACTATGATTAACGTACATAGTGCAAACTCATGTATTTGCTGGAATCTGATTCTATTTGATATGTAGCACATTTTCAAATATGAATTGTAAGGAAATAAGGAATAGTTCTTACTTGCAAATCGATCATCTTATTCACTGTTTTACATGACAAGTTTATGTGATATACAGTTTATTGACTAAAAACAAACATTCTCTCATCACCTATAGCATCTCCGATCCAATGATCATGTCTTTCTAGTTTCTAAAGAAATGAAGATTTGTCAATAATAATAATAATAATAATAATAATAATAATAATAATAATAATATTCAATCTACTAATAACATAAATTATAGTAGCCTCTAAAAATATGTTAATCGAGCTTTAATCATCTAGTATGAACATTAACATGCATCGAGTAAAAAGAGGTTTTAAGTATATATTTTATGAAATTTAAAGATATGTGAATGATAATAGTAGTGACGCTGGTTATTATTAAAATTTAAATTGAGTAATATTAAATTTTTAAATTGAAAAATGTTAAAACAATCCCGGATCGGACTAAGTTATTATTGTCATGCTTACTTTTTGAGCTAATTAAATTTTACTTAGGGAGCGCATATAGTACAAAGCTAATCTGGTGCACCCTAGGGTGCATACTATAACACATTTTAAAATTATGTGATATATTGGCTGAAGTATCATATCAGTTAAAATGCGCCATAATATACGCTTTAAAATAAACCGAATCATATAATATACATTACAAATAGCAATTCCACACTATGACTTCCTATTCCAATTATTTTAAATCATTTTTTTAATATATTCGTCCATTTGTTCCTTGAATCTATTTCCAAGGAATATATATATATATATATATATATATATATATATATATATATATATATTGTTATGAATAATAATTAAAGAATAATTATTAGGTGTTATGAATAATTGAGAATAATGTGGTGGTTATGAATTATGAGGAATAATTTGGTGGAGGAATAATTTGGTGGAGGAATAATTTGGTAAAAGATGTAATTATTATATGTGAATGACTATTATACCCTTGATGAAATTATGTAATTACGATTGTGCCATTCAAGTTTTCCTATAAATGAGCTTATTAATGAAATTCATTCACGAGAATTCCTTAGAATTCATTCTAAATTCTCTCTATTGTTTCTATTTTTTATAACACGTTATCATTTAGTCTCTAACCCTTTGAGTAATATGAAAGAAGTATGCTTCTATAGTTGCATGCGTCTTATAGATGATCTTCTCAGATCGTAAACTGGATTATTACAAGAAAATTATGGCCAATATTTCTTTGACGCTCCATGATTATAAACCCGATTAAGACTATGCTTAACGCCTTTTCCTTCTTCCTTCCACTACCCTAATCACCACTTCTTGATAATTCCTCAATCACAAATTAATCTACCTAATTACGACAAGCGGTGGTAGCAATTTGGAGAGCATACATGAGGAGGAAACTAACCCTTTGGCTATCGTGCGATAATAATCCTTCCCATTGATCCGCCACGCCCGGCCCAACCCGTGCCAGGTAATCAAATGGAAATGTCGATGCGAGTGTGAAGAAAGGAAGAGAATCGTAAAAGGACGAAGGTATATATATTCCATTATAATATAATAATTATATATTATTTTATAATATAATAATATATTAAACTATAACATTCGTTTTATCGAGATATAAGGAGTATACATTATCAAAATCAAATTTTCTCGACTCCATTATACTCGATTTAACGAGAGTTTCGATTTGACACCAATATTAATAGGGTAATAACTTGTTATTTGAAATATGTTATTATCAAACTTTCAAAATTTACAAATTAGTACATCAACTTTTGAAAAAGTTACAAAATAGTCCTTGAATATTTTGATATTGATAAATTGAAGTAGAAAGGAGATAATTTTCCAATCGTAAAAAATTGATAAAATATTTTTGACAATTTTACCTTTATTTAATTGAATGGACAATTTTACCCTTAGGGTAAAACCGACCCTAATTTTGACGACAATTGAAAAATGGATAGAATATTCATGAAGAAATTCTAAATCCATTGATTATATAAAATGGCTTGAAGTCCATTTGAGTTAAAAGATCGGAATATTATTTTAACTCGAAGAGTTCAATTACATAATGTACTTATTACAGAAGGATAAGTGTCTTCTTGTAGAAGTAATGAGTATTTGTTCTAGAAGAACAAATTTGCTCCGTAGAAACAGATTCAATATTTAATTCTCGCACTTTATTTCTTTGCAATTTAATTCTTTGCAATACCTCCTACTTAATGATGGGTTCAACCGTCACTAAACGGAAGGTTTTATATATTTATGCACTTTATATGCTAAGTGATGGGTAATACCTTCTACTAAGCAGATCCTACTCCTGAAGAAGTAGTTAAACATTATGCAATTTAATTCTCGCAATTTAAATTCCGTAAATTTATATTTATTGCAATAATTCCCATAAGGTAGGTTCGACCACCTATTGGAGGAAATTTAATTTACGCAATTTAAATTTATGCACTTTATAGTTTGAGTATATTTCCAATGTGGTGGGTAATACCACACGATTGGTGTGCATATTTCCAATGTGGTGGGTTATACTACACGATTGGTTATAACGAATCCTACTCCAGAAGAAGTAGTTGATCAAATATTCTAATCATACTCTCGAAGTAGTAGACGATGAGAATAAAATTACTTCCCCATATATACAGAATATTAATGGAGAAAATTGAGTAAGTGGTACTTGAAGTCACCATTGGATAAATAGATGAAAATAAAATGCTCAATAGATCCCATGTTGATAAATCAAAGATAATATATCGCATGGAGAAATTATATGAAGTAATCTCATCGATAATATGAGATTGTATTAATATGAGAATAAAATGCTCTTGAAGAAGCATAATCACTAGATTTACGTATTTGAATAAAGCCAATATGATATTATTATTACTCGGAATAAAGTACAAAGCGAAGTGGAACATATTGAGAATATCAAAAGATGGCATTAAACATTAGAAAATATAGAAATGCAAAAAGAATATACATACTGAATCCATAAATGAGGGATGCGTCTCGAGAGTATAAATACTCCGTAACTCTGTCACCATCAACATTAGGATTCATAATGAAATATTTAAAGGATCCGAATTTCTTTTTAAGCTTGACACCAGTGGTGCATGTGACCAAGCGGACTGGCTTCCACTATTCTTGAACATATGCATGAAATTTGATGAGTAGTTCATCAACAAGATACTAAGCGAAATAAGTATTTTTCTCATTGAATGAGAGATAAACTTATTATTTACACTCGATCTAGAAACGCTAGTAAGCCATCAAAGAAATTATTAATATTCAACAAACCTATTGGTTTGACATGAAAAATTCCACCGTGCAATGAGGCTATATTGAATATTTCCTCCAGGTGTGTTGTAGCGCTGGAAGGACAATGAAAGCATCACTATTATTCATCATATACATCATGCAGTTGTGGATGGATTGCGCTTGTAGCACCAACCTTGCTGGACCCATGGTAGAACTGGCTCCAATTCGAGTATTAGATCCAACTAGATGGAAAGGTATTACACTCGAAACTCTTATTCCCCATGATTGTGCGGCCATTATAAGTCTAGCTAAAAGTTTGTTGTTGGTTCCTCCGTATAGTATATTGATTTCTTGTCTCCCTAACTCTTTTAAAAGTCGGTTTGCCATATCCACATATTGGATATGGCCTACCAGTTTAGATCCACCAAGAATACATACGGTTTTAATCTGGCGAGGTAAAGGCTGACTTGTATGAGATGATTCTAAAATCTCCATATCCATCTCTACTCCTATCTCTCTTTTTACACTATACTTTTAATGTATGAACATGAGAGATATATGAATCCTTCTATTTAAAGAAAAATTTTCAAACCAATAATTGAGTGCACTATTTACTTTTTGACAAATATGAAAGAGAAAAAAGCAGGAAAAAAATTTAAGTGAAAATGACATATATCTGTCGGTGATAGAAAATAAAAAAAAATCGAAAATCGAAAAACGATATTTACAAATAAAAGAAAAATATTGATCTTCTATATTACATAAATTTGCCTTACATAAATATGAGAAAATTATTATACTAAAATTTTCTACTAAATTTACAAACAGGATCTTCTAAAGTAAGTTTTTCAAGACTGTAACGCGTTTGTTGATCTTTGAATTTGGCCCATAAGGCCATTAGCTCACCTTATGCGTGTCCACTAGGATATGTCTCAAGAGCCTGTTGAATATCATCCAAAGGCTCCTTACTCAATCCATCCTTAATGAATGCTATTTTATCTTCTCGGTTTCTAGACAAGTACCCCACAGATTTACATCGAGTGTCACATGTCCATCGAGCACACTTGTAGCATCCTCCTAATCTTTTTGCTCTCCGTTTCTTTGAAAAACTACTTTTACCCATACCAGGCATGTATTTAGAAGGAATTGAAACCTCACCAGGTGTCGAACCTTTGCTTCAATCAAGCATCGGATATCTTGTGGGATACCCTTATTCATTAGCATCCTTAATCTTTCACATCGATAAATCCTTTTTAGGATTTTGATCGGTAGTGATGGATAGTATTTTCAAGATTTGAGAGCATATGATCCATTATAATGTATAGACCCTTGTTAGGATGAATTTTGCAATAATTTTGATGATTTATTTATAGAATAATACGACGCGTATGAAATAAGACTCAGATTTTAAATAAATAATATGAAGTGTAAGAGCTACGATTTGAATTAAATAATAGCCGGATGTGATGCGTATGGCAGTAACTCGTGTTTTAACGATAGTAGACAATAATGTCACTAAAAGATGATGGAATATGTCGGTGAATTGTTTCTATGATAAATCATATTGAGCACTATACGTATACTAGTGAAATCGATATAAGAATTTCTCGAACTAGAAGTTCAATAATACTGCTTGCAAAACCTGGTGACCATCCCGGTTTAAATAATTATTGAAATCAATATTTCAAGTGAAGAATTAAAAAGAATTCTTCAATGATTGTTCTCGATAAATGATGAAATCATTACTTAGCCAATATTGGGAATAAATCCCAAATATATCTGGAATAAAGGATGAGAAGTATGGACCCACTCATCCTCCATGTGGACTACTAGATATTATGATATGGATCCACTAGATAGTCACATATGTATATGATTCGTAATTTGAAATTTATTTAAATATTTGCTCACAGTATGAGCATGATTTTCAGATTTAATGATAAAGCTAGTAAATGTATATCCCAATACTTGAATAAATCCACTGAAGGATTTGAGTATGCATACAAGTGGGATATTATATGGCAAATTATTTAAAGTCCTCAAATAAATTGCCGATATCGAGAATAGAATGCAAACGGTCTAAATTCCCATATTAAGGGTGAATGATGAGAACATATATGATTAAAATCATACCAACTGTATGAGTTTTGGTGTTCTAAATTTTCAAAGATGAGGGGAGTATTAAAGGTTGAAAATAAATGCATCATGTTATATCCTCGAAATTGAAATACGAACTTGAAGTTCAAAGATGCATGAAAGGTTATGAACAATCACATATATCAGCTACGATGCTTTGATAAGTTAGCGCGGAAAGCGTTGATATTTCCCCAAACATATATATCAAAGCAAATTATAAAAGATGGTCTTAATAACGGAGGCATATGCTCTTGAAGAGTATATAGACATAACTATATTGTGTAATCCTACAAGAGGATTGATAATGAGATATCTCGATGTTATGTCGATATGGGGAAAGAAATGAAATTGAAAAGTGTCGACACGATATGAAAATGTAGCGCTACATATGATCAATGATAATGAAAATATTGAGATATATTGAAGATGATAAATGGTGAATGTGAAATCCTTAACTTATGAGATGATGAGATGATGATGACTAATGCTCAAGTTTAAAGATAAGCATGGTGGTCATTATATGTTGCATGCTCATGAAAGTTAAATTACCGACGTGTGTGTAGTGCAGAAAGGAAATTAAAGGATCGGGTGAGCTAAGTCTGTTTATGAGTACCCTAAAGGGTGAACTAAGCCCCTGGGAATGAAATAACCTATTAAGTGAGTATTAAATATTAAATGATATATTTTAAATGTTAGTTAGTTATGAATGTTTACTTATATGTTTACATGTTTTTACGATGAATTTATATGCTTTAAATTGTGTGTTTGGAGACATGTGTTCATGGTGAATGTTTTGTAGTTGTGTAAGAAAATTGATGCACTCTAAATGAGCAGAAGAGTATAAAACCAATGTATATGATACTCATACAAATGTATGAAAGATTTTGAAATGCTTGCAAAGATACTTGTATAAAATACGCGCTGCACTCTTTTCCTGACTGAGGTTTTATCCCATTGGGTTTTTCCTAGCGAGGTTTTTAATGAGGCAACTTTAAAGGCGTATTCACATGAATAATGTACTCTTTTCCTTCATTAGGGTTTTTCCCACTTGGGTTTTTTCCTAATAAGATTTTAACGAGGCATATTCATGGTATATTGAGAACGATAGGAGAAATTGATACATGTGTATCTATTGGATCAAGTTATAATGGAGCTAATACTTTAGATCCAAGCGATGATGATATTGAAATCATTTACTGAAGTAAAGATATCGATTCTCAAGATATGAAATCGAACTGAGCGGTACTCTTTTTCCTTCAATCAAGTTTTTCCCCTTGGGTTTTCTTGACAAGGTTTTAACGAGGCAAAGACGTGAATACTCATATCTGCGATAGACATCAAGGGGAGCAATGTTTTGATGAAGGATATAACCACTCCAAGCTATCCTCGCAATCGGTTTGGAAGTTTTTTCCCGCTGGGTTTTTCTCCAAGCAGTCGGAAGACATTTGTATTAATAGTCGTTGAGAGTGTTATGAATAATAATTAAAGAATAATTATTAGGTGTTATGAATAATTGAGAATAATGTGGTGGTTATGAATTATGAGGAATAATTTGGTGGAGGAATAATTTGGTGGAGGAATAATTTGGTAAAAGATGTAATTATTATATGTGAATGACTATTATACCCTTGATGAAATTATGTAATTACGATCATGTGTATTCAAGTTTTCCTATAACAGCGCTTATTAATGAAATTCATTCCTGAGAATTCCTTAGAATTCATTCTCTCTAAATTCTCTCTATTGTTTCTATTCTTTTATAACATATATATATATATATATATATATATATATATATATATATAATGTCTCTGTATATGAAGTAGTACCTAACTTTCATAATAAACCAAGGAACGAGATTTGGGAATATCATGTAAACACGTGCTTCTTTCTTATCCCCTAATCAAGTAACACTTCACAAAAATACTTACGTTTCCCATGTAGAAAAATTCCAAACTTCACATAACGTTTGACTGATCAGACAAGAACTTTTAGTACTTGCGCGATACAGTGTAAGTCGGTAGATCTAACCAACCAAAACTAGTTACTTACAGAAAAAGAACGACATTATATATGTTGTTCAAAGTGATATATACGTGGAGGTGATCAATATTTTTAGTTATATTTCCTAGGTACGAAGTACTTAGTTTTTCGTATTTAAAGAATATTGCACAATGAAATTTTGTACAATAAAAGTAAAAGTAGAGTACTGTTATACTCTCTCCATCCCATTTATGTTTTAATTTTTTCGTCGGTGTTAAAATATAGACTACTTTTCTTATTAGTATAAATTTAATTTTTTTCATTTTCTAATCTACCCGTATTTATTATGCATAGTTATTAATAAAAGTAAATTATCAGATTTAATATACAGGTATATCGAAAAATATATAAGTAAAATTTATTTTTTCAATAAATATTAATTTTAAATTCATAATTCCTGTAAAAATCAAATCCTGCCTATTAAAATAAGACGGAGGGAGTATATATATCCACTCAATTGATGATAGAACCTTTTTTGAGGTACACACAAATTAGAGTGTGGCAAATGCCACGCTGTAATAGGAGCGTAGGCCCCCCGCTTTCAGGGGACATTATAGTCATTCCATATTTAAGTTATTAGAGTGTGACAAAGGTGTGGCAATAATTTATGTGTACACCTAGAATTTTCCGTGATAATATTATCTCATTTTACAAAAGCTGCCAGTTTGGTTATACTGTATCATTTTTAAATCTTTTAACAGCACATTTTCAGACATTTTTGTCCCTTGTCGGCTTAGGTTCTTGACTTAATGATTTTATATACTCAAGGAAGAGTGTCATTTTTCAAGATTAAAAAAATTATGAAGCTCTTCTTGAAATCTAGTGCTTCTGGGAAAGTAAAACAATACTCTGAAGAAGAGAGAGAAGATCATAGAAAGAAGCTCACATCACTAACTGTGTGGAGAAAATCACTTCTCTTCAATTGCAAAGGCTTCACTGTTATTGATTCTAATGGCAATTTACTCTATAGAGTTGATAATTATACTCTTCATCCCAATCAAATCATCCTCATGAATGCTGCTGGAAATCCCATTTTCACCCTCTGCAATCGCAAGGTATACCATTTGTTCTCCTTCTTGATTGAACATCTACGAAAATTAATTTGTAAACCGATGATAAAAGACACAAAGAACACGAGATTTATATACAGGTCCCCTTAGCATGAGTTTACTTGTTTTGGTAGTTGCAGTAATTTTATTATATGAAGAATGTCTCATTTATGTATGATCACCATGCAGTATAATAACTCTATCGTTGATTTCGTAGTTATGCTCAAATTCTCGAATATTTGAGATTACAAGTGTGAAATCCGAAAAACACCAATTACTTGCATGTGAGAATTAGTGGAGTTGAATTGCAGAAATTTCGGTAGTACATATAGGTCCCACGAGATATATGGATGTGATTGGTTTGATCAAATTCAAATTTAAAAGAGAATGAATTACAATGTGTAAAAATTTATCAAAAGTTGCATCCTAACACATGCTAAAAATAGCATAGGCATCAACCTCTCAAGCGCCGTGTTACACTTTCCCATCACCACGACAACCTTACGGTGGAGGTTGATCTGTTTACATCTTCTCTGTAGTGAAACAAATTAGGCTTTACAACTTAACAAAACGTACTTGTTTGAAGGATCCACAGAGGAGATGGATCCAAATATTCCAATCTTTTGATTTCGTTACTTGATCTTTTTAACAGAAACTCGGGCTAATCGACAACTGGCTGACATTCGAAGGAGAAGTTGGAGAAAATTGCAGCAATATGAAGACAACATCCAAGAAACCTATTTACAGAGTGAGGAAAAACCTTAATATAATGCAAACAAATCCAAATGTTCTTGCTTATGTTTATGGTGGGGTGTCAGAGAAAACATACGCATACATGATCATAGGGTCATACGTGAATCGATCCTGCAAAATTTTAGATGATTCACGAAGGGTTGTTGCAGAGATCAAGAAGAAGGAGGCTACTATTAAGGGAGGTGTATCATTTGGTTCTGAGGTTTTTCTTTTGATCATACGGCCTGGATTTAATTCGGATTTTGCTATGGCCATTGTATTATTGCTTGATCAAATGTTTTCTTGATGTATATTGATAAGCCTATACCTTGTGATTGCTTGACATGATATTAATGTTGACATACAATTATAGTTAATTTGTATTTCTGTAAATATTATAATAATGTTGTATTTACACTCTATATAATGTTTGAGGTTTGTACATATTTATGTGGTGGTTTGTTTGTTTCGTTTGTTTCTATTATTTCGTTGTCATATGATGGTTATGGAGCCCCAGGATGCGCCCCAGATTCATTCTCCGCGAGCCCCAAGTCAAGCTTGGAATAGATTGTGCTTCAACTGATTTCATAATATATTCTGATATAATATGTTTAGCTTGCAATATCCATTCAGGAAAAAAACTTTTAATCTTTTTAAATTTTGACATTGAGATTGTACGCTATGCACTTAGTTGTTGTTATAATTTATTACTAGTATTACTCCCGTGCGTTGCACGGAACGGTTAATATTGTATATTTATATAAAATAATATTATAAAATAAAACAATAAATTATTATGATTGACTTTCACATACATATATAAATTTTACGAATATTGAATTGATTCTGTACCACATTTAACTCAAATTGAATTATGAATATATTGAATTGATTTTGTACTGCATTCAACTTAAATTGAATAAAAAATATTGTTAGATGATTTCATTCTCCTTAACGTAGCAACGATAAAAAGAGGATTTATTTTTTTTAAATATGTGAAAAGTTTTTTTTCTAAAACAGATTCCTGCTGCCACCGCAATACTTTACCAAGTTGATACTTCAACTATATAATTAATTCGAAAATTAATTATATTCACATTTTACACATGCAACTAATTCACATTTTTCTCTCACAGAAACATCTCACACTAAACTCTAAGTTCTAAACTCAAACCTTGGTAAATAGTTCCGAACTTCTCCACACAAGCCTCGTGAAGTAGTCTCTGTGTGCCGACCTCAATTTTGTATTTTGACACACTACCACTTTGCCTCATTTAGTGTTTTTACTTTTGAGGTATATGAATAAAAAAGATTATTTGATACTAAATTAGGTAGTTATGGAATGCTATCAATATATAAAAACAAAAACGGAATACTTAGAATAAAATATCTATATAATTTTTTTTTTTTTTTTTGAAGACTTAAATTGGCTGGCTTGGCCACCGCAGAGACTAGACAGCTTCTAACATTAATCATACCATACAAGAACCTTTTAAATCACTCCATCACTTTTAGATGGACGGTTATTAAATATGCCAACAACCATTAATCAAGAAGACCAACAAATATTGATAATTTACAAAGCATATCACTTATCACTACATAACTCTTTGCATTGTGGAGATTATGATGGAAAGTGAACATATTCTACACAACATTGGCAGATTTGTTAGATAGACGTTCATCATGTACAATCACAACGACACAAACCAAGTTATACATTTGGTTAGAATTATTCTATCATAAATGAGATCTTCTATAATTTTGGAAATGAAGAGTCCGTTCTTCAAAACTTAACAACTTGGTGGATTTGGAAACTTCGAGAGAAATTGAAGTTGCTTAAAATTGGTAGAACTTGACTAGAACTGGTCGGTTTGGTTTCGTTCGGTTCAGCTCGATTCTCTAAAATGTATAGGCCTCATTTGGTACACAAATTTGAGAACCTATTGGTTTAGTTCGGTTCTCAGTACCCACAAAAAGAATAAATGATTCTCCCAATACAAGTTTTTTTTTTCTTTTTTTGAGCGAGAAAAATTTATATTAAGTTATTACAATATATTAAGGGATAAAACCCAATAAATACAGGTTAAACTGGGTCTTTGCCCACTAATTATGAACCATCTTATTTTTATCCATTAACTACAATATTTTATAAACTCTTTTACCACTTACTTAATTACACATTTTTATGGCACTTTTGCCCTCATTACCATTAACCAATCTTCTCCCCTTCTGTGAATGGTAAAATTGCAGATCTACTTTCTCTCTCTTCGATCTATCTCATCTCTCTCTTCACTTGTAAAAATACCATATGGTTGAATTAGTGCTGCCATTAGTGTTAAGCTTTTGAGCCTAAATTTAGCTTGCAATATGATATTTCCACACAAATCAAAATTTATAGCTACTTGAAGAAGGTCATTAACCTGCTACGTTAATGCTGCCAAAATCCCAAAATTCAAGATTTGTTGGTTTCCATTATGATGTCATCATTAGGTACTCTATCTAATTTGTGTGCTATTAAATTGAGGTCACAGATTTGGATTGTGTACCTTGTTTGTCTATTGCTCATTTTTGTAGTCATTGTGCTATGAGCCTATGATGAAACATGCTTTTAGAGTGTTGTTGTTTAAATCAGATGATTGAGTTTCGAAAGGAATTGGAGACTCTCGAGAAAACTGGAGTGGGGCCCGTGATGAGTCGAGAGTGATTCCATTGTAAATTTGCAATATTGATTTTTTTTCAACTGTATAAAAATTGGGATTATTTAACTAGTATATTATTGGGTTCGATATGCTATTTAGAAAGAGATTATTCGGGGATTATTCTCCATGTACTTACCTTCATTATTCAACATTAGATTCTCAGCTTGACTTTGTTGTTATCTTGTGATGTTTTTGTGTTCAGGTTGTGATTATCGAAATAGGTAATATTATTACTTCGCTATGTAATAATATTACTAGGGTAGGTAATATTTTTCTGATAATTGATTTTGTTTCGTTTTATTTTTCTAACCAATATGTAGTTATAATAGAGATTATTGAAGTGGTAATTTAGATTATTAGAGTGATCTAAATTACTTGTGGTGGTAATCGAGAGAGATAGTGCGTGTAAATAATAATTACTGGGGTAGTGATCTAAATTACTTGTGGAAGCTAATAATGAAATGTTGAATTGATAAGTTGATTGATGATCGAGATTACTTGCGTAGAGAGAGAAAGTCTGAGACATGAAGGAAGAAGTTGATTATTGATCGAAATTACTTATGGTGATAATCAGATTACCTGATGAGGTAATTTGAAGAGAAAATATGTATAGAGAGAAAAAGTCGGAGACGGGAATGGAGAAGTTGAACGTGTTCGAAATTACTTGTGGTATTAATCTAATTACCTAGCGAGGTAATCTGGAGAGAGAAAGTGTATAGAAAGAAAGTCGGAGACATGAAAGGAGAAGATGAATTTTAATCGAGATTACTTGTGATGGTAATCTGAATACTCGACGAGGTAATGTAGAAAGAGAATATGCATAGAGAGAGAAAGTGCGGAGATGGAGAAAATCGGAGATGGGAATGGAGAAGTTGACTATTGATCGAGATTATTTGTGGTAGTAATCGGATTATCACGATAAGTAATATTATTATTGGGGAAGGTAATGATATTATTGGGGGGCATGTATTTGTATTATTGAGGCGTGGTGGTGGTGGTGATGGTTTGGTAGGTATCTGCATTGCAGAGAAGATAATATGATTAATAGGATATGTAATTATATCGATAATAGTATTACTTTGGTGGGTAATAGGATTATCAAGTGTAAGAAATGGTTGCATGGGTAGTGGTAAGGGAAATGGGGTGGTAGTGAAATGGCGATAATGGTGGTGAAATAGTGGTAGTGGCGGTGATGGAATGGTGGTGAAGTGGTGGTGGCAATGGTGGTTTGGTGGTAATGATGGTAGAATTGAGGTGGGAAGGTGGTGGTGTAATTGTGGTGGCGGCGGGGTGGTGGTGGCGAAATGGTGGTGGGGTGGAGAAGTTGAATGTTGATCGAGATTACTTGTGTCGATGAATTTGATAATTTGGCGAGGTAATCTTGAGCGGGAAAGTGTGTAGAGAGAGAAAGCCAAAGACATTAATGCAGAAGTTGAATGCTAATCGAGATTACTTGTAGTAGTAATCGATTACTGACACGTAATTTGAAGGGAGAAAATGCGTAGAGAGATAAAGTCGAGAGATAGGAAGGAGAATTTCAATATTGATTGAGATTACTTGTGGTGGTAATTTGATTACTTTGTAAGATAATCTGGAGAAAGAATGTGTGTAGAGAGAAACTAAGAGATGGGGAAAGGGAGAAGTTAAATGTTTATCGATATTATTTGGTGCGGTAATTTGGAGAGAGAAAATTTGAGACGGAGAAAGGAAGAAATTGAATTTTGATCGAAATTATGTGTGGCGGTAATCTGCAGAGAAAAATGCATAGATAGAGAAAGTTGAAGATGTGGGAAATGAGAAGTTGAATGTTCAACGAGATTACTTGTGGTAGTAATCTGATTACCTGGTGAGGTAATCTAGAGAGAGAAAATGCATAGAGAGAGAAAGTCAGAGATGGAAGAAAGGAGAAGTTGAATGTTGATCGAAATTACTTGGGTGGTAATCTTGAGAGACAAAGTGCGTATATAGAGAAAGTCGGAGATGGAGAAAGGGAGAAGTTGAATATTAGTCGATGTCACCTGTAGCGGTAATCGGAGAGAGAAAGTGCATATAGTGAGAAAGTTGAAAGCGGGGAAATGAAAAATTGAATGTTGAATAAGATTATTTGTGATGGTAATTTGGAGACAAATTAAAAATATATTTATTTTATTAGAATGACATTATTTTAAATTTGACTGTGTTATTTTATTAAAGTGCCATTGTTGTAAATTTGAATATTTATTACTTTATTTTATTAGAGTTGCATTTTTATAAATTTGGATGTTTATTTTATTAGAATGACATTATTGTAAATTTGGATGTTTAATTTATTAGAGTGGCATTGTTATAAATTTAAATATTTATTACTTTATTTTATTAGAGTGACATTATTGTAAATTTGGATGTTTATTTTATTGGAGTGGCATTATTGTAAATTTGTGATTTTTAAATTCCATTTTAGTCTTATTATTGTGTAAAAGATGAGTTAATGGTAAAAAAGAGATGCGTGATTTAGTTGTGAGTTTTCTCTATAAGTGTAGTTATTGGTCAAATGCCCATATATTAACATCTAGAGACTAAGGATAGAGATTAAGATGATAAAACCACCCCGGCCACAACAAACTTAATTTGTTCTACATGAAGTTTTAAAGAATTACAACATTTTATTTTTGAATCGATATTATTTAGACTCTGTTATTTGATATTAGACTATTCAAAACACAAGTCTTTAGGAAAAAAATAATTATAAAAAAAACTACAAGCGACTATCATTAATGCATCTCTAATAATAAAGTATCAAACGTTTTAAACCGAACGGAATTCAAATTGTGCCATTAAGTTTGGTTCTGGTCCGATTCCAAGGTAGCATGAGGCCAAAGCCATTGGTTCCATTTGGCAAATTTCTATTTGGACAAAATTTAGTTCAGTTCTCTTTAGTCTTTAAGACCGAATTGAATCGGACTGAACTCAAGCCTAACGGCAAACATTGGTGGGTGGTGGCAGGCGGTGAAAGGGGACTAAAATGAAAATCTATCCATCGACCTTTATAAAGGTGCTTTATCTTTGAAAAACATTTTGTTCCAAAAATGCCCTTTTGCCTTCTATAAAATTGGAAAATTGCATATAGAAATTTCAAAAAATAAAAATAAAAAATAAAAAACTACAATGATCTATAGCACTATGAAATTAAAAAGAGCCCAACAAATATCAAAATCAATGTTGCTTTTTGTTCAAGAAGACCAACTAATGTTGATAATTTACAACGCATATAACTACATGCATAACTATTTGTACTGTAGAGATGATGATGATAGAAACTCAGTGAACATATTCCATACAACATTGACAGATTTGTTAATTAGATACACGTACGTTCATCATGTACAATCACAAACCAATTAGTTAAACATTTCGATAGAATTATTCTATCATAAACGAGAATATCTTCTATAAATAATATAATTCCGTTCTTCAACTTAATTAACAACTTGGTAGGTTTGGAAACTTGGAGAGAAATTGAAGTTGCTTCACCAATGGAATCAACGTCTCCATTAGTTTTTCGCAAGGATGGTTGTGAATGCCCTCATACGTTGTCACAACTATGCTAGTGTCTTTCGCCAATCTCTGGATTTGTTTCTTTACATTGCATGTGTGGTGCGTGCAACGGTAGTAGCTCCTTAGTGCGACACCATAACAACAAGGTTTAATTGTTAATAAATATTTTTCAACAGAAATTTTGATAGTCGAAATTTGCTATTTCAATCCAACCAATTCTGTCCACATCATTGAATTAATAAATTTGATTGTGCATGTGGATTGTTTTGATTGGATGATCACAGCCAAATAAAAAGGGATTGCAACAACTCGATAACTAATTATTTCTGTTGCAATTCAATGTCCAAAGATTTGATTTATATCTTATTTCTTCTAGAGCAAAATATTTTCTTTTTATATTTTAGAGATGTATACAATACTTATAATCAGCTAGGTTATAAACCCAGCTCTGGAAGGATAAAATTCCTCCCAACAACTCACGACCCCCCTCCCTTTGCATTCAGGGGTGGGCTGTGAGTGTTGGGAGAAATCCAACGCTGGGTTTATAACTTCTTCGTACTTATAATTTGTGTTTTCATATTTCCTTTGAGACGCACAATATATACAATCTTGTAAGAAAATAAAAAATAGTAATTGGAAAATACTCATCGATTAAAAAATAATAATAATAATAATAATAATAATAATAATAATAATAATAATAATAATAATAATAAAGGAAAAGTACTCACAATATTTGTGTTTTTAGCATCATATTTATGCATGGTCTTAATTTTACCCGAGATTTATTGGTGAATTCTTCTAAGAGACTAAGATAATCTTTCATCATAGAAAATTAGGGTTTATGAAAACTATATGAGAATATGAGTAGAAGATGAACATTTTACCTGGGGTGAATGCTATTCTTCACAGCCTTCTGCCCATATTTCCGCCATTTGTATCCATCATCAAGTATGTCCTCTGCACTTTTTGTATGAAAAGCAACCCTTGGTGGAATATATTTCTTCTTTCTCCCAGATTTCACTTTATTTTTCTTAACATTATTATTCATCTCCCCTTCAACATTGGTGTTCCTCGTAATCATCGACAAACTCGGAAAATCCTGGTTTTCTCCGCCATTAACTATGGAACTAGACAACATGTAATTAGCCAAATCTATGTCTGAGGCATACTGAGGATTTTGCATGGATTGGTCCAAGAGGGATGACAAATTCGACGACTCGGTGGATCAAATGAAGGAGTGAAATGATAAGGAAAGTTTTCGTCTTCCATCACTGAAAAAGTGATTTTTGCTAGCTAAAATTCTTCTCTGGAATCTTTTCCTAATGGCCCTTTTTTGGACGAAGCAACCCCAAAATGGGCTGCTAGGAGAAAAAATTCGTTGTTAAAAATGGAATTTCTTGTACTGCTGCATGCATAAGGCTAACAAAGATTAATACTATAGTGTGATTTGGACTTGGAAAAATATTGTTGGGATTTAGATTGATGATCAAAGATTTATAGAGAGTTAGGTGGGCAAACAATTTATAGAGGCAATTAATGGATAATGGGAAAGCTAATTTCCTTTTGGGGTAGGGAATGAAGCCCTTAATTACTTGTACCCTTGACAAATTAAGCCAACAACAATTCACCTACTTTGATCCGTTCAACTCCTTTAAGTAACAAAATATAGTCATATTATATGATAATTGGCTGAAATGTGGTAAAAAGTACATGGTATAAAAAAATTGTTAGACAACTACCCTAGTGTGTTAGGGTTTTCTTGAGGTACAAATCAATTGTGTGCTGTTAGGGTTGTTTGGAAAATTATAGAGATAAGAGCGCTCGATGGGCATAACCATACACATGACTTCTATGACTTAAGTGAGTCTCATATATATATAGTTGCATTATTATTATATATATAATAATCTGATATGTACCTTATTTTCATCTCACCGGAAATTAAAAAGATTTTGCATGAAGGCTTAGATCTTGATGGCTTATTTCTCAAGGTTTCCCTTCTTTTTTTTTTTTTGTTTTGTTTCCTTAAATGTACATTTTCTTAAATTCTACAAATCAATTGTAGAAATATTCCTGGCATACGAAATTACGTTAGTGATAATTATTTTCTACTTAATTTTATCATCAAATTAATTTTAAAATTGATATGTTAATAAGCATCATAATTATATAATGAGATATAACATATTTATACGAAACTAATTTGTTTACATTTCACCAAATTATTTATAAATTTCTTTTTCCTTTTTTCTTCTGCACACAACAATCGGAAGTTTCATAGACGACAAATGTAATCTTGGATAATGCAAATGTCATCTCTAAAGATTTAGCGACGAGCAGGTCGTCACCAATAGTTGTCGCCAATAATTCTTCGTAGATACTCCTCCTAGTGACAACATGTCGTCACGAAAACATTAGGGACGACCTTTGGCGACAACATGTCGTCACAAAGTGATTCAACATGGCCAATATTTGCCACGACTTTGTTGTCACTAATGTTAAGTGTCTTCAGTGACAACTCTTCGTTGTCACTAAATGTGTTCCAAGAGTTGCTGCGTTTGAGTTTATTTGAGACAACAAAGTGTCGTTTCCAAAGGTAATTTTATTTTATTTTTAAATCAAAATAATCGTATATTAAAATTAACTACAATAATAATAATCAATTAATCACAACAATAGAAAAATGCATTAAATTATTCAAACCTACAATAATATATTAATTACTCAAAAATATAATATTTCGTTAATTACTCAAAAGAATAATAGTTTATAGACAAATATCAATAAGGATCTCATAGATCTTCATCTTCTTCAATTTCACTATCATCTCCCTCGAAATTTGGTGGGGAAACGAACTCTAAAATGGACGGTCCAAGAAAATTACATTGAATAAAAGATTGAATGAAGATATTCATCTGTGCATTCTGCTCGTTCATCTGCGCCATATAAGCCTCCATTTTTAACTGTTTACGTCGCGAACATGCCATCTCCTTCTTAATCTCGAGAGGCAGCTCATAATTCTAACCGATCGATGAACGAGATGTGCCAACATTTTATTGCTTGGCACAAGAAAGTATTTTTGGAATCTATCCAACCCCACATTCATGGCCCCGTCTTTCACCTAACACCTCTTTCATGACTATGCGTTCATTAACCTTGCCTCCACTTTTACTAGCGTCAAGCAACTGAGCTTGTGTTTCTCGTGCCTCGACCAATTTTATCTATGATTGAGAAAAAATAAATTAATCAAGAGCAACTCTCATGTTTCAGGATTTCCCTTAAAAAAATTAAATTAAATTATAAATGTAATAGGCAAATAAAGTTCAAGTTTCCCTAAAGTTGCACAAATCTACAAAGTTGTGACCACCACGTACATATACTAAACTTCTCATAAGCTATACATCACCGCTCATCAAAACAACAATCTGCTAGAATTGTACAAAAACTATGATTTTGCTAATTCAAGTTTCTACACAGACGTAATTCATTTTTTGTCTAATTCACCACTCATCATAAAATTATAAATTTAATGACTAGTAGTAACTTCCTTTTATGTTTAACGTTAAGCACTTGTGTCAAAATTAAACTCTTCATATTGTTAAGCAATTCAAATGAAAAATATGATTGAGCATTGCAATTTTAAAATAACAGCTAGAGAGATCTAATGATCTACTGCAAATACACATTTGCACTATTATCTTTTAATCAAGTAAATATATAAGAATCATAAAGGTGTTAAAAAAATATGAATACATATAAGTTTGGACATAAAAGACAAGCTGTCATTATTTACCAATAAAATAAGTTAAACTACAATAGCCTCTGTTAAGCATCATATGAAATTTACAAAACCACGAAGCATTATTTCATTCCATTATATGAACACCTACTTGGTTACCAACTTAAGACAAATCATAATTAACGAGAGCTTAGCAGATAATTAACCCCAAGCAAGAAGATAATTAATGGGAAATAAACAACAAACCAGCAGATCAAAACATCAAACTCAATCCTCCTGTCCCAAGCATCAAAGTAACAATTTACAGTCTCCGATATTACTTATTTGCCTGGCAAAAATAAATTCGCAAATGAGAAATTGAGAAGAGATCACAGGCACAATACTCTACACAGCAACCTATGAAAGAGGCAAAAAAGGAGATGCTACAAACGCCAATTAGAAAGATATAGAGGGGGAAAAATCTTAAACTAAATGAACATGAAAACAGAGGCAAAAGAGAAAACTTAATTGTTAGTTTTAGATCAAAAAACACAAACAAGATCTAAACAATTAAATCGGCGAATAAACTAAAAAAACAGTAAAGTAAAGAACACAAGAATTTTTCGGCCAAGAAGGCCCCGCAGTTCACCAAAAATGGCTATGTCTGCGTTGAGCTCCACAGATTCGTGGATAGTTGCTCTCAATCCACTAAGAACTTCAAGAATCCGGTAACAAAGGTTACAAGCAATAGATCGACACTCTCTCTTCGAATCACTCTCTCTATCACACACTCACTGCCTCGAATGAGTACAATCTAAGTATTACACCGTATCACTAACAACAAATCAGAGATTTGCCTCTCTCAGGATACACACACTGTAACACCCGCCCCAGTACGTCCAGCGGCATCGTACTAGGAAGGGCGTTACCTGCGTGATGTCACCAAGCTAACACATTTGCAAACGTTTTACGAAAACCCCAAAACGATAATTTGCATATATATCTAACGTGATAGCTCCAAAAGTTATATTACAAAAGAGATTGCAAAAGAGTGATTTTATATACACATGACCCCAAAATCTTTTTCCTTCCCGTTTCTACACGTCAACGAGCTCACGCGTGAGAGGATCCAGCGCCACCTCCAGCCTGCCTCCTACTCGCAGCATCATCTAGACATAGAAAAGAACACACGTGAGTCATAATGACTCAGTAGGAAGAGACACAATGCATATGAACATCACATTTTACTTTCGGGCCCATTGCGAATCATGTGTTAGCATTGGCGCCATTTTAAACATTTGGCCGGCCTCGTAACATAATCGGGCGTAGGTCCCCCGTGAGGCCATACTATCGGTTATTGGGGCGTAGGTCCCCCATTCGACCGTCGTATCATTCGTTGGGGCATAGGTCCCCCATATTTGGCCGAAAACATAACATTAACGCAACACATGATAGGCAATCCAATCCAAACACGCATGACATATGAGTGCACATGGACGAGACATTCATAGCATAGCATTTGGCAACAACATAAGCATATCATAAACCAAGGCTAGGAAGCACCTAACCCTAGAAGAATCACCCTAGCAAGCTAACCATGTCATGCTTCCCCAAAACTAGGAAATTAGCCAAAGAAACTTGCATACATAGCTATCTAAGGATCATTCATGTCTCCACTTACCTCCTACATAGGTAGTTTATCTCAAACCTACCTCAAAAGATAAGAAACCAAGCTAGGAGATTGGTTGGATGATTCCTCTTCTTCCTTTCCTCTTCTCTTCCTTCCTTCCTCTTGCTTCCAAGGTTGTAACTAGGATTGGAGCAATGATCCACAAGCCAAATACCAAGCTAAAGTCTTAAAATCACCCTTGAACTTGTTCTCTAGGGTTTTGGAGAGTTGGGGGTTGAAAATGATGGAAAAACCCCAAGCCAACGTGTTAAAACACAATCCAACAGTTTCTGCCGACTTAAAATTACGGCCGTAACTTGCTCTTTTACGGCCGTAACTCCCAAATTTACGGCCGTAACCCATAAATCTTACGGCCGTAATCTTATGATACGGCCGTACTCAAAGAACATACGACCGTAATAAAGTCTCTGTAAATCCATGCATCGCACCCTTCAAGAATTACGGCCGTAACCCATAACCCTTACGGCCGTAACCCATATAATACGGCCGTATCTCCAAGTCATACGGCCGTAATTACCTCTCTGTAAATTTTGGCACATTTCCTCATTCCACAAATTACGGCCGTAACTATCTTACTTACGGCCGTAACCCGAGAATTACGGCCGTAATCCATAAACTTACGGCCGTAAAACTCGATCCTGCAGAATTTTGTAGCAGCCTCGTTAGCCGCTCGGGAGGCCGTTTCGACACTTAATACCATACATAGCATCACAACGAAGTCACCAAGGGTCCAAACACATATTCCCCACCTCACGATCATACATAACATCATAAATCACATGCATAAACGGACGGGGTATTACACACACTCACACACACTTAGATCTACAATTTACAGAGAGAAAGAAGAGCAACGGTCGAATGCTTCGTATGCAAGAATGAAGAGACGAAGCCAATATATACATCCATCTCTAATGCCCACTAAGACTGGGCCAACACACAACTCAAGCCCAAAACACTCTAGCCCAAAGTAACAAGCTGGACCTTTTAACTAGGCTTCCAAGAAGTCTGGCTAGCAACCCCCACAATCTCCACCTTGCTGCCAGGACTTCTCTTGTTCATTAGTGGATGAGAACCTTCACACCACAATCTTGCATCATCACTCTTGTACCTGCAAGAAAAAACACACAAGTCAGTAGTTGTTCTCAACTCAAAACAGTTAGTAACTCAACTTAAATTTAAAGCAGAATTTAAAACTTCTAAGCACAACTGTAAATAGCCCGATACATTAGCCATTTACCAGAACTTGGCCCTCTAGGCCACCATCAAGCATACAGTAGCTTGATCCCATTATATTTGTCCAAAAGCTCTCGCTTCTTCTTTGGACAGCTCCTAATGAAATGCCCCTTTTCACCACACCCGTAGCATTCATACTCCTTCATTTCTCCCTTCTCTTTCCCTTTCCACTTGCCTCTACCCTTATACTTCTTGTTGTTTTGACTCTCATCACCATCCCCTCTCTCACTATCTCCCTTCCCACTATGATTTTTCCATTCTCCTCCTTTACCTCTAGAGAAAAGTACCTCTCCTTGACCTGAACCACTACTCCCCAACGACCTCATCTCAAGCTCTCTGTTTCTCAATGCATTGGAGATCAGATCATGGTACTTATCAGGAATGGCATTCAAAAGAACTAGAGCCTTTTGATCATCAGAGATAGTCTCACCAGCATTAGTCAAATCAACAGCAAGTTTCTTAAAGGTATGCAAGTTTTCATCAAGATCAGCAGATATATCCATCTTAAAAGAGAAGAATTGCTTAAGCATGAAGCATTTATTAGGAATAGTTTTCTTATCATAATATTCTTGCAAGGCAGTCCACAATTCAGCAGCAATTTCAGTATCACCAATGGTTCTAATCACATTTTCAGACAAATGCAAAAAGATAGTGCCCCATGCAATCTCATTAGCATCAGTCTTTCTAGCATCAGTAGTACCCTCAGGCCATGAATCATCTAAAGCCTTAGCACACCATTGTTGCATAAGAAGTGCTTTCAGTTTAAGTGACCAAATTTTAAAATCCCCATTCCCATCACAAATCCCTAACTCAGGATCGATAAAGGAGTTGGCAGTAGCCATTTTGAAATCACCAATCCACTAGCTAGAAAACACTTGAATGAACTCACAGAAATTTGAAAGTAACTCATTCCAAAAGTTGATCAAAAACAGTAGCTAGTTAAGGTAATACAAAAACAATCAATGCCCCCCAAAAACAGTCACTAAGTGGAGAAATACTTCTCAAGCAACCCACACAATCAAGCAAATCAATGAATGCATCAAGTAGGTGAATGCTCGCAACCAAAGGATACTGGATGCTCACTCACAGCAATGCAAAAAAAAACTCTTAATTCACAATGATAAGATCAAGCAGTGATAATACACCACACACAAGTGCAAGAATCACAAATCCACCAAGGAACTCCACCTCAATTTAGAGACTCTCTTAAATCAGTTAAGCAACTCTAAATACAAGGTATCTCAGGTAGAAGTCAATGCACAAAAGGGCTCAAAATAAACCTAAGCAACAGGCAAGATCTACGAAGGCAACTCAAGACTCACAACAACACTGAGACCTATTACAATTACAATGTCCAGTCACCACAAGAATGCCAAACTCTCAGTATGCAGAGAATCAAACAACAATCAGTTAACCCCTAAGTGTCAATCTCAAACACTATCGTTAACAATTATACGAATGGAGATTCTCGAGCACACAATCACTGGCAGAAAATAATGGACAATGAAATAAACCAACATTGTAAAAGGACTCAGATCACAGCAATAGCCTCAATAAAAAAATTCACCCAACACAAACACCGTAACCGTTCTGGCTTTGTTGCAGACTCCGAAGATCTCACGGATCTTGGACAAGAACCATACACCAGGGGTATCTAGGTGTTATACCTACTCAGGCAAACACACACAGTAAGAGAGAGTAAGGTGTGAGTATACCACGGTCACACTGACCGGAGAGGAACCACAGCCTATCGCCGAAGAATGTAAAAAAAAACCATCGGAATCACAGTTCACCACCGCGCAGCAATCGGAATTTCACAAATCACCGGAGACACTTACCAAAACACGATCGAAGGGTCACAAGATACCCGAAAGCCCAACGACCACCAGAAACTCCCAATCGCCGGCGGAATAAAGCGAATCGCCGTCGAAAACCACAAATCACCAATCGGAAACCCTAGATCACCAATTAACACCCAGGTATTGCTCTGATGCCACTGTTAGGGTTAGATCGAAAAACACAAACAAGATCTAAACAATTAAATCGGCGAATAAACTACAAAAACAGTAAAGTAAAGAACACAAGAATTTTTCGGCCGAGAAGGCCCCGCAATTCACCAAAAATGGCTACGTCTGCTTTGAGCTCCACATATTCGTGGATAATTGCTCTCAATCCACTAAGAACTTCAAGAATCCGGTAACAAAGGTTACAAGCAATAGATCGACACTCTTTCTTCGAATCACTCTCTCTATCACACACTCACTGTCTCGAATGAGTACAATCTAAGTATTACACCGTATCACTAACAACAAATCAGAGATTTGCCTCTCTCAGGATACACACACTCACACACACTTAGATCTACAATTTACAGAGAGAAAGAAGAGCAACAGTCGAATGCTTCGTATGCAAGAATGAAGAGACGAAGCCAATATATACATCCATCTCTAATGCCCACTAAGACTGGGCCAACACACAACTCAAGCCCAAAACACTCTAGCCCAAAGTAACAAGCTGGACCTTTTAACTGGGCTTCCAAGAAGTCTGGCCAGCAACCCCCATATTAATTATGGTACATAAATAGCTAATCAACAATCATTTATGACAGCATTATGTTATACCTCCCCAGCACCTACCCCCGAGGAAATGCACGTCTTCTCTAACTTTAGACTCTTCGGCAGCATAGCTAAAATTTATGAACTTTTAACTCAAAGACTGCTCATCTAAAAATAGTGTCAATTTCATCAAAGCTTCAAGCTTTTCTTTCTTTTAAAGGAGTAACATGTGTGTATTGCTGACAACCAACACCTATAGTCAATTGCAGCATCTACTCACTCACAAGTAGTAAAGACTAAAGATAAATATAAATAACAAGATGCTGATACATCAAACATTACCATTTCAAGAATCTAGGCGCAACAAAAAGGGAAGAAAACCCCAAAAAGGGAATAAAACCCCAACATACTGAATTATGAGGGGAGTTTTTCAATGAGGGGGATACCCTCGCTATCATTCGTTTGTAATTATCTTTGCTTATAACACATTAAATAGCTAGGGTAGTTTAGTTAAAATAACATTGTTCTGTACATATGTACACTTATGACTAACATCAACATAATTCAAAATATTCATTAATTATAAGAAATTAGACTTTTAGTGGCGGTTTATCGTCCTTATAAACTCATCCCCGTAAAGTATTAGGGGCGACATGACAGTATGTTGCCCCGAGTGCTCTATGGGGACGAGGTTATAGGGACGACAAGCCGCCCCTAAAGGCCCAATTTTTTTTAGTAATTTTACAATCTCTTCAAAGACCTCTTACTAATGTATCTCTCATACATAGAAATGAATTTCTACTCAGTTAACAATTTTTATTTGAAAAACAAAGAAGTGTTTTTGCACATGAATGAGGACTCGAAAAGATATCAAGTACAATATATACTCAAACCAATAGCTAGTTTCTAATGCTCCAAAGAGCACCATAATTGCGGGGCTTCCGGGGTGATTTCCGGTCACATACGATCTCCGTTTTGAAATCTGAGACCAGACCTAGGTCTGGCACAACGAAGTAGAGCTCCAGCAATTTGAAAATTTTCTGGTGACACTGTGACTGTCAGTGGTGACCGGTCAAAGTTTTTTGCCATAATTTGGCCCAAATTATGGCCAAAAACTTGACCGGCCATAGTGTCACCAGAAAATTTTTCAAATTGCTGGAGCTCAACCTCATTGTGCCGGGCTTAGATCTGGTCTCGGATTTCAAAACGAATGTCGTATATGGTTGGAAATCAGCCCGAGAGTACCATAAAATATAGTGCTCCTAAGAGCACTTGAACATCTCCACTCAAACCTAATACCCTACAAAAGGAGTGCCTCGTGCGCCAGGCTTCTAAGAATAAGCCTTCTGATGAAGCCAAGTCAATTTCAAGCCAAAAAAAACCATCTACTCTAAGGGTATGTTTGGTAGAATAAGCGGATAAGTTAGCTTATAGCTGATAGCTGAAAAACTAGTTAATTTAAATATTAGTGTTTGGCAAAATTAGTTAAAAAGTTTAGTCATAAATACAAAATGGCCGAAAATAATATATTTAAAATAATAACATTTCTTTTTTTACAAAAAAAAATGGTAAAAATGGAATAAAAAATGAAAATCTCATAAGCTTATTTGAAAAGCATAAAAAGTTTTTCAAATAAGCTCTTCTAACCAAACATAACTTATTTGAGTAGGAGGAGCTTATAAGCTCTCCAAATAAGCTATAAGCCAGTTTATTGTATTTACTAAATACATCCTAATTATATATCACGAAAATGTTACTTGTGCACTCTTATATATTCATTTATACTCATGTGAGGTGTTAAAGTCTTGTAAGGTGAAACAACAATCATGTTGACACTTAGTGCGATTCTAACACCTTACACTGATGGAAGTCTGATTATATGAGTGTAAGAATCGGCATACATGTAAAATTATCAGGGGCGAATGAATTTCTTATACTGCATACGTATGGTTGTTCACTATTCCTAACTAATTGTCAATCAGAGTCTATACTGCTATGGTACTCACGAGCAGGGGTGGAAGGAAAGGTATTCCCAAATATTCCGGGGAATACCCTGTTTTTGAGGATTTTTCTTTTTTTTTGTAAAGTTTGTGGACCATCAACAATGGTAAAGCTTTATTGCAATTGTTTAACTTTCTAGCACTGACTATCACCAAGGCAAAAGACAAATAGAATTTAAAATAACTAATATGAATCAGATTCTCAAGTCCCTAAATTCACTTTTCTATTCCCTTTCGCGAATCTCAGCTTCGGCAATAGAAGGTAAGAATTCTTGTGCAATTCTTCTTCGATTCTTCACTTCTTCCTCTTCCTTTAGTTATGGTTTTTCCTTTTTCCTTGTTCTCTTTGATTTCAAAATTCTAGAGTAGAACTGTAGGACTCTAAATCTCTAATGTTAATTGTTGAATACTTGAACAGTTGAATATTGAATGTGAATTCGTAATTGATTTGTGAAATGTGCATTTGTGAAAACTGGAATTTATAATTATAAGTGACATGTAAGGAAGATTCAGATTTTATTTTTTGAAAGTGTTGAAAGTTAAAGCCTAAACTCTAAATGCTTCTCACTTTTGTGTTCTTCTTAGTTCCTTCTACATTATAAAATTCTAAGTGATATATTGATAATTGATATGTGAAAGTGTGAAACTATGAAAGTGATAAAGTTCCTTTTCGTATAACTATATTTACGTGGGTATGGAGTGAAGACAATGGATATCAGGTTAGAGATTATTCATATGAGTATATCTAGTTATTTATTATTTTTCCCTTTTCAAATAAGCCTTATATACCAAAGCCTTTGGAACTGAAAGATCGTTATTTTAGGTAATGTTTTGAAAAGAAACTTTATATAGGCAGAAAAAAAAAGAAATTCGAGGCCACCCCCGAATCAACTCGATGCTACTAAGATTCTTAATTGTGCATACCCATAGAATGAAGTCTGGCTCTGCCACTGCTCACGAGGTACTAGAAAACTTAAGTAAAACCATAGAATCAATATCATTCACCCATACATATTTTTCTTCTCCCTCCATTCTAAATATATGGCCCACTTTGTTTTTTTACACGAATTAAGAATAGTATAGGAAATAACAATATATTATATAAATAAATTTCTTAGAATACCCTTATTTAATTAGTAGTATGTATTAAAAATACCATTGAAAAAGATAATATGAGGGTATAGTTATAAATTAATATAAAAGTTGACCAAATAAGTGGGATATCTCAAAAAAAAATGGACCATATAATTGAACCGAGAAAGTGATAATTTACATTAACTATTTGAAATGGTCATCCACTACTTTGCTTGACTTCACCGATTAATTAATGTCCATTATTCCATAGATCTTACGATGTTATCAATTTTCAGTTTCCTGTCTTTTCGCTTCGTATATGAGAGTAATACGTACCATTCGTTTCAGTCACAATATTTATTTCTATTTGATGGAATATGTTAGATTTTTCTTTTTGTTATGGAATAACAGATTTGATGGGATGATATAAAATTTATGAAGATAGAGGAAGTAAGATGAATATTTAGAGAGGAGAATGAGAGAATTTTATTGTGTTAAGTGGGGGAAAGAACGCCCCTATTTATAGAGTTACAAAATGGCAAATGTGTAAATTACAATACACTTAGGGGGTAAAATAGGCATTCACATAGTAGATATTATATATATATATATATATATATATATATATATATATATAGTATCCAAAGTATATTTACAACACTCCCCCTTGAATGACTATTTTATTAAGTGAAAAACAGTAATACTAAAATTTTAGAAACATTTGCCTCGTTAAAACCTTGCCAGTAAAACCCGATTAGGATAAAACACAGACGAAGGAAAAAAAGTACAGCTCAAATTTCTCCCTCAATATAATATCACTTGATATCTTTAATTCTCGCATCGGATTTTGCGTATCAATCCTTCAAATGTTGCGATCGGTAGTGCCTTCGTCAGCAACGTGCCAAGATTATCACTAAACGGATCTGTTGTACATCAATTGCGTTACTCTATCAAGTTCATGAGTGAAGAAGAACTTTGGTGAAATGTGTTTCATCCGTCGCCTTTAATGAATCCATCCTTTAGTTGGGTTATGCACAGCAGTATTGTCCTCATACAATATAATTGGATTGGTTGTAGTAGAGGATAAACCACACTCTTTTGAATATATGTTATATCATCGTCTTCAACCACATCGCATTCTCGACTTGCTTCATATATTGCTATCGATTCTGCATGGTTTGAAGATGTGGTCATGAGTATCTGTTTGATCGACCGCCTTAAGATATTGCAGTTCCGCATGTAAATAGATAACTTTGCGGGATTTTTGCTTTATGGGTCAGAGATAAATATCTGCATCAGCATAACCAACTAATTGAGTTTAGTTTTATTTGAGTAAAATAGGCCCATATCTCTTGTTCCTCGAAGGTAGCGAAACACATGTTTGATTCCATTCAGTGTCTTTGTGTAGGAGCGAGAACTATATCTTGCTAATAGATTTCTTTGCAAAGGCTATATCCGATCTTGTATTATTAGCAAGATATAATAGTGCACAGTGCACTAAGATATGGTACTTCGGGTCCAAGGACCACTTCATCATCTTCTCGAGGTCTAAAGGATCCTTTTTCACATCAAGTGGCCGAACACTCATTGGGGTACTTAGTGGGTGAGCTTTATCCATATAAAATCGGCTAAAGGACCTTTTACTCATATGAATGGTGGTGTAAGAATATCCCATCTTTGAAATGTTCAATTTGTAAGCCAAGACAAAACTTAGTTCTCCCAAGATCTTTCATCTCAAATTAACGCTTTTAAATAATTATTGTTTTGGAATATCTTGACCAGTTCGATAATATTTAGATCATCTACATATCTGACAATAATAACAAATCTGAAGGTGACCTTTTTATAAAGGCGCATGGGCATATAAGATTATTTTTATACCGCTTCTTTCGAGAAGATATTCGCAAGCGATTATATACCACATGCGTCCAGTTGTTTCAACCCATATAATGATCTACGAAGTTTTATCGAATAAATTTCACGATCATTAATTGTATACTTGTGCAACTTCAATCCTTCAGGATTTTCATATAGATATCATTATCAATTATACCATATAAATATCGATAACCACATCCATTAGTCTCATATTGAGCTTCTCATGCGCGATTAAGGCGACAAGATATCGAAGGTGATTGCATCCATTACGAGGAGTATGTTGCTTCATAATCAATGCCGGGCCTTTCTGCGAAAATCCTGTGCCACCAGTCGTGCTTTATATCTCACCACTTCATTTTTTCTCATTCGTTTCTTACGAACACCCATTTGTACCCTCTTTGGTTTAACCTCTTTTGGTGTTCGCATTATAGGTCGAAAACATTTCGTTTTCTAGAGTCTAGCTACGCTTGAATGGCATCTTTCCATTTCAACCAATCATCTCTTAGTCGGCATTCATCAGCGATTTTGGTTCAACATCTTCAACTTCATTGATTATATCAAAGTGCAACATTATATGCAAATGCATTATTGATAATTGTTTCTTTTCTATTCCATTTCTTCTTTGTGAAAGCATAGTTTATAGAGATCTCTTTAATTTCATCGCTTCGGTACCTGAACTTTCTCGGGGGGTTCTTGCTTGATTTCATCTCGATTTATTAAGACCTTACATTTCTTTAATCACGATTATTTTGCATTTGCTCCCCTTCTTTTAGAGATTTTTGTCTTTTGATCCAATGGGTCTACCACGTTTTGTTGTATTCTCGATTCATTTGCAATTTTAGTTTGTTTTGGAATCTCAATTCTCATAGGGGCATTCTCGGTGGAATATGTGACTTAGTTATCCCTTTAGGCATCTGCAAAAGCTTCTCGTAATCGATCTGCGTTCCTTATAAGTAAATTATCTTTTGAACTTCTTGCTCGCATTGCCCGGTCTGAGGATCTAGGTTGGATAATGTTGTAGTATTCCATATCACTTCCTTTTCCAACCTTTAAGTGTCACATCATTTTCCAACTTTTTATCTTCTCCCTAAAGGTGGGAATAATGTTTCATCAAATTGGCGGTCGGCAAAGCGTGCATTGAAGATATTACTGTTTGGGGTTCAAGATATCTAATTATAGACGGAGATTGAAACCAATATATATTCCCAACCTTCTTTGAGGCCCCATCTTAGTACGTTGTGGAGGAGTAATGGGGTACATATCTTTGCTGACCAAATATCCTCAAATGAGAAATATTAGGCTCATTTTTCGAGACTAATTGTAATGGGAGAATTTATTGTTGGATGTTGGCCTTACAAGTCATGTAAAATGTAAATAGCATATCCCCATGCAGAAAGTAGAGTTTTGTTCTCATGAGTAGTGGCACAGCAATCAATTGGAGGCTTTTAATAAATGATTACTAGGCCATTTTGAGTATGAACATAAGGCTGGATGTTCAACTTTTATTCCAGCGATATACAATAATCATTAAGCTTTGTGATGTAAATTCACTAGCATTATCTAGTCGGATCGTTTGATTGGATAATCCGGAAAATGTGCTCGTAATCTTATAATTTGTGCTAGCATAATCTACTTAAATGCCATGTTGAGTGGATAATAAGCATACGTGGGACCATCTTGTAGATGCATCTATTAAAACCATAAAATATCTGAATGGTCCACATGATGGGTGAATGGGCCCACATATATCACCTTGTATCCAGTTCTAGAAATCTTTGGAGATTCATTTGGCCCTTAGCTAGTGATGGTCTCATTATCAATTTTCCTTGAGAACATGCAGGACATGAAAATTAGATTAGATTGAAGAATCTTTCTGACTTTTCAGAAGAATACCCACTTGAATTTTCAATTATTCTTCTCATCATTGTCGAACCGGGATGACCTAAGCGGTCATGCCAAATATTGAAATCTTTTGGATTTTCAATCTTAGCTAGATAAAATATGTACTTCAATTGTATTAATATTGGTATAGTATAAACGGGAGCGTATGCGGGCAACTGCTTTTCCAACACATGTTTCCTTCGAAATCATAGAAGTTATATATATAGATATTCGCATTATTTTCTTTCATTTGTCTCAATATGGTACCCATTACTCCGTATGTCTTTAAAACTCAATAGATTTCTTTTTTTTGATTTTGGGGCAAACAAAGCATTATTGATAATGATTCGTGTTCCCCCTTTCAATATGATATTTGCTCTTAGGAGCCTTCAATAATTCTTCTTAGACACAATCTTTGTTATTACATCATTCTTTATCATAGCCAAACTTGAAAAATACTTTTTGTTTCTTAATATAGAATGTGTCCGAAGCACTATCCGCTAAACAAATTTCTTCATCCATGACCTTGGAGTCAATCAATAGGCGATCAATATTCTTTCTCCTTCAAAAGAAATGATGAATTTTAGAATATAATATTTTATTTATATATAAAACCCAGAATATAATGCTTACACACATACATACTAGGATACACACATATTATACATCATTATTTATTATCTGAGACACACATAAGTAGGTTTCATACATATATAGATACCATAGTAAACATCAATTCTCATTATCGTAAAAATACATACGATCTCAAGATGTGTCGCTTTTGATGGCTCCAAGAGTGGAGTGTCTTCTTTATATGAAAGTTTGTCTCAATGTTATTTACTTTCTCCTTTTAGATGCTTGATATAAATCAACAAGATGTTTACTTGATTCGTGACTTTTGCCAGTGTCCTTTCATACGCATCTATGGCATGAATTATCCAGCTCTCTTATCGATTCCTTCACATTTCTTTTATAAATTTCCCCTTCTTTCACCATGATTATTTACTTTCTTAAATTTGGAACTTGTCATGACTATTTCGATGCCATGAAAAATTTCGTCCCACGACCACGCTGCGACCCTCTGCCTCGATTAATGCCAAAGCTGTATCCTCACTGGGTTGTATCCTCGTCCACGACTTGTAGATGCTATATTGTTCACTTGAGGCATTGGTAAAGATCCGTTGGGCGTGATTCATGATTTTCGTGCTTATTTCGTTATTTTGTTCCGCTACAAGTAGACAAGATATCAACACGAATATTTTTAAAGCCTCGCTCCTATATTGTTCTTGAGGACAACATTTGAGGCATGAAAGTGGAGAATGTTTTCTCTAACATATCATTCTCAGTAATTGTTTCTCGCATAATTTTAGTGTCAGTAATTTTGAACATAAGCGGAGTTATATTCATTTCTTGATTTAAAATCTTGTAGCCTTAAATGTAACCAATCGAAGCGAAGCTTTGGGAGGATTCTTGTTTCGATGATCATATCTTTCCTTTAAATTGTTCCAAAGTTAGAAGGATCTTCAACAAAGATATTCATTTTTAGTGCTTGTCAGAGATGATGGCGAAGAAAAATCACAAAGATCGCCTTACGATGTTTTCATTTTTTTCTTTAATTGTATCTCGAGGCCTTTTGCATTTAAATGCATTTTGGCATCAAGAATCCATGATAGATAATTCTTTCGGTAATATCGAGGCTTGAACTCTAATTTTGTGATATTTGATGCCATACTTTGTTCAAAATAAGTTGTTATATTACCGCTTTAGTTGGATGTATATTAAGGCGAGGCCGATCGTCTTGATAACGTGTTATGGAATACTTGATTTGATGGGATGATATAAAATTTATGAAGATAGAGGAAGTAAGATGAATATTTAGAGAGGAGAATGAGAGGAATTTTATTGTGTTAAGTGGGGGAAAAACATTTTTATTTATAGAGGATTCTGAAATGGCGAATGTGTAAATTACAATCTGACTTAGGGGATAAAATATGATTCCACTTAGTAGATATTATATATATATATATATATATATATATATATATATATATATATATATATATATATATAGTATCAAAGTATATTTACAACACTTTTATTATTATTACTATTTTTTTAAAAGCGACTCTAAAAGTTAAGCAGGCCCCTACTATATTTAATAAGTTTGAATTCCTTGACCTCATTTTCTTGAAAAAAAATATCTAAGTACAAGTGGGAGCTATGACGGCCAAACAGATGACCTCTCGGGTTACAATTGGAGCATGCATGGACGGATATATAGGCGGGTATTGGACCCCGATGTAGGCGTGTCATATTTAAAAAATGAGTTTTAAATCTGTTGTCCTAAATTCTGTCTTATTAATTATTTTGTCCAATTAAAATGATTTATATATACAACTTAAGACACTGAGCTTTGTATATAACATATTTTGATTGGATGTAACAATTAAACTGAAACAAGTTGACACACACGCTTAGGCTCCCTTAAAAAAGATTCAATTTTGTGAAAAAAGAAGAACACTTCTCAAGGTTAGGAGGAGTTAACTTGGTTTTGAAATGCGATTCTTGTTTTTCTTTCTCACTATGTAGCAATCTCCGTTCAGACAGAATTCCTAAGATTCACAACCTAGTTACAACCAAAGAGGTGCATCAACAACTCAATTGATCATATATCCACACTACCAATTACTAGTTGAGTTGCAATGATGGCAACTCAACACTAATCTTGCACCATATTGCATCCGTATGTGTGCTATTGTTTGTGGGCCTAATTGAGCTACCACTGATTTCAAATTTGGATCCCACATAACAGTTATAGTGGCAGCTTTTGAGGGCATATGTGGCTGCTTTTCTTGACCTTAACAAAGAAATACTGTTCACTAATGGTGTGTTCTCATACAACCTCTTCTTTTGTTGGCATATAAGCACTAGAAAAACGATAAAGGACTAGAATCCATGTGAGCAATCCATTACCCGGACAACATTATATTGTTTGATTACTAAAATGTCTTAGATAGTGTAACAATCTTAAGACAATATTATATTGTTTGATTACTAAAGTGTCTTAGATAGTGTAACAATCTTAAACCTTGTTGTAATGGATCTAGAACAAGACAAAAGTTTTGATAGGACAGTCATGCCGCGTAGGACGATGCGACCCGAGTATATGAAACATTAATTGTAACCTCGACCAGAGACTCGTATCTCACCAATGGGGAAAACACCTCTACAAGTTGAGGTATTGTGTTACCAGTTTATTAGGGAATCATATCATCCTATATAATACAACTGTCCTATAAAAAAAAATCTCTCGAAATTATCTATCAGACGTGCACGTTTTAACTTGAATTTACAACAAATCATTAATTATGCATCAATGAAGATATGTGAAACAAGATTACCTTTCCACTCTACACAATGAAGTTACATAAATATAAATGAAACATCATTAGAATTAACCAGCAATTTGCGGTTTCTATAAATATTGTTGCTAATATAATTCCCTTTTTTTTTTCTTCTTCTTCTTATTCTTCTGATTAATACATATAATATTAGCTACAAGAACTCAAAGGAAATTGTTGTGTTGAACTATGGCAGCTGATAGGCAAAATTTCTGAATTAAGCCCATCAAACTCTTCCAACCCAGAGAAGAATTCGTCGTTAAATATCAAATCACCATCTTCCAATAACTTGCCATCTTGATTGCATTTCGCCTGAAGAAAGTCTTCATCCATGGGTAAAGGCATTAGGGTTTCTTGAGACTGAAATGGAACAGAAACATTTGAACCCGAAATCGAATCCTCAGACGTTCTGTCGTGCTTGATATCACTTCGATCATTTGGGCTCTTCGGGAATTTTTGTCGAATGGTACCGGCTAAAGAATTTCTTCGAGTCGGCTGGCTGTGGTTGTGTTCTGCTGAGTAGGTTATGATGAACATTCCTGGATCTTTGCAGCTTTGCTCAACTTGTTTTCTTGCTAAGCATCCCTTTGAGCTGCTACATCTGTAGTAACTTCTGTTTTACACCCAGAAAAATTTAGGGTAATTCAGTAAATGACATATATTTATAATTTAGTACACAAATGTAGTATATACACACGATTGGCTAAGTGTATCTTTTAAGAAATACTCAGTGAGAGAGAGAGAGAGACGTGAACCTTGGGTAAGGAGAACCCTTAATAGGTTTCTGACCATATTTGCGCCAAGCCCAAACATCAGAAGAAAGGCCCTCAGCAGAAACTTGAACCACAACTCTCTTATGCTGATTCTTTCTGTAAACATTAATTAAGAACCAATCTTATAATTAATCACCAAAAGAAATTTATAATTTCATCAACTTAAAATCAAACAAACAAGGAATTAATTAAAATACTTTAATCTTAACTAACCTTCTCTTGTATTTTGGTGCATAAGCATCAGCCCTAGCAGTAGAATCACTTGTCTCTTTAGTCACATCAATTTCTTGAGTTTCTTCTTTAACTTCAACAGCAGTACTGATTTGATCAGCAGTAACACAGTTTTCGATTGCGGGATAGAACGGCTTGTAAAGCCCTTCTAGTTCATCATCACCACAAATATTAACACCGTCGAAAATATTGGGAAATTCGAAAACCAACTCATCTCGACCCGTCGAGAAGTTGAAAAAAGAATCTTGATCAACGATATTCGAAAAATCACCACTAGATCCTCTTACTACAGCTTGTAAACCCCAATCCTCCATCCCACAAAACTCATCCATCAAGAAAAGGCTTAATTTAATTTCTCAACAAGCAAGTATGAAAATGAGCAAAAATTTATAAGTAGGCGCTGACTTTCTTGATTGAGTATGAAGGGTTTTTAAGAAAGAGATAAAGTAGTGAGGAAAATGGAATTAGGGTGGTTGCTTATATATACAAAGGGCAAGTTTTTTTTCAATTGGATTGGGTTGACTTTTGATGAAAGTCAAAGGTGAAGCCGCTGCTGGTGGGGAAATAATGTACCACACGGTTCCACCGATTATATATACTCGCTTTTAGTTTATATTGTTGACTGGATTATGCGTTAAGATTGAAGACCAAGAATAATAAATTATATTAAGCTGCTTTTTTAGATTATTTTAGTGCTGCGGTCAGTTTTTTTGCTTGTGTCATTTGAATATCGACGAAATGATTGAAAATTTTGCTAGTTATATCTTAAATGGATGATCAGATACTGCATTAATTAAAATTTTTATGTTTCTAATATTTCTTTTCATTGCAAAAAACTAGAATACTTCTAAAACTTAGGACAGAACGAACCTTGATTGAAAGATAAGGTTTGATTATATTTGTAAAGTGGTGTTGTTTCTGAATAATTCTGCTTTGAATCATTTTTTTATATATGTGCATTTTTCAAAATTGCTTTTTTTTCTTTTTTTTTTTAATCTTCATTTTTTTCCGTTTTTAGAAACTATTTCCAAAATACGGCAGGCACTTTTAGATTACAAAAAAATCTTCGGTGACTCTTTTTTGGAAAAGATTATAATATGTTAATAGACTTATTATTTGAATATTTCTCACTTTGCCAAGTGTTGTTGTTTGTGAATAATTTTTTGACTCACCTTTTGTGGATCATGTTAGTTTTACACTTACATTTAGAATCAACCACAATCCTTAAAAGTAAGACATCATCATCATTCTATTATCTCGGTATAAGATTGTGGCATCTCCCATAATTTTATAACTTATAAAATTATCCTGCTTTTGATATATGCATTTTTCAAGACTAGTTCTCTTTGTTGATGTGTCACGACGTCAACACACGATTTTTTTCATTTTTGGGTGGATCCCACAAGGATTTGTTCATTTCCTATAGAAATCGTGTTCCTCTAGAATTCAGTCCTTTAACCTTGACTTCATGGGTCTGATGGTGTTTTAGGTAAATCCTATTAATTCCCCAAGATTCGACTGTTTAACTATTGCTTGTCATCCATATATATGCTCGCGTGGGAGAATTGAAACCTAGAGCCCTTGCTGCAATAGGGGGCCTCGTCAAGGCGAGGTGGCATGGACTAAGAGCCCCAGGGGCTAGGGCTCTTAGCTAGACGGGTGAGCCCTAGCTACGGGATACTGAGGATGTGACAGATGTTCGTTCTCATATCATCATTTTTTTTAACTCTTGAGATTTTGATTTTTTTTTTTTTGGAAAACTACGTAAAATACTCACATAAATACATCAGCAGACACTCTTAATTCGCATGTAGAAAAATATCTTGTTGCTTATTGAACTCTTTGTAAAAAAATTAATGGTCTACAATATGATACCTAACTATTTGAATATTTCCTACATGGTAGATATTTTGGTGTGCGTCATATGTCATATGGACTCTCTAGTGCAGTAGTGCACGGCACATATATAATCAAAGCAAATCTCTACGGTTTAATGGTCAAATTAATTAGCTTCATTAATTCGTAGCCCTCTAAACCACGTCTATGCTATGTAATCTCTTTGCAATTTGAATCATCGCATTTCGATCAGCAAATTGTTTCTTTCCCTTTTTCTTGGTTTAACAATGGAATGATATTTCGAGTAGGATAATTAATTTCTTAATAGATCATTAAAACGTGGATAAAGCATGTGAACTTTTTTTTGTAAATAGACGTTTGGTACAAATATTTAAATGTTAAGACGATTGACAACTGGCTTATGCATTTAAATGGGCGCGCTTACACCGGATCTGATGCAAGTGCCTGTACTAGATCAGAATTACCACTAAATCCTAATAGTAGTTATGTTCTAAATTTATCTTTGTCATCAATATTATAGCATGTCACACATAACTTTTAGAAATATTTAGTCTTCAATATTTTGGAGAGTTTTTTGATAAATGTGATCTAAACGTATGATTGAAAAGTTAAGAAAAACTTTCATTTTAATGAAATTATGATTGCGAATTAATTTTTCAAAAAATACATGCAAAAATCTTCACGAAAAAGACTCACATAGTAATGGGCACACCACGAACACGCGCGGTTGTGCATCAATCTCGCAAGTTGGAAGCATATATAGCTACGGACATTTTCAAGTGCACGACCTCGAATCGGTGATGGACTTCGAAGTAATATTAACGTTTTTCTAATAGAAAGTAAATAATAACGGCTCAAAAAATATATAATATAAATAAATAAATATATATATAATGAAGCAAGTGGCAATAAACGTGAAGTCTAGGGATATATAGAAGAATGGACGTTAGGGGGACCACACAACCCTTATTTTCATGCCTAATAATGTACTTTGTGCATTTTATTCTTCGCGCGTCTTGGCTTTGTTCACCATGCATGCGCCTAAAACACGGCGTATATATGTAGATGTAGGTATATCTATCTTTAGGTTATGGACATGTTACATATATAGGGACTTTGAATATCGATGGAAATGGAAAATTTGAGATCGAGATAGAATTTAAGTTTGTATACATTCATTAACACTCGAGTGGAACTTATTTTAATCTAGATTTGATCAGGGGAGGGATCTTGCAGATGGGATCGATTAATGGAATCAAAGACTGTAAGATTCTAATTATAAAATTAATTGCACGAAGAATTAATTAACTATAAAATTATATATAGATATTCTTTAATTAAAAAAATTAATCGTAAAGGACTAGAATCAAGTGAAAAGGACGCAAGTAATAATTACTTTATAAATATTTGATATGAAATTAATTTACAATTATACATAATCAAAGTAAAATACTTTGCATCCCTCTATTTTGCGAAGGTTTTTAATTTGCAGCTAAATTTCATATTAAAGATTTATCAACAAATAAGAATACATGTAAATTACAAAAGAAATGATAATACATAATTGAAAAAGTGATGAAAGATAAAAAGAATATAAAAATGTTAAAAATGGGGATAATGCTGTCTGTTTTCTTTTTACTTAATTTTGAAAAACGAGGCAAAATATGATGAAAATAAAGAATCTTATGAATCATTGGAATCATAAAACATCGCTAGGATATTGTAACAACAGAATTGCAAGATTCTAGAATCTTGAGATTCTATAGTAGGATCGAATGGTTTCCTTTTTTAAAAATCGTAAAATTATAGAATCATAGGATTCAAATTAAGATTGTAACAACCATGAATGACAAATATTTTCCCAGTACATCCTCTTGGAAATTACCACCTGGCCTAGAGGAATCCAGTGTCCTTTGGTCTTTAATATGGGAGTTATCAACTTACAATCTCGCTACATGAATCGTATCGATTTACAATTTTGCTTAATATACATCGTGTGGTCTAACACATGAGATGTAAATGAAATATGGAAATTAAAAAAAAAAAAAAAAAAAAAAGGGACATCAAATTGTCCATTGGCAAAGGACAAGATGAGTGACAAAAAGTTGAACAATAGTTAAATAACTAATTAACTTTTTGACATGTAATTTTCCCACAAGGTTCAACCACGCAGCTTTGATTAAGGAAAGTTTTACCATTCAAAATAATAATGCCAAACACCGAATCAAATAAACCGTTAGAGTTTTGGTGTCACAATCCGCCCAGATCATCCCCTTAGATCTGAGACGCAGCGTGCACCGATGGCAAATGCCAGCTAGACGTGAAATCCACCACCAAGACATCTTAACCCTACTATCCTTTAAAAATGTCTATATGCAAATTTAGTCCCTGCAAGTTTTCAAATTTGGAATTTCTGGAATTGCAATTAAAAAAGAACGTGCCCATTCTTGGAATGATTCATATGGAGAGGATCTTCAAGTATTACAAATTGGGGTTCGAAACACAGTAGATGGTTGTGCCTAAACCAATCTGTAAGTCGACCTTCCGGGGACAGAGCTACTGGTGCGCTTTACTGAGCTGTAGCTGGGTCCCTGCTAATATTATATAGTTATCAAGTAGCAATATGATTGATACTGTAGAGTAGTGAGTTGGGTAAGCTTTCCCTGCCATGGCCCTCGTGGGTTCGACCTCCGCATTTTTTAAATTTTTTTTTTTTTTGGCTTTCAGTCATTCTAACTTTCCTTTCTAATTATTTTATTACATACATTACATTATTATTTCAAATTTCCCTCTTTCGTTTCTAAGATAATTCTTTAGTCTTTTTGTTTTTCCATATAAATATTTGATTCTCATTTAAAATAACATATTTTTTCTTACAATTATCAACTATGTCGTTGAATATGGTTTAACTTTATTTGATATTTTTAACAATTTGTTTTTATTTACAATTGTCAAAATGTTAATAAATAATTTGTACATATTTGAAGATTCTTTGGAACGTAAAATCAATTTAACGGATCGTGATTTTCAATGATGTTTAGTAAATAAGTTTTATAGAAAAATTTTTTTTTTTGCGGGCCTGAAAAGGGGGATTCGAGCCCTGTCAACCCTGACACTGTCTCTTCTTCAATTTAGCTCGCCCCTCCGTCCCTTGAAACCTTTTATTGCGAATTCTTTAACAAGAAGTTTATTTGGAGGTTTTTAACCACTTCGAGGGATCTTCAAGAAGTTGTTCCTTTGATATCGAATCCGCGTTTTACTATTTTACGTTTTCTAGTTGGATTTGTTAATTGCTTTAGCTGTTTAATTGCCACTTTCAAATTGATTAGTCGAGTAATGGTAATTAATTAAATTAAATCCGACTGAAAGTCTATGTTCCCCACATGGATGTTTTTTAATTGCCTCTTTCAAGAAGTTCATGAACCTACATGAGGTTGACTGGCGCTAGTGCTATAAATGGTATCGGTGCTAGTATTAGATCACTTCCAGATATTTCAAATAGATAAAAAGGAAAGTGGAAGAGAAATCAAAATTAATTTACTAAAATGACACTATAAAAATTGGGCATTTAGGAACGGTCTATCGTCTCTATAGTCTCGTGCTTAGAGTATTAGGGGTGATATATTGTCATATTATCTCTAATGCTCTACAGGTATGAGATTATATGAACGATAATTATGAGAAAATTAAATTCTATTAACCATGTATGGTTTTATAACTACACCACATTATAAACACAACCCAAATAAATTATAGTTTTCATAATTACACAAACTATTTTACAAAAATAACCCAATCTAGGTAAATAAAAAATAAAAGAATACAAAAATGTGTAACCATCTATCGTGATCCATCTCCCTCCTTTCAATAACTTGTAAGAAGCTTGATATTAGACCATTTGTCTGCAACGAAACGAAAAAAAAAAGGTGGGGGGGGGGGGAAGAGAGATTTTGAGCTCTTTTTTTAGTCATTTGAGATTATCTTTGGAGTTTCTGGAATTAAAGTTAAAATCATTATTTACTTCGTTGACTGTTTGAGTACTTATAGTGTTTTTTAAAATCAAAGATAGAGCATTTAACAATATTAAAATTCTAAAATTGATTTAATATTAGATACCCTAGAATCAATTGATCATACAATTGAATTTCATTAATTGGGTGGGAGACGATTTTGGTATAAGGGAAACCTATAAATGACAAGAAAGAAATTATTTACAATTGTCCATGAAAATTTTTGCTTTTGAACTGAAAGAAAAAAGGACTATTTTGTGGTGCACCGTCCATGAGAAGAAATACAAATTAAAAGGAGACTTGTGTGGTTTGGTGGGTGGGTGGGTGGGCGCTACGGAGGAAGGAAGATGGTGAAACAATCAAGATTCGTACTGGTTGTGGTGGTGGAAGAGTGGGAAACAAGAGCAGTTGGCGATATTACTTTATGTTAAGAAACATTTGGGTAACTAAGTAATTACTTATTATTTGAGGGTATTTCAAGTAAATGAAAATAATAATTAAAATTGTGGTGCATAAAGTAAAATTTGCAGTGTCAAATGTAATTAGTCTTTAAAAAAATTTAAAAATTTAAAAATCTACACTTGCGTTGGAGATACATTAAGGGTCATATAGTTCCAATTTTTACATTTTGTATCAATTGGGTCCCTTGTTCTTTTCTTTTTTAGACGCCTTGAGTTCCTAACCTTTCATAAATTCTCATACAAGGTTCCTAATTTTAAAAAATGACCATTATACCCCTTACTTTTTAAATAAAAATAAAAAGAATATTTTAAAAAAAGTAAAAAAAAATAATGAAAATGAAAGGAAAATATTTTATTACTTACCCTATCGACTTAGTCACTCACACGTACTCTAACTCATCCAGAAATGACAAATTCCGACAAGTATTTTGATAACAAAAGACGAAACTCCCTATTTTGTTGTCTGCTCTTCCTATTGTTTTCATAAATAAATGGAAGAAAAACGGAAGGTTTCTCTCCTAATTTTGCTACTAGAATTTGTCATTTTTTATCAGGTTAGGGTAGGGATGGGTAGCTATGTAAATAAGGTGCAAAAGAAATTAATTTTTTATTCGTTATTACTTCAAAATTTTTTTTTAATTCCTTTTGTTTTAATTTAAAGATTAAGGGCATAAATGTCTTTTTCATGGGATTACAGACCTTATGTATGAATTTATGAAAGATGAGGGACACACGATGTTAAGAAAAAAAATGGGGACCAAACTGATACAAATTGCAAAGATTGAGTACTTTATATGAAATTTAACCGTATATTCCATTCAAATAAAATTGTAAAACCAAATCGGACCCGCAGTAATGCTTCCGTCCGGCTCAGTATGAAATAAATTCAAAACCATCTCAAATGGTTTGAAAATTGAAATAATTTCAGGACCATTGGAAATGGTCTCATTTAGGTCTGATTGCCAAAAGTTGAAAGGCTATCATTTAGGTTTAACATTTCAGCCCTATATCCCATCTCCAATGCCCATGTCTATTCTTAATTTTCATCTACGAGAGGGAAAGACACAAAAATTTAAGTAGGTCCCTTATGTTACTTTTTTTTTTGTAATTTTCTATTTTTTTAAATCACTTATTACTTATTCACGCCACTTTTTCTCCACTTTTTCTATAAATTCCCGTGCCATATCTAGAAATAGACACCATATAAAATTTTTCTACTACCATTTTTTTTATTTATTTCTACATCTCTCATCTTTTTTACTTTTTCCTCTCTTTTTTCCTACACATATTTCCATTCCTCTTCTATATTAAAATAATTATCCCTCTCTATCTCTCTCCTCCATATCATTATATAGTTCACATCCCCATTGGAGATTGCCGCATCTCCAATGCAATGGATGTGGATTATGAAGATATGGAGGGGAGATAATGATTACTCCCTCCAACCACTATATAGGCTCATTTTCTTTTTTTTGATGTTCTAAATATATAAACTTGTTTCTTTTTTTAGAAGTTTAATTTACAACACTTTACTAATATACCCCCTTATTTAATAGGGTGGGGCTAAATGCACCCGGTTCATTTACTAAGCGCACCAATTTTTCACGCCTTTTCCAATCCTACCTCGTGCTCCACTTTTTTTTTTCTTTGTCCGGGCATGTTCGCCCTGTTGAGGGCGAACAGCCATGGTGGCTGTTGGCCCTCAACAGAGCGAACAGCCCAAGAATAATTATTAAAAAAAAAGTGAAAAGAAAAAAAGGAAAGGAAGGACTACAGTATGAGAAATTTTTTGCTATTATTTTTGTTCAAATTTTTTATAAACACTCAATTTCTTTAAGTTTTTTACAATCATTTTAACGATGAAATTCGATATTTTTTTGAATATAATTATTTTTAAAAAGTTATTTCAAAATTTTTTTGATGATATAATAATTGGTTTTATCTGTTTAGTGTTGAATACAATTATTTATTTATAACAAATTTAAAGAAATTTCAAAATTACTAATCAAACTGATAGCAAAAAATTTGAACAAAAAATGATAACAAAATTTTTCATCAGGTGTTCTTTTTTTTTAATTGCGTTCGCTCCATGTGGAGCGAACATATAATTTTTTTTGGTAGTAAGGGTATATTTGGAATAGCAACAAAAAATGGGTGTATTTAGAAATTGGGTGGGTGCATTTAGCCCCACCCTATTTAATATTCAATTATAATTAGGAATACGATTACAAAATGTATGTTTCCAAAACTTTCTTAATCTTTGTGAAAAGTCAAACAAGCTTATATGGAGTACTTTAATTGAAATTGAATAGAAAGGGTTGCAAAATAAAAGTGTGTGAAAAGTGGGAAAAAAAGAGAGAAATAAAGATAAATTCATGCAAACAAATACTATTGTACTAAAAATTAATTATGGACTAAATAAGCACTCGTAAAAAAAAAAAAAAAGGATTGTGCATTTTGACTAAATTAATTATGGACTAAATAAGCACTTGTAGTAAAAAAAAATAAAGATAAATTCATGCAAACAAATACTATTGTGCATTTTTATTAAAATTTTGGACTAAAATATATATTTTTCAAACTTTTGGACTTGATTGTAATAATTCCTAAAGGATAGGACCATTTATGCAATTTATTTTAAATCAAATGACCGAAATGTCCCTTGGGAAAAAGACAAAATGCCAAAAATTGACCTAACTAATGGCAAAATTGAATAGATTCCGTCCAAACCTATCAAATGCGTACCAAAATTTTTTTGGACCATTTAAGCTACTTTGTTTGATTTTGGACTAAACGCAGCAATTCTGATTTTTTTTTGGATTATTTGAGCCAATTTTGCAAAAATAATGATAAAATAATAGTGAAAGATGTATAAATAGATGTATGTTTTTGGAAATAATATGGGAAGCGAGAAAAAAATGAAGAAAAAATATGGTAAAAGAGAGAAAAATTCTTAAAGAAAATACATAATTAAGAAAATTTGGAGAAAATACTGAATCCACTTCAAATTGTGTGTCACTCTCTCGCCTCAAGTGCACAATGTGCAGAAGGGATGCATTGGAGATGCAATAGGCTTCATGGAAAATAGATAGATTGTTCCGTGTTTAAACCGAATCTACCAGGGCACTAACTGACCGGCCAAGTGGGAAGCTTCTGACCTGATTTTTGTCATTGCCCATTTTTGCACGTAATAGTAGTAGAACTAGTACCGATTTCAATATTTCTATTTTTCGGTGTTCTAAAAAACATTGAAAAATGAATATAAAACGGGCTAAAATGTGATTAAGCATGATAAAAATTTCAAAAAAAAGCACACAAAAGCGTGAAAAAACACACATAAACCAAAAAAAAAAAAAAAAGTGTCAAGGATTGATTCAATGCTTTATATTTTTTAGAACCTTACTATTTTCTGGTCAAAGTCGCTAATATCATCTCACCATATCGTTGGTGCTCCCCTGCACACTAGTGTGCAGGGGAACGTGCACACGGGGAGCGCCACGTCGCCACGTATTTTTTTTTTTAATTTTTTTTAAATTTTTTTTTGGAATCTACGATAAGTGAGATAGGTATCATAACTTCACGATGGCGGGGTTATATCTCAAGAATTAGTGTAGAGTGTGCACGAAATAGTGTGTAGGAGAGCGGGAGTGCTCACCATATTTTATGGATTATGTAATTCGATACGGATTTATAACATTAGCAAGCATAGGTTCTCTTTTACCCGCAAACCAATGCCATATGCGAGCAACTTAAAGTGTCTATATATATGCTGGTGGAAGACAAAAGGCACGTATCAATCATCGATCCACGTGTGGATATTGAATCATTAGTGCTCTTCGATTTCAACCACGATTCCTATAGATGCTTATTATTATTTACATATTTTTACAATTCGCTATGAGTCAAGTAACTTGGTACAACCTAACAAAACAAAATTCTCCCAAAAAATGTATAACTATTAATAAGTGACTAGAGGCACGAAGACCTGTAGATCTGAAAATAAGAAAAATAAACCATTTGAAATATCACTGGGAAAAACAAACTTATTCCAAACGAACTCTTAACAAATATAATTGAAAAAGATTCAACGACATCTTACAACGACATCAATGACCAAAAAGTAAACTGATCAAAACTGATTTCTTAAAATATTGATAAACATTCCCAAAAATACCAAAAACGCTCACAATCAAGTGCCCACTACGGGCCATACTGAAATTTGACCTTCGAGGTCAACTTCTGATATTCCTGACTAATTCAACAGCAATATGTCCACTCAACTACAAAAAGAATAGAGCATTATTATGCTGTTTAATTTAGTCATTGTTCTATTTGGTGTTAACCAAATTCGCACGCAATTCCGTATACCTCATACTCATTTTCAACCACACACATTTCCCAAAATAATATTAACCACACATTTTTACACGGAATACCGCGCGGAACAACTAAACCCCCAATCAAACAAGGCCTTAGTATGACCCAATAATGTCATTATTACACAAAGCGTCATCAATGGAAATCCAAAATACCTAAAAACTCGTAATCGTTTTCCTTTTCCGTACACAACATCCTCACTTATCTCAACTCAATTTCTATCTACTATATAATATAAATTTCCAAGAAAACTCAGCCAAACTATAGTTCATGAAACAAAATTTGGTAAAGAAAATGGCTCACCAGTATGCAACTTTATCAACAAGTACTATACTGCACTGCAATGTTGCATCGTTACATGTAGCCATGAGCAGAACAAATTTGATCAGGTTCTCTTTGAACAGAAAGACACCTTTTTCCCTTCAATAGAGAACCTGTCACTGCCTTCTAGCTGCAGAAAGTTGGAATGAATACCTTCAGATTATTTGTGATATGGATTACTTACAATTTAAATTTAAATATGTAGTTCAGAAGTATAAGGGAAGTATTAAAAAATATAAAAGAAAATTATCAAATCAGTGATGTAGTTGAGAAGTAAAAGGGAAGTATTAAAAAATATAAAGGAAAATTGCCAAATTAGTGGTTGAAAGTGTGAGAGAGAAAAATGGACAAAATTTAATTTGTATAAAACAACTCCTTAGTAGAGAATTTGGGGGGCATTCTCTTTGCCCATTTTAGCCTATTTTCTGTTTTCTAAAATATTGAAAACGAGTTCTATTCATTGTTTTCGAAAATATATTTTCGAAACCGTTTTCAAAATTTGTATAGAAAACACGAAAACGTCTTTTTAACGTTTTCAGCGTTTTCTATGTTAAATGTGGAAAACGAGGAAAACGCGTTTTTGAATTTTAAACTCTACATTTATAACGTTTGAATCCCAAGTTTCATTTTTCGATCGTTTCAATCCTCGACCACCGCCAACCACCGCCGAAAAAATCAAACTCCCAGATCTGATGGTTTGACAACCAGATCTGGTGGTTCTCCACCTGAGAACCACCGCGACGGTGGTTCTCAGGTGAAAAACCACCATGCGCAGGTGGAGAACCACCTGCGAAAGTGGTTCTACACCTACAAAGGTGGTTCTCCACCTTTGAACCACCTTCGCAGGTGGTTCTCGACTCCAAGAACCACCTGCAGTGGTCGGCGAAAGTGGTTCTCCACCTTGGAGAACCACCTACGGTGGTGGGGTGGGTGAGGGCGTGTTCGAAAAGTTTGAAAAGTTTGAGAGCCTTTTTGTAATTTTTATTATGCCAAATTGTATTTTTGTAAAAGTATAAACCAAACACGTTTTCTATTTTATCTTCTCAAAAATAATTTTTCAAAACAACAAACTAAACGCATTTTCAATTTTCTCAAAACAACAACTGAAAACAGAAAACACCAAAATATTCTCGAAAATGAAAACAGAAAATACAAAACAAACAAAACGCCCCCTTAGCGTTCAACATGGTAAGTACCAAAATGCAGTGCGGTAAGATGCTAATACCTTGTTCTTTAAAGAAGTAAGGGCCTCTTTCTTAGAAGAAAAGCCAGAAAATGTAGAAGGTGAGTGCTCGTCGATAAGTGCTTTGAGCTGCTTCAACTTTAAAGATTCTCCAGGCACCTGCAGCAGCTAATCACTCAGCAAACAGAAAACTTGCGTTTCAAAATGGTTTCGATATCTCAGGAACAAGTACCTGCTGAAGAAGTCGTCTACATAATTTTTTTAGCTTTGGCTTAGGTTCATCATCGTTTTCTGTCTCCAGATTTTCTTCTTGTTTCCTTTTCAATGAAGAACGGGAATCAGAAGAACACTCGTCATCACTATCATCAAAGGTTGTCTTTTTCCCTTCGAAGAAGCAGCCGTTGATTTTCTTTGGACGGTCTTTGATACCAAGCCCTTGTTTTCCAGTAGTAGCTTTGTCCTGAAAATATACTCTTTACTATTTCCACACTGTTTTTATACCATATATATTAGTGCAAGGAAAATTGAAGAATGCTCTACTGATAACTTGCATTGATTTGAGACATCATTTCCCACGGTAACACAAAAATATACATTCAACATTCAAGCAAGGATAGGTACTAGTTATGAAAATCTAAACCCAGCTCCTGGTCATGTAAAAATAGTAGTGAACTTGCAGAAAGAATATTATCAGATCCCAGGAAAGTCTAAATGACTAAATGTCTTGATAATATGGTGGTAGTTATGAAGTATGTGGTTAAAATCAATGTTCGACAAAGTGTAGTGCACCTAGGCATAAAACCAGGTCAAGTGTAAAGCGTGCTTAAACAGCAAGACAATCATGCTAGGCATCACCGAATAGAGGCTTATACAAACCCTTCAGAGAAGGGGTTCAAATTTATGTTGACTTTTGCCAGAAATTGGGAGTTGTAAAATACTTTCTAAGGAACACAAATGGGGTCCAGATAAGATAAGAGCAAGTATGTAGTTATTTCAGGGAACATAGACAATCACCAAGAGAAAAACAAGCTACATACTTGTACGAGTTTGTAAAGATTTTCTTGATCCTCCTCATTGAATGTCATTCTCTGATTAGGATTTTGGCTATTTTCAGACAGAAGGGCCTTCTTTCTTCGGGATTCTGCACCAAGCATACCCCCAGGAATGAACCCATGTTTGTGTCCCCACCATTCCGGTGGAACATCTTGATCCTTAACTGCCACAAGGCATCATTTGATGTTAATAATTGTTTTGTATAACACAAAATAAATTATTGAATTGTCACAAAAGGATTGAACAGTATAGGCTTCTAGATTTAAGCAATCAAAAATAACAAGCAAAGGAATCTAAAAGGGAAGACCAAGAGCAAAAAACAGTGTCCAAAACTCAGGCGCCACAGAGATGGATGTGCTCTGAATTTTTAACTCCTACATATGGCAAATGAGGTATCCAGTAACAAGCAAGTTAGTGAAGACCATGAAAAAAGAATAAACATTTCTTACAATATAGTTATGTTCATCCGTACAGTATAACATGCATCCAAGTATAGGATAAATGACAACTGGGCTCCGAAATGTGAGACATAGTGTTGCTATGGACCCCCCACCTTAGAGAGTGAGGTTCTAAGTTGTGTGGAAGTCTCATTAAATCTTAAATTTTAAAATCTACATTGATGATTTGCCACATGGGACCCAGAATGAAACAATATAAGTTTTTGTTTGGTAGAGACTAAAAACTAAATAAATAAATAAATAATAAAAACAAAAAATGAATTCAGCCTAAATTTACCTTCGAATGTATTGGTCCTTGATAAAAGGTCTAAACTTCAAAATCCATTCCTCCCTTTTTACTGGTTTATTTAGCTTCACTTACTCCTTTTGCTTTATTTTTTATGTAAACAAAAGTTACAAGTTACATGGTGACAGATAATCCCAACTAGAAACACACAAAATATAGTTTACACCCATAGTACCATCTTAAAGCTCAAATAAATCAACTTTTGGCTGAGCTAAAATTTCATATGCAACTTGACTTTCATATCAGGAATCAAGCTCATCCCAGTTAAAGCCAGATATGACAGTTCCATGAAGCTCAAACAGAGTTATACTGAGGATATAAGAAATGCAAGTTGCTCATACTGAACCAAAATGAGGTTTACCCTAACTAGGTAGGTGGATGATAAGAGAACAGGTTGCCACCACATGTGATTAGAACTTCAACCTCATAGAATTCAAATTTACTAACGGTATATATGATAAAGTTATTACAAAAAATTATAATAACTAACAATTTTTAGATGTGTCGTTGAGAAGCAAATTAAGCGTATTAAACAATATACTAAAAATTGTCCAATCAATAAAATGAGTGGTTTAAGATAATGAGACAGAAAAATGATTTATTATTTAAAGGCAAACCAGCCGTAAATAAAGAGCACTAAAATCAAACTACTATTTTGCCGCATAGCTTGAAGCAACATTTACTTGCTGACAAATAAAGCTGAATTTACGGCTCCATAGCCACAAGGCACAGGCTAGTACAAGTGCCACTATGTAATCACTTTAACTAATTTTAACTAATTTAATCCTTGAGCAGCATATTCGAAGAAGCCATAAATCACAACTCTTTACCTGAGGAGTCTTTGTGTATGTTACACACGCAAAAGTTAACCAACAAAATCTAGCCATTAAAATACCTCACATTGCAAACTCGAGGATCGAATAATGTGAATATAGATGTTACCATCAATGTCTAAAAGATGGATCTCCGCTTCCTTTGATACATCCTGATCAGAACTTGTATCAGGGGCCTTTAGCTTCTTTACCTGCAGATACAATAGCAACTTAGGAAATATGTATATAAACCAATAGATAAGAGAGGAGCTTTTCTAGGATCCCATACAAGGTTCAATATAGAATACAAATTAAGAAGAAAATAACTTTAAAATTATTAAAATCCAGTCAAGAGGATTAGTAAACCCGGTTATAGTACAGAAGTGTTTATAAATAAAATTTAAAAATAAAAATAAAAATAAAAAAACTCATTAATCAACCAAAAAAGGCCCTCCCACTGCTCAATAGGAGAAGAAAAATACGGCACCCAGCGTTACTAATTTGGTTCATTTGAACCCACTACAGAGTTGATTCAACAGCAGAAGAAAAATACGGCACCCAGCATTACTAATTTGGTTCATTTGAACCCACTACAGAGTTGATCACTTAAAAGACTGTTATCCCTGCGGTCTTTTATGTTTCGTGAACTACCCCTCATCCCGAGCCACCTCAACCAACTCCCACTTGCACAGTGCCCACCCCTGGGCATACAATTGTCAGTTGACTGTCACCAGTATCACCTCAGACCGCCGCTACACTCGAAATATTTCCATTTTCATTTAGGAAAGGAATATTAATAGTGCCTCATGAATTTCATCTCATCTCACCTTCACTGGCCTTTCAACAACCATGGCTAAGGAAGTGACATGGATTCCAATTTATCCGTGGATTCCAATTTATCCGTAGAAAAAGCAACACTTGAGGATATGTTATGACCCACCATAAGCAAATAGGAAAGAAACCAAATACTTGGATACATAAGGAGTATGTTTACTTTCACAGTAACTACACCAAAAAGCAGAAATAAGACCAAAGTAATTAAAAATAAACTTACGAGAATTCCTTCAAGATCCTGAGAAGAATAAGCTTGGACAAGTTTCCCCTTCTCTCTTCTCTTATACCTGGAGATGTACACATCAACGTAGGCAAAAATCATATATCACACAGTCGAAATAGTTACTCTTGAATTTGGAATACAGAGCAAAAGAAATGAAAAATTATTAGAAACTGACCTTCCTTGCGGTCGAGTCAACTTGACAGACATATCATGATCATCCGGAGAATCCTTTTTCTGTTTTCCTGTATCCACTTTTTTTGCTTTCAATTTGTCCTTTTTATCAGCTTTGGTGAGGCCATAATCACTGGTCAGCAAACTACTTTATGATATAGACAGCATTCAATTTTTATTTCATTAAAATGTACCTTTATCATCGTCAATTTCAACCACTTGCTGTCAAATTGTCCAACCATAAACATCAGTTAAATACAAATATAAAGTATTACATGGATAATATATATCATGTATACAAGAAAATAAGTAAACATACCACTTTCAATTTCTTGAGGATGTTATCAAACTGCGTGGTATCAAATGCCCAAGCATTTGGCTTCTCCGTGCCAATACCTAGATCATGGTTCAAATATACATAGACATAAAAATCTCTTCTGAATGTCAGACTCATTGTTCTATTATACAAATTGAAAGGGAATGTAGCTTTGGTAAAACAAATTGCAATTCGCTTGAATTTGAAGTTCAAATATATCTTAAGGCAGCTAAATTTATTTAAAAATACCTGAAGTGTCTTGCTTGTTCTCCACCCTGACATATCCTTTGATCCCTTGCTTTTCTTTCCCAAGCCCTTCTCCTTCTTCCCAACCCTGTCATTTACACTTAAATAATCAAGTTTCATCCCCTAGACATAAACACAAAGACAGCATACTGAACCACCACATATAGATATTGCCTTGCACTTTCTAAATTTTTCCGGAAAAATGCCGAGCACTAGAAAAAACTATTTGCAAAATAATTTGAACATAAAAATTTGAGCTTGCTCGGCAGGTAAAAAGGTACACGTCATTTACGCCTCAAACAGAATGCAAGCGGGAGATGTTCGCAAATATCACTTTAAAGCAGCGAAAATGCGTTCAATTTCTAAATGAATTGCATTGAATTCATGATAAAACTTTTATGCACTCAAATTGGATAACCAGAACCAATTGTTTTCAATGTTGAGCATTTTTATGAAATTCAGATTAGAAATGGGTAATTCAGTCGCCGAACGCAGCCTAATGCAATGATATGAGATTAAGCAAACTCTGCCGTAAAATCGTAACTTTATAAATAATAAATGCATACAGCATAGGAGAGACAGGAGTTTTACCATCTGTTTCATGAGGCGGAACGCGGCGGAGTTCCGATCGATTCCGACATAGCGAAGAGGAGCTTCAGGTGCCGACATACCGAATCGAATTGAACGCTATTCTCCCTTGCTCTCTCTCTCTCCAATTTACGCACAGCGACAATTGAATGGCCAGGAATGGCTCCGTTAGAGAGGGAGAGAGAGAGAGCAGGCCAGAGGGTTTTACAGAGGCGGCAACGAGCAGCTTAAAACCTAGAATGCTGGACCTCGTAGCAGGTACTGACAAGATCTCGGTTCCATTTGATCAACGGCTCAGAATGCGTAGGGAAAAATTGGCTAATTGAAGCAACGGGGACCCAACTTTAAAGTCGCTGACAATGAGGACTTGTTTAAAAATAGGCTAATTAGTGCAAGTATCTAATGTTTTAATGCGAGGAATATTCTAATGCCCACCCGTGGGCATGCCCACGCTTGGAAAAAAATCCGTGGGGTCCACATAGATTCCCCCACCATCATGGGTAGTTATGTATTATTTATCTCATTTAACGTAAATACAAAAAAATTTAAAAAAAATAAAAAATATTTTCAGGATGACGTGGCGCCCTGTAAGGGCGCCACGTGCACGCGTGGGAAGGTGATCACAGACGGTTTTAATGCATTGTGGTTTTAGGATTTATCATTTTATTTTTGACATTTCGATTCTTGATCTTACATTTTTTTGCCAAATAATGACTTTTTATATTAAAATGGATAGCAATATCTTTCCATTAAATGAAATTAAATAAACAACAATTAAAATTAAATGCATAATATTTTAATATGTATAAATAGTCCTAATTTTTTTAACTTAAATTTTATTAATTATTACAATTCAAACTATAGAATTTAGGTAAATTGAAAAATATTAAATTGGTGCAATAAAAATTACACACAAATTGCAAACTTTTCAAATTATACAATTTGGCCCTAACTTTCAACAACCATACCCTATCCCCACCAACATCACCACCATTCCTCCCCATCCCACCCCCACGCCCACCCCCAAAAAAAACCAATTCAAAATTGAATCCGACTCAACAAATCAATGGTCTCCATTTCATTGAGAGTCATAATTTCATCACCTAACTATGTCAAAACCTTAATTCTAGTGACCTAACCAATAATTTATCAACAACAATTCCAATTGGGTTTGCAATAATGAGATCGCCAAAGTTAACCTACCGCCCACACGCCAGATTAGGACTTCGTAGGTTCAAGCTATTGTAATCTAAAACCTTTATGGTTGCGAAATAAGCTGTGATGAAAATCTGAAACCGTGATCGAGAATGAAGCCGTTGACGAAGTCAGTGCGTACACGACCACTCACAACGTCAGAGGCATCATTGATAAGGAATGGGATGTTATCAGCTTGGAGCTATTTATAAGTGTGCATTTTAGACATTTATTTATATTTCTAAATGGTTAATTTATCATTAGATCGAGTGCATACCTACTTATATTTATGTATTTATCGTATTTGTAGGCATTATTCCTCAATTTGGACGAGAACATGCAAAAAGGAGCCAAATCGACAAAAAGTGCAATGAAATCCAAAGTTGAAGAGCATTTTTTATAAAGATACAAGTTGAGTTGGAGGACACAATCAACTATAGAGTTGTAGATCATCGAGTCTAATTTCCAACGCAATTTGAATCGGCTCTATTGGACATCGAGATCAAAAGCTGTTGGCCAAAATACTAAAGCTGCGCATGCTAAAAATTTGTACGGCCATAAATTTTATTTGCACAGCAAAAACTTATTGAAACGATGGCCAATTTTATGCAGAAACACTTGTACAACCGTAAATTATATTTTTACCACCGTAAACCCTTCCCAACAGCAAAAATTCGCTATTTTTTGGCCTTTTCTTTCTCTCAACGCTCTCCTTTATCTTCACCCCCTCCCTTGGCGGGAAAAATGACACGAAATTGGGGCCAATTTACACCACTTTTCACCCCCAAGTTCTTAATTCCTTCCACTCTTTAGATTTAGGTTAGGGTTCTTCTCTTCATTTCCCATGTTTTTCTCTTTTCTTCTTCTTTTCTTTTTTCTTTTTTCTTTTTTTTTTTAGTTTTAGGGCTTTGATTGGGGATATAGCTTGCAAGTAGAAGATGGAGGAATCAAGAAGAGAGAGTGGAAGAAGTACTAATAATCAAGATTGGGGATTCAACCAAAAAGGGAGAATCTAACCATTTTGTCTTGTGCTTTCTTTAGCTTCTTCTACTAGCACTTTTTATGTATTTATGCTTTGATTTCTCTAACATGAGCTAAATATTGTATTGTTGGGGTGATTGATGATCTTAGCCTAGTTTGATTAATGAAATATGTTTATGGTTTTGGAATGGATTGTTCATGTCATGTGTGGTTGTTTTTGAGCTATTTCCATGATTTGTTTGATCACCGAATTTATGTATTTGCAATTTCTATCATTATTCGAGAGAATGAGGACATTTTGGACCATGGAAGCAACCACCTTAGGTTTTTGTAGATGATAGAGATATACCTCTAAACCCTTGGTGATCCTTTGAGCTACTCTCACAAAACCTAATGCATTTGTTTGGTTTGAATCGACATAGAGATATAATAGGTTAAACTAATCCTTTAGGACCGGTTTGACGCTCGAGAGAGGTAACTAGCTGAGTTTAGAGAGTCGGGTCTAACATTGAATATGAGTGATATGTTATGTTTAGACATTGAATTGATTAGGCAATGGCGAAGTGAATCATAAATCCCAACTATCTCTTAACCCGAGTTTATCTCTCATTCCTGCCCCATTTTAGGTCATTAGTCTCTTTGCTTTGTTAGTTTAGTTAGTCACATCTCCTTCCAACTTCTTAATTGTGTGTTTTACTTGTTTTCTTTGTATAGTTTACTTCACACTAGAATAAGTGATTCAATTACAAATATCAATCCCTGTGGGACTGATATCCGGACTCTTTGAATTTACCTTATTACTTGTACGACGTGTACACTTGCCATATATTTGTGCTTGTCTTTACGCCCAATAGCTATGTTGCGTGGCAAGCCTAGTAGCCCAACGTCGAGTTCGATGACTCCGATTCATGAAGAACATTTGGCGAATTGGGAATGATTTTTCTTTTTCTTTTTGAAGTAAAATATTTGATGTGAATAGAGGAATGTCAATGTAGTGAGATGGGAAAAGAGAATGTAAGCCGACATTGGAGATCCGAATGGGGAATGGTAGTGGTATTGGTGGGGTGGATGAGGGTGAGAGTGTTTGAAGGTGATGGCTAAATTTTATAATTTGAAAAGTTTAAGATTTATATGTAATTCTATTTTATCAATTGATGGTCTTTTCAATTTATCTAAACTTTCAAGTTTGAATTATAACAATGTATAATTTTTAAAGACTAGTTTGTGCATATTAAAAATGTCATGTACTCAATTGTAATTGTAGTTCATTTAATTTCATTTAAATATGACAGTGTTGTCTTTTGGCATAAAAATAGGGATGGCAAAATAATTCCCGAAACCCTAAAACCGTGGATATCCGAACCGAATGGATAAAAAAACCCGAACAATGGGTCGGCGAGTTGGATATGGTTTTTGAAAATAAAACCTGAAATGGATTATGGATATTAGTGGCATACCTGAACCCCAACTGAACATCCGTATTTTTTATTTTTTAATTTTTCTAGTAAATAAAATATAAGATAATAAAATTAAAATTATTTTGCAATTGAAATTTTTAAATTCAGTGCAATTCCTCAAAGCAAATGGTCGCTACTTGAAAAAATCCCACATCAATTAAGAATTAGGAACTGCTACAACCTATTCATTATAAAAAGGGATAATAAAGATAAAGGTTGATGAGTTATTGTTGTCAGTTGGATCTAGTATGGGCCTGAATATTGGGCTCAACAATTTAAAAATCCAAATTTAAAAGTTTGATTTTTTTTACTGGACAGTATATTTAAAAAATTAAAAAGGGTAAACGGGTATCCGTTCGGGTTTGAGAACCGATCCGTACAAATACTTGAAATGAACCGACCTGAATGACCTACTGTTCGGCTTGGTTATAGATATGGGGTTAAGACCTTGACTCGGTTATGGGCATGGCCAACCCGACCTGTTGCCATCACTACGTAAAAAATCCTTATTTGACAAGAAATATTATGTGAAGGATTAAAATATCAAAAATATTTCGCAAATCAAAACTTATTTTCAAGTTTTTAACAAAACATAGATTTTCGATAGTTAGTCATTATCACCAACTACACCTACAAAGTGGAGTTGGTGATACTTTTTCCAATCACACCACAAGTGACATGAAAAGACACTAGCTGGTAATTGATATATTAAGCCAATGAGTCTACCGAGCCAACTCGCAAGGCTTGACTTGGCCTTCGAAATTGCAAATTGGCTCGAGCTCGTGACTCTCATATACAAACCACGAGCTAAGCCTCAAGTTTTTGCGGGTTGAGCCCGAGCAACTTATTAACATTCGTACCTAGTGAATGCTAAAACAACACAACTACAAAAGTACAGATTTTGGTAAATGTTATTGCGGCCAATGCCTCAACCTTTACCCTTTTAGTAAAGTAATCGACAACAACAAGTATGAACGTTCTTCTCCGTCTATCCATTAGAAATGATCCAATAATAAAAAAAGGCATACGCCAAACAATGCATGTTGGTATTCCATTGACAAGTGGACAAAATTACCATGTATCTGGAGAGCTGAACGTCACACGAGAAACTTTTTTGCATTTGACTTCAATGTTAGACAATAGTAACCTTGTTGAAGGATGTTGAATGCCAACACACTCTTTCGAGATGATCGACACACTTAGGAATTGGCATCGGCCAGGTTGTGTCGGATTTCGACCCCACCCCAGATCAAACTGGCCAAAGTTGGTTCAGAGAAATTCAGACCGAAAGTTTGGTTTTGAGCTTCCATTATGGTTGGTTTGTTGGGTAATCGACAATTTTGTGCCTATTTTTTTAATCAATCCGATTAATTCTTGAGTTGGATTTCTCCAACCCCAAAATTGAATTGATTGGGTATAAAACCCAATTTAAGATAACCCAAATCAGTTCGATTTGTCCTTTTATCGAGTTGGATGCCCGCCTCTACACCCCTTTGTAAACCTTATTCAAATTATTTGTCTATTTTTTGGAGTGTCGCATTTCAAGTATGGCATTGAAGTTCCTTTTTTGTATGATTTCCCATCGATGAGGAAAAACTACAAATCTTTCATACGTAATTTTCTTACATTGGTAGGATCATTTCATAGCAATTCGTGTTCAAGATGAGCTTTGATAAGTATTACCATGTTGGCTTTGTTTCCAAATTGAATATTATGATGGAAGCAACATTGAGTTTGGGCATAGATCATATAACAATGCCATCCAAATCAACCGTGGATATCGGAAGTTTTGAAAGCAAATGTACTTGAGTATTCTATTCCTTTGAGATCAAATAAACATTGAAACGGTGGAAATATCAATATATGTCTCGAACCTTCATAACATATTACGCTAGGTGAAATTCCCTCAAAGTTGACTTTGACTTGATTAATCACCAATTGTGAATCACTGAGGGCATGAACATTATGAGCAACATTTTCATGTTTGTTCCACATATGAGGGTGTTATATTTAGCAATGTTATTTGTAACATTGAACTAAAATTTTAAGGCGAATTTTATAGTTTTATTCTCTGATGAAGTTGAAATGACCCAAACTCTTGCCTTTTTTCCCCCGAATAACCATCAACATGAAGTGTTTAAAACATGTTTTTTCCATCTAAAGTTGTATCTATTTGAGGAAACTCTTGACACGGAATCAATTCCACAGTAAAATCAATTAGAATTTGTACCTTGATAAAAAGTGGGGGCTTGAATTTGATCTCATGTTCACTCGGCTCGATCGCTCATTTCATTAATTCCCCGTATTTTGTCATTGGAGTATATGTTCAAATGTTGATTAGTGAGTACAAAGAAAGGGATGTGGTTGAAAGTAAAGATGAAGCTTTCGGCGAATATGATTAACACTAATACCAATTGTTACGTAATAGATTGGATGTCCAACTTGCTGACAATCTTTTACAAGTATTGTATTTATAGCATATAGGGACATATAGATACATTTTCAAGATGTCTATTGAGGTTGGTCGAACCAATAAAGAAAGGTTACTCAAGTCTTCATTCATTTGTCCGAGACTTTATTCACATTCATTGGTCCACTCAAAGCCTGTTTATTTTGAGAATGTTTTGTCGCTTGTAAGAATGGTAAGCATTGATCTGCAACTCTCAAAATAAAACAATTAAAGGCTGCAATGCATCTTGTTACCCGTTGGACATCTCTTTTTTTTCATCTCGGGACTTTCTATGTCTAAAATTGGCTGAATCTTATCTGGTTTGCCTCAAGTTTTCTTGGGGAGATCGTAAAACCCAGGAAATTGCCTCCATTCACATTGAAGACACATTTTTCGCTATTGAACCTCAATTTGTGTCGGATAGCTTCATCAAATATATGACACAAATAATCAGCATGTTTCTCACTCTGCTTACTATGGTCATCCTCAACATACGCCTACATTAGCTTTCCAATGTGTTTTTCGAGAATTTTACTAGTCATCCACTGATATATCGTCCCAACTTTGTTCAGCTAAACGGCATGGAGGTGTAACAGTATGTTGCTTTATCCATTATGAACAATGTCTTTTCTTCATCATGTTCAACCATTTTTATCTGGTAATATCCTGAGAATCATCGAAGAAACTCAATTATTCCATTCCAGCAATTGCATCCACCATAAGGTCAATTCGAGAAGGGATCACAATCCTTCGAGTATACATTCTTGAGGTTGGTATAATCAACACATTCACTATTTTCCATTGGCTTTCTTCACCAAAACAACATTAGCCACCATTGCGAATAATCTACCTCTCTCAATAATTTTTCTTTCAACAACTTGCCCACCACCTCCTTAATCACAACTTGCTATTGTGGAGAAAAATTTTTACCTTTTTTCCTTCATAGGCTAAAACGTTTAGGGACACATTTAGATAATGTTGGTCAACTAATGAGTCAATTCCTTGTATTTCCTAGATATTTCATACAAAAGACTCTATCTCCACTTTAATCAAATCGATCAAAGGCTCTCAATCACATGTCAGATTCTTGCTATTTTGAAATTTTTGACTGGGGTCTGATCCCACCCTCTTCAATTTTATCTACTAATTTGAAATGTGGAATTTATTGTTTTGATTTGAGGGTCATCTTCTCTCTCCTTAGCGAAATGTTATCCACATTACAACTCTATAAATCGAACTGGTTTTATTTGACCATTCCTGTTGCTTTAATTTTATGCAACTTTATTTTCTGATGACAGGTTGACATTATAGCTAGTGCAACACTGAACCTCCATATATCACATTATATGTCATCTTTGTATTTACTGCAACGAATTCTACAAATAGGATTTTTGTTATCAAATAAGTCCCTAAAGTTATTAGTATCCGTATCGATCCCTTGACATTCACTACTAATCTCCAAAATCCCTACAATGGTATCCTCATGAGCTTTAAGTCATATCTGACCATATCCAATGCTAGGAGGACATTATATGATAGAACATTTGCAACATTGCTATCATCAATTAATAGTCGTCAAACATCGAAATTTGCAATATCACATGTTGTGACTCATCATCGTGCCGATATGCCACTTCTTTCTCATCCTCCGTAGAAAAACAAATCATCATGTGTCCAAATGAATCCCTATTGAGGCATTGACATCCATCGTCCTTGTATCCATCTATCCTAATTTATTATAATTATGATAAGTGCATTTTACGCGCTTATTTAGGGTCGTTAAATTCCAATTAATTGTGTTTTCTATTTATTTCGTGCCTAAAATTTTCAATTTATTGTTAATATAGGAAACAAAATCAGATTTGGAAGACATTGGAGTAAAAAGGGCCAAAAGAAGGGAAGAAACACTAAGATAAGGAAAGTTTCCAAGTCCCGGGGACGAGAACGAAATTATGTTAAAGATTGAGGACCAATTTTGACCTATAAAAATGTGGAATTTGGGAAATGCTATTTCTGTATTAATTGTAGAAAATTTTGTCTAGTTTTCCCAGGATTTTGAATCACCTCAATCGGATGTCGGACGAGAAAGTTATGGCCAAAATAGTCAACACTGCCAGGCTGTCCTGTTTTACGCGCGGACGTCTAATGTGACTAGGATTTGGAAACCCATTATACTTGGGCCTTATTCACGACTTTGACCAGGAAAAACACTCTATTTAAGGGGATTTTCCAGAGAAAGAAGAAAAAAAGGGGAGATCATTAGAGAGAATTGAAGCAAAAACAACACAAGTTGGAGAAGAAATTGAGGAATTCAAGAGATTGAAGGCTTCAACTTAGTTTTCTCAAACCCGGTTATGTATTTTATTTTATTTCTTGTCTTTAGTTTTTATTTCAATTCCATGAGTAGCTAAACCCTTATTACTTGGGACGAATTATGGATCACAATTGTGAACTTTAATTCTATGTAAATGGATCCGAATTTCTAGTAATTGATTGTGTGTTAATTCTATGTTGTTGGGTTAATTTATTGCCTTTCTGATCAATTGGTGAATTTATCTATTGGTTTATGTTGATTCGAGAGAGGAGAACATAAATTAGATTTAGATAACATTGAACACTAATTTAGACAAGATTTAGAGATAAACTTGTGGTTACTGCGGTCACGTTGGTGGAATTTCGAGGAAACCGATTAGAATTTCTTGTGTGAATGCGTTCATGAAGGTTGATAATGAATTTGCTTAGAGATAGGTAAATTGGCCCGATTGAATAGATTTAACTATCATCGAGAGAGATAGTTATATAATTTAGAAAATTTGATCGTTAGCACGAGTTAATTATCTTGGATCCATGAATATAGGGTTAAGGGGATCGATTGGGTGAAGTAATGAGTCCCAAGTCTTTTAAATACTTGATTTAATCTACAAATCTTTTAATTTTTGCATAATAGATTTAGTGGAGTATCATTCTCTTAGTATTTTGTTTAAATTTAGCATCATTACACCCATTAATTTGATCCATCAAATAAATTGATAAATTGACAAATTTTGGTACTCAAGACAAGTCCATGTGGGATCGATACGTGGACTCAAAATCCACTTTACTACTTGTTTGACACCGTACACTTGCGGTTCGTATTTTAACACTCATATTTAAGCGGACAAGTTTTTGGTGCCGTTGCCGGGGACTTCGTAATTGATATCGATACTAGTCAATTATTGCTTTAATTTGATTTATTTTTATTAGTCGTTTAAATTTTACTTGTTTTGTATTGCAGATTTGCATGCTAAATACGAGATCGAACCCATTATTTGAGCTCGTACCTTTTGATTCTGAGATAGAGCGCACATTTCAGCGTACATTAAGAGAAGCAAAAGAAGCTAAGAGAAAACAACAGGGACAGAAGATGGCAGAAGAAGAAGAACGGCATGTAGCTAACCTCGCTCGTCCATTGAGGGAATATGTCACACCAACAGTTGGGAATAATCTCACTTGCTTGGTTCCCCCTGCGATTCCTGCTAATAACTACGAGATCAAGCGGGAAACCATTGACTTGTCCAACAAGCGGTACAATTTCATGGGTTTGCGGGGCGAGGATCCCCATGAGCACATAAGGAGGTTTTAGAAATGCGTGATATGTTCAAAATTAGCAGTGCCTCAAGAGGCTATTAAAATGAAGTTATTCTCATTTTCTTTAGTGGAAAAGCGAGAACATGGTTTTATACTCTACCCGCCAATTGATTACTAGTTGGGCTAATTTGTGCGAAATTCTTTGACAAATTCTTCCCTCCGAGGTAGGATGTTAAAAATACGGCGTGAAATAACCTCATTTTCCCAGCACCATGGAGAATCTATATTTGAAGCATAGGAGAGATTCAATGACTTGCTGAGACACTGCCCAAACCATGGCATACCCGACTGGCTTATCGTGCAAACCTTTTATAATGGGTTGAGTGATGAGAACAAAAAGCATGCGGTCATTCTGCGGGAGGCTCACTCATGGACAAGACATATGGCGAAGCATCCTCTATTTTCGAGAAGATGGTGCAAATAGTTATCGATGGTAATTTCGGATCGCTCATTTGCCAAAGCATGTTGGAATTCATGAAGTGGATGCTGTGACATCACTCGCAGCGCAAGTGACAGCTCTTTCCAAGAAATTGGATAATATGACGTTGCCTACAGCTAATATGGCCCGGTCGAGTGCTATATGTGATATTTCTTTGTGCTAACCATGTTACTACTGAGTGCCCGTGACCCATTCAAATTTACCGATTGATCAACGAGCCTTGTTACATTTGGAAATAATCAAAGGCCACCATATGGGCCGTGCGGCTCAAGCGTATAATCTGGGATGGAGGCAACACCGAACTTCTCTTGGAAGGACAACAATGCGAGGAATGAGGCCACCTGGATTCAACCCGACCCACAGGAAAGGAAAAGCTCGTTGGAAGAAGTATTGGCCAAATACATGGAAGCAAACAACAACTTCATGCAAAGACCGAGCACATTCTCCAAAACCAAAATCTTTGCAATCAAGAATTTGGAGACTCGGGTTGGGCACTTAGCAACCGCGATGGCGGTAGCGCCCCGGAGTACTTTGCCAAGTGATACGGTGACCAACCCAAAGCAAGTCAATGCCATTACCACTAGAAGTGGGTTTCAATTACTGAAATAGAAGTAATAAGTAAGGAGGAGGCTGTGCGAGAAATAGTTGAGAATGAGAAGGAAGAACAACAAGAAATAGCGAGTCATTGGACAACGGATCAAGGGTGGACAAAAATGAGAAAGCGAGGCCACATCCAATCAAGGCCTCGTTCCCAGATTCCCTATCCTCGGAGGCTGCGAGAAGAGTAAATTGGACAAACAATTTGGGAAATTTCTCGAAGTATTTAAAAAGCTGCACATAAACATACCTTTCGCAGAGGCCCTCGCTCAAATGCCTAGCTACTGAAGTTTATGAAAGAGATCCTATCCAACAAAAGGAAGTGGGCCGAACATGAGGCGGTGGTGCTCACCGAGGAGTGCGATGCAATTCTGAAGAAACTACCTCCTAAATTGAAAGATCCAGGAGTTTTAATATTCCTTGCACAATAGGCTCCTTTTATTCGGGTTTAGCATTATGCGACCTAGGTGCTAGCATTAATTTGATGCCATGGTACGTATGCAGGAAGCTTGGATTAGGAGAGTGCGGACCAACCACCATTTCCTTGCGGTTGGTGACGGATCAATCACCTATCCAAGAGGGATCATAGAAGGCGTGCTAGTGAAAGTTGATAAGTTCATTTACCCGATGGACTTTATCATTTTGGACATGGAGGAAGACAAAGAAATCCCTCGATCTTTGGAAGGCCATTTTTAGGGCGGGAAAGGCATTGATTGATGTTTATGAAGCAGCTCACACTAAGGGTGGACCAGGATAAAGTGGCGTTCAATGTGTTTGGCGCCTTAAAGCGTCCACCCTTGTCATCTACAGACGCTTGCTTCCAAATTGACCTACTTGACCGAGCAGTGGAGGAGGTTTTTGCTGAGACTTTCTCTGTAGATCCACTTGAGGCGTGCATTGTGGGGTCATGAAGCTCCCATGTAGAGAACGAAGAGCAAGCGAAGATGGCTCGTCGCATGGAAGCCTTACATGCTATGGGCTACAAAAGGAATTGGGTATTTGAATCGTTGGGAGAAGCTCCAAGGAGAGTCCTCCCCTCCATTGAGTCTCCGCCTACGCTTGAGATGAAACCCCTTCCATCACATCTCAGGTATGCTTATCTAGGGAAATCTTTTACATTACCTGTGATTATTTCTAATCAATTGACGGAAGTGGAAGAAGAGAGGTTGTTGAGAGTACTGAGGGCACACAGGACTGCTATTGGATGGACAATAGCTGATATTAAAGGAATCAGCCCATCAATCTGCATGCACAAAATTTTGCTCGAAGAGGGAGGAAAGACTTCTATTGAGAATCAACGCAGACTGAACCCCACTCTGAAAGAAGTTGTTAGGGCCGAGATAGTAAAACTTCTAGATGTAGGGATCATCTATCCCATCTCAGACAGCGCATGGGTAAGCCCAATTCATGTAGTGCCCAAGAAAGGAGGAATAACAATGGTGAAGAACGAGGATGATGAATTAATCCCCTCTAGACCAGTCACAGGATGGAGGGTTTGCATCGACTATAGGAAACTCAACGCTGCTACAAGGAAAGATCACTTCCCACTATCCTTCATTTATCAAATGGTAGAGCGGCTCGTAGGGTACTCCCATTACTGCTTTTTGGATGGATACTCGGGATACAATCAAATCCCCATTGCGCCCGCTGATCAAGAGAAGACAACTTTCACATGTCCATATGGAACATTTGCCTACAGAAGAATGCCGTTCGGTCTATGTAATGCACCGGCTACCTTTCAGCGGTGCATGATGGCAATTTTCTCCGACATGGTGGAGCGTTGTATGGAAGTATTCATGGATGATTTCTCTGTTTTTGGCCCTTCTTTTGATGAATGCCTTGACAATCTATCTCAAGTGTTACAACGATGCGAAGAAACCAATCTCGTATTGAATTGGGAAAAATGCCATTTCATGGTAAGCGAAGGTATAGTGTTGGGGCACCGTATTTCAGCCATGGGAATTGAAGTGGACAAAGCTAAGATTCACGTTATTGAGAAGTTGCCCCCTCCCACCTCGGTCAGAGGCATTAGGAGTTTCTTGGGGCATGCAGGCTTTTATAGGAGATTTATTAAGGACTTTTCACTATCACAAAACCTTTGTGCAAAGTTCTTTGAAAAAGACGTGCCCTTTAATTTTACAATGGAGTGTCACAATGCCTTCAACACACTAAAAGAGAAATCGGTCATGCGCCCGATTATCGTTGCACCCGATTGGTCAATGCCCTTCGAAATTATGTGTGATGCTAGTGACCATGCAGTGGGAGCAGCTCTGGGACAAAGGAAAGACAAGATATTTAGAGTTATTTACTACGCTAGTAAGACTTTGAACTCAGCTCAAGCTAATTATGACACCACAGAAAAAGAGTTGCTAGCAGTGGTGTTTGATTTTGATAAATTCCGGTCCTACCTAATTGGTTCAAAAGTGGTCATCTTTACTGATCACTCAGCCTTGCGGTATTTGTTCGAGAAAAAAGATGCCAAGCCCAGGTTGATTAGATGGATATTGCTCCTCTAGGAATTTGACATAAAAATTCAGGATAGAAAGGGCACGGAGAACCAAATAGCAGATCATTTGTCCCGACTCGAGGAATCAGATGAGCTTCCTATTGAAGGAGCAGAGATAAATGAGAACTTTCCTGACGAACAGTTGTACAAAGTTCAGGAAGCCCCGTGGTTTGTAGACTATGTGAATTATTTAGTTGGGGGCATCATCCCATCGGAGTTTTCCTATCAACAAAAGAGAAAGTTCCTCCACGACCTTCGATACTACTTTTGGGAGGAACCATTCCTTTATCGGAGAGGGCCTGATCAAATCATCCGCCGCTGTGTACCAGATGATGAAATGAGTGACATTCTAGATCGGCTTCATTCTTCGCCCTACAGCGGACACCTTGGGCCATCTAAAACAGCAGCGAAGGTACTCCAAAGTGGATTTTATTGGCCTACCTTATTTAAAGATGCTAACTCATTTGTAAGGGCCTGTGACCGTTGCCCAACGCACGGGAAACATCTCCTCGAGACAAGAAATGCCCCTCAACAATATCCTTGAGGTAGAAATTTTTGATGTTTGGGGTATAGACTTCATGGGACCCTTCACACCCTCTTATAACAACCAGTATATCTTAGTGGCAGTAGATTACGTGTCAAAGTGGATTGAAGCGCGAGCTTCACCAACTAATGATGCTAAGGTAGTGGTGGAGTTTGTGAAGAAAAACATCTTCACTAGGTTTGGAACGCCAAGAGCTATGATAAGCGATGGAGGCACGCATTTCAATAACAAACTCTTCAAATCTGTCTTAGCTAAGTATGGAGTCCATCATCGCATGGCGACACCTTACCATCCACAAACCAGTGGACAGGTTGAAACTTCGAACAGACAGTTAAAATGGATATTAGAAACAACCGTCAACTCATCTCGAACGGATTGGTCAAAGAAGTTGGATGATGCCGTTTGGGCATATCGCATGACCTTTTAAAACGCCCATCGGTATGTCACCTATCAATTGGTGTTTGGAAAGGCGTGTCACTTGTCGCTTGAGTTAGAACATAAAGCATATTGGGCGATCAAATTACTCAACATGGACATGAAGGTCACGAGAGAGAAGGTGTTTTCACAACGAACCGGATGAGTTTGATTAGGTGCATACGAGAATGCCTCCGCTTTTAAGGAGCTTACTAAGAAATGGCATGATCGTCACATCATACGACGAGAGTTCCAGGTGGGCGACCAAGTTTTACTCTACAACTCCCGTTTGAAGCTTTTCCCTGGTAAGCTCAGATCCAGATGGTCGAGACCGTTCACAATCTCCAAAGTAGCTCAATATGGGACTATCGAACTCTCACACCCGACTAAGGGGACGTTCAAAGTGAATGGACAACGCCTCAAGCACTATTTTGAAACTGACTTATCGAAGGAGAAGTCAACTCTGGCCTTACTAGAGCTGCCATGATCATCCAAAGTCAGGCTCGGGACTATAAACAAGCGCTAGGGGAGGCAACCCACCGTACACTGCTCCAATTGTACTTCAATTTTTCGCTTTCGTTGCATTATTCTTTCTTATTTTCCTATTTTTAATACATGAATCCTAAAATAAATTCCCTTAGCATGTTAATTCTATTAAATTTCAAAAAAAAAAAAAAAAAAAAAAGAGTCGGCGGATCGCGCCTTCGAGAGCGGCCGGAGCGCCTAGAAGCGTATTGCCAGGCCGCAGTCATACTGAGCGAGCGCGACAGTCGACCATGGCCTTGTATTGGAGGCGCGCCAGTCGCTTGATCTAGAAGCGCGGCAGCGCAAAAAAAATTTACTAACAATTAATACAAATAATAATAATAATAATAATAATAATAATAATAATAAAACAATACACTTGGTCTTAAAACCCATTTCTCTTCTCTAGTTCCACTTTCTCCCTCTCCCTTTTTCATTTCTTCTCTCTTTCCTCAACTTCCCCTCCCATAATCACTAGCCATTACCACTTGCATGTGTTAAGAAGCTCATTCCCCAATTGATATTTGTCTTCTCCAAGTGTTCTCCCCAAAAATCAAACATCTTCCAAGAGGTAAGTGACCAAATCATGTTTTACTTGCATAAATTGATTGATGAATGATTTGAGTTCTTTGCTTGTAATGGGATGTGATTATCCAATGATTATGGTAATACTTGCTTAGGAATCCTACATATTTCTTGCTATGGGTACTTACACCCTTCAAACTTTCTTGATTCATACCTAGCATGCTAGGTGTTCGATAAATTGTCTAGACCAATGTTCCTCTTGTTTTATCCTCATTGCATGCTAGGTGTTTGCTATATTGCTGGAACCAATTCTATTTTTGTCGCCACTTTGTTATGAGTTTAGTTACCACGTGAGCTTGGGGGAACACTTTGATATATCCGAGCATCTTTTCGTTTTGCTTGTCCTTGATATACTCCCTCTGTATGTAATCTCATTCCATGTATTTGGTGCTTTATAGGGTCATGACGGATAGGACACGAGACTTGGCTCGGGAAAAGAAAGGAAAGAGTGTTGCCACAAGCTCCACCACTTCCAAACGGTCTAGGAGTGACACTACCACATATGAATCATTCATCTTTGAGGAAGCACCGGACCGCTTTGATCTAATCCAAGGACAACGCTTTATTTATGAGCGTATGGTTGATTTGAAAGAAGTGGAGTCTCTCGGAGTCAGTGAAATTATCCAACGGAAAAAGTGGGGTCAGTTAGTTGCGAAACCACATACCGTATACCCTAACGTAGTATATGAGTTCTATGCCAATCTCAATCCCGACATCGAGGAGTCGACAGATGAGCTTGCATATCATACCTTTGTTCGTGATGTCTGGGTCCCCTTTAGCCCCGCCGTTATAGCTGAGTATTACTCTGTCTCTTCCACGCTCGGAACACCAGAACTACCACCAATCGATGATGAGTGGGATGCGATCATTCAAGATTGCTTTCGGGATGGCAAGAAGAAGTGGGCAAAGCATAAAAAAGTGGGACATGGACAGTTGAGCCTACGGTACAAACTCTTTCATCATATCATATGCCACAACATCGATCCCACCTCTAACTTGACCGACATCTCGCACATTAAACTGGCAATGTTATACCACTTAGCAAATGGTGGCGATATTGATTTTGGCAAAATCATTTTCGACAAAATCGTGGGGATCGGTAAAGATCCAATCGGGAAGCGCCTCATTTTTCCATCTTTGATCTCCGCTCTTTGCAAAAAAGCCAAGGTCCCGATACGCCCTTCTGAAGGAGAAAAGACACGACCACCCATCATTAATCGAGGCACGCTCATGCAATCTAAATCACAAAGTCAACGATTCAAGGCCCCATCTATACCCCCCGAGGAAGAGAATGACCAAGATGACGAAGTACCTCCTTTGACGAATGAGCACCCAATGGACTCCGAAATGAGACTCGCCCTTGACCATATGCAAACGCAATTACAACAAGACCGAGCATATAACGAACAACAATGGCAATGGGTTCGTCATTCTCTACAGCAACAAGAGGAGGCTCGGGCCCGAGATCATCATGAGGTTATGAAGATGTTCGAGCAACTCCTGCGGCATCACGGGCCATCCGGCCCTTTCAATGGATGATTTGATGGAGATAGCATGGGCGCGCTTGTCGCGACACGCCAAAGTTTAATTTTATTTCCTTACTCGGTTTCAAAACTACAAATTAATGTAGAAGTGGTAAGTAAGGGTCGAACCCAAGAGGAACGGTGCTTAATCTAGTTGTCTTTATCAATTAATATAGGAAAGTGGGGGTTTTGAGAATTTTGAATGAAAATCAAATGACAAAAGATAAGATCAAATAAAACAATTGAAATAAATATCTAGTTCTCGGGTTCGGTTGTGTCAACCACTTGTGTTTATCTTTCCCATGCAACGTGTTACTATTCCTTCTTCAATTTATCAACTCTCAATTAACCAAGAAGCTCTGATTAACGAATTCTTCCTTAAGTGTATTAAGTAAAAAGTAAACTCTTTAACTTAACATCTAGCTATTGGATAACCCTAAACAAGCTAGTATGAAATGAACGAGAAGAATGAGTTGAATTAGATGAATAATTTCATAAGCTCGAATTAATGCATCTAAGATGATTTGTTAATAAATATGCACGATATTCATTTACTACTTTGGATTGGAATCTAATGACAATTACGGATCAAAAGTTCCAATCCTAGCAAGTAACTTGAATTTAAAGATTAATTGATTCAGTTGGCCAAGGTGAATGCAATAATCAAATAAACTCAAAAACGGGTTTACAAGCATAACAAATCAACAAATTGAAGTAGAGGAATAGATAAAGCGTTACTAAAGAGTTAGAAAAAGATAACAACATGTTAGTTGAACACAACGTCCCTCGAACTAGATAGAAAAGTCTTAACTACTCATAATTGCGGGGTTTCATACTTTTAGCGAGTGTTAGCCTTGTATCACCACCACTATATGATAGATTATGCAAAATATAGTAAACAAGTAAATAAATACTAAGAAATAAATAGATAAATAAAAGGGAAAAGAGAACTTAGCGAAGAATTGATCCGCCGGAATATGAAAAGCTAAAATCTTCAAGTTAAAACTAAGAACAAATGAAGAAGAAAATTTTATTGGAGAGAACTACTAGCTAATTCTCTTCCACTAAGTTGTGTATTTCCTTCCTTACAAATGCCTCTATTTATAGGCAAAATTTCACAAGAAAACATGATAAAAATTGTACAACTACTCCATTATGATTCCACTAATTGGTAACCACCAAATAAAGATCTTAAATTGCTCCATTAGTTCAAATATTGTATCATGGTATAGGTAAGCATCTTGGCTGAATTGTGCAATTGGAATTTCCTTTTTTTGATATTTTAGTAGAAAGTTATGAATTTTCTACCAAAACATGGCCCAAGAAATCCTCCATTCACATCACTCTCGGTTTTGCCCATTTTTGACCATGATATGATCCGAATTATTTGAAGAGGTCAACATCAAAGTTGTAGCCCTCTGAGGGTCCTTTCCAATAATATAAAGTGCAGGTCAATCCGAATTTTGTAGCAAAAGTTATGGTCAAATTACTGAACTGCGCCAGTAAATTCGAGCTGCTGATTTTTTACGCTTTGTCCTTTCTCTTCAAATGGCCATAACTTTCACTAGGAAACTCCGATTTGGGATCCGACAAAAATGTGGAAATCCTTTTTTGATATTCTTTGATATTGGCACAAGAAAAATTGTAAAAACAACTTTTCATAAAATTACATCGGAGGCCCTCCATTTTTTAATTTGCTTGCATTTTGGTCCCAAGTTCCGTTTTCGCTCCGTTTTTATCCATTTGGCTCCTTTTGATTTCTTGTGACTCTAAACACACAATAAAAGGAAAACACATAAAAATAAACATATAATACTAATAAAACACACAAATACGTAAAATAGAAGAGTTATTTAAGTGCTTTTCTAGCACTTATCATAGCACGCATTGCTCCCAACTACGCGCCCGGTACTATCTTTCCATTTTATTCTTTTGATACATTGGGACAATGTATGTGCTAAAGTTTGGGGGTGTCGCAATGTTTGTGGTTGTGTGTCGTTTTGTCTTTTCGTGAATTTACTTTTTGCAATTTTTGCTGTGTGTTTAATTATGAGTCGTAATATTTGTGTCGTTTTTCTCTTCTAGTAAAAAAAAAAAAAATTTTGTCTCTGTTTGTCAAGTAGCGTATCGCCGATGATTGTTTCTTTTGGGCAAAAAAATTGAAATAGAGCGGCAGTTGGACCTTTAAAACATCACTTAATCCTTTAAACTTTTCATGTCACGTAGTGGTGCACGACTAATCTTATCTGAGCACATGGTCATGGCTTGATTTGGATTTAAGTTTGAATTTGATCTAGATACTATGTCCCTCACATTGCCTGTAATGCACAACTCAACTAGTAGACATGGGTAATTTCCCCAAACTGTATTGTAGGACCGAATTAGCTAATAGGCTAAGTTTGGGGGTGGTAAGATTAGTGACTTTATGTTGTGGGAATTGCAATTTGATGTTGTGATGTTTTTGCTCTAAGTTAAAGAATCTTTAGTTGGTGAGTTTTCCCCGACACTGACCAATGCTATCAATCTCCTGAAAAAGGAAAAAAAAAAGAAAAGAAAAAAAGAGAAAAATCATTTGCATTCACGTCATCTGTGCTCTATTCTCTTACCTCATTGACTCGAGTGATTAAGTCTGAGGGGTATTTTACCTGGTGCCTTGAGTGACGAGTTCGGGAGTCATCGACCTAAAACTCGCTACACGAGTCATTGAGAAAGCATTATTGTTGGGGCATTGCATTGCATTACATTCTGCATTTCACAAGAAAAGAAAGAACAAAAAAAGAAAAGAAAGAAGAATCGGGAATCAAAGATTGATAGGGGTTTGAAGTGTTGGGAAAATGCTCAAAAGCTAGATATTTGGAAACTCGGGAGTAAAGATGGATGGACGGATAACGGTAATTCTTTTAACATCCAGTCACTTATACTTAACATCTTGTGTGGGAAAATACATTCATTTTTAGAACACCACATCAAGTGAAACACCTTGGGAAATTGAGAGAAAAGTATAAGGAGTGAACTCTTCGAGCGGGGTGAGAATAATCTCAAAATCCACTTTACTACTTGTTTGACACCGTACACTTGCTGTTCGCATTTTAACACTCATATTTAAGCGGACAAATTACCTACAAATGCTAGGTCAAATACAATCATATTAGTCACTCCAGTATGGGGACATTGCTCATTGTTTCGTATAACTTGTTTGTCTTTTTTGCTATGGCCTCGCACGAAGCGACTCAAAGATTCTTGTTTGATGAGTTTCTCAATCTCGTCTTCTACAGCACGACAATGTTCGGTTTTCATGATAACTTACAATATTTCCCTTTCTCCATCTAATTCAAAGGTACAAGCATCGATTGTGGTAACTGGAGATCCTTTTGATTCTTTATTTCTATTAGAATGTTTGTACACGATGTGTTCAATGGTGTATGTTTATCAGTAGTTCGTGCTGAACTAGGTATGAAGTTAGAATTTATTTTCTTCTTGGTTTGACATTCCCTTTCAGGTTTTTACATATCATTCCCCATCTCATGTCCTTGACTTTAATTTCAATTTTTCAATTCCTTGGTCATACGCAACGTCTCTTCACAATTGATATATTTCTCACTTCATTGCAATAGACTAATCATCATTTTTGTAAGAAGTTTTGATAGCGATGTCTTAAGCCCATAATTACGTAATCCATTAATCATCATTGTGATCACCAACGACATCTACAGATCCTTGATGCCAAGGGCATCCATATTAAAACGCGTAAGGTAATCTATAATCGGTTCATCCTTCAATTGGATGATGTATAAGGCCAATAGCGCTTTTTTTGTGATTGAGTGCTATAGGCAAATAAAGTATCGAACTTTGTAGCAAAGTAAAAAAATAAAGTGATTGATTGTATCATGAGAGTACTATATAATCTCGTGCTTCTTTTTATATCAAGCGGGGGGGATTCTCGACACACAATTGAATTTGGTATCCCATGTAACCTCATCAATTCTTAAAAATGAACAATGGTCCCATCATATTTCTCAACGTGGGGTTTTTTTTAACAATGCGAGCAATGATATGGTGATGATTTCTATCGAAAATAGCTCCTCGCTAATAAAGAGTAGCCTATGTGCTTCTTCCGTAAAGCTTCATTAAGATTTTGATCTAATGCCGCTAAATGATCTTTTAATCCTTGCACATTTCATGTATCACTAGAGTATACTTGTTTATTTCACGATCCATGGTAACTACAAGATTGTTTGGTACGATCTTCATATTGAGGCTTCCTACTATCGTTCTCATAACCCCCATTCATGTTTTGGTTATTTCTACTACTAAAAACTCTTCTCCTCGATCATTGTCAGCTTGTCTCTCACCATTTTGTTCCCGACCAGAACTGTGTGCTTATCTTCATTACAAAAGTTCAAGGAGGGTTTGAATTCGTGTTTGTAAATGGCATCCTTCAAACTAGCTCACGTTGAATGACATAAGACAAATTAGAAATGGTATTATCTATACTTGTTTGATCCATCAATCTTGGCATTACGTCGTAGATTTCTCCTACCTTGAGAAACATTTTGTGACATGATGCAAGTAAAAAGCTTTTTTGAAAACGTAATCGTTCCCGCAGACAGCATCAATGGTGCCAAATTACTTTTTATAGTAGGAATTTGATTACATATAGGAATTAGATATCATTTTGAGTTTTGTAACGTGGTCACAGCTTTGTCTTTGATATGATTAGTTATTGTATCAATGAGTGATTTCCTCTCATCCTGGTTGTATCTGGCACATTCGATCTGTAATAATTGTATAGTCGTGTTACTCATATTCGATGTATAATAATTGTTATATCTCAAAATTAAGTGGCACCCAGCATTTGATATGTAATAATCTATAAGTATTTTATTATAGCTATTAGGCCTCCTCATGTTGGACTTTACTAATTGGATGGACCTCATTAATTAAAGCTTATTATTGGGCCTCAATTGAGTGTATCACTTTCTTAGCCCATCAAAGCCCACTTTCCTCCTTCTATTTATATGCGAGTCCATCACTTGCAAAGGTATGCGTAGGGATGGCAAATGAGTCGAGCTGAGTAGCTAAACTTTTAAAAAGCCAGCACCAATTCGGCTCATTTCTAAGCTCAACTCGTGGTCCAAATCAACTACTTAGGTTCGGTCAACTTGCTTGGCTCACGAGCTGAACCCGAGGAGTCCACGAGCTAGCTCGTCGGCTCGGCTTGGCCCGATTTTTTTACGCAAGGTCTACAATAGAAATATAGAGGTCAATGTTTGCAATTATGACATGTTTGTTTTGTTTACTTATTTAGTAATAAAAATTACTCATCCCTTACATTAAGTTTCAATTACAAGCTAACAAGCCGGTTCACTAGTTTTACGAGCCAAATACGAATTGTCCATTTTCTAATTTCTCGGCTCGGTTCGAGTCCAAGTTCGTATTTTCACGAGCCAAATCCAAACTTTTGGCCACTCAAACCGAGCCGAATACACAAATTCACGAACTATCCAACTCGATTATCATCCCTAGATATGCCCAGACAAAATCAATCTCCCTTATATTTTTGCATGTTTTGACTATTGACTTAATCATTGAAGTCCCTTGGTAACCGAAACCCCCTTTTCTGGAGGCCTTTGCCTCTAATGGGTGCTGTGTGTGCGGGGATGCTGAGACAAACTGAGAATGATGTTCGCATCTCATTTTTTTAAGGTCAATAATAATTATATGTTATCACCCACTTTTATCCAATTTATTTTCTTTACCAATTCGACAAAATAAACTTCTTTATTATATTATTTTTCTTGATAGTTGTTTGATCCATAATCTGATAATCGTTACGGATATCAATAAATATTAATTTTCTTTTCTCTCTTTGGGTCATTTCAGAGTTTAGTTTTTTGGATTTGAGATTTAAAGAGTTCGTAATGTATAAAAGAATGTTGAAAAATCAACAATTTTATTTTACAATTTTTCATAAAGCTTAAATCAACGTGATTTGCATGCGTTTAACAATTGATGTGGATTTCCAGAATTGCTGCGCCAATGCACCTAACTAGTTTTACTAGAATGCCTCGATACATTTAACATACACATTTGTATATGCATGCAACACATATTAAATCTGTCAATATTATCCCTCAAGTAATCTTATAAGCATGTTCAACGAGAAGAAAATGTTCACTTTGTTCTCTACTTCCAAATGGAAAAGTTTCAGGTGTTGCTGGCCAACTAAAATTATATTTGTCTTAGAAAATTATTTTTAACTTTAACAATAGGTAATAGCGACATAAAATTTGTAAGATAATAATGTATAATACTTTTAAATATGGTTAGAATTAAAATTTAATTTTATCAAAATTCAATGTACTTTCATTTTGGTGAAATAAAGTTGAGTGACATTGTTACAATGCACCCGGGGTGCCATAATTATAGCTCCCGGGTGTTTTTCGGTCGCATACGATTTTCGTTGAGAAAATCGAGTTCAGATCCAGAACCAGCACGGTCAGGTGAAGCTTTAGTAATTCGAAAAATTTTCGACGACGTTGTTGTTTGCTCAAAATCAAAATTTTTTTGATATCATATGCGAACGAAAAACACCTAGAAATGTTATAACTATGGCACCCTGGGTGCAATGGAACCAAATCACAAAGTTGAGATGAGTGACTATAACACGTAATTAATTGTTTGAATTGTTGGTTTGGTAGTTGGTCGGTTGTAAATATGGAAGCCACCATTTTATGCTTTTTGTTTGTTCTTTTTTTTTTTTCCCTAACCCGAACCTTACGGCAGATATTACAAGCCGATTTGACATACCGAATACTAGGCTATTTGCATCCTGACTCATTCCTTCTTTTTTTTTTTTTTTTTTTTTTTTGTTTTTTGTGGCAAGAACTATTGTTTTCTAATAGAGGAATTTACGCGCTTGTAAAAAATTTCATTTTAAAATGAAAGTTTAAATTGTATTTATTTATACTATATATATATATATATATATATATATATATATATATATATATATATATATATATTAAGTGTAGGTGGCAATAGGCCGACTATATATGAGTATCAAAATTCAAAAGTTTCAGTGTTGTAATAAATTTTATTATGGTTTTATCCGAGTAAGGCTCATTTCACTCTGTGGTACCTTACTGCATCTACATGATCGAAAAAAATTTGGAGATCGGGTGAGATCCCCGCCATCACGTAGAGCGATTATGATATTCATCTAACTTAACGTAGATTCCAAAAAAAATTAAAAAAAATTAAAAAAAAAAAAATTTACGTGCCGACGTGGCGCCACCATTAAAAAAAAAAAAATTACGTGCCGACGTGGCGCCACCTGGTGGCGCCACGTCGGCGTGGGATTTGGCTTCTGTTCCCCACAGTGGGGAGCAAAGCCAATCCGGGTTTTATCCATAGACTTTTTAAAAGAATTTGAATAATGCACCGCCATCAATTATATATATGTGGACCACGTGTGCAACGATTGAGAAAAATCGATGTCACGTGGACTCATTTGAAGAAAGTTGGCCCTAATGTTAACAAAAAAGGGAACTCAAGGTGCTTACTAAAATTTCAGTATTACGTTCCCAAAATAAAATAAAATGATTATAAATTTTAATACTTAAATTTTATTTGAAACATTTTCTTTTTTTTTTTCTTTTTTTCACGTTCATATATGTTTCAACATAGTGATCGTGGGTGAAGGCACAAATAAACTTTAATAACCAACATTAAAATTTTTTAATTTAAATAAACCCTTTGTAACCGTCATTCAAATTAACCCTTAAAAAAAAAAAAACTCAAAACCTTGACACTAGATTTAACCCTTTAATATCTCTTCGAAAAAAATGGTGGTCGGAGTTGAACCAAAATAGGAAAGCGACGTACGTAGTATCCATTTTCCTTAATTGTTGTCATTCTTTGACATCATTTTTCCTTGCAAATCTTGTGAAAATCATCCTATAGACTATGGAGTATGAACTCATAAAAAGAGCAAAGCTGGAAAGGCAAAAGTAGTAGCAATAATCGCGGTCGAAAAGATACACGCTGACACTAGGCGATGTTGAATAAATATGCATCGACTATATATGGGTAGATATCGAAATTGGAAGTTAACAAAAAGTTCATGATACATATATATTATTGAAGAATAAATAAAAGTGGGGTGACAAAAAGATAAGTGTGATCTGATGTATCTATGTTATTATAACTAGTGTTTCTACCCGTGCGTTGCACGGGGAGACATATATTTAATATATAATTTAATTAACGGTATTGGGTTTGTGATAAGGGAATGATGGAATCTGTAGAAATCTTAAGAGCGCGTAAGATGGATACGTAATGTAATTCAGATAATAGGTAAATATCAAGATTATTATCTTTGCGTGGGAACATGATTTTTTTATTAATTATTTAATTCAGAAAATAGGTAGAATGAGCGGGAAAATGTCCTGGTTATATATATATATAGGTAATACAATTTTCTTTCCGTTAATCATTAATTAAAAAAAATACAAAATTTAGTTTTGTTGAACCTCTCAACACAACAGAATAATAGAAAATGATTCGTGTCCTTTTTGGTGCAGGTCAGGCTTATTGCAACTTATTTTTAAGTATGTAAAGGACCAAAGCCGGGTTTTTTCCCCTCTTAAATGTTAAAATTTCAAGAATGTTTTACTAATTCTCCTCATTTTTTCAAGTTTGGGATCGATTACGTTCAACAGAGAAAAAGCTAAAATTGTACACAAATAAAGAATTAACGTACAAATTTCTAAGAAGAACGAAAATTACATTTAAGTAAATAATTATATAAATGTTTGTTTATTCTTAAAATAATTAGAAATGATAATTAATCAATGGATTAAGACTGTTCTTTAAAAAGGTCGGTTGGTGAGGTGAGCACTCGCCTACCCAGCTACCAATTTTAGGATATGTCTATTCGTGGTGTACTTTAAGAGAGCCGTGAGAGAAATCAGACTTGAACTTATCGAGTCAGCTTGACTTATTGATATGTTTATATATTCTTGTGTGAAGTGGAGAGAGAAATCGAAGTGTATTTTTTGCAAATATTATTGATTAATATTGTCTGTTTTAAGTTCAAATTAATCAATACTGTTTTTTTACGAAATCAGTACTTCTTGACGTGCTGATATATCGCATAAGGGTCTTCTGTGAGGTATTATTTCAATTTCAATTCATAAACCCCAAAAAAAAAAAAAAAAAAAAAAAAAACGGAAAAAGAAAGAAAAAAATTGGGTTTCCTGAGAGGGACATGCACGTGCCCCAGGGACCCTCCGTCCTGATGGTGTGATAAGGAGTAAATAATTATTTAAAAAATCAAGCATATGCAAAAATAAAGTAATTTATGATGAAATTATTATTGACAATCAAACTAAAATGTAATTCAAAGATGGCTATATTATGTACTAAAATAAAATTGCGTTCAAAGTCTGGCCATCTCCGTTGCTTCTTTCATGTGGTTAGTATATACATATTAGAATTGACTAGGATTAATAAAATTAAAAGTGTATTTATATAGAGAATCAAGAATTCACCTAAATGGTTGAAGTCAAAAGGGTCTCTATTTCTTTCCAAATTAGATTTGGTCTCTTAGGTGGACTTTGCAAAGGTGGACTCTCCATTTTCTCGGTAGAATTCTTCATTTTGACTTGAGGCGGACGGTTGAAGTTCAACTCTTAAATTCAGATTTGCTAATCAACCAAACAAACATGTTCTTCATAAATCTCACGAGGGTTTACATTTCTAGCGGACATGTGCCTTTGACTGGATAAAATCGTACAAATCTTCTAACAGTTTGAAGGTCAAATAAATATAAGATCGAATTTCAATAGTTCATTTATACGAAATTTTTTGCTGGGCTCCGTTCTTTTCCGATGATATCTAAACTCAATGTATATTCTTATTCGACGAATCCATTATATAACAAAAAAAAATGATAATGTACATTAAAGTAATAAAAATACGATGATTTCTTCTAATTTTCATCGAAACAAATATATTAAAAATTAAAGACTTTCTGAAAAAAAAAAAAAAACTAAAGACTTTCATTCACAAAGAGTAATAAAGGGAACACTTGAAAATAGAAAATTCCACAAATTCACCATTTGAAATATGGAATTTGAGGTTTTTACTTGAAAAAGAAAAAATAATTGCCATTTGTCGTTTAATTATTATTTTTAATGAAATTTAATTAGTAATTGAGTTTGAAAGATAAATTGTAATTTATTACCTATAGTTACATAATCACCAATAAATAAAAATGCAAAAAAAAAAAAGAGAAAGAAAATAAGCATTTGGGGGGGAGAGAGAGAGAGAACCACTTGAAAATAGAAAATTTCATAAATTCTCCACTTGAAATATGGACTTAGAGGTTTTTACTTGAAGAGAAAAAGTAATTGGCATTTTTCATTTAATTATTATTTTTTAATGAAATTTAATTAGAAATTGAGTTTGAAAGATAAATTGTAATTTTATATTACTTAAAGTTTACACAATCACCAATAAATTTAAATACAAAAAATAAAATAAAATGAAAATAAACATTTAATTTGAGAAGGGGGTAAAGAGAGGTAATATATGCGTAATGTAAAAGAAAGTGTTCAACAGTGATAAGTGTGTATTTTACACACTTATTATTATCTCTAAACAGATTATTTATCATTAGATCGAGTAGAAATCTACTTATTTATATGTATATTTTGTGTTGGTAGGCATAATCCATCAATTTGGATGAGAACATGCGAAAAATGAGAAAAAGGGATTAAAAGTGTTACATTTTTAGAAGTTTGGGGGACCAGAATGTAGCTTTTGAAAGTTTAAGGACTTTAGATGTAATTATTTTAGGACTTTTTTGTAAGAAAAGTCAAATATGAAGGACCAAAATGCAACAAAGTGATTGTTAGGGACTCGCGTGCAATTTCTAAGGTGGAGAAAGTGGCCAAAACCAAACATCTCAAAGAAAAGGCAAGGGCAGAAGGGAAGAAAACAAAAAAAGGAAGTTGGTGAGCTCTGAATTGAACCCAAGTCCTCCACCATCTCAATTGTGAGTTCAACTAACCCAAAAACAAAGCTTCGCGTGTCATATGTTGCACTCTCTTTTATTTGAACTAACTTCAGGGTTGGACTGGGTTACAGCATAGTCCAACCCCCTATCTACGCCACTGGGTGGAAAGCATTTTCCACAGAAAATATTTTCCACTTCCACTTTTTCCTCTAGTCAAACACACCCTCAATGCTTATAAAAATGGATAAGCAATACAATTCGCATGTGATGTGTCATAAACTTATAGTTTGATGACATGTAGAAATGATCCAACACATCAGGGAGTGCCGGTCACATACGATCTTCGTTGAGAAAATTGAGACTAAATCCAGAACCAGTAAGCTTAGATGAAACTCCAACAGTTTGGAAAATTTCTGGTGACGCCGTTTGCCGAGGTAAAAAACTTAACCAAAAAATGGCTGAACTTTGACCCGCGACCAACGGTGTCGCTGAAAATTTTTATGATTATTGGAGCAGCGCTGCTTATCAGTTACGGATGCAGTGCTTGATCTTGGTTTTTTCAATTGAGGTCAAATGTGATTGTAAAATATTCATGAGTGTCGTGGATCTTGGATGTGCTGGATCATTGCTGTTACTAAATGATAGTGAAATATCACTTCACAAAATAATAACAAATTATTTCATTATACAACTAAGATAGTCTCGTGCATTGGATAAAAAAAATAAGTGAATAAAAAACACCATCTTCCGTATAATAGTTATGACATGATAAATAAATTGTTTCAGTCTCAAAACCCTTATAATGAGTTGACATTCACCTAATAAATTCAAATTTTTCGTGAAGTCATCAACTATATTACTTGTTAATGAAATAAGTGGAAAAAAAAAAAACCCCCGAATCGAGACAAGATGTAAAAAGGCCTAGCATGTTCAAAGAAAATAAGATTGAATTTTTTTTTAAAAAAATAGAAGTATATTATATATATCAGTTAATTGGGAGGTTACAAAGTAACCAAATGAAACTTATATAGATCCGAAGACCAGAATCATTGGATTCTCAATTTTAAAATCCAGCAACAATAGAAAAACATAAAATTCAAAAGGTATTTAATATTTAATATTGAACAACAATGAACTACACAAAATTGCCACTAGAAGGATTCAACATGACAATAAATTAACTAGGATTCTATTGTACTGTTTAGAGTTCTTTGAAAATTATATGGAAGAAAAATTGCGTTACTAAAATGACTCATTTTCAACATACAGCTTGCAATGCCATTTAAGAATACTGTTGTCCCCTTGACCTCGGAGGATAGATTTTGTTTGACAAAATTATATATAAAATCAATTTTTTTATTTTATCAATTTTAAATTTAGTTTTAAATTAAATTTTTTTATTTTTTATTTTATTTATTTTTTTGGGGACATATGGGTGGGGATAAGATTTGAATCTCGGACCTTCTGGATAAAGGGTTAAATCCTTACTCACTGAATCAATCCCTTGATACCTTAAAATTCATTTTCAGTTTTTTTTTTGGAGTACAAACTACTTTAATAAGTACATATTACTGAAATACATTGCTACCGAAGCTACTCTATTAACGGGAACTAACCACATTACTGTTCGAAGCTATAGTCGTCTGGTTAGCAAAAAAACTATAACCGCACTATTGTCGAGAACTAGCAGCCTATCTACGAAAACATTTTAAAAATAATTGGGGAGAACGTGTCTATTTCTAGAATTTTTCTTTCAAAACCTACATTTTAAAAGAAAAAAATGACATTACTTTTCCGTATTTTCAAAACAAATTCTTTTTGCAATTTACATTATCTAGACATTCTCCTAAAATAACTCTTTTAGAGCATTTCCAACATATAGAGGCCATTCCTCTAAAATTTCCTCAAGAATAGAATAATTGCTATAGTATTTTACCATTTCTACTCCAACCATTAATTCTAAATTTTACTCCAAATTCACCATATTCAATATTTCCATTTTCTTTTTCATTTATTAAAATACAATTTTATGTAAATTATTATTATAAAACTATAAATACATATTTCAATTTGAAGTTAAACAAATGTTCATGTGTTACAATTGTGTAATATAAATTGTTCAATTTAATATAATTAGTATGACACATCTTCTCTTTATTTTAAACAAAATCTAATAATTAACTAAATGATTAAATAATTAATTAGACACAATGATTTATTTGACTATAAATATTTATCTGTAATTGATTGAAATTGTCATTTTACTATAGCAAAATTAAATTCTCATTTTATGATAAATTGGAAGAATTGAGAGTGAAAAATTTAACAAAAAATATATAAAACATGATGAAACAAAAGATCAAAGATAAAATAGTTAAAAGGTAAAAAGAAAATAAAAAAATAAAAAGAAGAGAGTTGGGGCCCAAAAGTGGGCCCAATTTTTAACTTCAAAGGAACAGTGCACCGCTACATGTAGCGGTGCATTGTTGATTGGCCCCAAACTGGCAGGAGTGTGGTGCCAACATGGGAGAGGAATTCCTCCAAAATAGCTCCACGTTGGAGCTGCTCTTACTCGAGAGGAGTGTAGTGCCAACATGGGAGAGGAATTCCTCCAAAATAGCTCCATGTTGGAGCTGCTCTTACTCGAGATGGTCTTGTCAAAAAAGCACCAATTTTAACTTCGAAAAGTATGTTCACATATGTTATGTGATTAAAGTCCTTTGATTTGTCTATCTAATCAAAACATACAGCTCAAATTCATAACTAATTAATTTAATAATGTAGTATATTTTGATGGAATTTCACAACAAAGAAATGACGAAATGACACTACATACTCGACTCAGAAAAGGAGGACATTAGTCAAAGCAGCAGTTAGGAAACTGATTTGCTATCTAGATCATCTTTGTTGTCTTCATACTTTTCTTCGTCTACTAGATTTAACCAGAAAATTTTGAAAGAATTAGATTAGAAAAATTATGTTAAATATTAAATTATAATTTACATTTAAATGTCATGGCTCTTGATTGTCATTTAGATTGAAATTTCAGGCTAATTACACTAACAATAATTCTTTGGAAAAATTTATAATCGATTATTTCATCATTCAATGATTAAAAATTGTTTATATGTCTTATTATTAAAAAAGTTTCTTAGTTATTTAATGAAATTGTATCATGTCAGTCAATTTTACTTTAAAAAATTAATTTTAAATGTACACTTAAAATTTGAGTAACGTTATATGAGACCTTGACAAAGCTTAATTGGTCGCCTGAGGAACATGTTGTAGCATCTCTCTATGTAGAAAAACTCATTAACAATCTCGTGCCAACTTAGAACTATATAAATGAGGACGTTCTGATTAAGTGGAGAAAGACTACAATTTAAAATGACGTCTTACTGGTGGAAAAGTTTTTAGTATTTTCAGAATATTGAATACTCGACACCCATATTATTTAAGGAGACATAATTTCGTAAATAACATGACAAGTGATCGAACGGTGCTACGACTTTCCACACTTGATGGCCGAGTCGACCATTAAAAAGAGAGGGAAAAAAAAGAAAAGAAAAGAAAAGAAACACTTCAGCCTCTTTTTGTTAGTTTCGACCAAAATTTTCTACTTTTTATCATGAGTTTTTGAATTTTAAACTCAGAGCTTGTTTGATACAAATTAAATCAAATTAAAATTTAATTTATGGAAAAATTTTAAATTCGCACCCCTATTTCCGTGAATTGAAAAAGATCAGAAATGATTTCCTGCCCACTTTGTGGGCATGGAACATGCCTACACATGGTGAATTTTGGGAAAAAAATATGGGGCCTATATGAACCCCCGCCATTAGGGGGCTGTTATGTATTATTTATCTTACTTAACATGTAAATTATAAAAAAATAAAAACTTTTAAAAAAAAGTTTTTGGCGATGTGCGCCACAGCCATATCGCCATATGGGCATGCTTCCTGCCCACTGCAGTGGGCAGGTGATCATTAGGCTGAAAAAGATATATATTTTTGCATCACATGGGGTACCCATCTCGTTTGCCTTGTAACATGATAGGTTCAGGGTTCAGACGCGACTTTAATACGGAGGTGAGCAATACTTGTATTGATTTAAAAAAAAAAAAAAAAAAAGCCTCCATTTCGTACTCAATAAGAGTGTACTATCAAAGATTTTTCAATACGTTTGACTATTTACTGCGCGCCATTCTAGATTGATTGCTCCCCAAGAATGGACGAATGGACAAATGAACTTTCTGATACAAACAATGGGAAAAAAAATATGTGATCCTATTTACTGTGTACCATTCTGGATTGCTTCCCAAGAATGAAATTTTCTGGAATCAAACAATGGGCTGTAACATTTTCCGTTCTACTGTTTTGACTATATTCTAATTTCTATATATATATATATATATATATTTGCATGAAATAAATATTGTTTTACTATGTGGATATGAAATTTGACCCATAATATGTACATAAAATTATAACAAACCATTCTTCATGTTACAAATTTAGGGTAAATGTTCAGTTGAATACACATCGCTAAAATCCCTTAGGGTGTGTTTGATTGTAAATCCGGAAAATCTTAGAAGGAAAACGTTTTCCGGGTAAATAAATTCCGGAAAAAGGTTTTCCAGGGAAATGATAGTTGTAGGTATTTAATTGGGTTAATTTGAAAGTTGGAAAATAATATTATTTTCCTTATTTTTGAGTTTTTTTTAATAAAATTTGATCATTTTCTTTATCTTTATAGTTAAATTAAATTGTTTATTAAAAAGAAAAAAGTACCAAACTTTTTCCGGAAAACAAAAACCACCTTCCCCCAAGGAAAAAAAAAGGAAAAATATGGATTTCGAGAAAAGTTGGAAAACGTCTTCCGGGAAAAGAAATGTCAATCGAACAACCAAGTAAGGCAAAAAAAGATAAAAACTTTTTTTTCCCGGCAAAAAAAGTTCTATCAAACACACCCTTAGTGATTTGTAAGAGCTCTAATGGATAATATCAATTATATCTGATATCTCTAGTAAATTGAAAAGACTTCTACTTTATACTAATAATTCAACATAGATATTGACGGATAAATTGGTGACAAATACGTGTAGTATGAATGATTCTAAATAGACATTTTAAAATGTTAATTTGATGTGATATTTTTTATTGAATAATAAAAAGTTAAATATGTTTGTATCACTTAATGGATAATCTTTATCATCTAATAAAAATATTACATATCAAATTATCGCTTAAATTATCCATATAGAATAAACATATCTCATTATATGGATTATCAGAAATGTTTAAGTACCATTTAACGTGTCATAATTTATGGCACGCTCAATGGTTTTTTTGTCTCATACGATCCCTATTGAAAAAATCGAGATTAGATCTAGAACCTATACGGAGGCGAAGCTTCAGTAGTTCGAAAAATTTTCCGATGACGTCGTTTACTCAAAGTTAAAATTTTTCGCCAAAAACCTTCACTTTGATTAAAAAAATTGACTTTGAACAAATGGCACTGTCAAAAAATTTTCCAAATTACTGGAACTTCGCATCACCGTACTGGTTGTAGATCTGATCTCTATTTTCTCAACGAAGGTGTATGAAATTGGAAAACTATCGAGCATACCATAACTCTGGCACGCTCAATAGTTATGGCACGCGCGATAGTATTTGAATATTTTTGTATGTATTATATTACCTTTAAAAAACGAAAAAATTAAAAAGGAAAAGGAACAACAATTATTATATAGAATAATTGTGAGTATTTTAAAGCTTGTAATGGTTCTTGTCTAATTCACAGGGGCCACTTCAACTTCATTTATTTTATTGTTTTCAGCTTTTTGACAACGATATCTAACCAAACGCGGACTTGACATTGCATACGTGCTTAACGCAGCATGCACAAGAGCTGGCATTGAGGGGATCTCAAAGAATCATAATGTCCTAATTAACTGCCAAAATGGATCGTCTTTTATTTTATTTTATAAATTGTTAAATTAATTGTTAGCTGTTCGAAGAAATTAGGAATATGACTTATGAGGAAGCAAAGAGCCTAATACGTACCAACACGCGTCATGCATTGACTTGGAGGTTGATGTGCTATTTAGGAGGGACAACACGGTTTGTGTTACACCAAAATTTTCCACGGACATTCAAAAAATAAAAATAAAAATTCTACAGATAATAATTTAAATATTATCGAACAAAAAGGATCAAATTAATTAATTAATTAATTAATTAATTAATTATTTATTTATTTCAAAACCATTCTACAGTCGGTGATGTACGCTTTTTAATTATATATATCTACACATCACTAGGATGTTATTGCCAAAATTATAATGTTTTTGTCAAAATAAAAAATAAAAATAAAAATTTGTCTTATGTACATAATAAATATTTACTAAGTGGTGAAATCTAATATGTTGTGATCGTGGATTTGAGTGAGAGTTGACGTCCTCTCGAGGGTTAGGAGGCAAAGGTTGCGATGCTCGGTGATATTTCAAATTACTCAAAGGTGAGGTGGAGTTCATCAAGATTTAATATAAAACTTACATCCTCAATTTTTTTACATTTCAGTATAACTAAGAAATTGTCGTGGAATTATTTTTCTCACGATCTCTTGTAAAATAAGTATATAATCTTCATTGTCATGTCAACAAATGAGTTGAGACGACTTATGAGGCAAACCTTTGGGCTCGCGCTAGGCTCTGCTCGACTCGTTTCTTCTGGAGCTTTCTTCAAGTCCAACTTGAGCTGGCCTTGGTCATTTTTATTGAGGCCTGACTCATCCATGGTCGGCTCGCGTTTAGGCGATGTAGGATGACTTGGGCTACATCGGTTTGCTTAGGTTTTTTTTTTTTCCCTCTAAACTTAGAACTATCGTGGGTTTTTTTTCAAAATATAATAATTATACACGTAGTCAACATAGACTTAGCATAATTATACACGTAGTCGTAGTCAATACAAACCAAGACAAAACAACCTCTAGTCCTCTACAGATATTGTTAAGTATGTATCTTTTTCGTAGACCAATAGTCAATACAAACTGCACATGGTACTTTCGATCTTTCAATTTGTTTGCTATATTTATGACAGTTGACATTGTGCCACAGTTACATATGTATTTTTGTCCTTAGCAAATTGTCAATCCGGAATTCATTTATTTATTTATTTATTATTATTATATTATGACTATGAAGTCAATACAGACATAGCATGTTAGGGACGTTCTCTTTCTTGTTTGGCGCTAGTTTTATTTTTACATTTTGAAAATCGAACGTTGCTTATTATTATTTTAACACATTTTCAAAAACATTTTCAAAATTTGTATAGAAAATCTAAAACGTCTTTTTAGCGTTTTCTATGTTAAATATCGAAAATAAGGAAAACGCGCTTTCGGATTTTAAACTTTATATTTATTATATTTGAGTCTCAACTTTTCATTTTTGTGCATTTTAATCCTAACCACCAACGACCACCGCCGACAACCGCCAACCACCACCGAAAAAAAATCAAACCACCAGATCTGACGGTCAAACCACCAGATCTGGTGGTTTGACCACCAGAAGCCACGAAAAGTGGTGGTCGGCCACCATATGAAGGTTGTCGGACCACCATATGAAGGTGGTCCAACCACCAACAGGTGGTAAAACCACCTGCAGAGGTGGTCCGACCACCATTAATGGTGGTCGAACCACCTCGAGGTGGTCGCGACCACTGGCGGTGGTGCGAGCCACCATTTTATGGTGGTTCGCACCACCTTCAGTCGCCGGCGATTGTAGAGAGAGAGAGAGATGGGGTGGGTGGGGGTGGGTTGGGGTGAAGAATAGGACCTTTTTGTTAATTTAAAAAGTTTAGGGACTGTTTTGTAATTTTTATTATATCAACTTATTGTATTTCTAAAATTATAAACCAAACACGTTTTCTATTTTCTCTTTTCAAAAATAATTTTCCAAAACAATAAACCAAACGTATTTTCAGTTTTCTCAAAACACCAATTGAAAACAGGAAACTCCAAAACATTTTCGAAAATGAAAACAGAAAATACAAAACAAACAGAACGCCCCTTTACTTTTCGATCCTTCATTTTATTTGGTACATATATGACAATTCACATTCATCCATGAAAAATTTAAGAGCATCATCAATAAATTCACCGATTTTTACGTGGTGAATAATATAGATCAACCTTGTAGTGATTGAACGGATAATATATGTGTTTGCAAGTTTTTCTTTTTTTTTTTTTCTCGGTCAGGAGGGAGGGTAGAAACCAGAATACACAACTAAAACAATGCATTTGCAAGTTACTCCCCAATAAGTTTCATCTACAATTCATTAATTAATATTAATTATTATGTCACATTTACGCGAGGATAAACCACATCAAATGTTCTCAACTTTGGAATATTCATTAATTTGTACTTTCATCCGCAATAGGTAGGTTCGTAATCTTTTAAAAATGGACATCATCTATCCAAATGGATGGTTTTTTCGCTTATTTCTGTAATATTTCTTGAAATGGTAACATTATCCATTTATTCTTTCAATTGAATTGTTTGTTTAAAAAAGCTATTTTGAGAGTTACTCTTCCCTTATACTTATATTGTTAAGCACACAAACTAAAAAAATCATTATTTTCCAAAAGTACTCATTTATTTTTTAAACACACGTCCCCTCAAAAATCTATTTAAAAATTATCTTTGTGAAACAAGCTATTAAATTTGAAGGGTAGTTCTGTATTTTTAAGTAATATTGTTTGAAAATTTGACCAAAAACCATCCGTTTTTATGAATCACGCCTATTTTTCAAAGATTAAGGATCATGTTGTCCAAAAAAAAAAAAAAAAAAAAAAAAAAACAAAAGGAAAAATGAAAGCACACAAAAATTCAAAGGCTGGGATGTTTGTTGGAATTTCCCTTTTAATTTATAGTCCATACCCATTGACCCAGTGTTCACCAGTGGACATTTTAAGGTGCCTATAATGTATATTTATATATGAAATCACATGTAATTTCATGTTAAAAAAAAATATTGTGGGCACTTTATATTTGTACATGAGAACAATATTTTAAGGTGCTCACTAGCGGGTACTAGATCAAAACCGTTGAGTTAATAAAGTAGTAGAACTACTGCATCATTTGCTATAATTTACCCTTTAATTTATAGTCTGCACTTGACGTAATAAAAAGTCAAAAAGAATTATTGAGTCATAAAGTTTCACATAATTTGTAAATCGTAATAATCTCACTTTATTAGATTTTTTTTTTCCTTTTTTGAAGGAGCCACTTCATTAGATTTTGACATATCATATGTGTATCAATCACCGTATTCACCATTGCATACAAGTAACATTCTTCATCTAATATCTCAGATTGTAAATTTTTATATTGGTTCCACACATTGGAAAAACAATTTCCAGTGGACATGGCCTATTTACTTCATTGCAAACTTACACTTCCATAAACATTTAAGTTTAATAATTTAAAAATCAAGTCAAAATACCAGAAGAATTACATAAATCAAAGTATTCATTATAACTGGCCGATCACCCAGTACAAAAAAAAATTGGACGATTGATGTCCCATACTTTAACCGGGGGATCGCCCAACACACTTGTTAATTTCAAAAATGACCTAATGCAATATAACACCACCACAAAACTCTATAATGGATTACATTACCATTACACATTCTATGTAATAATTACAACACCATTACAAATTCTGTTTAGTGCTTTACAACACCATTGCAGACTCTGTGTAATGAATTACAATACCTATAAATGACGTTGAAAATTGACAAAATATATTAGAAAAAGAAAAAAGAGAGACCTTGGTGATCTCCCACCTTTTCAATTGGGTGATCGTCCAATAAAATTCTTGATGATGCCACATTTCTCAACTGGGCGATTGCCCAATTTAAATCTGGGTGTCGCCCAAATTATCGTGTGACCTGATTCTCGTAAAATCAAATTATTTTACGAGATAGAGATGCTCCTATTTTTTTATATTTTATTTTATTTTTTTGTGGTAGAGATGCCCCTATTTATTTAAATTACAATTTTTATGTATAATAATTAATAACAATGGAATCATCCAATACAAATTCGGACAACCACACAATTGAATTTGGGTGTCACCCAAATTTTCGCGCAACGTGGTTCGCATCGTGGGGGTAATAGGATTGTATTTTTTATGTTTTTTTTAATTTTAATATAAAAGAGGAGAGAGAATGATTGGGGTTGAATGATAGAGATTTGTGTAGTACATGTGGATCCTACGAGATATGTAAATTTAATTGGTTTGACAAAAAAATTGGATTAAAAAAGGGTAAAATATAATAAAATTAGTTGCCTATCACACATAGAATCAGGTTATGTAACATCTGATTTGATATCTTGAAACACTATATTTTTAAATAAATATCTTTAAAATCCGATTTGGCCATAATTCAAAAAGACACAGAAAAAAAAAATCCCATTTGGCCTAACTTCCTCATGCTTATTTGACACTTTCATTATTTTTTTGTTCTTTTTTTTTTCAATTAATTAGTGGAGTAGAGATTATCGGATCTTTATTGAAATTATTATTATTATATGCATAATAAAAACAAAGGAATCGCAAGTCACCATAAGTGAAAAGTAAAAAATCGCCTACCAATATTTACAATGTTTTTCAACATAATTCAAGTTTGATGGGGTTGGGAGGGGGTGGGTGGAGACGTGGAGTCCAGGTTTGAACCGCGTGGTGCCCTTCAAAGAACCTTCTTCCATACTTTGAAGACAAATGCCACTAGTCCACTACTACAACTATAAATACCCTTCAAACACTTCAACAACATCGTACTCCAAAAACTTCTTCACACATTAATTTCAACAAACCAACAAACAATTTCTTTAGTACTCCAAAACCCCTCACACATTAATTTCAACAAACCAACAAACAATTTCTTAGTCCCTTTTTCACGCTATTCTTTTCATTTTCATCCCTCAAGAATTTGCACACTGAAAAAAATGGCGGTATTATCCAAGATTGCAACCAATGGTGGTCATGGTGAAAACTCTTCATATTTTGATGGTTGGAAGGCATATGACGAAAATCCCTTTCACCCCACAAGAAATCCTCATGGTGTCATTCAAATGGGACTCGCCGAAAATCAGGTATTTAGAACATTAACTTCGAAACAAGTCTCATATACAGTACTGTATATATAATGTTGTTATCTTAATATTGTTCAGTACTGTAAAATCGAACGGTATTGACTAATATCTCTTCCTATTTTATCCAGCTTTGCGCTGATTTAATCCAAGAATGGGTTGAGAATAACCCAAAAGCCTCCATTTGTACACCTCAAGGATCAAATGGCTTTAAAGATATAGCAATCTTTCAAGACTATCATGGCTTACCAGAATTCAGAAATGTAAGGGCAAAATAGAGAAAAAAGAAAAGATATTTTACTTATCAATTATTGACCTTTTAGAACAATTCTGTGAAAGAAAAGAAGACTTATTTTATTTTGAAAATATGAAAATTTGCAGGCTGTTGCAAGATTCATGGAGAGAGTCCGAGGTCAAAAGGTCAAATTCAACCCTGACCGCATTGTAATGAGTGGCGGCGCCACCGGTGCTCACGAGACTTTGGCCTTCTGCTTGGCGGATCAAGGCGAAGCATTTTTGGTGCCTACACCATATTATCCTGGGTAAGTAAAACTCTGAAAAAAAAAAAAATCACTTTTCTATTTTCTGAACTTTGATTAATTGCTTATTTGAATATTTGACTATTATGGGACAATTGCCATTGGCTAAAGCCTATAAATTATTGACGTGGGACCATAATAGCTTTTATCATATTCTATTAATGGAAAAAAGGATTAGGTACTAAGTACTCGCATAGTTATATTCCAACCTCTCATTTCAACTTCTTCAATCTCGATTACACATACACTTCCCTTTCTCTCGGTATACTGTTTTATCACGATATGGAGAGGGTAACATAGTCATTTCACTATTTACTGTGCAGTACATTATGTAGTAAATGAAAGTGTACATATAATATTTTTCATATCACAAAACAGTTTTAACCGATTATGTTACGAATCGCTGAAGTGGTTATGATGTCAAACATATCAACATGCATACATTTTTATTACACTTTAGTCTATAATCGTCAAGCTAAATAATTAGCTACTCTTTTGCAGATACGATCGAGATTTGAGATGGCGAACGGGCGTACAACTTCTCCCCGTCGTTTGCGAAAGTTCAAACAAGTTCAATCTCACGAGAAAAGCCTTAGAAGATGCGTACAAAGAAGCTCAAAAGGCCAACATAAATGTTAAGGGCTTGATTCTAAACAATCCATCAAATCCCTTAGGCACAGTGATGGACAGAGACACATTAAGAGATGCAATGAGCTTCACCCAAGAGAAAAACATCCACTTAATCTGCGACGAGATATATTCGGCCACCGTTTTTAACTCTCCCGGTTTTATCAGCATCGCTGAGATAGCACAAGAAGACTCATTATGCAAAAATCGCGACCTTATTCACATTATTTATAGCCTATCAAAGGACCTCGGGTTTCCCGGATTTCGTGTAGGCATTATATACTCGTACAACGATGAAGTTGTGAGTTGTGCCCGTAAAATGTCGAGCTTTGGGTTAGTTTCAACTCAAACACAACACTTGATTGCTTCAATGCTATCAGACGAAGTTTTTGTGGAGAAATTCTTGGACGAGAATGCGAAAAGATTAGCAGAAAGGCATAGTGTGTTCTCTAAGGGACTTGCTAAAGTAGGCATTGAGAGTTTGAAAGGCAACGCAGGGCTATATAGTTGGATGGACTTGAGGAAACTACTTAAAGAGTCGACTTTCAAAGGAGAAATGGAGTTGTGGCATTTGATCATTAATGAAGTGAAGCTTAATGTTTCGCCGGGCGCCTCGTTTCATTGCTCTAAGCCCGGTTGGTTTAGAGTATGCTTTGCAAATATGGATGATGAGACGTTAAGAATCGCGTTGAGTAGGATTCACAAGTTTGTGAATGAGAAAATGGGAGTCGAGCAAGCGACGAATAGAAAACAATGCAAGAGAAGTAAACTTGAAATTAGTCTTTCTTTCCGTCGGATGGACGAATTCATTATGTCTCCTCATGGTATGACTTCGCCCCTCGTTCGAGCAAGGACTTGAACAAAAATTATCGTGTCTCACGAGTTGTTGTTGTGTCGAATAATGGGAAGTTTTATTTGTTCTTTCCATTTTAGTTATGTATTCTATCCATTTTAGTCCGTGAAATTGGACTGATTAGGATTTACTTCTTGTTTGTTTCTTGGTTTTCAAATTTTTGCTTCCTTTGTTAATTGGGCAAGGAAGTTGTAATTGAAAACAAAGCTGTGTAGTAGAGTTAAGAGTGTTTCATTTGTTTATGCATTTTATACAACAAATTATTCAAGTGAGTATATTTACGTCTTTTTGCCTCTGCATACTGTACATTCTATTATGGCAATTGTGAAATAGACATGATTTTGACCAAATAAATTATTTTGTTCATGTTGAGTCCAATTTTTGGTCCTTCTCGTTGAATAATTAAGTTCATATAGCATCTAGAATTGTTAACGTGTAGAATAGTCTTTATTCCATAATTGACAACCTTCAGAGTTGTTTGGTCCATGAGAGTAATTGGTAGATGTTAGTAATTATTACTATTAAGGTGTTTTGAAGATAGTTTTGGAATAGTGAACTATTCAAGCTTAGAAGCGTCAATTGAACGCTATACATAATAGTGAACGATACAAGCAATCAAGGGTGGATCTAGGGGGGCTCACCCGGGGCTGTAACGCCCTCGATCCAAAAAAATTCACAAAGTTTATATAGAAAAAAAATTTTATACATAATTTTCGTCGAATTAAATGATTTTCTGTATTACAACCCACCCAGATAAAAATCCTGATCCGCCCTTGGAAAGCAATACAACCCACGGCGACAACTTGATTGATTGTATTCTTGCCTATTGCATCAGTTTTGATTCAATTTTCAATTTTGGGTATTTTAATGTCTCCAAGTGTGATGTGGCTATATCGTCACATCACATTATTTATATCGTTACATTAGATTTGAGCATATTAAAATGTCTAAATTTGAACATTGAATTAAAATTGCTTATTGCATAGACTAAAAGATTGTAGCGCGTAGAGGATGGATTTAAAAAATCAAACATAGGCCAACTCACTTGTTAAATGATGGATAAGAACTAGGAGAAAAGCGATGGGCTATTCACACCCAAAAATTTACCAAGCACACCCCAATTAATATTTGGACAAAAATACCCCAAATTGAAATGACGAAAATACCACTCTTGCAATTTTTTTTTTTAAAAACCCACCTTCTTATACTATTTCTTATCTAATTTTTTAAACACATCCCAAACTCTCAACACTCCCAAATCTTAATCTCAACTCTCTCAAATATCTTCTCTCCAAATTGTAGCTCTACAATCACAATGAATCATGAAAATATATTCCTCAATAAAAATATAAGTGATTTTGGCCCTTTATTTTCTCAGAAAATCACATTTTTCGACAATGTAGTCCGATTTTTTGCGAGCCCCGTTCAGCCAACATTGGCTGAACCTAGTGACGGCGAGACACTAAAAATTGAGGAGGTACGAATATTAGTTCCCTTCAATGGAAATTTTTTTAGGGTGAGCTAATGAAAAATATTACTAAAACATAAGAAATTTAACGCATATTCGGTATTTTTTAAAATAAAAGTGTATTTTGGTAAATTTTTTTATCTAAACACTAGGTGGAAATTACGAGACATTTGGACAATAATGAATAGTGATGTATGATACAAGGTTAAAATTGATAGCTTTGATTGAATAATATATACATTAAGAATTTATTTGACACTCATTATATTAAAAATTATTTTTATGCAATATCAATTTTAACTACTCATTTCATTGATACAAGTCATACGTGATAGCTTTTCAAATTTTTAAATACTTTTGCTTCACATTTCAACCACACATTTAAAAATCATTTTCTTAATAATATTTATCAAAATATATTCTAGTTTTAGATTGAATGAAAGTTTTTGAATAAGAGATTAAAAGAAAGTTAACACATCGTATTAGTTTAAAAAATTCAAAGTGAAATTATGTATTTGGGTAGATATTGAGAGTAACATTAGACAAATAAATTAATAGCCTGATTGGGAACACTTTTTTCCAAATTTTTTCATTTTTTCAACTTTTTTCTCTCTCCTAAATCAATCACATCCACACATCTCATCACATTCAAAATTCAATCTTAGCTCACATTCTCTTCATCCTTTACATTAAAATCATTAAAACCATTAAAAACACTCCCAATCACCCTTTAAAGGGTGATTGGGAGTGTTTTTTAATGGTTTTTAATGATTTTTAATGTAAAGGATGAGAGAGAATGAGTGGAGTTAAAGGGTGATTGTGAGTGTTTTTTAATGGTTTTTAATGATTTTTAATGTAAAGAAGGAGAGAGAATGAGTGGAGTTGAGTGGTTGAGATTTGTGAATGTGATGAGATGTGTGGATGTGATTGATTTAGGAAAGAGAAAAAAGTTGAAAAAATGGAAAAATTTGAAAAAAAGTGACCCCATTCAGGCTTTAAGTTAGCATAATGTAAATTATCATTAAATAGACTAAACAAACTTTTTTTGAATCATTATTTATCATTGCCAAATAAAAAAAAAATTATTTCAAAACTCATTATTATTAAAATTAAAAAAAATTGAACCTAAAACTCCAAGGGTCACGTGACCCCCCACAACCAGTGGCCGAACCTATATGGCCTTGTTCGGCCAACGTTGGCCGAACAAAGCTGTTCGGTTGTGACTAGCCGAACAGCCTTAAGGTTGCTTTGGCTAACTAGGACTGTGATAAGCTGTGTCGCCCAATCTCGTGCAAATCAGCCAATCTTCACGCCAATTGAAAAAAAATATAAAAAAACACTATTCATATGCTGTCAAACAATCAACCCTACTTTTGAAAATTTGCTCAAAAAAGACACAAAAACAAGTGACTTGTACACTCATAATACACATATACGAGCGACTTGTACGCTTATATGATGTGAGAATGAATATACCGGTTTGGGGTGGGGGCGGGTAGGGGTGTGTTTAGCAATTTAAGGTTGAATGGTGGATTTGGTAAGTAAGTGCGGCGTGTTTAGCAATTTGGGGTTTTTTAAATGTTCGGGTGGGGTGTATTTAGCAATGCGGTGTGTTTAATAAATGTTTGGGCATGAATAGTCCCACCCATGAGAAAATTTGGTTGTACTTGTACCATATACAGATGACTTGGGAACCCACTGTTTAGCTATCTTATGCGATTTTTTTCATACAGTTCTCCAAAATCTGGTCACCGCGCTTGTGTAATGACAAAATCATGGTACTACTTTTTAATTCAATAATATTAACTCAAATTTTCTTTCTTCTTTTTATTCATTAATCCATTAATATGTGTGGGCCCATTATCAATGCCCCCGTTCTTCTACAACTTTTAATAAATTTTTACACATTTTAACACATTCACATCAAAAGTCAAACCAATTACATCCACATATTTTCTGGGACCCACTGTACTACATAAATCTCCACCACTCAATCCCACTCATTCTCTCTCCTATTTCACATCAAAACTCATAAATACTCATAAATACACATACACTAACAAGGTGAATCTCTACGCTTAATGTAATGAGATGGGTTGTGACTTTTGTGCATGATGACACTAAAATTTAAAATTACATGGATTTATCAAATGAAGCAACAGAATTTGTTTCATCAAATGGTGAGAACCCAAGGACATTTTTTTCCCCTTAATAATCGGGAGAAATGCGTTTTCTTTGTGAGGATTTTTCTGATACCGAATGTGGAGATTATCGGATATATTACTATCAAACAACCTCCACCCAGGTGATGATGATCAAACTCACCTCATAAGAGTGGCCGAGAATTGAAAAATAGGTCGAATCGATATTACATGATGAAGCCCAAACAAAGATCTAGACCACTCTTGCTATTGGGCCTATTCATAATCGCATGTATTTGTTGCTCATAAGGTCCATATTTTTGGCTCTGTGGAGGAGCTAATAAGCCCATTTGTTGGGTACATGGCCCTCATTCTTTATTTGCATCATTGGAGAGAGAAGAAAAAGTGGCAGCCGACTTGCTCTATGCTTTGTGTTATATTTTTCTTCTTTGCACCTTCCATTTGAATTTTTTGCGAGATCAGGATAGTGAGAGTGTAGGTTAAATTTTTTCTTTTGGTGTTTCTTGGTTGTATAGTGTGTTTCATGATGAGAATTTCTTCCCAATTATGCACCATCTACTGTTCCTAACTTCATAAAACCATCAGATGTCTCCCGGCCACTGCAGCCTTTCACTAGTGTTACTTTTACCTCTAAAATGAGTGGGGTGTGGTTTATTTTGACTTGCATTCACATCAATATAGTAAACTTTCACCTCGTGCTATCAACAAGAATGATCCAAAACTAACGCTAGCGAAACCTTATATGGTTTTATGTGTAACCATGTGGTTTTCCGGTGATTTCATGTGAAAAACACATGAAACCACATGTTGTTTCACAATGCTGGTTTTGATCATTTCTAATGCCATCAAATGTGTCTTTGTTATATGGATACATAAAGAAGGCTAACTATTGTAGCCCAACTACCAAAAAGTTTCATGTCTCAATAGATATATGCCGAGTCACGTTCTCCTCCCCACATCTGGGAGTATAAGAAAGCTCCCCAATCCCACTCGACAATACACATGGCATGGAGGTAGGTCTGGGCATTGGGTAGGGCAAGTCGGTTTTGGGCCCGAAACGCAACCAACCCTATGCCAATCGGTTTGGTGGGTTTCGATTCGAAATCGAATCGATGGTTCGGTTTCTCAGCCCGAAACAGGCCCGAACCGACTCGGGTTGGGTTTTCTGGTTTACATGTGAATTTTTGAATTTTCTTCTTCCTTTTTCTCTTTTTAAAATTTTCCTAAAGCCGATCGATTTTTGAGTTGGAATTGGCCAACTTGAAAACCAACCGGAACCCACTTAGGCCGATTTGCGTGGGTTTGGATTGCTGGGTTACCGGGCTAAATACCCACCCCAAGATGGAAGCATTAAATATGTCATTCTCCCTCTTCCAACTACTTTCATTTCTCTCTCTCTTAAATTCTTTCTTCCACTTTAGATATTTTATAAGATATTTTAATATTAAAATTTATTTTGATATACTTTTCATTTTTAACATTAAAAATTTTCCTACTCGTCCTTAATTTTTAATAACATAATTTTTTAATTATTTTTTTAATAAATATTCACTTTTATTTTAACATATTTAACATAATTTTAACATAGCTTTATTCACTTTCTTCATTTTTAACATTATTATGTTTTTAAATTTAAAAAAACTTTATTATGTTCTTAATGTAAATTTTAACCTTATTCGGTTTTTAAAAATATTTTTCATATTTTAACATAATTTTTAATATTTTTATTTTAATAACATGTTTTTTTAATAATAGTGCAATTAGAAATATGTCATTTGGGCAAAACATTAAAAAGCGAATAGAGTAAAAAAAATGTTTTGACATTTTTTAACATTTATTAAAAAATCCAATGTTAAAAAACCGAATAGAGTAAACATTTAACCAAATTATTTGACTTTTTAACAACATTAAGAAAAAGTTACAAAACTGAATAAAGTAACAATTTTTTTTTTTTTTACATTTTTGTAACTACAAAATTAAAATTTTTTACATTGAAATATGCAAAAATAAATTTTAGCATTGACATATGAAAAAGTGGAAGAAAGAGAATATAATAGAGGAAGAGAAATGAGATGAAGGTAATTGAGAGAGAAAGATATTTAGGCCTCATTTGATTCACATTAAAAATTTAAAATTTAGAATTGTGTGGTTGAAAATGAGAGATAATATGTTAAAAAATATAAAATAATTGTGTGTATGTAGTTGAAAATGAGGAGGGAAAAAAATATTTAAAATTTAATATGAATCAAACAAGGCCTTAATGTCCCCATCCCATGTGGATTGCTAAGTTGGATGGGGTTTTTCCCTACCCTGGGGGTGGGTTGGTTTGGAGAATGGGTCTCATCTCATGTATGCCCTTTTTTCCTTTGGGATTTGAAAAAGAAATGTGTGATTTATGCACTGATATTCGTTGTAATAAAATGATTCAAGAAATATGAAAAGAATTAGAAAAGACTAGAGTAGCAACTATAGATGTCTAAAAAAAAAATGTCGCGTGACCTTTTTTTTTTGTGTGGAAACAATTTGTACCTTACGATCCGAAAATTAAAGTCTTCAAAGATACAAATCTTAATTCATTTTAATTCATTCTTTTCAAAATTCAAAATTGGTCAAACAAATCACATTCACATATCAAATGTACTTTTAAATCTCCACCATCCAACTCCACTGATTCTCTCTCTTCATACTCATAAAAATACATTTTTATTTATACGCTAACACACTCCTTATAACTCTTAGTTGGTTTTGCATCTGCGGGCACACATGAAAATAGGAAGAGAAAAAACGAGTCTCTTAAAATTATAGTGTAAGTACATGAATTTTTTCTCGAGTCATATGTCAAAGCGTTATCAAGATCCTCTTTTACGGTGGAAAAATTCAATCCCTACGTGAATGACAAATATGTATGAATTATATAGAATACAATCCTTTGAATTGGGTGGTTACAATGTTTTATTGATAATGTGAAAAAATTGAAAATTAGATAATAAAAACTAAAAAGAATAAATGATAAAAAGTACTTTTAAATGTTAAAAATACTGAAATGTAGGCATAATCTACCACAAACTTAAGCATTGAAAGTAGAATAAAATAAAATAATTTAAATATTGGTAACTTTACTATGTGTCATAGTTGTAGGCGTCTTTTTAGTCTTAACCTCATGACAAAATTCCCACTTGGAGGAGCTACGATGGACAACGCCTTGGATTAGGAGTTATACCTAGCCCATGTAAATTTTTTTCGTTGCCCGATCCACAATATCTATTTAGGCTAAGATGTAAGCGGGTCGTGCCGTTAATGGTCTTACCCTTGTATCTTGATTCTAGCAAGAGCATCTAGGCAATAGGCTAATCCCATAGCCATAACCTCAACTCTTACTCAGGTAATCCTCCAATGATACGTATGACCAATCTTTCGAAAATTCCCACATCGGCACTCATGAAAGGTTGAACTCTTCATATTGTCATGTACATTAGCACTATCACTATAGGAATGATAAATAATAATAATAATAATAATAATAATAATAATAATAATAATAATAATAATAATAATATGGTGCAATTCACACACTTCAAGTTGTTGCAACTCATTTGACCCTTCTTCTTTACAAGATCTCTAATCATAAAGACTAAGTTACCGTTGTAGGTGGACTCCCTTATAACATAACCAAATTACACTCGATATTTCTCGATTTGCATTTTTGGATAAAACTTTAGTTAAATGACAGGTCAAATTCCTTCTAGATCTCACAAAATTTGGAGATGTCACATTTCTTTTAGTAATTTCTCAAGGATTTATGTCTGCCTCAAGTGTCGTCTATTGCGTAACCACACTTTAGGCATATCTAGGGTTGTAAACGAATTGAATACGGATTGAATCGGTCTAAATTAGATGCGATACATTAAGAAAACTCATTGATCCATCAAATTTGGATAATCTGCCTGATATTTGATTAATAAATCCGTATCCTGATTTGTTGGAATTGAATAAAATTCGATCCATTGAAATCATTACACGTATTGATGTATTTTTAGCACAAGCTCAGAGGTTGCAAATATTGCAAGAGATTTTAAAGTATTTATAATTTTGTCATATTAAAAGTATAATTATACGTGAGTATTTTACTTGGCTGGAATATTCTGAACATTTGAGCAAATGTATTTTGTCAATTTGCTTTCAAATGGAATTGAAAAATTTAAGATAATATTGGAATTTGATAGGCCTGAAAATTCTTTATTAAAATTTTAAAAACATAAAATCCAGTTTAAAAATAAAAATTAAGTAGAATAATTATATTATATTGGGTTTCACTTCAAAAAAGAGGGACTAGGCATTGGGGTTCACACTAATAAATCGCCTCGGGTAAAGACAACAATATCTGTATTCATAACTGAACTACAACATAATCGAAAAGAGATGGTTGCCTTAGGTGTACGCCATATATTTTTTTTTTTTTTTGGGAAAAATCAACCACTCCCCAATTTCGCTACTTTTTGTACTCATTTTGTATACAAATTTCTTTGTTTCGTATGGTTTAATTTGTCTAGAATAAGAATGGTGTTGACATTAAGAATAGTTAAATTGAAGTAACATAGATTGGTTAGGTGCCATAACGTATGATGCAATGTCTTGCATCTTGGCCCAATACACGTTCAAACTTATCTTAGTCAGTATATGCCTCTAATTAACTATTAGAAGCCAATTTTGAAAAGAAAGAAAGACCAATTTATGAATTGAATATATATATATATATATATTATTTAATTAGTCAACTTTTAGCATGTGAATCTAGTCGCATAAAGATCGTTAAGTTTACTCAAGTACTAAAAGTTATCATATAAAATACTTGTGGACTATTGTGGAGTTTAATTTACTCTTTTGAGCATTATCAATAGTTATTCAGATTGTCGAGACAGTGTTGTGTAGCATTAAATACTTCAAAACAATACTTTTGTAAAAATTTTGCTCTTTATCACCTATTCATTTGTTGCATGTACATTAACCCACATTTCACTGTACTATTATTGATGATCTTAGAAGTGTGGAACTGTCGTGATCTTTCTAGATAGTTCCATAGCACGTGTACTTCCAAAACCTACGCTTGAGCTCAACCAAATTTCCCTCTTTCTAGTTTCCACCAAACAAGACCTAATATTCTCCAATTCAATAAAAAATTAAAATGGGACCAGCTTATTGCATGAAGTTGAATATGCTCGCAAACCCAAATAAAGAAAAACTTATGTTGCTGTCGTCGGTGAAATAATGATAAAGACATTACTGAGATATTCATTAAGATAATTAATCACTAGTACAGAAAGGGTTCAGGGTGGCGGTTGTTTTGGTAAAAGGGTGGTGGTTAATTGGATATCACCCAAAATAATGATACCCAATATCGTCAAGAGTGTTGCTCAAAAAATGCCACCAAAAAAAGAAATGGTGGCGGTTGTTTTTAAAAAACAACCGCCACCCTATATATATATTTTTAAATATTGTGGACTTCGGATAGTGCTTGTTGACAAACAAGGGTAGTGGCTGTTGACAAACAACCGCCACCCGAAGTCCTTTTTTAATTAATTTAATTAATTAACATGGCAATTGTTTATTCAACAACCGCCACCCGTTTTTCGTTTTTTTGTATTTAATAATTTTTTCGGTGGAAATTGTTTATTCAACAACCGCCACCCTTTTTTTTTTAATTTACTAATTGTTTGGGTGGTGGTTGTTTATTCAACAACCGTCACCCGTTATTTCGTTATTTTTTTTAATTTAATAATTGTTTGGGTGGCTGTTTCTATGTCACAATTGCCACCTCATATCAAAATTTTTATTTTTTTTCAATTTAATAATTGCATGCATTATTTTTACATACGTACGTAGAATACTAATTGCTATAATTTTAATAAATTATAGTCATTCTAATTATATAAATATAATGACTCGAAATTGTTATTACTTTAATTTATTGAAATAATATTATTCTCATGCTCATTTTTAATAAATCATATTTATATAAAATTAATATTAATTTATTTATTACATATTAAAATGTAGTTCAACATAATTTATAAATATTGCATGCATTATTTTATCATACATACGTAGAATACTACTTGCTATAATTTTACTAAATTATAATCATTCTAATTATATAAATATAATGACTACGAAATTGTTATTACTATAATTTATTGAAATAATATTATTCTCATGCTCCTTTTTAACAAATTATGTTTATATAAAATTAATATTAATTTATTTATTACATATTAAAATATAGTTCAACATAATTTATAAATATTGCATTTATTATTTTATCATACGTACGTAGAATACTAATTGCTATAATTTTAATAAATTATAGTTATTCTAATTATATAAATGTAATGACTACGAAATTGTTGTTACTTTAATTTATTGAAATAATATTATTCCCATACTCTTTTCTAATAAATTACATTTATATAAAATTAATATTAATTTATTTATTACATATTAAAATGTAGTTCAACATAATTTATAAATATTGCATGCATTATTTTATCATACGTAGAATACTAATTAAATTAGGAATATATGAAAAAGTTAAAGCTAATATTATTTCATAAAATATCAATTTTAATAACTATATCAACAATTCATTTTTTTAATTTGTCTTATGAGTTATTTATAATTCCTCTAAAATTATTCAAAACAAATTACTTAACTAAATAATAATAGCCAATCTAACTATCATAATACACTAATTCAACAATAATGTATATAAATCCCAAGTATATATCCATTGCAACAACTAATAGACAAAAATTTGGAGAAAAAACACATCTAATGGCAACAAAAAATAGAATTTGGGGATGGTATTTTCTAACCTTCAAAATATGAAAATATGTCACCAATTGATAGGAAGGACGAGCTTTCTTCAAGTGTGGCTTCAACAACTAACAAAATTGCCCCAAATCCAATTTCAAGAAAATACCTACAATTTGAGATGTTAAATTCCAACCTAAGAATACACGAAATTGGAAGAAATAAATAGAGGAATAGAACCTTACGTCCATTATAGCTCCAACCCATGAAGAATTTGCAATAAAATCTGTGTGAAAGGATGGAAATTTAGCAAAATTTACGAGTTTTTTCACTTGGAGATGAAGAACGAGTTGCTGGAATTCTGGTTCTAGTTTTGGCAGAGTATGAATTTGGGTTTAGGTTTAGGGTGGCGGTTGTAAACACAACCGCCACCCGTTAAAATAAAGGGTGGCGGTTACAACCGCCACCCGTTAAGATAAAGGGTGGCAGTTGTTGATACACAACCGCCACCCTAAATGCTTATTATTATTTTTAAAATTTTTACCTTTGGGTGGCGGTTGTTTTTACAACCGCCACCCGTTTTAGAGAAAGGGTGGTGGTTGTTGATCCACAGTCGCTATCCTAAATGCTTATCATTTTCTTTTTAAATTCAACTTAGGGTGGCGGAGTTTAGTCCACAACCGCCACCTTGTCTTCAATACCCAATTACAGGTGGCGTTTTCATTAAAAATATCACCCAATGTGCGCCCCCTAAAGTCAATTATGTACTAGTGAATAATTAATTCCAGAAGTCATTAGAAAAGGTCAATACTTCGAATGTAATAGGTCAGCCACAATCTCCCATTTCTACATAAAAAGGCACCAAAAAAATATATTTTTAAAGTTGATTCCAGATTTGTTACCATGTAGCGTGAGGTAATCCTCCCTTTCATAAAAGTAATTTTAAAAGCATCTCCATACAAATTGAGAATAATATGTGATGTGGAAGAGAAATTGAAAATGTTTAGTTGATCAACTATTAGGGTGTGTTTGATAGCATGGTATCAGGTGGAAAAGGAAAATATTTGTTATAAAAAAATTCTCACTTTGTGTTTGATGCAGAAATAGAAATGGTACAACCACTTAAAGCTATTTTTTCCGATTCCATGAAAATAATTCTATGGATATGTGGATTTTGTTTTCACCTTACATGGAATTTATTCAAATTCTTTTCTTACTTTTAGAATCAAACACATCCTTATTAATATTTGCAAAATAGCACTTTTGATCCCCACTCATGTGTGACTACCGTTAAATGTCTACGTGCTGATATAGTAGTGTATAATTAGCTCAAATAGTAGCCCATATACTGATGTGAACTGTTTGTAAATTACCATATCAGTATATAGATATTTTAATATGCCTACATGTGGATAAGAGATTGAAAATAAGGGAATAATTACTAGTCTTTTATAATATCTTGAAGGGTAATTACATATTATACACTATAATTTTTGTCAGAGACAACACATTGTAATTGCAATAAACATCCTCAATTTCCTTTTATTTTTCACCCTCTTCGTTCAAACTTTTTACATTAGATTCTTATCATCAACCTTCTTCTAATTTGTAAAATTATTTAGAGTGCAAATTTCTGATTATAAATTAGTTAATGGAGTATAAATATACTTATTTTATTTATTGTAATTGTAAAAAATAAAAACGAATGACAAAAATAAAACTTTGGCAAAATAGTTGGATCCCAATTGAATGTATGACCACAAAATATTTAGAGAAGAATTGTGATTTGAGACACGATGTGCTTACTTAATTGACGTTTAAAAATTGAGGGAGGGAAGTAGTATCTTTTAACACCTCTCCATCACTTCTCAATCGCACATCTAAGATCTATTTTTCAATAACCATATCAAACACACTCTTAACTATGTGAAAATCGAATTAAATCTACCTTTATATAGGATGAATGGAATACACAATTAAATTAGCGATTATGTGAACTTTGTAATATTTGTCAATAATTCTTCAATGCAACTAGTCAAATTTTCAACTTTTAGTAGTAGAAAAGGGACAACGGGTGGCGGTTGTTTTAGATTTAGGTTGGCGGTTCTTGGAATGCCACCTGAAATAGCGACACCCCAAATCGCAGAACGGTGTTTTTTTTTTTTTGAAACTTGTAAAGGGGTGGCGGTTTCTTCCAAGAAACTGCCACCTAAAGGTATTTTTCAATATTAAAAATACAAAATAACAGGTGGCGGTTCTTTTGAAAAATTGCTACCCGTTGTTATATTATATATTTTTTAAATTTAATTTTTAAATACAAAATAACAGGTGGCGGTTCTTTTGAAAAACCGCCACCCGTTGTTATATTATATATTTTTTTAATTTAATTTTTAAATTAGATTAGGTAGCGATTGTAGTAAAGAACCGCTACCAGTTTTTTAACAACAGATGGTGGTTCCCGTTCAAAACCACCACCTTATTATTTATTTAGTTTTATTTTTAATTTTATATTCGCTTTGGATGATGTATTTTTGTTACAACTGCCACCCTTTGTATACCAGAAAATTACATGCGGCATTTAAAAAAAAAAAAGGTCATCCAATGGGCTACCCCTAATGTCTACTTTGTACTAGTGTTTCCAAATTCCGGGTTTCTGTAACTTTTCTACATGGAATGGAGATCGCCGTTCTTGAAAAGTTGATTGCGAAAAATAATATGATACTTAATATCGTCACCTAAAATAATCTGAGAGTTGACTTCTAATACATATCATAGATGTCATCATACAATACAACTCACAAAGTTAACTTGTGATGTGAACAAATTAAATACTGATTTATTTTTAAACTTATTTTTAAATTAGAGGAGTGGTTGTGATTCAAGCGGTAGTTCCGAACTAAGACTTTGGATATGGGAGAGAATGTTATAAGACGAGTTTGATCTCCACGTACGTAGTTATGACCTCAAACAGCAACGTTTATATGAGGATCATATCATGTCATACGAAATGCCACTATTACTTTGCCCATTAAAAATTCATGCTCATCTCTTTCACCTAAATTAAAGAAAGACGGGTACTTTTCTACAAAAAAAGATAAAATAAAATAAAATAAAATAAAATAAAATAAAAATTGCGAATAAGAAATAATTAAAATTTTCGAATACAAAAGAATACAACATATAGAGACTTTCAGCAAATTTACAAATTATTTATAAGCCGAAATAGCATTGAATTCCACAAAATATATCGCTAATAATAAATAACGATAATACCTTATGTCACAAAAAACACATTTGAGATAATTCTAAACTTCATTAAGATTATGATATCATCACATCTTTTAGATAATCTTAAACTACCTAATTAGGTCTTTCTCATCACCTCTTGTCTCTTAGCATTTTTGTTGTTACTAAGATAGTTGTCTTATAATAATCAAAATAAGAATTAGGGACTTCTTCTTTCAAAATAAATAAATAAATAAATGAAAAATAGAGAGTTAAGGACTTCTAGATAAAGCAATAATTCTTCTTATTTTTTTTTTCAAATTCATAATAATTACATTTTCTTCTCTATTTTCTATACAATTTGTTGTTGTTTGATAAAAGTTTTGTGAAGTAAAGTTTGATATTTCAAAAGAAAATATGGTTAAACAATTATTCAAGACTTATTGACACAATCAGGACTCAATATTTTAATTCGCTGCACATTACGGATCTATAGTTTTTTTTTGGTATTTTCGTCCTCAACCTAACATTTTATTATGAGATATGGACTTTTTAGGCCAAAAAGACAATATTACCCTTTTATTTACATTATTTTCATTAAATTAAATAAAAATATTTACAATCAAGTCTATAACCTTTCATTGACTTGATTGTAAATATTTTTATTTAATTTAATGAAAATAATGTAAATAAAAGGTTGATATTATCCTTTTGACTTAAAAATTCTTTATCTCGTAATAAAATATGAGGTTAAGGATGAAAATACCAAAAAAATGATAGGTCTTTAATGCGTAACGAATTAAAATATTAGGTCTTAATTGTGCTAATAAGCCATTATCCTTATTCAAAGTATATATCGCTGAGCTCGTTGACCGTTCATCGTTACTTTAAAGTCAAGGAAATTTTTAAATATTTTTCTAGTCCAATTATATTGGGTTTTAGATTTTTATATTTTTGCAATTTTCCTATAGGTTCTCTAGGTGGGATACATAAAATTATTAGCATTAATATATTAGCTGGTCTCATTTATTGAATTGTTCAAAGATTGAAAATACACCGCACTCGAAATTGACTTGGGATTCAAGCAAAGTGGTTGTTTGGTGAAGTTTTGCCAAGTAAAAAATAACTTTTGAAGAAGGTGTATAGTTAAAATATATGTTGAATATGATTTTTCTACATATATTTTTTTAGTATTATCAGTAACGGAATATTTATGACTTATTTGTAACCCGTATACGTAAGCGATTTAATACTGATTAACTGAAAGTACAAAATTTGATATATTTTGTAAGACAAATAAATTTAAGGAAAGATAAATTTTTAAAACTAACAATGATAATAAAGAAAGCAGCGTGTCAGCATATTAGCTATGTAGTGGGTCAACCAAAATTCACTAAAATATTGGTATTTCATGAATTGTTGACTTGTTCAATATATGTCCTTTTCATTCTCCGAAGAATGGCGGTTTTGAGCCGTCTCTGACGACATGGACTCATATCAGTCGATGGGAAATTTGCTTTATTAATGACGCAGCAAATGCAATGGAAAAATTGGACATCCATGATTGGTCCACCATATTTTATTACTAACTCTGTCCCACAAAAATAAGCTTGATTTGATTTTCATATGGTTTAAAAAATTACAATTAATATTATTAGAAAAAAAAATTTAATTATATTTTTTCAAATATACCCTTACATTAAATAATGCTAATTAATAATAATATATATTAAATAAGGATACAATTGGAAAATGGAAGAAATTAAATGCAAATAAAATAGAAAGTAATCTATATTTTGGGACGGATAGAAATGGAATACAAGCCTATCTTTATGGGACGGAGGTAGTACATAATTTCCGAATAGCAATTGATGTTTCTCAAAAAAGTTCGCTTATGTTCGTCAAAATGGCAATCGATTTTTCAAAACTAGCACTATTTGTGATATAAACTACAAATTAAACTCTTTTAGAAACCACATCGTCATGTTTTGATAATAATTATGAAAATAATTGTATAAACAGACCTACTTATAAGCACGTTCCAATCTAACAATGATGTATTGTTCCCGTGTGTTTCATAGTTACGAAACTCTTAGGATGTCTTACGAGTCCATACGACTCTGCTTTAAAATCCGAAATCAGATCTAAATTCAATACGACCAAATGGGAGCTCTGAATTCAAAATATTTTTCGGCGATGCCCGTAGTGGGCGTGGTGGCCGATCAAAATTTTTTATCATAATTTAAACAGATTTCAAAATAGAGATCGTATGAATCCGTAAAACACGTAATTACAAAACACACTTGATTATTTTCGAGTTCCAATAATCTATTTTTTATACACGTATATCACTCAAAAAACAAACAGCCGTAAAACAATCACATCATTATACAAATAGCTCCAGATCGCTATAAAACACAACTAAGACTAAAATACTCGCAATTTTTTCAAAATATGTAGAAAAATTTACCGTAGGACCCAAAATTTATTCATTCTTTGTAATGCTATGTCTTCTATTCTATGTGCATTATCTAAACCAGGCCCAGTACTTCCCTGTTCTTTTCAGTGGGTTCTTGGAATTAACTAAAGAGAAACCATTAATCTAAAAACACAATCAAGAAATAACACAAGAATTTGGATTCTCCTCTGCACTGTAAACACGGTAGTACGGTGTGTAATAAGGATTGTAATTCTTGTAAAGCTTCAAAAGTTCTTCAATTTGTTCTTTTTCGTCCTTCTTTTTGTCACCATCCTTTTTGCCTTCATCCTTTTTGTCACCATCTTTCTTCTTTTCCGGTTCTTTAGCCGGTCCAACTGTTACTATTTCTGTGCTCCATGATTTCCTCAATTTGCTCACAACTTGAACCGGGTCAACATCCCCAACTACAGTCAATTTCCGGTCCTTCATGTCCACAGCCAAAGATTCAATCCCTATATCCAAAAAGAAATCAGCAGATGACACTCTAATAAATTTTACCTTTTAACAATTAAAAAATTGATCGACGTAAATGTAACACCCAAAATACCACATCGCTTGAGCACAAGAGAGAAGTCCAATTTATAAGTTAAAAGACCATTCCAACTAAACACAAAGCCTTTTGGAATAAGCCCAAAAATAAAATCGTACGGATTGGACTCAAAGCGGATAATATCATGCCAAAATGGATCGAATCGGTAGCGGACCTAAATCGGGACACAGCAGACCAGATCACTAGGCTTGTGACAAAGTGCAGACGAAGTTTATTTATTTATTTATTTTTTTCCGTGTTTAATAGTGACAAGTAGAAGGGAATTTTGTACCTGAAAGGCTAGAGACTGATTTCATGGCCTTCTGTTTGTCTTTGGCATCATGGATATCTAGCCTTAAAACTAGTTTCTGCAGTAATTAAGAAATTACAAGAGATGAAATAGTGAATAAGTAACAAAGATGGAAAGAAATTTAAAAATTATAAGCAGAGAAGGAGAAGGAAAAGTACCTTGGACATTTCGGCTTTGGTTCAGAGGAAGTGAATAGGGATTGAAGAGTTTCAAGAATATGTCAGAGAAACAACTGAGAAATTGTGTAGGAGATTGTTTATGGAAGACTTTGTATATAATAGGTGGAAATAGAATGCTGAAAGGAAAATGAGAGGTGGGGTGACGTGGGGTGGGGTGGGGGGTGAAGGTGGGGGTCGGACCATTGGCTTCGCGGACACGGAAGGCTGTTTGAGACATTGAGTTGACTCGAAACGTATGAGAGAGACGTATTGGTTCGAGCTGAATTTAGATTTGTTGTCTTCGGCCTTAATTGTTTTTAATTAAAATAATTATTATTACTACATTAATATCCTTTATCATATAAAAGGTAGTACTAAGATTTATGCTGTTTAGTAATATAGACTGTTTTTATTGGAGAACAAGATTGCCCATGAGATTTCGATAATCGTAAGTCCAACTTGATATTGTGATTGAGGCAAAGCTTAAGATTGAGATTTTCGTTAATTTTTGTTGATCATTATTTTATTTTATTTTATGAGTTGGAAAGTATGAGATCCTTTTATACTGACAAGAAAAGCTTGAGATCCATCTTTTTTTTTTTTATTATTATTTTATACGAAACAAAACTAGCATCTCCATTAGGTCTCTCTCTTTTAACAATTTTAATGCCATGTGGCGCTAAAATATTTATATGACGCTTCAAGACGTGAATGCTGTCTAACATTCATTCTAAATATAGAAAGCGTATTAGACACAATCAATCTATACTTTTTTATTCTCTCTCATCTTTCTCTTTCCTCTACGTCAATAACTGGCATATTACACATATCTCGTCGTTACTTCAATTCATATTCACAATTGGAAATGTCTTATGTCATCGATCTTTTTATTTGCCAAATCTATTACAATGAGCATTTACCCATTGAAAATGCGTTGAATAATCATCTAAACTCCGGACGTCACTGCCTGAAGGGGGAAATAACATACATAAAAATGACAATAGATTTTGGCATGGACTAGGCCACTAGGGGCTTATATGTGACATCAAAAAATGACAAATTATATGTGGATTTGTAGCCTTGTCGGATTGCCATGTGCAACGTGTAAGTTCCTCGTAAAGTGCGTGTACGTGTTAATCTCTTTCCCATTCGAAACTTTTTCTATTTTTCTATTTGCACGGTTGTCCTTTTATTAAGTCTTTTGAGACTTTCTAATAATTAATATTAATACTGTTCACGATAAGTTTTAAAGTGACGTAGTGATAGAATATCTGCGAAAATTATATTTTTATAGTTAGTAGTTTTGTCTTCATTTGTTTAGCAGTTGAGTAGTGCTCTTTCAAGTAACATTCCAAAATTGTAATTGATTAGGTCCTCTAAGCGTGTGTTCGTTTTCACTTATTTTCATCTAAAAATTACCTACTACTAAAAGTCAAAGTCAAACATCAATATTTACCACACATTTCACATCACCACTCATTATTATTCACACATCTCGTGGTCCCCATTACTACACTCTACTTTTAACAAAATTTTAGGCAAAAATAAGTACACACGAACACACGCTAAATTCTAAGTGGGTGATCTCCTACCAATAAATTAATATTTTATGGTATTAACTTTTTAACGTATCACCTCTTCTCTTATTTGAGGGAGGCCTCACCCATATTCGACCAATATCCATACTCCATATAGTAAATTGGCATTGAAACGGAGCGCTAAATTCTAATAGAAATAATAATTTAATTAAAATGAAGTATTTTTTGAATAAAATAAAATTAATTAAAATGGAGTTGATATTACTTTATAATAAATTTATAAAAAGTTAATTTACCAATCCGACACTTAACGCAAACTCTTCAAGCTAAGAATAAAAAAACTGGAATCCATCATATAAAAAAGAAACTTTCTAATCTATTGAATGAATAATACGAAGCGAAAAGCAATTTAAATGGAGTAGAATTTTGGGAAGAGTAATGCTGTATATACATATTATGGTTTATTACTTCAGTGACATCAAAGTGTATCTCATAGAAATTAAATGTGACACATAATTTGAATCAATAAATTATGAGGTGTATGTAGCATTATTTTTCCCCAAGAAAACCGAGCAGAAAGACAATAATGGATGTAAAATACAAATTGACAAAATTAGTGCTATTATTTTTTCCTAAAAACAATGTTTTGATCAGTTGGTATGGTTTTGGATGCCTAAATTAAAGTCCACTGCACGTTACAATAAGACGGTGAATTTAATTCTTAAGGCCATTTTCTTTTTGGAAAATGTATTATAAAAGCAATCATCACCTCAGATTAAGAATGTAGTTGGAAAAATAAATTTTGTAATTGTGTTTTTAATTTATCTTTATTAAATGATTATTTTTTAAATTAATAGTTACAACTATAGCATTAAATAAGGGTATATTTGTAAAGTAACAATACAATATTTTACACGGAATAGCGTACATATCACTTTTATTCCCAAAAGAACAAGGTCTAAATAATGATATATTTGTAAAGTAACTATGTTTGTAAAATAACACAAAATAATTTTCGTAATATTGAAACACGGCTATATAATTGGGATAAACGAAAAAAAAAAAATGGATCATACAATCGAGACATAGAGAGTATCATTTTCGCTTTAATTTTTGGTCAATCAATTCCCGTTTTGTCAAATTTTCTCGACTGGTTAAGTGACTGGAAATTACTCTTGTCCCCTTGTTCTTCGTCGTCATTCTGAGTTTGCGACAAAAAAAGATTCCTTCAGCAAAATTATGATTATATCAAGCGTCATATTTACTTTAAGTTTGATATTATAGAAACAAAGAGGCTTCTACTTTTCACTATCAAAATAAAGGACCTTTGTGAAGTGGATACTATTTTTGTTATAGAAGGGAGCAATTACATTTTACAGGTATGATTATTCATCAACCACATTATTTTGTAAATGAGATTCACAAGTATGAGTTCTTAAAGGTTAAAGAGGCTAATACCCTAAAAAATTATAGTACATATAATTAAAATGATATTTATAACCACATGAGAAATATTAAAAGTTATAATGATAATATGATCTATCATAAATTACCAATGCGTTCTACCTCAAACAGTATGACTGTCCACTCTCATGCACTCTTCACAAGAGTTGGCAGGTTCAAATCCCGTCATTGACGAGATAGTGGATACAATTAGTCCCTTATAGGGAAGTGTGATGCAATTGTATAAGAAAGACTCAAAGCGAAAGTAAATTTTCGGTAAGTAGTCTCAACAATCTTTTTTCCTACCTGGGGGGAAAAACCCAGAAGATGCTTAAATTTGTCAGGCCTTCTCTCGACAAATTTTAGAAATTAGAACATAAAGAGTAATCTTGATCTCCCATGTGCTAGTGGATATGGTATTTCATCTATATGTGAAGGAGATTTTTTTCTATGGTAAAAAAAACAAATTTTTAATTTCTATCACAGTGGGTTGGAGATCAAAACTAATATATAAGGAGGTACATGGCAGTTGTTGATTGCTGACCTTTGTTCATAGATGAATGCAATAGACACACATACATACTTCGAAATTTGGTCGAGTTCCAGCGCTGTAACTTTGTTATAATTCCAACACTTGACGTGACACCATCCCTTGCTGCCACGTGTCTGTTTAATCCCACTTTATCAGCCACTGGTTTCTGTGTGGCAGCGCCAGAACGCACTACTTCAGCATTGGAAGCTCCAGCACTAGGACTAAAAAGGGGCTGTATATACTCCACCTTCTCTATTACATAAGTCGTATTTCCTTTTTTGTTTATCTTAATTACATTGGCTCGTTTATATATTTGTTAGTTTCTATTTTGTTCATTTACTATTATACTCTTATTTATTGTATATCTGTAAATTCGTTTGGTCATTCAAATAATTTTTTGAACTATTAAATATTTTTCTCAATACCATTATTACTTAATACGTGCGAAAATATAAATAAATTTATATAATTGGGAGCGAGGACAGAATATACAAATTGAAACGACGCAATTAGGTGACAAAAATCGTATTGATTTTTTTGATCGAGAGGAGGGCTTGGGCCCCTTGCGAGGCTGCAACTAGCAAAAAGGGTTCCAGCATCACAAACTCACAGGATGTGATGAACTGTTCTCATTTCAAGTCATGCCCTATTCTCCAAAAAATCCCCTATCTTTTCTAGTAATTACATTATACACTGATAACCAACCTTTTTTAATCATTTTTTTACAATTTTTTAATCCATTTTTCTTTACCCTAAATCAATCACATTAATATATCTTATCACATACACAAATCTCCACCACTCAACTCTACTAATTCTCTTGCCTCTTTTAAATTAAAATTTATTAAAAGCCATTATAATTTATTCCATGTATACTTTCATGTTTGATGTGTTAACTATCCCAACCACCATAAATCACCTAACGAAATTTTGGTGTATTTATTCTAGCGTTTATTTCATTTGTGTTCATAAAGCTTTACTTTAACTAGACAATTTCTTCACTATCTCCATATTGAGTCTGGTATAAATTTCTTCGCGCTTTACTTTCACTCGTCACTTCTCTTTCGATATTCACAAATAAATTAAATTGGAGTTGGGGTGAGATGACCTAATATAGCTTATGTTCTCCTACAAGTTTTAACACATTTTTACACATAAATCTCGTGGAACATACCTGTACTATACAAATCTCCACTATTCAATTTCACTCATTCTCTCTCCTATATCACATCAAATCACATAAAAATACATAAAAACACACATCTTAACACCCTTATAATCGTTGTTGAACCTAGTACTATGGAAATCCAAAGTTAATATCCGCGTTTAAGTTGAGATTTGAGACTTACACTCTTGATCTCCATCTCATATGGAGAGATATTATTCTCCTCACGTGATGATATGATAATTAATTATTGATTTTAAAATAATAAAATGATCTCATATATAAAATTTTACTGATCGACAATAATAATAGAAAAATATTATTATCCTTATGTATCGGAAGGAGAATAGCACTCATGAGACTTAAAAGGTTAAGGATCACAAAATCCAAAGCTAATATTAATCGCATTTAATTCTCACAAAATCCGTTAGTGGGGACGATTCTAGATTTTTATTTTATTTTATTTTTATTATTTTTACTTGTATTTTATAAAGCAAGTTAAGGACGTATCAATTGTGGGAAAAATTCAACACAAAGATTGTACTAAAGTCCACATATTTTTCATTAAAAAAAAAAAAGAAAAAAAGGTCCACATATTTGAATCAAAGGTTTGTGAATTTGTAGATAATAACAAACGCTTACAATAAAATGTATTAATTTAATAACATAAAAAACTTTGATTAAATGAAATAATTTACAAGATAAAAAATAAGACAATAAATTTAGATTTCTTTAAATGGTCAATCCTAAATTCAAAAGGAAGATGCTTCATTTCTTGGTCATACCTTCAAATCATGTCAACTTTACAAAATGTTTTAGTTATAGAATTTGCATATCGTGTCTATTTTGGAAGGATAATATATATTTTTCGCAATTTTGACGATTTTGGTCCAGCACAAAATGCTCAGTTTTGTGCTACGTGATCATGTGGATTGTACCATGTGATCATATGGTACAACCGCGCATGTGATTTTTGTAAATAATTTGATTTTACCTTATTTTTAAATTATGCATTTTCACCCTTTGCATTTGTGTAAAAACCCCAATCATTTATGATGTCTTAAGAGTGTATTTAACTATTTATTATAGACGTCTATAGTTAGTCTAACTGGCTTGTGGGCTTCTTAACCCCAAGTTTACTAAAGGCCTCTAATCAATCCAATCAATTAACTAGGCCCAAGCCCAATTTAGCCGGTCCAACTATTGAACCTAAAATATTTACGTATATGACGGTGCTCTGTCTCCGCCTTCGCACAGTTTGTTTTGCTTTGACTCGGAGATCACAAAAACTACAGCGGGAGTGAGGCGAAAATAAATTTTTTCCCTTCTCCCTTTTTTTTCTGTATGGGGATTTACCTTTTCTTCATTTATGGAAATAATTACTGCGGCTGAAAGCATCCCACATGGTTAAAATTATTTATTGAAATCTATACATAATGAAAGAAGACGACATCATTAGTCATTAGTTTAGATAACATAATATACATAAACTTTTGCCCCATGGCATGTCTGGATGAGCCTCCCAGGCACATCAATAACCACACCAGCTCCCATCCCACATGTGGGACAAAAAACTGCACAACTCAATTTATATATCAAGAAGTTAAGGTTGTATTTAACATTTGGAAAGCAACTTTATTTGTTCAAAATATTAAAAGAAGACGTTTTTCATGTTTTCGATCACATGTTCACCGATTGTTTGAAGTTTGAAGAAGATGAAGGACACTTACTCATGGCCTGAACTCAAGAAAGGGAAAAACGAGTAACATAAAGGGGAACAGATCAACAGAATAAATTTACGTTCTGGCTAGAACAATATTAGAAACCAGTATACCACTGCTTCTTTTACAGTGGATCCGACCGTCAGAGGGGGAGGAGGAGGAGAAAATGGCCAACGATGTTGAAGACAGTAGGGTAGGAGAGGAGGAGCAGAGCTTGAGTGATGTTGTCCTTTTTTGTGGTAGCTTTGACGACAGAATGATGGATGTCAAGATGTATCACGTATACCAATCTTTTTTAGGCCAGTGGGGGAGAAAACCACCCTTCCGTTCGGTGATAACAATAACAATTACAATTTTATCTCAAAGATCAGTAAAAGCAAATAAAACCTTCATGACAGCTAAACCACATTAGACATGATACCCATTTATGCAGATGGAGGCTGCTGTGTCTATTGGTCTATCTTCAAGAAACAATTTATACATGGTAACATGGCTTCACATTTTATAAAAGAGGTAGTTTTACAGCGAAACCAAACAAGTGCTAATATTTAAAAAATAATTTAAAAAATTCCTGCACGTGATTTTCACGCATTTTCTTTTGAATTTATCAACGATTTTCCGCCTTGTAATTGAACTTGAAATTTTCTGCTTGAAAATCAAAATCTTTGCCTGCCGCGTGTTCTATGTATGTGCTTAACATGTTCATAAACTTTCGGTCAGCAAACTATAAAAATGATTAAAGAACAAAAACAACACAAAAAAATGGCAATTTTATTATGAATTAATTTTAGTATTCAAACCATCTGTCACCTCGGCAGAAAAACCGACATGATTACATTATCACCCTTCTGTATATACTCTATAACTCTAATAACAATAATTCGCCATCTCCTGCAAAGAGAAATGAGGGGGCAAGTTCTGTAAAACATGTTTTATTTTTCTTTTTGAATTCTTATAAATTATAATAGGGAAAAAAGGGAAAAACAAAAATAAATAAATACAAATTCTTGTCAATAGATCTCCAAGACCCAAAATCTAAAAAAATAAAAATGTACAAACAAATTAATGCAAAATTAAAATGTCAATCAATAAAGAACATGGTGTAGATAATTTTCCAACTTGATCAGCAAGATCAAGAATCTCAGCTCTACTCCTCACGATCCTATGAAACACCTCTCTAACCTGTTGTTGCAGTGGTACAAGCCATTCGTCCCATCTTCCAACAAATCTCCACAAGCTCCTCTACTTGCGCCGCCACCTCCGGTGATTGCTCCTCCTCCATTGGAAATTGGAACGAGTCAGGAAAGTCCACTAACAGTTGAGCTACCCTTTCCATTTTTTGTAACTCCTCAAGCAGCCCAGCTCTTCCTTTCTTCTTCTCCCTCTTCTTCAATTCTTCACCAATCTTCTGCTGAAGTCCAATCATCGACTGGACCCAACCCAATTGCCTTAGAACAACTAGATGGGTGGCCAACCGAGTTCTCTCTTGGCACGAAATTGCAGCCACTAAGGCCTGCATTACAAATACCAAAACTGTGTTCATAATGTACATTAGCATGGCCAAACAAATCGATTCCCTCGCAGGTGGCATAGCAAGATTAGATGACATGGCCTTAATCTATTTGGCAACGGATAACTGTTTCACGACCGAGCACGACAAAGACCGAAAGTTTCCAGTGGTACGGTCCTTGTCACTATTCCCACAGCCGCTGCATCAACCTAAAGACTAGCGCATCAGGCTCAGAATAAAAAATGACTTATTTTTAGTTAGTATTTTTTGTTCTTTGTAATCGACCTTTATATTTTGAAATATCAATTATATATTAAAAAAATTATCAGAAATAAATATTTGTTGGAACATAGAAACTTTAGAAAGGTTATGAAGATCAGGAAACGTTAGGAAACAATAAAGTTGGTGAAACATAAGAGTTGTAGTACACAAAAACTCTTTTATTTACGCCTAATTATTGCTTGATATAAAATGGACCACATGACCCTAATTTATACTCATGGCGACTCTTTAACCAATGGTTATGATTTTGCCACCATACAATTCAGTTAGTGGTTACAGCTTATCATCTATGATTTTATAATAAAATATCTTAGATACTTATCTGTATTTTAAAATATCTAAAAGTATGTTTTAAAAATATCATGACATTTTCTATGGTTTTATCTAGAATAAGTTTTTAGAAATTGGGACTTTTGAACTTTTAACTGATAAATTATATCTACTAAGTACCTAAGTCCAATTATTTATTTTGGGTTAAAAAATAAGTTTATTTACAATAATATCATGGTATGAAATTTATTTTTAATTCAATTTGTTTAATAAGTTTCCTCGATATACGTTTTCAAAAAATCAAATTCATTTGTATTGAATAAAAATTTTTAAAAGTATAATTTCTAATTTTTGCTCGGCCACGAAGCATGAACATTTTAAAGACCCTATTCATTTCTTGAATAGTACAAAGAAATTAAATTCATTATTGTTATGGATGAAGCTAACAAAATTAAAATTAAGTTTTTTCTTTAATTTTAAATTTTTTGTTTTATTTTTGTTTTTTTTTTTTTTGGGGTGGGTAAATCAAATGGCACCAAGTCCCCCACTTGTCAAGTTTAAGAATCCATGTAGCTTTGTTTACACATAGCTGCGGCTCTGAACCCATCTTGAGTCAAACCTAAATGTTTACGAGAATGGCCAATTGAAGGAAAATGATTAGCAAGAGCGTTAGCCTCTCTCCAAGTGTGACTAACATGAGCATCTAGCAGCTAAATTTTTTGTCTAATTCTGTCAATTTCTTAGCCGATAATGAGTCAACCTTAATGCAAATATATTGGATCTTAAATTGGATGAATAACTCAAGACCTTGATCAAGTGCAACTATGCAACTAATTCAGCTTCAATTTGATCTAGCTCTATGCTTTCTGTTACATTATTTTGATAATTTTTTATATTCGCTAAACCAGTTTCTTTTCTTTGAATTACACAAAAGCCCAATTATTAGTTGGACTATGAACGGTGTATTTTGTCATTTTCTTTAATAAAATATTTTCTATTGCTGATTAAAAAAAAAAACACTATATCCTTTGAATCTACAATGGGATAATTATTTGTTAAAAATTTTCTAATTAAACCAACCCTAAAGGTTATGTTACAAATAATTTGCTACAAATTTAAACCAAACAAGTTCAAATATTTAAAAATCATGCACGTCACGTTCTACGGATTTGTTTTGAATTTTTCAACGATTTTCCGGCTGCATAATTGAACTTGAAATTTTCCGCTTGAAAATCAAAATCTTTGGCTGCCGCGTGTTCCACGTATGTGCTTAACATGTTCATAAATAAAGTTCCAGTCTATAAACTATAAAAATGATTAAAGAACAAAAACAACACAAAAAATTGCAATTTTATTATGAATTAATTTTAATATTCAAACCATCTGTCACTTCGACAGAAAAAACCAACATGATTGCATAATCACCCTTCTACATATACTCTAATAACAATAATTCACCATCTCATACAAACTGAAATGAGAAAAAAATAAAATAAAATAAAATTATATATCTCCCAAAATTTCTGTAAAACATGTTTGTAAACAAAAAAAAAAAAGGAAAAACAAAAAATATATAAATAAATACAAATTCTTTGTCAATAGATCTCCATCGCCCAAAATAAAAATAAAAAAATGTACAAAGAAATTAATGCAAAATTAAAATGTGGATCAATAAGGAACTGGAGCAGATAATTTTCCAACTTGATCAACAAGATCAAGAATCTCGGCTCTACTCCTCACGATCCTATGAAACACCTCTCTAACCTGTTGTTGCAGTGGCACAAGCCCTTCTTCCATCTTCCGACAAATATCCGCCAGCTCCTCCACCTGAGCCGCCACCTCCGCCGATTTCTCCTCCTCCATCGGAAATTGGAACGAGTCGGCAAAGTCCACTAACGATTGGGCTACCTTTTCCATTTTTTGCAACTCCTCGAGCAATCCAGCTGTCCCTTTCTTCTCCCTCTTCTTCCATTCTTCACCAATCTTCTCTTGAAGCCCAATCATTGGCTGTGCCCAGCCCAATTGCCTTGGAATAACAAGATGGGTCGAAAGCCCAGTTCTCTCTTGGCACGGAATTGCAGCCACCAGAGCCCACATTACAAATACCAAAACCGTGCTCATGATGTAAACCGGCATTGCCAGACCCGTTGACTCCCCGCCACGTGGCGCAGTGAGATTGGATGACATCGCCTGAATTTGCTTGGCGGCGGACCACTGCTTGGCCACGGACCAGGATAAAGAACGGAAGTTTCCGGCGGTACGGTCCTTATTGCTATTCCCTCCGCCGCTGCGTCGGCCGAATGACCAGGCTCGTTCGGTTGACTTTCCATGGCTGTTGGCGTTTGCGTTCTCTTTGTCGTCAACCACCATCGATGTCAGCAGGGTGGACAGCGCCTTTTTGGCTCTCCGGACCTGGCCGTCGCCGATGGGGTTCTGTTGCAACGCCGTGACGGCGATCTGGGCCAGCTTCTGCCAGTGACGGATGAGCTCAACGCCGTGAGTAACGGCGTTACAAATATCCAACGCCTTAACGGACCGATCGAGGAGATCGGGTATGAGTTTATCCAAAGGCGTTTTCGTAAATTGGGTCGGGTCACGGCCCATCACCAAAACGGCCTTAAATTCGGCCTCGCAGCAGAGATAAGTGTCTAGAAGGTTCCGAAACCAGGAGATGGAAAGAAGCGGCGCGTTGCAAATGTCCATGGCGGCGCTGGGGGAATCTAGGGCGGCCGAGGAGGAAGAATCAGAGGCAATAGGGGCGGAGGAATTTGAGAGAATGTATGAGAATCGGTCGGCGACGTGCTTTTGGAAAAGTTCGAGGTCTTCGAGTTCTTGATCGTGACATTCCATCGCCGCCACCTGGTTCCGGCGGATGCTTATGCGGTTGAGGAAGGAACCTTGATTATCCGTGGTCGCCGGCATGGTTGTTTTCGCCGGAGAATTTGGAGAGAGAAATATGGGATGGAATTGGTGTTGTGTAGTATAGAAGATGAAATGGACGGTTTGGCAGTTATTATATTGACCAGAATGGGTGGTTTACGTTTTGTCGGGCAACAAGACCGTTTCTTTCTCCTTGTTTGTTTGTTCCTTTGGAATATAGCGTTTTACTCCCTAGAGTTTTATATCCTTTGCATTTTGGCACTCATCTTCTTAACATTATTAAGAAAAAAAAAAAAACTTGTTAATATTAAATTAAATTACAAACAATACCCAAACACAGAAGAAAGATATAGATTCTCATATACATATATACCCTAGTAGAACTTACTTTTTGTTCAACGAGTTATAACTATTGTCAAACCAATTCTTCTGATATCGATTTCAATATGACATGTTTTCATAAACTATTGTTCTTTGTAAAATTTACTTTAATTGATGTGAGTTTCAAATCTTCTTTCTAATACAATTTTAGCTTATGGTAAGTGAAACTGCGGTTGCCTATCAAGAACCTTATACTTCAAAAATTAAAATTGATAAACATGCTCAATGTTAAAGAATAGCGACCAAGGTGCAATGTGTATCAAACTTTAGGGAACATTTTCCCCTTCTTTTTATTGTTTTCATTATTAGTTTTTGGCTTTTTGTTTCTTTATACGTTTTGTGAATATTTATTATCTAACATTGAACCGTGTTAGTTGTACAATATAATTAAAGAAGCTATTATAATTATGTAGATTGAGAAATCACTGTCATTCTATCTTCCCTTTACAAGCCAAGACTTACGTGGTCTAATGGCATCCAGGCGAGTATCTTCCCTCCATAATCTAGATTGTGATATTTTGCATATATAGGTGTACAACTAGAATTATCCATTTTGTCAAGATCCATGTGAGTTGTTGGCATCCAGGTCCATTTCCCATTCACTAGGTTTAGGATTCGATTTTCTTCCCCTACACTCCCATTGACTTTGTAATTAAAAAAAAAAACCACTAGAATTATCAATTTTCATTTTCTCCCTTATATTTTTGTCACTCAGCATGTGTGTGTTTAATTTTTTTAAAAATTAACTTTTAATACTCAAATTAAAGTTAAATATCAATATCAACATTATATCTTATATCATTAGTTATTATTATTATTCCACATCTTATAGTTCTCGTTACTATTCAGATCGAATTTGGTTCTTAACAAATTAAAAGTTTACATAGATGCACCATCTACCTAGCAAACGTGTCATGCCTACCTATTGGTTCATAAGATTGAACAACAAAATTAAGGGAAGGAATATATATTTTAGTGTTTGTCATTTTAACTCTTTTGTATTTAAAAATCAAATTTTATTACTAGTCAAGTTAAATATCAATATCGAATACACATTTCATATCAGTATTTAGTATTATTCAAATATTATGATTTCCATTAAATTCATTATTGTTCAACATAAAAAATTAATTTTTAGATAAATAAAAGGGTATTTTTGCACTATATTCATTTACAAAAAATTCTACAAAATGGTAAAGACTAGAAATTTGTTCTATCCCACATCACAGCACTTAAAAATTCAACCAATACGGAACAATGGACACCTGTCATCAATATAGGACAAAAGTTCCAAATGGCAAGCAAGAAAAAGTACGACAAAAATAAGGCGTTGAACGCGTTTTGCGTTCCTCTGCTGAGTTTGTGAATGATGCCAAAAAGTTAGTTTGAAAATCGAAAGCTTAAGGTATTTAATTAATAAATATGTTTGGAGATTCAACCAGATTTGTTTGACCAACTATAATCGCATAAAAGCTAACTTGGCATTTTTGAAGTATTTTAATTGAGGGTGATTAGCGTTCTCGAGAGGATAATATATTTAACTCAATTTATATGACACTATCATGTGAGTTGTAGGCAATGATAAGAATTGTTAAGTCATTGTATATATATTTACTAAAAATAATACTACATCCGTCCCATAAATATAATTCACTTCTAATTTTATAAATATTAAAATAATATAATTAATAATATTGAAAAAGTAAAATTTAAGCCTGAGTTCCTAATATGCCCTTTCATTGATTGGATATTTTATTTCAACTAATATATTTTGGTGATACATGGTACATTAAATAAATGCATATAAGACAACTAATAATTTAACAATGTTTTTAAAAAGAATGTGGTCTATATTTTGGGATGGAAGAAAAAAAAATAATGGATTATATTTATGGGACGAGTGTAGTAATATACAATGTCAATTTAATACTTCAGTTATTATGGCACGACTACCTTAATTAGGAGCATGCCTTTTCCTCTTAGGACTTGTTCTATATATGATATTGGTATTTTACTCGAACGACATGTTAAAATTAATGAAAATTTAAAAATATATTAATTTAAAATAATTAGAGAGAAAAAGTTAGTAAAAATTAATAAAAATTTATTGTGTATAGAACAAACCTTTAATATTCAAATATTAATATCGTACATGTACAGTATTATAAATTGCTTGTGAGTCAGTCATGTTTTTATGAATAAAAATAGAAAAAATCGTCAGTATAAGATATCTAAACTTTATGTTTCAAAAAAAGGATACCGGAACTTTAAGGAAATATATAAGACACTGTAAGGTCAATGAAACCTTTGTGAGAGAAATTTGCAGGAACACATTAGAGTTGTGTAGCAAATATTATATGATACGATCATGCTTGTATGATGAGACAGAGAGAGAGAGAGTACCGACAGTAATCATTTTTCTCTAAGGGTGTGTTTGATAGGATTCCGGGAAAGGGAATTCCGGGAAAACGTTTTCCTGGAAAACGGATTCCTACCTTTTCCTTGGATTGAGTTTTCCAGGAAAACTATGATTTTTGTGCTTTAAACGCTTGTACCTGGAAAATATTTTCCTGGAAAAAAAAACCAATCAAACACCCAAAGCTGGAAAAAATGGCTGAAAAACTCGTTTTCCAGGAAAATTTTTGTGCAATCAAACACACCCTAATTAGTTGAGTGTGGATAGTTACACTCTTGGAAATTTTTAGTAATAAGGCGACTTCTCAAATCAGATTATCAAAATACTAATATTTTTGATTTCTCAAAAATGGACAATGGGCTTTCAAAAATAGTCAAAATCGATTATTGTACATTTTTTAGAACAAAATGATTTTAATAATTTTGAAAATGAAAGAAATAGATAAAACTTTATTATTTAAATTCTAATTTTTATTAAATCAAATTATTGGATAATATTTCATCATTATCGGTTAGGAGCAAGGTTCTAAAAGGCGCGAGGCGTGGCAAGACGGTGATGCGAACTTCAAACCTTAGAAGCCTAAGCGTAGAAATGAGTTTTTCTTTTTTTTTTAATTTTAATTATTTTAAAATGATAAATAAGAAAAAAAATTCATATTTGGGATATTTTATACAAACTTCAATATATTTTTTATTTTTTCAATAAAATATATAGTATTTAAAGTATTAAAAATTTCGAACACTTAACAAACTATTATCAATTCCTATAATTAAATGACAAAAAGAATACAAGTGAAAAATATTCTTTTCATAAGTTGTTCTAACTTCAAAAACAACAAGTACAAATAATCCAATATTTATGACAATAATAATAATAATAATAATAATAATAACTTAACTGATTTAACTAAAAGGCTCGTGTCTTTGCACGCCTAGCCACGTCTAGACCCGCCTAAACTCGATTTTTCAAGCCTTTGATGCATACTTACTACGCGAGGCGTTTTCACACCGCCTCATGCCTAGGCGGTGCCTTTTTCAACCATTTAGGACACTGGTTAGGAGGGAGAATAATTAACTATTGTATATATCTCAACAAACAACCAATAATAAACCACTATTTTAGGGATTATCTACACGGAATAAACACGTTGGACTAACACAAAAAATCCCCATCAGACACGTTTCTAACTATAATGCAGTGACAAAGCTGCAACAAAATAGGAAAGAGTCCTAATCCTACAAATTGAAATTATGGAGGACCTCGTGTGCAATTATTTTGGGATATGGTTGAAAAAAATTTTAAAAGTTGAGGACCAAATTGAAAGATTTGAAACATGAAGGGATCCTCTTGCAAATTCACAAAAGAGGAAGTTTAAAAAAATACTTTGACTGTATATGATTGTGATACTCAGGGGCGGAGCTAGGATTTATGTCAAGTGGGGGCAAAAAAAATTTCTGAAGAATATACATATTAACGCACAGGGTTGGTAGCCCCTTTCTCGGGGGTTCAAAAGCAAACATAATGGTAGGGGATTTTTTCTCACGTTTTGAAGTTGCTTTAAGATTTTTAATAATTGAAATTAATTATTTTTTATTATTATTAAGCGAAAGAAACATGTAATTTTATTGATCTTAGCTAAAGTTAGAGATTGAAAAAATAGTTTTCTAAAATTTTGAGACTAATTTATTAATGATGATGAAAGTTAGATACTAATTAAACAATTTTATAATAAAAAAAGTAAAATATGCTATGTGTGTGCCAATGTGAGAGTGAACCTATGACCTATAGAAGGAGTTTTCAAAAGCTTACCGCTGGAGTAGATGAATTCCATGCGTTTTGTTAGGAAAATGTGTTTTATAAGTTCTCTTATCAAAGCAAATTTCATAAAACATATAATCTGAAAAAAAAAAAAATCAGATTTGCGATTAGAGGCGGTTACTTTTGCTTTGTAAATCATACAGTGATACTTAATGTCGTTACTATCATGGATCTTAAAACTGGAAGATGTTACCAGTACATTGTAAGTTGAATGACTATGCTTGTGCACTGTGCTACTTAATGCTGTTACTGCAATGGTTCTTGAAGTTGAGAGTTATTACTTAAATTGGTAACAAACTATAATAGAGTTTGCAGTCAGCAGGACTAGATAGTATCTATCTAAAAAAGGATTTAAATACTGAAGATATAATAATAAATAATGTAAAATATTATTAAATAATAAAACACAACTCGAAAATAGAGTAGGACTAATTTCAAAATTTATAAAGACTAAATCAAATAAACTTCGATCATTTATGAGAATTCCAAAAAAACAACAACATCAATGAGAAATTGACGGAAATTTTGGTAGATGGTATAATTCCTCTTCATGTTTTTGGATGTTAAAAGTCTTGACTAGTTTAGAAGTTGTATAATTAATGGCACATTTGATACGGATTAAAATTTATTTGAGTTTGAAAGAGTTTTAAATGTGTGGTTGAAAGTGTTGATATTGGTATTAACAATACACTAATTATCAAATCAATGAATTATTAGCTATTGGCTCATGGTCGGTTCAAGGTCGTTAACCTCTTCTTTGTCGTCAACATCCTTGTAGCTTGGCTCAAGGTCGTCGTTGCATTATATCTTCATCCTTCACCATGTCTTCATTCTTTGTAGATACTCAATGAGAACATAGATTAGTTATTGCCTAAGAGTGTTTTGGTGTAATGCTTCAGTCCAATGTTAAATTGGCTAGAGCTCAACAACAATATCGTAGTCAATGACACCTTTATCTCCTATTGGAAGAAAAGAATCCTATTTCACTCAAATATATAACCAAAACAGTTCAACTTCATTGGAATTATTATACAAATAAAAGAAAAAGAAGAGAAAGAAAAGATATGGTAGCAAATCAAATATTTTAAACACTTCACGAAGTGTAAGACTATCTAAATTCATAGCAAGTAGACTTGACAAAATGGTTTGCGAGCGGTTCCGGCTCTCGAGCTCGGTTTGGGCTCGTCTTTAGCCCGAGCGTGAACACAAAAGGCACGAGCCGCTCGGCTCGAGCTCCCGCTTCGCAAGCTCGAGGCGAATGGCTTAGGTAAAACACGAATCGAGCTTGGCTCGCTCCGGCTCGTATAGTAAATGAGCCCGAGCCGAGCTCGAGCAATGCTCGGGCAAGCCGAGCCGGCTCGCGAACCAAATTGACATGTCTAATAGCAGGAGAAAAATTTAAAGGTCAAAATTCATAGCCAAAAGGTTGATCAAGATGATCACTAAACATAATTGACATATCTAATAGCAGGAGAAAAATTTAAAGGTCGAAATTCATAGCCGAAAGGTTGATCAAGATGATCACTAAGCCAAATTGTCATGTCTAATAGCAGGAGAAAAATTTAAAGGTCGAAATTCATAGCCAATAGGTTGATCAAGATGATCACTAATCGCCAAAGCCATTAGAAGGCTACAAACTAGTGTGAAATGAGACTAGCGTATGTTGGATATTGCCAAAAATAAATTCAAAACAGAAAGGAAAAACAAACCAATTGAAAATATGAAAAGAGTTTGATGCTTATGGAACTTTCCAAAATTACAAGTATGGCTTGTAGGCCAAGACTTTCTTTGTCTGTGTGTTTGTCTTTCTTATAAATAGGAGTATTATTCTTCTATTCTATGTACCACCCAAGTATGGGTTGAGAGAAAAATAGTAGTTTAGCACTTTAGTTTTGTGATTTTTGTGGGTAGTATAAAGAATAGCAATTGGTGAGTGCGGTAAGGCTTAATGTATTTTTCTCTGTAATACTTGGGGGTGGCCAGATTTAGACAAAAATTGTGAGCCTAGCATCTTGAGAGTTTTCTTGTAACTCTTTGTGCTTTGTACAAAGAGTAGAAAATTAGGTGCGGAAAGTTCAAGGTTATTTTTCCTGTAATACTTGGGGTTGGGGTTGGATGAGTGAAAAGTCTATATGATTTAAAAAATTTTCATATAGTGGAAAGTTTTGACGGCCCGCCCATGATTTTTCTCCGATTTTGGAGTTTGCCACGTACATCTCGTGTTGTTATTTCCTTATATACTTATTTCTCCTATTCTTTTGGTATTTTTTAACTTGAAGGAAAGATCTTAGGATAAACGTGAAATCATATTCGAGTTAATTTCCCAACAAGTGGTATCAGAGCGAGGTCCTTCTGTGCTGTGGAGTTTAGATCGCAGAGTAAAAATATCAGGTTCCAAATTGGAAGTGGAAAAATTTGATGGGAAAATAAATATTCGATTTGTGGCAAGTACAAGTCAGGGATATATTGGTTTAGATTGGGTACACAAAGATTTGGAAAAAGAAAAAGGCAACCCTGTGTTCTAACAAAGTTACTGAAGTTAGTATGATTGATGATGATTGGGATGATTTAGATTTGATAGTTGCAAGCACGATACGTGTTCGTCTTGTCAATAATGTTCTTGCGAATATTTGTAGATTATTTGCTGTGAAGGAGTTATGGCATGAATTGAGCACGACGTCTCGGGCAAGATGTCTTTCAAATCTATTGTACTTGAAAATTGGTGCAGGTACTGAAATTCTCAATGGGATCGATCGTGAACTGGCGGTTGTTGGAGTTATAATTGATAAATTGTTTAGATTTCTCGGGTTTCTTTCATTGTTTGTTGCTGAAAAGTGGAAGATTTGTAACTCCATGGAAACGAAAATAACTTGTTGTAAGTATGGATAAATTGGTCACGTGAGAAAATATTGTTCAAGTGGAGTAGATTCGAAGTTGCTCGGATATGGACAATCGGACTCTCGATGTGAGAGCGATTTTGAAATAATGTTAGTAGGATGGTCATCTTTATGGCATGTCGCTAGTTGCCATAATAGAGGATGTGTTATTACTAGCGGATTTGCACATGGGCATTGGCTGGCATCGATGCAGGGTGTGTGTTTGAAGAAATGTCGATGGCTGATGAGCTCTCTGGAAAGCCAGCAAGAGAGTTGCACTATAAATTTCAGCAGGTTTTATTTCGACATTGAGCCGATGAAATTCTTAGAATTTGTGAGTAATTCTAAGTGGTTATACTCTTATGGTGGAGTATATTAATTCTTTGATTTTGAGAATTGGGATCGTCAAAGTGTGTCAAAGGCTTGCTCGGTAATTGTCCAAGTATTGTGTACAAGACTGAAGAAGAGAGGACGAAAGGTTTTGGCCGTTTTGTCAAGGTGGAGATTGTTCGATATTGCTAAAAATAAATCCAAAACAGAAAAGGAAAAACAAACCAATTAAAAATATGGAAAGAATTTGGGGCTTATGGAACTTTCCAAAATTACAAGTATGGCTTGTAGGCCAAGACTTTCCTTGTCTGTGTGTTTGTCTTTCTTATAAATAGGAGTATTATTCTTCTCTTCTATGTACCAACCAAGTATGGGTTGAGAGAAAAATAGTAGTTTAGCACTCTAATTTTGTAGTCTTTGTGGGTAGTACAAAAAATAGCAATTGGTGAGTGCGATAAGGATTGATGTATTTTTCTCTGTAATACTTGGGGGTGACCATATTTAGAGGAAAAATTGTGAGTCTAGTATCTTAAGAGTTTTCTTGTAACTCTTTGTGGTTTGTATAAAGAGTAAAAAATTAAGTGTGGTAAAATTCAAGTTATTTTTCCTGTAATACTTGGGGTTGGGGTTGGGGTTGGGCGAGTGGAAAGTCTATATGATTGTAAAAAATTTTCACATAGTGGAAAGCTGTGATGGTCCGCCAGTGGTTTTTCTCCGATTTTGGAGTTTTCCACGTATATCTTGTGTTGTTATTTCCTTACATATTTATTTCTCCTATTCTTTTGGTATTTTTTAACTTGAAGGAAAGATCCGAGGATAAATGTGAAATCATATTCGAGTTGATTTCCCAACAATGTGAAATGTGACTAGTATGAAATGTGTTTCAATTGTTTATTATATGGCTTCCTAAAGTATAACTTAAACTGGGGGTTGCGTTGCCAATTGAGGTGGAGAGGTTGAGGCTCGTAAATCTGGCTGTGACATTTGATGAGATGTCAATGGAGAGAAGCAATATTTCAAACAAAAATCTGAAACAAAAAATGGGAAATTTGCTACGACGGAGAATGAACGACCCTCACCTTAGAGATGAAAGAAAATACAGGAATGTTCAAGCACCATCTCGACGATGTTTTTGGGATCGATTCGACCTCCATTTTGAAATCCGGGACCAGATCTAGAATCAGAGGCGATGAGGAGTTCCAGAAATTTTAATTTTTTCCGGCGACACTGCAGCCACTGTGGGAGGGTGACTTCGGCACAAAAATGTTTTACATTGGATTGCGTTTTTTAAAAGGAGGAAAGATGTGAAAATTAAATAGCATTACCGATTACAAATATCATTTCCAGTAAAAAATACTTTTAATTTTAATTTTTAAATTTAGTTTGTTCGACACTACTTTATTTAGTGATACGAAATTGTGGATTTGATAACCAAACAAGACACTAAGAATTAAAGGTCAATTTGGATGAAAATCATCCAAAAGGACCTATGGCACCAAGGAGTACAATATTTTGGGACTTTAGCACCAAAATTTAAACTGTTGGTACTTATTTAATAAAAAAAAGGCAACATTCAAGAATTAAATGCAGAGGAAATTACGTGAAAACATGATTTAACTTTCATTAATTCAAAAATCCGATTTTTAAGTCGAAACCAGGTAATTTTGTGCCAAAAATCTCTCGTTTTGGGTAAGTGCGATCGTGCAGTTGATTTCAATCATGCGGTCACATGGTTTCTTCCTTTGTTTTCTTTTTCTTTTTTCCTTTTTCTTCCTTTCTTCATTACAAATTGTGTGTAACTAATTACAATAGAGTGTAATAAATTATAGATATTGTGTAAGAAATTACAAAGAATTTGCAACAAATTACAAGTAATGTGTAAGAAATTACAAAGAGTGTGTAATAAATCACAAGTGTATGTAACAATTAATTACAAAGTGTGTGTAACAATGTGTAGTACTGTGCACTAGCATGTAATTGTGTGTAATCCTACAAAAAAAAATTGGATTTCTACTATTAGTTATTGTAACTTTGTGTAATGTGGTCAATTTTCGGTGTTTTGGGTATAAATTTTGTATATGGTGTTCGCTTGGGACAGATAATATATGTTTTTCGATTTCCCGACAAGCCCGTTCCAACCATCAGCTTTGCCAATGCTAATATCGCTTCTTTTGCATATTATCTTCCGTTTCTGAGTTATCGGCAAACTTTTCGGAAAAAAAAATAGATTTGTTGATAAGTGCTAGAAAAATACTTAAATAACTCTTCTATTTTACGTATTTGTGTTTTTTATTAGTATTATATGTTTATTTTTATGTATTTTCCTTTTATTGTGTGTTTAGAGTCACAAGAAATCAAAAGGAGCCAAAATGGATAAAAACGGGCGAACTTGGGACGAAATGCAAGCAAATTCAAAGATGGAGGGCCTCCGATGTAATTTTATGAAAAGTTATTTTTACAATTTTTCTTGTGCTAATATCAAAGAATATCAAAAGAGGATTTCCACATTTTTGTCGGATCCCAAATCGGAGTTTCCTAGTGAAAGTTATGACCATTTGAAGAAAAAGGACAAAGCGTAAAAAATCAGCAGCTCAAATTTACTATCGCAGTTCAGTAATTTGACCATAACTTCTGTTACAAAATTCGGATTGACCTGCACTTTATATTGTTGGAAAGGACACTCAGAGGGCTAAAACTTTGATGTTGACCTCTTCAAATGAATCGGATCATATCACGGTCAAAAATGGGCAAACCCGAGAGTGATGTGAATGGAGGATTTCTTGGGCCATGTTTTGGTAGAAAATTCATAACTTTCTATTAAAATATCAAACAAAGGAAATTCCAATTGCACAATTCAGCCAAGATGCTTACCTATACCATGATACAATATTTGAACTAATGGAGCAATTTAAGATCATGATTTGGTGGTTACCAATTAGTGGAATCATAATGGAGTAGTTGTACAATTTTTTTATTATGTTTTCTTGTGAAATTTTGCCTATAAATAGAGGTATTTGTAAGGAAGGAAATGCACAACTTAGTGGAAGAGAATTAGCTAATAGTTCTCTCCAACTTTCTCTTCAATAAAATTCTCTTCTTCATTTGTTCTTAGTTTTAGCTTGAAAGATCTTAGTTTTTCATATTCCGGTGGAAGAAATAAAGGTTTCAATCGATCAACGATACTTCGACTGTGAATATGATTAGCGAATCATTTCTTCGATAAGTTTCTCTTTTCCCTTTTATTTCTCTATTTATTTCTTAGCATTTATTTACTTATTTTTGCGTATAATCTATCATATAGTGGTGGTGATACAAAAGCGAACACTCGCTAAAAAAGTATGAAACCAAATATGAGTAGTTAGACTTTTCTATCTAGTTCGAGGGGGACGTTGTGTTCAACTAACATGTGGTTATCTTTTCTAATTCTTTAGTAACGTTTTATCTATTCCTCTACTTCAATTTATTGATTTGTTATGCTTGTAAACCCGTTTTTGAGTTTATTTGATTATTACATTCAGTTTGGCCAATTGAATCAATCAATCTTTAAATTCAAGTTATTTACTATGATTGGAACTTTTGATCCGTAATTATCACTAGATTCCAATCCAAAGTAGCAAATGAATATCGTGCATATTTATTAACAAATCAACTTAGATGTATTAATTCGAGTTTGTGAAATTATTCATCTAATTCAACTCATTCTTCTCGTTCATTTCACACTAGCTTTGCATTAAATCCTAAGAATTTGTTTAGGGTTATCCAATAGCTAGATGTTAAGTTAAAGAACCAACTTTAATTTAATACACTTAAGGAAGAATTCGTTAATCAGAGCTTCTTGGTTAATTGAGAGTTGATAAATTGAAGAAGGAATAGTAACACGTTGCATGGGAAGATAAATATAAGTTATTAACACAACGAATCCGAGAATTAGATATTTTATTACAATTGTTTTATTTCAATCTTTTATTTTGATGTTCGATTTTCTATTTTTATTCAAATATCACAAAACCCCCATTTTTCTATATTAATTGATAAAATCAACTAGATTAAGCACCGTTCCTCTTCGGTTCGACCCTTACTTACAACTTCTACATTAATTTGTAGTTTTGAAACAGAGTAAGGAAATAAAATAAATTTTGATCTGCGACAACACGCCCAAGTTTTTGGCGCCATTCTTGGAACGATTAACTAATTTAGTTGTTTTATTAATTAATTTTTAAAAAAATTCTTCTTCACTTGTATGCATAATACCCGATCTACTAATTGAATTCTTAAAGTTTCGATCCGTAAATCGAGAAATCCATTCAAAGACGAATAAGACAAGCAAAACAAACTAAACGAGAAATGGCGAGAAAACAATAACGAAAGAACTCTCAAACAATTGGCAACTCGGTTACTCAACAACCTTTGTGTATCACCTTTCCAACCGTAGAAGAAGGTAAGACTCTTCGAACTAAAATGCGGATTGATACATCTTCTACCTTCTTTTCATGGGCGATCGTGAAGATCCATATCGACACTTGAAGGAGTTTCATGTGGTGTGCGATAGCATGAAACCTCGGGCATCATCAAGAGCAAATCAAACTCGAGCCTTTCCATTTTCACTAAAAGATGCCGCCACGCATTTAGTTATACACTTTACCACCAGGTTCAGATCCACAACATGGAATCAAATGAAGCAACTTTTCCTCGAAAAGTACTTCCCAACTTCAAGGACCAAATATCGTGAAAGATATCTCTAAAGATGCGCCAAAACAATGGAGAAACTCTTTATGAGTATTGGGAAGCGTTTGAAAAGCTCATTGCAAGTCAGCTCGCATCACCAAATGGGTGAAAACCTCCTAGTGCAATACTTATGAAGGCTTATGTCAATCGTATTTATGGTTGATCTTTGCTAGTGGAGAACTCACGATGAACAAAACCTAAGCAAGAACATTAATTTCAAACATGGTGAGAACACTCAACAATTGCTGAGATCGGAAAGCGAACATTGAAGAGTAAATGAAGTAAGTAACTCCAATGTTGAAAACCAACTCTCTGAACTAACCTATTTTCTCAAATAAATTTTTAGGAAACAATCCACAAGTCAAAGCATGTGGCATATGTACAAACCTAGGACATCGTGATGCTTGTCTGTGCAAATGGATAACAATGAACAAGTGAATTAAAGAAGCAATTTTCTATTCCCAAGGCAACAAGATAATCCATACTCAAACACCTATAATCCAGGATGGCTAGATCACCCCAATCTGAGTTATGGAACCAACAACCCCTAGGATTCTTCCCTAACAAACCTCAAGGCCAATTCCAGCAACAAGGGAATTTTCAACCCCAAGGGCAATTTCAACAAAAACCTCAACAATTAGGTATGTCTCTCTAGGATATGGTAAAAACATTAGCAACTAACACTGTGAAATTTCAACAGGATTCCAAATTGAGCATTCAAAACTTGAAAACCGGATGAGTCAATTGACAACTCGCCATCAATCGATCGAAGCACAATCTGGAGGAAGTTACCATCCCAACCTGAGGTAAATCCAAAAAATGTTAGTGCCATAACCTTAAGGATTGGAAAAGAGATCGAAAACCATCACAAAGAAATTTCCACAGATAAAGATAAAGAAGAAAAGCTTGAAAATGAGGTATGTCCTAACCCCTCTCACTACTAAAGTGATCCCTCCCCTTTTAAAGGTAGATTAGCAAAAACTAACAAAGAAGAAAAGGAAGCAGAAATTTTGAACACATTTAGGGAGGATAGAAATCAACATTCACTTGTTAGATGCAATCAAACAAATTCCACGCTTATACTAAGTTTTTAAAGATCTTTGCACTAATAAGAGGAAATTGAAGGAAATGAAATGATCAAAATGGGAGAAATCGTTTCAGCGGTATTCCGAGAATAGTTGCCTCAAAATGCAAAGACCGGGTATGTTCACGTCCCTTGCACCATAGGCAATCACCATATTGACCAAAGCACTCATAGATTTAGGAGCATCCATAAATATCATGCCTAGATCCTTATATACTTCACTAAATCTAGGAAAACCGCAGAAGAAACTCATGTAATTGTGTAACTAATGATCGTATCAATGCATACCGGATGGGAGTGATAGAAGATGTGCTAGTCAAAATAAATGGTTTAGTTTTCCTATTGATTTTTACGCTGATATGGCCGATGAACATTTACCTCATCCTACACCTATCATATTGGGGACGCCCATTTCTTTACACTTCGCACTAAAATTGATGTATATGAGGTACACTATCCATGGAATTTGATGAGGAAAAAGCGAACTTTAATATTTTTTGATGGTTCATTAGCCCAAATAACGCTTGTTACTGTCTTTACAATCAATTCAACTAATCCTTTTGTGCAAGAAGCGTGTAAGTTGAATTGCGAGCCAAGACAACACATAAGATTGAGTCAAAGCACAATTACCTCATCTCGAAGAAGGAAGCCATCGAAAGAAATGAGACAAAAAATTTGGAGAAGAATTCAAGAAGAATTTGTTAAGAAATCAAGACACTTTCGGAGAAGCCATCAAGACAAAGGAGTACAATGGATTTGAGGAATCCTACTTGACAAATGGGAATTGTGTCGAAGCTAACGACCATAAACAAAAGTGCTTCTTGGGAGGCAACCCAAGCATTTTTCTTTAAATATTTGTATTTTTTTTAATTTGTTTACTTTTCATCTAACGTATTAAGGAAGATATTGCTTTATTACTGTAGGAGGACGATATTTCAAGACTCAATTATTTGGGAAGAGACATGATGGCCCATAAATCGGTGATTAGCGAGAATTACAGATAATGGACAGGTTAATTGTTGATAAATGACAAATTCGTCAAACGCATTTTCTCGGATGCCCACTCCAACGTACTCTTTCCAGCACACTCTACATGCATGGTTGTCGGTTGAAACAATGCTCATTTTACTATAAATCGAGACCATTCTCTACTTGAAGCTACAACCAAAAGCCTCTGCCCTCTGTGAGTATTCCTTTCTGATAGTGATTAGGTAATTTTCTTCTTCTTCTTAATTTTTTTTCTTCCTTTTGTTCTTCTTTCTCTTCTTCTTATTTGTTTTTTTATAGTATGGATGTGTGTGATATTTTTATATATACATGTCTTTTCTTCATACTAATCGGTTATGTAATTCAAAATTTCTTATTTTTTTTCCTTCTTCAATATCTTGTTTGAAAATATGGAAGAGTGTGATAATCTATTCTACTTATTTTGATGATTTTAATCTTATTACTTCAGTGTTTCTTTTTCTTTCGTGTGTTACGTAACTAAAAAAAACCTTGAATCTTTGGTTCTTGTATCCCGCCCCAAAAGCGCAGAAGCTGGTTTTTTGAAGACTTAAAGCTGTCTTCTTTCTCCTTCCTCTCTCACAAGTTTTTTTTTGCAGATATATCTTTGTACATTGAATTTTCATTTCTTTCTATGGCATCTCCTTTACGTATTGTTACTCTTCTGCAAGATCATCGCGATCTGCTCGCAAACGACGTGCTAAGCGCCTTAAATGTTGCTTTAAATGTGGAAAGCTATTAGATGGACCCCATTGTACTAGAAATCAAACTTATTCACAATATAGACATGTTGTTTTCTTCAAGGATGGACCGATTAGTGCAGTGGCGAAAAAGTCTATCGGGAGAAATGTCCATTTCAATCGATGTGAGAGAGTTTGATAATTTGTTGGAACAACGACAACGTCGGTTGGAAACCAAACTCGATGGCATAACCATTGAGCAGCAATTTTTTGAGCGTGATCATTAGTACCCATCCGAAGATGTAAAATTACGTCTCATTCGTTTGAGAAGTGTCCGAGTTGGACGCTCGCTAAACGTTCTCCCATTTGTTAGTTCTTGTCGAAATTTGTTCTTTATTGAATGAGTAAACATACCTATGTGTCATGGCGATATGGAGGATCTTTTTCATTAAGGTTGGTTGTCATCTTGTTTTGTAGAGAGTATGTCGATTCAGATAGTTTCCATGCGGATCGGACTTGATGGAATCATATCATTAATTTGATGTGAATACTACTGCAAGATGTTCAGAGGGTTGTCAACTCCCAAAGTCGCTTTGTATATAAATTTCTCTTCATCATTTGTTTTTTTAAAAAAAAAAACCAAAATATTTTCAATCGTTGTTTTTCTTGTTAGTAAATATGTTGATTAGTCTCTTACTCTTGGATTATCGAAGTATTCCTCGAAGTGCTACATTGTGCAACCACCATCCCCAAATCTCCACGACTCATTTGCTTACCATAGGGGAGTTTCCATTTCTTCTCTTTTTCATGCTTTCTATATTTCTATATTGGGGACAATGTAGAATTTAAGTGTGGGGAGTGGCGTATTGTGGAATCTGCGTGTGATTTTTTTTTTTATTTGTGTCGACGATTTTGCATAGAGATAGCAACTTTTGAATATGATTGCGCTTAATTTATGTGACTTAAATTTGAAACTACAAGATCTCAAAAAAAATGTGTTCTGTTCTTCTCTAAGCACACCGCAAATTTATCCTGAAAGACATTTATAGGTAATTTACTATCATTCTCTGGAACACAAATTGAAGGTTGAAAATGTTGAATTTTCTAACTTTCTAGAACCATAGTAAACTAACTTTTTCTTTTTTTTTTCTATCCATTAAGTCTGTCAAGTAACTCGAAACAATCGATTGTTAGTAAAGGTGGAGTTATAATCGCATGGTATCTGTTTTTTTGTGAATGTGTCTTTTATTGATAGAGTTTAAAAAGTTTGGAAAAAGCATTGACTTATACCGAGAATGAATTTTACTTTTATGTTGAAATAAGGAGAGGACCATAGGAAAAAGCTACCTACCTCGAGTGTGAAGCGAGTCACCTCGAATGGGTGAAGAAAGTGCCTCCAATGAAAGGGGTTTAGTGTGAAAGCTACCTATGGGGTAAAAGCGAAAAAAAATTGCAAAAACTCTTCTTCTTCTTCTTTCTTCTTCATCAAAAAAAAAAAAAGAAAAAAAAATCGCGAAATGTGATAGCTACCCAAGTGTGAAGTTTGATAAATAAATTTTCTCAGTGGTTTGAAGTGTTCAATCTAAACACTCTTTAAATTGAAGACATATTTGCGATAAAACACCTGGCATGGCCTTTTTTTTTCTTTAAGTGCTAACAATGTTCGATGATTTTTGGTGAGCAGAGTAATTTTAAGATCCATGGGAATCATTGTAAAATAAGAGTGGGATCACGAGAGATGAAAGAAAATATTTGACTATTTGGTCGAGTGATTTGGATAGATCATCTTAAACTTTCATTTGGTTCCAGTTAGTGATGAGATGATAACCTCAATTGCACACACTCACAAGCCATTGTGTATTTGAGAAGAAGTGAAATTTTCATGGTTTGGGAGAATGTTTAATAAGCAAGTCATTATCTGTAGTTGGATTTCAATGTTTAAAGTTGTTTATCTCATGTAAAATCAGTGTGTTGTTTGGTATCATATGGGTGGTTGTTAGGGCTAACAACGAAAGAGTGTGGGGAGTTTGATAAGTGCTAGAAAAACACTTAAATAACTCTCTATTTTACGTATTTGTGTGTTTTATTAGTATTATATGTTTATTTTTATGTTTTCCTTTTATTGTGTGTTTAGAGTCACAAGAAATTAAAAAGGAGCAAAAATGGATAAAACGGAGTTAAACGAACTTGGGACGAAAATGCAAGCAAATTCAAAGATGGAGGCCTCCAATGCAATTTTATGAAAAGTTATTTTTACAATTTTTTCTTGTGCCAATATCAAAGAATATCAAAAGAGGATTTCCACATTTTGTCGGATCCCAAATCGGAGTTCTGAGTGAAAGTTATGGCCAATTTGAAGAGAAAGGACATGCGTAAAAAATCAGCGACTCAAATTTACTGCACATGATTCAAGAATTTGACCATAACTTTTTCTACAAAATTCGGATTGACCTGCACTTTATATTGTTGGAAAGGACACTCAGAGGCCTACAACTTTGATGTTGACCTCTTCAAATAATTCGGATTAAATCATGGTCACAAATGGGCAAAATCGAGAGTGATGTGAATGGAGGATTTCTTGGGCTATGTTTTGGTAGAAAATTCATAACTTTCTATTAAAATATCAAAAAAAGGAAATTCCAATTGCACAATTCAGTCAAGATGGTTACCTATACCATAATACAATATTTGAACTAACGGAGCAATTTAAGATCATGATTTGGTGGTTACCAATTAGTGGAATCATAATGGAGTAGTTGTACAATTTTTTATTATGTTTTCTTGTGAAATTTTGCCTATAAATAGAGGCATTTGTAAGGAAGGAAATGCACAATTTAGTGGAAGAGAATTAGCTAGTAGTTCTCTCTAACTTTCTCTTCAATAAAATTTTCTTCTTCATTTGTTCTTAATTTTAACTTGAACGATCTTAGTTTTTCATATTCCGGTGGAAGAAATAAAGGCTTCAATCGATCAACGATACTTCGGCTGTGAATATGATTAGCGGATCATTTCTTCGATAAGTTTCTCTATTTATTTCTTAACATTTATTTACTTGTTTTTGCGTATAATCTATCATATAATGGTGGTGATACAAAGCGAACACTCGCTAAAAAGTATGAAACCCCGCAAATATAAGTAGTTAGACTTTTCTATCTAGTTCGAGGGGGACGTTGTGTTCAACTAACATGTGGTTATATTTTCTAACTCTTTAGTAACGTTTTATCTATTCTTCTACTTCAATTTGTTGATTTGTTATGCTTGTAAACCCGTTTTTGAGTTTATTTGATTATTGTATTTACTTTGGCCAATTGAATCAATCAATCTTTAAATTCAAGTTAGTTGTTAGGATTGGAATTTTTGATCCGTAATTATCACTAGATTCCAATCCAAAGTAGCAAATGAATATCGTGCATATTTATTAACAAATCAACTTAGATGTATTAATTCGAGTTTGTGAAATTATTCATCTAATTCAACTCATTCTTCGTTCTTCTGCACTAGCTTTTCATTAAATTCTAAGGAATTTGTTTAGGGTTATCCAATAGTTAGATGTTAAGTTAAAGAACTCACTTTAATTTAATACACTTGGGAAGAATTAGATTAATCAGAACTTGCTTGGTTAATTGAGAGTTGATAAATTGAAGAAGGAATAAGTAACACGTTGCATGAAAAAGATAAATATAGGTTGTTGATACAAGAACTGAAAACTAGATATTTGTACAATTGTTTTATTTCAATCTTTTATTTTGACGTTCGATTTTCTATTTTTATTCAAATATCACAAAACCCCCATTTTTCTATATTAATTGATAAAATTAACTATATTGCAAATAGTTTCTTGGGTTCGACTTACTTACCACTTTTACATTTGTAGTTTTGAAATCAGGTAATCAAAACTACAAATTAATGCAAGAAAGTAAGTAAGGTCGAAAAAACGCTTAATCTACTGATTTTATCAATTAATATAGAAAAATGAGGTTGTGATATTTGAATAAAAAAATAGAAAATCAACGCCAAAATAAAAGATTGAAAATAAAACAATTATACAAAATATCTAGTTTCGGTCTGATTAATAACTTTATATTAATTGACGTTCGATTTTCTATTTTTTATTCAAATATCACAAACGGCCTTTTTCTATATTAATTGATAAAATCAACTAGATTAGTTCCTCTTGGGTTCGATCCTTACTTACCACTTTTACATTAATTTGTAGTTTTGAAACCGAGTAAGGAAATAAAATAAATTTTGGCGTACTGCGACAACACGCCCATTTGTTCCATGCGGTTAATCTTGCGGTCGGATGGCACAAATCTGCGCGATTTCTAATTTTGTGCCATGCGATCGCACATGGTACAATTGCTAAAATAGGATTTTTGTAAATAGTTTGAAAAATCTTATTTTTGAATTTTGTATTTGTGAAAAAAAAAAACATAAAAAAACCTTAAATGCGGCAATTATCCAATCGGCTAAGGTAGAAACTTCCAGCGAATGGACTCAGATTTTGGGCAATTGGGCTAACTCCTTGAACTTTACTATGTGACTGTGAGCTGGGCCAGTTCAGCAAGCAGGCCTTATACTTCTAACATTTGTTGTACTTTATACTGTCAATATTGTAGAAATTAATATTAATATTTCTTGCAACATTTCACCATTTCTCTTTCATTTTTCAGTATGTTAAAACTCTTAACTTGTTTCGATGTTGTATAATTAGTATATTTGATATGGATTAAAATTTATTTAAGTTAGCGAGAGTTTTAATGTCTGATTGAAACTAGTATAAAAAATAAAATAATTATCAAATCAATCAAATAACTAGTTGAAATGAAAATTGAAAAAGTAGTTTAAATTTAAAGTGGATTAAAATCATACGAACATTACAATATGCTATTTCATTATTTCCGTATTGAACATGTAGTTATCAAATATGTGTTCCGTACATCCCACAAGAGCAAAAACCAATTCAATGAATTAATAACAAAACATAAGTATAAGTCAAAATTAATATGAAAATAAAATTTTAAAAAAATTAATATTAATAACAAAATGTGTAGTGAAAATATACTCATTATTATCCTTTTGGGAAAATGATCTTACCCATCACGTAGGATATCCTACCCACGGTGAATGGTCCATCTTTGATTGGTGGTGGAGCCACTCTCCCTACCAATCAGTGGATGACACCTACCCACTGTGGGTAGGATATCTTACCCACTGTGGGTAGGAGATCATTACTCATTATTCTTGTGACATCCACTAATAGAATTCTAAATCAGTGGATTCTCGATCCTTGACTGCTCATTTCATCTGTCTATTTCTAGTGGTTTACTAGTTTGATTTCTATTGATGAAGGTCAAATACAATTATACAAACGTTCATCTTCGTCATAAATAATTGCCAATGAACAGAATGTTTGCGTTAAATCCAGTTTTAACACTCAAAACGTTCAAAATTTCTTTTTACTCATTAACAATGAATGGTAAACTTGGACTTGGGACTTGGGAGACTATTGTGACATTCACAATAAATCAAAAGATTTTACCACTAACACGTGGCACCTCCACATGCATCTTTGACAAGGCCCTCACCAACATGCCATATAGAGATTCGGTAAATACATTTATTGTCACCTTCTAATAAAAGGTGATGCTTAAAGGCTAAAGCACTCCAACTGAGTTTCATTGCAACCAACGAAAAGAAAAAAGGTTTAATTGTACGATCTGTTGTCCTAAAATCTTATATCTGTAGATCAATAACAACAATTTTATGTAATATCGTTGTTATTTCTCTGTAGACAAAAGGTTAGAGAGACGACAAGCCGTGCAATTAGGTCCTTCTTTTTTTTTGTTGCAGTGTTAATTCTTGAGAGGATTGCTTTAACAGCTACAATATGTAATATCGTTATTATTTTTATATAGGTATAAGATTAGAGAGACGACAAGCCGTGCAATTAGGTCTTTTTTTTTTTTTTTAGCAGTGTTAATTATTGGGAGGATTGCTTTTTGCTCGGGAATTATGTTACACGCAAACTGATCATATTACAGTATTACACACTTCTTTTCAATCTTTCAATAATGGAATTGTCGGAGAACCAGCAATCAGCAACTCCTTTTCCTCGTTAACCTTTGGTGCCAATTAGTGTACGAATTTTTAGCGATCAATAATCAATGATAAATAAGACAAAAGATAATGATTGTGTATTAGCGATCTCCAATTATCTGTGATTCCCTGCAAAATCGACAATTTGTCCTTTACGTGCTTTCCTTTGTTTATTTATTACGCTTCCAGTACACCACCGCCCCATATTTGGCACATTCTTTTGTAATAATCTACCGTCTTTCACTAATTATTGTTAATTACTGCTAATCGTGTGCACATGGCATGTTAGCCATACGATTTCTTGATTACATTGCATGTTCATAATATCTTAGACTATTCTTAAGTGGCGGATTTGATTTGTTGTCACAATGGATCAGATTGGTGACAGGTACTCCCTCATAGTAGGGGACTCACAATTAGGGATACGTATCATTGATCCAAGCATTACGATACTTATTGTGGGTAACAAATCATATCCGTCTTAATTGGTTCTCTTCCATCAAGCTAAATTATGGGGCTATTAGGGTATGTTTAAATAAAATTATTGAAAAAAGTAATTTTTAGATGTGCAATTGAGATATAAATAAAGCGTATTAAAAAATATAAAACGATTGAAAATAATGAGGGGCAATATTTAGTTTGACTAAAGTTGTATTAATGAAACAATTAAGCGCTTACTCACACTTGGTCTGGCAAACTTAATTATGTCATCAGTTACGAGATTGACCATTCTTATGCCATTTTGTTAATGTTAAATAGCTAATAATGAAGGTTATAGGACTTATTCTATTTAGGGTATGTTTGTTTGGTAAGGATAATAAGCTAATTTATAGTTTATTTGAAGAGTTTATAAATTCTTCCTATTCAAATAAGTTCTATTTGGTTGGAAGAATTTATTTGAAAAATTAAAACTTATTTGAATTTTTTTACTAACTTTCAAGTAAACTCATGAGCTTTTTATTTTTTATTTCATTTTTACCTTTTTTTTGTAAAAAAAGAAAATGTAATTATTTTAAACATGTCATTTTCGTTCGTCATTTTGCATTTCTAATCTTACTTTTCAACCAATTTTACCAAATATTAATATTTAAATCAATTAATTTTTCAATTATCAATTATAAATTATAAACAATAAGCTCTCAATTAGCTTATTAATTGTAATCTAATTTATCAACAATCAACTAACTAATCAACTTATTCTACGGACTATACCTTTAGCTTTTATTAAATAATAAGACAGAAGATAATGATTTGTGGATTGGCAATCTCCAATTATATATGATTCCCTGAAAAATCAACAATTTGTCGTTTACGTGCTTTTCTTTGTTTACTTATTACGCTTCCAATACATCACCATTATGACGCGATTTAATTGGCCCATTCTTTTTATAATAATTAATGAGTAACACGTATTTTGAACCTAGATATTAAAATTACGTGACAAATCATTTTCAAAGTAAAATAAAAAAATAATGTAAAAATAAAAATATATTTGATATACTAAATCATCACAAACTATATAATTAATAGATAATATTAACAACCAATTTTTATATATTAATAACGTACAACTAGATTTTTGTTCAAAATGATGCAATATTTCATTAAAATTTATTACCCTAAGATTAATAATATTGAAAATTTTTATTATAATATGTAATAATTATTTCAATTAAAGTATTAATTAAAAATCATTAATATTGTAGAAACCCACAAATATGACAATCGATAGATAACTGACTTATTAAAAAGAACAATGCATAAAATATTTTCCTAAATAGAGTGTGGTTCCGTATCAACAAATACTTTAAAACATCATTGACCTATTCCATAGATGCTAAGACAATATTTTTGCTACCACGTTGAAAATAACTTGCATCAATTTCGATGTAATGTTAGACATATTATATTACGGTATATCTATTATTATTAAAACAATTATATATGATTTATACGTGCAAATGTTTGCAATTTATGAATTATATATTATCTTATAAAGATGTTAAAATTCTTGAAAATGATTTTTTTGAAAATAATGTATGTGTTAGTGAGTGATTTTTATAATAGTGAAGTGATGGAGGTTGCTAGTATGAAGATTGGAAAAAATAGAGCTAGCCTCAGAATTAAAAATTTTAAACTTAGCTGTTAAAAAACTATGACTATATTAAACTTATGGTTATAATTATAATAGTAACTAAAAGACATTAATTATTACATCCAATAAAGATGACAACATACAACATAAAAAATATAACAATAAAATTAAATTGTCACATTCAACATATTTAATGATTTTAAAATTATTTATTTAATGGATTCACTAAGATTATTTTTGCCAAATTACAAAAGTTTTAAGGGTAAAATAAAAAAAATGAATGTTTCACACTCATTCCCGATTTATACAGTAGTGATAGTGATGATCAATAGTATTTCACTAATTATGATTAACTAGCAGTAACCCTTGTGCGCTGCACTAGGAAGATATGTTTGTTAATACACGATTCCTATAAATATATATAGAATAACATTAATAGTATTTAAAATGATTATGAAAAAACTCACCACAATCCAAAACATTATACGATTTAGGTAACACATATTCAAATTTTCAAAGAATTTTGACAGAGCTTCGCTTGTATTTCGGACAATCCCTTCCTATAAATAGTCTCTAGTTTAGATATTTATTTACTGTTTAGCAATTTACTTTTAGCTGAAATTTTTAGTTTTCATTAATTTTCATGTTTTTAATTAATTTTATTTTCAAAATAATTCCAATATAATTTTCTTTTATTTTAATCTTACATGTTTCTTTCAATTTTTATGTAAAAATTTAAATAATTTTTATTTTGTATCACAGCAAAAATTAAATTCTAGCGAAATTCCTAATTTCAAATAATTTTTATTTTTTCACTTATTATTTGTAAAATAATTAAGGATTATTTTCACAAAACCCCCAAATCTTTCAAGTCTGTGACAATTACAATCCCATCCTGTTTTTCAATGTGAAACCTTTTTAATCTTTAAATTAAACGTCATTGGAACACCCTAATGGATTCCATCCAATTTAGTTGTTAAATTAGCTTTTTTGTCCTTTTGTGGACTAAAATTTGGGAATAAAACTTGAAACAATATTTTATTTCATAATTTTAAATCTTTTTAAACTTCACAAATTTTAATAATGAGCAATTTAGTCTTAAATCTTTTTAAACTTCACAATTTTAACTTTAATCTTTTGTAGTTTAGTCCCAATTATTTTTTTTCACATTTTCAAGATTATTTTTGGAAAATTAGCGGAAATGGTCTATAAATTTTACAGTTGCCGCGAAATTGGTAAGAAATTCAAAAAAGGCCAGCATGATATTAATTTCATTAAATTAATTAATTTGATACTAATTTCATTAAATTAATTAATTTGATACTAATTTTATTTGATCTATAATTAATTTTATCAAATTTATTTGACACATATTAAATAATTTTTATTGACAATTTTCAACAAATAACATTTCTTCACATTAATATGATAATTTCTCAAACTTTTCCTCAGCATTAGAGACACGTACATTTCGATTTTAACTAGTAGTTAATAATAAATGTAATTATTTTGTCTCTATAAAATTTTAGTAAAAATTTATCATTGTAAAAATTATACTAAATGTAAAGAAATAATAAAATAAACTATAAAAAAATTAAAAATTAAAATTAAAGCCTTAAACATGATGGCGACTTCGCTGCCCGACAACCAAGGAAAAGCCCCTGGGCTTGAGATTGTAGATTATACCAACAAATCGAAGGGCTTTCTGCCTAATTTACTAATCAACAATGAGTTAGTTGTACTAGCTGATGGCACAACCAGCAGATTGTCGTCTGCTGATGACTTCGCCAATAGGCAACAAAATCGGGGGAAAGGCCATTGGATTGTCGCTAGTTGGATGGGTATTGCTAGGTTAGGTTAGAGGTGGATTTGGTGTGGCCTGTGAAGGGGTTGGTCTTTGTTTATTTTTTATTCTTTTTTTTAAGTTTGTTTTAATTATATTCTATTATTTTTATGTATTCCGGTTATTTTTTATTGTGATATATTTCCACTAAAATTTTATAGATTACATTTATTATTAACTATTGTTTAAAATCAAAATGTGCATGTGTTTAATTCTAAATAATTTTTTTAAATTATAATATTAATTCGATCAAATTCTACTATGTTGAAAATATTCGATAACAATTATTTGATCGGTGTCAAATAAATTCGATAAAATTAATTATAGACCAATAAATCAGTATCAAATTAATTAATTTGATGAAATTAATATCATACTATCTTTTTTTATTTCGTATCAATTTCACAGAAATCGCAAAATTTATGGACTATTTCCACCCATTATCCAAAGAAATGTTGAAATTGTAAAGTTAAAAAATTTAGGAGTAAATTGGAAAAAATTAAAGTTAAAATTGTGATGTTTACAACGATTTAGGACTAAATTGCCCATTGTTAAAATTTGTAAAATATAAAAAGATATTAAATTGTGAAATAAAATATTTTTTCAAGTTTTACCCCCAAACTTTATTTCACAAAAAGATTTTTAAAAATGTCAATTTATCATCAGTGGAAAGGTGCAGTGATGCTTAGTTTAAAGACTGGGGGGTTTCACGTTGAAAAAAAAAAGAATAGGCTTAGAATTGTTATAAACTTGAAAGATTGAGAAATTTTTGTGAAAATAACCCAATAATTAATTATGTCTAAAATTACTGAATGATCCAATTTAATTTTTGTATTTTAACTGTACACATTTGTTTTAATTTTTTTGTAAAAATTAATCGATGGTAATTTTGTATCGTGCTAAAATTAAATTTTAGCGACATTGTTAATTTTAAGTAATTTTAATTTCTTAACTAATTATTTATAAAAGTAATTTATTATTTCATAAATAGTTAATTGGTCTAATCTAATTTTTTAATTTTAAAAAATAATATAAGTAAAAAAAATTAAAACATAATCTCATACATCTATGCAGGAAAATCGATTATGTTAATTAAAAAATAATTATATATATATATGTATATATTCAGGTTGTGTTGTTATTATTATTATTATTATTATTATTATTATTATTATTATTACAGATTGATAGATTTAGAATATGTTTGGTAAGTTAAATAAGCTAACTTATAGCTTATTTAGGAGTTTATAGGCTCCTACTAATTAAATAAGCTCAATTTGGTTGGAGGAGCTTATTTGAAAAACTCAAACTTATTTGAAAAGTTTCGTTTATTAGTTTTTCAAATAAGCTCATAACCATTTCACTTTTTGTTTCATTTTTCACCCCTATAATTTTTTAGAAATATATTTAAAACATATTATTTTGCGTAATTTTCTTTTTTATGAGCTAGCTTATCAGTTATTTCACCAAATATTTTTATTTATATCACCTAACTTATCAGCTAGCAATTATAAGTTGGTTTATTAGTTATAAACTAACTTGTCAGCTAATTCTACCAAACATATATGGATTAGGAAAGAAAAAAAAATCAGATCTTAATTAAAAAAATCAGCCAATATAGGGAAAGTCTTACAAGCGGAAATACCAAATCTTAGTTTAAAAATCAACAATAGAGGGAAAGTCTTATACAAGGGAAAATGCCCTGTAAAATGTATATTTAAAAAGGTTGAAAATTTAGCGTAACATTTCTCCCAAAAGTGATCTCTCTTTATTAGTACATAAATATATATTGAATATAGATAGGTAGATTTAATAAGATCAATGATCATTAATGATTATTGTTAAGGAATTTAATATGGATTAGGAAAAAAAAATCAGATCTTATTTTTCAAAAATCAGCCAATAGAGGAAAAGTCGTATAAGTGGGAAAACTAAATCTTAATTTAAAAATGAACCAATAAAGGAAAAGTCTTATAGCAGAAAAAACCATCCAAAATCTATATTTAAAAAGGCTGAAAATGAATGGAAAAATTACCTCCAAAATCGCCAACTCTTTATTAATATATAGATTACTGCTAATCGTGTGCACTAGATTGCATGTCATGTTTTCACAAGGCATTCTAGACACATCCGATTTATTGATTTCATTGCATGTTCATAATATTAATAGACTATTCTTTGGTTCTCTTATATCAATCATGGGGCTATTACCGTATGTCTAATATAAATTATTGAAAAAGTAATTTAGAGCATCTCCAATGCATGACCTCCACTTCTAATGTTCAAGTATGAAAGAGAAAGACTCAATTTTTATGGGCCCCAATTTTTTTTACATTTTCTATTTTTTAATTCACTTTTCTCTTATTTATATCACTTTTCTCCACTTTTTGTGCATAAATTCCCATGCCCCTTCTACATTCCCACATCTAACTTCACATCCTCCATTATTATTTTGTTATTATTTTTGAATTTATTTCTATATCTCTCTTACTTTTTTACTTTTCTCTTTCTTTTTCACTATACATACTCTATTCTCTTTTCAATCCACCTAATCATCTTCTCTCTATCTCTCTCCTCCACATCATCTATTAGCATCACATTGCAATGGAAAATGCCCTTACAGATGTATAGTTGAGAATGAAAGAATAAATATTTTTTTAATAGGAAGTTAAAGAATAAGTATTTAAAAAATATAAAATGATTAAAAATAATGAGTAAAAATTTTTCTTTAATTGCATGAAACAACGCCTTATTGACACCTTGTCAGGCAAACATATGTCATCGGACATAAGAGACTAGTGCATATTAATTTTTCCTACTACTTTCTGCTAATTTTTAAAATTGAAATTTGATCAAATCAATCACATTCACATATTTCGTAGGGTCCACTTATACTATTAAAATTTCACCATGCAACTCTACCCATTGTCTCTTTCTAGTCATAAAAATATATTAAAATGAGTATGTAAACACGCTTTAATACTATTGTTTTTCCATTTGTAAATGTTTTTCTTTTTTTGGTCCATCTGTTAATGTTCATTAGCTAATAATCAAGGTTAGAAAATCAGAGATACTTACAAAAAATAAAAAATAAATAAAGAAGCAGTACAATAACGAAAAGATTCAAGCGAATGCTTTAAGAACCGTAATAAATTGTATCAGCAGAGAAAGAAAAGACCAATGGTTTTATACTCTCCCCGTCCCATTTTAATATGTATGTTTGTCTTTTCACATAGATTAATAAAACATAATTATTATAATTGAGAATGCAAACTTTTTTCTACAATCTTTTTAAAATGCTCTCTTCATAAATAAGTATACAAATAAACTACCTAATGAATAGGAGTAGTTAAGTCAAGTAAAACATAAATTAGATTCTTACTATAGAAACTTACCTATAATTTGAGACAAACAAAAATAAAAAATATTTCTATCAAAATGGAACGAATGCAATATTTGAAATGTAGCGTGAATAAATGGCATGAAGCAAAAAGAATCTTTAAGTGGACTAGCAAGGAACCCTATAAAACATAGGAAATGGTAAAAAGGTGAAACCATACATAAAATTAAATATGAATAGACAAAAAATGGGTGAATTTAATGAATTGTTATTATACTTTGAAGATGTAACTATTAACTCATCAAACTTTAAAATGTAACTAATAACTCATTGAATTATTGATTATGTTTACCATCCCTCACCGTTATCATTTCCGTCTATACAAAGTTAACGCTGTTGCTGACATGGTTAACTACCATTGTTCTAAGTTAATGACTACTCACTATATTTTTAAAATATAGCTATTCGCTCATTGAACTTTCAAATGTAACCAATAACTCGCTAAAGTTTTCAAATGTAGTGAATAACTCACTCTTAAATTATTCGAATGTAATAAATAACTCACCAAATTTTCGAAAATATTTGTCATCACCACATATATATTGATTGATATCATAAAAGAAATAAATGCTTTGAAATTTGAAAACATCATGCTTACACAAACCTGTTAATACAAATAATTGGGGGTTCAATATTAGAATTAGAATAATTTACTAGAAAATTGACAAATTTTATTTTGCATTATGCAAACATGAAAAACAAAAAAAAAAGAAAAAGAAAAAAACAATCCTGTGCAGCATTCTGCAAATAGAAAAGCAATAGGAAAAACTAAAAAGTTTCTACAGTAGGAAACTTCCACAAAGATATGAAACAATACTTTCAAATTTATCAATCTTGGAGTAATATTTTCTAATTCGAATATTGAGCCCCCCCAATTATTCGTATTTAGGAGTGGGCGTCAGTTAGTCGGCTTGGTTTTTCCACCCCGAGCCGAAAACTACCGAATTGAGTCGGTTTGGCTCCCTTTTTTTGGATTTTTTAATAGATCGGTTTTCGGCTTGGTAATCGAACCAATTAACCAAAAAATGGTAACCGAACCGATCTCGAGTCAGTTTGTTTAGTTCAAATTTTCAATTTTTTTGCCCAATCCTAATTGTATTAATAGGTTTGTGTAAGCATGGTGTTTTCAAATTTCAAGTCATTTATTTCTTTTATGATATCAATCAATATATATATATATATATATATATATATGGGGCAATGGCTAATATTTTTGAAATTTTGGTGAGTTATTTATTCCATTCGAATAATTTAATAGTGAGTTATTTGTTAAATTTGAAAATTTTAGTGAGTTATTGGTTACATTTGAAAGTTCGATGAGTAAATAGTTATATTTTAAAAGTATAGTGAGTAGTTATTAACTCAAAACAATGGTCGTTAGCTATGTCAGCAACGTCTTTAACTTTGTATGGACGGAAATGATAACGGTGAGGGACAATAAACAAAGTCAAAAGTTCAATGACTTATCAGTTACATTTCAAGGTTTGGTGAGTTAGTAGTTACATCTTCAAAGTATAGTGACCATTCATTAAATTCACCCGACAAAAAATACAACTATATTAACACACACACACACCACACACACATATATATAGGGCTATCAAATAAGTTTGGGTGCCCAAAATCCATCATATGTTATAACTTTCCATCTTTTTCAAAATATATTATAATAATAATTTTGAATCTGGATACCAAATCTGTAATTTTCTATGGTATTACTTTTGTCATAATTCTTCATTGATCAACTCCACCATTCATTCTACGTCACTAATCACATGCTAAATCGCATTTACATTTGAGGTTGTGAATAAATTAGAGTTGTATTAGTTGTTAGACTTAGAATTATATTCGAAATTTGTCTATTGTTTTGGAATTTAACTGATATTTAGAAGAAATCAAGTTGAACCGTCAATCCGTCATGGTCCAAGTTGAAGTTGCAAAATGTTTTGCAATTGCCGATTTGATTCTTATTGTCCTTCATTCATTGCATTTAGGTTTAATTGGTGAGTAGATTCTAGTTTCACCATCGGCTTCCGACGTTGTCAAAACTCAATTCCAATTACTTAGGCTAATATCTCTGTAGACTACTCCGTGAAGAAAACTTAAGTGAAAATGACGGCTCTAACCAGTATGAAGGCTTATAGAAGAAGCGCAAAACCAAAATTCTGCCCGTGGGTCCCAAGTGTATTGAGATGTTTCGTGATTTGAGATGTTTCCTGTGTTCAATTCATCCATGATTATATCATGTATGCGTCATTACTATGTGACCAAGTCACCAAGTGTTTAGCATTGCATATTTATTGAAGTACGGTAATGTCCTGGTATCCATTTGTGGGTATATTACGGTACCCATAAGTGGGAAAAAAATTCGTAGAGGGTTGGGTGAAACTCATGTCCAGTGTGATTATGTATTATTAAATCCTAAGCTTAACGTAGATCTGAAAAAAATAAAATTAAAATTTTTTTTTGGAGGGGTGATGTGGCGCCACTACCTGGCGCCACATGGCGTGGATACATACCCACAGTGGGTATCGGAACAAAACCGTATCGAAGTAATATTCCAAGATAGCAACAATTATTTTGAATGTGTCTTTTGTTTTTCCCTTTTTCCATTCAACGAAAAAAAAAAAAACCAATTATATTCAATGTGAAGGTAATATATGTGGAGACGACAATTACATATTTACATAGACATGAAATCAGTATTAATATGTATATATGCATGCAAACGAAGTTGATGATTTATTGATATATTTGAGAGGAATGTAACGTGATACTATTTTCATATATCGTCATCATTGTTCCAGCATATCAAACCTTGATGATTCTTATCATCTCCAATGCAATTGCGAATTTCATGACGATATGGATGCAAGAGATAGAGATGAGATGATTATTTTAATTGAAAAAATTAGGAAAAAAGAGAGAAATGTAAAAAGTAGAAGTGATGTAGAAATAAATTTGAAAATAATAATAAAATAATAGGGTGAGAATATAGACATGGTACGAGAATTTATAAAGAAAAAATAGAGTAAATAAAAGAAAAGTGATTAAAAAAATAGAAAAATTGTAAACATGTGGGGCCATCTCCCAATTCTTCTTCCTACCTCTCTCTAATATCTTTTCTGGCAATTCATAATTGCATTGGAGATGGCTTAGTTATTTTGAGAATCAATGATCAGTAGAAATAATTTTATGGGTTTTAAACAAAGCACAGAGTGAAATTTAAATGAAAAGACCAGAATAGGGCAAGGTGTAACTAGGATAAGAAAAGGTGATGAAACGCAAAATGTTGGACACGAGTAATTCATCAGTCGCATCCTTATGTTTCATAATAATAATAATAATAATAATAATAATAATAATTATTATTATTATTATTATTATTTGCACAACTCAGACTACTGATCCACTGGAGCTTTGCCTGAGGGGCTTAAAAGAGTCTTCTGCGAGCTTAGTGTCACAATCTACTCTCACCTTGACGCTTAACTTCGAAGTTCTGATGGGATCCGGTGCGTTATTATTATTATAGGATGTGTTGTTGAGAAAAACAAACAATAAGTTTTAAAAAAATTAAAAATTGCCACATCAGTATGATAGAGAAAAATAATTTTCTAAATAATCTCTCTTTTTCTTGCAGCTTAGCTCTATCTTCTTTATGACTCCCTAAACTTTCAAGGCTCAGGTATCAAGTCTTCGATTTTCTACTTTTATTTCAATAAGGCCCTTAGATAATTTCACAAATGGTCCGCCATCTTTCTGGATTTTTCATTGGCCCCTAGCTTTTAACTTTTAAATCATTATAGTCATATATGGTTTATTTTTCTTAGTTATCCTTCAGTTTCCATTCAAACTAAAGTTTCAACTTAAACCAACACAATTTAGCCAGTAAAAATATATATATATATATATATACATCCATAATTCTTATAATTTTAATAGCTTATATAAATTCAAAATCGCGCTTATTAACTCTTGACATAATACAATGGCTTCTCATATATATGGCATGACTCATGAGACAAGAGTTGAGGTATTTCAATAATTTGATAATTAAACTCAGCGCTCATTAGCCTACAAATTTTTGTATATTTTTATACTTTTTAACTCCACTTATTCTTTCTCATATTTCATATCCATATATCTTGTGGGACTTATCTGTGTTACACAAATCTCCAACATTCAACTCCACTCATTCTCTCTCCTATATCACATTAAAATCCATAAAAATTCATTTTTACACATACAGTAATACTCGCTTATACTTTGGAACCCCCAATTAATAAGCCTTAAAATTGCAAATGCAATTTCAACTGCTACTCAATTACTCATATTCCTCCGGCGACGTGAAAACTTGCAACTACATCCAAAATAACTTAATTATAGAATTTATTATGACCACCCCTCAGTTATTGCGTCTTAGATGAATGTTAATATCTTTTTGATGGATTTGGTATTCCTTTGATGTGGCTCTCTCTTTCTTCTTACATATATTTTAAAGGAATTTTCAATGATATTATTTTTTATGTTTCATCACATGATAGACTTATATTCCATATCAAAATAGAGACAACTATTTTTTTATATCAAATCAAACAATTATTAATGTGTCAAGGTGTACTTCTGCTTTTGTGCGTGTGTGTACGGTTATTTTAGGTAGATACTCAAGCTTGAGGTGATAAGAGCAAAGTTTGATTTTAAAAAACACAAAAAAGGGACAAGAATCGTACAAAAACATACATTGGGAATCAAGTTATAACCTTTCTGAAAGATGAAGGACTGCCTATGAAAATTAATAGAGGACTGAAATATACAATTTAAAATTTTTGCAGTGGGAGCATAAAAAAACCAGTGAAGTTCCATGTGGTCACAGTGTATTTTCTCTTCATCTTGTCAAAATCTATCATTTTATTTACAATTTCTAGATTCTTTCATTTACCATTTTTTTTTAATATGGGGATATAAGGGTGAGGTATGGTTCAAATCTTAGTCATATGTCAAAAATTTAGAGGTTTTAACCACTGCACTATATTAGAACCACTGCATTTACCATTTTTAGATTCCTTTCAATTTTCAATTAAAAAAAAAAAAGAAACAGACAAAACTAATTGATTTTCATATCTTTTAGCACACACTCAAAGAAAAGGAATCAAATTATAACCTTTCTAAAAGATAAAGGACTACCTGTGAATATTAATAGAGGACTAATACATAATTTAGAAGGTGTTTGCATAGAATTTTTAATGTCTTTTTATAAGTAGGAAGAGAAAGAATAAGTGAAGTTGGATGGTGGAGATTTAATAGTACAAGTGGATCCTACGACATATATGGATGTGATTTATTTGATCAAAATTAAAATTTAAAATTTTAAAAATAAAAAATATAAATTAATATGGGTATCAAAACATCAAAATTGTTGGAGTGGGAGCATCAGAAAACAGTGAAGTTCCAATGGTCACAGACTCACAGTATATTCCCTCTTGTTGATTTTCGTATCTTTTGGCACTAATTCTCAAAACGCATAGAAAAAATTTTCACAAAAACCCAAAAACATATTTTCGTTTTTTTTTTTGGCGTGTTGAGTCAAACTCTTTGTCTCTTTGTAATGCTTTTCATTTTCTTTTTTTCTTTTTTTTTTTGAAATAAACTCTTCCTAATGTTGAAATCATAAAACACACTTCTCTCTCCACTGGAAAGATAGAAACTCAAAAATGAATTCACAATTCAAGACTAAAATTTGGAAATTCAGAGATAAAGATACCTTAATTTATTTCAGTTTTTACACGAGGTTAATTATGCAATTAAGAGAGTTGCTTGAGGAGGCTGAATAGACTTTAAAGTAAAATATTGAGATCATTTGAACTAAGACTATCGAATGCAATTATTGGAGATTCTAACCCGCTATGACTGAGGATGTATATATTTTCAACGTTTTCTTTTATTTTATTCACATATCATGATTCATGAATGGCTAAATTTATTGTTGTGCTAGGGTTTGATGAATGTTCTATTATAAGCCTTGAAAATGATACATTGTTAGTATTGAAACTTTGTTAAAGTTTTAGTGCTCGACGTGGCGATTGTCCCTTGTATTATGTGACAGCAGGATCCACTTTCCAATCCCCTCCCCCGCTGTTGCATGTCTAGCAAAATTTAACATTAAAGAGAAGTTCTTCACATTGGATAATAGGTATTGATTTATTGTTTCATTTGTAATTATGGGTGAATGATCTAATGCTAACATGTTGGCAACTTATGTTGCCAACATGTGTGACGTGGCGCCCTCACAGGGCGCCGCGTCATCGGCCAATTTTTTTTTTTTTTGAAATATTTTTTTGAAATTTTTTTTGGAATGTACGTCAAGTGAGATGTATAATACATCGCTTCTTTTTGATGGTGAGTCTCACCGGCCTCTATCTTTTTTTTCCCCCCAAAAATGGGGGTGTTGGCATGCGCAACTTATGTTGCCAACGTGTTGGCAACAGAACGGGAGTATGTAATTATGGGTGTGCAATTACTGTATATAATTTCATGTGTTGTTTTACTTTTCAAAGATTCAACACAAGTTAGAGATAATATTAAGGAAAAAGTTATTTGTACAAATAATTTATAAAGAATGATGTAACAATCTAATAACAGTTAATTTTTAACGATGCATTGTGTGAAAGAATAGATTTTGGGGGGGGGGGGGGTGTTTAATAGGCTAAAAAAACCATATTATTGCCAAATTTACTTAGTAAACATGATTTATAGGGCATTATGTTGCCCCAATAGCCTTATGAATGTAGATTAATAGCATCAACATGAGATTATCACTCTACAAGCACAAGGTTATTGGAGCAACATGTCATTTCTGTAGGTCTTATTTTTTGTAGTGATCTAAACTATTTCAAAAAAGATTTATTAACAATCCGAATAACGATTTAGTTTTACAACTCAACAATTTAACAGCTCAATTAACAATCAAGTTAACAAATTAGGGCAAAAAATTAAGGCATCGGCAACATCCAACACAACCCACCCTTCTCCTCCCCTAGTTTGTTGGCGAATACCATTCTAGTGGTCTGTGTGATCACTAGCAATTAATGGTGGTTTGCGTGATGACTAGCAAGTTGCTGGTGGTTCACGATCCACAAGAAATGGTACCACCAGTGTTGACGAGATTGGGTGGCGATGGCGGCAACAGCGGTGCCGCGAGAGAGAGAGAGAGAGAGGAGTGAAACTATGTTATGAAATATTTTAGGAGTATAAGTATTTTATGAAATTGTTTAGATTTTTAGACATTTTATGTAATTCCTCATGGATTCTAGTTATCTATATTTTTTGTAAGCCCGGTTGTATTTGTACGTGTAGTAAGCCAATAGGGATTCAATACATTTTTATTTATTTTTATCTATTGTAGAAATATAGTTGGATCAACATTCATTTATTTATTTTTGAAACGTTGGATCAACAATTTTAATTTACCTGGGATAGTTTCTTTTTCATTTTTTCCCTCTCTTTTGACATCATGCCTGAGATAGGTTATTAAACATAAGATTTATTAGCAAGTACTAAGATGTTCGAACATCACTGATGGTGCCATAGTTATGGCCCTACCAGATGTTTTTCGGTCACATATGAACTCCGTTAGAAAAATTGAGATAGGATCTAAAACTAATATGGCGAGAAATTCCAACAATCCGGAAAATTTTCCAGTGAAGCCGCTGGCCCTTTGAATAGAGAATAATTTTTTCTTGAATACGTAATAATTGCTTTTCTTCTTCTTTTTTTCCTTTTTCTCCTTGCCTAATTATTATTTTTATCTTCTATAATAATTAGATAATTATTATATGGAATTTTTTATTAAACAAAACGAGGCCAATTTGAGGTTGTCTTACAGATTTCAAAAATGTTATAATTATTAGATTATTTTATTTTCAAATATGAAAAACAAAAAATTAGGCAGAAAGTAGACATGACTTTATTATGTAATAATTTACTTAGTTTTGTATTTTAAACTTGGATTTAAAAAAATAAAAAATAAATAATCGACACAACCTGATCGATATGATCATTAATGATCATACTGTCGCCTGTACTGGAACATTGCCTAACAATACAATTTGCACTAAACTAATTTCCTAACGCCGCCTATGATTTTTGATCCCAACTACAATTAATCAAACTAAAAAAAGTTAAAAATTTAACTATTTAACTAAATAAAATAACGTTTACTTGAACACGCCGTTCTTTCCTTCAAGGCCTCAATTTTGTAGAAAATTAAGATGATAATACATAAGAATTCTAATTCGAGCCAAATATTTTTCTTTCCTTCCATTACTTTTGTTGCACATGGATTTTGGCCAGCACTGCCATGAAAACAAAATTGCAATTTCTTGTACAATTTAATAAGGATATTTGTATCCAAATTAGATTCCAATTAGATTAGGTTTTAATTATTTATTTATTTTATTTTATTTCTTGGTCATCAAGTTAGCTTATATATATCTATATAAATCTTAGTTAGCTCTCACTGTAATTTGGCTGGTTGAGAATAAAAATGAAGTTTTATCGAAATTGCAATTCGTGTGTGTTCTTTATTTCTTGGTGTAGAGTCAGGCTAAATCATCATCCCTTGTTTGATACAAAAAATTAAATCAAATCAAATATTTAAATTTATTTTTTCTCTTTTATCATTTTCAAGTGCTCGTACACTAATTTCACAAATGTTTTATATTTTTAAATACATTTTCTTTACTTTCAAGTACACATAAAAAAAAAATCCATACGAAACATTCCCTAAATATGTAATGGGATGTAAGCGCAAAACAAATGTAGGCAAAAAGACAAAGGGGAAAAAGTTATAGGGACAAAAAAACATACTCGAGTAATGTGCAGGCGGAATATGGCTATAAATTTTTGGAATTAAATTAATTTAAAAAAAGAAGCCATTTACTGCCAAAGTTCAAATAGTAGCATTTTTCCTGTACACGACACAAAATTATTTGGTAATATCAGACAATTTTCCCGTCAACCACCTTTTCCCGATAGAAACTATCATCTAATTAATATATATATACACACACCATCGTGTGATTACTATGAGTTAATTAACAGCATGAATACCCTTCATCTATAAGTCTAACAATTTAATAATTTTAACAATTTTTTGAAAGATGAAATTTATTTAATATCGCAATCTTTGATTTTCGTCAAATTACTTGTTAGATACCATAATTTGATACTTTAGATCCTTCACGATACTCTTCAGAATTTTTATGATATGAATGATAGTTCTCATCATATATTTAGTCATTTTCTTATGTTTTTTTAGCATGAAATAAAAAATGAAATTTAACTGGTAAATAGTGCAATTAATCCTTATTAGAAAGTAACATCTAATGAGACACAAAAAGTTCATCTAATTAATTCATGTTTTCTACTATATATATGTATAGTTCTATTTTTGGAGAATTATTATTTAGAGATCAAAGTAAAATTAGTGTAAATGGTCCAAAAAAGTTGTGTGTAGTGCGAGCTTGGTTCGAAATAAAAAAAACGTAGCGCAAATGGTCCATAACAAAAATTTTGGTGCAAATTTGGTTAATTTGCATAGAATCCGTCCATTAAACTATTAGTCAAAGTCAAACTTTGCTATTGTGTAATCTTCCCAAAGGCAATTTGGTCATTTGACTTGAGATAAATTACATAAAAGGTATAACATTTGGGTATTATTACAACCAAGTTCCGAAGTTTGAAAAATATATACTTTAATCCCAAATTTTAATTAAATTGTACAATTTTAACTATTATTTTTTTTATGGGTGCTTATTTGGTTCATAATTAATTTTATTGAATTAATTTGATACTGATTAAACAACTTTTATAAAAAAATTTCAACACACTAACATTTGTTCATATTAATATAATATCACAATTTTCGAAAATTTTCTTTAACAATAAAAATACGCACATTTTTATTTTAGCGTTAGCCAACAGCTAATTAATAAAATCAAATACAAAAAATACAAAAAAGTAAGAAAAAAATTAAAAATTTTTCTTTAACATTAGAGGCACGTACATTTTGATTTTAAACAATAATTAATAATAAATATAATTATTGTGCTTACATAAAATTTTATTAGGAATATATTAATGCAGAAAAATATATCGAATACAAATAATTAATAAAATCAATTAAATTTTCTCAAAAAATAATAGCAATAAAATAAATTTTAAAAAAATCAAAAATCGAAACCCACCCCCACCCCGCCCCAAAACACAACCACCACCCCGCCATTAGTAGTTGTGGTGGTGCTTGCACCACCAGGATCTAGTAGTGGTTTTGAAACCACCAGATCTTTTGGTGGTGGTTTCCAAGGCCACCAGATCCTGGTAGTTTCGAAACCACCACCGCCAGCGTGATGGTAATGTTTTGCGGGGTGGGTAGGGTGGGGGAGCAGGTTTTAATTTTTGATTTTTCTTTCTTTTTTTATTTGATTTTATTATTACTTTTTTTTTTGAAAATTTATTTAATTTTATTAATTCCTTGTGTTCGATATTTTTTTGGTAGTAACATATTCTTAATAAAATTTTATATATGTAGACAGAATAATTACATTTGTTATTAATTGTCATTTGAAATCAAAATGTGCATGTCTCTAATGCTAAAGAAAAATTGTGATTTTTTTATTTGATTTTATTAATTTTTTGTATTCGATATTTTTTATAGTACTATATTCCTAATAAAATTTGATGTAGGTACAATAATTATATTTATTATTAACTGTTAGTTAAAATCAAAATATACGCATCTCTAATACTAAAGAGAATTTTTGAAAGTTGTGATATTATATTAATACGACCAAATGTTACTGTGTTGAAATTTTTTGATAAAAATTATTTAATCAGTATCAAATTAATTCAATAAAATTAATTATGAATCAAATAAGCACCCATAAAAAACAAAAGGTAAAATTATACAATTTAACTAAGGATTTGTCCTATACACAATATTTTGAATTTACTCAAATGATGTGTTAGATGTATGGTTAAAAATTGGGGAAAATATATTAAAAAATATAAAGTAATTGTATGAGTGGTTGAAAATGATGAGAAAGAAAAAGTTAGTGGAAGTTAGGGTAAATTTATTGTTTATAGAACAAACCCTAAAATTTGGGACTAAAGTATATATTTTTCAAAGTTTGAGATTTGATTGTAATGATGCCCAAAGGTTAGAACCTTTTGTGTAATTTATCTCAAATCAAATGACCAAATTGCCCCTTGGAAAAATGGCAAAATAGTAAAGTTTGACTTTAACTAATGGTTTAATGAACGAATTCTATTCAAATGGACCAAATGCGCACCAAAATTTTTTGGATTATTTGCTCTACCTTTTTTTTTTAATTTCGTACCAAACTTACACTATACATAAATTTTTTGGACCATTTGTACTAATTTTCCGAAATCAAATTAGTAAAAAGCAAGATTCTAATGAGAGTGGACCCACGTGAGAATTGTAAAGCCACAAAAATAGATGTTAATAATGGGAAAACCTGGTCCATAAGTCCACTAGCTGGGGACCATTAGAGGAAAAGTTTTCCTAATCAAAGCATTAATGAAAGCAAAACCAAAATATAAGTGGACCACAAAGAATCATTAAAATTGAAGAACTTGTGCTGTAGACATTTTATCTTTGAGGTAATTAGCTTAACCATCTTAGCATGCTTAAAGGGCAATAGTCTCCACTTAATTTTAATTTAACTTGATTAATTTTTTGTTTATCTCATAATCATGGTACATGACCCACTGCCACTCCATTGCTCCCCCTTAAAGCTAAGAATAATTATTTCCCCTCTTAAAGTGTCTTTTTTAGAATGATTTGCATTTTACTTCCAAATTCAGCTTCATATCCATCCAAGCAAAAGTCCCTGATTTTCAAATCAAATATGGTGGATCATTTGCTTCACTGAAGATTCTTTATTGTCATTATCATTTCAATATCACCTCTCTCTCCCTCTCTCTCTCTCTCTCTCTCTCTCTCTCTCTATACGTATTGGCACATGTAAAATGCCATGTTAATTATACATAGAAAATATTATCATGTCCATGTGTAACGTAACTTATAATTAGAGTTGCAACCAATTAATTCAGACAATTTTAAATTAAGTAGGCTTCTTAATTATTTAATGGAATCTTAATTAGCAAGTGAAAATGTCAAAAGATGAATAGAGACATGCTTTAATTAACCAAATGATCAAATATATGGTCGGTTTCATGTACCGGTGGGAATCAAAGAACAGGAAAAAAAAAATGAATTAAATGTGCCACGCTTTAATCATCAATGATATATAAACATATCTATAGAGGTTTAAATTAAAGAGGGTTTCTATGTGTTACAAGAAAATAATAAAAGAGAGAGATAATAATCAATGGTGTCTCTCTATATATCGAAAATAACAAAAGACAAAAATGACAATTTTGTAATGAGACGATCTACGTGACAATCTCAAGTCTATAATTTGAATTTACTTTTGTAGGCATAAAAAGGATCCCGAGACATCAAAGTACTAGAAAACATTCTCTGATATTAAATTTTGGTTATAGGATGCCCGATATCTCAAGACCGATCTTGAGATAATTAAAAAAATAAATAAAGAGATTACGAGAGATATTAAAAGATTATTACAAATTATTTCATCCAATACTAAAAGGATCAATTTTCATATTGATGCCACTTTAGGTTCGATTATTTTTTTCAATTCCTCGAAACAATTCGAAAATGGTTTTGATGATAAACAAATCGTCAGTGAAAGAAAAATTCTTGTTAGGTCATACATATAGATAACAGACAAAAATGTTGGTGCACAAATATCTCTCTCTAAAATGAGAAATGAAATTCTTGTTAGGTCATGTTTTTTGTCAGTCATAATCTATCGTTTCAAGCATAGTAATATTACTAATTACTACTGTAAAGCTTTTAAAACATGGGATAATTACTCAATTTCCTACTCTCTATTTAATTTAACAATAGTTGATTGTGTTGGTCAAGTTGTGCACAAAATTTTGTCTCACACACATAGTATGTAGATGGTGCAAATATGACACGAACAATTTTTCCAAAACATTGAGATAATTCTTGCAATTTGTTAGTTATTCCGAATACCTAAAATTAAGTGATGTGGAGATATGACTATTTTTTAACATTTTACGTACAAGACTTAATTATAAGTGCTTCTGTACAATTTTTTTTTCTGAAATTAATTTTGTCGAATATTGTCATAATCAATACTTATTTCATTACGTGACAACTTTTTGATATATTTAATTTTTTTTTTCAAATTTCAATCATATTAGAACATCAATCTTGTTTTAAAACCATTTATGGCACCACTAGGTGATGTGGTGCTGACGTTCCACGCCAGCACCTCATATTTCTTAAAAACAAAAAAAAAACCACCGGAGATTGCATTCTATGAGGTGCTGAAGTGGAAAGCGCCACATCACCCGAATTATGGTGCAACTCGTGGTTTTGTAATAGGATTATTGCAAACATACCCTAAATAAAAGTCCATCACCATTGTTGGAAACGTGGTAGACCAAAAGGCTACATTCTCTAATTAGCATCAACCTATCTATAACCTACCACAAAATCCCTCGTCAAATATATTACCAGTTTGGTATAGGTATTTGTAGTTATATTTTGAGTGAATTCTTAATTGACAATTTATGATTTCTATAGAATATATATATATTCGAAAATGAGATAGACGATAAATTTGAATTTATTTTATTTTTTAAAGGCTTGCATAAAAGGGCTCATAATATGTAAAATTATATGCTTATAATTAAGATTGTGGATAGATTAGTAGTGCTTCTAAAGTTTATAATAATATTTAAATAAAATATGACTTTACTTATGTTCGGAAAATGCGTGAAGGAGATAAGCCATTGGATCGAGGTCTTAATAAATTTTGACTTTTTAAAACAGAGCTACAAATCCAGGCGTTATAGGCTCATAAAAACAATTCCATCGGTCCCACTAACAAGTACAAACAAATTTCTAAATAAATAAATAGTAAAAATCATAAGTTCCACGTCGAACAATCGTGAATTGAATTGAAATATATAACCCGTAGACTCCCGAGAATATTGTACCTAGAATCCGTCTTGATTTGTATCCAAGTTTTGTATTACGTACAACTGTGAAGCCTACGTTAGCTTGTAGGTGTATATCTTTTACACTTCTGCTCTTTTACACATACGGGACATTGTGACCATTGGAAGACTAATAAATATATTTCATTTGTCACGTTCTCTCTTTATCTCCAAAACTTTCTTCTTCTTCGTGGAGTAATGCAAACAGGGCGGCTGGCATCGGTAGGGCCGACTAGCAGTTAGTTTTTCAAAAACCAAACCGAAAACCGATTGCTTGGAGGTTTCAGTTTTAAAAACTGACCCAAATTGGTTTGTCGGCTAATCAACACTTTCATGCACAATTTTTTTTCTTTTCTTTTAAGCGATTGGTTTTTTGGGTCGGATTTTCCAACCCGAATAACCGAACCAACCGGTTGTGAAAACCGAACCGAACCGATCAGATTCGGTCAATTTGATCCATTTCGCGGTTTTTTCCCCAATCCTAAATGCAAACCTCTTAGATCAATTTGGTATTAGTGCAATTCATGAATCTTGAAAGGTTTATCAGTTTTGTTGTGCTAGTTTTTAGACAATAGACTTTCCACCACTAGTTATTGTGTACTTTTCGGTAGAAATCTTGTTAAATGGTGCTCTAGAAAGCAAAAAGTAGTTGGCCAGTCCGATACCGAAACTGAACATCAGTCTCAAGACACAAGCAAGTATTGAAATTTGTTGCCAATTTATTCACTTCGAATTTCTAATTCACGTAACATTTTTTGTAATGAACTAATATTACAAATAATTTTATAGTATTTTTATGTTGATTGTGGAAAGCATTTCTAATGTTGTTGGAGTACATACTCGTGCTTGTACCAATTAAAACTGTCTACCTTTGCTTAGGGGTTTGTATAATTCACTCAATTGTGATTCGTAGAGTCTGTTTCAAGAATTGGGTCTATCCTTATTGTTTCTTCGTGTTATTTGGTGATAGTGTTAATATTGGGTGTGTGTTATCAGTATCCAATTTTCGTTAACATACAAAGCACAATGGGATAGATATGCATGCATTGTGTTTGAAAACATATTAGTTAATCAACTGTAAGATTTGGAAAGAAATAATTGGAGAGACAATAAAAATGGATGGAAGGACGGAAAATGTATTTTATTAATTAATTAATTAATTTTTTTTTTTTTTACGACCGCAGGAGAGAATACCTCCTTATAGTTGGTGAATAGTTGGAAGTTTGTTGTGTTACCACAGGATACCAAATCACATACATACTTACAGAACTACCATCACCACTTAAGTTCAAACATTCCAGAGATAAGTTTACTTGCAACTAGTGATGGCAAAATAACTCGCGAAGACCTAAACCAGACGGGCCCACCCCTCATGGTTGGTGGGACTCGGGCATTGCTCCGACCCAAACCAACCTCGTGTAATTTTTTGTTTTTTTAAATTTATATAATTTAGTGATGTACATTTTACAACTTGAAAAGACTCACAATATTTACTTCAAGGAAAAGCCCAATACTTCCACCAATATAGTTAATGACCCACGCTTAGCGACCCGATGTGCCTCGATCCGCCCTGCGGCTCACGGCTTACGGGAAGGATCAAGGTATGCAAAGTTAAATGAATCATGGGGCAGGGTGAACCAAACCGAACCCTCTCCATTGCCATCACTACTTATGACCCTCATTGTACTTGTGGGGAGGTTGTTGAAAAAGTTGTACTTAATGCTTCCTGACTTGTACTTGCGCTTAATATCACAACTTTAACAGGGTTTTTTTTTTTTAGTTTGTACATTTTCCTGACCACTTTCTCTCTCTATCTCTAGAACTTTTCTTTTTCATTTTTTTATTTTCTCCTTTTCGTGTACTATTATATTATTACGAAATCCACCTCGAAATCTCTTCGATCAACTTCGAGTTTCTGACTTATTCCATTGTCACTCTGGCCTCACAATAATAAATAAAGGAACAAAAAAGAAAGGAAAAAAAAAGCGGGAAAAAAAGAAAGAGAAAGAAATTGTAATTGATAGATTTGGCTTCGTTTTTCATTAGTTTCAAAATATAAACCACTTTTTCTATTTGTATCTATTTAATTTTTTCACATTTTCTATTTTGTCCTTATTTAATGTATAACGTTATTAATAAAAAAAATATATTATTATCATTTAATGTATTGACATATTTAAAAAATAACAACTACAATTCTTGTTCCAATAATATCTATCACGATTGCAAAAATGTTCCTCGAGTGATACAAATATCATATAGCTATCCGTTTTCATCAAAGCTCAAAATTACAAAATTTCTACAAAATTTGCAAAATATATTTCTTCAAAATCTCCTTCTAATCTATCAAAATTGTTCATATCTTCTTAATCTTCTTCTTCTCCTCAAAACCTACGGTCGAATTTACCGTGATAAATTGGTATGCTAGTTAAAATTTTTTTAATGTTTGTGAAAGTCATATTAGACCTATTATTTTAGTACGATCGATGGGCGCATTTCTTCATTGTTTGATGGCACTTAAAATTAATTTTTTTTGTTGTCAATTCGTATTCCAGTGATAAGCACTCGAATGAAAAGTATATCACAAGATTCAAGAAATAATGTACACTGTATTTGTTCAAAGAAAATTATCATATGTAATTATTAACTTATAGACTAGTAATTTCTTCCACTTTACAATACCTATTAATATGCAAAAATGACATCATGAAGTGCACGTCCTCATCATCAGCAAGAAAACAAGGGTTTGTACGTAAAACCGACCACGAATGCTCAAGTACGTGAAATTGGTTACATAACATCTATACATGTCTACGTAGAAAACTCAAAAAGAGTTGTAGTATTGCAGAAAGAGTTGATAAAATGTCATTTTAGGGTTGGATGGGAACATGGGGCCTATTTAGGGTCCATTTTGAGGGCATATGTCGGGTACCCATATTTCCAACATAGATTTATATATAAGGAGAAAATAGAAAGCTAATAAAGACTACACTTTAATTAAGGCCATAAAGATCATGGGGCATCACTCTTGCTGCAATCAGCAGAAGGTTAAGAGAGGCCTCTGGTCACCCGAGGAAGACGAAAAACTCATTCGATATATCACCACTCATGGCTATGGTTGTTGGAGTGAAGTCCCTGAAAAAGCAGGTTCGTTCTGAAAAGCTTGCTTTAACCTCGCTTAACTTGCCCTAAAACTCAAAACTTGACTTCATCGCTTTGCACGTTTTACAATTCTTTATGTCTGGATACGCTTACACTTACTTAAATTCAAAGTTTGACATTAGAGCTTAATTAGTCGCACTTCACGATTTGTACACAATATCAAATTTACTATGTTGTAGGGCTTCAAAGATGTGGGAAGAGTTGTCGTTTGAGATGGATAAATTACTTGAGACCTGATATCAGACGAGGAAGATTTACGCCGGAAGAGGAGAAGTTAATTATCAGCCTACACGGAGCTGTAGGAAACAGGTTCTAATTACTGTACTTATATTGCTTGTTCATCTCTCACACTCACACAAAGCACCAGATTTTGCTGCATTTTGCATTAGCCATTGAATCTTGATTTAAGCTTGGGATTTGGGATTAATTATTAGGAAGAATTTTCTGCATTTTGAATTAGCCATTGAATCTTGATTAAGTATGGGATTAGGGATTAATTATTTGGAAGAATTTAATTGCTGCATTTTGCATTAGCCATTGAATCTTGATTAAGTTTGGGATTAGGGATTTAATTATTTGGAAGAATCTTGAAGCAATGGATTAACTTTAATCTGATTAAGACAATTACACAGTACGTGTTCTCTACAGAAGTATACAAGCAAGTTGCATAATGTATTAATGCATGTGTGTATGTACATATTATTTTATAGACAGTATATACAGAAATTTTAGCTTGCATTTTCAAAGACGTTAAGAAGGTAATGTCAAAAGTTTCTTATGGAGTAATTTTCAAATGATAAGTATTGCATTTGGCTTAGTCAGTTGCATAAATTATTCTTGTTTCTGCTATAAGTTTTGTCTCATTTTCTACATTCCTTGTTTGCTTATAGGACTTGACTTCAAGCTCACTCTTCTTGAAGTTTAATAGTAAAAACTTAAAATGCAATCTAATGATATTATTATTTATTATTAATCTATAAAATTACTATGTTTAATTGATATTATTATATTAATGAAATTCTCATGTGCTTGAGGATTTTCTTAGATGGGCTCATATAGCAAGCCACTTGCCCGGACGAACTGATAACGAGATAAAGAACTATTGGAATTCCTGGATCAAAAAGAAGATAAGAAAACCCTCGTCAACATCTTCAACAAGCATTACACCGAACAGTATTATTGACCCAAATTCCCAATTTACGTATGCGCAAAACCAGCAAACGGACTTGTTGAATCAAGACTTGGCTATGAAGACCGAGTTTCAAGAAACCCCCTTTCCCTTACCTTGTCCTCCATTCATGTTTGACATTGGTTTAGCATTGGAGGGTGAAAATGGAAATGTTGATGGAAAAATGGACCATTTTCTTCAAGAAAACAATGGGCTAATTATGAACGCGACTACTGAGACATGGCAAGTTAACCAAAATCAAGAAATGATCCAACCTGCAGCTTCGTTTGCTGGTGCAATGGAGTCGAACTGTTTGCCTCCATTGATGGAGAATATTGAGAATATCGGGCCTATTGAAGTGCAATCTTGTAGCATAAATGTTGAAGGACAAATGACCCAAATGACCCTTGATTGCTTGCAGCGAAACGAGCTTAACGAATGGGTTGTTGATCAGCAATGTCCCAATTTTTACTTTTGGGACCAAGCAGAAGGACATCTTGGTGGTGGGCAAGAAATCTACCCCAGTTCGTCCAACATGGGAACTCTTCTATCTTCTTATCCTTCGTCTCTCTAAAAAAGGGGCACCGAAATTTATGATATTCGAGTGTTTTATTCTATTTATATTTGTTTTTTCGGTTTGCGAGGATTTAACATTTATAAATTTGACATAGGAAGTTGAGGGTTTGAATGTTTCTTGATCCATGTAAGGAGTTAATTAAACTCAAGAGGAAAATAACTGTAAAAGGTATTTGATCATGCATGAGACAAATATCTCCTTTTTTTCCCATTGTTTTGCCTACTTTGGTGATGAATAATGACATGCTAGCTTTTGATTTCATTCACCTTTAAATGATTATATGCTTTTGATATGAATCAATGTTGTGGTGCATACACTTGAATGTCACATAACTATGATCCCTTCAACAAAAATGCATGAAAAGCTTGCCTAACAATGATTTATATATGATATCATGTGCAGTCTCATTGAGGAACAAATCTAACAAGCTAAGCTAACTTTATTATCATCAAATAAGGCAGAATCTTGCATATGATTCAGCAATCCATTTACAACATCATAGATTGTCCAACTATCTGGATGACGTGTATCGCCCACCAAGAAACTGACTTCATAGCCTCCGACGTTTACACTGCTCCATCCTCCTTCCTTATCCAACTGTTTGGATTCTCTCAATTTTGCTCTTATCTTTGTCACCTCAGGCCATCTTCCAACATATGCATATGCATTCGCTAATGCCACCCTCCAAACGCTGCTCGTTGGTTGCAAAACCACGAGCATTTTTGCTGCTTTTTCAGCAATTGGAATGTCATTAAATAGAAGAGATGCACCCAATAATGCCCCCCAAACATCTGGGCCGGGCTTTATTGGCATATTATCGATGAACTCTTGGGCTTCTTTAAGTCCCCCAACTCTTCCCAACAGATCCACAATGCAAGCATAGTGTTCCATACTTGGTTTTATGCCATATTGTTTCTCCATGGAGTTGAATATTGTAAAACCTTCTTCTACCAATCCTGCGTGAGCACATGCAGAGAGAAGATTGACAAACGTGATTGCATTAGGTTTCCAGGTTTCTGATCTTTTTAGCTCACCAAAAATCTTTAACCCAGAGATCCCCTTTCCATTGATGCCGTAGGCTGCAATCATTGAATTCCAGGAGCCAAGATCTCTTTCATGCATTTCGTTGAAGATTTTCTCTGCCAAATTTAGCCTTCCTGATTTTGCATACATTTCTATCAGAGCATTTTGGACAAAGATATCATTTAGCAAGCCTGTTTTAGTTATATACCCGTGTATCATTCGCCCCTCTTGCAACAATGCTAAGTTCGAACAGCCCTCTAAAGACGTGAGCATTGTAATGAAATCTGGAGAAACATTTTCTTGGAGACAATTTCTGTGGATTTCGCCGAGGAGTTCTAGTGCTTCAATTGGCTGTTCATTCTTTACAAAACATCTAATAATGGTGTTCCAAGTTACTACGTCTCTGATCCCCATTCTTTCAAAGAGTTTCAAAGCACAATCCTCGTTCTTGTTCTCTGCATACATGTTTATAAGCGAATTTTCAACAACGGTGTTAGGGAGAAACGCGTGTTTGATTAAGTATCCATGAATTTCTTCTCCAAGCTTCAACGAGCACGAATTTGCACATCCATGAAGAAGGTTCGCCATAGTCTCGGTATTTGGATATAAACCTTCATCAGTGAAGCAATGATGACAAAAGATTCTCATTCCTTCATTGAAATGCCCATTGATAGAATACATTTCAATTAGCGAACTCAAAACGAGAGAATTTCTACCCAAATTTTGCTTCAAAACCAATCCATGAATCCAGCTAAACATCTGCAAAGTGTTAATCTTGGAGCAGGCTTGAAGAATGCTCAACATTGTGACCTCATTTGGAAGAACCCCATCTTCTTGCATCTCGAAAAACATCGTAAATGCTCTCTCGAACATTCCATTACATACACAACCCGAAATTACAGAAGTCCAAGAAACCACATCTCTGCTGTAAAGTCTTTCAAATAGCTTATCTACAGCTCCCAACATCCGGGATTTAGCATATGCGTCTAATAACGAGTTTTGCAAGTAACCATCTGTGATAAGCCCATATTTTACCGCATAACTATGAAAAACTTCAACTAATTTCTCATCACCCTTAACTGAACAAGCCTTTAAAAGCACAGCCAACGTGAATTCATTAGGCTGCATAGCCTCCAACATACGCGAAAACAACAATATCGACTCGTCCACCAATCCGTGCTGGCAATAACCCGATATCACAGTAGTCCACGAGACAACAGTTCTGTGAGGCATATTGTCGAACAGTTTGGTGGCATCTTTTATCTGGCCAAACTTGACATACACGTTTAACAGAGAGTTGCTGATAAACACATCATCATCAACTCCTAACTTGAGTACTTTAGCGTGAAGACAAGAACCCACGATTGGGTTTTGGTTCTCAATGCTTGTGCGCAGTGAAAGCAGTACATTTGAGAAAATGTGGTCACTGGGAGAATTCGACTGTGGTGTGAAGTGGTTGCTTTTAAAATTGTTACCTGTTTCTCGAGAATGTTTATGAACTCTAGAAGAAAATGGCGGGCTTGAAGGATGGAGACAGAGGCAGTGCATTTTGTGGAGAAGGGACTTAAATGGAAATCAATTGATGGCCGTTTTGCATCAAATTGATGGCCGGTTGAATCTTGGCAACGTCAAAGTCGGCCTTCTCGACACATTGCTGCGGTCACCTTTCGATCTAGTGCAAGCAGCAATTGCTATGGCAATTTCGTAGACAATAGTTTAATTGTTGCGTATAAATTGCCATAAATTGCACCTATAATTGCTAATTTTCATATGCATTAGTTTTGGTGGAATAAGGTATCACATTTAGATTCATTGGGCATCTTCTGATTGCATTTAAGTGTGTTAATGGATTGTATTTGTTAAGAATGAACATGGGCCCTTTGATTTAATCCCATGATTGGAGTCTGGAGATTTAATTATCCTTAATTTTCATGTTTACCGTTTAAGACATGTCACGATACTGCAACTCTCTTTATAACCTCCTTTTGTATTGGTGACCATTGGTGGACTTGTGCATGACACCAGGGGGCTTTCTCTTGTTGAGTGGGTCTAATGCAAAGAAAGAAAGTTGTGAAGTAAAAGTGGAAGATGAATATTCTCAAGGAGCTCTCTCTAATGAAAATTCTTGCTCTCTCTAATGAGCTCTCAAGGGAAGAAGCCGGTTGTCATTCCCAAGGATGACGGCGCAATGATCTCGACTCATTTGAAGCAAATACGAGAAGAAAACGAAAACCTTTGCACTTAATTCAATTTCTCGTGCTGGTTGCTGGTAAGGCAAAACCTTGAGCCGTAGTTAAATAAAGTTTGTTTGTTACATGTTCTACAAGAGTCTCAAAACTTCAAATTGAATTTTATTAGTTACTCACGCCATCCAAAACTTGAATTCCATTCAAAGTGACTCACTACTTTGACACCTATAATATATTGAGCCAGAAAAATTAATATCAGCATATAACCGATTCTCTAGTAACTAGTAATTAGGGCGCTTGGAGAAAGTTACAAAAATATGGATCAATACGAGAAGCATAACTCTTATAGCCATACTCCTCACACGTTGAACCATTAACAGTCTGTTCTGCCTTGATTTTTGATTTGATTTTATTTTCATTTGCAGATGCTAAGAAATAATTTTGAGGTGGTGACAGGAGACAAATGGAACCTAAAGAAGCTTCAATAACGGAAGAGAGAGATTTATCTCAATTTATTCTCTCATATATTGTAACACTACTACGCTACATTACGATACAATAGCTCCAACTCGATTTAATAGCAACCAAAAACCTGTGCACAACTAGCCACTAATCTTCAGCTACACTAGACAAAAGCATACACCACAAACTTGAGAAACAACACACCATTCTTATAGACAACCAAAAACTTCATAGGGATAAACCTCAGTCGACTTCCTCCATCTTGCTTTCCTCGTTCGCCTCTTCCAGCGCAGGCATCTCAGCATCATCAAAACCAGTTTCATCCTCCTCAATGCTAAGACCTAACTTCAGCATTCTATGAATTCTTGAAGCAAATGTGTTAGGATCATCAAGACTGAACCCAGAAGTCAACAACGCAGTGTCGTAAAGCAGCAGCACCAAATCCTTCACCGACTTGTCGTTTTTGTCAACCTCAGCCCTCTTTCTCAGCTCCTCCATAATACCATTATCTGGGTTGATCTCCATAATCTTCTTGCTTGACATGTATGCACCCATGCTCGTGTCCCTCAACGCCTGAGCTTTCATAATCCTCTCCATATTGGCTGTCCAGCCGTATTCTCCAGTGACCAAACAGCATGGAGAGTCAACAATCCTGTCGGAAACCACCACTTTCTCCACCCTATCTCCTAGAATTTCTTTGATAACTTTGCACAGGTTTTCAAAAGACTGTTTCTTTTCTTCCTTCTTCTTTTTCTCTTCCTCAGACTCCTCGTCAAGCTTCAGACCTTCCTTTGTTGCAGACACTAGCTTCTTTCCATCATATTCTTTTAACTGACCAATTGCGTATTCGTCAATAGCATCGACCATGAAGAGCACTTCGTATCCTCTTTTCTTGAGCCTCTCCAGGAAGGGCGAGTTCTCAACAGCTTTCTTACTCTCACCAGTGATGTAATAGATGTCCTTTTGACCTTCTTTCATCCTTGTGACGTAGTCCTTCAAGCTGGTCATTTCATCGCCGGATTTTGTTGAATAAAATCTAAGGAGATCAGCAAGCTTAGCCCTGTTTTGGCTGTCTTCATGAATACCCAACTTGATGTTCTTGGAGAAGGCTTCATAGAACTTAATGTAATCCTCTTTGTTTTCTGCAATTTCGAAGAACAACTCGATGCATTTTTTCACCAGATTCTTCCTGATGACCTTGAGAATCTTGTTCTGCTGAAGCGTTTCACGAGAGATGTTAAGAGGCAGATCATCAGAATCCACCACACCCTTCACAAAGCTCAGGTACTCCGGAATGAGTTCCTCACAGTTGTCCATAATGAAAACCCTCCTTACATACAGTTTGATATTGTTCATCTTCTTCCTCGTGTCGAACAGATCGAAAGGAGCCCTCTTTGGGACAAACAGAATAGCCTTAAACTGGAGCTGCCCTTCAACAGAGAAGTGTTTCACAGCAAGGTGTTCTTCCCAGTCATTAGTTAAGCTCTTATAGAATGAAGCATACTCCTCTTTGGTAATCTCTTCGGGCTTACGCAGCCAAATGGGTTTCTGCTTGTTGATCTGTTCCCATTCATGTGTTACTTCCTTTATCTTCTTCTTCTTCTTTTTGTCCTTATCTTTGTCATCATCAACTTCCTCCACATCACCCTCCTCTTCCTTCTTTGTCTCCTCGTCTTCGTCATCACTGACTTCTTTCTCAGTTGTCTTCTCAACCAAGAGATAAATTGGGTAGCTTATGAACTCAGAATGCTTTTTCACAAGATCCTTTATTCTCCTCTCTTCCAAGTATTCCAACTACAACCACCAATAAGAAAAACTCGACAAATTAATTCAAGATATGAGAAGAACAAATAAATCATTTACAAATCCATATCAATAAGTAAATTCAACACTAACCGAGTCATTTAGAATTTTGATGCAATTCAATCTTACAATATACACATTTGAGCTTAAAACTCAAATATAACCTTTCAGCAATATAAAAATCCATTGTCCCCAAGTCTATTATCAAATTTTATAACATGTTTAATGTAAAATCATAATAGATTACTAATATACCTGATCATCCTTGAGGAAGAGCGTGATTTTAGTGCCCCTGCCCAAAGGCTCACCACTAACATCTCTTGTAACGGTGAAAGAACCTCCAGCTTGGGACTCCCAAATGTATTGTTCATCATCATTGTGTTTGGTTGTCACAACAACCTTCTCTGCAACCAGATAAGCTGAGTAAAACCCTACACCAAACTGACCAATCATACTGACATCTGCCCCAGCCTGTAGTGCCTCCATAAACTCCTTCGTTCCAGACCTTGCAATTGTCCCCAAATTGTTCACCAATTCTGTTCATATTCCGATTCATGCCATCAGAGCCCAAACTCACATAACCAATTATGTTAATGTTATGGCCGATGAGGTAAACGTGGCAAGAAGAAGATATTAGAGGAGCCAAATTTGAGCTGATTGTAACAGTTAACTGAAGATTTGGGAATTAAGATGTGCAAGGCAAAACACTGCGTTTTGCCTAAAACGCAGCGTTCCGACATCTCATATTTTAAATTGTAATTATAGAGTCAATGTCGTATTTCATTATACACGCTTATGCACAAGGGCGTTGCTTATGTAAAGGGCTGAGAGGGATGAGACGGTCAGCAAATTTTCAGTGTCAGTTTTCCCTTCTTAAGCTATCTTCTCTGCAATTCTCTCTGATCTCTTTCCTCTCTTCTTCCTCCTCCTCTCTATTCTCTTTAATCCCTCTCTCAGGCCTAATTTTGTTTAATATTCAGTTGATTAATGAAAGTTTTGTGAGCTATTTCAAGTATATATTGCTGTGTTGATTATAGTTGTTGGATTGAGCTAGATCTCGTAACAGTTAAAATACAGATATATCCCGTAAATATCAGATTCAAGCAAATCGAAAAATCACAATATCACTATCGACAGAAATTGTACGATACCTGCTTTAGTCATGCCACTGCCGCTATCGATTATAGTCAGAGTTTTGTTAACTTTGTCCGGTACAATCCTGATGAAAAGCTCCGGCTGTGGATCAAGCTTGCTCTTGTCCGTCAGGCTCTCGAATCGAATCTTATCCAACGCCTACACCAATTTTTTTCCCAAAAAATTCTAAGCATCTCACTACAGTAATTTGAATATTACGACTCCAAAATTGGAAACGAGCACGGAGAACTTACATCTGAGGAATTGCTGATGAGTTCTCGAAGGAATATTTCCTTGTTGCTGTAGAAAGTGTTGATGATGAGACTGAGAAGCTGATTGATTTCAGCTTGGAACGCGAAGGTCTCTGTTTCTCCCATGTGTACGTCCGCCATTTTCGCCTACTCGCAGAAGTTGGAAGGAAGCTTTAATCAGAGAATCCCAGCGAGTGGAATTTAATCGACGAATCAGATTTGTGAGATATTTCAGAGAAAAAATTGTGAAAATCTATAGAGGGAGCGATTATTTATACTGTGCAATTCGAGGGATCTTTTGGACAGGTGTTTCAAGAAGAGTGTCGAGTTCTTTTTGGCGGTTCCAGAAGTTGCTACGTTTTTCTATGTTGATAATTTTTTTTATTTATTTATTTTTGTGTGATTACTTTTCTCCACTTCGTTTGCACTGATTTTCTCTCTTTAGGAAAAACGAAAAAAAAAATCTCTTAACACCCCCATTTACCCTTCTCCAAAACCCGACCCCCACCCCCACCGCCCCCACAAAAAAAAAAAAAAAAGACCCAATCCCATTTACTTAACTCCACCCCTCCCCCAATTTCCACTTTACCCTCTAATTAAAAAAAAAAAAAATGAGAGAGAGGAGAAAAGATTGGGGGTGTGTTTCTTCTGCGGTTGCCATTAATGGTAGCCGAAGCTCTGCTTTTTCTTCATTCTATAATTTCTTGGCTTTGCTTCTTCTTCCTCTGCAATTTCACAATGAACTAGAAGGTTTAAAAATTTAGCAATGGCTATTGCAATTTCTTGCTTTTTCTTTTTCCTCTCCTCTTCATTTTTTGTATTTACACATTGAACTTGCATACATTTAAAAAAAAAAAAAGAAAAAGAAAAAGGAAGAAAGAAAAGCTTTTTCACAACAATTAATGGTAGCCAAAGCTTCTTCGGCTACCAAAAGAGCCTCTTCTTCCTTTGTTTCTTCTTTTTTTTCCCCTTTTTCCCTTTTCCCTGTTGCTGGGGTGTGTGAAGACTAGGAAAGGGAGGAAAAAAAGAAAAGAAAAGGAAAGAAAAGAAATAAGAAGAATAAGAGATGGGTGAATTGGTAATTGTTAGCGTATTTTAAAGAGGGGGTATGAAGAGAAAATTAGTCATGTGATAAGTCTTAAAAGACTTCTAAATAACTCTTCTATTTTATGTATTTGTGTTTTTATTAGTGTTATATATTCCGTTTATGTGTTTTTCCTTTATTGTGGTGTTTAGGGTCACAAAGAATTAAAAGGAGTCAAATGGATGAAATCGGATGAAAAAGGAAAACTCGAGACTAAAAAGGCATACAGTTTAATCAAAGATGGAGGACTCAAGTAATTTTATGAAAAGTTTTTTTACAATTTTCTTGTGCTAAAGTCGAAGAACATCAAAAGAGGATTCCCAAACTTTTTCCAGGATCTCAACCTGAGTTTCCTTTAAGAAAGTTATGGCCATTTGAAGAAAAATGACTAAAAGCCACGCAAAGCCAACCCTGTTGGGGACCAAATCAGAACTTTTCAAAAGTCGGGGGACCAAAGTGAACGTTTACAAAGTTGGAGGACCACAATGCAATTTTTCAAGGATCAAAATGAACAACATTCAAAAGTTGAGGGACTTGGTGTGCATTCGGGTGACTCAGTTCTGCCGACGCGTGATCGAAGGTCACGCAAGTGACTCGAGTCACGCCCGATCATGCTCGTCGGTACACGAAGTGACTCGAAGTCATCAGCGCAAGTGATCGAGTCACGCCAGCGAATCACCCCTCGCCTCTGCCACAGGTGATCAGATCGTACTGAGCCCGGCACGACTGAACACGCCCGACACCACTGCAGATTTTGACCAATGGACTCCACCTACCATAAAACGCATTTTTCAGATTTTCTTGACTTCTTAGAGATAAAACAACCCGAAAGCACCACAACAGATACTGGCGTAAGACTTTACGATTTTTTAATATTTTTGGTGTAATATTTTACCTATAAATAGAGGCATTTCCAAGCTCGAATGATACAACTGTAGAAGAATTAGCTTGTGATTCTCTGCAATTTCTCCTCAATAAAATCTTCATCATTCGTTTCTTTCAATTGAAAGCTCTTGAGTTTTTCATATTCGGCTAAGGAAAAACCTAAATTTAGGTTCGATTAATCAATCGTAAGCGATGCTTTTGAATATGATTAGCGGAGCATTTCTTCGCTAATTTCTCTCTTTCTTTTATTTTCATGTTTGAGAAGATAATTTCTCATATATTGCAGTAGGTGATACACTGGCACATTACTGCTATAAGTATTTAACCCGCATATATGAGTAGCTAGACTTCTCTATTTAACTCTTAGCATTATTTACGTGATTTCTATAGTTTGTATATATTACTTGAGATAAATGAAGTATAATTTATCATATAGCGCTGGTGATACCCGCTAATATGAGTAGTTAGACTTCTCTATCTAGTTCGAAGGACGTTGTGTCTGGACATCATGTTGTTGTCTTTTCTAACTCTTTGCTAACGCTTTTATCTATTCCTCTACTTCAATTTGTTGATTTGTTATGCTTTTAAACCCGCTTTTGAATTTATGTGATTATTGCATTCACTTTGGCCAATTGAATCAATTAATCTTTAAGTTCAAGTTAAGTGCTAGGATTGGAACTTTTGATCCGTAATTATCACTAGATTCCAATCCACGATAAACTAATGTCGTGCATATTTGTTAATAAATCAACTTAGATGTATTAATTCAAGTTTGTGAAATTGATCATCTAATTCAACTCATTCTTCTTGTTCATTTCACACTAGCATTGCATTAAATCCTAAGAACTTGTTTAGGATTATCCAATAGCTAGATGTTAAGTTTAAAGAACTCACTTTAATTTAATACATTTAAGGAAGAATTAATTAATCGTAGCTTCTGGTTAATTGAGAGTTGATAAATTGAAGAAGGGATAGTATACGCTGCATGGAAAGATAAACACAAGATGTTGACACAACCAACCCGAGAACTAGATATATCTTTCAATTGTTTCATTTTCATCTCTTTTATTTTGTAATTTTATTTTCTAATTGCATTCAACTTCACAAAACCCCATTTTCTATATTAATTGATAAAAACAACTAGATCAAACACCGTTCCTCTTGGGTTCGACCCTTACTTACCACTTCTACATTAATTTGTAGTTTTGAAACCGAGTAAGGAAATAAAATAAATTTTATGCATCGCGACAACACGCCAGACGCATTTAGCCGCATTCTAAAAAAATAAAAATACATGACAACACAATTTCATTGAGGGGTTGTGTGATATACACTAAAGTAGTTTTTCACCTTGCACAAATAATGTCTATCCGAATTGGGAAAAAAAGAATATATCTAAACACGCACACACATATATAGTAAAATAATATTATATTAAATATAATCATCAAAATAAATTAATACCATGGATAGGATCCGAATGGGAGTGGCTTGCACCAATAAAGCGTAGAAGATGCAATGTTTACTAGTGTTATCCAGACCAAGGGGTTTACTACACTACTCATGAAGTCGTCGGTAAAAACCAGCAGGAGAACCCCTAATTTTTCCTTGTTGGGTAACAAGTGTAGCTAGCCAGGAAAAATCAAGGGGTGAAACCTCCTGGTTTTGGGGCTTGTCAAGATTTGGCCACAGAGAAGATCAGAGTTTGTCAGCTAAGATGATCAGAGTTCCATCGGAGAAGATGATCGGAAAAGGAAATAAAGAAATTGAAAGGGAGAGAGAAAATGCAATTGGTAGAAAGGACATTTTTGTCATATTCAATTTTAGTTGTCAAGCGGCACTAGTTGAGCCTTGAGCCTAGTGATGACGCCAACAATTGTGACTAATAAAAATGTAGAAATAAGCCCATAAATGGCAACATTTGAAAGTGCAATACTAAGATGAGCAAATTTTTTTGTGAATACCATAGATGGCATATTTTTCTAGTAGAGATTGACAAATCCCCCCTCCCCCCAAAACAAAAAAGAAAAAGAAAAGTAAAAAGAAAAAGAAGGCCAAAACAAAAAGAAAAAGAAAAGTAAAAAGAAAAAGAAAAAGGAAAAAAGAAGAAGAGAGAGAGAGAACAACCATCTTCCAACCCCCCTGAACCAACACCAAATAACCAAATTCCTAGCCGAATTTTCACTCTACAACACTGGTTCTCCCATGGATGGGAGAACCAGAAGATTTGGTTCTTAAACAGATCTAGAAAAGATGTTTTGAGGTGAAAAAATTTCCCAAAAACAATTTTTTCAATAAACTTCAAAATGGAAAAGATGATTGGAAGTGGAGAGTTGAAGGTCGACGTCTTCTTTTACTGGTATATTTATCTATAATCGTTGAAGAACTTAGGTGTGGTGGTCGCCGAAATTTCTGACTGAAATTTCATCTCCTCTGTGAAAAAAACCTAGAACCTATAGTATAGGCACTAGTACACAATTGGCTTTGGGGGCGTCCATTGAGTAACGTTTTTAATTAAAACGCCACCGGTGGTGCTCGTACTCAAGAAATGGTGGCGGTTGTGTTGAAACCCGCCACCCTATATTGTGGATCGGGTGGTGGTTATACACACAACCGCCACTCTAAAGCAAACAATTTTTTTTTAAAAAAAATTAAAATAATTAGAGTGGCGGTTGTACACACAACCGCTACCCTAAAACAAAAAATAAATAAAAAAACAATTAAGGTGGCGGTTGTACACACAACCGCTACCCTAAAACAAAAAATTAATAAAATAAATAAAAAACAATTAGGGTGGTGGTTGAAAATACAACCGCCACCTTAAACAAAAAAATAAATAAAAATAAATAAAACAATTAGGGTGGGGGTAGTACACACAACCGCCACTCTAAACCAAAAAAAAAAAATTTTACAACCGCCACCGTATACATCATTTAGGGTAGCGGTTGTACTACAACCACCACCCTAACCTAAACTTTAAAAAAAAAAAAAATATTAAACATGCAGATCCCCAATTAGAACCACCAGCTCGCATAATATTCTCAGTAGGAGCCAAGCGAAAAACCCATTGCAAAAGGGAAAAATTCAACTGGAATTCCATCATTGACGCGGATTTGGCTGCAAATTGGTCATGGGTTGTAGCTACATTTGAAGTAAGATTCTTCCCTTTGATGTATTTCTCCAAATTTCGAGTATTTTACGGAATTTAACATGCGAAATTGTAGGTATTTTCTTGAAATCGGATTTGGGGCAATTTTGGTTGTTGTTGAAGCCACATTTGAAGAAAGCTCGTCCTCTCTCTATCAATTGGTGACATATTTTTGTATTTTGAAGGTTAGAAAATACCATTCCAAATTCTATTGTTAATTTGTTGCTATTAGATATTTTTTGTTCAAATTTTCGTATATTATTTGTTACAATGGATATATACTTGGGATTTATATATATTATTTTTGAATTAGTGTATTATGATTGGTAGATTGGTTAGTATTATTTAGTTAAGTAATTTTTTGGAATAATTTTGGAGGCATTATAAATAGTTCGTAAAAAAATTGAAAAGTGAACTATTAATATAGTTATTAAAATTGATATTTACTGAAATAATATTAATTTTAATTTTTTGAAATGTCCCTAATTTAATTAGTATTCTACGCATGACAAAATAATGCATACAATATTTATAAATTATCTTGAATTACATTTTAATATGTAATAAATAAATTAATATAGATATAATTTATTAAAAAAGAGCATGGGAATAATATTATATTATTTCAATAAATTAAATCAATAACAATTTCGTAGTTATTATATTTATATAATTAGAATTATTATAATTTATCAAAATTATAGCAATTAGTATTCTATGTACGTATGATAAAATAATGCATGTAATATTTATATATTATGTTGAACTATATTTTAATATGTAATAAATAAATTAAAATTAATTTTATATAAATATAATTTATTAGAAATGAGCATGAGAATAATATTATTTCAATAAAAGTAATAATAATTTCATAGTCATTATATTTATATAATTAGAATGACTATAATTTATTACAATTATAGAAATTAGCTTAAGAATAGAACTATTTAATATCATTTCAATTAATATAGTTATTCTATTAGTTTTGTGATGTAAATAAATCAAATTGTCGAATTACTTTTCCATCTTTTTGTTACAATTGATTTTATTTATTGTATTACACCGCACTTCACATGCATGCATTGAGCTTAGAAAACCGTTTGAAGATAATCTTGTATGTCATTAACTTTGCACGCATTGTTGCTCAGTTTAAGATGCACATGATTATCTTTGAATTCTCTTAGTGGAGAGTTTGTCATTTATCTGTGTAAATCGAAATGTGATAAATTTAATATTTTGTGTAGACAGTTATGTATTTACTTTAATTTCAGTAGTATCCTCCTTTGTTCTCCGGGTGTGAATTATGTTTTACGTGAATTGTACACTTAGGAGAACTAAGAGGAGATGCTGTCGAAATTTACAGTAAAAAAACTATACTGGTTTTACACAAAAATCACAGTTCGATATTATGCACATAGATGACGAATGGTTTAGGTCCCTACCCTTTCGATCAGATATGGGGTTACAAGGCAGATTTGGAACATTTGCATTATACGCTCAATAAGCAAAAAATAATGAGACTATACGTAATGATATTATTACATGGTTAATTGTAGAAAAATAACTCTATAGGTCGTTCGAAATGGATCGGAGTTGGATGTATGGAGATCATACTTCTCTTCAATATGTAAATGGAGTTATTGAGTTTTTGAAATGCGCCGAAGATGATAGAAAGAAATATAAGAAGGATATGATTGATTGTACTTGTTCAGTATGCAATAATACTGTTGGCTATGACAACCATGTGGAAGTGAGAAATCATTTGTTTAAAAATGGGTTTAAGATAGGTTACACGTGTTGGTTTTGGCATGGTGAGCAAATAGTGTCTGGTACGAGTAGTGGCGGCAACGGTGGCGGGCATATTAATAAAAATAAGTTGGGCAGTGACAACGACAGTCATGAGGAAACTATAGATATGAATGAGTATGATCGTTTGGATGAAATGTTGCGTGACGTACAAGATACCTTCATTGACAGACCCCATAAGTTCGATAAATTGTTTGCCGATTTTGAAAAACCTTGATATCCTGGTTGTGTAAAATACAATAAGTTATCAGCTGTGTTCAAATTGTTAAGCTTGAAAACGAAAAGTGTGTGGAGTGATCGGAGTTCCGCGGCGTTATTGGAGCTTTTAGTAGATATGTTTCCGGATCATAATGAATTGCTTCACTCAACGTACAAGGCGAAGAAGATGCTATGCCCACTGGGTATGGAGATTGAGAAGATAGACGCTTGTCCAAATTATTGTATATTGTATCGGAATGAGTACAGATATTTGCATGTGTGTCCAAAGTGTAGGGTATCAAGGTATAAGAGAAAGAACTGCAATGATAATTGCGCGGGTAAGAACGGTCCTCTAGCAAAAGTATTATGGTATTTACTTATCATTCCAAAGTTTAAGCACTTGTTTGCAAATGCAGATGATATAGCCAAATTGTTGTGGCATGCAGAAGGGAGAAAAAATGATGGAAAACTAAGGCATCCGGCTGATTCCCCTGAATGGTACAATTTCAATAGGAGATTTCGAGATTTTGGGGATGAAGATAGGAATTTGCGTCTCAGATTATGTACAGATGGAATGAATCCAAATGGCGACATGAGCAGTCGGCATAGCACTTGGTGATACTTGGTGATCTATAATCTCTCTCACTGACTATTTATGAAGCGCAAATACATGATGATGTGATTCTTAATCTCATCTCCGAAAAACCCGGGCAATGATATCGACGTGTATTTAGCACCTCTAGTTGATGATCTAAGGAGGTTGTGGGAGGAGGGTGTGGCGGTATTTGATGCTAATCGTTGTGAGAATGTTAATTTACGTGCAATACTATTTTGTATCACAAATGATTTTCCAACTTTTGGTAACTTGTCGGGTTACACAATCAAAGGTGGTAAGGCATGTCCTAGGAGTGGGCAAAAAAATCGGAACCGAACGGGTAGAACCGGAACCGAACCGAAAGAACCGGAACCGAACGGTTCTTTAAAAAAATTAGGAAGAGGAAATCGAACGGAATGAGAACCGAAACGGATCCTTTTCTAAAAACCGAGCAAAAGCAAAGCAGGAATAGGATAAGAAATAGCACTATTTCTTCTATTTGACTGCCAACTTTTGTGAATTCTTTTAGTAAATTTAAAATTTGGTGCTAATTCTAATAAATTTTTGTGTTATTTCTAGAAAAATTCTACTAGAATTCTCATAGAATTCTTTTAACCGCCAGTGTGGCGGTAAAAAGACCACAGGCTGCTTCTGCTGCGTCTTGCGGCAAGCTGCTTGCCTCTTGCGGCGACAAGCGTGAGGAAGCTACGTTGTGCTTTTTTTTGTTGTTATATTATATTGGAATCAAAATTTTTATTTTTTTCTTGTGTTTTTCGAGTAATAAAAAATACATCATAAAATAACCTGACTCAAGCGGGTAGAACCTAACCGGAAGGAAGAACCGAGCAGTACTTCATTTGAAAAGAACCGAGCGGATCCATTTTCAAAGGCAGAATTTACGGTTCGGTTCAGATGATTCACTACCGGAGTACCCAAACGCCACCCCTAAAGAAAAATAAATTTTTTGTGAATGTCTGAGAGGGGTGAAAGTTCCATCGGGTTATTCATCAAATATCAGACGATTTGTGTCGATGAAGGACTTGAAGTTGGTTGGATTGAAATCTCATGATTGTCATATTATGATGCAGCAGTTATTGCCGATTGCTATTCGCGGTATATTGCCTGAAAATGTCAGGCGCGTAATTACACAACCTTACTTTTTCTTCAAAGCAATATTCAGTAAGGTTATTGATCCGAGTGAGTTAGATAGACTGCAGGCAAACATTGTTGTCACCATCTGTCAGTTTAAAATGTATTTTCCACAATCTTTTTTCGATGTCATGGTGCACTTGGTTATTCATTTGGTTTGACAAATTAAGCAGTTAGGTCTGATATTCTTACACAATATGTATCCATTTGAACGATTTATGGGTGTCCTGAATGGATATGTGAAAAATCAATTTAGACCAGAGGGCAATATCGTAGAAGGTTATGTTGCTGAAGAAATCATTGAATTTTGTACTGATTACCTAACAAAAGTCGAACCTATTGGTATTCCTATATCTCAACATGAGGAAAGGCTTGACGATAAGGGCATTGTTGGACGCAAGCCGATAGATCCCACTGCTGAAAACCTAGGCAAAGCTCATCTTCTCGTCTTGCATCATCTTGCTGTGGTTCAGCCATATTTCAATGAGAACATGGCAGTTTTAAGGGCGGATAATCCTTTGAAAGGGAAAATGTGGTTGGTTAGTGAACATAATCGTTGTTTCCCAAAATGGTTCAAAAATAAAGTAATGAACCGGTTGACGCATGGGCCGAAAATGATTGAAGAGACGTTGAAGTGGTTGGCTTATGGACACGCATCGCGTGTGACATCTTACCAGGATATGATATTAATGGGTATATATTTTATACAAAAGGTCAAGATGATAAAAGTATAATGTAAAATAGTGGAGTGTCACAGGTGACAGTATCGATTGATAATAGGGCCGATACGTACTACGGTGTCATTGAAGAAATTTGGGAACTTGATTACACGAAATTTTAGATGTGCGTATTTTGATGCAAGGGGTGGACAACACCCTGGGTGTATCGATTGAAAAATTAGGTTTCAGTATGGTAAATTTTTCTCGGGTTGGAAGTCGGAATGATCCATTTATACTTGCATCACAAGCTAAGAAAGTGTTTTACATTACTAATTCGGGTGATGCAAAGTGATCAGTTGTCCTCCAAGGAAAGCAACGCATTGTTGGAATCGGTGATGTAGTCGATGAAGATGAATATGACCACTGGGATGAAACACCTCCATTTTCAATTGAATTGCCCATATTAGATCCTCAGAAACACAACACTGGAACAAATTACCTGCGTTCGGACTATCAGGAAGGAGAGTACGTGGAATGATCAGCCGGTGTTACTATTTATTGGTAATTTACTTTTTATTCCATTACTATTTATTTACAATTTAAATTTATTTGCACACCATATGTTATTTCGAACTACAACGGTTGTAATATGTTTCATTCTTATTCATTGCAGCTTCTTATTTATTATTGTCGTGATTATTAATATTTTTGAACGCGCAGGCACGTGCTGATCGGACGCGAATATGTTGGATTTCAGATCTTCATCTACATCAGGAGAACCGTGTGCTGACAGCAGCACTAGACGGTCGAGAGGACTAACGACTGTGTCGAAGTAGAAGAGAAAGAGTATTCATTTGACAGATGATGATTTTGATGACCTAGATCTGCCGATGGGGGTACGTGACACGGGATTTTGACATTATATTGGTGTAGTTGCGCGCTCAAAGGTAAATATAAATTATACTGATTGGAGACATGTGAAAGCCGGCCTAAAGAATACATTTGGGAAGATATTAAGGTAATAAAATGCAAATTGTAATTGTATGCTTTGGTTAACACTTATTTTCTTATTAGTAAGGTTGATAGTTGAATTTTTTTAACATTACAGACAACGTACAATTTGAAAGATGATAAACTGAAGAAGAAAGTTATTTCACAAGTTGGGCATAGGATGAGAAATTTTAAGAATAAACTCATGAAGACGTGGATTCGCGATAAGAAAAAGAAATGACTCCCCAATGGATATTTATAACTTCATTACCACTGAAGATTGGGAGGAATTCAAAGAAAGAGTGATGAGTAAACAATTCCAGGTATACTTCTCTAGTTATTACAACTAACTATGCAATCACTCTTTTCATTTTTTCTCTAAAATCACACTTGGATACGGGGCTCGTGAGAGTCTTGTCCACCATATTGATCAATAATAGTATTTTAATTTCTTGAAAGATACAAGTGAGAAGGCAAATGAAAGCCAATCACATAACAAGTATCCCCATTACATGGGATCCGCATGATATGTAGGGATGAAGGAGGTGTGGGCACAGAATGACCCTTTATGGCACCTATTCTCTTCCGGGTCTATTAGAGATTCTATTTTGCACAGTGATCGTTCATGGGATTACTTACGGGCAAGATTACATGTTCATCCTGACGGAACTTTGATATATCCCCATGGTATTATAGATGTTTATGACAAGATTGTAAGTATTTCTTTCCAATTGTGCATATAATTAATTATTTAACAAATGATAACTGTTAACACTTAATTTACCTTTGATTGGAACATGTGGATAAATCTAAAGAAGTTGAAGAGGGAACATTTGTCCCGACCAGACAGCACAACATACTTTCACAGCTCTAGGGAAAGAGGATCATCTGGGCCGGCAGACGACATTCCGTGGATACGCAGGTGGTGTGAGGGCAGTTTTTGGAAAACCGTCTGAACAATCGAAGAAATACAACTTGGATCGGGAAGATTTAGACAGCCAGGTTGCACGAGAGGTTCAAAATCAATTGAATGCCGAATTTGATAGTAGGGTTCAGCAGAGAGTTTTTGATATCATCATTCAACTAGGTATCCAAGTACCTGTTGGGATGGGAGCAATGATGACCAATACTAGACCTGCGAGTAATAGCAGTGTTTGTCATGTCTCGGGTGCGTCAGATCCATTCATCGCCATTACGGTATTTTGTTGAAATTATTTACTTTTACAATACTATATATAAATAATGAATTAATTTTACTTATTTTTAAAATAGTATAGATAATCAGCTTCACAATCATTGTAGGAGCTAACAATAGTTGTTGTTTGATAATTTTTGGGACCGATAGGAAATTACTAATTGTATACTGTGCATACCACATGAAGGCCAGATACAACAGGTCACACAAGGGATTTGCTATCCTATTATAGAAGACACGGTTGTGCATGGTTGTCAACTTATGGAAGGAAATGTCAATGTGTAGATTGATATAGTTCCTGAATAATATTGTAAGTTGCCCATTCCCATGCCAGTTTGAGACGACTTAGTAGTGTTAGGAGATGCCATGGGAAGTTTTGTTCAGTGGTTTAAAAGCCAGGTTCAATTGGAAAATGCAAGTTAATAGACGATTTCTAATAGTTTTTTACTAATTTATTTGTTTGAAAATTATGTAATAGCATTTATAGTAGTTAATACTTTAGAATCATTTAATGTAACGTTGTAATGATTACTTTACCGTTGTAGGATCCTGCTGTGCGTAAGAAGAAGAATCGAGCCGGCAAACAAAAGAAGCTTCAAAGTTTTGCTATGTCAGCAGCTGCACAATGCAATCTCGTTGATGAAGCAACGTACCAGGGTCTTCCTAATTCTTGCAAGGTTATTGGTCGATTTGATCAATATGATGTCTACTGGTAATGATATGTTGGAGGTCCCGCTCGATGACTTATTTCCTGGATCATCGACAACCGATATCTTTGTTACTGCTACTGATATCGCCGAATTCATGGCGATGAAATGGTTGAGTGCTCCTATTTTGGAAGTATTTCAATTGTGAGACTTCAATTCCCGTTTGAAATTACATGACTATTTTACTTTTCAATTTTCAATGAACTTTTAAATTCGTATTTTATGTGATAGGTACATTCATCGGAACTGTCAGCTGTATGAAATATCATTTGGTTTCATAAATTCGTTGTTAATACCTGCAGTTATAATTAAATCTCAATATATGGAGGCTTTACGTTACATTAATGATGCGTTGTGCAATTTAAGTGACAAGAAATATATTTTGGTGTCGTACCAAAAGGAGTAAGATCAATCACATTTTAATTTGTAAATATTATAAGTTCGAAATTCATACATTTGTTACTAAAAAGCTAATTGTCATATTTGTTAGTCATCACTGGTTATTACTTTCATTGAGCCCTCAACTAGTACGATATACGTAATGGATTCATTGGCTAATGTAACGCCCCGAATTCGAAGAACTCGGAACGCTAGTTCTTTTTTTCAAAACTAACCATTTTTTTTATAATATAAATAAATGCGGAAAGATAACAAATAGCTAAAATGCGAAAATTTATTTAAATTAATAAAATCAAAAGAGTGTCTCACGATAGTTTCAAAACTGTCCTAAAAAATATCCAATTAAAGTACTAGTAAATTCAAAACATTCAATAACCATTACTTCAACAGTTAAAAGTACTCAATTGTCAATGTAATTAAAACGAATTTATTTAAAGGTCCCTAAGAGATTCCCACGCCTCGCCAAGCCTCCGTGTAACGCCCTCCCCAATACGACACGTCAAATCATATCATTACGCCGTATGAGAGGGGACATTACGCGTACAAACGGATACCGGTAATCGAGAGATATTTTTAAAACAATAATACGGTTACTTAAACACGGCTCAAGCCCGGCCAAAGTCGTATGTACAAGATTAGTTCAAAAATCCCCAAAATATAGAAAGTCCGATACAAAGGTTCCAAAAGATATACAATACATTTTTGTTCCCAAAATCTGCGGTTTCCCCTTTCTCCACGCGCACCGCTTCCCCTAAGTACGGGAAGAGTCTCCGCCATCTCCGGACGTCTCCGACTCTAAGCGTTCTACGCACAAAAACACAATACTAACATGAGTCATGTGGACTCGAGGGAGTGGATAACATATAAGATGCTTAACACATTCACCATTGGACCTGTTACGAATCAATGTGTTACACTAGCCAACGCATTACATACCACATAAGGTCTCGTCGCATATTAGGGTTCTGAGGCCCTATCGAGGCTCATTCGGTCGGGGACTCTAGAGGTGGCTCCCTGGGCTCAAGAGGTGGCTCCCACTTTTAGTGTAGCACTTTGCCCCGTATAGCACTTAGCTCCCGTATTCGACCGATCACATAATTCACAAGGCGTAACACATTGCTACGTAACATTCCATACATACTCATACATAATACATGCAAAGGATGTAAAGGATGTAATGCTATGCTCATTCATATGTAGGGTTATGCACATACTCATATATGACACTATACCCAAGGGGAATCCCATGACTAGCCCTTAAGATACTCAACAAATTCCAAACAAGTCATACAAGGCGAGAAAATCACGAATCCCTCACATAACCTCTTGGATAACACTAGCCAAAGGAGATCTTACCCATAAACATACCCAACACATCACTTTCCTACCTCAAATCAAGGAGATCAAAGGGTGGAGTGGAGAGTGACTTCCTAGCAATATCCTCGACTCCTAGTTCGCCCAAACACCGGGTAGCTCCAAGCAAATACCTTCCTCCAGATGAAAATGGCCGCAAGACCCTAGGATATCTTGTTGGGAGTGATTTCTAGTGTTTGGGAGTGTTAGAGGTCGAAAATGATGAAAAATCCCCAAAAAAAGGGTTTTAAAGCTTATCCACAAATTCTGGCCGACTTAACATTACGGCCGTAACTACCACTTTACACTAGTAACCTCTACAATTACGTAACCCATAAAACTTACGGACGTAACAATATGATACGGCCGTACCAAAACACCTACGACCGTATTTGACCTCTGTAAAGATCTATACATCGCGTACCCTTCAAAGCGTCTGGCCAGTAACGAACATGTGTGACCGTAGAACCCATAAATACACGTATCACCAAGCCGTTCGGCCGTAATTTCCTCTCGTAAATTTTGGCACATTTCCTCATTTCACCCCTTACACGGCGTAACCCTATCGTCTGACGGCGTAACCCGATAATTACGGTAGTAAATTTCAATCTGCGAGAATTTTATAGGAGTTCAGTTACTCGCTCGGGAGGCGGTTCGACACTTCTACGGTCCATAACATCACAACAAAGTCACCAATGGTCCAAGCACATATTCATCACCTCATGATCATACATAACATCATAAATCACATACATAAGCGGACGGGCATTACAATCTACCCTTAAATAAATTTAGTCCTCGAAATTGTACCAAAAGAGTTCGGGTATCTGCTCTGCATTTCTTCCTCACGCTCCCATGTTTGTTCCTCAACGCGCACTACGCCATAAAATCCGAGCGAGAGGAATCGCTTACCCCTTATTGTTTATCACTCCAAGCAATAATTCGAACGGCTTTTCTTCAAATGACAGATCAGGTTGGAGGTCAACCGGAGGGGTTGGCAAAACATGAGAGGGTCTGAGATGTATTTTCTCAAAGTCGACGTGGAACACATTGTGAATCCGGCTCATGTGTGAGGGTAATTCCAACCGGTAGGCTACTTCTCCAACTCTCTCAAGAACTTCATACGGACCAATATACCGAGGCGTGAGCTTTCCCCGCTTGCCAAACCGAAGTAACCTCTTGATAGGGGAAATCCGGATGAACACTTTATCGCCTACCTTAAATTCAAGCGGCGGCGACGCCATATCTGCATAACTTTTACGGCGGTCTTGAGCAGCCTTCATTCGCGACTTGATCCGTTCGACCGCCATAATCATATCTTGTATCATCTCGGTCCGCATCTCCTTTACTTCGCCGACCTCGTCCCAATGGAGGGGTGACCTACACCTTCGACCATACAAAGCCTCATACGGTGGCATCCCGATCGAGGCGTGATAACTATTATTATACGCAAACTCGATCAAAGGAAGATATCGATCCCAACTTGTCGAAAACTCTAACACACAAGCCCGCAGCATATCCTCCAAAGTCTGGATCGTTCTCTCCGATTGCCCATCCGTTTGGGGATGAAAGGCCATACTAAAATGAAGTTTCGTCCCCAACACGCCTTGTAGTTCTTTCCAAAAGTGAGATAAATATCTCGGGTCGCGGTCGGAAGTAATCGTAGCCGGCACACCATGAAGACGGACTATCTCCTGTACATACAATTGAGCCAATTGTTCCATCTTCAAGGTCATCCTCATAGGTAAGAAGTGAGTCGATTTGGTGAGTCGATCAGCGACCACCCAAATGGCATCATACCCCTTGTTCGTCCGCGGTAATCCGCTCACAAAGTCCATGGTGATATCGTTCCATTTCCACTCGGGGATAGGAAGCGGTTGAAGAGTTCCTGCCGGTCGTTGGTGCTCGGCCTTTACTTGTTGACATACCAAACATCTAGCCACATACTCGGCTATCTCCCGTTTCATGCCCGGCCACCAATACAATGCCTTGATTCCCTTATACATCTTAGTCGAGTAGGGATGGAGCGAATACGGGGTCGTATGAGCTTCATCACAAATATCGTGTCGAAGATTGGCCGTGACCGGAATGTAATATCGGTCTTTATACTTAAGAATCTCGTCTTGCACTTGATCATCTGGATTGGGCTTCTCAACCAACGACTTCTTAAGCTTTATGGCTCGGTCATCTTCCCTTTGTCCCGCCTTAATCCGATCAATCAAGGTGGATTGGATAGTCATAGCCGCCAAACGAGCTTCTTCTCGTCCCAAAATCTCCAAATCGAATTTCTCAACTTCCCGTTGCAACTCACGGGATCTTCTTTTCGGTTCCTTTCGACTCAAGGCATCGGCTACAACATTAGCCTTCAGGTGGTCTTGAATGGTACAATCATAATCTTTTACCAACTCCAACCATCGACGTTGGCGCATATTGAGATCCTTCTGGGTGAAGAAGTACTTCAAACTCTTGTGATCCGTATAGATTTCACACCGCACCCCGTACAAGTAGTGGCGCCATATCTTCAAAGCAAACACAACGGCGGCGAGCTCCAAGTCATGAGTCGGGTAATTCCTTTCGTAGTTCTTTAGCTGTCGAGACGCATAGGCAATCACCTTCTCGTTTTGCATGAGCACACATCCGAATCCTTGATAGGACGCATCACTGTAAATAGTGAAGCTACTAACCCGTCGGGGAATGGTCAACACTGGTGCCGTTGTGAGACGAGTTTTCAACTCCTGAAAACTCCGCTCACACTCGTCCGTCCACCGGAAAAGAACGTTTTTCTGAGTCAAACGTGTGAGTGGCACCGCGAGTTTAGCAAAATCCTTCACAAACCGGCGGTAATATCCCGCTAAACCCACGAAACTCCGGACCTCCGTGGGTGTAGTCGGTCTTGGCCATCCCAATACCGCCTCAATCTTACTAGGGTCGACCGAAATACCCTCTCTCCGTATTACATGCCCGAGGAAACCCACTTGTTCCATCCAAAATTCACACTTAGAAAACTTAGCGAAGAGTTTCTCCTCCCGAAGTGTTTGTAACGCCGTATGAAGATGCTTCTCATGTTCTTCTCGGGTCCTTGAATAAATCAAAATATCGTCAATGAATACAATCACGAATTGGTCCAAATAGGGCTTAAAGACACGATTCATGAGATCCATGAACGCTGCCGGAGCATTAGTGAGTCCGAACGGCATGACAAGGAATTGAAATGCCCGCATCGTGCAAACGCCGACTTCAAGTATCTTCATCTCTAATCCTTAACTGATGATAACCCGAACGTAGATCAATTTTCGAATAAACGGCAGAACCTTGAAGTTGATCTAGTAATTCATCAATCCGCGGCAAAGGGTATTTGTTCTTAACTGTCACCTTATTCAATTCCCGATAATCAATACATAACCGCATGGTCCCGTCTTTCTTCTTAACAAACAAAACCGGAGCACCCCAAGGTGACGTGCTCGATCGAATAAACCCTTTGCCCAATAGGTCGCCCAATTGAGTTCGAGTTCCTTGAGCTGGGCGTGGTGCCATTCGATAGGGGCCTTAGAAATAGGGGCGTGTACCCAGCACAAGCTCAATAAAGAATTCGACCTCTCGTGACGGGGGTAACCCATGAAGATCATCCGGGAAGACATCCAAAAAATCACACACAATAGGGACTGCAGACGGCGTCAATGACTCACTGGTCTTCACACAACATAAACTAACCAAATAAGCCCGGCATCCTTGACTAACCAACCTTACCGCTTTCATGGCGAAATGATCATCCTAGTCGGCCGGTCTAACTTGGGAAAAGCAATAGGTTCACCGACCGAAAATTCAAGGAACGACTAGGGCAATCTAGCATCACACCATGTTGAGTTAGCCAATCCATACCTGCAATAACATCATAGTCCGGATTTCCAAAGCAATAAGATCGGCCAACAAGTCACAATCCCTAACCGAATCACAACCGACGATAAAACCACAAGGCACATTGACCCGACCAAGGCATCATAACATCAAGAGGGGTTCGAATTGTTCGAGTCATAGGCAATTTACAAGCAAATGCTAACGAAACAAATGAATGCGTAGCACCGAATCAAATAAGGCATAGGCGGTAAAGTAGAAATAAACACAATACTGCGATCACATCGCCCGCTCGAGCTTCGGTTGAACCATCGAAGACACGCCCGGCGGTCGAGGCGTGGAGGTGAATTCTTCATCTCGGGCAATCCCGGATAATATGTCCCTCCTTGCCACACTTGTAACATCGTCCCGTGGCGTAATAGCAAACACTGCCGCCATGATTCTTACCACAAGACGGACATAATGGCTTCTTTGCAGGAGGTTGGGACGAAGAATCCTCGATGGCGTTTATAACCTCCTCGGCGACCCGAAAGTTGGAACCCTTCCTCGGTTCCCAACGGATGACCCTTGAGCCGATTGGGTAGAAGCTTGAATGGATTGGGTCGGCGGGGCTGACTGTATACCCCCATGTCTCAATGTTTACATTCCCTTCCTTCCTCACAAGATCCCACCAAAATCCGGCCGTACCGGAGCATGAAAGTAGCACTGATTCACTTGCTCGGCTCGGGATGTGAGCATACTCAAACATCCTTTCAATAAATGCGAATCGGTTTTACGCACTCGATGGGGTCCTTAGCATCTTCAAAAGCGGGCGGATTCAATCTTGAACGATCGAAGCCATGTCACGATCCCGATCCTCTCGTGACATATCCATACCAGATGAACTCATCAATTGCCACCCGAAGCATTTTGGTTGGCACTAGCCGAACTCATAGCTGTTGCGGTGCGCTTGTTGCTCAACCAATCGGGTAAGTCTCTCAATAACAACTGCTTGATCCTCCGCCATCTAGTCATGATGGCAAGGGTTATCATATCACATAGGCATATAGGTAAACAATAGGGTACCCCTCAATCAACACAACAAAACACATATACCATAGGAGAACGGTAGAGATTCTTCGGTGCGTGGAAGTAAGGGAAACCGTGCTCTGATACCACCCTGTAACGCCCTCCCCAATACGACACGTCAAATCATATCATTACGCCGTATGAGAGGGGACATTACGCGTACAAACGGATACCGGTAATCGAGAGATATTTTTAAAACAATAATACGGTTACTTAAACACGGCTCAAGCCCGGCCAAAGTCGTATGTACAAGATTAGTTCAAAAATCCCCAAAATATAGAAAGTCCGATACAAAGGTTCCAAAAGATATACAATACATTTTTGTTCCCAAAATCTGCGGTTTCCCCTTTCTCCACGCAAGACCGCTTCCCCTAAATGCGGGAAGAGTCTCCGCCATCTCCCGGACGTCTCCGACTCCTAGCGTCGTCTACGCACAAAAACACAATACTAACATGAGTCATGTGGACTCAGTAGGAGTGGATAACATATAAGATGCTTAACACATTCACCACTGGACCTGTTACGAATCAATGTGTTACACGGCGCCAACGTACATACCACATAAGGTCTCGTTTCGCATATTAGGGTTGCAGGCCCTATCGAGACTCATTCGGTCGGGGACTCTAGAGGTGGCTCCTACGGGCTCAAGAGGTGGCTCCCACTTTTCGTGTAGCACTTTGCCCCGTATAGCACTTAGCTCCCGTATTCGACCGATCACATAATTCACAAGGCGTAACACATTGCTACGTAACATTCCATACATACTCATACATAATACATGCAAAGGATGTAAAGGATGTAATGCTATGCTCATTCATATGTAGGGTTATGCACATACTCATATATGACACTATACCCAAGGGGAATCCCATGACTAGCCCTTAAGATACTCAACAAATTCCAAACAAGTCATACAAGGCGAGAAAATCACGAATCCCTCACATAACCTCTTGGATAACACTAGCCAAAGGAGATCTTACCCATAAACATACCCAACACATCACTTTCCTACCTCAAATCAAGGAGATCAAAGGGTGGAGTGGAGAGTGACTTCCTAGCAATATCCTCGACTCTAGTTCGCCCAAACAGGGTAGCTCCAAACAAATACCTTCCTCCAGGATGAAAATGGCCTCAAGACCCTAGGATATCTTGTTGGGAGTGATTTCTAGTGTTTGGGAGTGTTAGAGGTCGAAAATGATGAAAATCCCCAAAAAGGGTTTTAAAGCTTATCCACAAATCGCCGACTTAACATTACAGTCAGTAACTACCACTTTACGGCCAGTAACCTCTACAATTCTGGCCGTAACCCATAAAACTTACGGCCGTAACAATATGATACGGCCGTACCAAAACACCCTACGACCCAGTATTTGACCTCTGTAAAAATCTATACATCGTACCCTTCAAAACTTACTACCAGAATTTAACATGTGTGACGGTAGTAACCCATAAATCTGGCCAGTATCACCAAGCCGTCGACCGTAATTTCCTCTCTGTAAATTTTGGCACATTTCCTCATTTCACCCCTTACGGCGTAACCTATACGTCGGCCGTCAGAACCCGATAATTACGCAGTAAACCGTAAAATTACGGTAGTAAATTTCAATCCTGCAGAATTTTATAGGAGTTACGTTACTCGCTCGGGAGGCCGGTTCGACACTTCTTACGGTCCATAACATCACAACAAAGTCACCAATGGTCCAAGCACATATTCATCACCTCATGATCATACATAACATCATAAATCACATACATAAACGGACGGGGCATTACACTCCGGCTCCTTAATCTGTAATTTGTTCATTTGATAGAGAAAATCGTGAGTATTTTAAATACTCAGTAGATCCCGCGCACCACAATTAATATATATTACAAAATAAATGCACATAATCATCATTTTCATAAAATATGAACAGGTATAAAATACAAGTTCGTTCATCATCCCTCTTAATCGTGCACGTCATTATAATATATTAGGTCAAAGACCTATCGTCATAATGCTATTAAATCACGTCGTAATTAGGCAAAGAGCCTATCGTCATAGTGCTGAGGAAGCACGTCAAAAGTAGGCTAAAAAGCCTATCATCACATAACATTTACATGCAGCATTTATAATAATATTAATTGCAATTGCGCACATTTAAAAGAAACTTTTTAGAAAAGGGATCTACCTTAACCTTTAGCCGAGTATTGAGCTTACTAACGGTGAGAAATCAATCCTCTAGCTATCCGTACGCCTCGTCTAGTCAATAACGAGTTTAATTTATGTTAATGTTCTTAAATATTAAGTATCTATAAGTAATATAGAAGTTTGTGGACCAAAATGGAAAGAATATAAAACTTTGGGGGTCAATTTGAAAGAATTTAATAGTTTGAGGACCTATTATGCAATAAAAGTGAACTAAAAATATTTTGGGTTATATTATAACATTTTCAAATCATGAGGGACTAATATGCAATTAAATTTTGGGGGTTAGATTAAATATGAAAAAGAAATTGAAGGATTAAAAGTGAAATAAAAGTTTAGGGGTCAAATTGCAACAATTGAAAGTTAGGGACTTGAAATTAAATAAAATTTGAGGGCTCATTTAAATAAAATAAATAAAATAGGGGGTTAAAGCTATAAATAATATTTAGGGATTAAATTGTATCAATTAAAAGTTGGGGAGTTGAAAATTAAATAAAACACGGGGACCAACTTAAATCAAGTAAAGAAGGTGGGGGACTTGTCTTGCAATTATCCAAATAAATCAAAACCAGACATCACAACAACAAGAAGACTCGGCTCTCTCTCTTTCTCGCTAGCTCTCGGTTCTCACTGGTGAAAAATGGACCATGTTTTCTGGCGGTTCTGGGAGGTGTCTCGGCCGGCGAAGGTGGGCGGAGGTGTGGTGGTCCTATTGGTGGTTTTTAATCAAAGAAATATTGGTTATTGAGCTCAAAATCGGTGGTTGAAGGTTGAGGAAAATTTTGGGTATTTTCAAAATTCGAGCTAATCTCTTACTATTTTCGAAATTAAATGATTGTGTGATGTTGTAGGGAGGTAGAGGAAGGTATAGGTGTGATTTTTACATTTTGAAGTTGAGTTTTGAGCGTGGGTGGTACTTTTGGCCGAGTTCTTGGTATGGCGTATATGTATATATGTATGTATATGCATGCGTGTGTTTTTTGGCTGATGGAGATGACGATGGAGATGGTGGAAGTGGAGTGTGGTGTTGGTGGCTGGTGAAGGCGGTGGCGCGGTGGTGAACGGTGGGTGGTGTGTATGCGTGTACGTCCATGGATGTGTGTATGTATGTATATATCTATCCTACTTACATTAATGATCAAGTAAACACTACAAAAATTTGATTAAGAACTTAAAACAATAAAATAGAAATAAGATAAAATGGGAAAGATCAAGAAATCTTACCACTTGAAGTTTGATTAGTTGGATAAGAATGGATAGATTGATCTTGAGGTCGACAATGGAGGAGAATGGGGCTAGGGTTTAAGCATACTCAAAAAGAGTATATAAGGGTAAAAGTTAGAATAGCATTTGCAAATGGGCCTCTAGACGGGTTTCAAATTGGATTGGACTGTATTTGGACTTTAAATTTGGGTTTTTAGCAGTTAAAAAATCTTCGGGGACTAAAATAAATAAATTTCAAGGCTTGGTCCTCAAAAGTATATTTTGAAAATAAATAAATTTTTATAAATAATTAAATATAACAATAAATAATATGAATTTCGACTAGACGAGCGTACACTATTTAAATTTTATAAGTAAGGTCGTAGTGACACGTTCTAAATTTTATTTAATTAAGTATATTTTATTTAAGAAGAATTTTCCGGTCACTACAGCTAATCAGAAGAGAAATTTGGTTATCAAGTCGCTCATAAGCATGTAAGAGAATATCCAATGACTTTCATTTCATTTATTGGTTTGTATGATAAGTTGGAATTTAGATCACTTCTTATATATTAATATTATGCATATACTTTAAATTTTTAGAGCATTCAGAGTGATGTGGGACAAAATGGGTGTACGACGAAGTAACGTTCAATGGAAACTACTTCCGGTATGTACATATATAACTTTTAACAATAAAAGTTATTTTTTAATACTTTTGTTCATTTCTATTTGGAAGATATATGAATTTCTTTTAAAATAGATTTTTTTGTTAATGACTATTTTTATTTTATTGGTATATACAAATTATAGTGTACACAACAACTAGAAGGCGATGAGTGTGGTTAATGCGTCATGAAAAATATGAATGATATAATGATACGATATAGTCAAGGTGATGATCTAAAAAGGCGTGTTATTGAATAATGTAGATTGGTTAATTATTTAAGCATTCAATACTTTATTGGGTATGTATAAAATTGATTATTTTTCATTATTTCACTTATAGGTGTATGAAGCCGAAGAGTATTCTCAGGAAAACATCGATGTGGTACGAGAAATTTGGGTTAAATTCTTTCGAGAAGTTATGAAATGATCATTTATAGGTTTCATTCATTTTCCTTCTAGTTTTGCTTATGCTCTCGTGCATTGTGGTCATATGTATATCTATATAGTAATGGACTTAGGTATAGAGTTGTGTACTTATACAGTTGTGTTGGAGTTGCTTCTACTTGTTTCATTAGGTTGTATTTGCTTTATTTGTTAATTAGTTGGTGTTGTGGTTAAATATATACTTTGCATCCATGTCGAAGTTAATTGGAGTTGCTTTCTACTTATTTCATTAGGCCTAAGTTAAGGCACGTAGTTGTGAATGGTTTTACATGCTATTAGTTCAATTGCATGTTGTTTTGTTGGGTTTAGGTGATTTAATTTAACATGTATATTTATACATGCAATGGGTATTAGGTATGTAAAAAAAATGATATTGGGTGGCGATTGTCAATAAAAACCGTCACCCAAAATTTTACTAATTTAACCAAAAAAAAATCTAGGGGTGGCGATTGTTGAACACAACCGCCACCCTATGTAATTTTTTTTTTAAAATTATACTTAGGGTGGCGGTTATTTTTAACAACCGCCACCCTATGTAATTTTTTAAAAACATTATACTTAGGGTGGCGGTTGTTTTACAAAATTTTGAAAAAAAAAAGAAGAAATGGTGGCGGTTGTTTTAGAAAACAACCGCCATCCTTTTTTTTTTGGGTGATATTTTTTGAACCGCCATCCTAATGCTGACATTGGGTGTCACCATTGTAATGACCCGTCCGGAATCGGGCTACAAATCTCAAGAAGGCGTCATCTTCAAAATCAAACTCGTTTCAAAGATGTATAGCTTTGAATCTCAATGAACCTCCAAATCTTCATAAAATCACTCATAACAAACTTCATTCATATCACATATTCATCTCGTTCACTAAAAGTAGATCTAAATCATATAAGCACACCTAAATCATGGTCTAAACGCACGTGGGGTGTTACAATCTTCCCCCTTTAAATAAATTTCGTCCTCGAAATTTCATGAAAATAAACCCGTATTCACAACTTTCGTTCTTCCTTTCCTTATCAATTCCATCCCTTTCATGAAGTACTTGCACGTGCAGTACTGTATCCATAACCGTATATACCATGCGTCTTACATTACTTTCCATTACTTCATAACTTAACATACCACTATATCTTTCATTCATCGTCATTTGATCCAACTTCTTACTCCGAACCCATAAAATTCCATCTCATAACATCCGTTACGTCACATACCACTACATGAAAAACATCATACCTTTATATCATGTACAACATCCCTTACCCTTCACCATAACTTGCATCATTTCATCGTCACTTCATCTAACGTACATAACATCACATCACCCACATATCATACCTTTCCTCACCTAACATTTGCATACATATTCGTCATACAAAACATCACATATCCACATATCACATAGCATATCGGGTGAAACATAACATAGCATAGGGAACATACATAGCACATTTTCATTTCATTCGTCATGTCTTTGTTCTATTTATAACATTCTCATTCCCTTCTTACATTCATAACATACTCTTCTTTCATTCAACACATCCGTGGAGTGGTCGAGAGAATCCAATGATGTGCGAGGAAAGAGGGAAGAATCCTGCTCTAATACCACCTGTAATGACCCGTCCGGAATCGGGCTACAAATCTCAAGAAGGCGTCATCTTCAAAATCAAACTCGTTTCAAAGATGTATAGCTTTGACTCTCAATGAACCTCCAAATCTTCATGAAATCACTCATAACAAACTTCATTCATATCACATATTCATTTCGTTCACTAAAAGTAGATCTAAATCATATGAGCACACCTAAATCATGGTCTAAACGCACGTGGGGTATTACAACCATTTTTGGTGGCATAAAATGAACCGCCACCCTAAACCCTTTTTGTACTAGTGAGGATATAAAAAAGTAAATCGGGGGTAAAATAGAACCGTCAATTTGAAAATTCTGCTATATCTGATTTTTGACACAATAAATTGACACGAGCGGAATTTCTTTTTTCTGCTCTGCTATTGCATCTAAAATGTATCCAAATATATGGCAAAGGATGCAAAAATCGTACAAAAATAGTCTCGTGTAAATTTTGTTTTTCTCTATCCAGTTGAAGGTGTAGTACTTGACGAATTTCTATCTGTGGGCATTGAATCATCTTTTCGTGAAAATAAACTTGCAATCACTTGAGAATCATTAGCCTATTAAAATTACAATTAGTGAAAGTTTTCAACACTGGTTAACAATTATCAATATTCAATATTACAAGTATGTAACTGTTTCAATATCACAAGTGCGCTCTTGCACATAACTTGCAAAACATAGCAGTAGCCAATAGGTTCGCAAAATCGAAATTCGTATTCTGGGCATCAACATTCAGCTCTCCCTGAGTTCTGTATCAATGCTGTAGAAAATACTCCCTCCGTCCCATTTTGATAGGCTTGTTTTCCTTTTTTATCCTTTCCAAAATATAGGTTACTTTGATCATTTAATATAAGTGTATAGATTAAAAAATGCAACTAAAATTTACTTTTCCAATAATATTAATTATCATTTATTAATCATTGTGAAAGTCAAATCATATATATCAAAATGGGACGGAGGGAGTAGCATTTATCATTGTGGGTTGATTAAAAATCCCCTACGAATAAAACCTCGTTCTCCTACTCATTTTTACACATTTTTACATATTTTTACATACAAATCTCGTGGGCCCTACCTGTACTACACAAATCTCCACCATTCAATTCCACTTTTTCTCTCTCCTATATCACATCAAAACACATAAAAACACATAAAAACACATACCCTAACACGCGCTAAATTGGACACCCTCATTTACGATGGAAGGATTTTCCAAAAGATTGAGAAATTAATAAATTAATCACGCTTATGATTATGGTATTTTATTAACATGAATTTCAAGATCGAGAGAGGGAGAGACCTGAAAAAAAAAAGAAAAAGAAAAAAAGATAGAGTAAACACTTTAGATCCAATACAAAAGAAATTTATATTTTATAAAAATAATGCATTTTCTAACATTTAATAACCTGACTATTCCAAACTTTGGCAATTACCTTATTTTTCATTATTCTAGTTAAAAAGAACAAAATTAAAGCTCGACCGACAAAGAAGTGAGTTTGAAGTGACACGTCCCATTCTAAATTATCTCTAATAATTTGACACACGGCGTGCGCCGACGATGGAGGTCGGCCTTGCACTGGACCCACCACCAAGGTAAACTAAACTTGACATGAAACTATAATTTTTCTATACTAAGATGAGCTCGTAATAATTATGAAAGGGCTTCCTAAAGATATTCGAACAACCCATCCAAAAATATTTGATATCATATGCATAAATTGTGGGGAACGAATTATAATTGGGAAAATAATGAATAATTCTAAAACCAATGATTCAAAAAAATAATTATGATAAATAAATTAAAACTTCAACCATATTTGACATGTATATCAAAATATAACGATTGCCAAGTTAAAACATGAATTATCCAAATACTATGATGGCCGACGCAGAACTCCACAAGCAATCCACTAATGCTCAAACTCAGTCATTCCTATAAGAAAACGTTCAGGGAAAATACGTGAGTTTTGTAACCCAGTGAGTGGATAAGTTTGCAAACATATATAGTTTTTCATCTCAAGTATCTTCATAAAATTTATTTATAATCAATCGCATAAATTCAATAAATAATTGAAAATCATTGAGGTAATACTCACAGTTGAAATTGTTTTAGCTGAACAACACTGATTATGCTATTTCCAATGTATTTTGCTTTCTAAAACTGAACTCTGTAACCAAAAATCATCTATTGAAAAATAACATCAAAAGTACCAATGCGCACCAGCACAATAGTGCAGAGTTTTCTCAATGCACGTGGCGTGTCACTCAAAATCTGATATGTGAATCTGAATATCTAGTCATACGAGAGTAGAGCAAGCCCCAAAGGCTAAGCATCCCTGTACACAACCCAAAGCCTATGTGTATACGAAAGTGGGTCCCAAAGACCTCTGTAATTATGGTCATACACTGTGGAACATATCACAACAGTGCAAAGCTGGTAAATTTAACAAGGTACTTTATGATGGTTTTAAAAGGATATTCACATGAACGTTTAAAAAGAAAATGCTACTCAATGAAATACACGATCTTCTGAAACATTTATTTATAATAACATATCATAATAACAATCTTTAAAAGCATATTAGAATTAAAAACGTGCTACGTTATGAAAAGTATAGTTTTTTCACTCACCGAACTACGAATTGCTTCTAGTTCGGTTGGTAGGTTTCCCCAATCGTGTCATCACCACCTGAAATAACAACAGTGCTCTAATTAAAATCTGCACACTTGATTTCCCAACTAATAGCCTAATCACATTCAATATTAAGCTTTAAATTTGCTAACAATCCCTAATTTCTCCATTTCATTATCTTATTCCTCTCCTTTAATTGATTTAACAATATTCTATACTATTAGAATCACCCAATTGAATCCCAAAGTAAATCCCCAGATTTTCAGCATCTCGGTAAGGTGAGTTTCAATCCACTTCATCACTCACTACTCAATTACCATCAATTCCACTTTAAAATAATTAATTATGGCCAAATAATATCTTAATAACACTTAATTGACCCAAAATCAATGATAAATTTCGAATCCCCAATGTCTATTAGTAAAACCCTAAAATTACTTTCACTATTTTCCTCGAATTCCACAAGATAAAATCGAAGAAACATACTTGCCACACAAAACTACGACGAATCCACGCTATCTCCTTCACTTTTTCCCTTTTTTTTCCTCATTTTTCCTTTCTCCCGATTGGCCGCAGGTCACGCAGCCATGGAATTGGCTTGGTTCCTATTGTTTATGTTTATATATATATATAAATATATATATATATATATTGTTATAAAAGTATAAAAATAATAGAGAGAGTTTAGAGAGAATGAATTCTAAGGAATTCACAAGAATGAATTTCATTAATAACTGAAACCCTATTTATAGGAAAACTTCGAATGGCACAATCGTAATTACATAATTTCATCAGGGGTATAATAGTCATTCACATAAATTAAAATATAATTTTATATCTTCCTCGGGTGTCTCATGTCTCATTAATATATTCATAACACTCCCCCTTGAATGACTATTAATACAAATGTCTTCTAGCCTTGTTTGGAGAAAAACCCGGTGGGAAAAAAAATTCCAAACCGATTGCAGGATAGCTTGGAGTGGTTATATACTACTTCATCAAAACATTGCTCCCCCTGATGTCTATCAGCGGTATAAGAGTATTCACGTGTTGCCTCGTTAAAACCTTGTCAAGAAAACCCAGTGGGAAAAAACTTGATCGAAGGAAAAAGAGTACAGCTACTCTATCTGATTTCATATCCTGAGGACGGATATCCTTACTTCTGGTAAAGGATTTCAATATCATCCTTATTTGGATCTAAATCATTGTCTCTATTATAACTTGATCCAATAGATACACTGTGTCGATTTCTCTTATCGTCCTCAATATACCATGAATATGCCTCATTAAAACCTTATTAGGAAAAACCCAGTGGGAAAAATCCTAATGAAGGAAAAAGAGTACATTATTCATGTGAATACGCCTTTAATGTTGCCTCATTAAAAACCTTGCTAGGAAAACCCAATGGGATAAAACCTCAGTCAAGGGAAAAATAGTGCAACGCGTATTTTATACAAGTATGCTGCAAGCATTTCAAAATCTTTCATAAATTTGTATGAGTATCATATACATTGGTTGATACTCTTCATTAATCACCACGTGAATGAAATTTTAGATGTTATACAATATCATGTTATATTTAGTGCATATATGCAATCAACAGCTTCGATCTCATTTTCTCAATATATCGAGATATATACCTAAATCTCTTCTGGAGATTTCATATTAGTTGAGATTGGGCTGCCTCATTAAAAACCTTGTTTGAGAAAAACCCTTTTTGGGACAAAAATATCAATCAAGGAAAAGAGTACAGCATATGAATTTCTCAACAATATCAATGTAGATATTTTGAGCCGTTGCATGCATAATAATACATTTGAAACCTCTTCAAGAGTTTCATTCTCATTTCTCATTAAACCCGTGCATAAACACTTTAATCATAAGGGCATATATTTCAGCATCGGCATTTTCGATGGATTTTAATATCCTCACTATTATTGATAGTATGTAGCGCTATCTTTTCATAGTATGTCGACACTTTCAATTTTATTTCTTTCCCCATATCGACATAACTTATCGAGATATCTCATTATCAATCCTCTTGTAGGATTACACAATATAGTTATGTTTATATACTCTTCAAGAGTATATGCCTCCGTTATTAAGACCATCTTTTACAATTTGCTTTGATATATATGATTGGGGAACTCTTATAATATCAACATTTCTAACAACATTAACTTATCAAAACATCCTAGCTGATATATGCGATTGTGCATAATCTTTCATGCATCCTTGAACTTCAAGTTCATATTTCAATTGTGAGGATATAGTATGATGCTTTTCACATATCATTTTCAGCCTTTAATACTCCCCCTCGTGCTAAGAAAATTTAGAACACTAAAACTCATATATGTTCTCATCATTCAACCATAATATGAGAATTTATATAGTTTGCATTCTATTCTCGATATTGGTAATTTATTGGAGGACTTTAAATATTTTGCCACATAATATCCCACTTGTATACGCATACTCAATCCTTCAGGGATTTATTCAAGTATTGGGATATACATTTACTAGCTTTATCATTAAATCTGGAAATCATGTTCATACCGTGAGCAAATATTTCGTAAATTTTAAATTACAAATCATATACACATGTGACTATCTAGTGGATCCATATCATAATATCTAGTAGTCCACATGGAGGATGAGTGGGCCCATATTTCTCATCATTTATTCCAGATATATTTGGGATTTATTCCCAATATTGGCTAGTAATGATTTCATTATTTATCGAGAACAATCATTGAAGAATTCTTTTAATTCTTCACTTGAAATATTGATTTCAATAATTATTTAAACCGGGATGGTCAGTCCGGTTCTGCAAACGAGTACTATTGAACTTTTAGTTCAGTAAATTCTTATATTGATTTCACTAGTATCTGTATAGTGCTCAACATGATTTATTACTTTCATCATATGTATAGCTCACCGACATATTCCATCATGTTTCGGTAGCATTATTACACATCACTGTTCAAGCGTGGAATCTTAGCACATACGCTTCATGTTTCGATACTGTTCCAACGCGTGGCTTTACCTCATACGCGTTTATAAATTATCCAGGCACTTACAGTATTCACAATAATAATGGTCCATATATACTAATGGATAATTTGCTTTCAAATCTTCGAAAATACTATCCATCACTACCGATCAAAATCCTAAAAAGGATTTATTGAAGTAGGCTTGAAAGGTTGAGGATGCTAATGAATAAGGGTATCCCACAAGATATCCGATGGTTGATTGAAGCAAAGGTTCGATTATCTGGTGAGGTTTCAATTCCTTCTAAATACATGCCTGGTATGGGTAAAAGTAGTTTTTCAAAGAAACGGAGAGCAAAAAGATTAGGAGGATGCTACAAGTGTGCTTGGTGGACATGTAACACTCGATGTAAATCTGTGGGGTACTTGTCCAGAAACCGAGAAGATAAAATAGCATTCATTAAGGATGGATTGAGTAAGGAGCCTTTGGATGATATTCAACAGGCTCTTGAGACACATCCTAGTGGGCATGTACAAGGTGAACTGATGGCCTTATGGGCCAAATTCAAAGATGAACAATCACGTTATAGTCTTGAAAAACTTACTTTAGAAGATCCTGTTTGTAAATTTAGTAGAAAAACTTAGTATAATAATTTTCTCATATTAATATAAGGAAGCTCGGTGTAATAACGAAGATCAATATTTTTCTTGTAATTGTAAATATTGTTTTTCAATTTTTAAGATATATATATGTATATATATATTATTTTTCAATCACCGACAGGTATATGTCATTTCACTAAAATTTTTCTGCCTTTTCTCTTTCATATTTGTCAAAAAGTAAATAGTGCAATCAATTATTAGTTTGAAAATTTTTCTTTAAATAAAGGGATTCGTGTCTCTCATGTTCATACGTTGAAAGTATAGTGCAAAAAGAGAGATAGGAGTAGAGATGGATATAGAGATTTTACAATCATCTCATACAAGTCAGCATTTACCTCACCAGATTAAAACCATATGTGTTCTTGGTGGCTCCAGACTAGTGGGTCATATCCAATATGTGGATATGGCAGACCAAGTTGTAAGGGAGTTAGGGAAACAAAATATCAATATACTATATGGAGGGACTAATAACAAACTATTAAGGAGTCTTATGATGGCCGCACAATCATGGGGGATAAGAGTGTCAAGTGTAATACCTTTTCATCGAATTGGAGGCAAGAATCGAATTGGAGTTAGAAATGTCATTAGTCCAGCTGGATTGATGCTACAAACACAATCCATCCACGATCGTCGATGTACATGATGAGCAATAGTGATGCTTTTATTGTTCTTCCAGCGGCTATAACACATTTGGAGGAAATATTCAATATAGCGTCATTTGCGATTGGAACTTTCATAACAAACCCATAGGTTTGTTGAATATTAATTATTTCTTTGATGGTTTGCTAGCATTTCTAGATCGTGGTGTAGAACATAAATTTATTTCTCGTTCAATGAGAAATATACTTGTTTCTGCTAATACAGTTGCTAATCTACTCATCAAGATTCAATCATATGTTCAAAAATCTGTGGAAGCTAAAACCCATCGGTCACAGACCATCGGTGTCAATCGAAAAAGAGATCCTTTGGATCTTTCATTATGAACCCGAATGTTCGGGGTGGCAGAGTTACGGAGTATTTATACTCTCGAGACGCATCCCTCATTTATGAGTTCAATATGTATTTTCTTTTCGCATTTCTATGTTTTATTGCCATCTTTGATATTCTCAATATATTCCACTTCGGCTGTTTTGTACTTCTTCTGGAGTAATAATAATATCATATTGGCCTTATTCAAATACAGAAATCTAGTGATTATGCTTCTTCAAGAGCATTTTATTCTTATATCAATACAGTCTCATATCATTAATGAGATTACTTCATATAATCTCTCCATGCGATAAATTTTCTTTGATTTATCAACATGGGATCTATTGAGCATTTTACTTTCATCTATTTATCCAATGGTAACTTCAGTTATCACTTACTCAATTTTCTCCATCAATATTCAATAGACGTGGAAAGTGAACATTGCTTTATTAAATGCTTCTTTAAGAGCATTTCTCATCATATCACAATATACTAATCTCATAATGAGATTTTTCACCACGATATATTTTCTTTCTCATTTATCACAATGGGATTCTTTGAGCAATTTCATTTCATCAATACATACAACGGTAAATTCTGGCATCACTTGCTCAAATCCATTCTTTAATATCAATAGAATATTCATATCGAACATATATAAATCAGTTATCCAATTGTGGGGTTTAATCCAACCACATTTGTAATAAGTATTCTAAACGTGTGGTATAACCCACCACATTGAAAATATGCATACCAATCGTGTGATATAACTCACCACATTGGAAATATATGCGAAATTTAAAGTGCGTAAATTTAAATTGCAGAAATTAAATTTCCTCCAATAGGTGGTCGAACCTACCTTATGAGAATTATCGCAATAAATATAAATTTACGGAATTTAAATCGCGAGAATTAAATTGCATAACATTTAACTACTTCTTCAGGAGTAGGTTCTGCTTAGTAGAAGGTATTACCCTTCACTTAGCATATAAAGTGCATAAATATATAAAATCTTCCGTTTAGTGATGGTTTAACCCATCATCAAGTAGGAGGTATTGCAGTATTTAAATTGCAATAAAGTGCGATACTTAAATATCTATAGCAGCAAATTTGTTCTAACTATTTCTTCAAAATATAATTATCGTCAAAGTAAACGGCCGTAAATCGAAATATCTGCTCGCCAACCGCTACAGCTGTTCTGGCGACGTCGCCTTAGCGAGTGCGTGGCGTTACACATATTTCTTTATAAAACATTAATACATACTCGACTGCTACCAACCGCTACCAGTTGTCGGCGGCAGTGCCGCCTGGCAAGTGCGTGGCGCTGCACATATCTCTTTATAAAGTTTTGACATTATAAGCATTAATACGTAAATATTCACAAGTCCAAGGACCCTTTTGTAACTTTTTCAAAAAGTTGGGAGTACTGATTTGTAAATTTTTGAAAGTTTACCTTATCAATATTGGTGTCAGATCAAAAATCTCGTTAAATCGAGTATAATGGAATCGAGAAAATTTGATTTTAATAATATATGCTCCTTATATCTCGAGAAAACGAATGTTATAGTTTAATATATTATTATATTATATATATATATACCTTCATCCTTTTTTGGTTTGTACGTAGAAATTAGCCACAATTTCATCTTCTCCACAAAATTTGGTCTGAAACTAATTTTATTATTCCATGAAGGCTGATCTCTGAACTTGTTTTTCTCCACTTTATGGTAATCTTTTCATGTCATTTTTGATATCAATGGACTCGCCTCATCGAGAACTTAGCTGATGTGGTGTCGTTTTACTTTTATGTCAACTTGTTTGGTAGGAAAATGGAGTTGAAGCGATGGTTGTAAAATGAATATATAAACATAAATGAATTATTTCTTCTCTGTGTATATTTTTATGCAAAATAATTTTGGTGTAATAATCGGTTTCGATCTGAGAAGATCATCTATAAGATGCAACTGTAGAGCGTACTCCCTTCTTATTACTCAAAAGGTTAGAGACTCGTGCTGATAACGTGTTATAAAAGTATAAAAATAATAGAGAGAGTTTAGAGAGAATGAATTCTAAGGAATTCACATGAATGAATTTCATTAATAACTGAAGCCCTATTTATAGGAAAACTTCGAATGACACAATCGTAATTACATAATTTCATCAGGGGTATAATAGTCATTCACATAAATTAAAATATAATTTTATATCTTCCTCAGGTGTCTCATGTCTCATTAATATATTCATAACACACACACACACACACACACACACACACACACACACACACATATATATATATATATATATATATATATATATATTATAGGTAATTTGCAACCTTGGTCCCTTTCCCTTTTTGGCTGATTTAAGTTGGTCCTTAGGCTCCTAATTGCATCCATAACCAATAAACTTCTAATTAAATCTATTAAATCCATAAACTTTTAATAGACCAAGTTAAATTCCATTAAAACTTTGACTTTGACCCATAATTTACGGCTTTGACCAAGTAGTAGCCAAAATTTTAATTAGCGAAAATTCGAGTCGTAACATGAAGGGACAAAGAATAGCGTGGAGAAGTGGAATAGCTGATGAATCGATTAAATAGGTTAGAGTTTTGGGCATTTGGTGTGACTCTCACGAGATTATGGAGTTATCGAATTACTAATCAGAAGAAAGAATTGGAAAATCGGAATGAGTTTGATTCAAATCTCCCTCGGAGAGAGGGAGATGAAATTCAATTAGTCGGGTTGGGTACGTTGCCCCCACCATTCCCACCCCCTCCGCTTTAGCATTCGTACTAGTTTATTATATTATTTATTGTTTTAATTTTTTTAATAAAATTTTACTAATAAATTAAAATAGAAGTTTATTCAAACTCACCACAAATTAATAGGAAGTCGAGTGCTGGATTTGAGATGGACTTGTAGAGACTAATTCATAAATTGTATTCCTTTCCACCGTTGATTCATTTGCAAAGCTATGATCAGTTGACACTCTTTTAATCAATTTAAATAATCAAACGAAGGTTTGAACATACTAAGAATTTTCAAAGTGTGGACAATTAAGTTTCTAATCGTTCCTCTAAGCTAATTAGATTAAACAATTGGCATTAGGTGATCAAACGAAATCTCAACAACGACCATTGTAGAAAAATTAACGTACAATGTAACAAAACATTTCAATAATCCAACTCGGAGACCGAGTCAACTAATAATCGAGTCCACGGGACTTGGATTCTGAAACGTTTTGGTTAAATTTATACGCATTTCAATTACGCATATACATGAAAAAATAATATGTCGCTTTTCACAGTTCTCTGGAAAAGATTATAAAATACGATAGATTTTATTGAATTTAATAATATAACTACACGAGATGTTTTCCTTCGTAGAGTCCCATACTAAGCAACACTCTCATTTTCCTATTCTTGTCAAGTACTGCAAACACATAAGGACTTATAGCTTGTTGACAATACATTACGGGCCTTGTACAATCATTTAAAGAACCTAACATGCCGCTATAATCTGCATTTCCAAAATGGGAACCGGCATCTTTTAGGGATTTTATAACCGTATCATAATTGGCTACACAACCTGCATAAAGTGGTGCGATTGTTGCATTCATTTCCCTTTGCTTCCCTCGGACGAGAAACACTCTCACGCCTTGGCGAATATGGCCCGATAGTTGAAGCGTTATTTGGGTCGCGGCTTTGAGATCTGGTACTGGGAACGCAGTCAAACTTTCCATGCAAAATCCAACATCTGATGTTTGCATGCAGATCTGTTGGATTAATGAGGAAGTTTGACTTGTTGAAGGTGAGAGAAAATTCCAAAAGATGAAGAAACAAAAGAGAGATGATGAACAGGAAAATGTCTTCATTTTTAAGAAAGAATTTGATGTTGGGAAAGAAGGAGATGGGTTGAGTCTTGAAAACAATGATTGAAAATATACATGTTAATATGCTCAGATTTGATAAAATTTTAATTTCTAAATTAACATGATCTTGTTACAAATTTACATAATATTTACTTGAGGTTTTCAATACATGGATAGCATTATTGAAAATCGGTTCTAGATTTTCTGTTCAGGACAAATATTTAGGTAAGTAGTTTGTTCAAATGTTGAATGCGAGCACATTTTATTTTGAAGTATCATTAATGTAATACTTTCACTAAAAGTCTTTTAAGGAAGAAAAATAATTCTGGAAAATATTGGATTTAAAAATGCTAAAATTTTTGTAATTAGTTATTTTGTGAACAAAATCTATATCTATATCTATTATCTATTATTATATATAGAAAAGTAGGGAAATTTCAGCATATTTTTTAATTAGATTAATTAGTTTTCCCACCTAAAATAAATTCATTTTTTGTCATTTAATTTTTTCCTTTTTTAATAATTAATAATTAATTACCAACAATCAATTAACTAATCATTATCTATATTAGATCTTATCCTCACCAAAATTAGATTTTTTCAAATCTCCATTCATCTGAACCTATCTTTTGTATATTTTTTGTCTTCGATTTTCTCCGAATTTTTTCAAATCTCCATTCACTTGACAGGTGGCCTCGGCAACCACGGTGTCGTCGGAAAAAATTCGAAAAATTCTTGGAACTCTCTATCGCCGTGCTGATTCTAGATCTGATCCCGAATTTCAAAACGGAGGTCGGATCGACCCCGAAAATACCATCGATGGTGCCGTTACTACGGCCTGACGGCACCATCGATGGTGCTAGATCATTTCTGTCATACTGATATGTAAATAGACATTGGATTTCACAATTAATCTTGAAAGTTGCAAAAAGTAAATAAATTAAAACTTATTAATAGTGTGAATGTAATAAATAATCAAATAAAGAGTGCTTTTGGCTCTCCAAATTTAGAGAGATAAACCCGCGAAAATTTAAAAATTACAATAAAGAGTTTGCTAGAGTCAGTTTCTATACAATGATTCTTAAAATTAAAGAACATCTTCCAATTGAAGAATCCTTTGGAGGTGCTCTTAATTGTGTTCGTTTCATTTTTCTCTAATCATCTTATTGAATGAGCCTATTATTGATCCGGTTGAATTAGTTGGCTAACATTGAAAATGGGGAAAATTATATTGAATCAACGACTAAAACATCGACAATAAAAAGAGGGAGAACGGACTCCCACTATCCAATCAAACTAGAATTAGCTGTTGGGGTTAAGCGATGAGCAACATAATTCGTTGATCTACTACTACATTTTCAATGTTCATAACTAAAAACTTTCAATTCTAGATAATCGACCCCACATAAGAACAATCTGTAGATGGAGAATGTAGTTCGTTAACCAATAAAAGAGAATCTAATTCAACACTAACATCATTAAAGTTGAGTTGTTTAATCCAACTGAGGGCTTCACGACAACCAAAAGCTTCGGTGAGTAAATGATCCAAGAAAGCATTCAAATTACCATTATAAGCATAAAACATCTCATTCACATCGTATCTAATAACAAAGTCGGAGCCAATTTTCCCCAAATTAGTAAACAACACTGCATCAACATTACATTTGAGTGTACCTTGCAGAGGCTTTCTCCAGAGAGAGGCTACTAAGGAATTTGTTGATTTACTAGCTAGCTAACTTAAGTGTTGATTTATTTGGTAATTTGACTCAACGAATCGCATGCTAGCATGCTAAATTGGTTAATTTTTTTTTTAAATGTATAAAACACATCAAATCCATATATATGTACAACGATATAGGCTCAACTAAAGTTGGAACTATAGCCGTCTTGTCGCCGGAAGACCTATAGCTGCACCACTACTACAACTCCAATTACAACTATTAGCTACTAAGGCCACCTAACGGGCTGTAATTAAAGTCACACAACATGCGATTGGTACGCGATTGATGGGGCTCAAACCTAAAATCTCAGCTTTTATTCTCCTAACTAATGGGACAAGGCTCATTGACAGATTAAATATTTACTTAGGAATTGAAAATATTTTTAACTTCTTAATTTCACATCTTTCAAAGAACCAAAAAACAAACTTTTCAATTTCACATTTTTCCCAAAAAAATCCATATTCTTTCAAGAAAATTATAGAACAAAATTTCCCTTTTAAAAAAATTTTATCAAACAAAAATTTTCTGTTGGAAGTATTAAAATTTTTGAAAATAAAATTTTTGAAAACAAGGTTATTAGCTAATAAAAAATTCCGTCTGTCGCAAAAATTTTTTTAAAAGGAAAATATTTTTTTTAGAGAATGTAACTAAAAAGGCAGAATTTCATGGGGAAACTTAAGAGATTAATACTTTTTAATAATTTGGGATAATCTTATGACATTTGGGATATTTCCTGATAATTTAAACGCGTCACACATAAACAGTGCCAGTTGAAAATTTTAAATTTGAATCGTCCGGTCTTACGTCATTACTAATTAATTTATCATCTAGAATCTCGTCATCCCTACATTATACTATCATTCTATCCCACTAAGATAGAATATTTTAATTTTCACATGAATAAGAACTTGTAATAAATATGAGGTTTGCTATCCACACCTACATTTTTTATCCCTACACCCACCTACTTCCTACACCCATCCATTTTTTAAATCAAACCATTAAATTTACTCCTCACACCCACTCTCTTCTCACAATTACCCTCACCCCATTTATTACCAAAGCCATCCCCACCCACCAAATTTCACTCGGCCAGAAGAAAAGAACAGTTCCAAATCTCCATCTCCTCCAACAAGAGCCAAGCACCTGGTATAACAATGGACAGAGGTTAGTTAACTTCATTTCTTTCCTATTTTCGCAAATTTTACAGTGTATATTCGCAAAATTTACAGTGTATATGCAATTGCATGCTAGATATGGTAGATATGGTTTGGATAGATATGGTTTGGGTTCGGGGGAAAGGGGGGCCAGCCAGGTGCCTCGGCCAGCATATGGCCGAGGCCCATTCTTTGGCCTCGGTCATGGAGGGGGCCTCGGCATCTGATGGCCGAGGCCCCCTATGGGGGCCTCAGCCCCTCCCGCGGCCGAGGCCCAATCTGGCCTCCCTCGGCCAGTTTTTTTAAAATTAATTTATTTAATTAATTTTTAATAAATTTTTAAAATTGTAATTAATTATTTGTGATTGCAGTGAGACGTTATATGCGTCGTCCAACTGGTTCAGAAAGAAAAAGACGTGAATTAGAACGTGTTATGCAGAATGAGGCACCGCATGATCATGGAGTAGTCGATAATATTGGTACTTCTCAATCTGGTCAAGATATTGGCACGTCCCACTCTCAGCCGGATATCAATATGGTCCAAGAAGAACATGTTGTTACTGATCAAGAGGAAAGTCATAATGAAGTTGGTGAAAGTCGGCCTGAAAGAAGAAATGATGATATACTAACTGGGCCACATCCTGGTGGTCCGTTGGATCCTAAAATTTTATGTTCTTTCAATACACATGTGGCTTAAAAAATATGGTTCAATACAGAAAGGCCCATACTTAAATGTCTTTGTCATACGGATAAGCTACGGGAGTGGACTTATAGAGATGGCAACTTAAGGAACCCTTGGTGGAATATTGTGCTAAATTCCGGTATTAGTAATGTGCGAGATGTGTCAGATAAAAAGGCTAACAAGACTTTAATAAGTGCTTTTGTGGAGAGATGGCATCCTGAGACGAATACATTTCATTTGCCATTTGGGGAGATGACCATTACACTTGATGATGTACATTGTCTTCTTGACATACCATATAGAGGTCGTCCTTTAGAGCTCGATGCAAATCAATCAGCCGAGTCTAGCTATGAGGTCGTACAAAGATTATTGGGACTTACATCGGAAGAAGCTAAGGATGCACATGGTAATCAAAACGCGGGTTCTACAGTGAAGTTGGAGTGGCTACGTGCCAAATTTTGTAGAAGCACTAATTCCCAAGATCAGCACACGATAGAATATGCAATGAGGGCATATTTGTTGTATCTTTTAGGTTGTACCATATTTCTTGATAAGGCAGTGCAATCGGGTCATGACGAAATATTTATATTTTTTAGAGGACCTTGGTAAGGTCTGTAATTATGCTTGGGGAGCTGCTGCACTTGCCTATTTATACAGGCAGTTAGGACTAGCATCAAGAGCTGCCGTGAAGCAAATGTCAGGATACACGACTTTGTTGGAGGTAATATAAAGTTTTAAATATTTATTTTGTTTACAGGTAGTTTTTTTTTATTTTTCTATTGGGAATTTATTTTTTACGTCTCTTAATATTAATGCAGGTTTGGATATATCAACACTTTACTACATTAAGATCTTGGCACAATATGCAATACCTGAATGGGGAACCGCTTGCGAGGATGTGGGTACTAGAGGCACATCTCGGGGCATCTCTAGACGTACTCATGGCATATAGAGAGATATTGGATTTGATGAAACCATACGAAGTGAGCGAATAAATTTTTAATGTATTATTTCTATATTATTGACAGATAAATTATGTAATATATCTCATTTTAATATTGTGCAGATATCGTGGTGCCCCTATGTTGATTTTAGAGAATACTTCCCTCTTGATATTGTTACATTTTATCGTGGATGTATTAGGGCCTTAGATGTTGTGGAGCTGTATCAGACAATTCGGTTACATACAAATGGTACCTGAAGATCCTCTTGCTCCAAAAGCGGCTAGAAGAGGACGTACGGCCAAGAAGTATAAAGTGTTGTGGGGTACACTTGGGAGCATGTTTAGGATGTGGGATATACATATTTTGAATGAAAATCGTTTGGGTAGAGAGACGAGTGTACCATGGGTGTGCCGAATTATATGGATTGGTATCTTCGATTTCGTGATCCTATTGTTCAAAATCTCAAAACGCGTTCTCCATATATCGGCGGAGACGAGGCATTAACTAATATGCAGTTGGGAGATCGTCTCGTGAGAGCAGGTAACATTCTAGAGCCCTTAGTAGATAGTTGGGAATTAGGTGATTCGTCTCTATCGGTGAGTAGGATAATGCCAGATGTTCAAGCAGCATATATTACGGTTCAGGGACTAACATTAGAAGAACACCAGGCTCGTCGTCGGAGACCGAGAAATCAGGGTCCGAGAACTAGGGGTGGATTTTCAAGATATCAATCCACTAGATGATTTGCATTGTATTATGTTGTTATTGTAATTTTCAATTCAGAACTGTGTAATGAACTTTGTTTGAAAAAATCGTACCTATCTTTAAGTATTACGTTATTAGTCAATTCCTTTTGTTGTTAATTAATAATATAACCAAACAAACTGAGTCGGCTGCATATTTAAATAATTTTACAACAAACTATCAAATTGAAAGTCTAAATAGTTTATATGAATGAACATTACTCATCGGAATCTATTGTATGGGTAGTGCCGTCAATTCTACTATTACTTCCTACTATATAGTTATACCCTGTTAGTTGCTCGGTATACACAGTGGCCCATCCTGATGTGCATGGATAACACCATCTGTACCATGTGTGGATAATAGGAGGTAGTGGATGTCCATCCCCAAAAAAACCTGTAAATAAAAATAGAATATTTAATTATAAAAAAATAAAGATAAAAATGAAAGATATTAACATGTACTCAAATATACCTGAATAAAATGATTTTGATTCACGAATCCAATACAGATACATATAGGAGGATCGGTCACGCAGGTCCGTAATGGTAAGTACGTACAAGACATCTGTTTGGATAAAGCGACAAGGGCAATATTGTATCGGGATGCAATCAGATAACCAGTCTCCGGCAATGTCATCCAATGTAAACAGAGGTGGGTCATCGAAATATTGCAATTGCTCGAACTGGCGTTCAAATTGTCCGTACTCACCATATATGTCTCTGTATAATTGTTCAAATATCGTGAGCTCTTCTATTAAGTCTTGTCGTACTCGAGACCACTGATTCTCATCACGATAAATTAGGGCAGCTATCGCACGAAAACCACAGTGCCCATCAGCCACTACATCCCCCGTAGCTGTAATATACTGGTGCATATAATATGGTAACTGGTCCATATATGCAATGGCAGTACGTGTCGACCGTGTACCAGGACGAACAATCTAATAACAGTGGAGATATAAGATTTTACCGTCACATAACAATTTATACTATATTCAAGCTTGTGGATAATAAAAAGAAATAAATTAAAATAAATGGATTCCACTACCTTTAGTTTTTGCTTTCCGGTAGTCGGTTTGGAACAACTATTATGAATGGATTCAACATACTCAAAAGCACTGGGATTGCGCTTTGTTGACTTGTCTTGCTTCTGGTTCTTTTTTTTCGGTCGCCCACGAGTGTTAGTCTTCACAACAGGCTCGACCATTGAGGTAGTAGACGGCTTAGCAAACTCAATCAACCTTTTTAACATGAATAATTTTTTCGTCTCGTCCGCATTTACAAATTTAGTACCGACACCTGTATAAATTTGATCCCAACGAGCACTAATATCATCTGAAACAGTAATATCTACGACTTGATCTACCTCTATGTCCAACTTTCTCCAAAAACCATCAATTGCATCCAAAGATATTGACCCACCGTCATGCATAACTTCAACAATTTCATGCGCACATGGAAAACCACATGTCTTCCTAAGTACACATTCACAACGCGAAACATCGATCTCATCCATGTTCACAATATCCATCTTGTACCTTATTTTATCCATAGCAGCAATTGACACCATACCTCGTAGACACTTAAACACGGTTGGTTTGAATCGATGATGGACTATATTTATACTCTTCTCAAATGATTGTTTTATCTCGGTGTGCGATGTCTCATTCAAGATATGAATTTTAGTCCAACAAGTTTCGAAATTACCTTGACTCGATCCAAGATGCTTTTTTAATTTCGCTTGTGTACTCTCCGCCATAAAAAAAATAAAAGGAAATATAAGTAATGAATGATCAATCTTAAAAATGAGGAATTTAAATTATTTTAATTGACATACCTATTTGTTGTGGTGTTACCGAAATGCATGATGCGATTTGTGTAGCAAGAAACAAATCTATCTTTATACGGGTGAATCCATTGGTGCATTGCATATCCGACGGCGTCTCCATAACTTGAATATTCTGTTTGGAATTTTCTAAGCAACTCATAAAATGTTGTCTCCGATTGGGCTACTACCAATAGATTCTATAAAGATATAAAACAATCCCATTCTTCCGTAGTACGAAACTCCTTGCAATTTGCTGTTATATTCTTACTAATATGCCACCGACATAATAAATGGCGTGCCGTCGGAAAAGTACTCTCAACTGCATTCATTAATGCAAGTTCTCTATCGCTGATGATAACTGTTGGAAGAATGCGATTGGTTGAACAAAGGATTTCAAGCAAGACAAAGCCCATAAATAATTATCTTCACGCTCGGACTCCATATAGGCACATGTAATAGAAAATGTCATATCTGTAGACGTCACACCAACTATTTCCAACAATGGTAACCTATATCGATTAGTTTTATATGTACAATCCATCAGCAAGACACTTGGAAAAGCACGCAATAGATTAACACTCGTTGGGTGAGCAAAGAAAATATCCTTTACAGTATCAGTTGCCTCACACCGCCTAGAATCAAAAAAATATCCATGCTCCTCTAATTTAGCCATTAGGTATTGCAGTTGTGTCCGTCCACCGAGCTCAATTAGTCTATGCTTTTGACGTGCATTATAAATAGTCCTTATTGTTGATGTATTCTCGTGGATATCTTTCTTTTAATGTATATAGAATATCTTTCGCCGATCAAGTTAGAAGTTGACATATCAACAACCAATTTCTTCTCATTTGGTGTTAACCGATTAGCGAAAGAATGTCCCTCTAAATATCTCGCACATGGATGATTATGTATACCGGATACAACTTGCAATATCCAATGCCCATCACGAGATGTTGGTCTACCTCTTAATGCAAATGGACACTCACATTTCCTTGTTCCAAAGTTGAGTTTTTCCATACCCTTATCATTTTCCTCTTTTTTCTAACTCGATGCTTACCACTTCGTTCACATGACAATAAAAGTCGAGGTTGCCTACCACCCACTCCATTATCCGATCTTTGTATTATTATTACCATGCCAAGATTTTTCCAATATTACGTACCCAACAAACAAGATCATCACGTGATTCAAATATATTAGAAGTTGTAAAATTTGGCGTATAATCTATAACTGTATTGATTGGATCAATGGAACCTGTGTAAGGACCGATTACGCTGTCTTCTGTTGAATATGTATCTAAAATTTGCATTTCAAATAAAATACAAATTATTATATAATGTTGCAGTTATAATAAGCAGTACATTTAAAATAAGCACGCAGATGCAACAATGGTAACAAATACAAAATTCAAGGAGTCTGGCCGAGGCGATTGAGAGAGCCTCGGCCATAGATAGCCGAGGCTCACTAGGGAGCCTCGGCAATTGATGGCCGAGGCTCACTAGGGAGCCTCGGCTAACAGCTGCCGAGGCTCCCTAGTGAGCCTCGGCCATCCATGGCCGAGGCTCTCTCAGAAGCCTCGGCAGCTCTTAGCCGAGGTGGCCACTATTCCTGCAAATCTCGGCTTACAATGGCCGGTCAAGCATCGCACTGTGACGCTCAAGTTGGTCTTGAAGCGATATCCAAGCCCCATTCAACCAGCAAAAATGACGAAAAATAAGGAATAATAATAGGGGATTGCTACTTACATTATTGCAGTCCTCCATTGAGTGCTCAGCTGCAGTTTCAGGTGTGTAATACGGGAGTGGGTGTAAAGATGAAATGTAAAAACGGGTGGGTCGCTAGGTTAATGTTGGGGTTAAAGTAGGAATAGTGAAGAAGGGTATTTTGGTAATAAAAAAGAGTGGGTGTGAAGATTAAAATGGTGGGTGTTAATAGCATCACTCATAAATATTATTGAAAAAACAAAAATTAGTTGTATATATTTCTAAATGTATACCTACATGAAAGATGATAAATTACTTCTCTTAATGATATATATTAAATAGCGGTATATTAGAAAATTAGAAAATAAAGGGATTAGAGACATACTAATACCGAAAGTGACTTATTTTTTTTACTTATTCTGTCCCATTTTGATGGGTATATTTATTTTTTCACACATATTAATAAAATATAATTATTATAGTTGGAAATGAAATTTTTTTCTGTAATCTTCATAAAATATCATCTCCATAAATAAATATGCTAACAAACTACCTAATAACTATGGGTACTCAAGTCAAGTAAAATATAAATTAAATTCTCACTATGGAAACTTGGCTATAATTTGGGACATATTAAAATATAAAACATGCCTATCAAAATGGGATGGAGGGAGTACGAATAAATAGAGAAAACAACCTATCTTAGTGGGAAGGAGGGAGTGAGTAGGATCAGGTTTGACCATCTCATATGAAAACCAATTAATGTTTAGATATGACAAATATTTTATGACGTTCAATTACTGTCATTTAAGTGATCTAACTCATGAGTTTAAGAGAGGTCTTGACTTGAACAAATGACCCTAGTTTTTATACCATTTGTAGGATTAGATTTCAATCATCTCATCTGAAAATCATTTAGTTTCAAAGATATATGACAAAAGTTTTATATCATTTAATCATCGTCACGCCATCTGAGTAATTTAACTCTTGGACTAGGAGAGGCCTTGTTGCACCTAATAAGAGCATCTCCAATGGGAAAAAATATTCATCATAGTAAGTGTAACAAAGAAAAATAAAGAATGACATAAAATATCTCCAACAATGAATGTGAATTGAAATACTGTGAGTTCACATGTATATACTAATTATTGTCATTAGAAGAGGGACGATGAAAAATGACTATGTGATAGTGTTTGGCGGGCTTTCTATATTTAGAAAGGATGTTAGATATGGTCCATATTTTTATTTTAATTTTTTTAAGAAAAGCCATATACTGCCACGTGACATGGTCTTTATTATTATTATTATTATTATTATTATTATTATTATTTTTTTTTTTTTTTGAATTAGACATGGTCTAAATTTATTTGACCGGATCTCAAACTCAAAATGTGTCCACGTCATATTAAACTTCCAAGAAAATCAGTGGTTCACTCTCTCAAAAACACGTTAAAATCTCAGTCTTCCCTCGCTCTGCCGACGACCTGTCACCGTATCCACCGAAAGCGCCACCGCCACCTCCACCGCCACTGCCTCAGAGCTTTGATATTCCGTTATATCTCAACAACTGATTTTCTGATTCACAGCCATGGCTCCCGAAGGCAGCTCAGCTTCAGCTTCAAAAAGTTCTAACATAAAAGGATTGCTGACGCATGACGGCAGATACGTGCGCTACAATCTGCACGGAAACTTGTTCGAGGTCTCCAGTAAATACGTCCCTCCAATTCGTCCCATTGGTCGTGGTGCTTATGGCCTTGTCTGGTTAGCACAAATTTCAAACGTCCTGAAAAAATAGAAGCATGAGAAATTTATTCTTCATTATTGTGGTTTTTTTTCTTCCATAGTTATCTGATGTTTGATTGATGGATTTTTAGATCGATTTCTGAAAGACAAATGGCAAGTTTTAGAGGAATTGTTTGTTTCCCTGTTATAGCATGTTTCATGAGGATTGGATAGGAACAGTCACGGTGAAGAAACTAAGTAAAAATCTCACCCTTTATCTGTCTATAGAGAATCCTTGAAGTGTAAGCTTGTAAAGAGTATTCTGCTATATCAAGAATCCAACCTTGAAAAAGTATTTTCTTGTTTAGAGCTAAATTTCTATTGCAATCGCCAACAAAATTTATTGGATCTAAGTCGCTCTTTTGTCCAAATTATCCTCTGATTCACTCTTTCGTCCAAATTATCCTCTGATTCACTCTTTCGTCCAAACTGTCGGGTCAGGCAACTGCGAAAGGAATCTGAATAGATGTAAAATGAATAAATTTGTACCCCAACCTCAATAAATGAGTGAAAAACAACTCAAGAAATGATTCATGTGGAAAATTAATTACGTTCCTCAATGATGATTTGGTAGAGATTTTAAATGATTTTTGACTGTGTGGTTGGAAAGTAAGGAAAAATTGTGGGTTGTATGAAATATGTTGATTAAAAAGTGAGGAAAAGTTGTAAGTCCAGTATATCGCGTTGAAAATAATCGCTGGAGAATGATTTTGCAAAAATCAAGCTATGCAATTTACAATTTTTCTTGCCCGATGAGTGGATGTATTGTGGGGAGAGTTTTTTTGGGTTTTATTTGTGATTGGCTCACAAGAGAAGTATAGTGATAAATTAAAAAGTTACATTTCACTTGCATTTGAAATGTCATTTTTGTTGTGATTTGTTCATTCTGAAATATCTCCAAGACCTATTCAAAGAAAGCTTAGAAAGGGCAGTTTACCAGTCATTTTATCGTGGACTTCATCATACTATACATTAATTTTGTCATTTTATTTTATTTTTTGCAGTGCTGCCATCAATAAAGAAACCAACGAGGAGGTTGCAATAAAGAAGATTGGGAATGCATTTGATAATAGAATAGATGCTAAAAGGACTTTAAGAGAAATTAAACTCTTACGCCACTTGGATCACGAAAATGTAAGGTTACTACTCCTTGTTTGTCAGTTATCCTTTAGCCTTTGCATTCCTAAGAGAAACACAATGACTACCTACTATTGTTTGATTCTTTTGTTTTGTTGTTATTTGTTTAACGTAGATTATAGCCATCAAGGATATCATAAGACCACCGAAGAAGGATGCTTTTAGTGATGTCTACATAGTTTATGAATTGATGGATACAGATTTACATCAGATTATTCGGTCTGATCAACCTCTAACAGATGATCATTGCCAGGTTTAGTCTCTACTCATTCAGTCAATGAAACGTCTTTCATGTTTGATGCTATACTATGTTAGTGAACTATCTACAAATTAGTTTTTGGGTTAATCCTTTTACGTGTTTTTGTTTTTTGTAGTACTTTTTATACCAGCTGTTACGAGGATTGAGATACATACATTCCGCAAACGTCTTGCATAGAGACCTCAAACCGAGCAATTTGTTTCTGAATGCAAACTGTGATCTAAAGATAGGAGATTTTGGTTTGGCAAGGACAACTTCTGAAACCGATTTCATGACTGAATATGTAGTCACTCGTTGGTATCGAGCTCCTGAGTTGCTCCTTAATTGCTCAGAATACACTGCTGCTATTGATGTATGGTCTGTTGGTTGCATTCTTGTTGAAATATTGACTAGAGAGCCTCTCTTCCCAGGCAAAGACTATGTACACCAGCTTAAGCTCATCACCGAGGTATTAAATTATTAATCTATAAAATGAGAGATGCGGATAAAAGACTAGTAAATTGAGGTAACATGTCTTCTTTTTTATTATTTTTTTTTATAAAGCTACTAGGCACACCTGATGATGCAACCCTGAAGTTTCTACGAAGTGACAATGCCCGAAAATATGTCAAACAGCTTCCTCAATTTCCAAAGCAACAATTTTCAGCTAGATTTCCCAACATGTCTCCTTTGGCACTGGATTTACTGGAGAAAATGCTCGTGTTTGATCCCAACCAACGTATAACTGGTAAAAGTACCTCATGTTGCAACATCATTAATTTTAAATTCCCATTTAATTTAGAGCTCATTCGACAAAGCTTCTCTAATAATCACTTTTCTTTACCCTCATTTCATTTTTAACTGCACATTCTCCATAAGCTTTGTCAAACTAGCTCTCTATTTTGAATTTTTTTTTTTTTTTTTTTGACTTCGACCTTGTTGATCAAACAGTTGAGGGCGCTCTCTGTCACCCCTACCTGTCCTCTCTTCACGATATCAATGATGAGCCAATTTGCTCTGAGCCTTTCAGTTTTGATTTCGAGCAGCAAGCAATAACTGAAGAAAAGATTAAGGATCTTATTTGGAGGGAATCAATCGACTTCAATCCAGATCCAGTTAACTAGTCACTACTCACTAGTGATCATAAAGCTTCATGTTTTCTGTATAAATATGTATTGCTTCCTTATTTTCTCTTCATTGATCCCCCATGAGATCATCATTGTTCACTCCTGTTAAGTTATAAATGTCTAGTATCGTATATCACCATAGAAGATGAAAACTCCTCTGTAGGAAGGCATAAGAATGGTGGAGATTATGTTCATGATTTGCAGGGACTGTTGGATCCTTGGTTCAAGATACTCTTACTGTTGTAAAATTTTTGACATTTTGTTACACTCTTAGTGACATAAATTAAAGGTGGATCTTTTTGCAATATTCTTCTATTTTTATAATATTCATTGCATTTTAAGTTATTTAGTGCTTATGCAATCAATATTAGCTATACGGAGATCTTCAAACTTTAGCAAGTTATTGGCAGATTTTGGCTAGCAGTGTTATTACGCAGGCCTCCGTTGAAGACAAGCCAAAGGCTTCAGTATATGTGAAATTATTTTCAGCCGAAGTGTGAAAGCATAATTGCTCAAGCAGATAACATCAAAGTCTAGTCAACACTCAGAATTAAGGTAAGGCTTTCATCATGAAGTTACTATTAAATCCATTTTTCACATATGCTTCATTACAGAGCCAACTGAATATTTCCTTCTATAAGAACACGTCTGCACTTCAAGATTATCGATCGGTAAGCTCTCTGTTGGGAAATTACATTCTGATCCCTGCTCTGGTAGCTTGTCACAGGGCAGAGGAACCACACCACTAGAAATCCCTTCAATGTTAGTGCAATTCCAAGGTAACTTCTTCGCCGCCTTTGCCAACTCAATAGTCACATTCGATATGCAAATCCCTGTGAATGGATGTCCCTCTATTCCCTCCAACTTAGCTGCCATTGTCACATTCTCAGCAGTCATGTCTCTGTAATTTATATTCTGTATAACAGGATATGCATTTGGGTCGTAGTTGTTATCTGCATGAGAGCCGTAATCACCCGTGATCCAAAACGCCCATTTCATTGTCTTCATAGTCATCCCTCGGACATATATGTCCTTCACGTACCCCCCACGTCCGATCGCAGTCTTGATCCTAACTCCTGATTCTGAATCAATGGCTAGGATGTCTTCTGCTCGAACGTCTTGGATTCCTCCTGACATTTCACTTCCTAATGCTATCACTGCACTTGTTGGAGAAATGCAAGTGAGCCTTCTTATAACGAGTTGTTTTGTGGGCATCCCGAAAGAAATTCCATATTCGTCCCAGCCACTCTTCACGGCCACACAGTCATCACCAGAGACGATGTAACAGTCTTCAATTCGAGTATTTGTGCATGAATCTGGAAAGTTGTAAGCCGTAAGTAATAAATAAATCTTTTGGCTTTTGGAAAGTCTTTAATTCTTATCTTCTTTTACCTGGGTTGATACCATCAGTGTTTGGAGACTTGACTGGTGCAAGGATTGTAATGCCTTGGACGATAACATTACTGCATTTTCATAATCAAATTGTAATGCATATCAAATTGTCATGATTGAAGAATGTAATAACAAGGTACCTGCTGTATACAGGATGAACATTCCAAGAAGGGGAGTTTACAAGCGTGAGATTCGATATTTGAACATTATCGGAATGCATGATTTCAATCAAGTATGGCCTTGTGTATTTTAATTCTTCTTTGTGAAATTTGTCCCACCAAGAAGCACCTTGGCCATCAATGGTGCCATTATTTCCTGAAATCAGATAAGATAACCTGAGATTTTGTAATGCGGTAATTTTCTGTTTATTGAAAACCCTTTTTAAAGATTTTGTTTTCACCTGTTATTACAACATCAGTGAGATTGGTCCCGAAAATTAGACTAATGTATCTTCCACCTTTGGTGTCTCTTCCTCGACCATACGATGGTAGAGGCTCTATTACAGGCCATTCATTTTCATCCTACACCAATTTGGATAAATTAAGATTCTTTTTAATGAATCATTTCGCTCAAGTAGAAATTAAGGTTAACAAGATGAAATATTGCTGAAATGCAAGTAGAATTGGTGAAACCTGAGAAGCAAGAAGAACAGCATCTTTATGAAGAAAGAGAGTGAAATGACTGGTGAGATTGAAGCTTCCGGTAAGCCATTTCCCGGGTGGGACGAAGAGCGTTGCTCCACCGTCGGATTGAAACTGGCTGAGATTATCAATGGCTGCCTGAAAAGCTTTGGTGTTCAATGTTTTGCCATCTCCAACTCCTCCAAAATCTGTCAATGTTGCACTGTGGGCCCTACAATTTATTGCTTTGTACTCAAAGTAATCCCGGTGATGAACATGTCTTCCTTCAACGTTTCTTGATACTAGCAGAGTTGTAGCGAAAACGAGTGTGATTACACAAATTATCTGCAAAATAAACATAAAAATATGACAAACTCTACAAGGAATGTTAATCTATGGAGTACTAAAACTAAAATTTATTGAAAATATAATAAGAATTACTTGAGGTTTTCTTGGAGTCGTTGGAAATGGAAACTCCATCTTAGGTTTCTGGTTGAGGGTTGTCTTGTTGCTTAGGGAGTATGTGTGTATTGTATATATATATTTGTTTATAACGTAAGAACATACAATTGAGCGCCCGTGAACTTGTGATCCAACGTTACTCTTTGTCGTTTGCTTGCGGGGCCTTGTGGTTGTTACTTTTAAGAGAGGAATTTGCAGAAACAGTTATAATTTTCTACCTTGCCCATGTTCTGAAACTACCACGTTTGACTACCCATTATACTTGCCCCACCTCACCAGAAAAGAGAAAAAAGAGAGCGAGAATTTAAAGAGGAAACCAACCCAAAAAAAAAAAAGAAGAAAAAACCGAAGTGGATTTTGCCCATTATAATAAAGAAATATAAAAATATCTAGAAAAACTTGTGTTAGGTATTACGCAATGTGAATGGTTGAATTTTGGCCGAGAAAAGATGTCTCCTTGCTAGGGGTGGGAGCTAGTCGATTCGGTCGGTTTTTCACCCAAACCACAATCGACCGACCTCGATCGGTTTTTTTAAAGCGAAGCCCAACCGACTCGATTGATGGCAAAGCAAACCGACCAAACCGAGTAGGTTTGGTAGGTTTTTTCGATTTTTTCCGATTTTTTCGGTTTTTTTAACCGATTGGTTTTTCGGTTTGGTGAAAACCAAACCGAAAACCGAACTGACCCGATGCGGTCGGTTTCGGTCGATTTGGCGGTTTGACGGTTGAAATGCCTAGCCCTACTCCTCGCCAAGAGCTCCCGGCGATGATAGAGGAAGCAACCTGCTTCTTGTGAGGGGACTCATACATCAAGCGGGATATGTGTCGATCATTCGGTTACATATGGGGACCTGATGATTTACATGTAAAAATCTTCTAATTTGAGTGTGGAGGGATTCTATTGTACACTTTTGATCCTCACATATGGGTATGTTGCAAGTGGTGCATACTAATGGACAGACCACACTCTGAACCACTTGCAAGTTATCACATTAGTAATTCTGAGACTAGGATTTAGGTGATCATTTAACATCTAAAATTTCATTGTTTTAATTTATAATACCAAAAGACTCCAAATACGAAAAGACTCCAAAATTCATATAAAAAAGTTTCAATATGAAATTTTATTTAGAGGTCCAATATCAAATTTCATCTTAGACTTCAAAAATCTCAAACCAGCCGTGATTGTATTGGTTATTGATATTCAGAATGCGTCCGGGTGTCTGTAAAATGGTACACTCGGGTGATTCTCACTCGTCGGATTAGTTTTAAAATTCGAAAATTTTGTTGGATTCAAATCACGATGAGGCGAATTTCCGGCAATTTGGAAAAAAATTGATAGTGGCGGCCCGTGGTGGCGGTCAAAGATCAATCAAAGTTTTTGGTTAATTTTGGCCAAAAACTTTGACCGATCTTTGACGGTCACGCAATCGGTCCAATTTTTTTGCCAAATTGCTTGAGGCTCGTCTCGTCATGATGAATCCAACAAAATTTTCAGATTTTAAACTAATCAGCGAGCGAAAAATCACAGGTGTCTTGTATCACCATCTTGTGTAAACATACACAGCACCTAACATTATGATGTATTGGTTTGCTATTTACATCAAACACGATATAAGTATTGAAAAGAATTTATTGTAATTTATTGTTACTAGGAAAAGTTGTAAAATCCAATTCGATTAGTCGTTCTACATAAAAACTAAGCATTGAATTCAAGAAAGAAGAGAAAAAGAGTTTTTGTAGGAAAAACGTTTTGGATAATCCAAAAAGGAAATCCATGGTAAACTTGAAAGCAAAGGAAGAGATGGCCTGGGAAGAAAAATTCAAGTGGCATCATGAAGATATTGATTGTGCTGCTGCTAATTTCTGGTTTTATTTTTTATTTTTAAATTTAGTTTATTTATTTATTTATTTTTCATCACATTCATTGTTAAGTGTTTCAAACTTTCTTATTTATATTTCAAAATGTTGTGATATATAAGATAATATTAATATTGATATATTCAACTTTTTTTTTTTTAACTTAACGATATGAAATATTGATTGAGCTGATTTACTAATTTATTAATTAATTGGGGGAAAAGGGTGTGGGAGAATAGCTTTAACAATTATTAAAGAATTCTGAACATTATCTAAAGGACCAAATGGGTCATCTCGCACGACCAAAAAGTCACATGTGGCGTAGGTTAATGGAGAATTTATTGGGGGTGGGTTAACAACAACAAACTGCATTTCTTGTGGGGTCCGCATATCACGTTAGATTTTGCTTTTGCCAATATGCGCATTACCGCTTTGGTATAATCGCGGATTATGGTGCGGAATATGAGGCGTGGGGACCGATTGCACGTCAAATCAAATGGCTAAAATCACTTCCCAAATCTATACTAATATATAAAAGCTAATCCACCAATGTATATTTTTACACATAGTTTCCTGCCTAGAAAAAAAAAATTTATTAATTTTTTGTTAATAATAAGATTTAATAATTAATCAATTAAGGAAACAGGCATTTATAAAAAAAAAAAGAAAAGGAAACACATTTATAATTAAGGAAACACGTGTTTCCTTAATAAGCATTTATAAAAAAAGGCAATGCAATAATGTTTTATTATTTTTTTAAAAGCTCTGATTTTTATTAGATAAGGTAAGGGATAATAACATATAAGGGTTTGAAGAAATACATTAGAATCTTATCATCAATATTAAACTTTTTTTTTACTTAAAAAAATTAATTTTTTTAAAAGCTCGGATTATTGATTAACAAAAAATATATACGTATTTCTTTGAATGTAAGGAAATGCATTTAGCCTTTGAATAATTAATTTAATATGGATTTGTAATTTAAAAAATAATTAATTTAATTAATGCGGATTTAATGTTTTAAGTATGTTTTGAATATATAATTTAGAATCTTCTAGAGATTTAACACTTAACTAATAAGATTTCATATACAATTATTTAATTTATCTATATATACAAGTCAAAATGATTGAAATTTAGTTTTATCTATACTAATTGCAATGGTTGAAATCATACTTCATATCATACTATTAATAAAAATAGAATAAGTTCAATAGCCGCTACATGTTGATAGTGCCCAATGTGCTAGGCATATATTGAAAAAAGAAAAAAATTCAAATTGATTTAACAAACGTCTAGAAGAAATACATAAAAGCGCAAATGGCTAAACACACCCTATAACTTACTTAATACATCCACATGTCAAAATATCACCGTAACAAATGTCAAAATTATCCCCGCTAATTAAAGTACACCGCAATTTCAAGTTGTCCGAAGACCAATTGTAATGTTCAATCACGTTTAGCCAAACACACGTCATGATGGTAGGCCAAAGTGGCCGACCATCACACGTGATGTTCAGCCAAACGTGGCTAAACATCAATTGCGATGTTTGGTCACTTATATTACAATTTTAGTTATTAATTAATTATTTATTAATCATATTAATTAATTTATGATAATAATCTTTATATTAAAAAATTGGAGTGTCAAATCTAAGACTGCACTATTGTGCACAGCCAAGTTGTCACACGTATGTATTTAAAACTAAAAAAAGAAAGTGTTATTTTGAAAAAAAACATTAAATGTACATTTATTATTTTGTTTTTTTATTTAATTTATTTTACTTTCTTTATTTAGTGTTTTTTCCTTATTTTATTTTTTATGTACAGTTTAATTTTTTATATAAATTTTAATTTGCGAATTATAAATATAATTTAAAATGAACTATGTACAAGTATTAATGAAAATATGATATGATCTTATAAAGTCAAAGTTGTAAATTACAATGATATTTGAATTATTTTAAAAATAAAAATTAACTTTTTATATACATTTTAATTTTTGATATATATATATATATATATATATATATAATTAATAGAAGTTGGAATGTCAACTTGGTACAACATTACCTTTGTAGCGATTTTTGTTTAAATAAATTTATTTTATTGATTTAAAATATTAAATAAAAATATTTTTTTGTTTATTTTTACCTACGTTAAAATGATAGTTTTAAATAGCTTTTACTGTAATGTGTATTTGGGGTTCAATGATCAAAAATAAATTTTTTAGTTAATTCAAATTTTAATACATTTTCACACTATTTTCTAGAACATCTCACTGCTATACCCAAGACAAGAAATCACATATAGTTTACAACAAAATCACTATATTTATGATAAATCACATGTGATTTCTTTACAAAAATATGCGTGGGGATCAAAATATTTTCATATATTTTTATTATTTAATTCGTAGTTTTAACATTCTTTTAAACAGTTCATAATCTCCCGGTGCATCGCACGGGCATAATACTAGTAAGGTTAAGAGCATCTCCATTGCACCCGTGGCTTGGACGTCCCAGTTGGCGAAAAGATATAGACACATAAAAATTTGTGGGTCCCATATTTTTCTATTTTTTTCTCATTTTCCCTACTTTTTTCTTACTTTTTCCAACTTTTTCACCATGAATTCTCGTGCCCCTTCTACATCTAAAAGTCCACCCCCACATCCTCCACTATTATTTTATCATTATTTTTAAATTTGTTTCCACATCTCTCCTATTTTTTCACTCTTCCCTGTTTTTTTCACTACACATCATCTATTCTATTTTCCATTAAAATAGTCATCTTCTCTCTATCTCTCTCCTCCACATCATCCCTTAACATTCATCCCACACCCACTACCAATGGAGATGCTCTAATGCTACTCAAGCGTAAGCGGCCATAACGTCCTTTAAGGTGAAGATATTTTACTTTCAAAAAAGAAAGGTGAAGATATTTTGTAATCTTAAGACGAATTTTTAAGCATCAAATAATTTTTTTTAGATATTTTATGTTAATATTTTTAAGTGATATTGTAATATATTATTTTTTATTGAATGATGAAAAAGTGTACGTGTATTTATCACTTAAAATATTTCTTCATCATCCAATAAAAATATACTATATTAACTGTATCACTTAAAAATATCAACTTCTAATATTTGTATAGAATTAGTTGTGAGTATCAATTCATTACTGTTGGCAATAAAATCTCTCCGCATTAAAAAGAGAACTAGAGTATTGACTAACTAGCAACCATGAATTTCTCTAATTAGTTGAAATAGGATTTTTTTTGTTCAATATTATACTATCTCCGTCCCAAAAATGTAGTCCACTATTCCTTTGTCGTCCGTTTTAAAATATAAATCACATTCATTTTAAAGATGTAGTTAAAATATTATTTGTCTTTTATACCATCATTTAATGTACATTGTTATCATCAAAATAGAGTAATTGAAATAAAACATCTAATAAATAGAAATGAGTTATATTAGGAAAATAATCTTGATTTTTACTTTTCCAATATCAGTAATTGTATTTTTCTTAATCTTTATAAAAATAAAAATGGGCTATATTTATGGGATGGAGATAGTAATATTTATTGAGAGATTCAACGAGTATATTCTTGATATATATAAATTTTTACTATTTTGAAAATATCTATTTTACGGGTTAATAAGTAACTTATCTCAATAATAAAAATATGAAAGGTGCTTGCCTTTTTTTCCCCCTTTTAATGTGTTTTCACATACATAGCAATTTAGTGAGAATTTGAGTGAGTGATTTGTAATCAGAAATGACTAACTAGCGCAATACAGACCCAATGTTTAATGTTGCTATGGATTCAAGGAGTCAGGACTCATTCTCTTTTGTTGGGCATTTAAGGACCTAAACACAGTTATATTGCGAACGTTAACAATAGAACAATAGCCCTCTCCCAGCAAGCATAACCGGCTATAAGTCTACAACGCCTTTTAAGGTGAAGATATTTTATAATCTTAAAACGAATTTGTAATCATTGAGTAATTTTTTATAGATATTTTATATTAATATTTTTAAGTGATATTTTGATATATTATTTTTTATTAGATGATGAAAAAATACACGTATATTTATCATTTATTATATCTCTTCATCATCTAATAAAAATATACTATATTAATCATATTATTCAAAAAATTAATTTCCAATATCTATATAGAATTATCCTTGAGTGTCGCTTCAGTATTGTTGACAATAAAGTCTCTCCGCATTAAAAAGAGAACCGGAGTGTTGACTAACTAGCAACCATGAATTTCTCTAATTAGTAAAAAGTGGAATTTTTTTGTTCAATATTATAATATTCATTGAGAGATTCAACGAGTATATATTCTTGATATATATAAATTTTTACTATTTTGAAATTATTTATTTTATGGGTTAATAAGTAACTTATCAATAATAAAAATATGAATGGTGGTTGCCTTTTTTTTTTTTACGTGTTTTTGCAAACGTGGCAATTTAGTGAGAATTTGAGTGAATTATTTGTAATCGGAAATTGCTAATTAGTGCATTAGAGACCCAATGTTTAATGTTGCTGTGGATTCAGGAGTCGGGACCCATTCTTTTTTGTTGGGCATTTAAGGAACTAAACTCAAGTTTCACTACAGAAGAACAAGGATTTCTGTCTTATTTCCACCCATGTTCTCCGTTAAAGTGACTTGTGCATCTCACATGACAATTCCCACAAGGGTAATTCCGTCCATTCTAGTCCCCATAAAATTATTTTGCTAGAAAGAAGTTGAAGGGACGTTCTTCTTCTTGGTTCCTTCTCTTCAAAAGAAAGCTCTTCAATGTTTGAAAAAAAATCTTCGTGTAAAACCGACAAAACTTGGTTGGACAGTTGGAATACAACACTCGAAACACGATCTTTACAAGATATGAGAACCTGTGTGCATTGTTACCCTTACGTTATTTCTGTCTTATTTGGGCTCTATTTCTTTGGGTTAATTTTGTCACACAATGAAAGTGGGAGTTGCTGCTGCACATTAATCTGTTGCTTGAACATTTTCTTTTGATTTGGTTCTCTTATCTTTGATATGTAAGTTAATGGCAGTTGCTGGCATTATTGTTTTTGTCTTTTGTTGTAATTGTCCAATGAAAGGGGTCTTTCTTTCTCTTGTTTCTTGATGGATTTTTTTTAATGATATTTTTGCCCAGTGTGCTTTGAAATAGACATAAATTGATAGAAAAGCACAAATAAAGAGAAATCAATTTAAAGATTCAATTTCAATTTAAAAGATTAGGTACTTCATTATTAATTGACTACATAAGTTGGTTCCAAACAGTGCAAAAGATACAAAACGTTAGTGGCTTGCTTTCCCATGATGCTAGCTATCATTTAACTTGCAAAACATTCCAAGCAGTCATTAAATTCATTCTTGCTTTTCTATGATGTTAGGACATGGGAGTTATTGCATGTTAGAGCCATTCAATTGGGCCATGAACCCGTTTTAGGACATCGAATATGGGTTTGCCTAGACATAGGACCAGTTCTGCGGAGTCGCTCATTGCACCTTAGAACTTTTTCTAGAATGCAATTCTAAGATAAAACGGAGCCAAGAAAAATCAAAACAAGAAACAGCACGTTTGCAGCTTACATTGATAATCATTGATATTTTCAGATGAGTTGTCGCCAACAATTTTCGTCCACATGTCGGTTAGAAATAAATATCTTATGCCCAGTCAGTTGCTGTCGAAAATTAAAGTTCATCACGACTAGTCGTTGGAAATCCGTTATAATTTTCTGACAGATTGTATTTCTAGTACTATACTTTACTAGTCGCAAGTTTTTCTCTAAGTCAATTACATTTATATAAATATGTGTTGATTTGTAATTTGTTGTGACAACATGTGAATATTAATATACTTTGTGAATTGAGAATATATTCTTGAGAAAATGCTTTTGCTCTTCAAAATTATCAAAAGGGCTTCGAAAATCCACTTTTGAGGCCAGTTTTATTAATATGAGCTTATTACATGAGGTGAGACTTCATACCAATACCTCCCAAGAACTTTATAACTTAATCGCGCAAATCAATAAAGGAGCCCTATGTATCTATACATGATCAATAAGGCAACTGAATCAAGCAGACAAGCACAGTACAATTTATGATTAGATCGTTTAAACATAGACCTTTGATTCCATACTCCTATTTGTTAGTGATGATGGCCCATTATCTTTTACAGCCTAAATGTTTGACTTGGTCTATGGCCTATTTTGCAAAGTCTTGGAGACTAATTATTTGGACCAGTTTCTTGACCCAATTTGGAGCCCAAATTACAAAGCTTGCAGACAAAGATTTGACCATATATGCGTACACGTCTTCAGCCTGGATTTGGGGAATAACTTTTGACCGAGAATTGGCTCAATCACTTCTTTTCTCGGCTGGCCTTTGTTCTCTCTCTCTACACAAAAATAGATCTAGGGTTTTCTCTTTATCTTCTTATTAGTGAATCACTTAGTGTTTTTCACAAGTTATTAAGAAGATGGTTCCCTTGTTCTAGATCTTAGTTTTTGTGTAAGAGTTTTGTGTGTTTTCTTTGTGAAAACCAAGTTGTAATTCGAGATTTATTCTTGATGTTTATTTCGAACGCTTTTGTAAATTTTCTTTTCGTTTTTAATGAATGTAATGCGTTTTAAATTCGGTTTAGTGTCGATCTACTCCCTACAGTGGTATCAGAGCGTGTTTTGATACTGGGGTTTTCAGATCTAGGGTTGTTCGAGTGAGATCTTTGTGATTTCTTGTTTTTCTTTGTTCAAAGCTTCAAAAATCTTCGAAAATTTGGCCGAAAATTCTGCTATTGAACTGGAAAATGAAACTAATTGAAATCCATAATTTTCTTGGGTTCAACAATGACTGGCGGGGACTGGACGAGATTTCCGGCGAGTGAACAGTAACCGAAGGCGACCAGTGGCGTGGTGGTACTGTTCATCCGAGATTTGTTCTTCACCGGTCTGTTGACCGAGGTATATCTAACCCGCTCTGTAGAATTTAGTATTCTACTGTTGTTATCCCCGTATTTTCCTCCGTTGAAGCCTTTTTGTGGTTACTTCTCGTCTACCCTTGTCTGAAGTTCCTTTTAAGAACTATAGAAACTGGTGGGGATGGTTGTTAACCCTAAAAGGTTGAGGTGACTATAGGATTCAGGTAATATTCGTTATTACTTGCTTGTTGTTTGCCGTTGGTTCTGGAAGTGATTTGTTTTCTGCCTGAGTTTATATCTTTATGCTATTGTCTTCTGCCAGCGGTAGTTTATTTTTAGGTTATCTGCTCTTCTTGTGATTTTTGGGTGCCTATTTGTCATTTCTGTGTGTTCTTAATCAATGGCTTCCACTAAGATTGAAGTTGCAGTCTGGAATGGATCAGGTGACTTCAGCTTGTCGCATCAAAAGATTACGGCGTTACTTGTTCAAAATAGATGTGCTAAGAGTTTAGATAACACTTGGCCAGTTGGCACAACTGATAAACACAAACCTGAGGTTGATGAATTAGCGTGGAGTATTATTTTCTTACATCTTTCTGATAATGTGCTTAGAAAGATAGGAGAAACTACAACTGCATCTGAAATTTGGAATAAACTTGATGAGCTTTATTTGGCCAAAACTCTTCCAAACAAAGTTTTTCTTTGGAAACAAATTTTCAGCTTCAAATTTGATGTTAGTCTTGAACTTGAAGAGAATGTTGATAGGTTCAATAAGATAACTATTGACCTTACTGCTTGTGGTGAAATTCTTTCTGACGATCAAAAAGTAATTTGTTTATTGAATTCCTTGAGTGATAAATATAGAGATGCCAAAAATGGTTTAGAATATGGTGGCCAGTCCTTAACTGTTGACATCATTTATGCTGCCCTTAAAAACAAACATCTTGAGCTTAAATCTGATCAAAGAGAGGCTTTTGTTGTTGAAAATAATTTTGCGAAAAAGAATTTTCAAAAAGGGAAAGAATCTGGTCCTTCTTATCAAGGTCAAACCTTTAACCCTAATAAGAAGAAGAACCAGAATGCCTATTCTTCTTCTTCTTATCAGAACAAAGCGAAGAACAAAAGTGCAAAAGATAAGGGTAAGGGTAAAAAGAAGGAAATTACTTGCTATTATTGCAACAAGAAAGGTCATCACATTAAAAATTGTTTTAAGAAAATCCAAGACGAGGCCTTGGCTGCTAAGTCTCAAGGTGGAGGCCAAAACATAACAATGGGGCCAATGAGGCTCATGGTTTTGTGTATATGGCCTCTACTGATTTTCAGAATGAATGGGTGCTTGATTCTGGTTGTTCTTTTCATATGTGCCCTTGTGATGATTTGTTTTCTGAGCTATCTTATGCTGATTGTGGAACTGTTAAAGTGGGGAATGATTTTGTGTTTTTCACAAAAATAGATCTAGGGGAATAAGTGCCACACCTATTTTCCCCAAGTCTCTAAGTATTGAATCAAATGTTTCAAACAAGACACAACTTTGGCACAAGAGACTAGGACATGTTAGTGAGAAAGGTTTGTTTATCTTGCACAAAGATGGTGTTTTTGGTAAAGATACAATTCAAAAATTGTCTTTTTGTGATGAATGTGTCATGGGTAAACAAACCAAATCTCCATTTGGCAAAGGTTTGCAAAAATCCACGCAAATCCTTGAGTATCTTCATGCGGATTTGTGGGGACCTGTCCCAATTTCAACAGTTTCAGGTTTTAGATATTTTCTTCTTATTGTGGATGACTTTTCTAGGAAGTCTTGGGTTCTTCTATTGAAGTCTAAGTCCGACACTCTTACTGCTTTCAAAACTTGGTTAAATTTGATTGAAAATCTCAAAAGTAAGAAAGTGAAGGTACTTCGGACTGATAATGGGTTGGAATTTTTCAGCCAAGAGTTTGATTCCTTCTGTTATAATCACTCAATCACTAGGCATAGGACTGTCACTTACACACCACAGCAAAATGGGGTTGCTGAGAGAATGAATAGGTCTCTCTTGGAAAAAACAAGATGTTTGCTGTTGGAATCTGGCTTACCCAAAGTGTTTTGGGGAGAAGCAGTAAAAACAACCTCATTTCTTTTGAATAAATGCCCTTCAAGTACAATTGGTTTCAAAGTACCTGATTTTCTTTGGAATGGCTATATGCTTGATTATTCATCTTTGAAAATATTTGGCTTCACTGCTTTTTCTCATCAAAAAGAGTCTAAGTTGGATTCTAGATCTATAAAATGTGTTTTTATAGGTTATGGTGATGGGGTTAAGGGCTACAGGTTGTGGGTTAAAGAAAAGGGGGGTTATTCTATTATTATAAGTAGGTCAGTTATTTTTAATGAGAATGAGTTCCCATGTTTGAAAAACAAATCTGAACCTGTTTTATCTGAAAATGATTTTGTTGTTTCTGAGCTAAGTTTTGAGAATCCTCTTAGTGAGGACACTCAATTTGATACTCAGTTTCAGGTGGAGCAGCCCCCACATGTTTCGCCCACTAATTCAACTCAACAATCTGATATTGAGGGTGATTCAGGATCTGAAAATGAACCACTGATTTGCCAGAATTATCAACTTGCTAGAGATAGAGTTAGGAGAACCATAAGACCTCCTACTCGATTTACTAATGATTTTGTATCCTCTTTTGTTGAGAAAGATGTTAATTCTGAACCTCAAACATTTGAAGAAGCTGTTGCTTCTCAAGATGCTACTAAGTGGTTTGCAGCCATGGAGGATGAAATGTTATCCCTCCACAAAAAATCAAACCTGGATACTTGTTGATAAACCACATGGTAAGAAATTGGTTGAATGTAAATGGATTTTCAAGGTAAAAGACAGTGAATTTGAAGGTGGAAAACCTAGATACAAAGCTAGGCTTGTAGCTAAGGGTTTTACACAAAAAGAGGGCATTGATTTACTGAAATTTTTTCTCCCGTTGTCAAATTCACTACCATTAGAGTCTTACTTGCTTTTGTTGTGCAATTTGATCTTGAACTTGAGCAACTTGATGTTAAGACTGCTTTTATATAGTAGCCTTGATGAAACTATTTACATGAAGCAACCTGTTGGTTTTTATCAAGAATGGGACTGAACAACGTGTGTGTTTGTTGAAAAAATCTTTATATGGTTTAAAACAGGCACCTAGACAATGGTATAAGAGATTTGACTCTTATATTCAAAGTTTAGGGTTCAAAAGGAGTCAATATGATGCATGTTTTTACTTCAAAATAAATTCAGATTCAGATTTTCTGTTCTTGTTACTTTATGTTGATAACATGTTGGTTATTGACCGAAAAATATATAAAATCAATCAACTTAAAGCTTTGTTAAAATCTGAATTTGTCATGAAGGATTTGGGAAATGCTTGTAGAATTCTTGGCATGCATATTGCTAGAAATAGGGCTAAGGGAACTTTGTTTCTAAATCAAAAGTCATATGCTGAAAAGATTTTGAAACGGTTCAATCTTTGTGATGCTAAGCCTGTTTCTTTGCCATTGCCTGCTTATTTCAAACTATCAGTTGATGATTGTCCCAAAACTGATTTTGAGCTTGAAAGAATGTCTAATGTACCTTACTCGAATGCTGTTGGTTCTGTGATGTATTTGATGGTTTCTACAAGACCGGATTTGAGCTATGCTGTAAGTGTACTTAGTCGATTCATGAGCAATCCAGGTGAGATTCATTGGGAGGCTTTGAAAAGTCTCTTGAGATACATTAAAGGTACCATCAATCTGGGTTTGTTATACCAGAAGCAAAAGGATGGTCTTAAACTCAAAGGCTATGTGGATTCTGATTTTGCAGGTAATTTGGAGAATAGAAAGTCCACTTCTTCTTATTTCTTTACCTTCAATGGGAGTTGTGTGAGTTGGAAAGCTCAGTTACAAAAATTGGTTGGTTAATCCTCTACTGAGGCTTAATATATAGCTGCAACTGATGCTATTAAAGAATGTCTTTGGTTGAAAGGTTTGCTTAGTGAACTAGGTGTAAAGGATTCTGTTATTGAGATTTTCTTGATAGTCAAAGTGCTCTTTATCTTAGCAAAAATCCAGTTTTTCATAACAGGTCCAAGCACATTGATGTGAAGTTCCACTTCATTCGAGACATTCTGGAGAAAGGAATTATCCACCTGGTGAAAATTCCGACCCAACTCAATCCTGCAGATTCAGGGACGAAAGTCATTCCACTGCCTAAGTTTAAATGTGCCTTAAATTTTATTAATATTGTAGCAAATTAGTACTGCTCTTTTGCTTTCCTCTTTTGCTTTGTTGTTTTGCTTTCAGGATTAACAGGCCATCAAGGTGGAGGTTGTTAGTGATGATGGCCCATTATCTTTTACAGCCTAAATGTTTGACTTGGTCTATGGCCTATTTTGCAAAGTCTTGGAGACTAATTATTTGGACCAATTTCTTGACCCGATTTGGAGCCCAAATTACAAAGCTTGCAGACAAAGATTTGACCATATATGCATACACGTCTTCAACCTGGATTTGGGGAATAACTTTTGACCGAGAATTGGCTCAATTATTCACTTCTTCTCTCGACTGGCCTTTGTTCTCTCTCTCTACACAAAAATACACTTAGTGTTTTCACAAGTTATTAAGAAGATGGTTCTCTTGTTCTAGATCTTAGTTTTTGTGTAAGAGTTTTGTGTGTTTTCTTTGTGAAAACCAAGTTGTAATTCGAGATTTATTCTTGATGTTTATTTCGAACGCTTTTGTAAATTTTCTTTTCGTTTTTAATGAATGTAATGCGTTTTAAATTCGGGTTTAGTGTCGATCTACTCCCTACACTATTCTAGTTAGTCGTAAAATTTTTAATGAGAACTACTCATCGTATATTCCTGTTTTGTTACGCTTGTTTTATTTCTAACATTTTTCTAACTTGCCGTGCTAGGATGATAGTTAAGGCTAAATTGTCTAATTATAGACGAGATGGCACATGGACCTAAATTTTCGAGTGAAGTAAATCGTGAAGTGCCATGACCTCGTACACAATATTGCAGACCTCCAAAGACTTTGAAGTAGAATTGGCCATGGATAAAAGAAATGCAGAAACTTGCCATGTGGTCCCGTTTAGTTGAATTGGACTAATAGTAGAAAATAGGTAGAAATAAGTAGAAATTCTAGTTAAGTGCTGAGAAAAGAAAACGAAATTTTCATCTACTAGTTGAAATAATGAGTACCAATGATTCAAATTTAGCAGAGGAATTCAAAATGGATTGACATTTTTGATACGCGAGCTCGTCGGGAAACTCGCCCATTACAGTTGTCGAAGACTCTGGATGCTCAGATCCGTGATGCTGTGAGTATCTGCGGACACATTGTGTCACAAGATAAAGTTATCTTAGGGTGTGTTTAATTGACATATCTTTGGCAAGTAAGTGTCAAATCATGCAATTTGTTTTACACATTTGTTGTTTGATTGCATATTGTAAAAGAAATGGTTTTATAAGGTACAATCATTTTAACTATAATTTAGGTCAATTATAGGAAATTGTTTTCTTATGGGGGCAGGTAGTTTTTTGTTTACCCGGTAAACATTTTTCAGGTAAATATTTTACAACTGCAATCAAACAAACCCTTAGTGACATCATTACATTGCATTCGATTATTGCATTACATATTTCTAGTTGGGGTAAATTAAACATATAGTCCAACCTGTATAATTTGTATCACTTAGCTCCACATCTTCTTTTTTCATCATCATAGGTCCTCAACCTTTCGCAACTTCCCATATAAGGTCCCTAATCCAAAAAATGGCCATTATGCTCTTACTCTTTGAATAAAAACAACAAATTTTTTAAAAGATAAAAGATTATAAAAGATAGAAAAAATTTTTGTCCACATCCTACCTATCTACCTACACACTCCTGCCTCCAACTGACAAAAATGAAAATTCCAACAATCATTTCAGGCAATGAAAAAGAGGCCTCCATTTTGCTTGTCGACTATTCTATTGTTGGCAAAAAAGCCAGAAAAGAGGGTTTCTCCTCTATCTTAGCGGTCCAAATTTGCATTTTCTGATCGGGTTGTGGTGGGGATAGGTTGCTGAGCAAATAAGGTGTGGAGAAAATTATTTTATTTTTTATTTTTACTATTTCTTACCTTTTTAAAAATAACTCTTTTTTTGTTTAATTTTATTTAAAGAGTAAAGGGCATAATGGCCATTTTTGGGGCTTAGGGACCTTATGTGAGAATTTATGAAAGGTTACGAACCCATGGTGTTGAAAAAGAAGATTAAGGAACTAACGGATACAAATTACAAAGATTGGGGACCATTGGTGAAATACCCTTTCTATTTTTAGAGCCCATTCTCGTTCAAGTTAATATCCATATTTACGCGTAAATACCCGTATAGAAGAGGAAAGCAACTGACACACGTAGGACCATTTTGGAATCTGGCCAGCAACTTTTTCGTACCACCTGCAGCGTAATAAATGGGTTGCAAGTTTGGTCAAACCCAGAATTCAATGTCCCGTTTGAAAATTGTGGAATTTTAAGTGGGTCCCTCAGAAAATGCATTTGTTGACTAGTCCAATGAAGCGCACCAGTTTCATACCCTTTGCATTCTGGAAATTTATGGAAAATTATGGAAAACGGTATAAGAGTATGGTACGAGAGTTGCGATCCCACCAAAAAAGGAAAAAAGAAATGGTCAATAAAAACAAAGGCCACACGAATTATTTATTGTATGTCATATGTTGTTTACTGTGCGGGTATAACCTCGTCGATTTTTTATACAATGATAATGGAAATGTATTAACGTTTGAACAAAATAAAATTTTTATTTTCTGATCATTGAACCCCTATTGCATTCTGCCCGCAAAAGTTATTTCATACTATCAAATTAATATGGTAACAAAAAGGAAAAAGGTTTTTTATTTAATATTTTTAAATGAATACACATAATATTTTTTACAAAACAAAAAATCATTACCTTGTATGCGTTGTACCAGGTTGATAAATTCTATTAATTATATATATTTCAAAAAAAATGTATATAAAAAAGTTAATTTTTATTTTTATTAAAATAATTTAAGTACCATTGTATTTTATAACTTCGACCTTTTAATATCACATTTTCATTAATGCGTGTATATCTATTTTTAAATTATTGCCAAATTGAAATTTATATAAAGTTTAAAATAAAAATTCAAATTACAAATAAAATAAAGAAATGATGCATACAGAAAGTAAACTAATAAAATAAAGAAAATAAAATAATAAATGTATATCTGACGTTTTATTTTGAAAATAAACTTTCTTTTGTGTAACGGAAAAATAAAAGCGTCCCAACTTGGCACTGATAATATGACACAATACTTAGTTGCCACTTCAGTTTAATTTAATATAAACATTTTGAAAAAAAAAACCAATAACTTATATTATTTCCCTTTTATAGAAAAATAATAACCTCCACCAACGTGTAATTGTCCAACATAGCTGATTCCTTTTTATATATAGTTAGACAATAATAATTAAAAACAGATAAACGCATTTCTAATTAAATTAAAATAATGAAATCACTTGTTCAATACAAAGTTATTTGTATTAAGTAGTTGAAATTTATTTTTTAAATTAACGGGTGCCATGAATATGGAAAAAAAAACAATAACATCTTCCTTTTTATTTACCTAGATGTCATAAACTAGTCCTAGTTCGAGCCTACAATCTCAGCTAATATTTCGTCGCGGCGCAAGTGCCACCCGTCCCTTTGAGTCGTACGCGATGTACTAGGGCCGGCCTCTTCGTCTTCCTCGTTGTCGTCTGTGTCAGAAGGTGAATAGTTATTTTCCCACACTGTGGTAAATGCGGCATCATTCAATTGATTGATTTGTAAGAAATTGTGGACTACCATCGTTGCCATGACAATCCATACCTGCTGTTTCATGTGGTACGAAGGCATGGACTGCAATATCGCAAAACGCGCTTTCCACACTCCAAATGTACGCTCAATGACATTCTTACAGGACGAATGCAAGTAGTTGAAAACTTCTTCGGGATTCCTAGCCTTTCTCACACGTCGTGATGAGGCATTGTTGAACTCCTGGAAGTGATATCGGACGTCGTTACCCCTATACGGTGCCATGTAACCTTCTGTGTGCGGATATCCTTGATCAACGAGGTAGTATTTCTCGTTTGCTGGGTGTGGAAAAGACTCACCATATTTTTCTTTGCACTATCGTAGGACACGAGAATCATGCATGCAACCTTCCCAACCAGGGGACGCGAATATGAAAGTTGAAGTCGCATATCGCTAGGACATTTTGTGAAGGGTAGCCTTTTCGGCCATAGTACGATCTCTTATTGTGTTTTGGGGTCACGCATTTGACATGAGTCCCATCAATTGCACCAATGCAGTCCTATACATATAAAATAAAGTTTATGTTAAAAATCGTTCATACAAAACAACCGTTAACACAACATAGTGAAAAAAGTCAAAATTGACTGCGTAATAAGAACCAATGCATACAATGTATTATGTCCCTAAACTGGCTATAGACGTTACCACATGCAATTTTTTGTACTATATCCGGTGTAAATAACATGCACTCACAGGGTAGCTGGATATAAGTTAACATGATATGAATAGATTATGTATAGATTTCTATATAATTCCTAACATTTTAAAAATGTCCCCTATTTTTGAAATAAATTGTTTATGATTCGTAGTTACAAAAGTTTAATTTAATGACTAAATTCATGAATTGTATTTTTCTCTTATAAAGTTTTGTAGAATGTAATAACTGTATTTGTAAAAAAATCTCATGTGTTGGTGACTGATTATTTAAAGAATAAAATTCATGTAGGTTGCGTAACAAAGAAAAGCAATTTCACACATCGTTAATTAGAGTGCACGAAAGCAATGTCAATATATTATGAAACTATACCACTAACATGGCATTGTGCCAAGTTAGCACAACGCCGTGTCATCACAACTTACAATATATAGTGCATTCTTTAATTAAAATTTATATACAAATTTAACTATCATTGGGATTGTAAGTTGTAATTTTGATCTTTTCTCATATTTTCGTTAATATTTGCAACACTGCATATAAAAAAAAATTTGAAAACTTGAATTTTGATCCTTGTAATTTTTAAAAAAAACGAAGAGATAATTCAATGATAATTTTAATATTCATTTTTATTGCCGGTTGCGAAATGAGGAAATGGGATATGGAAGTTATTGTTTTCTCCATCTTTTCTAATTATAACTAAATATTAATTATTTCTTTCATTATTTAGCTATGCAATAGTTTGTTAAAACTAATAACCCATTATTTGAATAGCTAAATGTATTTTATGTGTGGAAACTATTTAAAACTACATTTTCATGTGGTAAAAATCGCAAAAGAGAATATTCATTTAGTTTTTTTAAAAATGTAAAATAGATAACCACTACCAATGTGGTGTTATGCCATGTTGACGCTTCACCTTTTGTTAATAAAATATATATATATATATATATATATATATATATATACAAAATATAAAATTAAAAATTATATAGAAAATATGAATTCTCATTTCTAGAATTAATTTGATACATACTAAAAATTGTGCATTTGTTTTCTTTTCGCATTTTTTAAAAAAATATGCAACACTAAATATAAAGGAATTAAAAATTTTATTTAATTTAACTCTAAATTTGTGATATATGTAAAAAAATAAAATACATTTAAAACATATAGAATAAGAAAACCAATACTAGATACGACAAGTTAAATAATTCAAATTAGACGTACCCGGAACGGAGCATGGTTTGGGTACAATGGTTTATGGAATCCAGCACCATCGTTGTACGCCGGATCTGGTCGGATGATAATGTCAGCCAGGCCCATAACGCTACGCAACACACGATGGAAATGATCATTCACAGTGCAAACAGATGGTCCGAATATAGCGGCTACGAGGTGCTGGCTAGCTCCGTGCGCAACAATGAACATGAACATGGCCACTTGCTCTACATGTCTGACTTCAGCTGTTTCGACCAAGGCATAGTCAGATCTTAAACACTGAGCAAAAAATCTGAACACATCAGGTTCCATGCGAAATAATGTGTAGCACATAAGTCGCCGTTGTAGGGCATTATGCATCATTATAGGGCCTGATCTTTCTCCATGAACAACATAGTTTACGATGAACGGTTTCATAAATTCGACAATCACAGTCATTGCAACGTTACAGAACTCGGCCCACTGACGATTGTTTGCATCGATCGATAACAATTCACTTAGAAGAGGTGCAATTGGATCCATAGATCTAAAAAAAAAAAATTCAATGCATACAAACATAAACATTCAATGTGCTAGTTGAACGAATCCTAAAACCAGGAAACAAAGACTAGAATTTGGTGGCAAAAAGCTTCGTGGTAGTGTTTTGGGTATAAGGGACTTCAAATGGGTAATCTTGTTTGTTATATAGAGCATGGAGCCACCACCCAAGCTTGGTAGTACCTTGACACATTGTTTTGCTTAAAATTATCCACGGATCTATTAATGTACTTTTGACAAACATGTACCTATGAACAAGCATGCAAGATTCTTTCCACAACCTAACATAACCAAAGGTACAAATAAAACATGTGAAAAATGGAATTTGCAAATTTTGTTCATGATTGTTTGTTGACTACAATTGATATGCTAATCCTTTATGCAAACTTCTCATGCAAGACCCCGTACTTAAAATGCGAACGAATCTTGGACCTACTCAACGCATGGTAGACCCTTTCCACACTAAGAAGTTAGGTAGATTTACAAATGAAAAAGCATGTAAAGTAAATGAGTATAGTATTCGTCGTATCCCTAAAAAAATACACAAAGATTGTGGAACAGAATCTCTGTTTATATATGTAGATAGATATATGCACCCTTTATTTCAACTACAACAACAACTACTGCAATTGACAAGACATCTTAAAAATAACTGTGTACTTGCAACTGTACCAAGTTCACACCTAACGTCAACAAAGTAAAAACTATTCATAAAAAAGTTGAAATCCGCTAGTGAAAGATTGAAACAAATATAGAAATGCTAATTCTCATTTTGTAAACTACTTACGTAGTTAGCATGTGTCCTACTAATATATTAGACACTAGTGTTTGACCACGTGCAACACACGAGACGATTAACATTATTTTTTTATATAAAATAATATTCATACATAATATAAAAATACTGAAGTATATATACTATTAATCATTTAAATCATTGTTTGAACATTGTGATTCGAACTGTTGTCTTGTTAAAAAAAATTCATATTAAACAATTTTGATTCGAATCAATGCTGATGTTATAAATCTTTGACTAATTGGGCATGACCAATATATATTACCTTTGAGTAAATACGGCAACTAAACATCACGGAATATTTTTTTTCCCAGAAAACCCGTGAATAGTATTGTAAACGCATGAATTGATACCCGATCTTTAAAATATTACATTCATGTAAATTTGTTTTCCAATAATGGTAGGAGTATTAACACAAATCGAATTGCGACTTCAATTTTCACACACAACAAAGTTTACTGACTCGCTATTGTCATTGCATGCATTACTTACTTCAGTTAGTACCATAAAAAATAAATTCAATTCAATGCATGTTCCATTCTTTTTGGTTTTTATTTCCATTGTGGTGATACGATACGGTAGTATTCAAAGTAATTTTGCGTGAAATCACCTTCGGCTAGTAGATATTAACGACAAATGATTGCATATGAAATAGGAAAACGACGAAGTACCAATACAATCTATTACATTGAAACACCATGGGTTAGTGGTTTGGAAAACGAAAATGGAAGAAATGGAAACCACAAAAAAAAAGGAACGAACAAAGCATTTGGGGACAGTACAACAAGACATGCAAACTCAAATTATTACGAGTTAGAAAGATAAAAAGGACTAATTCAATGACCAATAACGCTAGCACGCCCAGGACATTTTCTTTCACCTAGCTTCTGTGCGTCTCCCCCATTTTGGCCTTCTTTGTGGCATTGAGCCACGAATCTCTTCCAGCTGTAGAAGTAAAACCGCACAGTATCTGACGGTTTACGGGATTCTTGATGAGTAAAACGGCATGAGTGTGAAGTTCGACATTGCTCTCCTCCAAGTCTCTAAGTTTTCTCATGCACTGGGAAATACAGGGGATTATGTCACTATTGGCCTCCAATTGCGTAGCCTTCCCTTCACCAGTGGTTTGCAATGACCCACTAGTCATCTCGATTCTGACTAATCGACGCGGCACCGGTTACTTAGGTCAGCTGGTAGCCATAACGACCCGTTTACGCTTTCCAGAAGAACCACCACTCCCAGTCATACCAGGTTGTTCCATGTACGGAGGGATTTCTGTTGGGCCACCGTCCCCACTATCACCACTGCCTTCTGCCTTGTCAGGATCAGAATCGTCGAGATCCTCCCCTGATGCATGAAACGTGTTGCTGTACTTGCTAGGAGCAATGGAGTACTCACCGGTGGCCATGTTTTCCTTGGAAAACGGCAGGTCCTAAGTCACGATAGGGCCGTAGATCCACGAACCGAAACGCCATCGCCTTCCCTTTATGTTCCTGCACATTTGGGTTGAGAAGTGGACATTTTCAATGCAAAAGTACCAACTCATAGCAGCATTACATGCTATACAATTGACATATTATGCTCACACATGACACAATTACGAAACACGTAATTGTGCGAAAATGGAAATAATAAGTAAAATTTTCAAAATCAAATTTCCTGAAAACGAAACCACCAAAACCATCCTATATTACCCAATGGTTTAGATGTCAAGGGACGAGTTGGATGCGTAGCTAAAAACCCAAGACATAAGAAGGGAATTGCAGTGAGGCCACATTTGACATGCTGGACTGCTATTGTATGATTCCAATGAAAATAAACAATTTTACTGTATTTATCAAGCAGAACAGCAAACATGTAACATCATTCTTTTGCGAGAAGTTGTTCGATCAACCGAGCTCCCAATTACACTTGTTTCTTAGGTTACGCTACAAGATTACAATTACTAGGCATGAGTCTTAAAGAGAACCAGTTGGCAGAGCGTTGATGCATATATCAATTGGCTAATCAGAAAACACATGTAAAGGGGGGAAAACATAGCGCAATGGGGATTTTATGTAATTGAAAGGTTCAAAGTTAGGTAGCTTACCACATCTTTTGCCACCCACCAAGCTTCATCTTGCTGTAGTGTACCTGTAATTGGGTGGAGACCAACTCCCGTTTCGTGACGGAGCAAGCCCATGATGAAGAAGTATTCTCTTTTCAGCTTTCGGTGCTCATTTTTCAGCTGCGAAATTTCGTGGTTCAGTGCTGTATTCTTAAAGAAAGCAGCCTTCACATGGTTCCACCCCCGCCTTGTCAAAGTCCCGTTAATAAGTCCGTCACCGGTAGTTACTTCTTCGTGGCAGCAGTGAAGCAACACCTCCTTCGAATGCCCTGTCCATTGTGCTTTATCGATAGCGGCTGGCACTTGCCGTTGCTTGGATTTCCCGCGTGGCGACTATTGGCGTTGAGGGGCGAAGGGAAACTCCATCGACTGAATTCTGAATAACAGAGGAAGGGGGTTTGAAGAAGAAAAATTGAAACTCAAAAATGGAAAGAAGAATTTGGGGAAGAAACTATATTATACCGAAATCGAAGATCGCTTGTGTCGTCGGAAATCGGAATCTCTGAGCAAAACGCGTTGGGCTGAGGTTGATGGCCACAGATCGGACGAAGAGTTGGCGAGATCTCGTTAATTTGCCGATCTGTGAGTGAAAAGTCTAGTAATTCGTATCTGAAATATGGCACTTGATGAATTAAATAACTCAAATTTTAATAGCAACAGACCCTTACTAGAGACACTTCAAAGTCTTCGATGAAAAAGGTGGAATTCACTGCAACAATTGATGAATACGAATCCGCAAGCAGGGATTATGGAAGCTGTAAATGCAAAATAGGGACGAATCTGTGGAACTCCCTTCCGCCTTTCGCATACGCTGTGTTCCCCAATTAGGGCTTCTCTTCCTCGTAAGTGGGTTGGGGGTTGGAGGTTGGGTAGTGTTTACGATTTCCTGCTTTTGAAAATGGTATGTATTGAAATTCATTTTTAATTTAATTTAATTTAATTTCAAAATATTTCCGTATGTGTTATTTTGTATTTATTTCCAGGTTAACAGTAATTTATTGCTTCTTATATATATATATATATATATATATATATATATATATATATATATATATATATCTCGCTCGCCCTATATATAAAAACTTGAAATTCCAAGTACACACTTTGGGACATTGGCGATGCGTAGATGACACTCGATTTTTATCCTTTTTTAAGAAAAAATAATTAATCGAATTTATAAGTACACTATTTGTCCATAATTTTTGTAAAAAAAAGTTGGACAACAATTATGATACTGTAAAACTTATATAGGCCTAGGTAAATAAATAGGAAGATGTTATTGTTTTTTTTCCATATCCATGGCACCCGTTAATTTAAAAAATAAATTTCAACTACTTAATACGAATAACTTTTGTATTGAACAAGCGATTTCATTATTTTAATTTAATTAGAAATGCGCTTATCTGTTTTTAATTATTATTGTCTAACTATATATAAAAAGGAATCAGCTATGTTGGACAATTCCACGTTGGTGGAGGTTATTATTTTTCTATAAAAGGGAAATAATATAAGTTATTGGTTTTTTTTCAAAATGTTTATATTAAATTAAACTGAAGTGGCAACTAAGCATTGTGTCATATTATCAGTGCCAAGTTGGGACGTTTTTATTTTTCCGTTACACAAAAGAAAGTTTTATTTTCAAAATAAAACATCAGATATACATTTATTATTTTTTATTTTATCAGTTTACTTTCTGTATGCATCATTTCTTTATTTTATTTGTAATTTGAATTTTTATTTTAAACTTTATATAAATTTCAATTTGGCAATAATTTAAAAATGGATATACATGCATTAATGAAAATGTGATATTAAAAGGTCAAAGTTATAAAGTACAATGGTACTTAAATTATTTTAATAAAAATAAAAATTAACTTTTTTATATACATTTTTTTGAAATATATATAATTAATAGAATTTATCAACTGATACCCAGATACAAGGCAATGATTTTTCGCTTTGTAAAAAATATTATGTGTATTCATTTAAAAATATTAAATAAAAAACCTTTTTCCTTTTTGTTACCATGTTAATTTGATAGTATGAAATAACTTTTGCGGGCAGAATGCAATATGGGTTCAATGATCAGAAAATAAAAATTTTATTTTATTCAAACGTTAATACATTTCCATTGTCATTGTACAAAAATCTACGGTTATACCCAAGACAAGATAAACAACATATGACATACAATAAATAATTCGTGTGGCCTTTGTTTTTATTGACCATTTCTTTTTTCCCTTTTTTTTTTTTTTTTTTTTTGGTGGGATCGCAACTCTCGTACCATACTCTTATACCGTTTTCCATAATTTTCCATAAATTTCTAGAATGCAAAGGGTATGAAACTGGTGCGCTTCATTGGACTAGTCAACAAATGCATTTTCTTAGGGACCCACTTAAAATTCCACAATTTTCAAACGGGACATTGAATTCTAGGTTTGACCAAACTTGCAAACCATTTATTACGCTGCAGGTGGTACGAAAAAGTTGCTGGCCAGATTCCAAAATGGTCCTACGTGTGTCAGTTGCTTTCCTCTTCTATACGGGTATTTACGCGTAAATATGGATATTAACTTGAACGAGAATGGGCGCTTATACCTTCAAGAGCTTCAACCACCGAATCGAAATTGTTGACAAGTTCTTTATGCAACCATTCTCTAGGCCGTATAGGATAAATGATTACACTCACTAGGACTGACACAATATGCCTCCAATGACAGCGGAGTAAAGCTGATTAATGGCCGTTCTATTAAGATCCGAAAATGCGAACTAAGACGAAGAAGATTCAAAAGTCTAACCGGGTTGATATGTTGCAATGGTGGCACAAAGTTTCTCACAAAGGGTCCAAGAAAGAGTTCTTGGGCACAAATTACATTTAAAAGTCAAGTGGAGGCCCAAAAATATAGCTAGAAAAAGTTTGGGGGGTTCAAAAGGCAAGCCATGCAATGATGGGAGAGCCATGTTAGCGCATGGGTTCCGTCGATACCCTTGCATAGTTAAGTGCAGGAAGAGGAGCAGAAAAACGGTTGCAGCAGCATTCCACTCGCACAAGGCCAAATTCAGTAGTTGTATAGGACCGCATGACAATAAAGCCCGAGGATGCATAGAATAATTTCGGGCAGATCATTGTTTTTATTATTTTCACCAGTTTCGTTACTTTCTGTTATTTCTTTTCCAATTTTAGTATTTTTCTTGTTGCCTAAGATAGCGAGGATCTCTTTTGTTTTAAATAGTATATTCCTATCATTGTTATTCAAAAAAGCTATGGGAAGGAAAAGGTTGACGAAAGTGTTGAGGGAATGGGAGGAATTTTACAAAAATAACCTTGGTAAAATTTCATGGTCATACGCATAAAGCAGCTGCCTCTCTCTTCAAATCTGGTTTTCTCCCTTTATCTCTGTTTTCTTGCTTTTCGTTCCTCACAGCCGAGCATACTCTCTCTTCTGTCTGTCTTTTCTCTTCCTTTTCATTTGTTTTAACAAATTAATTAGATCTTCTATCTCAATGGCGAAAATGAAGGTGGGATTTAGTGTTTGAGGCTTCCAATTTGACGAATTTTGGAGTTCAAAAGCAACTCGATTCCTCCCAGGTTTGCATACTCTCTCTTCTCTCTGTCTTTTCTCTTCCTTTTCATTTCAAGGGCATTTTGCCCGTTAGTCTTTAGATCTAAGGGCGTGATCTAAATTTTCCTTTTTTTCAGGTGGAAATGGTGAAAACGAAGATGGGATTTGGTGTTTGAGGCTTCGAAGTTGATGAATTTTGGAGTTCAAAATCCACCCGATTCCTCCTAGATTTGCATACTCTCTCTTCTCTCTGTGTTTCTTTCGAGCATTTTTTTCGAGCATTGGAGGTGGTTAGCTATTTGTGGATGACTCTTGAATGACTCATTATTATTTTAACTATTTAGAATTGGAATTTTAACTTTGAGTGCTTTCACTTCACCTAGCTGCTATGAACTTTTGTATAATTATTTTGTTACCACCGAGTAGAACTTAAAAGTAACCTATGAACTTTTATGCAATATTAGGAATTTATTTTGTTTAAATTTTTGTATTTGTTGTTTAATGAGTAGTTCAATTATTGATTTGAGAAACCAAACCACACACCAAACTGTGCTTAAATCAAAATGACGAAGTAAAAATAGAATCCTCGGGTATGTATCTGCTATAGAGCATGATTGGGGTTGGCTGATGCTAAAAAGAAGTTCCAAATGCGTGACCTATGTTAGCTTATTTTAGAGCTAGGTTGATTCACCTTAAAAGTAAACTGATAAACAGTCTCAGAGAACGAAGAAGCACTAGTCTAGAAAGAACAGTTTAAGTCTATCCGATTTGTTGTAGATGAAAAGGTGAGATGTGCCGATTTTCTGTTATGTTATGTACACTGTTTAAGTATATACATTGATCAGTTGACACGAAGCTTGGTTGGTGTTTACATTGTCATTGCATATGGTTTTCCTTATTATTTTTTTTGCAGGTCTAAAATGGGAATAAAAAATACTGGTATGTGTTTACATTGTCGTTCTCGTAGCCATGAGTCCCTAAATTTTAAGGATAAGGTGCGCTGTCCTGAGTGTGAGATTGGTTGGAGGCAAACTTTCATCGTTAAGAAGGACGACTCACCATATAAAGGACAAATATTCTACACTTGCACAAGAAAAATCGTTCATCAATATAATTATTGGAAACTGGTCGGCCCTCCAAAGATGGAAGACCTCGACTACGAAGAAGGAGAATCAAGCAATGCACGATCTCATGATGAAGACTTCAACACGGCCATCGAAGTGGATGATCTCTCATCAAAATTGGAAAAATGCGCAGAGATTTCAGAAACAAGGAACGTCGATGTCTCGCTTAGGGTGTACGAGTTTACGTTTCGCAAGAGGAATAAATGAATCTATTATGACTTAATGTACCATGACTAATATTTGCTTTGTCAATGGGGATTGTTAAAATGGAATGAATCTATTATGGCTTAATGCACTTATGACTAATATTTGCTTTGTGAATGGGGATTGTTAAAATGGCTTTTGAGTAACATGATTTTCATGTATTGTATATGGCCTAGATGATAGAGTTAACAATACTTAGGTTCAAATTGAATTTATCATCAACGTTTACATAGGCAAAGGGTACTAACTAGCAGGGACAGATCCAGCACCCGCGGTCGCGCATGCTGGATCCCCCAGAAGTAGGTTTACACGGCCGCCAGTGGTGGAAGAGTTTCAGATTTTCAGCTGTCTGCGCGCTTGGAGTCCCATTGTCCCAGGAAGAAGACGACTGCTGGTGGAATTACAATTTAGGGCCATTTTGTTGTAAATTTGGGCCTTTCTTTTACTTTAGGTTATTGGACCAAATTCATTTAAGTAAACCCAACAAGAAATTCCTAATAATCCAATAACTATTAACTTGCCAAGTTAATGACCCAAACACCCACCCAATTAGCAATCCATCCATTCCTACTACTTAGTGTCTCGTGAGTCGTGAACGGAAATCAGAAAATTGAATACCCGTATTCCCCATTGCGATTATCCTCCCCTGTTGCTTTATGCCTCTCCCATCACCGTCGTGACTTGATTCCGTCACCGGCCTGCCGCCTCCAGCCCTCCACCGACTATCCCTTTAATTTGTTCGGGTAAGTAAAGTAACTAAGTCATATGGTTATTGATTAATGAACTGATGATGTTGTAATGGTGGTTGTGTATTGTGTAATTGTAGTATTTAGGAATTTAGGGGTTTTTACTTTTTAGTTTTACTGTTTTAGTGAGATTTTTGACTTAATGTCTTAATGGTTTTAGTTTACTAAGCATTTGAGTTCTTATTGTTTGATTTAGGTAATAGTCTTATTTAGGATAATAAGTAAGGTATAATGTGTCAGCAGCCCTTTTTTTTAACTTGAATTAATTTGATTTCTTCAAAAAAAAAAACTTGAATTGATTTGTTGATTGGTTGAATGATAATCTGGTGGTGTATATTGATTATTGAGTGAGAGAGATATTTTTAAAAATTGAAAATGAGATAATTTTGCAGCGTTTTTAGAATGTGAGATATCGGATGATGCAGTTATCTAAGCTTCCAAATTGAAATTGTATGAAGTAATTATTTTGAGTGGCATTGGATGATATTTTTAATATCTTATGCTTTTTCTAATATTTTGGTGCGTTTAGATACATATTTACAATCTTTAATATTATTTAATTTAATTATAAAATATCGCGACTAATGGTAAATGGTCAACTTTCGTCAACGGTCAACGATTGTTGACCGTCAATGGTCAACGTCTGTCCAGAGTCGATAGTCAACGTCCGCTCTAGCTGGACTTGACTGCTGGATCCGTCCCTGCTAACTTGGAAGGCATTTTTCTTCCATTGTGTTAGGATATTAAGTCAGTCAGTCAGCCTCAAACGAATTCGATTTTGAGGTTTATATGTAAACTAACAAATGGTGATATTAATACTAGTTTTGTACAGATCAAGTGACATTGATATTAATACTAGTTTTGAGGTTTACATGGGGCTTTTTTATTTGACTATTTGAGTTAAGGAAAGAACTAAGTTGAGCATGGACAGATAATTCATTGAATTAGGTAAACTGCATGATATTGAGCATGGACAGATTATTTGACTATCACGTTGTAATAAGATTGATTCGAAATCCTTGAATCCATTTTGAATGCAACAATATAATAGGCAGCCAAACTATTTACATGTGTATTAAAATACAACAATATAATAGCCACCATGCCAATACCCATGTTTGCTTATTCTTACACCAAATGATGAGTCTTCTAATAACATATGCACGAGTCGTTCAACATTTCAAGTAATGAAAGTCATAACATGTTCAAAAGCTATTACATTCCCTAAAACACATAACTAATGATAATAGTAGTTGGTTTGTGATTGTTCACTGCTGTTCAAATTTCCGCTATCCATGCCTGTACCACCACCGATGCCATCGTAATGATCTCTCCAATGATAGTTTACCTAACCAAAAAAATCAATAAAATTCAGCAGATTTCAATAAAAGTTGACAACATTCATCAATGTACTTACTAGACAACATAGTATATGTCTTCCAAAGATATATATTGCATACATTAATAATATATACTTTCAAATATTACTAAGAGAAAAACAAATCACATCTCTTCAAAAATATTCCTCATTTGTTTTTATGGCAAAAAATTGGATAAGAACTTACTTCTCCCAATGGTGGAACTACATTGGAGATTTGCTGCTCCGCTGTGGTTGTTGGCTCAGTACTAGTGACATTTTTCTTTGACGACACCTATATGAAAGAACATTTATTGAGTAAATTTAACGCTATAATGGACAAGGTAGTGCCTTTAAATCTCTCACCCTTTTCAGCTTTGTCGTCTTCTCAAGAGCTCCTTTCAAACGATTCTTCTGTGGGGCCCGCTACGGGCTACCAATGGTGGGTCAACAATAAGAGCCCCTACTTCAATAGGAGCACTACCCGACGAAGAGTTTCCAACCATATCAATGTAGTGTCGGCCGCCAACATTGGATGGGTGAGAAATCATAAATTCTCGCATCTTCTGTTCCATTAAATCCATTACACTCTCGCTATATTCTTTATTGATATAGATCAACTCAGACATTCTCGCTAAGATACTCAACAGCTTGTCTTGCATTTCTTTTCCTGGGGTATGCATCTAACCACTATCACCAACTGTAATCTTCGCGTAGGCCCTATGCACATCCTTCCTCCAACGCCTCAACACATATCGTTCCATGAACTTGTGAATGTCTGAGTTAATCAAAACCTTTAGAGAGTGTCTACAAAGAATTCCTCTGAACTCAAACAAGTTACAAGTACATGACAATAGTAGATCTTCCCTAACAAAGGATACTGCAAACTCCCTACGCTTCCAACGGTCGTCCCCCAACGAAACCTGCTCGGACACTAGGTATACCATACCCGGGGGATCATAATGTGCCGAGTCAATCTGACAATAAAAAACATCGATTATCTCCTTTTGAAATTCTTTTTGAAATTTCTTGTTGGTATATGCGGTCTGAAATTATTTTTCTATCCCAAAATGAGTAGCACATCGGACTACTGTACTAAATGATTTGTGATCGGCATTAACTTCCTTCTCTATCTTGTTCCTTACTGCTTGATCATATTGTTCAACAAACTGCTTCAAAGATGTTTTCGAGTTTACAAAACCATCAAAAAAAGCATTCATGCTTTCACTTCTTTGTGTAGTGGACATTCTAGCCCAAAAACTGGTATTTAAGTAACATGGAACCCAATGAGCTCTCTCAAAATACATGTCTATGCACCACCTATTAGATCGAAGTTGGTATTTGTCAAGCAGCTCTTCCCATGAATCCTCAAACTCATTAGGAAACCAACTATCATACACTGTTTTTTTAATAGCGCCAATCAAAGCATTTTTGTCTGTACGACTTCCAATTTCTCGGGCGCCTTTTTCATTATATGCCAAAGACACCACGTGTTTCGTGTGTGGGAACACTTCGGGAATCGCGGCCTTCATCGCCAAATTTTGGTCGGTAATTATACCAATAGGAGCTCTCCCTCCCATACACTCTAGCCATGTAGAAAATAGCCAAACAAACGATGTGGTATCCTCGGATGCTAAGAGACTGCATCCTAACAAGATGGACTGCCCATGGTGGTTTATACCAACGAATGGGGCAAAAGGCATCTGATACTTGTTCACTAAATAAGTCGTGTCGAATGATACAACATCTCCAAACTCTTTGTATGCTTCTCGAGACCTAATATCAGCCCAGAAAACATTAAGCAATCGCCCCTCATTATCTATATCAATGGCAAAGTAGAACCCAGGACACTGTGATTGTATTCGCCTGATGTAGGCCTGTAGAGCAGCGGCATCGCCATCCCTAAATCTGAGTTGTCGAGCCTTTGAAATGTAGTTCCTACAGTCTTTTTCATTATATGTGATATTCTCATAACCTCCTGCGTCGATAGCAACTGCCTCAAACGTCTTGCACACTCGTATCCCAGCCCTGTCATTCATATCAAGCTGTCTCTTGATAAGGGGGTCCAATCGACGATTACATGCATATAACCTAGACTTCGTAGGACTGCAAATGTGATTGTGCTTGAGCCCCACCGTGCCTATACGCCATGATCCCAATACATCTGAAACCACAGAAATACGTGCTTGACAACCTGTTTGCCCAGTCGGACGAGGATTAGAAGGGTCGTTTGATTTACTTTCCCGCTTGCCAGCTCTATTGTACACGAGATAGTAATAGCGAAGTTTCACATCAGGATCTTTCTTTGAGCTCCCAACCCTTATCGGAAAACCCTCACGAGCAGCGTACCTTCTGTAAAACTCATAAACTGCTTCTGCATTTGAGAACTTCATTCTAGGAGTTGGAACAATAGTAACATCATCCTCATCTAATGAAAGGGTGGTTGTATCATCCAACATTGCCTTACCCAAACCAATAAACTCATCTCCACTGGTGCCCGAAGTCCCACAACATCATCAACATTCACTACGATCTCTGTCAAACAAGAGACATGATAGGGAAAGCATATTACAACTGAGAAAAATAAATTGTGAGAATAATCATTTTATATAATTGACCAACAAATGAATTATTACTCATTCTAGTAAACCACAAAGCATATTAAAACTAAGTATAATAAATTGTGAGTGTAATCAAATTACATAATTGACCAACTAATGAAATGTTAGTTACTCATTCCAGTAAACCACATAATCATTTTTTCTACTTGTTGGCTCTTGTAATTGATCTGGCCCCATCCCTTTTACAGACTATAATTACCCTCAATAGTTTCAGTTAAAATAGCCACCACCAACTCATGCTTTCTATTTATTTCTAACATTAAATATCTAAGCTATCTTCGCCATTGTATATCTCATTGTATTTCTTCTCCTAATTTTCACCACACTTCCAATTTTTACCAAACAAATCCATACATATATCCCAGTAACAATTGTGATAATTAATCACAGTCACATACCCAAATATCCAACAAATTGAGCACGAAATGGAAGAGAACTCTACATAATGCAGTTGGGTTCAGCTTACCCAATTGTTAATTAATGTATATAAATGCCGAAAATTATAATCATAGAATTCATTGTCTTCGTTGAATCTCTTTTAATCACTATCAACCCAGCAACTGGTGTCAACCAGCAGGAAAGTACAAATCAAAGTGGATTTCTAATGTAAAAAACAAAAGAACTTAAGAATGGGTATAGGAAAGCAACGGATTTCTACTGTAGATACACTGAATTCGATTTATCAAAATGCATAGGCACCTTCCCTGTGTGAAATACCGAATACTACTCATTTCAAAAGTATTCTACTCGATAAAACTCATCTCATGAATACAACAACGAAAGCTCCCGTAAACTGGTTTTGTATATAAAATGGTCGAAAAAAGTACCTTCGCTGTCCCTTTCCTGAATTTGTTCCTCGGCCAAATTGGCATCAATACACTGGTTTTCCGGTTCCTCGTCATCTTCGTAAGATAGGTCGAGTGGATAAGTCATCTTCACATCAATGCACAGCTTCAGGTCTCATTTTTTCCTTTTTTTGATCTGAATTTCGAACTCTCGAAATTCTTCTTCTTTCTTCCCATACGCTAGAAATGCTAGAAGATAACTCTCCTTCAAGAAATACTTCAGATCTGTTCGAGAAAACACATCCAATTTGTTCGAAATTTGGGTACAGATTTAGAGAGAGAGAAACGGGTATGCTCGGCTGTGAGGAACGAAAAGCAAGAGAAAAGAGAGAAAGGGAGAAAACCAGATCTGTTCGAGAAAACACATCCAATTTGTTCGAATTTTTGGTATAGATTTAGAGAGCGAGAAACGGGTATGCTCGGCTGTGAGGAACGAAAAGAAAGAGAAGAGAGAAATGGAGAAAACCAGATTTGAAGAGAAACGGGTATGCTCGACGTATGACCATGAAATTTGACCAAGGTTATTTTTGTAAAATTCCTCCCATTCCCTCAACACTTTCCTCAACCTTTTCCCTCCCATAGCTTTTTTGGACTTTGATATTAAACAAGATTGGAAAGAGTTTTCTCTTTGTTCCTTGGGGAATGTGTTATGAGAATTAATAATTCTCGCGTTATTTGTCGTTTAAGAAATTCGCTCTCACTTATGAAGAATTGTTGTTGAATTCTTTTGGTGTGAAAAAGATTTGAGTTTATTTGACAAGTCCTATCTCTTTGCAGATTGAACAAATCCCGATATCGACATGCTTGGGGTAGATCTGATAATTATTTCGATGCTTCTGCACAATGATTCACATCTAGTTTGGTCGGATCATATCACGTTCTGATCAGGTTCTCCAGTCGATGGCCAGAGACAAAATCCTTAATCATATGGTGCGATGGAAGGCAAGAGCTTTATGGATGACGTAACAATCCCTGCAAAAAATACACACGGGTGTTGTTTCAGAAGTCAAGAAAGGTGAAGTTCATTTGTGTTCCAAAACGGTTTGGTGACATACCAGTGGTGAAGATGCTAAGGCCTATTATAATAGGCTCAGTACTTCATCCTACACTAAGGCTAAATGTACAATTCCAAAGGCTAAGGTTCCCAAATGCTCGGTTAAATCTTCGATTAAATGTGGCACATTCGAAGATAGAATGATCAGGATAACATGTTAAGGCATTGTTTAGTTATATTTATGCTAGCATACGTAAACTTTACTAATAGAACAAAATCTTGATCCTCGTGAAAGAAAATAAGTTCAATCATGATGTATTGTCATGCACTTGTAGTTTTTCTCAAATGTCATGACACGTGGAATTAGAGCATAGGCTTGACTCATGGGAAAAATTGGAGTGATGGCAAAGAATGGAACGATATATATTTTGGCATAAAAAAAGTTCCGAAGGGCCGCCAGGAGACCCCATATCTGAAGAAAGATAGGGGTAGGTGTTATCCGAGCAAAAATCGAGGTCATGAAGATACTCTCTTGGTGGAGACACTTAATAAGTTCTTCAACTGTATCAATGAACAGGTTGAGGCAATGGACCATTCGTCCCCAATTTTGGAAACTCATACAATGGAACAAGGCGAGGCCATTAAGGAGGAATAAAATTCCATCCGAGGAGATATGGCTGGGTTTGAGGTGAAGGTGATAGATGCCGTCATGGCTATCCAAATCTAAGAGTGTGTTTGATTACAAATGATGGAAAAGAAAATATTTTCCACCTTCTATGGAAAATTTTTTCTTGGAGGGAGGTGGAATTTATTTGCCATGAAAAAGGAGCAAAACATGCTTTAAATCATTGTACATAAAAAAATATTTGCCATGGAAAATTTATCAATCAAACAATCAAGTGGGCAAATTTTTTCCATGATGGGACATTTTTCATGGAAAATGGTGTCAATCAAACACACCCTAAGCAAACAAACTTTGCAATGAAATGTGCATATAAATAACGGCATGCTAATGTGCAATTTCTAGCTTGCCTGTCAACTCTTCGATGGATTCTCCAAAGATGGATTGAAGCCTAAGGAGTTAGATGGCAAGCGAGATGATATGCTATTGGAGGATTTTCTTTGGTGCATAGAGATGTACTTTGAGGGCTTGAATATTGTCGATGATGCGACTAAGATACGGATTGAAACTATGTATCTTATGGATATCGCGGCTCAATGGTGGCAACGTTAATACGCAGACATAAAGAAAGGTTCTTGTAATACAAATAGTTGGGACGAGTTAAGAATGAGTTGAAGAGCCAATTCTATCCTGAAAATGTTTCTTATGAGACACAAAAGAAGCTGCGTGAGTTGAAACATAAGGGCACAACTTGGGAGTAGCTTAAAGATTTCACAACCCTTATACTTCAACTGCAAGCATGATGGATAAGAATCTTCTCTTTTACTACACTGATGGTCTTCAAAATTGGGTACAGGCAAGAATTACAACGTTGGGGAGTAAAGTTGGAGGATAAAGTCGTTATTGTCACCAAATCCTTAATTGGGCACCAAAAGGGTGGAAATTCATCAAAGAATACTAAGAACCCCAAGGTAACTCAGTTAAAGACGGGGGATAAAAAAAATGATAAGAATACATAGGAGGGTGACAACGAGTCACACGATGATACAACAAAATGGATCATTCATTCCCTATAATGTATGCTTTGTATGGAAACGACCACATATTATGCGGGACTGGCCAAAGTTCAGATCACTAGCAGCCATGGTAAAGGAATGATTTTCATCCTCTAGCCAAGATATATAACTCGGAGCAACATATCGTCTTTGCAACTTCTCAATGCCGTGCCCGTTGCTAATGGAGAGAAATTACTTATGTATGTTGGTGCCTGTATCAACGGTCGACCAAATCGGGCAATGATCGACACAGGAACTACCAACAACTTCATCACCACGGATGAGGCTAGGAGGTTGAGCCTCAAGGTTGAAAGGGTTGGCCGACTTCTAAAACGAGGAACACCACCTCTAAGCCCCATAATGGCGTAGTCCGTGGGGCGTAACTTCACATCAGCTCATGGTGAGGCAAAACAGAATTCTTAGTAGAATATTTAGACAATTTCTGCTTGTCCTAAGTTAGATTTCTTCTTGGTCTGTCTCTTTTATCATCTTCTTGATCCTTCTATAAACCCTAGATACCGTTCAACTCTGTCTATACTACAAATGAAGTTGATTTTGAGGAACCCTCAAGTTAGACTCTAGCGTACATGTACACACTGCACGCACACACTTTCCCAATGGCCGTTGTTAAACTTGCTTCTCCTTGGTGCAAATTTGCTCTCAATGTGTTCGGCGATGAATGCATTAATGAGTTTTATATGTCAAGTTTGAACTTCCGGCACTAAAAAATATGGTTCAAAATTGTCGGATGAAGATGAATTGATGGTTGGAGAGAAATTGGTTGGTGGCAGAGATGGAGTTAGGATTTTAGTTCAGTGTAGGTAACAATATACGATAATATATATATATATATATAAATATATATATATATATATATAATAAAGCCCTTAATTTTACTTTTTAAGTCATTCTTTCGTATTTACTCAAGGCAGGCAATGAAGCTTTAATTTTGTAATGAAGATCACAATGTTCATTAACTATTCATTAATTAGAAACATAATAAAATTGCAAAATACATAAAAATGAATCCTTGAAAATATGAAGTGGATGAAATCAAACAAAAGTGGTAGAGAATCAAGGATAGAAGTTGGAACCCGCTCCCAAAATGAGAAATTCAAGGTCGAATATGTGAATTACTTTGCTATTTGTGCGTTACCCATCGCCCCAGAATAAATAAATAGATAGATGGAAGACGAGATGCATGATGCTTCGATTGGGCTTTAATTTGTCTCAATCACTTGATTTCTTCTCTCTCTCTCTCTCTTTTTTTTTTTTTTTTTTTTTTTTTTTTTTAAGTAGGCAAGTGTTTGTGGGTTCTTTTTTTTTTTTTTTGCTCTGAAGAATGTATTTTTTTTAAAAAAAAAAAATTATTTTAGACATTAATGGGCCCGTGTCAAGGTGCCCCGGAACACAGTGTAGGCACACTGGGCATGAATGGGCTCCATCCCTCTTTGGTGGAACGACCAGTTGTGGGAGGAAACATGGCTTTTAAACAAACATGGGGAAAGATGTTACAAAAACAAAAGGAGGTGGGAAGAACTAATTAACATACAGTACAAGAGGCATTTTGGTCGCACTACATGAAATTGTTACTATTCTTACAATTAAAAAAAAGTAGATGACGTTCTTGCAAATAAAATTTGTTGTCTTGCCATTTTTACAAATTTTTTCTGAAGCGTGTGTTCGAGTGGGATTTTTTTTGATATAAAAATTAGCTAAAAACGACTTTTTGGATAGGCAAGAGTGGGGGCCACGAAATATGTGGTTAATGATGGGTGATGATGTGTAGTTGATATTAATATTTAATTTTGACTTTTAGCAGTAGATGATTTTTAGATAGAAAAAAATAAAGACAAACAAGCACTAAAATCATATAATTTTGCACATTTCTAACCAAAATTCTTTCCTTTTTAATCACTTAAAAAAAAAAAAAAAAAAGGTACTTTGCTCATCAATACAAGCGCTCCGTCATTCGGTAGGGTTCAGGTGGAGCAAAGTCAGGTTGCCAGGCTGAAAAAATGTACTTTGGAGCAAGAATTATTATTGAAATTGAGCAGCGGCTTTTCGAGGCTTTTTGATGTTGAAGTGACTAAAAGTCTAACAATAATTGTTATATGTAAAATTTTCTTGGCCACACATGTCGTACAATAAAGGTTGATGTATGCCTTTGTTGGCCACACATGTAGAACGGAGTCCGAGGAATGTTTTGACAAACTGACTTGGCGAAATGGTTTATTCCTTAATTTGATCAAATATCCATTTTTGGGTCTAAATATGTTTTCGAGGAACTAACCAATTGATTAGTGACCAAGAGAATACATATAAATTGAATTTTGCCACTCATAAAATTTGCATTTCCTTTATGGCTTCTAATAAAAAAGAAAATGTTGAATCTTAATATAAAGTGAATGGCATCTTGAGACAAGGGTTTAAGTAAATATAACTATCTCATATTTCATGTTTTTAATTAGATGAGAAAGACTCACTTAGAACTCATATGATTCGAATGTGCAATTAAACTTGTTTAAAACTCAAGCGATGAATCTTCAAATTTCAAGAAGGCATTTCCTAATGGGCTACCTCATACGTTGGGATGGTGTTTACCTTAGCTTACGTATTTTCTTAATCTAAAAACAATAAAATGTCTAAAAACTCTTAGATCATTTTTGAAAATATATTTTCAAAATCACTTCATAAATACTCATTTTTTCTACAATAAAAATTTACTTAATTTTTATATGTTTCCATAACTTTAATTTCTTTTACATCTTGATTTTACATTCTCATAACTTTAATTTCTTTTACATCTTGATTTTAAATTCTCCTAAAAAGATCAAAATTTCACTTCAAAATAGATTTTTCAAACAAGCATTAATTTAGAATTAAAAGTATATTAATCAAATAACTACTGATTCACATATTTTGAGTCATATGAGTATGGTTCATAATCTGGTGTCCACATGTGGGAGGATGAGTGATACCTGCCATTTTCTACCATCATGGGGGACATATGTCGCCCATCTGCCCACATGTGAGCAATATAACATTTGCATAAATAAGTATTACCTATTCATTTATTTGCATGCTATAAATATTAGTCTTGATATATATAAATCCTTCCCAAAACAAGTCTCTTTAGGAGTTAGCTTCATTAAAAGGTGCAAATAAAACACTGCTAAAAGCTTTAGTCGCGATATTTGCCTTACTAACTCATTAGATACAATATGTCGCATCGATCTAAAGGTATAAATTAATTCTTGTGGCGAAAGCTTATATTTTTGGGACAATTCTAAATTAATGATTCCTCAAACATGTTTTGGACAATCTTAAATTATGTAGGACCTAAAACTTATATATTGCCACGTTAACCAATTAATAGACTGAAAACTGAAGCAATTGCATGGTTTATACATCGTTCCATCCATAAATTCATCTGAAAATGATGCAATTGTGGGCATAAACATAAGCAAATCACACAAAAATTCATAGAAGAATTGAAAACAAACATGTTGTTTCATAACCAATCTGATGGTTCAAACTCCAGAAAAAATAAACATGTTGTTTAGGCAGTCTTTATCACACACAGAGCAAACCTGAAAAACCCTAACCTCAGCATATCACAAACATTACCATGATAGGACATTACACGATGCAGAACGCAGTGGATCGGAAAAATCAAGACTTGTCTCCAAACAGGTAACCGAGAGACGAATCTCCACCTGGTACCGACTTAACTTTAGTCGATGGGCGACCCTAGTACATGCAAGATGATCTGTGTTAGTCCTAGAATATAGGTAAAATAAAAGAATCGTACAATTATTGAAATAATCTAAGAAAATCGGCCTCGAGGCTGGGCGATCTAGGTAGCCATCTAGGACCCCCAATTTATTTATTTATTTTTAAATACAAAAGTAGTCCAAAACATTCAACTGGTAGAAAGAAAAAGTTTCAATATCATTTATACTTATCTCCCAACATCTCACGATCGACTCTACTCTGATCTATTTAATTTCTCCTAATAATCATCTTTTCTAAGATTAAGAGGTTGATCCCTAGTGCCTACAGAGTGCAATCGTAACTTTTCCTGGAGAAATATAGAAGATCGATCGATCATAGGGTTGATAAGCATCGAAAAATCAAGAACCGGAATTGATCTCACAACAAAAAAAAAAAAAAAAAATTAATTATTCCACTTTGAACCATAATTAACTAGAATAATTTCAACACGCACACACATATAGCAAAAAGATCCAGTTCGCAGTTATTTAAATTAAAATTATATGGTTTTGATCGTGTGTGTGTGTGTGTGTGTAAATAATTGACTTACAGTGATGAAATTTCCTGAGTTTTGACCCTGGCTTCTTTGGTAGTTATTGGAGACTTCTTTCTGTTCTTTAGGAGGAGGACTTTCCGGCGGCTTTTCATCAACCACGTCTGTTCCGTAAGGCGGTGTACAAGCAGCCGGAGATGATAGTGGTGCATTTTTACTTTGCTTATCCTCAGAACCAAACAGGTAGCCTAAAGAACTCTGGCCACCACCATAGCTTTCGCCTCTTTTCATGGTTCCTCTCCTTGGTGGTTTCTAATTAATCTTATAATCAATGGTGCAAAACTAAGTAGGGTTTCCTGTGACCCCAATAATATATACTATGAAAATGATATAAGATCTTTATGATACATTTGGAGGACTTTATTTATTTATTAGCTTATAAAAAGTAACTAGAATGCTATGACAACAATATAATCAGAACGCTACACACGATAAGAAGTAACTACAGAGTACTGCGATACAAAATGAGTGAATGATATTTTACCACTATAAGAAACAAGACCTATAAGAGCAACATGTTGCTTTAATAGCCTTGTCACTACAGAGAAATAACAGCAATATGATGAGCAATTGCCCATTAGGTTACCCCATATAGGTCATGTTTCCTAATTTTATGGTTTAAATTAAAGTTTGATAATAATTATATGAGTAAATATTTAGAGAAAAATGTCGAAACAAGGGCATACCTAATTTTATTTTATTTTTTAAATAGACTGTCAATTTTAGAAACATGTGCATAATTTTCAAATATAATTACTAATACATAAGACTTCAACTTAATTAGGAATTTTTCCTATTTGATGGATATCAAATCAATTTTAACCACCTCGAATGTCTAAGATGCAAGAGATGAGAACTTTTGTCATTATGTTATGTCTTCAGCAAAGTAATTAAGTAGGGTTTTTCTCTTCAACTGCTGATGCAATATTGTCATATTTAATTGGCTATCCAATTGATTTTCTAATTTCAACAGTGTCATCACTAAATAGAACAGTAAATTAATATTTGATATCAGTACAGGCATCCAATTCCATTGTGGGGTCAAACATATTTTATATGTTTTAGTGTGATTAAATAAAATATATAGGTACCCATCTTGCACCAAGAAAATTTGTGGCATATTCAAAATAGGGTTTTTGCTTGTGTCAAATGTATGTCAATGTTTTGTTCATTTTGGCTGGAATACACAAGACTTTGAAAGGAAAATCAATCTCAAGTACTCGAAGGTGTTGAAAAATTCCAGTATAGGTGAAATTGGAATATTTTTTACAAATAGGTGAAAAATCCTTTGCAAAATATATTTTGCAAAGGAGCTATAAGAAAAATTTAAAGAATTGTATTAGACAAAAGGTCTTTCAAATTAGTTGTACCTAAAGGAGCGTTTTGATTTATTGTCAACAGATGGGTACGAAAATCTCACACCATCTAATTGAGGATTCTCAATGAGATTGTTTTTGAATCATAGGCCATTAGAGTTAAAACCGATGATGATGAGATGCTAATTAAGACTCTCTCTTCCATTTACATATAGGCCATTAGAGTTATAACCGATTGTTTTTTATGATGATGGTGATATATTGTTTTATTTTGATAACTAACTAATAGAAATATTCCCCACAAGAATCTGAACTTTTAGGGGCCCCATATCACCCTTATAGCTTCGTGTCTATAGAGCATTAGGGGTAATATGAATGCCCTATAAGCATGCGGCTATAGAACGAGAGGCCCTCCTTAAAAGCCCAGTTTTTGGAAGTGATTGTTCTATTACACCAAATCTTATATTCACTTATTTCTTTTAATTTCAAAATCAAAAAAATAATTTATATTGTAACAGAACAATATTTCTTAATTTATATAACATCTAAACAATTTCAAATATAGGAAAATTTTTATTTTTAATTAATTGAAAATTTAAAATACAATTTAAAATTCAAAATTGACACATTTTATAAAATTATCATTTTTTAAGCAACACCAATATCAGTTTATCAATAAGGCCTTGTTCTACTAAACACAATTCAACACAAATTTTATCAATTATTTCTACCTCATCATTTATAACAACTCATTCAATTATTTAATATACTTTTCCCAAATTTCAACCACACATTCAACACGTACATCAAGAAAATTAACTTTATCACAAATCAAACGTACCCTAAAACAAAAGAAAGACATACATGAAAACAAATTATATATTTATCAACAAAAGCATAGATGAAAAATGAATGTGTGAGAGAGAGAAAGAGAGTCTTTAGAACTAATACTACATTAGAGTGCCATATATGGCGCTGCACTATATTGCATCGACAAATTGGTGACCTTATTGCCGCTGCATTGAAGCTCAAAGGGTTACAAAATTGGCGTGAAAATGCCAATATAATGGTCCTTTGGACATGCGTTGGAGGGATGAGTTCTTTTGTCTCGATTGAGTTGAAATTGGTCTCTTTGATATATTAATTGGTTTATGATGAGAAACTCAAATTGCACAAGATTCCTTTTTTCTTTTTAATTTTTTAAATAGCGGGTGGGATTAAGTGCAAAAATTGGTAAATGCATGTGACAATTTGGGGATTTTTTTTTTCATTTTTTTTACAATACTTGTTAAGTATTGATGTGTAAGATTATTTATGATCATATTGCTCACATATTTTTTGTTTGCTATTTATTTTTGAATAACAAAAAGATTAATATGCGAGTTAATTAATAAGACGGGAATTTTGTTTCATTACCAACAAAATGAAACAAAATTAGGAGGGAGACTAGACTTGACTATATTAACTACTAACTAGCTAACGGAGAAAGATAGTATCTCAAACATTCAAATGCCAATATACTAACGCATTTTAATGGTTTTGATCCGTTCCTCACATTTGGGCATGCTACGGTACTCATATATGGACGGATACAAATGTGTCTCTCCTGATGGTGAGAGAGAGCACGTGGCACCCATCCGCCCATATATGGCACCGTAGCATACCTACAAATGCACAACGGATCGGGATCACACATTTTAAATTACTAATCATTATAGTTAATTTATAATACTTGCTTGTCACTATTTAATAAAAAAAGTCAGTCCAAAGCACATGCCCTCATTCTAGGTTTAATCATCCTATATGACATAAACAAAAAAAAAAAAAAAAAAAAATTATTCAGAGGATCCTCAAGATCAGAAAATGGTTATTCGACACAGGTTGCCATGAGTTGAACCTATTAAGAGCATTTCCAATGCATGGTGTGACCACAATGTCAAGGTAAGGAGAGAGAGAGTGACACATATTTTTAGGCGAATCCCATGTTTTTTCCTTTTATACATCGTTTTCAATTTTTAAAAATCACTTTTATCCCATTTATCCCACTTTTTCCTCACTTTTTCTTCATCGTGTTCCGTGTCATGTCTAAAACCACACATCTATATACACATCTTCCACTATTATTTTATTATTTTTTTTAAATTTCTTTCTACATCTCTCATAATTTTCACTTTTCTCTCTTTTTTTCCTCTATACAACCTTCTATTCATTTTCTATTAAAATAATCAACTTCTCTCTATCTCTTTTCTCCACGTTATCTACGCATCAACACCCCCATTGGAGATGCTCTAAGGAATATATCATGAGTTGAACCTATTACGGAACATCCGTTGACTAAGAAATAATTTTTGGGAGTTTAGCTGAAAGTCACGTGTGATGCATAATGTTTAGTTGAAGATGAATTTTGACAAAATTAATTAATTATATATAAAAATAGTTGAGCTAAACAAACACGAAGAAAGCTGGTGAGTATTTTGTTTCGATTTAAAAGTACTCATTGTTCATTTTCAATACAATGGAAATAAATAAGTACACAATGTATCCCAAATTTGAACAGAGTAAATATTATAAAATTTAAAATACTTCTTTGAAAACAACATTAATTCATTGTCGAATCCGTTGGCTTTTCATGTTTGTCACATATAATAACCTTCAATCTTGCATGACTTGTAACTCTGCCCATGAATGAATACCATCTTTTTCAACAAAAGGCTAACTTATGGAAGTGATAGTCCTTGACTTTTGTTGATAGTCTATCATACGACACAATCAATGAGTATTTTCATCTTTGAAACTTGAAATGTAATTTGGCATCAGACAGTGAGACATTCTTGGGATAACAACTTTTTTATCTGCATTGGTACCATACAAAATTTAGGCCACAACGATGTTTTTTAACACTGATTTTTGAATATGAAGTTTTGGAGAGTTTATACAATCACTACTAAATTTGTGAGTATTAGGGACATTAAAATAGGGACAAAATATTTCATATGTCCCTATTAATCAATAATTAGAGTCAAAAATATGTTATGTCTCTATTAATATTATGTAGGACAAATAAAAATGTTCCTAATATTTAATTAGAGACAAAAGTTTGTTTTGCCTCTACTAATATTAATTAAGGCAAATAAAAATGTCTCTATTTTTTTACTTTTGCTTAGTTGTCAACTGTTATCATTTGGACTTAAAATTTATGTGCCTACTAATATCCCAAAAAGAAAAACCTAACGATAACTATGGGCAAAAAGGGTACAAGCTCTCCCTCAATGCACTTGTACAATCTATAAAGCCCAAAGTACCATACTTTTAAACCAATTGCTCATTATTAAATCACGCCGCTTTCTCCTCGCACTGAAGAAATCGATCCCATGGAAAAATTATGAATTCTTTCCTCTTTCTTCTTCTTGGGACTTTATGGCGGCGGAGGAGTGTTGGAACTTGGTGGAGTATTTGATTCACTTCATCGGTTGAAGTCCGGCACCAAATTTCATGAATCCCGTGATTTCGCGAGTTTTCCTGGAGTTTGTTGGTGGTTATTGGCGGAGTTTTCAACCTGGCCGTCCTCTCTTCCGTAATTTATGGTGAGATGTTACTTCAAGGAAGGTTTCTTAATCGTCTGTCTTGATGAGTCAAACTTGATACACTGCTCAATATTTGATACTTTTACAAATATATTTTTTTAAAAAAAAAATCTCTTATAACTAGTCTAATAACAATTCAAATTTTCTCAAAAATGTATTTCAAAAAAAAAACTCTTATAACTAGTCTAATATACAATTCAAATTTTTCTTAATATAATTCAATACATCAAATTTCAACCGACAAGAGGGATGCTAATTTATATGTACAACCCATATAACCTATAGTACAACTATATAATTAACAAGCCCAAAAGCCCTTTCTCGGCTCCAAATAGAAAAGTATGCGTTTCACCTCAAATTGGCGATTCTCATAAATGGAAAAGAGTTGGGCAAACCAATTTCCATTTAAATTCACACGGAGGGTTTCCTCATATCGGCTAAAATTTCAATTGCCAAGAGTCAATTCAAAGAGGGCGATAGAAACGGATGATTTCAAGATCCCAACATCCACGCCGATCGTCAGCTGGTAATAACTTTGTACATGTAAATTTGGTAAGGCTCATTATATGTCCTGCTTTGATTGAGTTTCAACTGATGTTGTGTTTGTTGCTTGAATTCTACACTAAATGCGCGTGCTGAAGATGTTGGATGTATGGGTGAACTATTATATGTTTATTGATTATGAATAATCTTCATGTAGAGTAGGTGTTTGTTGTTTTGTTTGTATTACATCTTAATTGAATTCTTTGAAGAGATAGGGCTTAATGTTTAGTGTTTTCCTATGGCTAATCAGGAAAAAGAATCTCCAAAGGGTCATATAAATTAATCGCCATATTAATGTTTCGTTGTAAATAATGTTAGACACCAAATGAAGTTTGGGATCTTGATTGTCAAACAAGCTCTTGATCACTTCTAAAAATTATCATTATAGTTAATCTCCCACTAGTTTCCAGATTCCAATAGCCTCCACTACCACAAGAAACACAAATCAGACACACAATTAAAATCATTAAGAAGTAGTCACCAGTTCACAAATGCTAATCTAGTGCTAAATTTCACATCCAATGCAGTCAACGTGAAATACTTCTTTTCAAAGGAACAACAATCACAAGAATATTGAAGATGCGATGATCTCCATGATATGGTTAGAACCCTTCCCCAATAGACAATTCCTACAGTTAAAAAGAGTTAATTCTTGGAATTCTGTTCAATCCATGAAATCCTTTGTTTGTTCGCACTTTTAGCTCACATTTTCTTATGAGACCCATTAAAAATATAACAAAATATTAATCTTCTCATCACCTCACAAAATAATATGCATATGTAAGCCTCTGCATAATTGCAAAGATTATTGATGAGTCCCATAAATTCTTGTATATCTACATAATCAACCGCCCTCACCCCTCTGCTCTCTCAAGTAAAAATATAGATAGTCAATTTCATCTCCCATTCCGATAATGGAGGACGAGTACAAGACGATGAGCTTCAAGGCGCAAGAAATTCTCCATGAGCCTTCCCCAATATACAATTCCTACTTTTCATTTTTATTTTGGTTGCTGTGAGAAAATTAAGGGACACCACGATGTTCTACATCTACCTTTGAAAATTGAATACATTCATTATCTTCCAAGTATGTAAGCCATGTTTATAATTAATTGTGAGCCATTCATTGTCTTCCAAATATGGTAGCCATAGTTGTAATTAACTATGAGCCACTTTAAAAATTCATTGTTATTGTATTGGTACCATTTTAAGCTCTAAAGCATGCAAATAAGAGATTGATAAAGGACCCCTGTCTACTAGGCTAATGACATAAAGTGATATATTTTTTATGATGCAAGTCCTAAGTCAACGAGTTGGATGTATTGGTCACAAGAGGTGATTTGAGTTTTCTAGAAAGCCGGAACATGCTTGGACCTTTTGACTTTCTAGGAAAGATTTTGAAGTTCTTCAATAAATGTAAACCATATCTATATCTATACTATATTAAAAAGTGTGGATATGTGGAAATCTTTTCATTTTCAATAATGTCCCCACTTATAATTTGTTTAGTCCACTCTACCCTTATTAAAATGACATTTATATAAATAATTAATGAGTGACTCTTTATATTACATTGATAAAATTAAACTATAAATATTCTAATCTAATGTGATTTTATTTAATGCATATGACTTTTTGTATAAATTAAAAAAGTGTAATTGTATGATAATCAATAACTTTTGATACATAATTATCTCACAAACATTTGTTTTAATTCTATAATTCAAAAAATACATTTATATAACTAAGACCTTGTTCTATACACATTATTTGTTGTTAAATCGAATTTCGTGTAGGAGAATTGGAGAACATGTAAGAAAAAAATATAAATAAATTGTCAAATCAATATTTAAGTGGTTGAAAATGATGAGAGAGAATAAAATAAATGTGAATTGATGAGATTTAATGTATATAGAACCTAGGCTAAGTTTTGAGCGGATTTTTAAATTGCTTTAATTCAATTAAACATGAATATTTAAATATATATTATACTTTTATTCAATGCATGCAACTTAAAAATGTATATTCTTCATTTTTTCTATAAAATCTTTAAAATTTCTAATTAAGATATTATGCTTTCATAGTTTTAATATTTAATTGATATCATATTTAATCGCTCTCAAATATATGTGACTAATCTTATTAATTTTTTGAATGAGATATTTGGACCAATTTAATAGAAAAGTTGAGGTATTAATATTTCTACTTGGAGAAAAAAATTATAAAATGCCAATTAGCTTGCACATATGAGTTAATGATACTATGTTGGCTAAATTTTATACCTTTGGATAAAATTAGAGTTGTAACTTAAAAGTTATGACGCAAAAATTATTCAATTTATATAAAAAGCTTGGGTGAAAAAAATACTATATCTATAGTTTATAAAGGTTTATTCGTGAATATAGTTTTAGCAATTTTAATTTCTTTTTAACAATCTCAATTTACTTCGATTACTTTCATAAAGAAGGTTAATAAGTTAAATTTCTTTTTACTGCTCTTTCATTCATCTCTTGTATATAACGTATGGAGCACGCTCTTATAACTAGTATCGTAGAAGTATGAATCTAAGAGTTCCATAATAAAAGGTCACTTAGATGTCCCCTTACCCTACATAAATATCATTAATTAGTTGGTATTTATGCTTATAACCATGAAATGTTGAAGTCAATTTTAATTATTAGTGGGCTCCTCCTTTATTATGGTAAAATGACCATATTTAGAACATTCTTCAGAAACAAACGAAAATTCCATAACAAATCTCCATTCATCGAATGAGTCTCGGAGCATAATAAATCTAGTACATTATGACGACAAACCACCGTGAAATCCTTGTGCCATAGGTGAGATGATTACATATTATGAACAACCAAGGGGTCAAAAATGAGATAATGGCAAGCTTATCAATCATGTTCCTGTGACTATTAAGTGGAACAACCGGATAAATGTGTGTATCTGACTTTGCTACCAAGAAAACCTTCCAACCACACTACTAGGATATGACTAGAGTATTAACCTTAGATACATAAAACTCATGGGACATCATCCGCTTCTTATATGACGATCACACTTTTTCCCTCTTTCCACGATTTTTATCAATTTTTCTTCATCTCTTCCGTGTTATATCTAAAACTATTATGTATGTAACTTCACCTAAAACTTAGGAACGTGAAATGATAAGGTTTTTTTTTTTTTTTATATGTTGTTCTATGAACTGATTGAAGTTTTTTCCTTTGTTTCATAGATTTTTAGACATAAGAATGGATAAAATTGGGTGAATTTAGACCGTAGATCCGATGAATACAAGTAGATAAGTTGGAACTATTCTTTTGAATGAAGCATTTGCTAAATCGCCAAAACAACAAGATCATATGTCCGTGTAAAAATGTTGCAATCAAGTATCTATATGATAGAATTATCACCCACGTCATCTCATCCGCACGGAATGGATCCTATTTATATGACGCCGCTGGACACATCATGGAGAATCATATATCGATCATTCTACCGAGGGCGAGCCGTGCATTTAATTTAACTCATGATGATATGCAAACGAATATTGGCAATGAAGGAACCACAGGCGATATACATGAATTCCTTAATGAAACATTTGTGCAACCCTTGGTTGGACAAACTGTTGGTTCATCAAGTCAATCGGCTATTTTTGAAGGCCAAACTCCCGAGTCGTAACGGTTTTACAAGTTGCTTGATGACTAATAAGGAGTTGTACCTTGGGAGTAAATATAAAAATTAGATGCAATTGTGAAACTTACCATATAAAGTGCTTGGGAAATGTGAGCAATACGACTTTTCATTGTTTTTGGAGGCGCGAAAGATACGCTGGTCAAGGAAATTGTATGCAACTCCTCTTCACAAGCTAAAAGGTTTGTTGATGATTTGGGTCTTAGTTATGAAAAGATTGATGCTTGCCCGAATGATTGCATGTTATTCTGGAAAGAGACATCGCACATGAATGAATGTGGTCGTTGTGGTGCTTCAAGATATAAAGTCAATACGATCATAGTAAGCAAGTATCGCTAAGGTGCTTTATTTTCCCACTCGATTCCAAGGTTGAAAAGGTTGTATATGTCAAAGTATACAAATTGAGCATATGAGATGGCACTGGCGATCTTCCGCTGGTGGATTTATGAAGCATCCGGTTGATTCTCTAGCTTGGAAACATTTAGATTCTCTTTACCCCCGATTTTGTATCCGAAATTAAAATGTAATGCGTTGGGACTTGCATGTGACGGGTTCAATCCTTTTTTTCAAATATGAGCAGAAGCACAAGCACGTGCTTTGGCCATCATACTCTCAATTTATAATTTGCCTCCGTGGATGTGTATGAAGCAGCCTTATTTGCTAATGTCTTTGTTAATTCCCGGTCCTCGTGAACCTGGAAATGACATTGATGTATACTTGCAAACCTTTGATAGATGAGTTGAAAGAGTTGTGGGATGTCGGCACTAGCTGCATTTACGATGTGTTTTCTAATCGACATTCAATATGAGGGCGCCGCTTTGTGGACAATAAATGACTTGCTCAAGCGTATGCTAACCTATCCGATGGAGATGCTGTAAGCTTGTATGTCCGCTTTGTAATCACAAAACATGCTCTGGTCGATTACCTAGTTGTAAAAACAAGGTTATTTAGGCCATCGAAAGCTTTACCTATCACACATAGGTTTCGAAGGATTCAATCTTGTTCAATGGCAAGTGTGAGAATGATCTCGCACCTAAACCCTTGATTTGGAATTGAGTGTTTAGTGGAACTATCGACTTGAGATTCACATTTGCAAAACTCCAACTACGGAGCAAGTTGGTGGGACTAACAAGACGAAGAAATTTAGTGCCACAAGAGGAGCAATGGTTAATGGACCATGGAAAAGAAAAGCATATTTTTCACTTTACCTTATTGGCAACATCTTTTGATACGCCATAATATTGATGTGATGCATTTAGAAAAAAATGTAAGTGAAAATATTTTAGGAACACTGCTTGATATCTCAAAAAAAGGTAAAGATGGACTTGATGCTCGTGGCAGCATTTGGAAATTCTAAATATAAGAAAAGTTCTACATCCTATTCAGTGAAGGAAATAACTTATTTACCACCATCAATATTCTCTATGACTAATGAAGAAAAGATGATGTTTTGTAAAGTTCTACATCAAGACGCGTGTTCCCCGATGGATATCAGGCTAATATTGCACGGTGTGTGGATGTTAAGGAAAAAAAGATACAAGGTTTGAAAAGTCACGATCATCACATAATAATGCAACACCTACTCCCGCTTGCAATTCGACGAGTTTTGCCTAGACCTGTCACCCTTGTATTACTTGGAGTTGTATGCAATCTTTAGACAACTATGTAGCAAAGCAACTGCTACATGTTAATCAATTGAAACCGAGGGTGGTATTAGCCTTATGTCAAATGGAGAAAAATGTTTCCACCTTCTTTCTTCACCATATCATCTGCTCATTTAATCATTCATTTAGCCGATGAGGTTGCTATATGTGGACTTAATCTGCCCGCTTTGGATGTATCCTATTGAAAGGTACAAGTATGTTTCATTATATATTTTTTATTATCTACACTATTATTTTTTAAATCATTTTATTCCTTTCAGAAAGGTATTTGCAAACGCGAAAAGATATGTGCGTAATAAGAGTTATCCTGAGGGAAGCATTGCGAGGATATCTTGCAAGAGTGTGTGTCATTTTGTTCAATGTACCTAAAGGATTTGAGACTGGTCGCATTTGACGTGAGTCGTAATGCCGATATCTCTTTACCCTCGTGATATCGTTGGGGGGCTATCGATATTTGCAAAGTCTGGACATCACCTAGGGAAATGTGGGGAGATTGATCTAGAAAAGAAAGTATGGGAACAATGTCACTCGTATGTCTTATTCAACTGCTCTGAAGTGACTCCTTTCTTAGAGTAAGTTCATTATATTATATACTAAGTGCATAGTTTTTATTTATTTATTTTAACTCTAGTATGCAACTTCATTATGTTTTTTACTTGTGCCTTGATAGTAAAAGATTTCGAGAGTTAAGACAAATTCATCGTCGAAAAACAATTCGAGAAATAGAGGTTTTAAGAAATAAAGAATTTCCTACTTGGTTAAAAAGCCATGTAAGTCCCTAATCTTTTATTATTTATTATGCTAATATTTGTTATTTTTTATTCTAATTTATTGAGTACAGTGGTAAATATTTACATTTACTTTAGGTAAACAAACTCCATGCAACTGGGGATTCATCGATATCAGAAGATTTAATTCGGATAGCAAATGGTCCGAGGAGGATTGTGAAACAATATAAAAAATATGTTATCAATGGTTATAGGTTTCGAATTAAATCAGTGGACGAGAGATACAAAAATCAAAACTGTGGTGTTTTTGTTAGTGCTTAAAACCTCAAGTTACTCAAGTGTTAGAGACTGCAACCCAATTACTGGCAATGTTGAATACTACTGTGTTTTGAAGAATATTTATGAGCTTTCTTATATTTTTCCTGGAGAAAGTGACGACGAAGCTTGTAAAGTTGTCTTGTTTGAGTGTGATTGGGTAAACAATCCTGGAAAGAAAAAAGATCGATATGGCTTCAGCTTGGTAAATTTTGATCGGGTAGCACAAAATAGTGATAAGTTTATATTGGCATCACAAGCCGCTCAAGCATTCTATATTTCCAGATCTAAAGAGCCAAGTTGGAGTGTTGGGTAAAGAACAAAGCCAAGAGATTTCTATGACGTAATAGAGAACGATGATGGAGGTGATATTGATGATTACTATGCCATACCGCATCTTGATGACCCTACTTCCGACAATGAAGAAGTACAAATTAGAATTGCACGCTTCGTGGTATCTATGTCAATAAAAGTTTGTCAATCGCGACAACGACTAATTCCTGCACATGAAGAGGTGATTTGGATGATGGGAATGATGAGAATGACAATGAAAACAATGACGTAGAGTAGTAGAGTTCATAGCTCAATTTAAAATATTATTATGATTATTTTTTTTTAATTTGTGCTTGGATTTTTTAGGGTCGGATTATGCCTCCCTATTATTGTCACAGTCAATTAGTTTTTCTTTCTTTCTTTTTTTTCCTATTACTAATAAGGCCTTTTGGGCATTCGAAATCTGAAGATGATACTCAATTAGGCAAGTTGATACACATGAAGAAAGTGGCTTTGAAAACAACGGTATGCGTTTCATTAGTTTGTTTAGAGCAATGGTATGAACTTATGAACGGTTTTTATTATTGTACGTAATGTTTTTTTTAACTTTGGTATCCGTTATATAATTTTCTGTTTATTCAATTTTGTTTTCTCGTTGATTATTTTTTACATTGTATTTCAATTATTAAGTTTTCTGATGCTATATTATATCTGTTGGAGTTGTTGGCTAAGGTTGTGTGCTTGACTAATTATAGGTGTAAGTTGTCGTTCAAAGGTTGCATGCTTGATTAATTATGCGTGGTGATGAGCTTAAATATATTCTTGATGCACACAATCTATTTGAATTTTTGCTTTTGCATAAAATCTACTATATAATGCTTTTTTTCCTTTTTTCCCCCGCATTCCTATTTGCGGCAACTTAGCATCGAACAAATCGCTTCAAAAATTCTGGCGCTAGCGTAAAGTTTAACTAAGGTATGATAATCTATTAATTAAAGGCTTATTCCTTTGTATTTGAATTTATATTCAAATGGTTTATGATGATCATTAGGTATACTTGGGACCTTCAAACATGTTAGAACATTTTGTTGTCTTAAGATGTATGGAAGAAACAAGTTAACCTTGAAATGATAACATTTTTTTCTTTGATAGGCAATACATGGTCAACATATTTTAATTAGTTATACTAATTCCACATTAAAGAACAAGTTTTTTGAGTTGAATAGTTTAAGTTGAATGCTTGTGTATACCATAAGTTGGGTGATGATAATAAGGAGTTGTTTGAGTTATGTGTTTCATGTTTATGTTTATGTTTAGCCTATCTCATTTAGTACAAGTTAAATTGTAACTATAAAAATGAAAAGTTAAAAGAAACACAAATAGATTAGTGGATAGTCATGCATGATCAATATAATAGATTTGATCAATTTCATTTATTTGAAGTCTAAATTTGTTAGCCATGATCAGAATTTAAGTATGCAAATGAGAAATCAATCTTTACCTTTTTATACATATTGTACATTCACGCTTGTGTACTTGTTCTGGTCTTGGAGTTGGGAATTGATTTACAAGTTGTTCAAGCTTCACTTGTAAACTTTCTACTCCATTTTTTATCCTTCTTAGTTTTGCTTTTGCACAAAATCTAATATGTAATGATTAGATTACATGAATATGGACGAGTACCAACTAACTTTGATCGGCGTTTTATTTATTTTTACAAGTTTACTTGTCCCTTTTTAAAATGCTTGTTTAGATGAGTAGCTCTCAGCGTTCTCAATATGAAGATGGTAGCTCTTCCGATGATATGCATGGGAATAGTACCTCTGAAAATAATGGTAGGCGTTGTATTAGCTATTTTCTAACATGCATTATTTATTAATTAACTCCTCCTACTAATACAATTTATTTGCTCTATATGTTTGGTTTTTCGCGCCTTATGTGTAGGCAAAGCCAAGAGAAAAGGACGTGGTCGTAACAAACCGAATTGGGGAAAAAGAGGTAAAGAAAAAATTGAGTTTAGAAAGGATGGATCATGCATTGACCATAAAGATGCCCAGTTATCAAGGTACTTGGGGTTTTTGGCAAGGAACTATGACCTTATCCCTCTTTCTCCCAAGGATTGGCGAATGTACAAAGACAATGATCTGGACAGAATGTGGAAAGCAATATTTGTATGTGCAGTTTTCAAATTTTAATTGCAATTTTAAATTTACTTGTGTAACTCGAATTTTATTTTTCAAGGATACTATTGACTGGCGTGAGGAGGACATTCCCCGCATTCCTATAATTCGACATACCCTTCTACACAGATTATCTGAAAGGGTTAGAAAGAACAAAGGATACTTGAAAGAGACATATTACACCCCACATATTGGCTCGCCTTCACGTTTTATATGTGGAGATGATAGTGTACCTAGTGAACAATGGATGAAATGGTCAATTATTGGGACAACGATCCAAGCAATAAAGATCAAGCAATAAGGTAATAATGTAACCGATACATCTAGGATGCGCTTTTTCTATTAGTTCACTATTTACAAATGAGGTAACTGTTTGAGCATTTCTTTCTTTTTGAATCATAGAATAAGGTTGAGAAGAATATAGAGAGTCGTAAGAAGCTTAAGATGAATCATACAGTGGGGACAAAGACCTTCAGATCGACACCTAGTTTGAATTTGTAAGTATTGTCATTGCCTTATCGTTTGGTACCATTGTTAAGTGGAGCATTTTGTGCTTGTACATGACATTTCTTTTACAATACAGGGGTCCTTAAGAATGACTTGTAGCTATAGAGTGTGATGAAAATTTTCCTTTTGTTACAAGAAAGTTATTGGAGTTTGCTTTCTTGAGAGTTTTACGATTACTATTTTTACTTATGAGTTCTCAAACATTGTTAGCTTTCACACTTTATATGCGTTTAGTTGTCAATGTTATGAGAAGATGCTGAAATTTAAAGGGGGGAAAAGGCAAATAGAGATGGAAGAAAATGAGTAGAGGAAAATTAGGCATGAAATGAATGCTCTGTGATATAATTTGGAAAATCATTTCTTTTATGCTCTGCTTCAATCTATTGTCTTTATAGTAGTTGAACCTTACTCAAGAATTGAATTATTGTATATTTTTCATTTGAATAGGAACAAAAAGAATGGGCGCCTGATCCAATTGAGGATTTGATCTAATTCACAAGAGAAAAGGTAAACACAAAAGTTGATTGATGATGCATCTCAGACAAATGGGGGTAAGTTTGATATTTTCTATGGCGCTAATTTGAGTTATTCCTATTAACCATTGAATATACTTACAAATGTAATATAAATTTGTAGGCAAAGATATCAAAACTAATTAACACAATTAGTTGCTATCCATGGTGAGGAGACCCCAAATTAGTTGCAAGCATATATTAATGCTAGAGGCGTTGATTCTAGTGGAAGAGTTCGTGGTTGTGGGGAAATTGTTACGCCGACATGATGCAATTGGTAAATCAAATTGAACCTACACCTTCAATTGCCGATCACGTAAGGACGAAGTTTATGCTTCTTGGAGTCGACTTTTGGTTTTACAAAGTAAGTGAACAACAAGAGTGTTAATCAAACAACAAAAGGACATAGAGGAGCTTCGACAAATCATTTTATCATCAAGGCATCAATCTTTGAATCCACAATAGAAAACTCCCCATCGTAAAAATCGATCGCTCTTCATTACACCACTCATTGCATTCTCAACCGTAGGAGTCACCAACACGACAACAACACCTATCCAACAATCGATCATCCTCTCGGGCCAAGACTACACCGTATCATCATTCGCCTTCATCATCTTCTCATCAACATCTGCCTTATTCACAGCCTCCGCCTTACCATTATCCTCTGTCGTCCCAATTTTACTATCCTCAACCATACCACGCCTTTTGTACACTGGGTACAATCCTAATGGAGAGTTCATAGCGATGCTCAATGACCCAGACTTCATGCAACGATACATGCATTCAGATAAGAGAAATGATCAACGTGATTAGATTATCATTTATTGATGTTATTATTCATTTTTTTAGGAATGTTGAATGCTATTAAGAAATTTTTTCTATTGTTTATTGTTATCTACTATACATAGGTGACATTCTATTTCATTTGCAATTATGTTGGATTATGCATTCTTGAAAAATGATTGAGTTTCGATGAATTTGTATGTTTGAGATTAATATTATTCTTTATTTTATTTTGTAAAATTTACTTTTATTCGGGCCATATATTTACACATGTCTATAATAATAGGTGTAAATTTTACTTTTAGTGTATTTAAAATAATAAAAATATTAGGAGCAAATTAATGTATATTAATTGTTCCTATTGTTTTAAATTGAATAGGGACAATTTTAAATGTCTCTACTATTCCAAATTTAATTGGATATTTTTAAATGTCTCTATTATTTTAAATTTGAAGGGACATTTGTAGATGTCTCCATTATTTTAAATATTTTAAAGGGACATCTCCTAAGTGTCTCTATTAATTTAAATCTAAAACACGTATTCTATTTGGTTTAAATTAAGTGACTCACATTTAAATGTCCCTATTCTTTAAAATTAATTGAGACATTTAATTAAATGTTCCTAATAAGACTAATATCTTACGTGGCATATATATTATTAGGGACATTTTTTGTGTCCTAAGCGTCCCTAATTATTATTAGAGACACGATTTATAGGGACATTTCACTAATATGTCCCTCATTGTTTTAGGGACACTTTAACTGTGATTTATGTCCCTAAATAGATTATTTGGAGCACTTTTAAATGTACCTATTACTCACAAATTTAGTAGTGAATGTGGATTATGTGTTGTGTGAAATGCTGAGATCTCTATACAAAATATTTATAGGTGAAACTCTATACTTTAACTTTTCGGTAGCAGAAAGTTTTGCAGAATAATTGAGAAATTTGCTCTTGTCCGATTTTCCTTTAATTAAATATATGCATCTAATTAATAAATGTTTGAGTAATTGGCTCTTGACAATATATTTTGGCTTTGAGTAATTGCAGAAACTGACATTAAAGATTTTTTTTTTAACCATGAATATCAATTGGTGTAAATGCATGAATTCATGCCCGATTTGTAAAAATTACAATTATTCAAATTTATTTTCCATAGTTATCTGATAATAACAATTCGATTTTCCTTTTTCACATATTTGATATACAGGAATATTTAATGCCTTTCAATAAACACATTTCTATTTGGTGTAATTTTGATCTCTTACCACATTTTTATTTATGCATGCTACACTAAATATAAAATAATTTTTAAAAATATTATATAAATTAATAAAAAATTAGAATACATATAAAAAAGTAAAATGAGTAAAACATCACTAAGGCCTTGTTCTATTTGGTGTTAACCAAATCCGCACGCAATTCCGTATACCTCATACTCATTTTCAACCACACACACATTTCCCAAAATAATATTAACCACACATTTTTACACGGAATACCGCGCGGAACAACTAAACCCCCAATCAAACAAGGCCTAAATAAGGAAAGTAAAATAAATTAAATAATAAAAATAATTAATTCCTAAAAAATAATGCCAAACATGGCATTGCCACTTAGTCACTTTACTTAGGTGACACTTATTATTATTATTATTATTATTATTATTATTATTATTATTATTATTATTATTATTATTATTATTATTATTATTATTATTATTATTATTATCTAACTTCTAACTACTAAGCATTTCCCTTAATAATAATAATAATAATAATAATAATAATAATAATAATAGAAGTACCATGTTGGATAGTGGCATATTGGCAGTGCCAGTGTGGTATTTTTCTACTATAAAATTAAAAAATAAAATAAAATAAAACAAGAAAAGGTCTTGATTCTAGAAATAAATATTAAATATAATTACCATTTTTAGTTGATAGTATTAATTAATATTTTCTTTTTGAAAAAATTAATTACGATTTTTAGTATAAAATTAAAGGAAAAGATTGGACGCAGGTCCTGATTTATTGCTAATCTAATCTACTAATTACCATAATTTGAACAGATATACTTAATGCTAATTGAAATGGTTAGTTTAGGTTGCTGATTAACAATAAGAAATTGTAGTTTTCTTCAAAAAAAAAAAAAGGGAAATTGTAGTGATACAATACAAAATAATGAAAATACTTTATAGAGATCTTACACAGTGCAATTACAAATCTTCTCTTAAAAAAATTAAAAAAGAAAACATTTCAATTGGACAAAGTTAAGGACATGTTTACAAATTTTCCTTATTTTCTTTAATGTAAAATAATAATGGGTTACACTTATAAATAATTTGTACGTGCATCGAGTTTGCGTACCACATATTAGCCAAATCATATTTATAGTTTTTAGTGATATTTAAAAATCTAAATATCAAAATAATGTCTGTGTGGCCATTGCAGCTTCTCGGAAAAAGTTGACGACAGAAAATTGTGTGTTTGATAGGATTTCAGGAAAGGGAATTCTATGAAAACGAATTTCGGGAAAACGGATTTCCACCGATTTCTTGGATTGAGTTTTCTAGAAAAACCATTGTTTTGTACTTCAAGCACTTGTACCTGGAAAATGATTTCCAGGAAAACATTTGGCATCATACGCCAAAGTTGGAAAATGATTTCCTTGATTTGACATTTTCTTGGAAAATATTTACCAATCAAACACACCCTGAGTGGGAAATCAGGATTGCGTTGCGAGGACGTGGTTTTTGAACTACACACAACCTGACGGAAAAAATGCAGCAAAATGGGAGTTTGTGTTTGTTGATGAGAAAGCAATCTCAAATTTTTTTGTTCTTTTTTTTTTTTGTATTTACTTTTTATAATATACACGGCTATGAATTATTTTTACAATCTCACTACTTTTAAATTTTAGGGTATAAAGATTCAAGCTTGGGTACTTTTCAATCTTATCGAGAATTTTGAGAATGTTATTGAAGAGTATGACTTTCACAGTGTGATGCGCTTCAATGTTTTGCCGAATAACATTTCTTTCCCTACTACAAAACATGGCTGAACCAAGGTTAAAGTTTCTTCTTAGCATATTTAATTTCAAACCTATCGGAGTTATCTTGAAAGATTCGAATGCTAATAGCTGAGAATTATTTGGTAAATTCTACTCCGAAGAAGTTTCTTTAATTTTTTTCAATTGAAATGGTTTTATAACGATCATTTTTCTCAATCGTTTAGATGTTATTAGCAAAATTGTTGACAAGGATGATAGCGGATTAGGAGATCAAACTCGCTGAAAATCATCATAGATTTGGAGTAAATTGATATGTTATTTTATCAAATAATTATTCTTTAGTTATTTTAATATTTTAGATATGGATTCAAGCTTGATAATGCTTTATTTTTTATTTTCCCTTTTGGTCTAAGGAAAATTGCACTGAGACAACTCTATGGGAAAATCAACTAATTCGACCACAAATTTTGTTTTCAAGGAAGCATTTAAAAATTTATAATTTTTTCCATTTCAAATTTTATTATATTTGTGTGTATTCATTTCCACGGTGTAATAAGTAATTTTAATGCTATTATAAATATATTAATAATGTTGTGTATCACACGGGTGAAATACTAGTTATTATTAAAACTTGAAGTGTTACTTAGACAAAATGCTGCTGCGTTGACAATGCCAACTTGACACACAATTTTATAGGGATTAATTGTTTTCCTTATTTAATTTATTTCACTTTCCTTATTTAGTTGTTTTCCTTATTTTTCTTTTTATAAATATACATTTAATTGTTTTCCTTATTTCACTTTGTGTGTGTCTATATATATACATTTAAATAAACTTTGTTTGTATCTATATATATATATATATATATGTATATATATATATATATATATATTCTTTCATTGATAAAAGTTGAAGTACCAATTGGGTACAATGCCGCGTTAGCGATTTTCTGTTTTCGGAGTTTTTTTTATTTATTTTAAAAAAATAAAACTTCTTTTTGTCATATTAAGGGGGCCGTTTTAAATCATTTTCGGGGGTAATGTGCATTAGGTAATTCAAATAGTCTGTGGTTTTTTTTTTTTGAAAATCAAATAGTAGGTAGTTAAATTATAACTGAATTTATGATAAATAATTAAGTAATTGAAAAGGAAACAGAAAACTACGACTTCCATGTCTTATGTCATCATTTTGATTTTCGCAGGCGACTTTCATGTCCCATTTCATCTTCATGTTTTGGCGAAAAAAATTGCAAGTTTTAATGATCGTAAAATAAGTTTTGACTTCAATCAATGGTTTCATTTAGCATATTAGGTTTAGAAAACCTAATATCGCTTTATAATATTTTTAAATATCCAATGTTAGATAATATTCATTATTAATCGGCACCAATTGAATATATATGTGGTCTTTAAACAGGTTTTCAAATTTTAAATTGGCCACATATGTTTTATAGGACTTGTTCTCCTCAATATAATTCAACACAAATTTTATTAGTTTTTTCTCTTTCATCATTTACAACCAATCATTCAATTATTTAATATATTTTTCTCAAATTTCAACCATACATTCAACACATACATCAAGAAAATTAACTTTATCACTAATCAAACATATTGTAAATTTTCAATTTTGACACCAACATCGATTTAAATGGTTTTTTGTTAAACTTTTTTTTTAACTACGAATTGGGGATCATATGGAGTGGGGTGGTGTCTTGAACGGGGGTTAAATGCTAAAAAGGGATATCTCTACCACTAAACCTAATCCTTTGAACTTAATTATATAATTAAAAAATTATAAATTCTTATCAAAATATACACGAGGATAGTATGAGCATAAGCGAGTGTGTGTGTGTGTGTGTGTATTTTGAATGTTATCTAAAATAAAATAATGTTTGAATTGAGATAAAGATTTCAATTCGGATTCGACTTTCTAGTTGGCGATAACTTGTCATTGAAGATGAAGAGTTCGATTCGAATGAACTCTTTGATGGATAATGGCTATCAAGTTGGATAAAGAGAAGTTAGCTCGTGATTTGATCTTCGACAACTAAGCCCGAGTTGTCAATGATGGTGGAAGGTGTTAATTAATGCCTATAAATAGGAGGTTTGTGCATTGCAAACATATATCCAATCCAAGAGAAAGAGATGATCCAAACTAGAGAGAAATCTTGTGTTAGAGAAGACGGATAGAGAAAAATATAATCTCTTTAGAGTATGATTTATATTATAGAAATATTTATTCTACAATATAGTTAGTTTACATACTTGGTAAAAAGAGAGTTTTTCTCGTTTCTTGAGAGGGATGTGTCTGATATTGTGCGAGGGTGTTCTCTGTAAGTAATCTTGTTTCTATGAGTAAAATTATAAGGTTTATTGAGAGCTCGTTGTACGAGGGATTGGGTGAGATGATAAATTATTGAGAGTGTGGTTGTAACAATTTTCCACGTAGTGAATTTTTCTTCTGGTTATCGTTAGACAACGGCCGTGGTTTTTCTCTATATTTGTAGTTTTCCACATAAATCTTTGTGTTGTGATTGTACTATTATTCTTTCTTGTTATTTTTGTATTTATTTGATAAATTCTACAGTGGACCAGTTTGAGTTGATGTTTTCCCAATAATGTATGTATATAGACACACAAAATCCCTACCAACAATTGATGGGGCCACTTCCGGTCTCCTTTTTACATTGAAGATATCTCATTTTTCACATTATTGATATGTATTAATAACATCTTTTTATGTAAAGGTAATTTATTATCTCAAAACAAATATTCAAATATCACACTTGTAAAAACAAAAAAAAAAAAAAAAAAAAAGGTCTCCATATATAGAGAACCAATGTGCCAACACGCTAGCAACCATGAATTTTTTCCAATTAGTCGAAATTGATGTTAAGTGGTTAGTACATAATATTAGTGGCGTGTCTATCAATTATTATATGTGGAATGGCCAAATTTGATGGGTTAGGTACTGGTGATGTCTCATCGGAGGTAAAAACACAAAGGGAAAGAGGGGGTTTACCTAAAAAGGAGGGGTTGTCGTTTTCTGGCACTAATAAGGTTTGCTAAAAACTTCTATAATTTATAGTTAACTTGAGTTTCTCCTTTAACTGTATATAACACTCTTATGTCTAAGCGCTTTGTCCTAGTGACAAAATATATATTTTTATTGATATTTGATCTGAATTTGAGATACCAATTCAGCTCTGCGAATTCCATCTTGTACTAAAAAATTCTTATTTTTTCTTCATTATTATATAAATATTTCTAATTATGATCAATTATTCACAAGCGTTGTAGGTAAGAATACTAGATGCAAAACGTTCCTATACTTATTATGGGTGACATTGAGCATGATCTCAACTCTTATTTTCTTGTCAAAAAAATATCTTTGATCAACTACACAATTTCTTGGCCCCTAGGTCATTAATTTCCTTTAAGTTCCACAGTTAACTTGAGTTTCTCCTTTAACTATATATAATACTCTTATGTCTAAGGGCTTTGTCCTAGTAACAAATATATATTTTTATTGATATTTGATCCGAATTCGAGATATCAATTCAGCTCTACGAATTCCATCTTGCACTAAAAAAATTCTTATTTTTTCATTATTATATAAATATAAATATTTTAATTATGATCAATTATTCACAAGCGTTGTTGGTAAGAATAATAGACGCAAAACGTTCCTATACTTATTATGGGTGACATTGAGCATGATCTCAACTCTTATTTTCTTGTCAAAAAGTATCTTTGATCAACTACACAATTTCTTGGCCCCTAGGTCATTAATTTCCTTTAATTTCCATCAGTGGCTGCCTTAGATGTCAACGTGATAATGACAGTACCTTCCACTCAAGAGCAAAACGGCAAGAAAAATGGTGACTTATTTAAAGCTCCCAAATCCTCTTTCGTGCTTGACAACATCAATTAATGTGGTGGTTGTTGTGGCATTAATCTCATAATATCTTTCAAAAGGTAGATTTTTAATAATATGTAAAATAACTAGACAAAAAAATTAATATTCAAGATGTTGAGTCTGTCAAATATTCCATCTCAAGTGCATATTTTACCATGCAAAAAGGTTGTTGGTACAAAATCAGTCCAAGGGCACTTATTCTGGTGAAAAAGGTGTTCCCTTACCGATTGGTACGGGTTCGAGATACCATCCTTCCGTTGCGGTCCTCAATTTGTGCTCAAAAAAGAGAAAAAAAAAGGTACAATATCTTTGTCACACCCAAAGTCCCAAAATCATATCTTATTCAAGAAATATGAAGAAATTAATTGTCGAACTTAGCAGGTCGTCCTTATCGGTTTTTGTTTGCCGGAGAAGTTCAGTTTTTAAAACGAGAAGTTATTCTCAACCAATGTAACTGTGGTCGACGTTTGTCAAGTACACCTTCACAATTTCGAAAACAAACACAAGACAATATATCCATGGAAAAATTTATGTATAGAAGTAGCTATAGGGTGAAAAACCTATGAGTGTGAACGCTAGAATTTTTGTAGGAATCTCTTACAAGTGGGGACTTTAAATTGTGAACAAGGAGTTCTCGCCGTTGTGACTGAATTTAGTGATCAAAGGAGAGTCTATCGATTGCGATCTCGAACACGAAAAGAGATAGGTGACCTTGTTAATTTTCTTGTTTCTTAAGTAAGTTTCGTTTATGTTACTTTCCAAAAAAAAAAAAAAAAAAAAAAAGTTTTGTTCATCTAAATTTGGATAGAAAACATGCTAGGACTACATATGATCAATAACACTATTTGGATCAACAGTATGGTACCTCGATAGTGGTTGAATTGCTCGTAATTAGTCAGTATCATATTGGCACTTACTCATAAGCGCTATTGTAGCAAAAATATTAACATGTCGGGTAATTGTTAATCTTTTTATCATCGCTTATAAAGAGCCGTTCCCAATATTTTATGATACCTATCATTGAGTAGTGGATTATAATGTATATAGTATACTCATTTTGTACATTGTGGCATACATCCTTCTAGTAGAAGGTTAAATATTTTTTATATTGGTGGGGTCTAATCATCTAGTAGATGTACTGCACCCAAATATACAAAATGGTTATACAGGTAGAAAGGTCTTCACTGGAGTTTCTAGGGTGTTAATTAGCAAACTTTTAAAAATGGGTTTTTAGGAGTAGGAAGAGGGAGAGTGAATGGAGTTGAATGGTGGAGATTTAGTAGTAACATGTGGTCTTATGAGATATGCGGATGTTATTTGTTTAATCAAATTTGAATTTGAAAAAATATGACAAAGTATGAATTAAAATGAGTATGATAACGGACCTAATCGCAAACCATTTTGCTCGACATCAAGTAATGGATTGACAGCCAAGATTCCTGCATCAATATAATAATCCAAGGATGATTATCTGTGTTTTATCTATCATCAGTCACTTTCTTTTGTGGTTTGTATATGTCAAACTACAAATTGATCATATTGTGAGCCAAAAAAGGGATGATTACTGGATTAAAGCATCAAAAAGGCATTACTTTAAAGACATCAAGAAAGGCAAAAGAAACATAGAATGATTGATAATAATCGATCTGGCATACATAATTTCTGTTGGAATAGTAAGCTAGCTAGTATAGATATATAGGTCGGTTGGAAGGGAGTTTGTAGGGCAAAGGATCAGGAGATTTCTGATAATATAACATTTATAGTATTATCATTCTAAATAATGTAAAGTCCATTTGGATTTTGCTAGAGGGACAAGATGTACAACATATATAGGATTATGTTTTTCAACACATCACATCTAGTGGCAGACCCAAACATTTTTACATGGGCATAATGCACATTATAATTTGCAATAAAATTTAAAACTACAAAACAATAGTTAAAAAAAAAAAAAATCTAGTACCTTATTACAAGTATATCTTTTACGCGGCTTCATACTTTGATAATGTTGTAAAATTATATTGTTATCAATAGTATCAAAAATATCTTTCGTGAGGGGAAAAAATTAAAAATTCCTGACTCATTCAGCGGCGCAAATGGAAAATTAATAGATGACGAAATCTAAGTGTGTTCGTGTCTACTTTTTTTTATCTAAAAATTTGCTAAAAGTTGAGTTTTTGGATGGATAGTGGTGGGAATCACGAGACGTATGGATAATAATGAGTGATGATGTGAAATGTGTGGTTGATATTGATGTTTGACTTCGACTTTTAGTAGTAAGTGATTTTTAGGTGGAAATAAGTGGAAACAAACACATGCTTAAGTAGTTAAGTTGATGACAGAGAAAATTAAGAAGTAGAACTCATTATTCTTACTGCAGGGTCATAGGCGACTGGTGAGTGAAAACTTAAAATTGGAATCAGGTTTCAACTTTCAGGATTCAGGTTTCAACTTCAACTTTCAATTCAGGTATTGAGAGATTGAGATTAGGGCAAGGGATAACGAGGCATATTAATTGTAATGTAATATTAGAATTTGGCATTGTGATTATCCGACGTTCTTGAATTAACGGAGTCTTGGAGAAAGTGAGAGAGAGATCAAGATATAATTAATTTGACTATTTCAATTTGAAAAGCTTCAAAAAAAAAAAAAAAAAAAAAAAAAAAAAGAAGAAGAAGAGGAAGAATAGAATGTCACTAAACCTGGTTATGCACTTGCATGCAAACCCTATGTTATTCGCATTTGGATACGTTTGTGTTGGTGTGGTAAAAACACTAGTGCAAATGAGTCACGTAAGAGATGATCAATTAGTATTGTGGTTGTGGTTTCATGGTACTGATATAACTTAACTAGCATTGTGTCTTGATAAATTTTTATTTTGCTAAAGATTAAATTTGTATTTACTCCAATAGGAGCGGTAAAAGTTATCATCGATTTTGGGTGGGGTTGGTTTAAGGTCCAGAAGAAACTCTGTTTTGAATGTTTATTTGAATAATTCTAGGTGTACATACAAATCCACTACCACATACCACTATACCCTAATACACAAAATACGAAAAGATCAAAATGCCCCCTAAATTGGGGGGGGCCCTACCCCTATTAGTGTGTGGTGTTTTACCACAAAAAAAAATGTGTGTACTTCTAGCATGGTTCATATTTATTTAGTTCTTCCATATTACCTACAGATCTAAAACCGTACTACGAAAATATTTGATGACACCTCCGACCCTTCAAATTTTTCCAACCCAAACCAATCAAAAAATAAATATTTTTCCACTTAATATTATTTTACTTTATAGAAGGGGAACCCACATTACAAATGCGCTAATCGGGAGCAACTGGCATCGTTTACGCACATCACATACAGCGCACTGTTGGGTTGACTTGGTCAGCACACATGCTCAATCAATCAAATCTCAACAGCACCAAAGATTGTTGGGATATTTGCTGTATACTAGGGACGTTATTGAGAAAAAATATGTCTCGTTCAAAGTTTTAGACCAATTTATTATCACAATATTCACATATCCCGTCTCTAAGAAATTTCATTGTCAATTTGTTAAGTTCAATTGAAAAAAAATGGAATCTTTTTTTTAATTTTTTATTTAACAGATTGATTCAATGGAATGAAATATCAAAATTTCTATAACTTTATAAGAAGTTTTAATTCAATTAATCACAAGCACATATTAGACCCATTTATAGCTAGTGTTCAAAAAACTATATTAAAAATGGGCATAAAATGGGGGCTCAAAGTGTGGATAAAAACTTTTAAATTAAGCGTGCAAAAGCATGAAAATATATAAAAAGTGCAAAGCGTCTCAACGTCTTTTCGCACTTTATGCATTTTAGAATCTTATTTATAGCTGCCTTCTTCCATCATCTCTTATGGACATTTCCTTACAATTTTATAGGTATACATTTGAACCAATATGTTAATTTTATGGTGATTTTATAATTTATTAATTTAATATAAACAACACCACCTATTTGTTATGTAGAATGTAAGCTTATATATTATAATCTCACAAAACAAAAAAAAAAAAAAACATGGGAATGTGTGCATAGTGTAGACATTACTGTACATGCAATTAATTAGCACTCATGATATTTTAACTTTTAGCAAGCTTAAATAGAGTAAATAAAATTTTCCCAAATATGGTAATATAAATGTAATTTAAACTCACATGCAAGGGTATAAATGGAACACAATATTTTTCTTCACTTAACCAATTTTAATTTTAATTTTAATTTTAATAAAATAATAGAGGAAAGATATGTGTCAAGGCCCTGTTCCATAGACAATAAACGTAATTTACTCGAATTTTTATTGGGGTCCTGTAGTTAAAAATTGGAAAAAAATTTATTAAAAAATATAAATAAATTCTTACATCAATGTTTGAATGGTTGAAAAGGAAGAAACAGAAAAAAAAAGTTTAAGTTGATGAAATTGTCAATTATGATAGGCATATAATTAGCTAGCATCACTCAATTTAATGTTGTATATGTGTATTTACTACCTCGTTCAAAAAATATAGTACACTATTTTTTTTTCGTCCGTCCCAAAATATAGGTCACATTCATTTTAAAGATATCATTAAAATATTACTTGTCTTTTATGTCCTCATTTAATATACATTGATATCATTAAAATAAAATAGTTGAAATAAAATATCTAATAAATGAAATGGTATATTGGAAAAATAATCTTGAATTGTACTTTTCCAATACAATTAATTGCATTTTTCTTAATTTGTGTAAAGATAAGAAAATGACTATAATTTTGAGACGGATGTAGTATTTAATTAGGTAGCATTATTTCACAGAAAATTTATCTTAAGAATTTCAACGAGAATTATAAAGTTCGGTTGCTGAATGATGTAATTTTATGAGTTTGATACTTTTATTCCTTACCCATCAGAATATAAATTATCATTACTCTTTTGTTGTTCTGTAGAGTGTTACCTATATGCATGTGCATGTTGCTTCATCATTTTAATTGATGTTGTCATTCTCTAATTCCCGAATAAAAAAATTAATTATGATATTTGATTTGAATTAACTATTACAATTGGTATATTTTTAGTTTTATATCAATTTTAAATTTTAAATCAATGCTTTTTGGCCTTTTGATGCCTAGAAAAAGTAAGTGATCAACTATATATTATAAGTAATAAAAAGAAATTAAGTGTGGAAGATGCCTATAAATATTAATATTAAGTAATTAAATACATACATATGCTCGATCCTTCTCGTAAAGATAGTCTCATTTTATTTCCACAAAGATTAAGAAAGTTCAATTAATATTTTTGGAAAAGTAATATTTGTGAATTATGAACATTCTTTTTAATATATATTTTCATGTATTTATTATTATTCGACTTTAATAGTTCATATATTTTAGTTCCAAAATGCACATTATATAGAGAGAGATATCTAAAGAGCAACAAATTAACTAAACAAAGTGGACTATAATTTGGGATCAATAAATAAGGAAAATAAAACCATTTTTGCAGGAGTATTGTGTAAATCTACCTAGAAAAAATATCAATTTCGTAGGAAAAGTTTGAAATATAATAGTGTTGTATTTCACACATCACACAAGAGTGTAACTAGTTTACGTATTATTCTGAGTGTATAATGGTTATGTTATACTTGGACTAAATTTTTGATGTTTTAGGCATATGATTTGCATACCGTGTCCGTTTTAGACCCATAATAGATTTTTTTGCTTTTTCTCAAGGAGTCGCATTTAAATGACATAAGAAACTCATTTATATGCCACTAAACTACATGAGTCTTTGGTGACCTGATTTTTTGTATTATTAATCCTTAATGCTTGTAAAAGTGTAATTTTCCGGTTTAGGGATCTAAAGATCACAGTGCCGAAGCCCAAGCGAAAGGCGATGCTAAATAGGCCCATAATTTCAGCCCACGATTGACGCCCGAAGTTTCAAGAATCTTCGCTCCCCTGCTTTATCGCACTGAAACTGTCACCCTTCTCTTCCTCTATCGCTCAGCCAACCGGATACAATCTCAGGTACTTCGATTCCCTTCACGGCTTTACTTTCGTTTCATTCGTTTTTAATTTAGGGTGTTTATCAATTATCAATGCTATATATCAGCTCCGTGATCAGAATATTTTGATTACACTTATGGATAGAAGTTTGATAGAATTGTTTTTATTTCGTTATTATTTGGATCATCACCTTGAGGTAGAATATTTATGTTACGAGGATGGATTATTAATTTTCTGAATTTGGAAATAATGGTGCCTTGACTTCATTTGATTTTATTCGAGTCATGTTACTTTTTCCATGGTTTACCCTTTGAGATTCTTGTTGTATTCATTCATGGTGTAACGGTGCTCATCTTTGTAATTCTTTAAGATTTCGCAAATAGCGTCCCCTAACACCCCCAAAAAAAAAAGGGAAGAAGAAGTTGATCTTAGTCTACCTTTGCGATCATAAACTTGTGTGCTCTTGGCTAATGATACTTTGTGTATTCTACAGAGACATACTCTGTTGAACTAAGAAAGGAACTATTTGTCAGATGCCCGAAATTGCTACTTTAAGGCCTTTAGCTAGAAAATGCAAGCCCACCTTTTCTTCTGAAGGAAGATGGGGTAATAAAATCCAACTTTTCCTTTTCTCTCTACCGCAAATTTGTAGGTATTAACTTCGTTTGTATTTATAATTAATTTATTATTATGCAAATTAAATTTACAGTGGGGATAATGATCCCGAAGAAACAAGACTATGCTGGTGAAACACATATTAAAAAGGAGAAGGTGGAACCAATTGCAGCTTTCGGCAGACCACCACCACTTCCACCATTTCTTGGACCAATAGTTGCTCTCTCGTTTCTCGAGTCGTGGATGAAACGTGACAATAATGATGATTGACAGGTGACACAAGACTCTCTTCGTAGTTGTTGATGATGGTTTGTGAACAATGTGTAGTTGAAAAACTGGTATATGTATCCTCTACTAGTACGATATGTATTGCTTAAATCAATGTATTAAATGCAATCCTTTAACGACGA